>OY998165.1:110952531-112202531 GCA_963921995.1 Oxystoma pomonae
AAGTATTACTTTCTCAACAAATTTTGCATGTAGC
Source organism: Oxystoma pomonae (assembly GCA_963921995.1). Lineage (NCBI taxonomy): Eukaryota > Metazoa > Arthropoda > Insecta > Coleoptera > Brentidae > Oxystoma > Oxystoma pomonae. Next base: position 110,952,566 of record OY998165.1, read on the forward strand.
ATGATTTTGCCATCGAATTTTGGATAAATAAACAATTTTAAATTTGGTTAACAACCCCCTCTACATGTGAGTTTAGGTCCGCCCTTGTAAACACCTGTCCCCGAAGTCAATTCCTGGGTGCGCCACTGAAAATAAGCTATACGTTATAGGTCAGGAAATCGGCCGAATCTTTTTAATATGTTAACATCTGATTACGAAGGCCTCGTGCAGAGCCAGAACATCCCAGCAAGCCCAATGTCCGGCCTGTTAGCACCATAATCGGCTAATGGACCTTAATTAGGGCTATTCTTGTAACAAAAGACCGAGAATTAGCACATCTGCATCTGTGTGAGTTAACCTTGTCACTTGATTAATTAAGACAGTGATGGCTAATTGAGATATTGATGCGATAATAAACTTTATAAGTGAAAAATTTCACATAAAAATTAACTATATTTGCGTGATATTGTCGAGAATTCTGGCTGAAAAATCCATAAACATACGTTATCTACGTAAATTATACATATTGTTACGTCTCCACATTCTTTACCCATAAGTAGATAATTACACATTCACTGATATGTTTTTGAAAGTAAACGTTCTAATCATTATTTTAACATTAAGCATTAACCTTTCTAATGTAAACATCTTAATATAAAAACAAACGCACTTTTTCTTTCAGGATATAGTCGTATAGATATACCAGTCAGTCTGTTCTTAGGTTTAGAAGTAGCAAGAGCTACATAGTTGTAAGCCGTAATAATAAATAAAGTTTTTTAAAAAGTGATTTTCTGGTGGTGATCATTTAACTGGCGCTGCGAACAGGATAGCTACAGCTCTTCTTTATTGGGATACCATTGCAAGAGTGTGGTTCTCAAGCCTTTAGTAGCTATCCTACGGGAACTGGTTCATCAAGAGACCGCAGTAGTGAAAACGATCCTCCTTTATTGGGCAACCATTGTGACGGATCCCACGCTGTTTCCCATTTTCCAGAGGAAAAATAGGCCAATTTTCCTCAACGAACCCGACGCACCAGAAGACACGAAGAATACAGCCTACGCTTACCTTTTGCGGAGAAAACCACATGAAGATCTTTATCGGAAGCCCGTTGCTCTTCCTGTAAGTTTTTTGCTGATTATTCGTTAAAAGACTTCTTAGATTAGGTAGTTATTAAGAAAACAATTTTTCATGACTGATGAAAATATTGAAAATTTAGCAAGTTTTCTAACTCAATTAAAACTAGAAACCCCTTCAAATAATAATCAAGTAGTTTGTAAGAGTACAAAAATGGAAGAATTTAAATTATTAGCCTCATACCTCCCAACATTTGACGGAAAACCGGAACATTTAGAGTCTTTTGTTTTAAAAATAGATAGGTTTTATAATAAGTTTAAAGTACAACACTCAGAATTAACAGAATATTGCATAGGCTCGCGAATTGTAAAAGATGCGCAAGACTTTTTACTTTCACGACCAGACCTGACCACCTGGCCAACAATTAAAACTGCTCTCAGAGAAAAATACGGAGATCCCATCTCTTATCAAGTTCTCATGCAGGAAATAAATTATTTTTCTAAACTTAAAAACGAAAATAACATGGACTTTTTCGGTAGACTAAAATCATTTTTAAACCGAGTTCATTTAAAAATCCATGCTGAAGTTAGCGACGAAAACATTAAAACAGCTTTTATTTCTCAAACAAGTTATCAAGCAGTAATAACTTTTATGGCAAATGTACCACCAAATTTACAAAATATTCTTATTCAACAAAAACCAACTACTCTCGATTCGGTGTACACACTCTTAACCGAATTTAATTTACTCGAATCACAACTTAGATTTACAACTCAACACACCCCATTAATTAAAAACCACAATCAAAACGTTATACAACCTGCAAAACTTAATGTACCACACAGATTTCAGCAAAACCAACCATCATTTTTCCAGCAACCATCATTTTCACAATTCTTACCCAGACCTACATTTGCACAACAACTAAACCCAAATGTTAGACCCCAACAGTTTCCGCAACAAAATAATAACAATAATGTATGGAAATCTCAACCAATACCAATTCAACCCCGACAATTACCTCCCAGACAATTCCCTACTAATGCACAAGTTTTCGGCAAACCCCAAAATGTTTTTCACCCCAGAAATGCAATTCCAGCGAGAGACACCCCACAACCTATGTCCACATCCACTATTCTAACAAATCGACAACGTCAAATGCATAATATTGAAGTACAAGATAATAATCTTTCCTTCCCTACATGTGAAAATTTTGAAAATTACCAGTACGAAAACCAAAACTTTTCACAAGAAAATTTAGAAGACAGTTTCTCAACACAAAATGAATTAGACCCAAATTTTTACGAAATCCAAAACGAACCTCAATCAGACGAAATACAAAATTTTTCCAACCTGCCTCACGATCCACCATTGACTTAAATAACATTTGTTTAAAAACAGAACTTCCTTATCTTTATTTACCGCAAAAACAAATTACAGTTTTAATAGACTCTGGAGCATCCGACTCAATAATAACTCCAAAAATTGCAAGCCTTTATCAAAATCAAATTTTTGAAGAACCCTTTCAAGTAATAGCATGCCAACAAAAATTCGAAGCAAACAAAAATCTAAATTTGCAACTCTTATCTGACTTTGGAATAAAGAAAAATTTTAAAATGAGAATCTTGGATTGGCATAAACATTTTGACGCCCTTATAGGAACTAGCGATTTAGAAGACTTAAAAGCCATAGTAAATTACCAAGAAAAAAACTTAATAATAAATAATATAAAAATCCCCTTTGCTAATATGTATAATCAACCCCTTGAAAAATCTATAAGAAACTACAATAATTTATTAACTATTCCTGTTGACTATTATAATGGCGATGCAATTCTCCCATCTTTTCAAATCGGAGATTATATAATTCCCGACACTCTAATCAAAGTGCAAAATGGCCTTTGCCATTTACCAAAACCCCATTCAGAAATTGAAGTAAATTTTCTTGAACGAATGCATGTAATTCCCCAAGAACATTTTGAACTTAAAAATCCGCCAAAATCTTTCCAAAAAAATGAAGTAATCCAACAGTTAAGATTAAATCATTTGTCAGAACTAGAAAAAATCCATATCACCAAATTGTGCAAAGAATTTTATGATGTCATGTATTCAGAAAATTCTGATCTAACATTTACAAATCAGATTAAACATTTTATTAGGACCACCAACGATCGCCCTATTTACGTAAAATCTTTTAGACACCCACCTACAATGAATATAGAAATACAGAAACAAATACAAAAATTACTCGATAATAAAATAATACGACCCTCTATTTCCCCTTATTCAGCCCCTGTATGGATTGTACCAAAAAAAACTGACGCATCTGGCATAAAAAAATATCGAATGGTCATAGACTATCGACAATTAAATACACAAACAGTTGAAGACAAATATCCTTTACCCCGAATTGACGAAATCTTGGATAATTTAGGCAAATGCAGATATTTTACAACCCTTGATTTAGCCCAAGGATTCCATCAAATTGAAGTCGATCCCCAATCAATAGAAAAAACTGCTTTTACTGTTAATCATGGTCATTTTGAATACTTAAGAATGCCTTTTGGTTTAAAAAATGCCCCGGCTACATTTCAACGCATGATGGATGAGATTTTACGCGATTACCTTTACAAATTTTGTTTTGTTTACATGGATGACGTCGTTATATTTTCAAAATCCCTTGAAGAACATTTAGTTCACTTAAGAAAAATATTTCAAAAATTCCGTGACGTAAATCTTAAGGTACAACTTGATAAATCTGAATTTTTGCAACAAGAAGTTCAATTTTTAGGACACATAATCACACCCGAAGGAATTAAACCAAACCCCAATAAAATCGAAGCTATAACCAAATATCCATTGCCCAAAACAAGAACCGAAATTAAATCTTTTCTCGGATTAATTGGTTATTACCGAAAATTTATTAGAAATTTTGCAAAAATAACAATACCATTTACAAAATGTCTACGAAAAGATACGAAAATAAACCTTAATGATCCCCAATACCTAGAAGCTTTCGAAAAATGCAAAGAACTAATTACGAACTCTCCCGTACTCCAGTACCCTGACTATTCAAAACCTTTTAAATTAACGACCGATGCTTCCAACGTTGCCATAGGTAGCGTCTTATCTCAAAATGAAAAACCGATTGCTTACTATTCTCGAACACTTAACACCGCCGAACGCAATTATTCCACAATTGAAAAAGAGCTCTTAGCCATTATCGATTCAACCAAACATTTTAGACCCTATCTCTACGGACAAAAATTTATTGTTGAAACTGATCATAGCCCCCTTGTTTGGCTCTCGAAAATAAAAGAACCAAATTCGCGTTTAATTAGATGGAAATTAAAATTAGAAGAATTTAATTTTGAAATAAAATATAAAAAGGGAAAAGAAAATCTTGTTGCTGACGCGCTTTCTAGAATCGAAATAAACAATGACGAAACCGAATCAATTGCTCCCAACATAGGTGACGATGTTGCCAATCCCGATGATTTTATACTTCCTGAATTAAACGAAGATAACCAATCAGACATAACTGTCCATTCAAATCAAGACAACACCGGAAAATATTTACCGATTTCTGAAAGTCCTTTAAATTTTGCACAAAATCGCTTAGTTATCGATTATGAAAAAAATTATTATTGTTACCACTCTAAACCCTTTAATAAAAATCATTATTCTTGTCGTGTCCAAAAAGAAAGGGAACTAGAGCACTTAAACAAAATTTTATTAGAAATTATACGACCCGACACTACCTTCGTAGTATTTATCCCCAAAGAAGATCTAAAACAAAAGTTTCAAGATATCGTAAATTGTCAGTTAAACCCTACAGCTAAATTAATTTTTGCCACTAAATACCTTGAAGACATCATTAACACAGAACAACAAAAACAAAAAATTGAAAATTATCACACTAAAAATCATAATGGCATAAATGAAACTTATCAAACACTTAAAGAAAAATATTACTGGCCAAAAATGCGAGATACTATTCAGGAATACATAAATCAATGTGATATTTGTTTACAATCAAAATACGAAAGAAATCCCTACCACATATCTTACCAAGGACCCCTACTAAGCGAAAAACCATTTAAAACTATTTTCCTAGATACCTTTTCCACTCAAAGCTGCAACTTTTTAACAATAATTGACTCATTTTCAAAATATGCTCAGGCTTATCACATTCAAGACAAAAATGGAATTTCTGTCTTAAATAAACTTAGACATTATTTTTCGCACCATAATACTCCAGAAAAAATAGTAGCTGATTCTGGTTTAGAATTCAAAAATAAGACAGTACAAGAATATTGTAAACTTTTTAACATTGAGATACATTTTACTACCCCCTACAACCCTACCTCAAACAGCTTAGTTGAAAGACTACATTCTACTCTTGTTGAAAAATTAAGAATATTAAAATTGCAAAACCCTCACGAACCAATACCAAACTTAATGACATCAGCCATCTTGATATACAATCAAAGCAAACATTCAACCACTGGTTTTACACCTTTTAATCTAATTTATGGACCCTACATGAATGAACCCATAATTAACCATGACTTAACTCTTTACGAGCAATATAATGAAAAACGGAAAAACGAAGTTTTACCCTTTATAAACGAAGTGTACCAAAATACCCTTCGAAAACAACAAGAAAATACAGAGAAAAGAAATAATAAACCTAATGAGACATTAGAATTGGCTCAAGAACAAATTGTTTATAAAAAACAAACGAAACCAAGTAAAATTAACCCCAAATACATTCCCTTAAAAATTACTAAAATAAAAAATAACACTTTAACTGGAAAAACACCAAACAGGCAAAAAGCGAAAATTCATGTCAGAAATATTAAAAGAATAAGAAAGAAACCTAAAAAAGATGTTTCATTACAGGAGCCTCCTGACCCTTCTGACAACCCTCAACCAGGCCCTTCAAGTACATGAAGTTCCTACTACAGGGTATTACAATGAAAAAATCGATCAAGCCTTAGTTTTTGATCATAATCATAAGACATTTATTTATTTTAATCTTACACAAATTAAGTTTACTATAGCCCAACTAACAGTTACAAACGAAGTAATATTAAAATCAATCATATCTCAAAAATTAAACAATACTATTTTTCATAACAAACTAAATCATCTTAACAACCTTTTATATGACAGCTATGACATATACTCGCGTATTACGTCAGTTAACAAAAACGAAAGATACAAAAGAGGACTATTTAACTTTCTTGGTTCAGGCGTAAAATTTATCACAGGCAACTTAGATAACGAAGATCTAGAACTAATAAACAAAAACATGAACATTTTAAAAAGCAACGAATACAAAATAATTCAAAAAATTAATGATTTCTCTTCATATGCAGGAAATATTACTCACACACTTAGCCGTGCTATTCAATCAATTAATGTTAACACCTTACAAATACACAACGAATTTGAGATAGTGAACACAGAGATTCAACTATTATTTAGCCTTCTTAATCAACAAACACAATTGGAAAATTTGCATAATTATTTGGAAAAAATATTGCGAACTATTTCTTTTGCCCATTTAGAAACTGTTAATCTCGAATTATTTTCAACTCAACAAATTACTGAACTTTGGTCATTTTTGCAACACCATTATGATGATAAAACCTTATGGTCCTTGCAGCATCTTTCGGAACTAACCTTAGTATGTAAGTCAGGAATTGTATTTTACGACGATATGATTGTATTAGTTCTTAAGATACCTATATTCACTAACCAAAAATGTAATCTAGAATTTATTTATCCTCTGCCAAACGAGCAAAATCAATTGTTAATTATACCTAGCAAATACTATTGTTCCTCTTGGTATTCAAATTGTATTGAAATTTCAAGAAAATGGATTTGCTATTCAAATATACAGTCAAACTGCACACTTAAAAATTGCACATCAGTACAAGTTCAAAACAATTTTGAAATTTCTCTTTTAACTTTCACAAATAATCTTTTATTATGCTCTAAACAAACTCATGAAGTTTTTGAGAATTGTCAACAATTTAAGAAATTCAAAATTCCCAAATGCGCTTTACTAAATAGCAATTGCGAAATTATCTATAAAAATCAAAAATTTCTTACAAAAGATAATTTAATTGATTTTAGCACAACACTTAATACTAGCATTTTGCCAATCAACTCTACAATTAATTTAAAACTTGAACACATAAAAAGCCCAGAACTTATTTCACGGGATCTAAGTGAACCCATTTTTCTTGAAAATAGGTTTGCACATCATTCCTCCTATTTGGTTACAGTTATTATTTTAAGCATAATAAGCCTTTGTATAATATGTGCTATTTTTCTAATTAGGAAAAGAATTTATACAAAACTTTCACAACATGTAGAAAATTTTGTAACTTTTGAAAAAGTTAAGAAATATGTTCATGAGGACATGAACTTTTCTAAGGAGGGAGATGTTACGTCTCCACATTCTTTACCCATAAGTAGATAATTACACATTCACTGATATGTTTTTGAAAGTAAACGTTCTAATCATTATTTTAACATTAAGCATTAACCTTTCTAATGTAAACATCTTAATATAAAAACAAACGCACTTTTTCTTTCAGGATATAGTCGTATAGATATACCAGTCAGTCTGTTCTTAGGTTTAGAAGTAGCAAGAGCTACATAGTTGTAAGCCGTAGTAATAAATAAAGTTTTTTAAAAAGTGATTTTCTGGTGGTGATCATTTAACTATATATAAAAATTAAATATTTATTTTGGGTGTATTTAGCGTCCTTGGAATGTACTAATGATCTTGAAATTAGCGGGTAATAGGACAGGAGAAAAAAGAAACTCTTATTCTTTTTTAACGGCCAACGTTTCGACCCTTTATTGGGATCTTTATCAAGGCAATTAAGTGGTTATAAGAGTTTGAGTCTCCGTTTTATTCGGCTTGATACTGACATTTATTTTTGTTCAAAGGAACTCGTAATAATAAATAAAAAAAAATTGTAACATTATAAAAAAAGTTAAAGGGAAAAAAATTAAAAAGATCATTACGGAGTGTTATTGGAGAGAGTGAGAAAAGAAGGAAAAAAAGAAGGTTATGTGCTATAGAAACATATGGTTTCAAGTGTTACTGCTGCATCCAACAGAATGTGTAGACTGTGGACAAAATCATATTTTTAAGATTACAAAGCTCTTATAACCACTTAATTGCCTTGATAAAGATCCCAATAAAGGGTCGAAACGTTGGCCGTTAAAAAAGAATAAGAGTTTCTTTTTTCTCCTGTCCTATTACCCGCTAATTTCAAGATCATTATTAAATAATTATATAAAAGTATCAGGATACTATAAAAATGAGAGTAAACTGTAGTTTCGAACTTCCATGGTCTTTATTTTTTACTTTTTCACAACGTTTTCGATTGCAATCTTCATCAGGTGAATTACTCTCAACAACAACTACCACCTTCAAAAAACATACTATAAAAATATCGGTTAATAGCATAGCAGAAGCGGTCCTAGGGGGGCGTGAGGGGGGCGAACGCCCCCCCCCCCTTTGCTCTAGAAAAAAGTAGACGACAAAGATGCTGGTGGTAACCCTGAGGTCTTTGGAGAAAAAACGAGAAATTGCATCTAGAATCCCTCCACAGTATTTTGGGGGGCGTGAGGGGGGCGAACGCCCGCCCCTTTGCTCTAGAAAAAATTAGACGACAAAGATGCTGGTAGTAACCCTGAGGTCTTTGGAGAAAAAACGAGAAATTGCATCTAGAATCCCTCCACAGTATTTTGGGACAGGTTGAAACAGACGAAAACCACGATATTAGGAATACAGAAAAGTATTATAGTTTTAATTTACAAGCAAGTTTTCTTTCTGTCTTTGACCTGAACGTATACCTAGTTTTATACAACGTGAAGCCAAAAGCAGGGCAAAATTAACTAATGTTGTTTCCAAATATTAAAAACTGTTTAATTAATACAAAACACAAATTCTTGTACTTTTATTGAGAGAAGTCAGTAGTTGGAAACAATATTGGTCAGAAGTAGGCAAAAGCTTAAATCAAAACATATATATGATAACGTTTTCGAGGCAATGAACAAGTGCGGCAATATTTTTCCGTTGATAAAAACATTCTTGGATGTTTGTCAGTAAGTAATGCCTCGTCAGAAAGAAGCTTCTGCTGCCTCAGAAGATTGAAAATATAAGTACTTAAAAACACTATGACGGAAATTCGTTTGACGGGCTTAGCATTGCTGCATATCAACAGACATTGACTGGTTTCGCAGAACCAAAAAGCCAAAATATTTAAAATAACAACAAAATGAATCTCGTGTCCGCAAATAAAAGTGAAAGTAAAACTCGTGGCATATCGGACAAAGCGTTTTTGTTTCTCACTTCATTACGACCAGGCCTCCAATCTCTAATGGAGAATCCAGACACCTACAGACCTGTTTCATCCTTATTAGGAATCATCAGGGAGTCATAGGATTATACCTGGCAGTTGAAGCTACACAGTGACCATGCACACCTCTAGAATTTAAAACAAAAAGTTTGTAATCCTTGGGGACGTAGTAACTGTGTGCGCCACCTGTCGAATAAACCGAGAAACAAAAACATCAAAATTGAAAAGTGCAAGACACCGTAAATACAGAATCCAGAATTAAAAAGAGACAAGATACCTGACACTTACGGAGACCTTGGTTATATTATTGGATGGAACAACGTTTACCTTTCTGTTATAAATACACCAGTGGTCTACTTACTTAAATATGAATTTACACATGTATTATATTATTAAAATTTTATTATAATATGAAATCTGCAAAATAATTTAAAAAACATGCAAAAAAATAATGCTGCCAATTTGAGCTTTGGAATCTTACTAACAATAAATGTGTGTAGTATAATTTTATACAAAATAAATTTGTTACAAAGTTTCTATATGATTTATAGCAATTTCAATTTTTAATACAATAAAATGATGCCAAACATTAAAACAAAGAAACACAGTTCAAAGCACCTGGAATATCAAGAAAAAAAAATAATTCACTAGCAAAAATTATTTTATTAATAAAGTCAATAATGCTTAGCGTATCTAGAATTCGAAGGACGAGCGCAGATGGCAACGGCGGTAGGAATTCAATATTCTTAAGGCGCATTTACACAGACAAACTTTCCTTTGATGTTGAAATGCCGACAAACATTTACACGAGCCTCTTGAGCAAAATGTTCAAAAAAAAGTTCGAGCAAAATCTCGTACAAAAAGACTCACGGAAATTTTGGAGAGAATGTTAAGCAAAATTTGTTTGAAGAAATGTTGGTATAGAAATTTCTTGCAAATTTAAATTTTATAGTTTTATGGGAATTCACTGAACTTAACTGAAAATAGAAAGACCAAGTTTTAAAACAAGGTATTTTTAATAAGTGCTTTCCGACGGAAAAACGATTTGATGTCGAAATTCACATTTTACCTCATAAGCAACTTCGATTGACCTGATTTTTATAGGGGATATGCCAGTATACTTGCAAAAAAACGAGAATAAAAAAATAATAATTGGCGCTTATTTATTGCTGTTGCCTGTAAAATGTAATGATAAAAATTTACGTTTAAAAGAATAACTCTTTATTTTACTTCTTAGTTTAAAACGCAATAAAATAATAATTAAGTCAAATTAAAAAATCTATATACATTTTATTAAATCTGAAATATATGAACAAAAGCACGTTCGGTCTAAATAATACCCGTTTATTACCCACTTTTACAACCCTTCGATCTCCACCCTTGTCTAAAAAAATTTAGCAATAATAGACTAGACTTCTGAATCGGAATGTTGCTCCTTTGCATATTGTTTATTCAGTGTCAGTAATCGACCTTAATTATTACATTAAATTGACAGTAAATATCTATCTTCAGCATTTTCATGAACCTTTTGCTTTTTTAAGCTACCGTTGGAGCCTTCAACTAACTAGGTAAATCTGGTGTGAGGAATTAAAAAAAAAACAATCAAAGCTAAGGGTAAAGTAAAGTTACAAAAATATGTTTTAAAAAAAATCCACTCCCCACCACTCCTCATAGTCGTGAGGCGCGGATTACCGCTTAAAAGTGCAATTTTTGAGTTTTTTGCCTATTTGAGAAACTCAAATGTTTTGGAAAAAAAACCCCCGGGCAAAAAAATCCGGGAAAAACCCTAAGAAAAAAATATTATAAGTAACCCTAATCTATGTGACAAAACTGATAGCCAAGAATAATGTTTCGCTTGCCGTCGGCTTTTTTCACAAATATTTAAAATAAAAATTGGTGTTCCATTTTTTTAAAGAATTGAGATCACTGATCACTGATTTGAAATTTTATTTATTCTCATCTTTAAAAATATGTTTCCAAAACAGTTAGCAACAATTTGCTCAAAAATTTACCCGAACAAAATGTTCAAAGAAAAGCTCACAAAAATGTTCACGCAAAAAATTTTAGATCTTTTGCACGAGCTTTTGTTTGAGCATGTTCGTCTGTGTAATTGCGCCTTTACAAACCTGAACACATGTGAATTCACTTTTATTGTTGTTTGCAAGTTGGTTAAAGGACTTTACCTACCTTTATTTTATAGTCTTTATAAAAAAAAACCTTCGAAAATATCTCATTTGCGCATTAACTACTTCATCAAAAGTATGCTTTATTTTATCGTCTTTATAAAAAAAAAACCTCGAGAAAAACCTTATAAAATCGTTCGAAAATATCTCATTTGACGCATTGTGAATTAACTACCTCATCAAAAAAAAAAACGTGTTTGTTGATATTTTAATACTAATTTAAGTATATTTCATAAACTTTTTTTTTATTTTCTGTGTACCTACTTGTTTTCAAAACATTGGACCATTTGTTCCAAAATATCACTTTAAATGCACTGAAATTTTCTCCTACTGGTAAAAAAAAACACACTATAAACGTTTTTTGACAAAATGTGGTTTTAAAACGACTTATAAACTGCTTAAAACATCCTGAAATTTTAATCCGACCGTCTACGCTCTGCCGACTTTCCCCACCCACAAGCCAATCACGACCTAAACTGGTTGAGACAGAATTCTCTGTCCTATCGTTCTAACGTCGTTTAAAAAGATAGAAAAATAGAATAATTTTGGGATTTTATTTGTAAATAAACAGTGGTTATTATTTGCCAAGGAGTTTTCGTTGGACCAGATATCTTGTCTCTTTTTAACCTAAGATTTACACAAATGGCGTAGCGGCGCAAATCAGGAAAAGAAAACATTATGGCGGCAATTATCATTTCTTGGTTTACTGATGAAAAACTAACCGTTTTGCGACTAAGGAGGTGCCCTCTATAGTTGTCAGATAGAGTTATATTTTGAAACTGGCTGCAACTGCATTTATAATTTGGCTACAATTGTCTCGTAAAGAGAAACGTTGACAGAACGTAAATTAATTAACTAAAACTAAAACGTTGTTAGAGGGTTGCCAATTTTACCCTAGTTAATAACAACGATGTGGCATCGTTTTCTTGTCCATCATAGTGGCCGTTGCACAAATGACTAGTTTTTGTACTTTAGGCAACGTTAATTTTAGTGTATTTTTTAGTTATGGCAACTAAGGAAACTAAACTTGGGAGATGGAGTATACAGGGTGTTTAAATAGGGAACTTGCGGGTCAAGTGCACTTAACCAATTTCTCTATTTAAACTATATCTTTCAAATGCTTTAACATACACCACCTAGCGCGTGCTAGCCCCCGTATCTCATAAAAATCAGTCTCGCTCGACGTGCGATTGACAACTTCTGTCGGATCTGACCAATGAGGTTGTTGGAAGTCGGCGTTCGATACGTTCAAGTAGAGTGGCGTGGCTTTTACTCCCTATTGACCCCAGCAGCCGTTTATAAGAGGCAGACAAAACATTAGGCAGAAAAAAACGGACCTAGGGCGAGGTTGTCACCACATCTTCCATGTAGTATATCCTTTGCAGGTTACGATTTTCTAATTATAATATTAATAAAAAAACAAAAGTTCGTCTCCTTGCCTTGCAAGAATCTGAGAGTTCTTTTTGGCTTCATGCAGATGGTATGACTTTGGTACCTTGGAAGAGGGGCAAGGCATTAATGTGGGATTCATAATGTAGGGATACAGTAGCTGATACCTATATTAATAAAACATCAATAAATTATGGGGAGGCAGCACGTGTGGGAGAAGTTTAGTTTAGAAAAGGGCGAAGACGTCCGTGGGGAGATGAATCTAAGAACTTAATTTATGAAATAAGTCATAAAATAAAACATAAAAAAGTGAAAAGCATCTCTCAACGGATAAGCCTCGCGATCCAAAGGGGCAATGCGGCTTCTGTCTTAGGAACCATCAATTTATTTATTTTTTTTTTTAAATTTTTTAATTTTATTAATTTTTTACTATTTTATTTTTATTTTTTTCTCAACTGAATGGTACAGTTTTATTTGTTCTTAAAGTAGTCTTGTCTAACTAACAATATTTTGTATATTAAATAAAAATTATATATTATTATAATAATAATAATAATAATAATAAGCTTCCCGTAGAACCGGAAGAGAGACTCCGAGACCGCAAGGCGCTGCACTAGACTAAGTGCCCGAAACCACAAGACCTAGCTAGAGCGGACGCAGAATTGTTAAATGCTCTTATAGAAGAATCTGACATCTGGCGTATTAATTGCGCCGTCTACGAGGCAGCTTGCTCCGTGTTGCCCAGGGTGCCCAATAGGAACCCCTGCGTTGACAGGGCGCAACGCCAAGTGAAGAAGATGGAAGCCAAAATCCTCTCAGCAAGGCAGCACGTATCCCGTATACAGTGTGTGGTGGAATAGAGATTGGCATGCATATCTCAGCAGAGCCTAATTTTTTTCGTAAAAATATTCTCTGTAACGAAAGAAGAAGCACCATCCCAATTTTGGGGTGTTCCAAATTTGCCCCTTTTATTTCTCGCTTTTACCCTCTCGCTAGTTTTGAAAACCTAATTCTACTAAAACACATCAAATTTTTGAATAAAAGTGATTTCAAAGGGGCCGCTTTATTCAAAATGAATAAGATGACACAGCAACACGCTCTGCGCGAAAAAGAACACTGTTTGTTGATTTCTTTGGTCGTGTAGCGTAGCGAATGCTGGTTTGGCCTTTTCCAAAAAGATGGCAGTAGTATTAACAGAATTACCGCCCTCTAGGAGAATTGTACACTACTATAGCAACTTTGACTTATGCTCACAATGCAGGAGTGGCGACAATTTTTTCTCCTGGAAGTAGTCCGGATATAATAAAAAACTGACATTACTCAATATACCTGTTTCAGAACAGAAATAACAACGCTTTTTATTTTATTTACAGTTTCGCACTCTCCTGGAACAATGTCAAATCTGCAATTTCACGCTTGCATACGAACCTATGACTCTGTTTGCCCCACTCAACGCAGCATTTCAACACATTTCAAAGCAAGACCTAGATATGGATACGTTGGTTCAGTACCACTTGAGTAAGTATTATATCTATGTATATACATCACTAGCAGCACCTTATCTGCGAAATACATGACTCGATATGGCAAAAATTTCTAGCAATTACATACTCTCTATTTTTTTTCTTTTTCTACATATTATATTTGTTGCATTTTATAAAATAAAGCCTTTGCCTCCGCACTAGAAAAAAAACATTGTGTATCTCTTATACCAGATTCCATTGTAAAATCTGGTTCCGCACTCGTCTGTTTCCAGTTTGGCACTGACACTGGCCCGGTACTGTAAAAAAATGGCACTGGTGCTGTTGAAATGGAACACGACTACGACAGCCGAACTGGCAAACCGTTAACCATTTTTGGATTGAAATTTTGGTTTTGTGTTCTGTTGCAATTATGTATAAAATTGCGAGTCAACCTTATTTTTATATTAAATTTTACATAATACTAAAAAATCAGCAAAAATAATTTTTTAGTAAAGTCTTTATTGAACAATATCAAATTATCACTCGAGTAACGGACGAAGGCTGTTCTATAAACAGGGCGGTAACCCATTTTGAAGTTGATAAAATAACAATAATACGATGGGAACAGCGCTGGATTGAAAACAATTCGACCAATAGAGAACTTGGATTAGGACAAAAACGACGGTAAACTTAATACTATAATTATTTTAACTTAAAAAAGAACTAAAATAACTAATTTAGTATTTAATAGGATCACCATTTTTCTCTATTACAAGCTGCAAACGTCTGGGCATTGAAAAGGTTAAATTTTAAAAGTAATGATGGTCTTCTGAGAGCTGATTCAATGCGCGATAAATAGCATCGCTTAACTCTTCAGCATTTCGT
The DNA here is from genome assembly GCA_963921995.1 of Oxystoma pomonae. Classification (NCBI taxonomy): domain Eukaryota; kingdom Metazoa; phylum Arthropoda; class Insecta; order Coleoptera; family Brentidae; genus Oxystoma; species Oxystoma pomonae. Next base: position 110,967,931 of record OY998165.1, read on the forward strand.
GGTCTCCAATTCCTTTGGTATATTATTTTAACGATTCGACCCCATATATTTTCCATTGGGTTAAGGTCAGGGTTGTTGGCTGGCCAAGAAAGTGTTTCTATATTATTATTCTGAAACCATTGGCGAACAACATTAGCCGTGTGTACTGGACAGTTGTTCTGCTGATAAACGAAGTCATTATTTTCATGTAAAGCCTGTACAGATGGCAGCATAACGTTTTTAAGGATTTCAATGTATCGTTCACTATTGAATCTTCCTTCGATTCTCCAAAAAAAACCCAAACTTCTAGCGCTAAACCAGCCCCACTTGTTAACAGAAAAATGTCAAGCTTTTTTAATTTTGTTTGTATATTCGGGTTCAAATCTAGAATTTGGTAGTCGATAAACTAAAATTCTCCTGCTGCTTGAAGATGATTGAAAAGTTTTTTCGTCAGTGAAAACCACCCTCTCCCAGAAGTCATTAACGAAGAACGTTGTTCAGTGCAAAAATCACTCTGGTTTGTTTTTGTTCTTCTGTTAGAAAAGGCTTCTTTGCAGCAACTCGACAAGAGACTTCTGATTTCGTTACTCTTCTATTGATTGATGGAGGTCTCAAAAATATTTTAGCCTCAGCATTCATTAACCCTTTCAGGACGGCACCATTTTGCCGCAGCAGTGCCACACAGACGGATGTTTTTAACGTACCCTGTGGACGAATGTCATATATATCGGTCACAGAAATCTACTTGTCGGACCCTTTATAAAAATGCAAAAAAAATATATATGTTTAAGTAATAAACCTTTTAAAAATATTAAAAATGTAATCAAACTTATCCAAAATATTCCTAAATATAAACATAAAACTCTTTTTAGAAAAAAATGGCCTAAATAATTTATCACAATTTTTCCTTTGTGTGGTAGATCTGGAAAGATGGAGTTACACACAAGCCTTTGTCACATTCTTTACACATATATCTGGAAAACTTTCTTTGTTTTCCTTTTGCTGTTGTGTGTAAGCACACAACATATCTTCTAGAGGCGGTTTTTGTCTTTTTTCAATTGCTCGAACTGTATAGCATATCTGTTGGTTTCGGTCATTGTGAAACCTGCTGTATCTTCCGTGAAAAGATTCAAAAAATAATCATTTCAGGTGAGTCTTCTCTCAATGCCCTGTCCTTTACTTCACTTTAGCTATCATCAAATTCATGCAACTTAGGCACGAAGTTATTTTTCGTCCAGTTAATATGTATGTCACTATAATCTTTGGTGCCACTATCATTGTAAATGTTTTCGTTTAAGGTATCATGATGACTCTCTAAACCTACATCTTGCAATTCTTCATCATTTTCTTCTGCAGAACTGCTTTCGCCACCGCCATCTTCGATATCACTTGGCAAATATTTACTGCCACTATCAATAAATAGATTCTTTTCACTATGTAATCCCAACAACTGTCTGAGACTCCTTACTTCTAATCCGCAATAATCGCTTGTAGCGTTATTATTTGTTTTTTTTTCTCACGACATTTTAAATGCAACTTAAACACTTACAAACACGTGGCGACAGGCTTTCCAGATGATTTGAGAGATGCGCACGTCTCTCTTGTTTAGTGTGTGCCAAATAGACGAGCGTCACATATATCGGACAGTGGCTGAAACATATGGCGCTAGTCCATATACGCCAAATTTTCTAGTCATGATATATCACTCAGTTGGCCCACTGTCAATTCAATTTTTCAATTCTGGCTGATTTATCATACAGTCGCCTTTAAAGCCTAAAAGAATCATGACCTATATATCTGTCTGAAAGAGTTAACCCCTCCCCTTCCGGAATTTAGCTTTATAAAACCGTATCTGAATTGCTTGGTCTGGCGTTAAAACACGAATTCAACAACTGGGCCTTAAAACTCAAATAACTCGTAAAAACAACTGTTTCAATAAGAGCCTAAATTGCTCAATAAAACACAACTTGCTTAAAACGTTTTCCTTTTATCTTTTGTATCGTATTCCCGAAAAGTTTGTTAATTAGGGATATTATTCAAAATTGGACAGATAGGGGCGTATGTTCTTTCAGCAGACGGTCCTTTGTTGGTTTAACGTAAAAGTTTTTGAGTTTGTCATAACTTTGATATTTATACAGGGTGTCTCCCAATAGATAACTCACGGGAAAAATCTGAGGTAATTAATTTGTTGATCTCATTTTTCTCTCTTTTCAAGATATTCCAGAATAACTATATCTTATTGCATTACGTAGAGGGTTTGTCAGAATAATTTAAAAGTAATGGGAAATTAATTTTTTATTTAGGATCCAAGATTTAACAAAAAATTGATGATAACTGACGAGACATCAAAAACGGGCAGAGAAAAATCATGGATTTGAAAGTGTTTGAAATCACTTGTTTCAAAATATATTTTTATTCCCTAGATATAATAAAACGGTACGATGTTATTTTTCTTTGCTCGCCTTGATTTTAAGTTAAATATAATTTTGTGATAACTGACGGTACATTTCTTAAGGCGCAATTACACAGACGAACATGCTCCAACAAAAGCTCATGCAAAAGATCTAAAATTTTTTGCGTGAACATTTTTGTGAGCTTTTCTTTGAACATTTTGTTCTGGTAAATTTTTGAGCAAATTATTGCTATCTGTTTTGTAAACATATTTTTAAAGATGAGAATAAATAAAATTTCACATCAGTGATCAGTGATCTCAATTCTCTAAAAAAATGGAATAACAACTTTTATTTTAAATTTTTGTGAAAAAAAGCCGACGGCAAGCGAAACATTATTCTTGGCTATCAGTTTTGTCACATGGATTAGGGTTACTTATAATATTTTTCCTTAGGGTTTTTCCCGGATTTTTTTCCCCGGGGGTTTTTTTGGGATTTTCTTGCGAGTTTTTTTTATTTCCAAGGGTTTTTTTCCTAAATTCAAAAAACAACCCAGGAAAATTTTCTTTTCCAAAAAATTTTTGAAATATCGGCAAAAAACTCAAAAATTGCACTTTTAAGCGGTAATCCACGCCTCCCGTTTATGAGGAGTGGTGGAGAGGGGATTTTTTTTAAACATATTTTTGTAACTTTACTTTACCCTTAGCTTTGATTGTTTTTTTTTTAATTCCTCACACCAGATTTACCTAGTTAGTTTAAGGCCCCAACGGTTGCTTAAAAAAGCAAAAGGTTCATGAGAATGCTGAAGATAGATATTTACTGTCAATTTAATGTAATAATCTAGGTCGATTACTGACACTGAACAAACAATATGCAAAGGAGCAAAATTCCGAATCAGAAGTCTAGTCTATTACTGCTAAATTATATTTTTTTAGACAAGGGTCGGGATCGTAGGGTTGTAAAAGTGGGTAATAAACGGGTATTATTTAGACCGAACGTGCTTTTGTTCATATATTTGAGATTTAATAAAATGTATATAGGTTTTTTAATTTGACTTAATTATTATTGTATTGTGTTTTAAACTAGGAAGTAAAATAAAGAGATATTCTTTTAGACGTAAATTTTTATCATTACATTTTACAGGCAACAGCAATAAATAAGTGCCAATTATTATTTTTTTATCTCGTTTTTTACAACCCCAAAAAAGTTACAAGTATACTGGCATATCCCCTATAAAAATCAGGTCAATCAAATTTGCTTATGAGGTAAAATGTGAATTTCGACATCAAATCGTTTTTCCGTCGGAAAGCACTTAATTAAAAATAACTTGTTTTAAAACTTAGTCTTTCTATTTTCAGTTAAGTTCAATGAATTCCCATAAAACTATAAAATTTAAATTTGTAAGAAATTTCTATACCAACATTTCTTCAAACAAATTTTGCTTAACATTCTCTCCAAAATTTCCGTGAGTCTTTTTGTACGAGATTTTGTTCGAACTTTATTTTGAACATTTTGCTCAAGAGGCTCCTGTAAATGTTTGTCGGCATTTCAACATCAAAGGAAAGTTTGTCTGTGTAAATGCGCCTTTATAAAACGCTAATATTCTGCTTGCCTATATTTTGGTAGGTGGCTGTTATTTTATGATTTGAAGAAAAGTTATACAGGGTGATTGAAATTGGACACTTTTCTATGGGTACGGATACTTCTAGCGGAGATAGAGAAAAACCAACCCGCCTTTGCAAGGTTCAAATTTAAAGACAAGATATTTGATGAAAACCGAATTTTGATATTTTGAGCTACGAGGGCTTTTTTGGGATAGGGCCTGTAACTTTTTTGTTTATGAAAATTTCTTTTTGGTGTAAAACGCTTTTTTGTAGATCTTTTAAAGTAGAATCCAGATCTCAAACTAAATTATGTCAGCCATTTCAAGATATAAGGCAAACATACCTTTTTTTTGTGGAACACCCGGTTCTTTTATTTTATATTTGTGTTCAGAATTAAATTTTAATCAAGGTGATGTATCATATATGATATTTTGGTTAAGTAGTTTTTAAGATATTCAACACTTTCTATTCACAACAAGGTTGACAATAAAAATAAAGAAAGAGCTGACGCCTGGCATAATATAATGTCATAGCCTAATTTTAAAATTTAAAATTTTTGTCGAAAATCTCGGTTTCTTCATAAGAAACTTTAATGGTTTGACATTAATTCTTCAGGACTCATGGTTAGTTAGTTAGGTTGGTATCCGCATTTGACCCTTTGCGACTATTACTTCCCAATGAGCATTTTTGTCTATATAAAAGTTACAGCAAATAATATAAAACCTTCATAAAATAACCAAAAGTTATATTATTTAGTGTTGGTGATAACCTTATAACTCTAATATATCTCTTAAATGAGTAAAAAAGACTTGAAAAACACCAGCTTATAAAAATTTATGGTACATAGTAATGGATAGAAAATCAACATATAGATTTTATAAAAAAAAAAGGTTTTACAACTGTTCTAACAACACTACATAACAAATTAAAGGTTTTTATGGATTTACAAATATATCTTTCTTCCCTTTGCTTGTTATGTATTATTCTTTTTCTTTTTACAATAAAAAAATTTATAAAATGGTGTTTAGCAATCTTCTAAAATAATAAAAATGAAAGTGAGATAAGCTGAATCAGGAATATAAATATTTATATACTATAGTCAAACAAAAGCTGTTTTTCAAGTCATCCTACTCTGAAAATCAGCTGCGGTCCCGTGTGTACTGTATTGTTTTCGAATATACTCACGTAAATTTCATGGGCTCCAAAAATACTTGAGAAAACGGGAAAAAAAATTCATTTAAATATGAGTTATTTTTTTCATACGCGTTTTTTTCTTTCTGGGACAAATATTGAATTTTGTATGTTGTTCTTAACCCTAACAAGCAATATTTCGATTGAAACACATGTTGAAACTCCATAAATAACGTTTTTATTTAGGCCAAAAACCTATTTTTGTAATCTTTTTTTCCGCCAATTCTATAAAAAAAAACAATACAACTATACCACTGTTTACCTCGTCAACACTATTTTATGACCCTTTTAAAAAATGATGCTACTTGGAACAAAGGGCTGCAGATGGCGCAGTATTGAACACTGATAGCCCGTTTCTGCAAGCTTAACATAGTTACCATTGTTCTCTTTTCCTAAATGCATTCCTCGAGAGATCCAGCATACTACACATACCAGGAAAAATACCCGCCTTCACACACTTCAAGCCCGCATAACTGTCAGAGGTAACTATCTCAAGTTAGATTGCGGGGTCGAAGGGTGTACAGGCGAGTATTTTCCGGGGTGTTCACATTTGCCGCCGACCAGCAGTATCAGCGTATGCGCTCGACGTTTCACGGTGCGTTTTTGCGACCTTTACACGGTTACTATATTGTTCTCTTTTTCTAAAACACGGTTCCCATCTATGCGTTTCTCATTCGTGGGTCCCCCGAATCAAAACACGTATCACGTGGTCTAAGCGAGATTTGCCTATACAAGTTCATGTCGGACCACGTGATGAGTTTTTTGAGTCAGGGTGACTGCGTATGGGAAACGCTGGTGGGAATCAGGTGTAAAATGCATTCGATACCGATATCTGTCATCGGCAACTATCTCAAGAAGATTTGAATCTCTTATCTCTCTCAGATTGATGTAATTAAAACAAGATAATAATGGTATGGTATTTCGCAAAAACGCGCCTTTTGATTTCGCAAAAACGCTCCTTTTGATGTCGCAAAAACGCGTCTTTTGATGTCACAAAATTAACCTTAAAAAATCTTGTTTGTTTTGTTATTATAATTGACAAAATAAATTACAATTGTTTTTTTTGTTCTAAAAATAGTTGTATTATAATCACTATATAAAGAAATTAATAACAACATTATAGAAAAAACCTTATGGGCAAAAATGTTTATGAATTAGTTCATAAGAATATTACAGACACCAATTTATATAACTATTGTGTTTGAGTTCCCAAGTTTTTATAAGTGTCTCTCGAAATATTTTCAATCTTATCCTATATAAATTTGTTGTTGGTTAATTAAGTTTTATAAGTGGGTTGATAGCAACATTTTAAAAACCAATATATTATATATCTTTAATTGATACAGAAAGATTTCAAACACCAATTTATATAACTTTTGTCACTGATGACTTATATTTTTATAAATATGTTGGTGGAAACATTGTTAACACCAATTTATACAACATTTGTTACCGATGACTTTAATTTTTATAAAGATGTCCGTGGAAATATTGTTAACGCCAGTTTTATGTTACTTTAGGGTACCATCAATTTAGAGCCTTTAATAAAACAAATATACAAACTCAATTCTTGTAGGAAACTTCAAAATACCCTAGGGTATCAATAGAACCCTCTATATAATTTTTATATAAATATCTGTCACCAGAATTTTCTGAAATTACTCATTGGGTTATGGGGCACATTAACGGATAAAACGTTCAGAGATGGGTGACCTGACAACAAGCAAGACCTGGAAAATAATTTTATGGATTGCTTTAATACTTTAAGAAATGTTAACTTCTTAATGCCGCTATAAGTGTCCCCGCTTTAAATTGGACAAAATGGCTGACATTGAGCACCATTTATAGTCTTGTTTTTAGTTTTTTTTTAATTATTTTTTTTGAGATTACGTTGGTTCAAATGGAGTAGGGTAGTGTTATTATTTATTATTTTGAGATTAATTTAGAGTCAGAACTTTTCATCTATATATAATATAAAGTTTAATAGTCGAATAATATAATTATTTAAAAATATAAAAAAATATAAATGTAAACTTTAAATTGAAATTGGTAGAGGCCTTGTTCAAAATGAAAAATATAGTAGGTCATGACATATTTGACCTTATAAATTCATGTCTTTGGTGCATAGCCGACTCAATTTTTATTGTCATATCCACATATAACTATGAGATACTAGTTATATGCATATCCATAACCGGCCATGGCCACCTTGTTGTGAAAAGAAAATGTTGAATATCTCAAAAACTACTTAACCAAAATATCACATATGATACATCATTTTGATTAGAATTGCGTTATATCTTGAAAACCAAAAGTTACACATAAAAGCCAGTTTGAGATCTGGATTCTGCTTTAAAAGATCTACAAAAAAAGAATTCACACCACCAAGAAATTTTCATAAATAAAAAAGTTACAGGCCCTATCCCAAAATGCAGCATTTTCAAAAAGCCCGCGTAGCTCAAAAATGGGTCGACATATCAAAAAGCGGTTTTCACCAAAAATCTTGTCTTGAAATTTGAGCCTCGCAAAGGAGGGGGGATTCCGCTTTTCTCTATCTCCGCTGGAAGTACCCGTACCCATATAAAAAGTGCCCAATTTGAATCACCCTGTACACGTTCACTGATACCCCAGACACTTCTTTGCTGGGTATATAGTTATTCCGATACAAAAATCGAAAAAATTCCAAAAACCACTATGCCTCGTGGAATTTCCCTTTAGACACAAAATTCTGCATATTTGTCATAAAATTTCTTATCTTTAAAATATTAATTTACCAAATGTTCTTAAAAAAATGACGCAGGATAAATATTAAGGACGCTGTGTTTGTATAAGTTGTAGTTGTTAAATAAGTAAAAATCGCCACAAAATGAAAATCACCGCAAAGATTAAACTGTCGCAACAATAAACGTCACCGAGTAAAAAGGCACATCGCTATGGAAACCATATTGTTATTTCATTTACCAGCCGCCTTGATTTATAGTGTAAAGATGGTGTCTTGCGAGAAGTGATCTTTGTTCGAGATTTTTAAAAACATTTTCCTGATTTTCTTGGATTTTTTGATAAAGATATAAAAAAAATAGTGTTCACAACACGCGGCTAAACTGTGCTTTTTTACTCGCATTTTTAAATACCTCGCTGCGCTCGTTATTTAAACCAACGCCTGTAAAAAGCACTTCTCGCAACACACCATCTTTACACTATAAATCAAGGCGGTAGGTAAATGAAATAACAATGGTTTCCATGGCGATGTGCCTTTTTACTCGGTGACGTTCATTCTTGCAGCATTTTAATCTTTGATTTTTTGAGGATGATGAAACTGGCAAAAATGGCTTAATTTTTAGACAAGAATAATTAGATTTTTTTCAATATTACTATTTTCCGCAATTTCTCTTTAGTTTTGGATAAAAAACAGACAGAAATCTTTTTGTACCCGTTATCAAAAAAAAGTTTTTTTGCATCGGTAACCAAAAAAGCCATGCTTTAGTTATCTGCAGACAGTTACTAAAAATCATGTTTTTGATTAAGTTATAAAAAAAGGAAATTTTCAACAATCATCACTTGAATAAACACTTGTATTGTATTGGGACCGGTTGATTTTAACTTTGACAATTATATTAATTAAATGTGCATTAATAAACCCTTTCCAACCGTAACCGAAAAAAAATAATATAGTATTTTTTGACTTTAAACACGCTCTACGAAAATGGAATCTTTTTATTAAACTACCTATTTTGGCAGTTGTTCCAGCCCTTAACTTTTACACCGAATACAGATCAAACTCTAGTTTTTGCTTAGAACATTAAACTACTAGAAGGAGCTTTTTTTCAGACCTAAGGCAGTGTGTTTAAGGTCAACATCTTCATCCCATTGTTGTCATGTTAACCTAATACGTTTTCCCCTGTTTTTAATATTTAAAATACCTTCAATAATTGTTAGTTCCGTTTAATTAAATGGTCTAGATATAGTAATAAAAATCTATGTTTCTATACAAAAAAACCTAAAAATGTATTCAAGCAGAATGTACAACTATAAAAATAAAAAACAGGTGCTATAGAAATCCCTATTTACACTGAAATTAATGACAAGCCGGCAACACAGATTTCCTGCCTTTGTTTACCAAGAATGGCTAAATATGACGAATTCTAACCCAATATTTAGTTAATATTTTAATTTAACGTACCTGTGAAACGAAATACTGCGGTCCCCCGGCTTCTGTTTCAACTTGCATATAATAATACAGTTCGGAACCATTTTTCGCTACAAACTTTTCACAAAAATATCAAAAAAACACTATTAATAAGTGGTGAAACTTTCACTTTCAAAACAATAATGACATTCCAGGAAAAATCGAGAAACCGCAATAAACAATCAATGTTGCCACGTTGACTACAAAAGAAGATGTCGAAACTCGAAAGTTTTAAATAGCTCCTCATTAATTAATTAATAACTAAGCGTCAAAACTTAATACAAATTTAATAAGTTTTTTGTTGCATAATTCTGTTATTAAAATTGGCAACACGGATTTCTTTCTCCCCTTTCCACAATGTAGATATTGCACTCAAACAACTAGTGTAACCAGACAGAGCAGACTCCTTCTAGTAGTTTAATGTTCTAAGAGTTTTTCAATAGGTATCGAAAACAAAAACTTAAACAATTTTACAATCGATCAAGACCAGCCGAACGTCAAAGTAGAAAATGTCAAAAATAATTTAGCGGCTAAGCGCAAACAAGAAGAATATAAAAACGTGATCCCTACTAGTACTTTATAGTACTTTGACAACCCAGGTTAAGATTTTGTTCACTACTACTTATAGTTTCTACTAGTGTTTATACACTAAAATCTTTAAGGAAAATAAAACAGATTTGCGCCACTTTTCGCCGTGCCGGTACACTCTAGGAACGGATTTTTAAAAAAATCACCCGGATCAACGAGGCTTAACTGCTTTAAAACTTATTTATTTCTTCAAAATTGAAATATTCAATTCTAGCTTAAACTTTTTAATTTATACCTCTATAGACTACACCATCCCAGTAAAAATACGGTATTTTGCAATATTTTCTAAAAGTAAAGAGTTTCTTTAAAGCAAACTTTTTAACTCCCGCCATCCGGATAGTTTTTCCAAAGTTTTGAAAACCGAGCAAGTAAAAGTCTATTCTATTTGACGGTGTGCAAAAAACAAAGGTTTCGGAATATTACAAATTATAGTATTCGAAATATCTATCTGTTGGACCTACTATTTTTATAAAAACAAATATATTGCTTTACAGGTAGCCAAGGGCGTAGATAAAGAAGGGGGACAAGGGGGTTATGTCTCCCTCCCATATGAGTCTGGAGTTCACAAAGAGGTACAAAGTGGTCATCCCAGACAGGGAACTATGGCAGAGTGAAAACCTCCGCGAACAGTTCGAGGAGAACGCCGTGATTTGCTACACCGACGGGTCCACACTGTCGGAGAAGCAAACCACAGGATCGGGGGTTTACATGGAAGACCAGGAGGTTCGAAAGAGCTACCCGCGCGGAGAGCAAGCCACGGTCTTTCAGGCAGAGGTGTATGCCATAATAATGGCTGCAACCATGGAGGAAATAAAGAAAGGCACTAAGGGCGCCCAAGATCAACAACATTATGGTGGAGGAATGTGCGAATGCACTAGAATCATATGGGGGTGCCGGGTAACGAGATGGCCGACGAGCTCGCTAGGATCGGAGCAAGCACCCAGTATGTAGGGCCGGAACCACTCCTAGGAACAACAAGAGGTAATTGCAAAGTCGACTCAATAAATGGGCCAACGATGCCATGGCGACCGCTTGGAGAGGAGGAACCGGATACAGACAGACCAAGGACTTCGTGAAGGGCCCGGATGTAGCCAGACAAAAATGGCTTCTGGGGAGATCACGAAGAGACGCTGGTCTGCTGACAGGAATCATAACAGGTCACAACCGACTAAGGAAGCACATGACCCGGATTGCGGTGGAAAATGACTTGACCTGCCGGGCCTGCGGGCGGGCAGAAGAGACATCTCGACATGTTATAGCGAACTGCGAGGCATACCAGAGGACGAAATACCAGGTATTCGGTTTCCCGACCCTGGATGAGGAGGATCTGCACACGCTCAAATGGGACAAAATACTGGACTGCAAAAAGAACAGTGAAACCAGATGAGCAGACTGCCAGACCAGTGGTGCAGGCGGTGGATTAGGGGCAGGCTCGGGGTAGGGCAGAAAGGGCCCAGGGAGGTCTACTTGCCAGGCTTCGCCGCCCCTTCTCTACTACTACTACTAGTCTGGGGTGCCCAAGAAGGTTATTCTTTAATAAATCTGTTCAGGGTCACATTTTAATAAAGATTCTATTTTTTTAGTCTTTTAATAAAACAAGAAAATAAGTTTTAGCAAGTCTTACATTGCCTTCCTCCAGAAAAATGTATCTACGCCGTTGTGTGTAACTCACATTCAATTTTTGGATGAGGATTTTTAGGTATTGCCTTACAGTAGGTACCAAACTGTCACATATACATGCCTGAGGTTAACCATTCCTTAAAATGACATTCTTGAAATGGTTTTGAGATTCAGACTAAAAATTCGATCCCAAATTTTAAATATTATATATTTTATAAGCACTGGAGTCAATTAATATATTATTATAGACACTAGTTAATTTTCAGTTTTATCAGCATTCGTATCTTTATCTATATCGAGTGGACCAATCAAGCAGGTGCACTTTTAAAATCATGGCGAATGCGTGACAGCTCCAGCTGATTAAATGCACGAAAACTTCGTTAGATCCGATAAGGGAGTCGTAACGTTACGACCGTCCCTGTATACTAAACGATGTTTTGACGCATTTGATCAGCTGGAGCTGTCACGCATTCGCCATTAGTTTAAAAGTACACCTGCTCGATAGGTCAACTCGATAGAGATAAGGATACGAATGCCGATGAACCTGAAAATTAACTTCAGGTGTCTATTATATTTAGCCGATTTGCGTTAACTTACTATGTTTATACGCGCCTAAAACCGGATTTATGTAAGTCGCGTTCTTCATTAAAATCGTCTTCTAGCAGCTGATCCAAATATTGCCCACCCGCTAACCTGATTTTAAAGTTTTCCAATAATTAGAAAAAATATATATTAAATGAGACAAATATAACAATTATAAGTTAACAACAGATTTTTCCGTAAGGATAGGATTTGGTTGACAGCAATGAGCGTGTTTAAAGTATTTATACCGACTCTAAAAATGGATTTTAGGGCTTGAAACGGCTTTAATGGGGCTTATTTTTAAACCCTCCTATAAGTAACTGTAAAACCCGGCTCCCACCTACGACTTTTTCGTGCGTGCCCGCGCACGCGTCACATGATATTGACATCACGTAACGCGTAAGTGGGCACTCACGAAAAAGTCGTAGGTGGAAACCGGGTGTCAGGGTCAAAATAATAACAATAAATTAAAATATTAGGGGAGACCGGGGCATAAGTTTGTAACAAAATATTGTTATTTTGGTTCGAAACTGGTAATGTAGATCTTTTCTAAAATCGACATTTATATTTAGACTTTTTAAATAATATTTTCCCAAAAATAATAACAAAAGTCATGTCGGTAAAGTCAGAAAATTCAGTTAATAGCTAACAAGTCGGCTACCGAACGGCAAATGTAAGTTTTTAGGCGACTTTTACGGAGCTTTTATTTCAAACTTTAAAAGTTTCCGATTTTTAAGAGTTGAATAATAACTAAGGCTAGAGGCCAGACTTAAAGTTAAGAACCTACAAGACTGGAAAATAAGAAAAAGTTTCATTCTTAACGCGCACATTTGAAGCAACCTGCAATTAGTGTATGCTCTAGGTGTTCTTAAACCTCTTTAAACATAAAGAAAAGTTTCTTAAATTATTTAAATTTTAAACAGCGCGATTTAGAATGTAAAAGAGATAATTTTTTAACGCAAGTCAAATTTTTATGAAAGATTAAATTACAGAAAAGGTTTGTGGCGTAGAGGGCAAAGGGCAAGGGAATAAATCGGAAAAAAGATTTTCCTCGACCAGGATTTGAACCCGGGACCTCTAGAATACCAGTCTAATGCTCTACCAACTGAGCTACCGAGGAACTGGGGTTTTAACTGGCTATTCAGAAATCCTTTCGTAAGATTCATTTGTTAGTAGTGGGGAGATCTTTGAAGCCTACTGCGGCTTTAAAAATCTAGACAAGGAGGTACACATTCACGATTATTAGTTGTACGAAATTTCTATTTATCTATCAACCAACGATACACGACATATAGCGTTTTATTGGAGGTGTCAGATGGCCAATTTCCAACTAATAATTTCAGCCAAACTTATTTACAAAATGAAGGGAAAATTTAGCGGCCTAATAAATTTACAGAAAAGGTTTGTGGCGTAGAGGGCAAAGGGTAAGGAAATAAATCGAAAAAAGTGTCTCCTTGACCAGGCTTTGAACCCGGGACCTCTACGCCACAAACCTTTTCTGTAATTAGGGCGCTAAATTTTCCCTTAAGATTAAATTAGTTTTCGACGTTTATACCAGTTAATACTTATTTAGGTAAAAAAAAGATCAGTTAAATTTTTAAAAGAGGTATTGTTACTTACTATATCTCCCTCAGTGCTTTAGTTGTTTCAAAAATTTTCCCACAACCAGGCATTTTTTGACAAGTTTCTCCAAAAATGCATGATTATTAATTCGAGTAGGAGGGTTATTGGAATTCCAATTTAAAAAAAAAATCAATCTATACAAGAGTATATACTTAAATAAAACAAAAATAAACCTCTTGTATTAGATATTGGTAGAAAAACATAATAAAACACAATTAACTAATTCAATGTTAATTAAATTCTGCGATTGCAGATAATCAAACGACGCAATAGCGGAGATCGGCCAGCAATCAACTGCGGAAAAGGCACTTTACACATGTGTTAGGTACAATACTTTTTCTACGATTACCTGACTTTGCAGTCGAACAAACGTAAGTTTATTTTCTCACTCAGTACATACTACACATTACTCAGGGCCGCCGCTAGGGCCGGACAAGCCGGGCCCTTGCCCGGGGCGTGTTATGATAAAAGGAATAATGTCAGATTCATTAATGAAAAATTTATCAGTTGTAATTTTAATAAAGTTGCATTTAAAATGTTTTACTAAGTAAGTTACATTCGCAACTTTTTTTGAAGGGAGAGGGGACGCACAGAGGGCGAAATGACGAAACTTGGAGGACAAAAACCCTAAAATGAAACTTTAAATAAAGTATTTTTTTTATTATTTGATTAAATAATATATCACTGGTGTTTAACCATTATAATTATTATTATTCTCATAGTAGGTCAACTTGAAATTCAATTTAAATTGCATCAATGAATCTTTTTTTCTTTAAAATTGTATAAAGAAATTTTCGAGATATCGAGGCATGAGCTGGTTAATTTAACTTAATCTTAACATATTAATTTATTTCAATTAACTCATTTTTTGGGACTTTTAGAAAATGCTACAAAATAAGAAGGCATTTTTTATACTGTCAAACTTTAATCTTTAATCATATATTATTGGAGTATAAAAAAAATATTTTTTTCTATCAAATTTCAGTTATATTTATAAAAGGTTTGTTCATCATTTATTATACACTCTTGATCAAAAATCTGAAAACAAAGTTCGTAGACGTCAAATTAGCGCGTATTTTGGTCTCCTTAAAATTTTATGTACAGGGTGACTTTTAATACACCCTCTCTAAGGCAAACTTTTTTGTTATTGGTTGTAGAAAGCTAAGATAAAAATAATTTGATATTAGAGTACTTTGTACATGGCAAATGATATTGTTAAAAAGCATATTTTTTTAGAATATGAGAAATTTGAAAATATAGAGGATGTTCAATTTAAGAAATCATGTAAATCGGCATTCCTTATAAACTAATCACTTCATTTTTTTTCCAGAGGATAAGAGATATGAAAAAAGTACTCAAAGATAAAAAAGTTTGCCACAAGCAAGGTTTATAAAAATTCACTTATTATTAAATATCACAATAAAAATAAGATTGTTTTCAAAAATATTTTTGACGTATACCTCTATCATGTATATAAATCTAAAGACCACCAAATAGGCACTTATTTTCTACCTATAGATCTTGATCCACCCCTCCCTCCACCCACTTTTTGTCCTTCCTTACCTTATACCTTCCACTTAGGCAAGATATCTTCATAATATACAGATGTTTAATTTAAATATCTAAAAACAATTTCGCTTGACAGCTGTCAGTAAGCGAAATGTCAAATAAAAAGTAACCTATAAATCAATCCAGCAGGTCACACCCATGTTCTTATTAGGTTTAAGAATAAAAACAAACACATATCAACACACAATCTTTCGCATTTAGTAGTATTAGGTTGGATTAGTGTATACCGGGTGTCCCAAGGTGAGTAACCTATTAGAATATTTTGGAAATTATACAATGGAAACTTTTCAAACTTTCTATTCTAACATAAGTCCATGTAGACCTTATCTATGAAATACTTTCATATTTACAGTGTTGCCATTTGCAGGAAAACTGGGCAACAACTTTCACACCCTATATATTTTTGCATTTTTGGATTCTACAAAATATTTTAGGTACATTTTATGTATAATGTCCTACGTTTACGTTCAAGTGTTTTTAAAATATTGACAGGTGAAAATTGACATTTTTTTAACTTTGACAGTTCGTAACATCGAAACGGTTAAGGATAGAGCACATTACATTCCTATCTGGGTTTTTCACAAACTATCGTTTTATATGTAAACCCATGGTTAAAATATTCCAAGGTTAGATTAACCCTGGGTTAAAAATAGTATTGTTGAGGAAACCACTACTAAAAATGCTATTTTGTACCCGTTTTGAAGGCTACATGCTGTTGAAAAAATTGCTATCAAAATTAAGTTATAACCATTATTAACGTAATAGCACCGAAAGCAAAAAAAAAATTGAAGTTTATAAAAAAAAAGTGGGTAGGTCTAGAGTTAGCAGACAGTGATTGGGGGAGGATATATTGTTCAAATTCTAGATTTGTATGCCATTTTGAAAAAGATGATTATAATAAATCTTTTTTTTACCCGTTTTAAAAGATTTCGAAAAACATTGCTTTAACTTTTGTCTTTTTCTCTGCCCAACAAAAATTTTATTTTAGCGCCAAAATCATAAATGTGAAAATTCAATGTTTTGCGTTGTTAAATTTTGTTGTTCACGTTTTCTTGCACTACAAAACATGGGAAGAGGGTTGCAAAGGGGCGGCATTTTATCTTTTTGTCCGGGGCGGTGAAACTGCTAGTACCGGCTTTACACATTAGGCACCATTGGCAAACAAATCAGAGTACATATACAGAAAAAATCAATGAGAGTTACTATGCGCTGATATTCCTGGATGACAACTAGCATTGTTTTAAAAAGACTCCGCTTATCTCAATTACACGCGCCATTAAATTAATAATTAGCTTTTATTCACTTTTGATTCAATAACTTGTTGTATTCATTTAAAAAAGATTACCATTTAAGTCTAATTGTCATACAGAAATATGGAAAGTAACTCCCATTAACGGTAGCGGAGTTTTTTATGCATTTAAATTATTATATTTTATGTTACCAGCGGAGTCCTTGTGCGGTGACATTTGAGACAAGAAAACCCTTTCATAACAAAAAATACCTAATTAACTGTGTTGTGTAACTATATTTGAATTATACACAACGTTTTGATCAGTACAATCTCTGATCGTCTTCAGGTGCAAACTACAATCAATTCCTAAGGCTACGTACTTATATACTGTGAGAAATCACTCAACCTTGAAGTTTAAGAAGTTGGCTCCGCCCAATAAGGGGCTTTCAAATATTGGAAATTTCAACACTTGGTTTACTGAAAATACCCTGATTCTGCCCAATAAAGGCAGCTTCAAGGAATTTTTGTTTCTTCCAGTGTGACTCCTTATGCAAAACCTTTCCTTCTGCCCACTTCATTCGGTGTTGTTTTGACCATGCATGTTCGGCGATTCCTGATTTCGTTGTTTCACCTTTTTGGGTATTCGTTTGATGTTCCTTAAGCGTAACAGATAGTGGTCTTTTTGTTTCGGCTTCCTTATTTTGTTTGTTCTCCGGTTTTGTTTTATTAAGAAGGCTTCGAATTGTATTACTAGATTTAAAAGCCGTTTTTAAAGTTTTTGGCTACTCTTCGAATTTTCTCTGATACTCCTTTAACGTATGGAATTGTAAGGAATGCATTTGCCTGGTTTTTGTCTTATAATCTCTGTCTTGTTTGTTGAAATTTAAAAATAGTATCTGTTATAAGTTTAAGGCTGTAACCATTCTGCTGCAGATCCTTCTTAAGGTTTCTTATTTCGATCTTTTCTCTCTCTCTCTTGCAGGCAAGACCACTTCATTTGTAGAAAATTCCAACCATTTTGTTAATATTCTTAAATCTTTTGTTTTAGGACCCGAGGATAGACTTGTCAGTTTTGATGTCGACAGTCTATACACCAATGTCCCGATAAAGGAATCGCTAGATATTATTAGAAAGAGACTGGTTGATGACGAATCCCTTTATGAACGTACCAACCTACCGCTGGAGAGAGTGATGGAGTTGTTGGAGTGCTGCCTAGATAACTCTTATTTTCAAGTGAAAGATATGTTTTATGCTCAGAATGACGGTCTGTCAATGGGTTCGCTTTTGCCGGTGGTGGCCAATATTTACATGGAGTGGTTCGAATCACACGCGGTTGATACCGCAACATATAAACCTAAGCTCTGGCTCAGATATGTTGATGATACTTTTATTGTCTGGACCGGGAATAATTAACAACTTTCAGAATTTCTTCACCACCTAAATAACATGAGACCGACCACGGAGTTGGAGCAAAATTGTCAAATTCCTTTTCTTGATGTACTTGTCAAACGAGTAGAAAGCGACATCAGAACAACAGTCTATTGTAAACCCACTCACACAGGACAATATTTAAATGAAGGTTCAATCATTCTGCTACAACCAAATGAGGCATAATCAAAACTTTGTATAACAGAGCCGCAAAAATTTGTAACCATTCCCATGACTTGGAAATCGAAAGGATCTGCAGCA
The DNA here is from genome assembly GCA_963921995.1 of Oxystoma pomonae. NCBI lineage: Eukaryota > Metazoa > Arthropoda > Insecta > Coleoptera > Brentidae > Oxystoma > Oxystoma pomonae. The sequence goes on from OY998165.1 coordinate 110,986,183, forward strand.
GAATGGCTACAGCCTTAAACTTATAACAGATACTATTTCTAAATTTCAACAAACAGGACAGAGATTACAAGACCAAAGCCAGGCAAATTCATTCCTTACAATTCCATACGTTAAAGGAGTATCGGAGAAAATTCGAAGAGTAGCGAAAAACTTTAATATTAAAGCCTTCTTAGTAAAACAAAACCGGAGAACAAACAAAATAAGGAATGCATTTACCAAGTTCCTTGTGAGTGTGGTGAATCATACATAGGCGAAACAAAAGACCACTATCTTTTAGGCTTAAGGAACATCAGACGAATCCCAAAAAGGTGAAACAACGAAATCAGGAATCGCCGTACATGCATGGTCAAAACAACACCGAATGGAGAAGCAAAGGTTTTCCACAAGGAGTCACACTGGAAGAAACAAAAATTCCTTAAAGCTGCCTTTATTGGGCAGAATCAGGGTATTTTCAGTAAAACAAGTGTTGAAATTCCAAATATTTGAAAGCCCCTCATTGGGCGGAGCCAACTTCTTAAACTTCAGGGTTGAGTGATTTCTCACAGTACGTAGCCTTGGGACTTGATTATAGTTTACAGCTGAAGACGATCAGAGATTGTACTGATCGAAACGTCGTGTATAAATAAAATATAGACAATGGAAGTCCGAAATACAGAGTTAATTTCAAACACATCATTGTTTCAAACTTTTAAACAAAAAATACCTACATTAATCAGTTACACAAATCTACACAGTATTATCAAAGTTGTATAAAATGTACGTTTAAGATTAAGATTAAGAGTAAGATTTTCATTTGAGTTTTGTGATATGTTTTGGTCATGTTGCGTCTATTACCGCTGCCGCTGCAATTGGGAAATCAAAATAAGCAAAGCGCCCTCTAACCTAAAGCCCCCAACTATCCTAAAGCCCCCGATACCATGGCAACTGCAGGTGTTTTGTCAACAAGGCCCACAGTAGGCAGAAGGGTATTTTTACGTTTTCTGACAGAAAACCATTCGAGGTTATGTTTATCTTTCAAAAATATTTTTTCAAAAACGAATATGAAACCACTCCGCGTGTGCGGTCGCCCGCCGAAAATGGCTTAGCGCTGCGCGAGCTTACCCCGAGTTTATCAAAGAACCAAGAGAACTTTACTGGCTCGCTGGAATTACTAGGAATTCGCCTAGAAACATTCCCATAACTTCACATAATTTTGTTTTTATTTTGATTCAATTTTTTTTTAAATTGAAATTATTGCGGCATAAGTTATGGTAATTATGCAGTATACGGTTTTCTGCCATTTTTTAAGATTTTCGAAAAATCCCTTTACAGATGGTTAATATGCCTCGCCAGAAGTACGAAACCGTTTGCGCGTCAAAAAAATTCTTTTTTTTTCAAAAGTTACAGGCATAAAAAGTTACAAAAACAACAAACTTACGGGACAGCGGAGTGAATAGGGCTGCTGGGCGGGACACCCCCTTCATCTAAAACACTGTAAAACATGTCAAAATGTAGGCAAAGGATCAACCTTTATGCGCCACTTTTTTGTTTTTTTTTTGAACCTCAATTTTCCGAAAAATCATCGAAAGAAAACAACACAAAATTTTTGGATTTTCCGACAAAACACGACATTTAACGTCATTTCAGTGATGCCAACCACGACACTGTGTCATTTGCAAAGAATCATTTTTTTTGTTGGTAGGTCATCCGCACGGGCGGGGTTTGGATTGTTTTTGATTTTGAGAAAAAAGGGTTGGATTGTTTTGATTTATTTTGGGTTGGGTTTCATAAAAGAAGGGTTGGGAGCCATTTGCAAAGAATCAAATGTTTTGTTGGTCGGTCATCCGCACGGGCGAAGTTTGGATTGTTCTTGGTTTTGAGAAAAAAGGGTTGGGTTGGGTTGTACACCTAAATTTTGTTTAAATTGAAGAATGAAATCAAACCTAACCCAACCAAACCAACCCAACCCTTCTTTTATGAAACCGGACCCAACCCAACGCAACCCGACCCTGCCTTTCCAAATCCAAACGCCTAAATTTTGTTTAAATTGAAGAAAATTTTCAAATTTAAATTACGCGCCTAAATTGGCAAGTTGATGCCCGTGCGGATGACCTACCAACAAAACACATGATTCTTTGCAAATGACGCAGTTTGGTGGTTGGCAACACTGAAATGACGTTAAATGTCGTGTTTTGTTGGAAAATCCAAAAATATTGTGTTGTTTTCTTTCGAAGATTTTTCGGAAAATTGAGGTTCAAAAAAAAACAAAAAAGTGACGCATAAAGGTTGATCCTTTGCCTACATTTTGACATATTTTACAGTGTTTTAGATGAAGGGGGTGCCCCGCCCAGCACCCCTATTCACTCCGCTGTCCCGTAAGTTTGTTGTTTTTGTAACTTTTAATGCCTGTAACTTTTGAAAAAAACAGAATTTTTTTTGACGCGCAAAAGGTTTCGTACTTCTGGCGAGGCATATTAACCATCTGTAAAGGAATTTTTCGAAAATATTAAAAAATGGCAGAAAACCGTATACTGCATAATTACCAAATAATGTACTACATTAGCAAAAACCAAGCCACAAATAGAAAAACTTAATGTTTTTGTCTGAAAAATAAACACGCAGTCACATGGACCTAAAGGTATATTTGCGCGGTGGTACCGAACAGCCGCGGTAATGATAAGGCAAGTTCGGGCTACAGCAACGCATCATGAGTTACACGGAAGCGAAAGTAAAAAAAATTTATGTGCTTTAGCGGCGCGGAATGTGAAATCAAAATAAGTAAACTATCTCCAAATTTTTGACCCGATGCAAAAAAAGCTCTGGTGTCCCACTGTGGACAAAAATAAACAAACTCTCCGCGTTGCCATGGAAAACAAATGCAATGACGTAAAGTTTTGCAAAAAAATCAGGTCGCCACGGTTAAATTGATTTCCCAATAGCAACGCGTGTATCCTCTATGGTTAACGGCCACAAACGTTTGCACCACACTTTAAAATAGATACATTTGCCAAGCCAATTGTCGAACTTTTTGACTTATGTTACCTAACAAAAAAAATGTTATGTTGATTTTATTTTATTTAACTTCTGTCAAAATAACTTAAAGTATTAAAAGGCAAAGTTTAGAGAAATTCCACTGGTCTTCTTTTTTTCGAAAAAAAAAGTGGTATTATTTTAATACTAAAACTCTCCCGTAGAGTTCCTATAATTTTTATAAATCTACCCTGTATAAGGGTATTTTACACAGTCGGATGAGTATTAATTATATTTATTGGGGTCACCGCGGTAACGGCATTCCTCTGGAATTATTATTGAGAATTCAATTAAACCCCTATTGATAAATCCCTATTATAATTGGTTATAAAATCATAACCTTTTGTACAGATTGAAGGTGTCGGGTTTCACTGAATGTAAGTAGATAAAGGTATAAATTTAATCCAATTTGCTTAATGACTATATCACTTTTTAAATTATATAATTGTACGTCACATTTGTATGTTTTGTGAAAAAGAGTAATTTTAGTGCTTTATGGTAGAACCATGATGAACCTTAAAATAATTTGGCAGTACTTTTTTTTAATGTTTAAAAAACAGTGAAAACATTTCCTTTATTTAAAAAAAAAAATCAACAACCGATTATAACACCTATTTATACGGAAAAAATATAAAGGAGACGGTATTTAATTTACTACGTTTATGCGCGTCTAAAACCGGTTTTATATAAGAACGGTTTTAAATAAATTCGCTTTCTCCTTCATTAAAATCGTTTTTTAACAGCTGATCGATATACTGTCAATCCTTTTACCTTACATTTTCTCACAAATTAAAACATATATATTGTTATATTAAAAAAATCCTTATATTACATTTTTTTTAAACGCAAATAAAACACCTAAGCTAACAATTTTTTTCCGGTTTAAAATAAAATTGATTTAGTATTTAAAATTGTTCTAATGGTATGTTTAGGACAAGCATTTTTAAACAGTCCTTTGTTTAAAAGCGCTTTAAGAGTACCGTATAAATAAAGTAATTGTTTGACCTAAAACTTTATTTTTCTGCAGTATTGCTATTAATATCTTATGTCGATTAGTAAAGTGTCATACATAAAAAAATTGTTTGTCGTAGAATATACTGGTGCATTATTTACCTTATAGTTAAATTTGAATCTAAATTGTAATTTTTATGTTTTTAAAAATAGTATATTTTTCTAAATTTTTACAATGGATATTTGTATTTCTGGCTCTCGAAAAATCGTAAGTTAATCGATTAGAGGTTACTAAGCTGAAATTTTTTTAATTAATTTATTTTTTATTTTCAACCAGAAGCTAAAATTTTGAGCTATATCCGTCCAACAATTATTTCGATAGAAATAGAAAAAATCCGCCTCTCATATTATCCTGATTTAGAAGTTTAAAAAAAAGGTAATAAAAAAGTTTTTTTTAAGGAAAGCGGTTTAGATAAAAAAATACATATTTACTAAAATGACCGAAAAAATGTTTTGCATTTTTTCCGTACAACTGAATGGTGTAATCGATGCTGATTTTTTTTAAATTAAAATAAATTATAAACAATTACTGATAAATAAAATGTTAGTAATGCATGTTTTTTAATTATAATTATAATTTTTTATTAGTTCACTAAAATGTATATGTCAAAACAAAAAAAAATGAGTAATGTCAAAAAATTCTACTCAGGAAAGTTTTCGTTAAAATTAAAAAATAAATAAATATTGAAAACGACAATTTGCCAATTTTAATAAAGTCTCTAATAGATTACCTAACGATTTTTCGTGAGCCAGTAATATAAATACCCATTTTAAAAATTTTGAAAAAAATTACATTCATAATAGACACGGATTTTAGATTCAAATTTATTTAGAAGGTAAAAAAAATAATTTAAAAAAATATATTAAAAAAATATATTTTAATTGTTAAAATAAAATAAAAAATAAGTGCACCAATCTATTCTACGATAAACAACTTTTTGTTTATGTATTAATCGAAATAGGATGTTTGTAGCAATACTGCACAAAAATAAAGTCTTCAACAAATGACGGTTTGAAAATGTTTGTGCGAGGCATATGATTAGAACAATTTTAAATACTAAATCAATTTTATTTTAAACCGGAAAAAAAAATTGTTAACTTAGTTGTTTTATTTGCAGTTAAAACAAATGCAATATAAGATTTTTTTAATATAACAATATATTTGCTTTAATTTTTGGTAAACTGTAAGGTAAGAGGATTGAGAGTACATCAATCAGCTGTTAGAAAACGATTTTAATGAAGAAGAAAGCGACTTTATTTAAAAGCGTTCTTATATAACCGGTTTTAGTCGCTTATAAACGTAGTAAATTAAATACCGTCTACTTTGTATTTTTCGGTAGAAATAGATGGTGTAATCCGTTGTTGATTTTTTTTTAATTGAAAGAAATTATCAACAATGAAATGAAAAATTCCTTGTTGCAAAAGCCATTATTTGTTTTTTGCATTTCTGAGCATGTTTTTTAATTGTTACTATAATTTTTTATTATCCCACCAAAATGTATGTATCAAAGCAAAAAAATGAGCAACGTCAAAAAATACTATGGGAATTTTCCTGAGTAGAATTTTTGATTGAAAAAAAAGTGATTTTGAGCGAAAAAAATTAATATCTCGAAAATGTTTTAACCTTCTTATCAAAAAAAAATTGTAGGCATGAAGAACACAGACAGGTATATTTTCACCAAGTTTCGTGAAAATGCAATTATTTTTGGGGAATTTTTTTTTTTAAAACGTTTATTAGAAGCCTCTTTACCATTTCCACTCATCAAATTGTTGTTAAATTTTTTTTATTTTTTTCTCGCTAAATGAGTTAATCCGATCGGTCTAACATGTTTTTAAAGGTACATTTTAACAAAATTGGGTAAGTTTGACCCATATTTGAGTAAATTGTCCTTTTTTGGAGTTAATTCAATTAAAATTGAGGAATTAAATCCTACATTAAAGAATATTAAATCAGCTATCAGACCAGTTCCTCACAGTGATGATGTACCTATATATACCTTTACCCCCAAAAAACTAAAAGAAGAGATTGAAAACTAATCATCATCAATCTCAGGTCAAAACCAACCTCAACTATTTTCATAAGCCACATTAAATGATTTATTAAGAGATTTGGAACTTTCAAAAAACTTTTCTGGGGTCTGGGTTGCAACAAAAAAATTTGTTTGCTCCAGAAACTACCTTCTCTTGTTATAGAAATCTTGAGGCTGAATTTGTAACATATTTTGCACAAAACGAACTATTTGTATACTGCCAAGCAATATCCGATCTAGTTACTTGCCTCAGAGCTCCTGAGTACACACCTTCTGACTGAAGACTTTTCATCGCCTCTTCAAAAACTGTTCTTTTACATAATGGCAATATTTTTGCTTCTGTTCCGGTGGGCCAATTAGTTCATTTAAAGAAAAACTACGAAAATATAAAGGAATTACTTTTAGGAATACAATGAAAATTTAGAGGAATTACTTTTAGGAATATAATATGAAAATCTTAACTGAGAAGTGTCTAAAAATTGTAGGAGTTTTCTTGGGTCTTCAGTCTGGATCTACTAAATTTCCATATTTCCTGCATAAGTGGGATTGCAGGAATCGAGACCAGTATTGGATAAAAAGAGCCTGACTACAAACAGACTTTAACACACTTGAAACCAAAAATGTTAATCGCGAAAGTCTTATTGACCCCCAAGAATTTTCACTTCCACCATTTCACATTTGGGATTATGAAACAATAATGTTGCATTAAACAAAGAAGAAAATTGTTTTAAATATTTGTGTAGAACATTTTAGACTCTGTCAGAGACAAAATTAAAAGAGGGACTCTAGAGTCCCAGATTTCGAGCTTGACCAAAGATACAAAACTTGAAATGTACATAAATTTCTATAGAATTATAAATACCCAAACTATGTTGATATCGTGGAAAATATACTGGGAAATTTCAGGATTCTTGTTTGCAATGTGAGCATTAATATCCACTTTTTACTTTCCCATTTGGACTATTTCCCGGAAAATCTTGGGGCTGTGAAGTAAGGTGAAAGATTTTATCAAGATATTAAAGAGATGGAAAAAAGATACCAGGGGCACTGGGACACAAAAATGACGGCCGATTGCTGTTGGACATTGAAAAGAGATCTTCATTTAGCTGAATATGACAGAAAAATAACCAAAAGAAGCTTTTCTAAAAAAAGAAATCATTTTTTTAAGAAGCGTAAAGAATAAATAACTATTTCTAATAGTTTCCATGTGTATATTTTGTATTTTTTTGAATTTTTTTCTTTGGTATATTATAAAGCTTATAAATGGAAAAAATCGTGTTTTTTCTATATTTTTGGATTTTACTGGTTTGAAAAACTAAAAGCAGATTTGGAATCAGTACTACCCAGTTCCTAGCAGGCCTGTGCACGGAAGTAAATAATAATACCCCCTGAGAAATTTCACAAAAATGACCGCCTAATATAGGTGACAGTTATGAGACTAAAAAAACGTAGTCAAATCAATCGAATCGACTTGACATAATTTTTTTTTCTTATGGAAAAGACTCTTTCACAAACAGTAAATGGTATTTTTTACCATGATTTTTCGTAATATATTAAAATTTTGTTTTTTTTTTAATTTTTGTTAATAAAAAAAGTAAAGTTGCATCATTTTTAGATGGTTTTCAAGTCCCTAGTAAACATAATATATATTTTTTTGCTTTTTTTATTAGCCACACACTTGTTTTAACCAAACCAAAAATTACTAGGATGTTATTGCGTTATTTTTTTAGTCAAAATACAGTGTTTTTGGCTTTTTTGCATGTTTTTGATAAAAATGTATTGTTTTGATTTGTTCAGTGCTGTTATACAACCAAAACCTAATCTTCAAACTACACCACATTCTTAACATTCCTAGAAATCTGGTCACTTTATCAGCTTCAAAACCGTAGTGTCGTTACGAGGATCAACAATAAACTCTCACCACCCCGAGAAATCAACGCAGGAGTCCCCCAGGGCACAGTCCTAGTCCCGAAACTTTGCACCCTCTATATCTCAGACATACCAACGCATCCGAGAACTCTACCTTCGCGGACGACGTCGGCATCTCTACAACATCCTATTACGCCGAGGTGGCTAATAGACAAACTCTATTCCACCTCCGCTTACTTCTTCCATTTTTCGAAAAATGGAAACTTCGAATTAATGCGCAGAAAAGCGAACAAATCGTCTTTACTAAGAAGCGCACCAATATCCGCATAATACAACCACTTATTATTGCGTATATTGCTACTTCAATACTTTGACCAATGACAATACACCTACACAACTGACGCAGACTAGCTCCGAACAGAGCTAAAAATAGTAGTAGTAGAGAAGGGGCGGCGCGAAGCCTGGCAAGTAGGCCTCCCTGGGCCCTTTCTGCCCTACCCCGAGCCTGACCCTAATCCACCGTCTGCACCACTAGTCTGGCAGTCTGCTCATTTAGTATCACTGTTCTTTTTGCAAAGTCCAGCATTTTGTCCCATTTGAGCATGTGCAGGTCCTCCTCATCCAGGGTCGGGAAACCGAATACCTGATATCTCGTCCTCTGGTATGCCTCGCAGTTCGCTATAACGTGTCGAGATGTCTCTTCTGCCCGCCCGCAGGCCCGGCAGGTCGAGTCATTCTCCGCCGCGATCCGGGTCATGTGCTTCCTTAGTCGGTTGTGACCTGTTATGATACCTGTCAGCAGACCAGCGTCCCTTCGCCATCTCCCCAGAAGCCATTTTTGTCTGGGTACATCCGGGCCCTTCACGAATTCCTTGGTCTGTCTGCATCCTGTTCCTCCTCTCCAAGCGGTCGTCATGGCATCGTTGAGTCGACTTTGCAATTGCCTCTTGGTTGTTCCTAGGAGTGGTTTCGGCCCTACATACTGGGTGCTTGCCCCGATCCTGGCGAGCTCGTGGGCCATCTCGTTACCCGGCACCCCCATATGTCCCGGTACCCACATAAGTGTCACTTGTTTGTCCTCTCCCAAGGATTCTAGTGCATCCGCACATTCCTCCACCAGGGTGTTGTTGATCTTGGGCGCCCTTAGTGCCTTTAGGGCTGATTGGCTGTCGAAGCATATATAAACATGCTCCTCCCTACCGTTCTTTATTTCTTTCATGGTTGCAGCCATTATTATGGCATACACCTCTGCCTGAAAGACCGTGGCTTGCTCTCCAAGCGGGTAGCTCTTTCGAACCCCCTGGTCTTCCACATAAGCCGCCGATCCTGTGGTTTTCCTCTCCGACAGTTTCGACACGGCGGTGTAGCAAATCACGGCGTTCTCCTCGAACTGTTCGTGGAGGTTTTCACTCTGCCATAGTTCCCTGTCTGGGATGACTACTTTGTACCTCTTGTTGAATATCCAGGGGTTTTTTGGTCTTTGTGTTTTAATCGCTGCCATAGGGATTTCTCTCTCGGCGATTTGGTCAATCCTAAGATGCCCCGCGGCTTCCCCTCTTCCTCTCCATTGACCTGTATCTTTCAGCCGGAGGTGGGTCACCATCGCTTCATTTCTGATCCAGATCGAAAACGGCGGCAGTCCCAGAATGGTTCCGAGTGCCTGAGCTAAAAATAACTTTTTTCTCAGTTTTTCCTATAAACTACATCAAATTTTTTCGTCACAATCATAAGTTGCTCGTCATGACCAGCTCGCTAGACCCCTGTTTTCAAACCCCGAAGCCTATATGCATTCCGCGGTGGTAGGACAAAGCACAAGAACAAATCTGCAATGCGCATGCGGGGCTGGGGCGACTACGCAAGTAGCACGCGTACGAACCCTAGTTTTTAAGTATGTTAAGGATGTAAGTTAGTTACACTAACATCTACTTGCATCGACGTTTTTCTAATGGTTCTTTAACAAAAGAACCTTTAAATTTTAAGGGACATTTAATTTTAAATGACTTGCACAGGCTCAATTTTTTTGAACTTTTACTAAAGGCTCTTTATTTTCTTCACAGTACGACAACGTTGCAGCAATTTAGGGATTTCTGGGGTTTTTTTGTTGGTAACTCTGTCTTCAATAACCTAAACCTTTCACATATTTTTTTTATTTTATTTTTTATGGTTCTGTTGTTTTCATTTCATATTTTTTGATGATGAATTGTTCATCTAGTCAAGGTAGCTATAGTTGTTACATGGTCAGTTAGTTAATGCTCCTTTAAAGAACGTTTAAAAGACTATTAAAGTCGGTGCAAGACACAAAATACGCTAAAGGTACTTTAAAGGTACTTTACCCTAAAGGACCATTAAAGAAAAAGTCGGTGCAAGTGGCTGTAAGTTATTATTTTAAATTGCTTTTCTGGGGTTTTTTTGTTGGTAACTCTTAAGGTGTACAGTTAGTTTTAAGTTAGCTTAAGGATAGTTAGTTACACTAACATCCACTTGCACCGACGTTTTTCTAATGGTTCTTTAACAAAAGAACCTTTAAATTTTAAGGGACATTTAATTTTAAATGACTTGCACAGGCTCAATTTTTTTGAACTTTTACTAAAGGCTCTTTATTTTCTTCACAGTACGACAACGTTGCAGCAATTTAGGGATTTCTGGGGTTTTTTTGTTGGTAACTCTGTCTTCAATAACCTAAACCTTTCACATATTTTTTTTATTTTATTTTTTATGGTTCTGTTGTTTTCATTTCATATTTTTTGATGATGAATTGTTCATCTAGTCAAGGTAGCTATAGTTGTTACATGGTCAGTTAGTTAATGCTCCTTTAAAGAACGTTTAAAAGACTATTAAAGTCGGTGCAAGACACAAAATACGCTAAAGGTACTTTAAAGGTACTTTACCCTAAAGGACCATTAAAGAAAAAGTCGGTGCAAGTGGCTGTAAGTTATTATTTTAAATTGCTTTTCTGGGGTTTTTTTGTTGGTAACTCTTAAGGTGTACAGTTAGTTTTAAGTTAGCTTAAGGATAGTTAGTTACACTAACATCTACTTGCACCGACCTTTTTCTAATGGTTCTTTAACAAAAGAACCTTTAAATTTTAAGGGACATTTAATTTTAAATGACTTGCACAGGCTCAATTTTTTTGAACTTTTACTAAAGGCTCTTTATTTTCTTCACAGTACGACAACGTCGCAGCAATTTAGGGATTTCTGGGGTTTTTTTGTTGGTAACTCTGTCTTTAATAACCTAAACCTTTCACATATTTTTTTTATTTTATTTTTTATGGTTCTGTTGTTTTCATTTCATATTTTTTGATGATGAATTGTTCATCTAGTCAAGGTAGCTATAGTTGTTACATGGTCAGTTAGTTAATGCTCCTTTAAAGAACGTTTAAAAGACTATTAAAGTCGGTGCAAGACACAAAATACGCTAAAGGTACTTTAAAGGTACTTTACCCTAAAGGACCATTAAAGAAAAAGTCGGTGCAAGTGGCTGTAAGTTATTATTTTAAATTGCTTTTCTGGGGTTTTTTTGTTGGTAACTCTTAAGGTGTACAGTTAGTTTTAAGTTAGCTTAAGGATAGTTAGTTACACTAACATCCACTTGCACCGACGTTTTTCTAATGGTTCTTTAACAAAAGAACCTTTAAATTTTAAGGGACATTTAATTTTAAATGACTTGCACAGGCTCAATTTTTTTGAACTTTTACTAAAGGCTCTTTATTTTCTCCACAGTACGACAACGTTGCAGCAATTTAGGGATTTCTGGGGTTTTTTTGTTGGTAACTCTGTCTTTAATAACCTAAACCTTTCACATATTTTTTTTATTTTATTTTTTATGGTTCTGTTGTTTTCATTTCATATTTTTTGATGATGAATTGTTCATCTAGTCAAGGTAGCTATAGTTGTTACATGGTCAGTTAGTTAATGCTCCTTTAAAGAACGTTTAAAAGACTATTAAAGTCGGTGCAAGACACAAAATACGCTAAAGGTACTTTAAAGGTACTTTACCCTAAAGGACCATTAAAGAAAAAGTCGGTGCAAGTGGCTGTAAGTTATTATTTTAAATTGCTTTTCTGGGGTTTTTTTGTTGGTAACTCTTAAGGTGTACAGTTAGTTTTAAGTTAGCTTAAGGATAGTTAGTTACACTAACATCCACTTGCACCGACGTTTTTCTAATGGTTCTTTAACAAAAGAACCTTTAAATTTTAAGGGACATTTAATTTTAAATGACTTGCACAGGCTCAATTTTTTTGAACTTTTACTAAAGGCTCTTTATTTTCTTCACAGTACGACAACGTTGCAGCAATTTAGGGATTTCTGGGGTTTTTTTGTTGGTAACTCTGTCTTCAATAACCTAAACCTTTCACATATTTTTTTTATTTTATTTTTTATGGTTCTGTTGTTTTCATTTCATATTTTTTGATGATGAATTGTTCATCTAGTCAAGGTAGCTATAGTTGTTACATGGACTATGAACATTATATAGGCTATTGTGCAGTGCTTCAATTTCACAGGGTTTTACTGTTAGTAGTAGTATGAGTTTAAGAGTTGTACTTATGTATATTTTGTTACAAGTTATTTTGTCTCAGGCCCCTTTGGACTTTTGCAATCGAGAGGTATTATAATTTGTTTATTTTGAGTAGGAAGTGCGTGGGCTGGCACTTATTTTTTTGTGGTTTTTTAGTTACAGGTACAGGGTGAAAAAAATCGCGGTGTGTACAGAAAAAACAATACAGTTTATTAAAATAAAGAAAATTTAATTGTTTTAATTTTACTGACATACCTATATATTAAAAAAAAACACCAAAAACATTATCATAATCAACAATTTAAAAAAAAACAGCAATTGTAAAACTCTAAAATGCACAGCTGCCAAAAAAATGAAATTATTTTTTATTTTTCTTTAGCACATAATAAATTATTTCCATTCTGCACAACATTATGACGTGGGTGGTCTTGACCATACATTTCAATTTATTGAGTTTGCATAAGATAATTTAATATTCTTCCTTGTTTATATCAATATTATGAAGCACAGAAGCAGCTACTGTTATTGTCAGAACTGTGTCCAGTATAAGGCAAAGCCCATAAGCCATAACTGGAAACCAACGTTTCCAGATCCCAAATGTAGGTTCTATTGAAGTTCTTGTTCGAAATAAGGCTTCATTATACAGTTGTTCACCTGGTATAATTGGATTTGCTAAAGGTGTCAGGAGGTAATTTGAAAGACTATATCCACTCCTGAAAATAAGAAAAAAAGTAGGTAAGGAGAGGGCTATAATTTACTGACAACTAAAACAGTCACAGTTTATATGATATTCATTCATTCAGAGAGTTGGAGATGCTTGTTTATAAACATTGGATTATTATAGTTTTGATCAATATTACCTAAAAATCATTTTATAAAAAATAATAACTGATCCTGGAAAATGATCAGAGGGTTGGGCAAAAATATGCATCCAATGTATATGAACAAAAACAATGCAATTATAAACATTTTGGGAACCAACTCTTAACCCCCTCTCACCCCGTGTAAAACATTGACTAAGTACCTACCTGACATCTGGATATTTCAATAGATCCTCAACGTGTGTTAACCTGAATCTTCGAGGCACCTTCGAGTGAAGCCAAAATTAACAAAATCCAATATTTCAAGATCATCTTCAAGAGCATCCTCTACCAGCTCATCTTCAATAATGTTTACATATTCCATAATAACATTTGATGAATTTTCGTTTTTCTTGCGTTTTGAACAAAAATAAACTATACCATGAAAAATGGGTCGCAAAACTAGCCCACAGTACACGGACCAAACTAACCTCAAAAGAGCTAACTGAGCTTTAAAGATCGGTTAATTGACCAAATTTGGTCAGTTAGTTAATGCTCCTTTAAAGAACGTTTAAAAGACTATTAAAGTCGGTGCAAGACACAAAATACGCTAAAGGTACTTTAAAGGTCCTTTACCCTAAAGGACCATTAAAAAAAAAGTCGGTGCAAGTGGCTGTAAGTTATTATTTTAAGTTGCTTTTCCATCTGTACATATCTTAGAATGTTGAATAAAAGTGTTTTGAATGAATTGAGTAAACTTTCCTCGTGTTACTCTGTGGAATAGTTACCTTTATGTTCTTGTCCTTCGAGGCGACTCGTTTAAAGCAAATTCAACATTCATAAAATGAGGGACTAAAAGAGTAAAGAAATGAATGCATGCATATGCAAATATGCGAGTAAAATCCCTCTCCGAGGTAGAGACGGGTAAAGGTAAAATGTTGTGTAAATAAAATAAAAGATTGGCGGAATAAACAAACTCAGAGCGTTGTATTCGTGGGATATAAAATAGGTATTCTTTTTTTTTATACAGAGGGTCCCATTTAAAAGGATATGTGACCGATATTTTTTCCATAATTAACTGACATATTTTAAAAGCGCTTAAACACGTCGATTTTTTTATTGTAGGCAGTAGTACAAATATTTCACCATAAAGGTATAACTCAAATAGAGACATTATGTTTACTACAGTTGCGATCAGATATAAGGTAAAAGTTGTATCCCTACATGTTATGCAACTTTTCTGGTTAACTTTTTAAAACACTTTTTTTAATATTTGACTGGCCGCCATATTGAAACGTCATCTGGGTACTATAAAAACTTCTTTATTAATAATATGGTAGCGTAACTTTAGTTTTTTTTTTAATTTGTGTTTGTTTTGTTAAGATTTGTATATAAAAATTGCAAAAACCTATTAAGCAGTGTATGCCAGAGAGAAAAAAAGAAAAATAAAAAGAAAATTTCTATTTTTGCAAAAAAAGCAAAGAAAAACCACCAAACTATAAAAAAACTGGATATAGTATCATACAATAAAATTGTATAATATCAGATAAATATTTGATATTTTGAAAAAAAATAATGATGTTAATTTTCCAATATATATTGGGAATAAAACCTACAGAATGTGACAACCTCGCACTTGTAACGGGTGACCTATATAACCATGTATTACGCTGCCTCATTCATTATTTTTCGTCGGGGTTTCCGCCGTAATAGAGTCGAGCTGGCAAATGTAAGATGGATGGTGAGATGGAGCATGCTTGATATTGCCACTGATTGCGTTTTAAAGCAATTTATGAATGACTTGGTGGGTCTATTTTAGTGGAATGTCTTTGTATTTTACCGAGGTTTCTATAGAACCTTTATATTCAACCGTTAAAAAACCCTTGAAAAATAGTAATTTACCTAACTAGTGCGGAAAGTGCCACTTTTCCCTTACACAATTCCAGCAATTAAGTGCGGAAAAGTCACTTTACGCGCGAGTTAGGTACAATATTTTTTTCTACTCGCTTGACTTGAGTATTAAATTAACTCAATAAAAGAAATTTTAAAAATGTTACCCTTTATTTATCGTGACTAAAATGTTTACCTAACACAAAAAAGAAATTTTTTTAACATATAGCAATATATTAATTTTTTTATTTTTGGTTGAGTGCGGAAAAGTACCATAACGTTAACCTTTCCGCACTAGTGCGGAAAAGTAAATTTTCCGTATACGATTATGATTTCATATACGATTTTTGACAGTTATTGTTTTACCAGAGGATTTCTGGATTTCATAGTTGTTTGAAATGTTTGAAATTGTGTTTTGGCAATAATAGTTGGCAACTCCTGACAATAAATAACGTTGTTACTGTCAGATTTTTGATTAAGAAACGTTAGGTTACAAAATGGAATTTTGCTTTATCAAAAACTGTAAAAATACGTGCCTCGACGAATTTGTATTACTCCTTTGTCCAACGGAGAAAGAAAGTCAGGAAAAGTGAAAACAAAACATGCTTTTACCAAGCTGGAAAATTAATAAAAATAGCCGAATTTGCGGGGTAAGTAAGCTACAAGCAGTAGGTACAAACCAACGCATTTAGCATGTACTTCGTTAATAAATAACACATTATGTTTCCATTTTTTATTGTAAGAAAGAGAGTAACAAGTATTCACTCTGTGTTTTTGTTTTTTTTTCAAAGCTTGACACATTATAGTAACCAAAAAAAATCAATCTTTCAAAAACTGTCTGGGGAAATTATAAAAAGATACAACAAAACATCAGTCCATTTCATAAAATCCGTTTTATATGAAAATGTGAACAAAACTAGAAAGAGAGGGCAATATGAGTTGCCCACCTCTGGTAAAACAACAACTGTCAAATGTATAGAGGGCCTCTACCTATACCTACTTGAAATTAGGGTGAAAACAATTATTTTCCTGAAACACACAGATCATTGGTCGACTTCGCCAATTTCCCTGAAAATGACCCTAATAACATGACTTTTGGCGAAATTTGTTTCCACTGGACTTTAGTGAGAGAAATAAAAGACACCTTGATCTCAAGAAGAGCTACACAGGACCCGTATTCTTGACGACCTGTGAGGTGAATAATCAGTGAGAAGTGAGAAATTTATTCACACTCACGGGCACGGGTGTCAAGAATACAGTCCCAGGGTGAAAAGTGACTGCGAGAGTTTGATATGTATTCACTAGGATGCAGTGATATACCTGATGTAACACAAAAAATTTCAAATTAGGTTGTATGACAATTAAAACATAAATTTTCAAAATCGGTTAAATAGTTATAATAGAAAACTGCGTTTAAAAGTAAAAAATAATTCTTTAAAATTCGATATTTTAAACTTATAGATTCGTATCCCATCCCAGTATTTTATGTACACCTCCCTTTAAATGTTCCTAATTATTAAAACCTTCCCCAACTATCAGTTTTTCGACGACTCTACATTGTATACCGCGTGCCAACGCACGTTGGGCTATTGACAAAGTTTAGCTGATCTTAAACTAGATAATTCTTCTGGTTTTAACCAAAATTTAAAATAAAAAACAAAATTTTTAATTTTATTCATAACCTCACAAATTTTTAAAACAAAAATTTCAAAATTAAGTTTTAATAAAAATAAATTTCATTCAAGAAAAAGTCCAATGATAATAAAAGCAAAAATGATTAATTTTACATCAAGAAAAAGTAGATCCATGAATTTAATTCGAACTCGAGGTAAACCATGAATCTTCATCTGACGAATTTTTTCCTTCACTATGATCGTCATCTTCATCGGAAGACGAATTACCTCTGGAGGTTGTGTTATCAACGGATTCATCTGGAAGAAGTAATTCTAATGTTTCTTTTAGAAAGGGCTTCGTTTTTTTCTTTGGTTGGGACCTCCTCATGGAAAGAAATGGATCAGAAGTTAAAAGCAATCGATTTAATACATCTAGGTCACAGGACTTTCTAGAAAACTTTCTGGCAAAGTTTTGATGATATAGTCTAAAATGTTTATTTCTGGCCTCTGCAGCTGTCCAGTAGGAAGAATGGCATGTTCTATCACCTCTGCACCATGCCAAGTAATTTGTACATTGAAGGTGTCATGGGGTACCAAGGATAAAGCGCTAGATATAGTTCGGATGTTTTCCTTGCGTAACTTGCAAATTTTGTTATATCCACTCTATAACCACTGGAAATAACTTCAAGAATAACTTTGAAATGATGTATATTGAATACATCAATTCCGGTTATTTTAGAGAAAACTTACGGATTTTCAAAAAACCTGTGACTTGTATTTCCATCGCTCGTATTTCCAAAACCTTGTTTAGGAATATCTACTAACAGTCCTAGAGTTGTTTTAAAATTATCCTGAACTTCAGCTTTGAAGCTCCGAAGTCTCCATTTCTTTACTGGTAGCTTGTGCGAAATATGGAGTAAACTTTCAAAGAGTCTAATTCTTGCGTGTAAAACAGATAGACTAAATTTAAACATTTCCGGGTTGCTTTCTTTACTGAAATTCAGGTTAATAAAATCTTTACTTGTAGCTCTACATATGTAACATTTTATAGTGAAGGAATTTTCAGAAGCAGCATTGCAGACTTTGGTATCAATCATTGTCAGTTGCAGAATATGTTTTACTGCAAAAGGTTTATGTTGCAAATGAATAATTGTTGGATTTAAGGAAGCAACAGCAGTTTCTACGTATTGAATTTCGTCTCTTGTTATATTTGCAGTTTCTTTAACTAAACTTAATCTTATGGGGCGACAAAACCGTAAGAAAGATGGCGTGTGATTTTTCCAGACAACTTTGTTACTAAATGAGACAAAACAACTTTGAAAGTTTGCATCTGAATCAGCGTGATTTTTAAATTTTTGTTTGTATTGCTCTTGCTGAGATCGATCACAACCCCATTTGCAGAGAAGAATTAGAGAGCGTTCTACTTCATTTAAATAAAACAAAACCTCTTCTAAGTATAAATATAACCTTGAAACAGTCAAGTACATCAGAATTTGTAATTTAATCTAAATAGTAAGCTGTAACATGGAAACAATTTTTTGTTTAACTTTTGATTACTTCATATTGTTTTTTAGAAAGATTAGCCTCGACAAACATGGATAATGTATCTAATGTTGAAGGACGCTGTTCATTTCTATTTGACGTTTTAGAAACTGCTTGTTTATATTCTTTCGCACGATTTGGGGTTGTGGTGATTTCCGCAAGCAGTTTAGATTCCGTTATTTTTCCTTGGGCATTGAACTTCATTTGGGCAGCATAAGCAAGCGTTTCAGCATCAATACCCTCTCGAATGTTCATAGTTTTGCTTCTTTCACTTAATTTTGAAAATGATTTTTGAGGTCTTCCAACGGTATGCAAAATGTGCCCTCTAACCATTTTGCGTTTTTATTTTTTTTTTAAATGAGTAGTTTTCCGACAGTCTACCCACATTCTTTTAAACTCGGCTTACAAACGTGAAAAATTGTGCTTAATTTCCCTTTTTTAGTCATCAGAAAAATCATCATATATGAGAAGATAATTTTGCAAAAAGGCCAGTTTTTCATCAAATACTTTCAAATTTTGTTGACACATAAGATCAAAAAGTTGATTTCGAGTGAAGATTTTATCTCCAGCAGGTCCTAAAATGCAAAAATACCGAATTAGACATACGCTACAGAAATTATTAAATTGCGCAAGCTTATGTAAAATAGATTTTTTCAAAAAGTGGCGGCTAATTCATATCAAGGTTTGTATAAGGAGAAATGCTCTTATTTAATGATCAAATTGTTTTGCCGGGAAAAAAAAATTAGAGAAACAAAAAGTTAATGGCTTCCAGTAGTTATACTATTGAAAGACAAACTAGATTCATTTAATTAAAACAATGAAATTGCCTAATATTTACCTGCTTTTCAGGAAAAATAAATGATAAAGAAAATATCTACCTTTAAAATAATACCATTTTTATGAGGGAAAGAAACACTCCGCTTGTGTACACACAAATTTGGACTGGTTTTAAATACCAACAACTGAATGTGGGGGAAAATCAAATTACTTTGAGATGCCTTATCTCCTTGGCTACAAGATAACGTTTTTTTGTTGGGCATAAAATCTGTTTTTTGAAAATAACCTTTTGGCCAGCTAAACTGAGGAAATATGTCACCGTGCAACGTTGCGTCACAATGTTTACTTTTATTTAAACACGACCCTCTTTTGTACTAATCTGGTGGATGTTTTTTTGGTCGAGTCAACATGAAACGATGCGATCGCGACTAGTCGAGAATCTGTTAAACTATTTTGGGTTTTGGACTGCAATTATTTGTTCAAAAGCTATAAATAAATTATTTAACTGAAAAAGTAACTATTTCTATAAGATATTTTACATCACCAATACACGCAAACTAATGTCGGAACTTATAAACAACCTGCAGTTCACTGTGAAATATTTAGCTCTAGAAAACATGCGGGCTTTCAATTTACGATGATTTTCTGGGATAGAAGAAATATACTAAATTATAAGTTGCTTCAAAAAGTTCCGAATTTTGTGTAAATGTTAATATTAAAATCATATTTAAATTCTGTTTAAAAATGAACGTGTAAGTCAATTTTATAAAATTAATCATGGCGTTAGTTTTTATGACAACCAAAAAATTCCTAAGTCTTTACGGATAACAGACGCGAACACGCCTCAATTTTACCCAATGGAAATTGACACAGGGCGGTGCTCCGAAATCGGTTAGTTGCATACTTAACATAAAAATTGGTTAGATAGAAATAGTCGCGCCCGCGTCGACAGCAACCCGGCCAGAAAACGTTGCTTTCATAACTTAAAACCACTGAAAAATGGTTAGTAAAATAGACGGTCATAAATAAAACGTTTGGTCGTCGTAAACTTGTCGACGTCGACTTCAGTTTTCAAGACAACTACTATTTACCTATATGACAACGTTTAAAGGTGGTGCAATTCTAATTTTAACACCTTACACGACTAAAAATTGCTATTTGCTTAAACACTTAAAAAGTACAGCCTTGTTAAAAGGCTTTATAAAAATTTTCCAATATTCCTTCGCTTTTGTAAACATCCTGACCTATTATGTTGGGAATTTGGAACCTTTGGTTGCACTAAAACAAAATTATGATTGTTTTCCTCAAAACCAAAATTACACTTTTTTGCACTCGACGCGCGTTTCGCTAACAACGTTAGCATCATCAGGAGACGATAAACAATGAACTAAATTAATCTACGCTCTATCTTATATACAATCCTTTAGTGGGCGGAGATAAGACTAATAATTTGTGATTGATCACGATTTTTAATCCTATCTCCCCTCAACCAAAGAATAAAGTGTACTAAACGGGATGGGTCCTCTATCTTTATTTAAACTATTTCTGGATTTAAAACATATAGATTAGTAAATTTCCCCTAAACAAAGAAATATTTGAAGCAGAAAAGAATAGGATTAGGAATATAGCTGGCGAAACGGTTACGACGAAGGCTTAATAAATAAGCTGATAAATAGACATTCTTTTCAAAAGACCTTTCGGAATTCTACCTTTTTCAGACAAAAAGATACCTGCGACTCAAAATTTGTATCAATTCCTTATAATCCTAATTATACGAAAGGATTACACAAAGTATTTAATAACACCGGTCTTAAATTAGTATATCAATCCGGTAACACAATAAGAAGCTTACTAGGAAATCCCAAGGATAAAACTACAGTTCTAGAAAAAAGTGGAATTTACGAAATTAGTTGCATGGATTGTGACAAAAAATATGTTGGCCAAACGAGACGCTCTATTCAAACACGTTTTAAAATACGGAAGAACAGAAAAGTCAAGTGTAGCCGAGCATGCTTTTGAAAACAATCATAGATTCACATTAGATAACCTAAAACTTCTAAAAAGTGTACCAAATAAAAGACTTTTCAATGCATATGAAAGTATGGAAATCATTAAATCCAGAAATAGTTTAAATAAAGATAGAGGACCCATCCCGTTTAGTACACTTTATTCTTTGGTTGAGGGGAGATAGGATTAAAAATCGTGATCAATCACAAATTATTAGTCTTATCTCCGCCCACTAAAGGATTGTATATAAGATAGAGCGTAGATTAATTTAGTTCATTGTTTATCGTCTCCTGATGATGCTAACGTTGTTAGCGAAACGCGCGTCGAGTGCAAAAAAGTGTAATTTTGGTTTTGTGGAAAACAATCATAATTTTGTTTTATCCTGACCTATTTACAAATTAATTGGGTATAAATCCGGAGTTTTTTACCATAATTCCATATTTCAAGACCTGTGTGTCTATTCTTGAATCGAGCGAAAATTTTCTTCCAGGGAGTCAAATTCTCTTATCTCATTGGTCCGAGTCTTCGGTCTAAATTGGTTTCTCTCACTTTTGCCCGATATTGATCGAAAGTAATTCTATTGGTCTTTGTCTTTGGAGAGAATTTGACACCCTGGGAGCAAATTTTCTGTCGATTCAAGAATAGATGCACTTGCAAACCAATTTTAGATTTTTTTACAGTTCTATATCCAAACTATGTGCCACAAAATTGTATGATTTGAAACCACCTAGAAATTTTGAACAAGGGAACTTATTTTAAAAAAAGAGTTTCCCTTTGTAAAAAAACCGACGGAAGAATTTCAGATTTTTAAAAAATTCCTTATAGTTTCCGAGAACATCTATGTTCACACTTGTCACTTCTTTTGCGTTCCCCAAAAATTATAATAGTTTTTATAAAAGCTTGGTAAAATTATTAAAATTCATTCCACGTTTAAGTTTACGGATTTTCACGAACTTAAACTGTCTAATCAGGAGGAAACAATCAATAACTACGGTTATATATTTTATATAAAAACGGTTTTAAATAAATTTGCATTCTTCAAGGGTTTACGTCTCTCGTTTTTTAGCAGCTCATCGCAGTACTGCCAACCCACTAATCCAAACGACGTTCCTTTATAGTCTACTAAAACTAGAAAATAAATCAACAAGTTAACAACAGATTTTTTTCCTTAAAAGTAGGGTTAAGTATTTGTCATAAAACTGTTTTAAAGCGAATAAATCGCGATTTAAGCGGCCTCCGTAGCGCAGTGGGTACCGTATCGACCTGCTGCACGGAAGGTCTCGGGTTCAAAAAAAAAAAAAATGTTTTGTGTGCACTAAATTGCTACTACGCGTTCATTTGAGGAATAACAACGCATACCAATAAATGTCAGGATGGTTGCGATTCTTCAGGAATGACAGAAAATCTCACCCATCACAATTCTGGAAAGTGGCGATTTTTACTTATCGCCTCATTGAAAAAAAAATACATCATCTTTCATATTTATCCTAACCTTGTAAGAGAAACTGCGTCATTTTTTTAATAACATTTTGTAAATTTATTAATTTTGTAATTTGTATCATTTCCTGTATTCTTCTTTTATGATAATTGTTTTGAAAGTCAAAATTGAATTTCAAAATTGTTGAAAATTGACTTTCAAAAGAAAACAATTATCATAAAAGAAGAATACAGGAAATGATACAAGTTACAAAACACCCAAAAGCAGTAAACTTAAGATCTGACACTGACAACTTAAGTAACATTTACAAACATCTTATTAAATATTAATGTATATAAAACAAAATCATAATACTCTGTATAAACTAACATTTAAAAAACACAATCGTCGCAAAGATTATCTCTGCGAACATTTTTAATTAAAAAAAAACAACAACAATCCTAGAATACACAATTAATGCATGCAAAGCAACAAAAGAATTAACATCGAAAAACGAAAAGCATGTACAAATATTTTAAAATAAATAATAAAGTAAGGGAAGCCACTGTTGATATTTTCTTTGTTTATTTTATATAAACAAAAGTTTACTGTTCATAACATCTAATAAAAAATAGGCTCTTTCTTAATCTAACATAAATTTGTTTAAAAAACAAAAGATCAAAAGATCTTGGGTGGAAATAACGAAAATTCAAACTTGGATGAGCATCCCACAAGGAACACACAAAAGATCAAAGCGAAAAGAGAAATGATTAAACGATGTTTCGCCCTGGGTAACCAGCGTGGGCTCATCAGTAGTTTCACTGGCCACATCATTAAACACCATGATACACTTTGATTTCCAACCTTGAACCACTCACAAATAGGCATCGTTCCGCACTGGTACTTACTTATCCAAGTTACCTGATACGAATTCAATGTTCAACAACGATGTTTAATTTAATAATTTCCTGTTCCTTGTGGGATGCTCATCCAAGTTTGAATTTTCGTTATTTCCACCCAAGATCTTTTGATCGTTTGTTTTTTAGTTTCTTTTCGGTTGAAGTAACTGACTTGAAGGTTTTTTTAACTTCTTCTTTGTTTTAATTGCCTTAGGAGCATAATCCTACTGGAAATATTAACACGCCAGGACGAATTCGTATCAGGTAACTTGCATAAGTAAGTACCAGTGCGGAACGATGCCTATTTGTGAGTGGTTCAAGGTTGGAAATCAAAGTGTATCATGGTGTTTAATGATGTATAGTGGAGGGTGACCAGTGAAACTACTGATGAGCCCACGCTGGTTACCCAGGGCGAAACATCGTTTAATCATTTCTCTTTTCGCTTTGATCTTTTGTGTGTTCCTTGTGGGATGCTCATCCAAGTTTGAATTTTCGTTATTTCCACCCAAGATCTTTTGATCTTTTGTTTTTTAGTTTCTTTTCGGTTGAAGTAACTGATTTGGAGGTTTTTTAACTTCTTCTTTATAAATTTATTTGTTCTATATGTTATTTATATCTATGTTAAAAATTCTAGTCACTGTTTTTTAAACTGTCACTTTTTTGTATTTTAATTTTTAATATTTATATTTTGTAAAATTTTTACCAAAAAATATGATTTTTTAATTTTAGATAGATGTAGTCTGATGATGGTTGTAATAAACGTTACAAATTACAGAGAATAAATTAATTATTATTTAAGACCGCAAACCAGGAAAAAAAAAATTGAAAAAAAGTTTTAAAGATTTGTTTACACAAAAAAATAAGCTTCATAACATACATTTTTAAATAAAAACAGAGTTTTTCAGAAAAACAGCCTACAAAATTTAAAGCTGACATATTGTTTATTTACTGGAACAGTATTAAGAAACTAAATTTTAAGGAATATTAGCAAATAGTCCTGACAAAAAAACCGCGGTTTTTGAATAATTGTCGAAAATGCTCACCATGTAAAAGGAAAGACAGAATTTGTGTGAGTTTTCTGAACAGTGACAGCGATATATTCCATGGTTTTGTATGTTAAAAGCTTTAAAGGTTTAACAAAAAACGGTTTTTCACAAAAACTGCATACAAAAGTATTGTTTATTTACTGGGACAGTATTAAGAAAGTAAATTTTAAGGAATATTAGCAAATAGTCCTGACAAAAAAAACCGCGGTTTTTGAATAATTGTCGAAAATGCTCACCATGTAAAAGGAAAGACAGAATTTGTGTGAGTTTTCTGAACAGTGACAGCGATATATTCCATGGTTTTGTATGTTAAAAGCTTTAAAGGTTTAACAAAAAACGGTTTTTCACAAAAACTGCATACAAAAGTATTGTTTATTTACTGGGACAGTATTAAGAAAGTAAATTTTAAGGAATATTAAAAAATAAGTCCTGACAAAATGGCAGTTAGTGTAAACTTGTGTTTAAAAATCGTTAGATTTTTTGTGACGGTTTTTAAAGAATCGCGATCTTAATGACATTTAATGAAGGACGTAGAAACTCTTGGAGAAAGCAATTTTATTTAAAACCATCCTTACATAAAACCGGTTTTAGACTGGTACAAATGTAGTACTTAATTCATACCAAAAAATTTTTCAAATCGTCCTTACTATAAAAGCGCTTTACGAGGCCCGTATAAACAAAATAATTATGGCTTTGAAATTTCGCTTTAATCAATAGAAGATGTCACGTGCAAACCTTACCGGCAAATTTGACCTCAGCTTTAGTTCTAGCTAGTTAGCTAAAAATAGCATTTGCACAAAGCTAACGAGAACTCGCACCGGGCCGGGCTTTATGTTAACGATACCTGAAACAAATGTAAACCAAGGTTTGGTCAGAGTTGCTCAATTTCAAACTTTTACTTAAACTGGCGATGCACTAATAAAAAAGAGTAGTGAATGTACACAATCAATCATTGGTTAAAAAATGTTTTTTCCTATTACTTCTACAGTATTTAACCGATTTAAACAAAATATCCCTCATTTGTTAGGTAATAGATGTAGCTTTAAAACAAGTGAAAATTTATGTCTACCATCGTTCATTACAAGATAACGGACTCTATCAAAGGAAGCCTTCCAATGACGCTCATTATTTCTGGTTATGCGATTTTTTTTTAAATAAAATCTAAATTTTCAAAAAGCCTTTACTTTGCTGCTTTTAACAAGCCCTCAACTTCTAAAATCGGTTTAGGAAATTTTGAGTTATGTTTTTTTTCCAAATGAGCAAAAGTCTTTTTACTCTTATTTCTTTAATTTTTACCCGCTTTTGATAAAACAAACAAGGTTGTTTTTTAAAAAAAGTACTTTCTGATACCAGTAAATACTTTTATCCGCCATTTTAAAATCCAAGATGCTGGTGATTGCTGGTGATACGAAAAAAAATTTTTAAACAAAACTTTATTGCCAAAAAGCTTTATCTTGGAATATATGAAATGTTATGACCGTCATGTGACGCGTGCGCGGGCACGCACGAAGAAGTCGTAGGTGGGAGCCCGGTTTAAGTCGAGATAGAAACGCCCACCTCTGCCGGTTTTAACCAATGAGAGCGCTGGATTTCAGAGCTACGTTACGTTGACGCGGTGGTTTCGCTTTTAGTCCCTATTATAGAATGTAAGCTTCCGTCTGGTTTGAACTTTATTCATGCTAAAGACGTGACATTGATGAAAAATCTCAACGCTAGACCGCAGAGATTGGACTCCAATATTTCTATTCGAGCAGAAGTCTTTGTTTTTTTACAGATAAATTACGCGTATGTCCTATGACCAACTTAAAGTGTTTGTAAAATTGCTCGCTGCATGTAACATTAAAGAAGTGAATTTACCCTGCTAAAAAAACCACTTCAAAACTCTTAAAAACCGATCAAGTCTTCATGAGATTTTAAGAAATTTTATTGGTTTGAAGAGACTTGACCTGGCAAAAATGTATGTCACATGAAAACTGACAAATTCTTATGATATTTCATGATGTTACACCAGACACATGAGATTTCATAAGGTTTAGCAAGCAAGATTTTGATGAAATTTTACAAGATTTCATGAGAAATAGGATAAAGGGTTGTGAAGATTTGACAAGACTATATAAGTATTAAAGTGTAAATATAGACATGCGAGTATAACATATAAAAAGAATATATAATCAAAATGTAACTATCAAGAGATTTCGTAAGTTTATATCAGACACAGGAGATATCATGAGATTTAGCAAGCAGAATTTTGATGAGATTTTAAAAGTACCAATGAAGGGATGTTTTTAAAAGATTTTACAAGATTTCATTTTGGATATCTTTTAAAATAAAATCTGTATAAAATAAAAAGTGTTCGACTCATTTTGTCCAAGATATTTAATGATTTGGTCCACGATTTGGCCTAAAAAGTATCAACTGTTTGGGATAAGATATAAATGTATGTTCCACAGACTTATCAATCACTTTTAATATGGATTCGTTTAAAATCTGAAAATTGGTGAATCTGAATGTTGTTTCTCTTAAAATCTGCTAAAAACATGTGAATTTTTGCATGTAAACTTGGAAGCTGGTCAAAACTGCTGAGAACATGAGAAATCTCATGAAATCTTATTAACGTTATTTTATATTTCCATTAAAATCTGCTCAAAACTGCTGAAAACATGTAAACTTGTCAAAACCATTGAAACCTTATCAACTTGTTTCTCTTAAAATCTGCTGAAAACTGCTAAAAACATGTGGATTTTCTCATGTAATCTTGTGAAATCTGCTGAAAACATGTGTATTCTCATAAAACCTTGTGAAATCTTATTTACTTTGATTTAACTTTTGGTTAAAATCTGCTCAAAACTTTACAAAACCAGTGGAAGCAGAGCCTTTAAAATACT
Source organism: Oxystoma pomonae (assembly GCA_963921995.1). Taxonomy (NCBI): domain Eukaryota; kingdom Metazoa; phylum Arthropoda; class Insecta; order Coleoptera; family Brentidae; genus Oxystoma; species Oxystoma pomonae. The sequence goes on from OY998165.1 coordinate 111,013,496, forward strand.
AGTGAAATCTTATCAACACTAATCATAAACTGTTTTAAAAACTTTTCAAAACTTTTAAAAATTCATGATGTTTGACGAGTTTTGAATCTTTCTCCAACATTGAAAGTTTATGAGATTTCACTCGTAAGTGGTGTTTCATAAACCGCATGAAATACCGACCAGAACTCGTGAACTTTCCCTAGTTCTTATTTACGAATTTTGACGCGGTATTTTTGGCAGGGTACCTTCCAATTTACATACCTCTCAGTATATATTCACATTTATTTGTGAAGATTTACAATGTTAAGTGCTACTTTGTAGCACTTAACATTGTAAATCTGGCGCCTCGTTCGTGCAAGCTGTAAGTGCGGAAAATACTTTCCGCACGCTCGTACCTAAGATGTATAACCCGAATTAACTTAACGTTAATTCGGGTTATACATCTCAGTTTTTCACCGTTTGTAGCCAAATATTTGGAATTAAGTTTGGCTTGAAGCGTTGTGCGAACAGCTTACTTGAAGACATGGTTATCCTGGAGCTAATTTTAACTGCCAATTTAAATATTTATGAGTTTATATTGCTCAAGTTGACGATATTGAGAAATCGGCCCTAACAATAAAATTACATTTTACACAAAATATTCTACGTCCTCTTGATAGATTAATTTTTAGCTAAATGGTTATACGTGCGACGCGTATTTTTTTATGTGTGTTCCGCCATAACTCCCAAACGACTTTGCTTATACCTGACACTTACGGAGACTGTTGTTTACAGGAAACACACCAGTTGCGTACCTACCTACTTAAATATAAATTTACACATAAATGTATTATTAAAATTTTAGTATAATATGAAATCTGCAAAATAATTTAAATAACATGCAAAGCTTTGAAAGCTCCTTAATAATAAATGTTTGTAGTGGTTTTATACAAAATTTGCATATGATTTATTAAAATTTAAATTTTTAACACAATAAAATTATACCAAACATTAAAACAAACACAGTTCACATCACCTGGAACATCAAGAAAAAAATAATATAACATTACCTACTAGCTAAAAATTGTGTTATTGTGTTTGTGAAATGTTCCTCACTCAAGCAGTCGTTTTAAAATCTTCTGTATAGCACAGAGGACCTAGGTAATCTGTGGTTATAGGGGCCTTTTTTATATGGGAAACATATAGGTAAAACTATATGATTTTACGTTTATTTAATTCCAGAAAAGCAATATTTTATTTGAAATAGAAAATTTTATTAGTTACTTATGAATAAGATAAAACATTGTAATTTTTGATCTCATGATCCATGATTTAATAACCTACAATAATATAAGTAAGTAATACATCTAACACCTTGTTCTAAAATGCCAACTTTTAACTAAAGCTTACTGCTATTGAGAAAATAAACTCAACACATATCAACAGGGAGTAAACTGGTACATTTTATGCTAATGTGCAAGTTTAAGAATTATATTAAGGATAATAATGAGTGCTCAGCACTAACCTTCTGCAGAACACAAAACCTCCTGGCGGACAACCCCTCCAGAGAAGGTAACTGCCAGAGAAACCTAATAAAGGGGCTGCTGCTCCTCGCGAGGTCGTCAAACCTTTTAGATTAGGAAGCCACACAGCAAGAGATACAGCAAGACCTAAACTTGCTGTTGAGACAAATAAAATCAAATCAAATCAAGATATATAATGTAGGTATGTATCTATATTATGTATATACTGTCTCGAGGCAAATAATTTGTAACCTCAGCAAAGCAAGGAAGCAACTGTGATTTTAATTTCAAAAAGTCCTAGAATTAGTAAAAATAAAGAAAAATTTTAAAAAATATTTAAAGCATTTTTGTTTTATAGTACCTTACAATAATATGTATGTGTTCTAAATTTCAGTTGAATTAGATTCTTATTATACCAGACAAAAGTTAAAATATGAACAAAATAAAGAACATTATCTCGCTTAATATGATTTTTGATATACATTGAAAAATATAACCGAGGCAAACATACGATTCTTCACACTCATCTTTGTATCACAAAGATTTATGCTGTCGCCGTCTAAGTTCTCCGTTGGAGATGACTTAAACTTTGTTATTTTTTCTGGTCATTAGCAGAAACTTACTTAAACTGACTTCTTCAGTACACAATAAAGTCAATAATGCTTAGGGTATATAGAGACATCTAGGACAGACAAAAAGATTCAAATATCAATTCGAAGGGCGAGCGCAGATGGCAACGGCGGCATTATAAATCAGCCGTAATATTCTGATAAGAGGTAGGAATTCAATATTTTTACAAACCTGAACACATGTGAATTAACTTTTATTGTGGTCTGCAACTTTGCTTAAGCACTTTACCTACCTTTATTTTATAGTCTTTATAAAAAACCTTCGAAAATATCTCATTTGGGCAATAACTTACTTCATCAAAAGTATGCTTTATTTTATCGTCTTATAAAAAAAAAACCTCGAAAAAAAACCTGACAAAAACCTTGGAAAATGCAATAAAAAAAAACGTGTTGACTGATTTCACTTACCCCCCCTTTGTTTTCAAAACATTGGATGATTTGTTCCAAAATATCACTTAAAATGCACTGAAATATTCTCCTACTGGTAAAAAAACACACTATAAACGTTTTTTGACAAAATCTGGTTTTAAAAAGACTTTCAAACTACTTAAAACATCCCGAAATTTTAAAATAAATAACACGAAAAAGCTTATGTCAATAAAAATTTCATCCAACCGTCTGCGCTCTGCCGTATTTCCCCGCCCACAAGCCAATCACGACATAAAGTGGTTGACACAGAATTCTCTGTCCCTATCGTTCTAACGTCGTTTAAAAGGATAGAAAAATAATCGATATTTCTCACCTTTGTTTTGTTTTGATATTATTTGTAGATAAACAGTGGTTATTATTTGCCAAGGAGTTTTCGTTGGACCATCTTAGTTGCAGAAAAAATGCGTACATGAGATATTTTCAGTCTTGTGCTGTGATTTATGTCAATCAATTTAATGAATAGTAATCATACGAGTCCTGTAATGAGTCTTACAGTACATGTGATATACAACATTCAGATTCAAATTAGAGCACTCCTAAACGTTCAAAACATAGCCCAGTCTAGTTTTTACTTTTATGTCCATATCCACCAACACGCAAATTCTCCGATTAAGATTTAATCATGATTAACACCAATCAGAGTTTAGAATGAGTCTTACCAAATAAAGTTTCAAACTAATACATCACGTTCTAAACTCCGATTAGTTTTTAATCCTGATTAAATTAAAGCCTAATCGGGAAATTTTTGTTTATAACTAGCTGAAGACCCCGCAGTTTTGGCTGTGATTTTACCCGTTTTTTCTCGTTATTCTTGCTTTAAATGATCCTAACTTTTGTTCCCGTGACCCGATTTTGATGAAATAAAGAATATGTCTTGCCCAGGGGGAATTCGCTAGTGAAACTCCCATAAAAATCCTTGCATTAGTGTTTGCGTGATGCTGAAACAAACAAATAAATAGACATACAGACACAAAAAGCAGTGGCGTAGCCAGAAATCGACTCTGGGGGGGTTTATCATTTAATAAAAATTAAATATGGCAAATTTTTAAAAATTAGGTAGGTGCCTATTGCTTGAGCTCTTGAACTGAAGGGAGATGAGAGGGGCAGTTTATTAGGTGTTGAGTTAGTGTATACGAAACAAAAATAGTCTCATTTGCAGAAAATTTGTTTTAAAATTAACCCTTAAATGCCCAGTAGGCAAAAATTGTGAAAAAATTACACTAAACTGCTATTTTTAACGCGTTTAAAATATTGTTGATAAAAAAAATTGCCTAAAATTAAAAAAATTGTAACAATATTTAATATTGGTATAGCGCCGCAGGCGAAAACTTTGACAAAAAAAGCAAAAAATTCTTCTAAAATTTTGTTCTCTTAGGTTTTTTTAAAAATATTTTTGGAAAAGTAGATTGGGTTAAATGCCAAAAAGGCGTGGGTTGCGGAGGTATACATAGATTTTTTTTGTTGCTAAATCATAAATGCGACGCAGGTGAAAATTTTAAGAAAAATTATGCTAAGAATTTAATTTAAATCAATTCAATTCAAAATATTAGCGTTTTATAAGAAATGTCCCGTCAGTTATCCAAAATTACATTTAACCTAAAATCAAGGCAAGCAAAGAAAAATAATATCATACCATTTTATTACATCTAGGAAATAAAAATATTTATAGATTTGTTGCCAAATCATAAATGCGCCGCAGATGAAAATTTTAAGAAAAAATATACTAAAAATACCATTTATTACACGTTTTGAATGCTGGTGAGAAAAATTCCGTAGTATTAAACCAAAATTGTTGTTAAAATTAATGACGTCATAGCACCGCCGGCAAAATTTTTAAAATTTAAGATTTACACCAAACACACGTCAGTCGCAAACCGAAATAAAGGGTCAAAAAAGTGGGGGAGCTATAACTCTCCCTGTGAAGCCCTTGATCATCATTAATTTATTGTAGATTGGGTTGGACCTCCTGAGGGAGGTTTTAACCCCCAAACCCCCCCCCCTGGCTACTCCACTGCAAAAAGACAAATTCTAAAAATTGGATTTTTGGAATCTATCTGGTTTGTTTTGAAGGCGGCACTCAATGGGCTTATTACATCACTAGTGACATAATGAGCGTTGAGTTATGAGCTTATGATCATACTAGTGCGGTAATGGCACATATTAATAGCCACTTGTCGTGGCATGCATTGACCAATGCAAAAATAGTTTTTTTTACAAAATATTTTTTTTTTATATTTTGAAAAATCCCGGGACACGTCGAATTTGTTTTTGTTGAAGATACATTAACATTTTTTCTTCTATGGTACATTCCTAAGAGGCGTCGTAGATAAAAAATATATTAATTTTATTGAAGTCGGAGTTTTAATAAATTTAGTGAAATTTTGGAGCCAGTTTCAGAAAACATTTTACAACTATATAAAATATTAATTAATAAAATTATTTTATATGTTTTGGTTTTAATTTTTTTTTACAAAGGTTTAAATATCCGTTCGTTCCCAATGATTTAATTTTTAATTTTATTAAAAAAACAAACATTTATATTTTTCGTTTCTTTTTTTTACAGCGAGCATGCCGAAAAAAACGGACCAATTCGGCGGCACCTTCACCTCTTTTGGAACCCGATTGGCGGGCAACCCACCCCTATGGATAACGCACAATTCCGGTACTTACCATAACGAAATCTACGTTAACAATGCCAGATTGAGATTGGGAGAGAGCAACCAAGTTGGCATGAAGAACACACCAAAGGGTCCAGTGACTCAAGTGAGTTTTGAAAGCAATGAGCAATTTTTAATACAGGGTGTTTATTTTCAAACTTCCCACCCAAGATTCACGTATGTAGAGTCTGATTTGAAAAAAATCCTCGGTCAAGTCGATTTTTTATTCAAAGGTGATTCATTTTGTCTATCCTGAAATTATTGGAAAGTGGGTCGAGTGACCCCTTGTCTTGAAGGGCTTTCGAATGTCTTTTTAATAGCCTAAAAATTTCTAAAATCCATTGAATCGTTTCTGAGATATTCACTGTTAGAATTGCATTGACCAATGCAAAAATAGTTTTTTTTTATACCTTCACCAAAAACATGATTTAATTAACTGTCTACAAAAAGAAAATCATGAAGAGATCTTGGGTGGCAATAACGAAATTTTAGACTTGAAAATATCAAATTATCAAAGATTAAAATGTCGCAATAATGAACGTGACCGAGTAAAAAGACACATCACTATGGAAACGATTGTTATTTCATTTACCAGCCGCCTTCATTTATAGTGTAAAGATGGTGTGTTACGAGGAGTTCTCTTCGTTCGATTTTTAAAAGTATTTTCCTGTTTTTCTTGGATTTTTGATAAAGGTATTAAAAAGATAGTTTTAACAACTCGCGGCTAAACTGTGCTTTTTTTTACTCGCGTTTTTAAATACCTCGCTACGTTCGATATTTAAACCAACGCTTGTAAAAAAAGCACTATTTTAGCCACTAGTTGTAAAACTACTATTTTCTTACTATTTTTTTTTTATATTTTGAGAAATCCCGGGATACGTTGACTATGGTTTTGTTAAAGATTTCATCATTGCATTTTTTCTTCTATGGTATTTATTATTTATTTTAAACACGGTTGTAAAGACATTTAAGAGACCTTAAACCTAATGTAAACACGTCAGTTATATAAGCAAAAATCTCACGAAGAAGACCATGTAAGCAGGTGCGGTTCCAAGAAGATGCAGAAACAGCAGTTTCCCAGGGATCTTAATTTTAAGGCATTATTATTTGTTTTGTTTGTATCTAAAATTCATTCCCATTTTTGATCTTGTACGAGCAGCAGCTCAGCTTTTCGAAAATAAAACTTTTTAAAAAAGCAATCCAATTTCAAAATATAACTGGCGCAGTCGTTCGGATGTACACCACTACGTAAATGGGCTTTTGCGAGTACTAAACGGGCTAACAAACTTTCACTGAAAAACGCTGAAAATAAGAAGGTTTGCGAGAAAAACGGCAGTTTTGTGGAGTTTCGCTGAAAAACCGAACTTTCGTGGTGTGAGTCTTAACTCTTGAGTGCACAAGGATCTAACAACCCCGAAGACCTGGAGAAGACAAATTTGGTGAATCAGAAAAAGGATACCAGCGTCGCAGAAAAATCTGTAAGTGCTACTTTCCTTTTTGCTTCTTCCCGAACCCTCTGAATAAGGTTTCTGGAGAGATAAGTAGGGCAGGTTCATCGCGAACAAAAGCTAGTTTTAAGCAAGTCTAATTGCGGATATATTAATTAAGAAAATAGGTTAAGAGATACAAAATTAAAAAAAAAAATGGTATAATTTAATACGACGAAAGCAGAAACGGATTTAAAAATCTTTAAGTAATATATCATTTGAAGCGATTTTAAGATTCAAATCTAAAATAAAATATAATTAGATTATTTACTTTAAGAAATAAAAACAATCTAAATTTATCAATATGCCTAATAATAATGCGGCACCAGCAGCAGCAGTGCCACAACAAATAAATTGGGATCTTTTTAAATCTCGCCTTAATACGATCGAAGCATACGATGGCGATTTCTCAACCCTTAACAGATTTTTAAGTAAATGCGATAGCATAGTAGCTGATTATGCTATAGCTCAAGACGTTAGTCTTAATCGTCTAATTTTTGATAGCATACAGGGTAAATTAATAGGCAGAGCTGAATTTTTAGTAGGAAACAGGGTGGATTTAACCAACTGGGTTTCTTTAAGGGCTGCCCTAGTACAATGTTTTTCAGATCGCAGAGAACTAGATTGCTTGGTGCAAGAGTTAACAAGAACAAGACCATTTAAAAACGAAAATTTAATTAATTTTGGAACTAGAGTACAATATCTTGTAAATACAATCAATCAGAGAGTCAGTCAACCAAATTTGACCCCTGAAAGTATTGCCCTTATGCGATCTCACTATGACAAAACAGCATTAAACACATTTATTGCAGGATGCCCTAGCATTGTTAGGAATAATATGTATTTAAAACGACCGGCTTCTTTGGAAGAAGCTATTGCGCATGTCAATGACTACGAGAATTTCGAAAAACTTTACGGTATTCAAAATAATGATTTTGCAAAATCCAGCAATAAAAATCACAATCAAATGAATCGAAATTTTAGCCACCAAAATACACCTTTTAGTTCCCACCAAAATCCAAACTTTGTACAAAATTACCAAAACTATCCCCAGAATAATTCACAGCGATTTTTCACACCGAATTTTAACCAACAACAACCGCTAAACCCAAATTTTAATAATCAAAATTTTAACACGGCACCAAAACAAAATTTCCCTACCAGACCCATTAACATCCAAACTCGTCAAATGCAACCGAAAAGATTCTTTACAAACCAGCAAGTCTTTGGACCTAAACAAAACGTCTTCAGACCAAATCAAATACCACCCGAAAATCTGCCAAAACCAATCCCAACCACGTCGAGAAATACCTTTAATACTAACAATCAAAGATCACAAAATTTTAATCAAAATAACCAAAATCGCCCACCTCAGAATTGGCAAAGATATCCTGAACCCCAATATCATTTCGAAGAATTATTTAACAACGAATATTGCGATGATCAATCGATCGATAATCCCGATCAATATGGCAAAGACGAATATTATTTTAGTCAATACGACTCCCAAAATTATTATTACCCATATAACACGCAAAACGAGACAACCGAGTCTTATGAACAAACGCTCGAGTACACACAAGAAAATTCTCAAAATGAAAATATCTCGAAAACTGAAAACTCTGACCAAAATCCAAATTTTCAGGAAATTTCGCGAACAAACCAACAACCTTAATAGAAATAAATATTTCTTCAAATAACGCTCTCCCATATATCGAAATCGAAGAACCCCCACTAAAACTATTAATTGATACAGGTAGTTCAAGATCCATAAATAAACCATCGATTATCGAAAAATATTATCCGGATTGTATATATCAGTCACAGAACGTAACTAAAACCGCAGTTGGTAGCCAAGTAACCCGATACCAAGCGTTATTACCGGCATTTACAGAATTTTTCACAGAATACAAGATTAACTTTATCTTATTTAATTTCCACGATTACTTTGACGGCGTAGTAGGACTTTCTGACCTTATCAATATGAACTTAAATATTGACCTGATAAATAAAAAATTGGTAGGTCCTTACATCGAAATTCCTTTTAAGTATAGGTCACCAAGAGACGTATGTTTTAATTTTTCTGTGTCTAAATTTTAAAAAAATATTCCTGTTAGCGTTTATGAGGGAGACATTTTGACAATATCTGGGACGATAAATGATCTTTCCATACCCCAAATTTTGACTACAGCGAAAAATGGGTACGCTTTAGTAGAGGTGCAAAATCACACTGATAGTACAGCAGACGTAAATCTTTCACAGCCGCTTCCCGTCGAATCATTCCAAAATAATATTTACGAGATACACAGTTTCGAAAATTTTTATCCGAAATTTAAAAACGAAAATCTTTACAATCAAAAATCCGATATATCTAAACTTATAAGAAGTGGACACATGAACAGTGAAGAGAGGAAAGCTATTTTAAACGTGTGTCAAGAATATTTCGACATTTTCTTAAAACCCGGAGACCCTCTCACTTTTACTTCAAAAATCAAACACGAAATTAAAATGACAGACCAAACTCCTATTCACGCTAAATCTTATAGGTATCCCTATATCCACAGAGATGAGGTAAAACGCCAAATTGATGAAATGTTGGACAAAGAAATAATTAGACCCTCTTGTAGTCCGTGGTCATCACCAATTTGGATAGTCTCCAAAAAACTTGACGCCTCAGGCAAGCAAAAATGGCGCCTAGTCGTCGATTATCGTAAGGTCAATGAACGGGCAATTGACGATAGATATCCAATTCCAAATATTACCAATATTCTCGATAAGTTAGGTCATGCGCAATATTTTTCGACTCTCGATTTGGCCTCTGGCTTTCACCAGATCGAAATGGAGCAAAATTCTGTAGAAAAAACAGCATTCTCCGTGAACAACGGTCATTATGAGTATCTGCGCATGCCCTTCGGCCTCAAAAACGTCCCCGCGACTTTTCAACGTGCTATGGACGAAGTCCTTAAGAAAGTACAAAACAAAATATGTATGGTGTATATGGATGACATCATTATATTCAGTACAGGACTCCAAGAACATATTCAAAATTTAAAATTGGTATTTTCAAAATTCAGTTAGATAAATGCGAGTTCCTCCGTAAGGAAGTTGAGTGTCTAGGACACGTCGTAACGCGTGGCTGTATAAAACCAAATCCCCGAAAAATCGAAAGCATATCAAAATTTAACATACCAAAAACGCAAACGCAAATTAAACAATTTTTAGGGCTTTTAGGCTATTATAGAAAATTTATAAAAAAAATTTCGCGAAAATAACTAAACCTTTGACCTCGTGCCTTAAAAAGAACGCTAAAATTGAACATACGCGAGAATTCCTAGACGCTTTTAACACCTGTATAACCATTCTTACTAGCGAACCCGTTTTAGCCTACCCCGATTTTTCGAAGCCATTCCTTTTAACAACCGACGCTTCCAAATTTGCGATAGGAGCAGTCCTTAGTCAAAACGATCACCCTATATTTTACGCGTCACGCACTCTCAATCCTGCGGAAATCAATTATTCCACGATTGAGAAAGAGTTATTGGCAATAGTTTGGGGATGCAAATACTTTCGCCCATAGCTATTTGGTCAACATTTTGTTATTAACACCGACCACCAGCCTTTAACCTGGTTAATGAACCTTAAAGAACCTAATTCACGCCTTATACGTTGGAAGTTAAAACTTGATGAGTACTCCTATACTATAAAATACATAAAAGGAAAATCGAATGTTGTAGCCGACGCGCTTTCCCGAAGTCCAATCGATATAAACGCACTCGAAACGGAATCGGTACAAAACAACCCGGGCGACACTAGTGACGTCATTCAAGAATTCTTAGCGCGTCCAGAAAATTTTATTGACCCTCTTGAAAAACAAAGTCAATCACAAAGTCAATCACCAGAAAACGAACGTGATAATGACAATTCGGACAACGAAACGGTACACACTTCCGCGGAAGATCCTATTTTATCAATCCCGATATCAGAAAAACCACTTAATCAATATAAAAATCAAATAATAATGACTATTGGCAATATCGACCGATTACAATATCGATTTGATAAAATATTTAATAGCACAAGGTACTACGTCACTCTGTCATCTAAACATATACAAGATCACATAATAAAACTATTAAAAGAATTCATAGAACCAAAACAACGTTACGCGATATTCTTTAGAACCCCTATTTTAGCGCTCACGTTTACGACCATAGTACAGAATATCTTTAAAAATGGCTCTTATAATCTTATTCATTGTCCTATTTTGTTAGAAGATATCGAAAACCCCGAAAATCAAAAAGAAAAGCTCGCTCTCTACCATACCACCAAAACATGTCATCGAGGCATTAACGAAATGAAAAACGCACTTTCCTCAAAATTTGACTGGCCTAAAATGCAAGAGGACATAACCGAATTTATAAATAATTGCGAAACGTGTCAAAGGAATAAATACAATAGGGATCCCCCTGTAATAAAATTCAATCTTACACCCAACAGTTTAAAACCTTTTGACCATGAATGTGACTCATTTAAAATATCGAATGACATATTTCTCACTATTTGCGACTCCTTCTCACGATACGGCCAAGCTTACCTATTAAAAACATTAACAGGCACCGCGGTAATGGATAGTTTGCTAATAGTGCAAGATTTTTGTAAATTATATAAAATAGAATTACACATCACAACGGCGAAAAACTCAAACTCAAATTCACCTGTCGAACGTTTCCATTCATCGATTATTGAATCTTATCGATGCTTAAGAGAGGAAAATAAAAATCTCTCTCCTGAACAACTTATGCAACGCTCATGCTTAGGGTATAATAACTCAATCCATTGCGTTCATAAATTTACACCCTTTGAAGTGGTAAGAGGCCACGTGAACAGCACGAACCCTTTTAATTTAACTGACGCCGCCATAGTATCCGACTACGTACAAAAGCACAAAGAAACGACACAAAAACTATATGAACAAATAAAAGACAAAAATCAAACAACCAAAGAAAAACAAATCGGAAAAACTAACAAAAATCGGCAAGATCCACCTGATTTTTCAAACACCTCCGACGCCTACGTCCAGACAAAATCTAGGCCCAAGGATACTCCCAAATTTACCAAAGTTAAAGTAAAAAGCCAACACGGCATAAAAATATCAACAAACAAAGGCGCATATCATAAAGCCAGTTTACGCAAACCAAAGGCAAAGCATAAAAATAAAAAGAAATCTATTTTACAGGTTCCCAATGAGGGCAACGAACCTCCTGGCGAGCAGCCTTCTACTAGCACTCGTACTCCCGTTCGGGACAACGACAAGTAGCAATGATATACAGATAACTACCCTCAAAAATCCTATTCTCCCCGTTCAACTAGGCAACTCGAAGTTGACATATACCAAACACACATTTTTGCATTATATCGATTTAAAACCAATAATCAATCAATTTATAAAAATTGAAAATTATGTCTTAAGAATAAAAAATAACTTTACGCGAAACGCGACAAATCCCATATCTTTCCACGGACTTTTTGAGAACTTGCTTACAAGAACGGAATACCTATTAAAAACCATACAAAACAAAATTTTAAATCTTCACCCTATAATAAGAAAAAAAAGAGGCCTAATCAACGCTATCGGTAAAATCAATAAATGGCTATTCGGCACCCTTGATTCCGAAGACGGAGATCGATACGATAACGCGATTTTTGAATTACAACAAAATCAAAAAAGTATTGTCAAAGAGGCGAATCTGCAAATATCTCTTTCGAAATCTTTAATTAAAAATTATAATAATACGATAATAACTTTAGGAAATAATCAAAATAAGTTAGAAAAGGGCTTACAATTACTTCAGCTTAATATAGGCAAAGAGATACAAGATGTGAGCCATTACTTAACCTTTCAAAGCATATTGTCACAAATAAATTTAGACTGTCAAAATTTGATAACATATCTCGATAATTTGGAAGACGCGATAATGTTTGCAAAATTAAATGCTTTGCATAACTCTATTATTTCAAGTAATGATCTCATACAAATGATCGATTATTTAAAGACTATCTATAAAGAAGAACAGATACCAAATTTTAACGATATCTTAACCTATTATCAATTTTTGGGAACGCAAGTTTTTGAATTCAAAATTAATTTTCGCTATACATGTCCCTATTATCGAACCAAAAATCTTTACCTTTTATCATCTTATTCCTACTATCCAAAATAACCAAATATTTATCCCTCGCTACCCCTATTTGGCACGCAACCATAAAAAGAGCTACTTTCAAGAAGAAGAATGTCCATCCTTAGAAGAAACCTACTACTGTCAATAGAGATTCACCGCAGAAGACAATTGCACGTTAAGACTCACCGAGGTTTTCCAACCACAAAACTGTCCTTCCATAAAAGTGAATATGCAAGAATCCGTATTAGAGCAAATCAGTCAAGAAGTTTTGCTTATTATGCCCGCTAAAACACTGATGATGTACAGGCAATGCAGAACCAATCAATACCTCCAGATCAATCAACCCGTACTGGTCCAGATACCCGAAAAATGTCAATTCCAAATCAACGATCAAAAATTCAAAAACGAAAATCACCTAGTCAAAGGACGGCCACTTATCCTACCAGAAATTAAATTTGAAAGCTACCACAATCCAGAGGAGCAGATGTTGCCAACTCTAAACTTTTCAAAAATAGATATTAAAAATATCTATAAATTAAGTGATATGGCCAGGCAATTAAAGCCAATAATCACTATTGATGGCTTATCGATGCCTTCAAAATTAACGACATACATTATCTCATTTATAATAATGATCATGATCGTTATATTGATTGCTTATTGGAAAAGAAAAGAAGTCTCGAAGTTCATTAAAAATACAACTTCAAGCAACTCCAAAACTTCAGAAAGTCAAAATGAGGTTTTGAATAGAAGCTCCACAGAAGAAATAGGAGTAGGACACTCCGTCGAAAATAACTCCATAATTTTTTCAAAATAACTCAATCATTTTCGAACTTTAGGAGGGAGGAGTTATATAAGCAAAAATCTCACGAAGAAGACCACGTAAGCAGGTGCGGTTCCAAGAAGATGCAGAAACAGCAGTTTTCCAGGGATCTTAATTTTAAGGCATTATTTTTATTTGTTTTGTTTGTATCTAAAATTCATTCCCATTTTTGATCTTGTACGAGCAGCAGCTCAGCTTTTCGAAAATAAAACTTTTAAAAAAAGCAATCCGGGACTTTCAAAATATAACTCGTCTCTTAAACCAAATTTACAGTCAAAGAAAAACAAAAATTAAAGAGAAAATCACAATGTGAGTTTCGTAAAAAAGTACGAATTCTGAAAATATTCTAAATCATTTGGAATAACCTTGTCGCTGCGTGGAAGTCAATTTCTTCTAATTTATTTAAAAAAACACCAGGGTCGTTCCAGGGTTCTAGACGGACCTGTGCATACGTAAGGCATTGAAAAAATATATCACTTAAAAATGTGTGCTACAAAAATTTTAAGATTTCAAATGTGCCCCTCTCGAACAAAAAATCGACGTGTCTACAGATTTCTTCAAAATCAGACTCTAAATAAGTAAATCTTGGGTGGGAAGTTTTCAAAAGAACACCCTGTATAGGGTGGGACATAAGGAATTGGAATGTGTTAACTCTACACGGAGCTCTTGCGTGGATTCAACTGATGAGATTTAATAAAATCGAAACCGGTCGTGGATTGGCGATGGATCACGGAACCTGCAGCGTGTCAGGACGTGTTCCGCACAAAGACTAATACGTGAACAACACAATTGTTTTAATCTGTTTGCCAACGAAAGCTTTGAACTAACTTTGTAATTCAATGCCGGTAGGAGTATTTGCCCTCGAAGTAGTTGTTTTAGTTAGTTCCCTGTATAGAAAAATTGTTTGTTTAAAAAAATCAAAACTTTATCTTTTTTTTAGATTATTTTCGGTTGAGGTAACTGATTGGAAGGTCTTTTAACTTTTTTGCCTTTTTCCTCTTTTGAATTAATTCTAGGTAAAAAAAGACCTACTAAAAACAACAACTTAAATGAACATTTGAACTTGCACTAGTACTCTCCACTTAAATACCAAATCTAATAAGAAACTTCAAGATATTAAATCACTCCGATTTACGAAAGTGTAAGTTCAAAGATAGGTACTTTGAATTAACAACTAGCTATAATGGGTATTGATTTTCCTTTGCTGGATAATCCTAGAATAATTAATTTCTGTTATAACTTCATTCCAAATTCAATGAGAACACTTTTTTGACAATGACAATAATGGAAATTTCTCACTTGGCAGTCGTTTATAAATCCGTAAGTTTAAAACCCAATTTATTACCAAAACTTTATTATTTTATTTTTAGATCTTGCATAAAATCGACGAAGTTCTAGTGCCTACAAGGTCTGCTTTAAACGCCCCCAACCCAGTTTTTAACCCAACCGCCTGGGAGTTTCTGGAGTTCCATGAAAATATCTTGCAGGGGCCGTACCATAATAGACTCAGGTAATAGAAATTTTCTTTCAAAAAAATGCTGTTCTAGTACTACTAGTTCTTACTCTAAAATTTGCCTGACTTTTGGGATATTGTTCAGGAGGGTTTAAACCTTTAAAATCGATTTTTATCAATTTCTTTTGGTCGGGGTGGGTTTGTTCCCCAAAAATCTGGCGGCGAAGTTACCAAAAATTAGTTTATCAACTAAAAAGTGATTTTTGCCTAATCTCAAAAGGCAAACACCATATTGGTACCATGCCAGTGGATCCTTTAAAATGTTATTTTCAAAAATAAGGATCGTATAATACTATTTTATATTTATATTCCAGTTCCTGCCAAAAAAATTTAGTTCCAAGTGAAATGTTGACCTGTAAGCATGCTGCAGCTCGATATTTTTTAAGAAAAAATTAAAGTAAGGTGTTTTTTAAAATCCTTATTACTTTTTTGTTTTTAAACATATTTAATTCATTCTTGTACAAGGGTGTAAGGGAATGTGTGAGAAATAATATTATTGCATTTTTTTATAAATATTTTAAATATAACTTACAATAAATTGTCACATTAATTACTGGTTCAACAAAAAATTTCTTTTTTACTTATTGATACTTTCCTATCAAAGACTAATTTAAATGGGAAAACTTGTCTAGGCACTCTATTAGATTGTCCATGAAAAATCAAAGTTGCGAGTATAAAAATTTTCTGCAAAAAGGTGGAAAAAAAATTCCACAAGATATAGAAATATTTTTTGATATTTTTAAAAAATAACTTGTTTTTGCTTATTTTTGTTCCTAAAGTGGATTATCAATTACTAGAATTTCACAAAAATTTATTATCAATAACTGGCATAAATTAAAAAAAAATTATTTGTCATAATAAACTTGATTTTTTTTTAATTATCAATTAAGAAAAATTTTAACCACCATTTTCAGTTTAAAAAACTGACTTAGTTCAAAACCTGTAAAAGAACAGTTATGACTTTTTTTCTCAAATTTTGGCCTTAAGGTATCAATGACTAGGTGTTTTACTTAACTAATTATAATTAAAGTTTTTGGCAAAAATCACTTTTTGGTGGTCACTATTTTTTGGAAATTATTATATACATTATACCCCTTGATAAGTCGTATTTTTTTTAGAGCATTTCGTCAAAGAATACAACAACTGAACAAGCAGAGCCTGTATATGAACGAAGGAGCTGAAACTTTCTTTATACCTATTGACGAAGGCTTTGTAGTAAGTACACACAGATTCTAAAAAAAAATTCTATAAAGGGATCTTCGATTTAGAATTGGTCCTGGTTCTGGTTGTCATTATTTTTATAAAATTTTGACGGCGGTTTTAAAATTTAATAACAGCGTTGAAAATTTTTAAGAATAAAATATAGATTTATAACATTTTTATCTTTTTAGCTAAAAATCGCTGTTAAATAATAAGGCTGCTATCCCTACCTTTTACGCGCGTTATCTACAATCATCGGCCTAGACAGGGGAGAAGGCTCAAGCCCTCCCCCCCCCCCGGAGTTACTGACAATCAATTCATAAAAGTTGAATTTTCCCCAAACATCACGAAGAAAATTGTATTCTAAAGCTATTTTGTGACTAAAGCCTCCCCCCCCCAGGAAGAATTTTCGCATACGCCACTACTACAACTACATGCAAAAAACCCATTTTTTTAAAAAAATAATCGTAATAAGAATTTGTTTGTGTTATACAAATCAATACTATCAAGGATATTATTTTTTTTACAGAATAGCAGAGCCGATGTCATAGATGACATCATCATCGATGGACACATTATTCCTCGAAAAGTGCTTTTCACCACTCCAACGCAAAAGGATTATCCCTTCCAGACTTTGGCAAATAAGGATAACAGTATTAGGGTGTTAATTTCTTTCACTCAAGAAGCTAGGGATACTAATGTTAAAAGTAAGTAGCCATGCATATTGTAGTTTTTGGGCAATTCCATGATAACTGACGAAACAAATCTTAAGGCAACAAAAACGGCAGAGATTTGACAACACTGCTTTACTGTTTTTGGGCCAATCTTTACCGGATAGAATACCGGAAACGAGAAAACGGAATCTGTTCAAATTTGGCAGGAATGTTTATTTTTGAATTCCTCACAACCGTATCCAAACAGTTTTTTGCTGGAACTGGAACAATAGTCAAAAATCTTACCTGGTTTTTTCTTTAGCCTCGTCAATAATACAGAAATCTGTAACAGCAATTTTTTGATTTTTTTTATTTTTTGAAAAAAATACACCAGATTTTTTGAAAAATCCTTTGGATGCAGTTGTAGATTTTTATAAATCCTATTATCTGATAACAAAAAAGTTATGGTTTTTTTCTCTGTCAGCAACATTCTGCCGGAATTCTGAAACGCCAAGGCCACGTAATTTAGTAGGCCCAAAACTGAGGTGAGTTCGATTGGAGTATTAGAATTCAGGTTCCGCATAGCCACATTTTTGATACATGTCAAGGGATAAAAATAATACGGAAATTTGTTATTTTTTTGATGTTGAATAATGATTTTGCTTTTGATTCTTTTTCATTTCGAGACATTGCAATCCATGAAGCATGAAGCCGAGCATCAAAACCTTTTAAAGAAGCATTAATAATAAGTATACTTTTCCGCACATATGGTGTTCGCACCGTGTACTGAACGCTGCACGATTTCACTCGAAATGGTATTAGTGATGGCACCTATTGTTGATCTTTCAAAAAAATAGCAAAGCAGTGTTGTCCATCTATGCCGTTTTTGTGACCTTAAGTAATTCATTTAATTTTTGATCTAATTTTTCTCTCTTTTAAAGATATTCTAAAACGACCACATCTTAATGCATTATGGAGAGGGTTTGTCAAAATAATTTAAATGTAACGGCCAATTAATTTTTTATTTAGGATCCAGGATAAAAAATTGGGACATGAAAAACGGGCAGAGAAAAATCATGGACATGATTTTCCTCTTAATATAAAAGTAATTTTAAATTACTTGTTTCAAATTATACTTTTGTTCCGTAGATATAATAAAAGGGTATGACATTATTTTTCTTTGCTTGCCTTGATTGTAAGTTAAATGTAATTTTGCGTTAACTGACGGGACATTTCTTATAAAACGCTAATATACTGGAGAACAAAAAAAAATGCAACACCAGAAAGGACAAATATTTTTAAAGTAATTTATTTATACAGACTGCTTCAAGCTACTGCGAACATAGGGGGAATCAAGTCCAATTTACTCTCCGTGCCGTACGACCGAGGTGGATTCGAAGCACGCTGCAGTGTTATCTTTTGGAAATTCATTTTGTTTTTATTATTTTGTTTTATTTCTGCCTTGCTCGAGAAACAGATGGGTAAGTTCTTAATTGAAATAATACATTTTTAAAACCAAAAATGGATGTCTACGAAGTTACCGAAAAAGTGCAGATGGTCAAATGGTCAAATCGTCATAACCCAACACACGTTCGATATTGGTCGAGGGAAAATTTGCATTTGTATTTTGACGTAAGAACACAGTATCCCCAAAAACTAAATGTTTGGGGGGGGGGGGGTACTATAGGGGAACACGTAATTGGGCCATTTTTTATTAACGGCAATTGCAATTTGAATGGTCCTAGATACTTGGATCTACTGCAGCAGCACATTATTCCAACTGCTAGGCAGTTGTTAGGTGTAAGATTTGGTGAAACATGGTTTCAACAAGATGGTTGTTCCGCTCACAATGTTGGCCTTGTTAGGGAATATCTTGATAATGTATTTCCTAATCGGGTTATAAGTACACGGGGAACTATTTTATGGCCAGCTCGATCTCCCGATCTTGCTCCTAATGACTTCTATCTGTTTTTGAACAAGCTTTTCAAATTATCACCCCTAACATGCTTGGAAACGTTAGAAGGGGTTTTTATAGTAGGCTCGGATATTGTCTAGCCGAGCAAAGAGGACTTTTCGAACATTTGCTTTAATTTTTTTTTGACTGGAAGAATCTTTTTGGTTTTTAGAATGTATTATTTTATTTTGAAAACTTGCTTTTATTTTGTTTCTCCTCATTATTTTCATTGTAACACGTCGTCACTGATAAATCTGAGCAGTTGACAATAAAACGCTCTTATTTATCAGTGACAAAAAATAAGAAAATTACGTTATAAAAATTTGCGTATTTATTGACCAAATTCCGGTTTCATTGACTACGCTCCACACAGCACCGTGGTTGGAGGCGTACTAAATACCAAAGGAAAGTCATGCAAGTGGTGATCGCAAGCCTGAGTATTGGTTGCTTCACTGATAGGCGTGCGGTGTCTCTGCATGTACGTACACTGGCAAATTAGACTTCTTCCGCTCTATGTTCGCAGTAGCTTGAAGCGGTCTGTATATTAATTTATCAGGATGCTCTTAGTAATTGATTATATTTCCAAGAAGATTCCTCTATGATAATCATAAAAAAAAATTCATTTGTTCTATTGGCCATTGACAAAATAAGATGGTCTATATCATATTGAGGAACACTCATCCAAATCCAGGGGGACGTGGTAATCGGCTAAGATTGCGCCCTATCATATCCCATACATGTTTAATAGGCGACAAGTCAGGCGATCTTGCTGGCTATTCCAAAGTCTCTATGCCAAGTTCATGTAAGAAGTTCATTGTTCCATGAGCAATATGCAGTCTGGCATTATCTTGTTGAAAGCTCGTATTTGGGATAGTTTGTAGGTAGGGATGTAAAACTCGCTGCAGCACTTCATCGATATATCGCCGAGCAGTCAGATTGCCGTTGATGAGGAATAGAGGTGATCTGCTTCCTAAACATATAGCACCCCATACCATGATACTTTGCTGTACCACGTTCAATAGCAAAGTCTACATTTCGTCTCTTACCTCGAAATCGCCTAACCCTCATGCGTCCATCATGGCCGGCTAAGCAAAATCTGGATTCGTCAAAGGTAGCACCAAAAGCGGACGGTAAGCCCTCAGCCCCATACCAAGCAATCTTCGATTAACTGTCATCCTAGAAAACACTCGTCCTGTAACTCCAACTAAAACATATCTTACTTGGCGTATACTATCCCGTCGATTTCTGAGAACAAGAAGTCTGAGATGTCGTAAATCATGACCTTGTAATAATCTAGGTCTTCCAGAACCCGCACGACGGCTATAAGTCTCATCATTGGACCACCTTCTCCAAACTCTTAACACTGTTGATGGATTGGCATTAAACCTTCTTGCAATGTCCCGTAAACCAAAACCAGTCTCTTTCATGCCCACGATGCATCCTTTCTCGAAGTCGCTTAAATAATGAAATAGTTGGCGACCTCGAACTCTTGGCATTTTTATTTTTTAAGTAAACTGTAAGCAATCCAAAAAGACCAAAAACTACGAGAAAAATTATTTAAAATTTTCAGAAAAGGTCTTTTATGTGTTGGTTGTTTTTTAAAATGAGTAGAAAGAATCTGTGAAACAAGGGAAGATTAAAAGATAAAAATTTATCAAATATTTCTTTTGAGATAAGATATACACACAAATAATTTTCATTGAAATAATTATCCATATACATGTTGTTGCATTTTTTTTGTTCTCCAGTATATTTTGATTGCCTATATTTTGGCTAGTGGCTATTATTTTATGATTTTGAGATACCCCAGACACTTCTTTGGTGGTCGTAGTTATTTACCGAGCGTGGAATTGCTCTTTTACAACTAGTTGGTTTTATTAACGAGAGCTACGAGTAAAAAAAGCTCAGTTTAGCCGCAGGTTTTAAACAGAAAAAAAAAATGGAAAATACTTACAAGACCCGAAGGCAACAACCACTGATAGATTGCCACTTTTAAACATTTGTTTTCCAGCCTCCTTTGTGTGTTATTTTCTCGTGTTTTTAAAAGGTATTTACATACTAAGGGAGGAAAGTGCCACATTTCCTCCCGGGGTTTGTTTGATGGCCGAAGTTAGGAGGGCATTATAAACTCAAGGGAGGAAATTCACTTTACTCCAGAGGCATATATTTGATTTTAACTACTACAGGGATCACTACGCTGTACGGTGAGGTAAAGTATTGTTGTTTGACAACAATTAAAAAACACCATGCAAACATTAAATGAAAAAATACAATCTAGTAGGCTTGTTGCTAGGACGCTAATGGTTGTTATTTGAAACGGAAGAGCGTTGTTTATTCGGCTGTGTTAGTTCGTCGATCTCTAAAAAATGAAATTTTCTGAGGAAAATGGAAGAAAAAAAAATCGTTTTGGATTTGCTACCCCAAAAATCAAGAGAAAGGTATGAAAAGGAATATTGCCTGTTTCAGAAATGGATGGGGGAAAATAACCTGAGAAAAGTTTCTGAAAGTTCGGTTCTTCCGTACTTCTCCATGCTGGCAGAAAAACTGAAGCCGTCATCATTATGGAGCAAATACAGCATGCTGCGGCCCTGCATTAGCTTGAAGGAAAATGTTGACATAAAATACCCCAAACTTATTGCCTTTTTAAAGCGCCAATCTCATGGTTTTCATTCAAATAAAGCCTGTACTTTCACAGGGGACGAAATCAACGCATTCATGAGCCAGGCTTCGGATAAATATTTCTTGCACATGAAGGTAAGCTAGACTAGTTTTTATTTTCGTGAAATGTTGACCTATAAAATTGCATATTTTTGGAATAGCGGGAGCTTGCCGTTGCGATGAGTTGATCAACATGATGGTTAGTGACATTGATGATCGGCGTGACATGTTGGTCGTCAGAATACTGAATTAAAAAACCAAGACAAAAAGAACGTTCACAATCACGGATGACACGTTGGGAGGAGTTCCTGTGCTGGACCTGTATAGGAAATACCCATCACTTAGATCGAAAAATGTAAGTCACCAACGGTTTTTCCTTACCTATCACATTAGGAGGTGCTCATCCCAGGTTTCATCCAGGTTATAGGGAAAAATTACCATGGCACTAATACCTACTAAAATAGCAGACTTTTTGAAACTGGAGAACAAGGAGAGCTATACTGGTCATGCACTTCGCAGAACTTCTGCTACTCTATTAGTGAATGCAGGTGGAGATTTATTTACACTCAAGCAACAGGGAGGCTGGAATTCTTCTACAGTGGCCGAAGAATACATAAGCGAGTCTCTATCGACAAAATGCGAGGTTGCCAGCCGCATAATATCAGGGAATATTCCTACCAATCCCACCTGTAGTGAGACATGGAAAAATGATACCCCGAGCACATCAGAGCAAATGAATAACAAAGTTTTGAAATATTTATTCTCCCGCAGCATTCAACAGTGGCACTAACAATGCTGATTCAGAATTATCTTTCAGGAATTTAACAAACTGTAATATTACTTTCAATAATAATAAATAATTATTTGAGAAAAAACGACTATTCTTTGTTCTGGGCGGTACGGGGAAGTAAAGCTGTCCTCCCTCCGGGAGGTAAAACATGTAAAACTCCCTATGGAGGTAAAGTAGCATTTTGACAAGGCAGTAGATAAAATAATTTTTTTTAGGTATATAAAAGAATTTTTATTAGCCTTGAGTTTTCATTCTTCCAAAAACGGATGGGCTTTTTTTGCATCAGTTACTAGAAAAGCTGCTTGATGAACACATTAAGAATTGTCTATTCGCGTTTTCAGTTATAATCAATCACGCCTCCTCCATATATATTGACTATCCTCAAAAACATAACTTGTCAGAGGAGGGATTGAAAATTATTATTACAAGCAACTGCCTTTGGGCGGAGAATGTACAATGCTGGTACTGATAAAGCATTTACATAATCGGAAAATAGAGACTTATCGGTACATAAAGTCGGCATAGCCTGACGTTAATAAAATCCGCACTATTTTTGACAGTTCCGCACGTAAGTTCTACATATTTTTTGGCACTTTACTGTGAAGTTACTGGAACAAATCCTTGCATTTTCAGAGTTTCCTCCCTTATAACACTTACACTTACCCCTCTCCCCACACCGTACGTTAAGTAATTTATGAATGGCCTCTAATGGTAGAGCCATGATGGTAATTTAAGACTTAAAATATTTTAGCATAATTTAAGGGGTAATGTTTTTGCTTAAGCAATTTTTATTTATGTCATGATTTTGCTCACATTTTAAAACTTTCTTTACAAACTTTCGATTTCTAGCAAAAAACACCCAAATTTATCAAGTTTTCACTGTTTTTTAGGCATTCAAAAAAAGTACTGCCAAAAACATTTTTTCTCTGTTAAAATGAAAAATATTTAGAGAGAGAGAGCAGAATTTTAGAGGTAGATGGAGACATAATTTAGTGAGGTGCAGAAATATTTAAGGTTGTTGAAGAGAGTAGGCTATAAAAAAGTATTTTAGAGAAAGTTGAACATAATTTAAGGCAATTGTTTAATAAAAATTTTTGTTATGTTATCTGTCTGTGCGTATATGATTTTATTTTGCCAATGTTATACAAAAAACAGCAAAAATCGTATCAATCAATGTTCTTTACAGTCTTTAAATTTACCAAAAACGTGTCCTACTATAAGTGTATTTAAGCACATCTAAAAATCATTTAACAGGTATTTAACTAAATTATTTTAAGGGCCATCACGGCTGAACTCTTAGAAAACTTGAAAAATGTGGCAGTGAGATTTAATATGATCTAAATATTTACACCTGTGGGGGGGTACTAAATTTGAAAACCAATTATCAAAAAACACTTACCCATACGGAAAAGACAAAAATTTATTGATTATTTTATATTGTTAATGCAAAATATCACTGAAAAACTGCCTTTTTTTCTCAAAATACACCATATTTTAGGAAAAAATTTTAAAACTAATTTTTTTTGACAGGACAGGAAAAGCTCAGTCAAAAAAACTTTCCTTACTCAAAGCCCACTCATTTTAAAGCTGTAGCTTTCATCAGTAGAGGTTGGTGCAAGCCAAGGTGCAAGGTCGCTAATATTTTTAAACTGACATTTCGACAGTGACAGAAATGTAAACAAAATTTGCATTTAAGTTTTTTAATAAATTTCTTAAATAAAAACACCTTTTAAATAAATACAAAATTAATCTACTCCTTATTTTATTATTACCCATCTAAATCGTTGTGTGACATCAAGTATTAATTGTAAAAATTAATTAACAAGGGTAAGTTTTAATTAGACTGATATATCGCCCCAATGCTAATTTATTCTATAGAGTGTTTACTATTTAAACCCCGCGTGGGTTTAAATGTTTTAATTTTCTTTTCTTTTAAATTGAAAATTTCCTCTTAAATCCAATAAAAGATTGTGTTAAGATGATTATTCAATAAACAAATTTATTAAAATTCTTCTTATAAATCAAACTACCTATGTCCGAAACTCAAGGAGGGTCGGTTTAAAATGCTTGAAACAAAAAATTTCACTTAAACTTAGGACCTTTCTAAAATAGACTAAACCTTTTTACTAAATCCCACCGTAAGTATTTTATGCTGGAAATTGAAAGAAAGCTTTAAAATGTGAGCAAAATCATGGCATAAAAATGTGAAAAACGTAGTAAATATATCTTAAACAAAAAATTGTATGCGTTCAAATGTAAACGTAGTTGTGATCGAGATGAGTGGATGTACAACAACTACCTACATGTGACTACATAGTATGGTTATTTTTTTTAGATTTATTCATCTGGAATTTATCCAATTATTCATGTTTTTTCTCTATATAAATAACTGTTTAAAGAAACAACATTTTCCGCGTCCGTTTTCTGCAGAAAATAAGTTACTAATCAAGAGACATTTTCCGATGTTTTCTAGGTCCTTTGTCTTTCTTAAAAGCATTTTTCTTTTTGCTGTCGCTTTGGTCTTTTTAGCGGTTTAAAAGTGAAGTAAATTTTTTATAAGCTCATTTAATGTCGAGGGGTGGTTCGGTAATGCACTTTGCTGCACACGCCGATGGCACTGCTTAGGATTTTGAGGCATTTTGAAGCATTATTTCGAGGCATTTCGGGAGCATTTAGGGGCATTCTATGTATTTTAAGGCAATTTATGGCACTCTGAGTCACCCCTCGTTTTATTCGTCCAAAAATTGTACGGAAATTCAAAAATCACTTTGAAGTTTTATATATTATTATTTTAGTATAAACAGGTCACTTTTTATTCCGAAAATGCAAAACAGGAATAATCAAAGAAAGGAAGGAAGGAGATAAAAAATAAAAGAAGGAATAAAAAAGAACACAAATTTCAAAGCATAGATTTTTCTTGAAGTATTTTTCCTACAGTAGCTATTTAAATGTTATAGTAGTTTACCTAACAAGTGCGGAAAGTGCCATTTTTCCGCACCCAATGGCAGATAGCCGAACGACGCGTTACTGGAGTTCGGCCACAAATCAAGCGCGGTAAAGTCACTTTGCTCCACTAAAAATAAGTCATTTGGTTCAAAAAAGACCTAAATACCAAATTTTGTCATGTGCGTCTATTCTTGAATCTAGAGAAAATTTGCTCCCAGGGAGTCAAATTTCCTCGCTAATATGAATCTCATTGGTCCAAATCTTCGGTTTAAATCGGTTTCTCTTACTTTTGCCCGATATTGATCGAAAGTAATTCTATTGGTCTTGACTAAGAGAATTACTGTCGATCAATATCGGGCAAAAGTGAGAGAAACCGATTTAAACCGAAGATTTGGACCAATGAGATGCATAGTAGCAAGAAAATTTGACTCCCTGGGAGCAAATTTTCCCTCGATTCAAGAATAGACGCAATGATGTCTGTCTGCCTGTCTGTCTGTCTGTCGGTAACACGATTACTCAAAAACATCTAAACCGATTCTTATCAAATTTGACACAAAAATTCTTTGTCACCCCACGCAGAGCTGATTAGTTTTTGGTGGGGGTGGGGGGTTGGCAAGAGGGTAGTAGGGGGGATTAAACTTTAAAAAAAATTGTAACACATGAACCGAAGCAGCTAGCGATATGCAGACGATAGCAAATTTCATTTTCAACCAAAAAAAATTTTAAAAAACTTTTCGAAAAACATTTTTGCAAAGAAATGTTTTTATTTTATTTTGGTTAAAAATGCAATTATCTACCTTAATGTGAAAACCGCGTATCGCTAGTTGTTGGCAAGAGGGTAGGAGGGGAAATTAAACTTTAAAAAAATTTTGTAACTCACGAACCGTAGCAGCTAGTGACACGCGGTTTTCACATTAAAATAGATAACTGCATTTTTAACCAAAAAAAAAAATTTTTTTTTAAAAAGTTTTTTTTGTATTTTTTTTTAAGGCCTTATGGATGACTATACGTGCCTATAAAACCGCAAAAGAAACATTTATAAAGCGGCGACAACAAAATTGGTTTTGACATGGTAGTGTTTTGAGTGACAAACCATAGAGAAAGTCATAGCTACGCGAGAGTGACCGATACTATGTTCTACTTGGGGAACATTGTTTGACGGTGACACGAGCGCAGCCGGTGGCTACAAGATTGAACTACTTGTACAGCCATACGCATAATAAAGTTATTCTTTTGGTTAATTTTTTACGGGCACTTACTTATTTAATAATAAAAGGATATGAAAAAACTTAACAGGCTCCGTTTTTCCATACTTTTTAGTGTTAAAAATGCGATGCATTCTGCAACTTTGTACTGATCCATGCAGCTAAAAAACTTCCTTTAGCTTACAAAAAGTTTTTTGGACCCTTTAAAAATCTAAAATAGGAGGAGGGGGTTATAACTATGTTGAGGAATATTATCAAATATTAAAGGTAACAACATTTTATTATGTTATTTTCTTTTATTAATTGGGAAAAAATCCCAGTCTTACAGATTTTATAAATGTTTTAATCTATATCTCTTTTTTTGAGTTGTATTTTAACCTATTATCTTCTTGCTTAACTTTGTATAAATCATCACAATATTTTCTTCAGGGATTTGGTTCGGAAAAATCGGAACCCCAATTTTCGGCAATCTTCAAATAGTCCCATGCTCTCTAGCTTTAATGGTAGTGATCCAGCCTGATTTGAATGGCATTTTTAACTTTTCAATAAGTTGTTAATCCACTATATAGCTAATCCCATAAACTCGCGCGATTTCCAATCAAAACTGATTAAAGTAACTCTCTTGAAAATCTAAAAAAAACGCTTGCTATGCTTGACAGTTTTTACAAGCGGTGGCAAAAACCGGCAGGTACAAAATTAAAATTGCGCAAAATATATTTCGACATTGAAAAATGTTCTGTCTTTCTTTTATGTTCATATAGAAAGAGATGGACGGGGCAAAGTAGGTGTTTACTTAATACAAGCATTACTTTCACTCTCCTACAGGAACGTAGTTTCTGCGCGGCCCTATCTTTCTGTTAGTCTCCGTAAGTTAATATGTTGTCTCTGTGACAAAGTTATTTTTACTTTATTCTTATGGTGATTCAAACTGTCAAATAAAAATATTATTTAACATCGAATTGATGACATGAGAGCTTATACCGGGCCAACATATTTTACACATGTTCTTTTATTAAAAAAATTATAGAACCATTCTAATAAATATTTTTAAGTCATTTTTTAAATATTTAAATATACCCAAAAATAAGAAGACCAAAGCGACGGCGAAAAGAAAAATGCTTTTAAGAAAGGCAAAGGACTTGGGAAAAATCAGAAAATGTCTGTTGATTAGCTACTTATTTTCTGGAGAAAAGGGACAAGGAACATGTTGTTTGTTAAACAGTATTTTATATATTATATTATTCACAAAAATAAATAAAGAAGCATCTAACTATACCATGTAGTCACATGAAAGTACGCTCCAAAGTCAAACAATACCTACTAAAATGTCCACCCCCTTTAAAAATAGCTATAAGCATATTGAGATGCTGCACCAGGGGTAGGAGAATGGAAGAAAAGAGAGAAACAGAAAAGGAAAGAGATAGAGACAGAAAAGGAAATTTTAATCTTTGATTATGGTTCCCAATGTCAGGTTTTTTTTTGTTTTTTATCCCTAAAATGAGAGAGAAGAAAA
Source organism: Oxystoma pomonae (assembly GCA_963921995.1). Lineage (NCBI taxonomy): Eukaryota > Metazoa > Arthropoda > Insecta > Coleoptera > Brentidae > Oxystoma > Oxystoma pomonae. Next base: position 111,041,613 of record OY998165.1, read on the forward strand.
TATATTTTTATCTTCAAAACAAAACTGAAAACCACGCCTTCTAGTGCCGGTCTCTCCTAAGCTCAAAAAAAAATCAGAATCTTTTTTTTTCTTCTAAGAGTGTTACATTCTTTTTTTCCTACAGACTACGTGAAATCTCACACCCTCTTTGGAGATAGCAAACACCAACAAGGCGTGGTCCTTGTCGAAATCGTCCAAGCCAACATTCCCGTCAAAAACGGAGTTGTCCATCTTATTTCGAAACCTTTGATGGTAGTCGATCAGACCATCAGACAGCTTCTAACGGTAAGTTTTAAGCAGATAACTGTTATAAGGTAATAATTTACCTTTTTTTACGATTTTTCAATGTTTGACGCCAGGCATTGTCGTATTTTGAGCGGCTTTAGGTAACTGATGGTTATTGTTGAAAGTCTGGAGCTAAAAGGGATTAAAAGTATCCCGGTAAAGAAATTAGAAAATATAATTTAAATTAACAGATTTTTTTTGCTGCTCACATTGAAAAACTTTGACACGTGGTTACATATACAGGGTGGATTCTTTAAATGGAACAGTGCTTCTAGAAGCTTTAGGGAAGAGGTTTTAAAAGAGGTTTTAATGAGCGAATCTTTAATGATTTTTACGGACTTTCTGCCCATGATAAAAAAAAGGTTTTGGGCCCCCAACTGAAGTTCTACCAAGTATTTTTATTTTTTAATGAGTAGGTACCAAAGCTTAATAAAAAAGAAATCTAACGCACTAGTTTTTTTACATCTGTCAACCAGTGTGTCAAAAGTTTAAAAAAACTTATTTTTTTGTCAATTGTTTTAGCTTTAAAATAAACTACATATTACTCTATTTACTAAGCGGAATAAAGAAAATACCACTAAGGACATTATTGGCGGCCCATTTGGGGGCCCTCATTGAAGGCCCAGGGCATACCAACTTTTCTTTCTTGAGAAGGTACCAATTGTAGCACCTTTTTGGCAAGCTTGTTAAAAAAAGAAATTCGATTAGATACATTTTTTCGGCATCTGTCAACCCATGTGTCAAAAATTTAAAAAAAAAACTTTTTTGTCAATTGTTTTAGCTCCAAAGTAAACTACATATTTCTTAATTTACTAAGTAGAACAAAGAATCTATCACACAAGGATATTATAAAAATAAGTTTCTTTAAATTTTTGACACATTGGTTGACAGATGTCAAAAAAAAACTAATGCGGTTAATTACTTTTTTATCAAGCTTTCCAAAAAGGTGCCGCCAGTGGTACATTCTCATTTAAAAAAAAATAGTTGGCAAGCTTTGGGCCTCCAGTTGGGGGCTTCAAAAATTGTTTTTATCATAGCCGCAAAGTCCGTATAAAATCATTAAAGATTAGCTTTTGGCTTTCTTTAAAACCTTTTTCCTAAAGTCGCTATAAGCACCGTTCCATTGAAAGAATCCACCCTGTAAATAATATCTCAAAACTGAACAAAAATATCATGTAGAAAAAATTATCTTTAAAATACGGTACATTCTGATAAAGAATCCCTGCCCTAGATTGAATAGTCCGTCCCTGATTATGGGTATTTGTTTTCCTATGTATAATACCAGGAACGGATATATTCTATATCCGTTCATAATAGTGTTCATATAAAGTTTTTTTATAAATTTTAAAGCAATAATCCTTATACCTAAATATTTAGATTTAGATATCAAAAATCACGTGATATAAAATGCCTAATTATCCTAATATTAAGGATAATTAAGTATAAATACTTCTGACGTCAAAGATTGAATTTAAGTAAATTGATATCCGAAAATGCCTGTACGACAAACCCTCTACAGAAATATGTTTTATATTATATGCTACAGCTCAATCATGGGTACATAAAACCTTTTTTAAAATAAAAGTGTGAAAAAAAGTTAACTGAAAACAAAGATACTAGATATTTTATTGGGTATTTCCTTTTTAGTATATTTTTTTGTCAGTTAAGTTCTTTTAGTTTTTATTTTGTGATGGTGACAAGCTTTCGGCTTTTCTAATGACCTTTTATGTACTAAATGTTATTTCCGCTTTGTTAAGGAAGGGGTAGGGGAAAGTAAGTTTTTAAATAAAACGGGACCAAATTGGGGTTTTTCTCAACCGATTAAAAAAAAAGTTATGAAAATAAGCCGTTTGGCTAAGCCGGACTGGAACAAAGTTTGTTTTTTTTAAATATTTTTATAAAGTTATATAAAAAATATAAATTTTTTAATCAAAGTAAACTATCTAAAGGGTATAAGGAGTGTGTGGTATGCATTTTTTTAATTTTTGGTGAACGTTTTTTTTGTCGTTCAGCAATCTTAAGGGTCATATTTATACAGGGTGTCCTAAAAATCTGAGTCCACCCTAATTTCTCCAGAACTAAAAGAGATAGAGAAGTAAAATTTTACATAATTAAAAGGTTTACAAAAAAATCTTTTTGGATGCTAATTTTTCCGCCATTCATTAAGGGGGCGGAGCTAAGGCGGAGACAATATTTTTAAATGAGATACCCGAGTTTTTAAATAAAATGACAAAAACTTTTAAATAAGAGCAATTAGTTAGAAAAAGAATCACCGAATATCTGTTTTTGGAGATGATTTTCTCATTTTATTTAAAACCGAAAAAAGTATCATATCAGCTGTTTTTGGAAACAGAAAAAAAAATAAAAAAAAAGTATCGTTGCCGCTCTAGCTCCGCCGCCTTAAACCATCTAATTATGTGAAATTTCACATCTCTGTCTCTTTTGGTTTCGGAGATATTAGGGTGGATTCGAAGTTTTGGGGCACCATATATATACCCATTATCCTGCTGGTATTTTCTGCCTAAGGTTTCAACTCGTACGAATTTCTCATCTTTAAAGAGGATATTACCTACATTGGTGGATGGTGCCATTATCACGTTTTTAAGGACGTTTAACTCACACTTCATTTAATATTCATAGCTTATACAACGTTTTACAAAAATCTTTAAGAGCAAAGTTCAATCCCATTTACCACATGCCAATATAATGTAATTTATATAGAGCGTTCTAACGTTTTTTTCACGTGAAAAACACGTGATTTGAGGAAAAAACCGTTAGAAAGCTACCAATTAAGCAGAATTTTATCTGTCTAGATAATGTTATTCTGCAATGTGCCTCGAGGCATTATAACCATTTAAAATCTCGATGGAGGTCGCGTATTCTTTAGCATATTTGGAAACTACTAGTCAAAAAGTATAAACATCATTTCCTTAAATGTAATTTTTGAAATACGAAACAATTACTTTGGATTGTATAAATGCTAAAAATTATTTTAAATATCAAGCCCACGACTTACAGCAGAAAGTCTACCTGCGTGTCGTATGCGCGCGGCTTTTCACTACTCACTGCTTTCATGGGCGTCTAGAGGTCATTGAACCTGCTGAATGCATCGAGCATCGAGTCGCGGTCGCGTGCTTTAGACGGGCGTGGAAACTATCATTCTTCTTCTTCAAGTGCCATGATCTATTCGAACGTTGGCTATCATCAACGCGATCTGTACCCTGTCGACTGCTTTTCGGAAAAGTGTCGTAGTACGTAGTAGTAACACCATTTTAAAAGTTTATATTTGTCATTTCTTAAAATATGGTCAAAATATTCAAGTTTTTGATTTTTGATGGTAAATAAAACTTTAAGATCTTTATTTATTCTATTCTATTCTATTAAGATCGCGACTACACAACACTGATTTCATTTTGTTACAAGATGATCTGGACTGTTCAATTCTTGCACGAACTTCTTGCATGTTGTACCAGTTCTCATTGAGTAGGCACCCAAGTATTTGTATGAATCCGCGCGTTCGACTTGCTGCCCATTTAATTCTAACATGCCTCTGATGTTCTTTTTCTTGGATATGACCATCCATTTTGTTTTCCCAACGTTTAAGTTAACCCCGAATTACGAACTTTTGGCAGCAATTTGATTTAACAACTCTTGCAGGCGTTTCAACGTGTCTGCTATTATGACAGTGTCGTCAGCATATCGTAGGTTGTTGATTTTCATGCCGTTTATAGTCAGACCTTCTTCGCAGTTTTGAATTGTATTCTCTATTATTTTGTGACTATCAGTGTAGGGGCATATATCGATAATTTCTATCCCGTGGGATTTTGAATGAAGGAGTTTTGTGACTATGTGGGATTGACAGCTCTTTAGTCACACAATCAAGTGTTACCAGGTGTTTCGTTTGCATCCGTGTAGAAGGGGTTGATATGACGTCGTCTTTCAATATGGCAGCCAAAAATCATAAAAAATACAAATTTCGCAACCGGGGCATGATTATACTCGATACCATATAACTCGAGGACGAGGATTTCACAAAATTAACTATTAAGGTCATGCGACCTTAAATGACCTTGAAAATCGCGAAAAACAAGATTTTTGTCATTTTCTCTTCAAAATTCGATCATTTGAGTTTGATGCAGTTTGAGGTTTTATGACTTTAAAAAGTACCCCAGTAAAATTCACATATTGCAAAAATAACTAACTAAAGGGCGCTATTAATCAACTAATTAATAACTAAGAAGGTCGAGTACAGTAACATTGTTAAAAAAATTTGGTCCAGCTATGATGCGTTTCAATATGGCGGCTGATATATCAAAATGGCAACTTAGAACCAAATTTTATTTTATCCAATTTCTTAAAAAAACAAAAATGACAAGGCGGCCATCAATTATTGTTGACCTATCGCCGCTTACTATGAAAAAAAAGTTTAGTTGATGTATGACCTTGGCTGACCTTAAAAATACCATGTTTTGTAGTGTTTTTTCCAATTAACCACTATGTATGCTATACCCCGGTAAAAATGTGGTAAAAATGTCGTTTTTATTAAGTTTTTAACTGTGAATTTTAGGATCTACTCACTTGTCTAAGAGAGTTAGCAGAAGTTAGATATGCATTACCATATACTGTACCAGATGTTTTAGATGCTCTTTTACAAAATGGCAGTCAAAAAAGCATAAAAAATTCTAATTATGCCAGTAGGGCATGACTATACTTGTTTATTAACACTCATAATAAAATTCAAGGATGAGGTTACAGCTAGTTAGTAATACATTCATGTGCCACCAGGTGTTTTGTTCCCATTCATGTAGAAAGTTCCTAAACTTAATAACAACAACAGGCATATAAGTCATTTTTACAGGGGTATAGCATAAACATCTTAGGGCGGTTCAAAATGAAGTTTTTAGTTATGGCTAAGATGGTCATTTCATATTCGCACTTAAAGCTTTTGCGTAGTGGTAAATTGAAAAAATTACAACAAAAAGCTGGTTTTTCACTAGTACATAATATTTTCAAGGTCAATATACTATACTTGTTTATTAACACTCATAATAAAATTCAAGGATGAGGTTACAGCTAGTTAGTAATACATTCATGTGCCACCAGGTGTTTTGTTCCCATTCATGTAGAAAGTTCCTAAACTTAATAACAACAACAGGCATATAAGTCATTTTTACAGGGGTATAGCATAAACATCTTAGGGCGGTTCAAAATGAAGTTTTTAGTTATGGCTAAGATGGTCATTTCATATTCGCACTTAAAGCTTTTGCGTAGTGGTAAATTGAAAAAATTACAACAAAAAGCTGGTTTTTCACTAGTACATAATATTTTCAAGGTCAATAAAGGTCATGCCTTAACTAAACTTTTTTTTTCATAGTAAGCTGCGATAAGTTAACAAGAATTGATGGCCACCTTGTGATTTTTGCTTTTTTACGATATTGGATAAAATAAAATGTGGTTATAGGTCGCCATTTTGATATATCAGCCGCCATATTGAAACACATCATAGCTGAACTAAATTTTTTTTAACAATATTGTTGGACCTAATCGTCTTATCTTTCTTACCAAATTTGGTCCTCTTCCCTTCAATAGTTGATGAATAGCGCTCTTTAGTATGTTATTTTTACAATATGTTAATTTTACTGTGCTATTTTTCAAGGTCATAAAGCTTCAAACTGCATCAAACTCCGAGGATCGAATTTGACATGTATGCCTAATAGTTTGGGGTACATTTGAAGTTAGTCTGAAAAAACGTCGAATTATTAAGATTTTTTGTAGAGGAAATGACAAAAATCTTGTTTTTTGCGATTTTCAAGGTCATATAAGCTCGGATGACCGTCAAAGTAAATTTTTTGGAATCCTCGTCGTCGAATTATATGAAATCGAGTATAATTATGCCCCTGTTGCAAAAGTTGTATTTTTTATGATTTTTGGCCGCCATCTTAAAAGATGACGTCATATCAACCCCTTCTACACGAATGCAAACAAAACACCCGGTGACACTTGATTATGTGACTAAAGAGCTATCAATCCCATATAGTCACAAAACTCCTCCCAGCGGAGACAATATCTTATCATAGCTAACATTGGAGTAGGTTATTTGAAGGTTTAAACGTCTATATGCGATATGCAAGTATCGTCAACTTTAGCTGACAGGAATAAGCTAAAAATGTTGGACAGTTAAGTAAGAAGATTGTTTGTCAATGTGTGGTGTGTGTCTTAATAATAAAGGGGTTTTTCAAAGCTTAAACGTATAAAAAATTTCGTGAGAAATTCAACAGGTCAGAAGACACTTTCGCAAATTTCGCTTTTGTTCATTGATAATAAACTCTTTTAAAGCTTGTCAGACAATCCATATTTTTATGATGACATCATTGACAAAATATCGGAGGCATCGCAATGAGAAATTTGAAAAAAGGGTAAGTTTTTAAAAATTGCTCCTCTTATTTTAAATTTTACCGCACGCCGCTGTTACATACCCAAGGCCAACAAACAAAAATATTTGAGCGCCTTGAGTAAATTTGAGATCAAATTTTGACCTAAATATTTTGCCTAATTTTATCGGGAATTTCTTCTCAATGTAAAACTAGCTTTAGAAACCACTATAACTAACTGTCCTCTATATTTTGTAGAGGCTCAAGTATCTGCTCTTAACGTAGATCGTAAGATCAAATTCCCCAGTTAAATTAAATTCATTCAATTCATTTAAATTGAAAAGTTAACTTTTTTTACGATATGATATAGGTATCTAGATTTTAATTTTAGATTTTTCTGTAGAGGGTTTTTACCTATAGGAAATAAGTTGTTTATTAAAATTTTGTTCAAACAAGGGCATTTAGGTACATATAAAAACATGTAAGTATCATTGCACCTCCAGCTTTACTAACTGTTAACTAACCAACTTATTGCAATATTTAACTAATTTTCAAATTTTAAATTTAACTAACAGAACTTTCATCAAATATCTTTGAGTAACTAATAAATCAAAACTACTTCTACAGTGTCTAACGTAAAAATTGTTTCTGGAGGGGGGGCTTGAGTAAGTATCAGATTATCATTTTAATGGGGAAAACCCAAGCTTTAGAAGTCGACGGAGGAGGAGGCTTGAGCTCCTAAGCCCACCCTGCATATTCCACAAAGAAAAAACTCATACATGCATTTTTCGCTTTGTCTCAAACATATCGATAAAATCAAAAGTAAAAATAAGACCTCCAAATCAGCAAATATTCTTATTACCCGACAACGCAACTCAAAGCAGGGTTTTGAGTTTAGTTTCTTGTTTCCAAAATCATGTTTTAATCTCGGATATAATTATTTAATCATATCAAAAATTGCCTTTTAAACAGCACATAAATATATTTAAAAACAATCTTTATTAATTGCAAAAGAGTAATTATCACTCGAGTTACAGAAGACGGCTGGTTTATAAGGACAGCGGCCACTCATTTTGGGGTTGATAAAATGACGATAATAAAATGAAAAAAATACGATGGATTCAAAATAACACAACGGAATGGAAACAACTAAATATTACTTAAAACAACAACAAAAATTAGTGTTTAAAAGTTTGAGACAATGATGTGTTTGAAATTAACTCTGTGTTTCGGACTTCCATTGTCTATATTTTATTTATACACGACGTTTCGATCAGTACAATCTCTGATCGTCTTCAGGTGCAAACTACAATCAATTCCTAAGGCTACGTACTTATATACCGTGGGAAATCACTCAACCTTGAAGTTTAAGAAGTTGGCTCCGCCCAAGGAGGGGCTTCCAAATATTTGGGATTTCAACACTTGGTTTACTGAAAATACCCTGATTCTGCCCAATAAAGGCAGCTTCAAGAAATTTTCGTTTCTTCCAGTGTGACTCCTTGTGCAAAACCTTTGCTTCTGCCCACTTCATTCGGTGTTGTTTTGACCATGCATGTTCGGCAATTCCTGATTTCGTGGTTTCACCTTTTTGGGTATTCGTCTGATGTTCCTTAAGCCTAACAGATAGTGGTCTTTTAGTTTCGCCTATGTATGATTCACCACACTCACAAGGAACTTGGTAAATGCATTCCTTATTTTGTTTGTTCTCCGGTTTTGTTTTACTAAGAAGGCTTCGAATTGTATTACTAGATTTAAAAGCTGTTTTAATATTAAAGTTTTTCGCTACTCTTCGAATTTTCTCTGATACTCCTTTAACGTATGGGATTGTAAGGAATGCATTTGCCTGGTTTTGGTCTTGTAATCTCTGTCCTGTTTGTTGAAATTTAGAAATAGTATCTGTTATAAGTTTCAGGCTGTAACCATTCTGCTGCAGATCCTTCTTAATGTTTCTTACTTCGATTTCCAAGTCATGAGAATTGTTACAAATTTGAACGGCTCTGTTATACAAAGTTTTGATTATGCCTCGTTTGGTTGTAGCAGAATGATTTGAACTTTGATTTAAATATTGTCCTGTGTGAGTGGGTTTACGATAGACTGTTGTTCTGATGTCGCTTTCTACTCGTGTGACAAGTACATCAAGAAAAGGAATTTGAAAATTTTGCTCCAGCTCCATTGTGAATTTAATGGTGGGTCTTATGTTATTTAGGTGGTGAAGAAATTCTGAAAGTTGTTGGTCATTCCCGGTCCAGACAATAAAAGTATCATCAACATATCTCAGCCAGAGCTTAGGTTTATATGCTGCGGTATCAACCGCGTGTGATTCGAACCACTCCATGTAAATATTGGCCACCACTGGCGAAAGCGATGAACCCATTGGCAGACCGTCTTCCTGAGCATAAAACCTATCTTTCACTTGAAAATAAGAGTTATGTAGGCAGCACTCCAACAACTCCATCACTCCCTCCAGCGGTAGGCTGGTACGTTCATAAAGGGATTCGTCATCAACCAGTCTCTTTCTAATAATATCTAGCGATTCCTTTATTGGGACATTGGTGTATAGACTTTCGACATCAAAACTGACAAGTCTATCCTCAGTTCCTAAAACAAAAGATTTAAGAATATTAACAAAATGGTTGGAATTTTCTACAAATGAAGCGGTCTTGCCTGCAAGAGGTTGAATAATTTTCAAAAGGAATTTAGACAGATTGCTTGTTGGAGAATTTCTGGAACTTGTAATTGGGCGTAAGGGCATTGCATCTTTGTGAATTTTGGGAAGTCCGTATAGATGAGGAGGCTTGCTATAATCTGTGGTGTAAGTTGAGATCTTGTATTGTCCGGAATATATCTGGAATACTTTTTCAAAATTCTATAAACCTTACTTTCGATTGATTGCGTCGGATCTTTTGGGAGAAGTTTATAGTTTCCTTTAGCAAGTACCTCTTCAACTTTCTGGTCATAGGTTTCCGTGTCCAAAATCACTGTTGCATTGCCCTTGTCTGCCGGTAAGATTTTAATTGATTTGTCCTTTTGAAGATTCTTCAACGCGATTTCCTCTGTTTTGCTTCTATTAGAGGTATGCTTAATAGGTTTGTCAATAATGGTCCTTACCTGATGTCTGAACTCGTCGGCGTCTTGTCGTGGAAGAGGATGACCTTCTATGGCGGTGATGATATCGATGGTAGGTATCCATCGCTCCTAAGAAGATACCTACCATCGATATCATCACCGCCATAGAAGGTCATCCTCTTCCACGACAAGACGCCGATGAGTTCAGACATCAGGTAAGGACCATTATTGACAAACCTATTAAGCATACCTCTAATATAAGCAAAACAGAGGAAATCGCGTTGAGGAATCTTCAAAAGGACAAATCAATTAAAATCTTACCGGCAGACAAGGGCAATGCAACAGTGATTTTGGACACGGAAACCTATGACCAGAAAGTTGAAGAGGTACTTGCTAAAGGAAACTATAAACTTCTCCCAAAAGATCCGACGCAATCAATCGAAAGTAAGGTTTATAGAATTTTGAAAAAGTATTCCAGATATATTCCGGACAATACAAGATCTCAACTTACACCACATTATAGTAAGCCTCCTCATCTATACGGACTTCCCAAAATTCACAAAGATGCAATGTCCTTACGCCCAATTACAAGTTCCAGAAATTCTCCAACAAGCAATCTGTCTAAATTCCTTTTGAAAATTATTCAACCTCTTGCAGGCAAGATCGCTTCATTTGTAGAAAATTCCAACCATTTTGTTAATATTCTTAAATCTTTTGTTTTAGGAACCGACGATAGACTTGTCAGTTTTGATGTCGAAAGTCTATACACCAATGTCCCAATAAAGGAATCGCTAGATATTATTAGAAAGAGACTGGTTGATGACGAATCCCTTTATGAACGTACCAGCCTACCGCTGGAGGGAGTGATGGAGTTGTTGGAGTGCTGCCTACATAACTCTGATTTTCAAGTGAAAGATAGGTTTTATGCTCAGGAAGACGGTCTGCCAATGGATTCATCGCTTTCGCCAGTGGTGGCCAATATTTACATGGAGTGGTTCGAATCACACGCGGTTGATACCGCAGCATATAAACCTAAGCTCTGGCTGAGATATGTTGATGATACTTTTATTGTCTGGACCGGGAATGACCAACAACTTTCAGAATTTCTTCAGCACCTAAATAACATAAGACCCACCATTAAATTCACAATGGAGCTGGAGCAAAATTTTCAAATTCCTTTTCTTGATGTACTTGTCACACGAGTAGAAAGCGACATCAGAACAACAGTCTATCGTAAACCCACTCACACAGGACAATATTTAAATCAAGGTTCAAATCATTCTGCTACAACCAAACGAGGCATAATCAAAACTTTGTATAACAGAGCCGTTCAAATTTGTAACAATTCTCATGACTTGGAAATCGAAATAAGAAACATTAAGAAGGATCTGCAACAGAATGGTTACAGCCTGAAACTTATAACAGATACTATTTCTAAATTTCAACAAACAGGACAGAGATTACAAGACCAAAACCAGGCAAATGCATTCCTTACAATCCCATACGTTAAAGGAGTATCAGAGAAAATTCGAAGAGTAGCGAAAAACTTTAATATTAAAACAGCTTTTAAATCTAGTAATACAATTCGAAGCCTTCTTAGTAAAACAAAACCGGAGAACAAACAAAATAAGGAATGCATTTACCAAGTTCCTTGTGAGTGTGGTGAATCATACATAGGCGAAACTAAAAGATCACTATCTGTTAGGCTTAATAAACATCAGACGAATACCCAAAAAGGTGAAACCACGAAATCAGGAATTGCCGAACATGCATGGTCAAAACAACACCGAATGAAGTGGGCAGAAGCAAAGGTTTTGCACAAGGAGTCACACTGGAAGAAACGAAAATTCCTTGAAGCTGCCTTTATTGGGCAGAATCAGGGTATTTTCAGTAAACCAAGTGTTGAAATCCCAAATATTTGGAAGCCCCTCCTTGGGCGGAGCCAACTTCTTAAACTTCAAGGTTGTGTGATTTCCCACGGTATATAAGTACGTAGCCTTAGGAATTGATTGTAGTTTGCACCTGAAGGCGATCAGAGATTGTACTGATCGAAACGTCGTGTATAAATAAAATATAGACAATGGAAGTCCGAAACACAGAGTTAATTTCAAACAAAAATCAGTATTTAGTGGTCACACCATTATTTTCAATAACACTCTGCAAACGCCTGGGCATTGAAAAACTAAAATTTTGAAAATATTGACGATCTTCTGAAAGCACCTCCAATGTGCTTCAGCATTTTGGGGTCTCCAGTTTCTCTGCCCCATATATTTTATATTGGGTTGAGATCAAGGCTGTTGGATGGCCAAAGAAGAGTTTCAAAATTATTGTTTTCAAACCACTGGCCAACAACATTAGCAGTGTGCACGGGACAGTTGTCCTGCTGGTAAACGAAGTCGTTGTTTTCGTAAAACATCTTAAGAATCTCAATATCTTTGACTGTTGAATCTTCCTTCGATTTGCAAAAATATACCCAAACCTCTAGCGCTAAACCAGCCCCACATATTCACTGAAAAATGTCCAGCTTTCTTAATTTGGTTGGTGTATTTTGGATCAAACCTAGAATTTGGTGGACGATATACTAAAATTCTCCTGCTACTCGAAGATGACTGAAATATCTTTTCATCTGTGAAGACCACCCTCTCCCAGAAGTTAAAAAAGGTCTTTTTGCAGCAACTCGACAGGAAATTTTAGATTTTTTAATCTTCTGTTAATAGTTGATAAGGAACCTAGGAACATCGTTACATTAAATGCCTTAACGAAAAGATTTTGTCTGACGTGCTCGATAATCCTTTCATCTTGTATCTCAGAAGGGCAGGCTTTCGTCTTGATCCATGTTTCATATTCATCGAATTATTCTGTATCCAGTGGTTTTTCCATCGTACTATCGTCATTTTATCAACCCCAAAATGAGTGACCGCTCTCGTAAATTTTGAAAAGCGGTATTTTTGACTTTGAAAGTTATTGTCAAAATCAGTTTACCGTCTATTTTAAACTGGTGAATGGAATATATACATTATTGGAAAAATAAATTTTGCGACGGGAAAGTGCATGTATGCGTTTTTTTTTTAAACAAGAGTACTTACATTTGACCATTAACAACAAAAATATAAGTAACTGTACAATGATCACAAATTAGAGAATTATTTTTTTAAATAAAATACTGTACACTGTTTTTTTATTTTTACAAAAAACCTTAATGCCTTATTGTTTGAACAAATTTTGTTGTTTACTTTTTTATTATTGAATGGTTATTTTTCACAAGGATGACACAATTTACACTCAACACGTTTTTCAGCACGACTTGACAGCTATTCTCATATTCCTTCACCTATCACACCGTTTTCCTTTTCAGCTTTTTGTTTTTCAGTTGATTGTTGTACACTCGTTCCCAAAGATCTTCGGACCCTTTTGACAAAATATCTGCTGTCATCAAAAACCGTTTAATAATTTTATTTTAACCCAGCTCAAAATGTTCTGTTTTGTTCTTATATAATTTTAAACCAAATGCGGGCTTTAGAATTTTAAAAACGAATTAAAACATAAAAAATTAATTCGATTAATACGAACTATACTATACTTTATCATGGATATGGTTAAACAAAACTGTTTTATACTTAATTGGATTCTAGGCATTAAATTTACTTACTTTCATGCTCCTTTGACATTTAACATATAACGACATTAAAAGCAAGGTAAAAAGCATCGACAATAACATAAAAGCCCGAAGCTATTATTATTATTAGTTTATTATTAATCCGGTCATTTTAGAGCCCAACCCGGACATAATTAGATACAAGCTTATTTATGCAAAAAAAAATTTCTTGGGAATCCAAATAATGTCCCCAAGAAAATTTTCCAAAATCGCTCGGGGGAAATCTCTCCAAAACCCCCTCCAATCCCTCCAAAATCTGCACTTTTTCAGTTTTATCCGTTTTTCTCAAAAACCAAGCTCCCAAGAGAAAAATGTGTGTTATTCTTTATTGTGGGTAATAAAATTTCCTTTTTAACAATGTATTGCACAGTGTTGCTTATATCATGGTTGACAGTCCAGTGGCGTCCGTTCAGAAGATATACAATAATTCTTAGCTAAATAAGACCAAAAATCAAAAATAGTTTTAATGAGGCAAAATATGACTATTTTTTTAATAGTTCTAGAAGATTAGTATCCCCTCTCCCATATAGATTACAGTGGTGTTCGTTAAAATTATTCCACAAATAAAATTATCTAAAAACGATGGTTTTATCAACACTCCGAAAGCAATAATGTCTTCAGGCTTAAGTCTAATAATTTACTTGGTCTTGGCAAGATAACTAATAATAGTAGCCTAAAATCTCAATTAGAAAATTCTGTTGTGGAAAACCTTTTATTCCTACAAGGTGGTTCAGGATGTGATACAACTTCAGCTCTATTTAAAAAGTCAAAGTTCTATGAACGTCATAGAGAAGAATAAATATTTTCCTAAACTGTTGTTGTTGTTTAAAACAGAGACAACCGATAGCCAATTACTGTGTAAAAAAGGCGAGGAATTTATATTAGATTGTAAAATTTAAATTAGAATTTGAATTAGCCTCTTTACCTCCCACCACCGAAGTAGTTCATCCTCATTTGATGATGGTTTATCTGCAGATTCACACTTAGTTTGGACGTCGCTTAAATCCTGAGTATTGGGGATGGGATAAGAAAAATGATAATTTTCATCCTGTCCATAATTTAAAGGAAATTACTCCATAATTTATTTCAAAATAACTGTTTTGCAGTTGCACATCTGATTGTCAAAGAAGAATGTGCAGCTGGAATAAATGTCCATTCTTTGGTTGAAGTTGAGGACGGTTTATTAGACTAATTTTATATATTTCTTTAGCAACAAATTCGAAAGAAAATTATTTCATTTAGTTTATTTTAGTGTTGTAACTTTTTTGTTATTTTTGTTTTTAATGTATAACGGAAAAGAATAAAATGTAACGATTATTTTTAAAAAAAACATCTTTTTATCTTTGATACAAATCGATTTATTTACAACCTTTATAGGTGGACGTCACTGTGGTTTTTCTTATAGGATCATGACAATCTGTTCTTCATCTAATTCACAAAATATAGTATTTGCTTGGTTTGAGGCTAACGAGAAAAGTCTAAATTATTCAGAATGATGTGTGTTATGTAGTAATAACCCACCGACGACAGTAATTTCCACAAAGTATTGGCAATTTTGCAATTTGGCTCTTTCTAGTCAAATGTTTTTTTTTTAATATGAAAATATGAATAAAGATGATTTTTGTCGATTTTTATAAATAACGCTAATTAACGGATACTACTAGACTGTCAACAATAAAACAAGCGGGACTAAGCGATACATCGTTGTTCTTTTTCTTCTTCTTCCTCTTCAAGTGCCATGCTCTCTTCAAACGTTGGCTATCATCAACGCGATCTGTACCCTGTCCACTGCTTTTCGAAAAAGTGTCGTATTACTAACACCATACCGTTCTCTAAGAATTTTAAGCCATGATATCCGTCTACGATCCGGACCTCTTCTGCCTTCAATGTTGCCTTCTATTATCAATTTTAAAAGTTTATATTTGTTATTTCTCAAAGTTTTCGTTTTTTTGATAGTAAATAAATCTTCAAGATCTTTATTTATTCTAAGCAGAACATCCACATTAGTTACTCGGTGGATTGGAAGATATTCTTAGTATTCTACGATAACACTACATCTCGGATGCCTTCAACTTTTTGCACATGGTCTCAGTCAGTGTCCATGCTTTCATACCATAATAGAAGATGTTAAAAACATAACACCGAAGCACACGAATTCGGAGAGTGGTATTAAGATCGCGACTACATAACAATGATTTCATTTTGATAAAAGATGATCTGGCCTGTTCAATTCTTGCACGAACTTCTTGCATGTTGTCCCAGTTATCATTAAGGAGACAACCCAAGTATTTGTATGAATCCACGCGTTCGACTTGCTGCCCATTTACTTCTAACATGCTTCGGATGTTCTTCTCCTTGGATATGATCATCCATTGTTTTTCCAACATTTAAGTTAAGCCCGAATTGCAAACTTTTGGCAGCAATTTGATTCAACAACACTTGCAAGTCTTCCAGCGTGTCTGCTATTATGACAGTGTCGTCGGCATATCGTATGTTGTTGATTTTGATGCCGTTTATGGTCAGACCCTCTTCGCAGTTATGAAGTGCATTCTCTATTACTTTGTTACTATAGGCGTACTCCTCTTCTTATTTGGACCTCTTCGGATAGTTGGCCATCAACCTTTATTTAAGCAGTCTGATTCCAGTAAAAATTGGCGATTATCTTTAGATCTCGGTCATCTAGACCAACTTCTTTTAGCGATTCTATGAAATTTTCGTATTTTACTCGATCAAATGCTTTTTCATAATCTATGAGTCAGGCACCAACACATCCCTAGACCGCTAAACTAAGATTTGAATGCCAAAGAAGGCCTCTCTTGTCCCGAATCCACCACGAAATCCAAACTGCGTGTCGCCCATAAAGAATTCGCGTTTCCCATAAATTCTTTCATGAATTATCTTTAGAAATATTTTTAACATATGGGTCATTAGGCTGATTAGGCTTTTGTTTTCTAAATGTTCTTCTTTTCTAAATGTTTTTTAGGCAGCGTAACAAAGGTTGATTTTAGGCAGTCAGCAGGGATTTCACCTCTCCGATATATCAAGTTAAAAAGTTCGCGTTTCCCATAAATTCTTTCATGAATTATCTTTAGAAATATTTTTAACATATGGGTCATTAGGCTGATTAGGCTTTTGTTTTCTAAATGTTCTTCTTTTCTAAATGTTTTTTAGGCAGCGTAACAAAGGTTGATTTTAGGCAGTCAGCAGGGATTTCACCTCTCCGATATATCAAGTTAAAAAGTTTTACCAGCGTATTTAGCGAATCTTCGTTTTTTATTGGCTCCACCTCAGTGTATACTTCGTCTTGCCCTACCGCTTTTATATTTCTAGCTGAAGATACTGCGTGTTTTACTTTCTCTGGTGTTATATATATATATACTTTGGTTTGAGAATTCTTCTGGCTGTTCGGATCGGTTATCGGTAAAGAGATGTTCTATGTATCTACACCGTTCTTTTACTTTTTCTTTGGAATCCGGTATGATTTTGCCCTGATTGTCCAGAAGGATTCCAGCTTATTTTTTTATTAAATAATCCGGCCGCTTCCTTTATGCGTTTATGTAAATTGAAAGTGTCATATTTCGTATCTAGATCTTCTATTTCTTGACATTGTTGTGTTATCCAGTCTTGTTTTGCTGACCTTATTTTGTCATCCAAGCTTTCTTTTTATTTCTTGTTTCATCCTTGCCTAAGAGTGTTGTGTTTTTCCATTTCTGCATCTTGTTGAGTAGACTGATTAATATCTTTAAGCTTTTTGTTAAATTTGACTTTAAATTTAGTTGCTATCGTGTTATCTTGAAGTTCGTTCAACCTGGGTCGGGGTTTGTTATTTGGGGGACGATTTTTCTTGTGGGTAAATTTAATTTTGGCCACAACTGGATTGTGATCCGAGCCTTCGTCTGCGCCAGGGTAAGTTTTTGCAGATTTAGTGTTTCTAAATCTTTTATTGATTAATATAAAGTACATCTGGTTTCTACTGATACTCTCAGGAGTGTACCTTCCAAAAATATCTTCTCTTGGGGCGTTTCCAAGTTTTGCGTTGAAGTTCCCCATAACAATGGTGACTTCTGTCTTCTTTGTAAAACTAAGGGCAGTTTGAATTTTGTCGTAGAATGCCTCTACGTCATCATCTGAATATTTACTAGTTGGAGCGTATACTTGAATAATATTGACATTAAAATGTTTAGCTGAAGAAATATGACTCGATCCGACACAGGAACAAAAGAGATAACGGATTTTTGAATTTCCCTATTCAAAATGACTGCTACTCCATTATAGTAGTTTTTTCCGTCATTGCCTGCCTTATCATAGTTAGGCCATGTCACCTCGCTAACTCCCAAGATCTCTATGTCTAATCGTTTAATTTCTCTGATCACATTTTGGACTTTTCCAGCCTTAAACATACTTTGTACTCTGGCCACTTAAGACCTGCCGGGGACTGAGGGCCTGTGCTTTTGGTTTTCCAGTCATGTTGATGATATTTTCTGGGGACGGTAATGAGGTGGGTTTCCGTTGCCTTCCTCATCGCACACCGGCACCGTTGGAAAGGAAATTTTATTGCCTAAAATAAAGTATATTACGCATTTTTTCTTCGGAGCATAGTTTTTGAGAGTAGATTGGAGGGGGGTTTGGAGAGGTTTCCCCCGGTTGATTATGGAAGATTTTCTCTTGGATACTATTTAGACTCCAAAGAACAATTATCAGTAGAAATTAGCTTTTATCTACTTTTGTCCGGGTCAACAAACAACAACAAATTGAAAATGCCTTATCTGGATACGCGGAACAAACTTGGTATTTTCCTTTCTTAAACACCCAATCCAAATTACTTATCGTAGTGTAAATGGAATGAGCGGGAACACCTATATGGTTCATAAAACCAACTGCAATTCCTTAAAACAATTTTTTATCCGATTCTTAATTGTTCAAACCATATATGTATTAGCTTAAATATACGCCCTTGCAATGCTTTCGGCGTGCACAACTTTGTAAGCAGGATGTCCTATATATACGCCTATACCTTTCTCTTTTATGACTCTTGTTGTCTCTTTCTGGCGTCAAAGCTTAGCGGTTCTGCACATGCGCGGCCGCCGTCATCGGTTAACCAACCAAAATCCAGACAGACAGCTGTGCAGTCAAAATTTTTTTCTAAATAAATAAACATATGAATAGAAGTAATTTTTAGCTATTTTCACTTCTTTTCCTTCACTTTTGTTATTTGGCGGCATCCACAATAAACACAGCACGTCTTTTTATGCGTCGACATCTTAAGCTCAAAGATATAAACAGTTTTTATTATAACTCCTAAAAACTTTCGCGTAGTCCCAGATTAAAAATATCACAATAATTTGCATAAACGAAAACGCGGAAAACTACTGTGTGTGATCAAAACAAATCAACAAAAATGGCGTCTCGACTGAAGGGCGAAGACGAAGGTCGCGAAACCGGCCGCCTCGTAAAATTTTTGCGCATTTGCATAGGCGCGAAGCTAAGACGGCTCCATGGCCTGCTAGATTTTAGATTTTGCTTACAAGTTTGGCCTGGGAAAGGCCTATATTTAACCTCATATATATGTATGAGGTTCAAACCCATTCCATATCAAAATTGAACTTCGATAAACCCATTTGCGGTTTAACAAAGGGGGCGAATTGCCGTTTTGATAATGAAGCGTTTTATGATTGACCTTTCTTTTATTTAGAGGTATGTTCTAATTTTTATTTTTTTTATTTTCTCTTTCACAAATTTACCTAATTTTATTTTGAAAATAAATTTCTGTCGTACCATTTTAAACTCAAACTTTGCGAAGCGTGCTTTCTTTATAATAATATTATTAACAAGGATATTCTAGGATTTTCATTTAGAAACTTTATAGAATTTTCATTTCCTGTGTATTTTGCCGTGTTAAAATATTATTCCAGTACACGCATTTTGTTAAGCGTCGCTCTATATTATTAAAATAATCTTTATTCCCGTACAAAATTTATAGCAGAATAAGTTTAATGCTTTTAACGTGGTGGTTTTAAAAACATACAAAATTTACAGCTTTTTGAATTTGAGAAAAACAAAGATATTTTTTACTTAAATTTTAATGGAAAGAACTAGGTGGGTAATTATTTTCTTTGTTTCTATTTATTTCTGCACCCACCTACGTAAATAAAATATATGGTATGACACAATATACTTCACTTTTTAAAAAACAAGTGTCAAAAATAGCATTTTAATATTTAAAAACAAAATTAAAGAGGTTTTTGGGTTGCCTATAATTTCGGAACCACTGGTCCGATTTTGCGCTTTTTTTAGAAAATAAATAAATTTTTTTTTGGTCGGGAAAAATTGGAGGCGGGAGGCGCACAGAAAAAACTTTCATAGGGGGTCAAAAACTGCTATTTTTTTTAATTGTCCACCATCTTAAATCTTTAAGAAATGGAATTTTTGACGCAATGATCTTTAAAATGTGAAGGATATATATTTTTTTATATCTTCATCAAAAACATAATTTAGTAACTGTCTGCAGATAACTAGAGCATGGCTTTTTTGGTTACCGATAAAAAAAAACTTTTTTTTGATCACAGGATCAAAAAAATATTTCTGTCCGTTTTCTACCCAAAATTAAAGAGAAATAGCGGAATATAATAATATTGAAAAAATCTAATTATCCGCCAAGTATTTAAGAAAAAATAATTTAAAAATATCGTCAAAATATCAAACTGTTAAAGATTAAAATGTCGCTACAATGAACGTCACCGTGCTCTTCGTTCGAGATTTTTAAAAGTATTTTCCTGTTTTTCTTGGATTTTTTGATAAAAGTATTAAAAAAAAATAGTGTTAGCAACTCGCACCTAAACTGTGCTTTTTTTTACTCGCGTTTTTAAATACCTCGCTGCGCTCGTCATTTAAACGAACGCTTGTAAAAAAAGCACTATTTTAGCCACTAGTTGTTAAAACTACTATTTCCAGTTATGTAAATTTTTTCAATATAGGTTCAAAAATAATAGGCAATCAAAAAAGACCTATTTTTGAACTTTTATAAACAATGTTTTTATTGATTCTTTATCCAGTTTAATAAAATGGCAGAAAACATAAAGGAAATGTATAGAAATTGAATTTAAAGAGCGCCTATAATATTCTAAAAGGAAAACTTCATAAATTTTATATAAAGAACATAAAAAGGAAGAATGCTCAAAGTTCACAAAAAGGTCAAAAACGTTTTATATGAAATATGCATTGGAATTGAAGGGATATAAATTTAGTAAAATAAAAATAGCTGCTATATGTTGAATTCTTCTACCTCAGTGGTGCAAAGAATTTGGAAATATAATTTTCTCTCAGTTTTTGCTTTTTTTCGCTTTTTGGGGGTTGCGGATGGCAAAGAGTTTAAAATGGTATAAAGGAAGGTATTTCATTTTTTTTTATAAATTTTAGTCCATTTTTGGTTGTTTTATTTTCATTAAAATATGCACCCTCCCCCTTTCCGCAGGAACATGCAGACTATATTTGCAGAGTAGGAAACGTACGTCAGATGCACAATATTCTAGATGAACAAGAGATCCTTGAACGTTCCCTTAAAGTACGTTTAAAAATTGGAATATCACTTTTTTGCGTTAATTTGCCGCTATTAACCAAAAAATAAGGATTTAGTGGCCTTAAAGCGTTATTATGGGCCATTCTGGTAATCCCAAAAAGTTCCAAAAAAATTATCAAACTTTCTTTTTTAATTGAATTAAGTATTGACACGGACGGTAAACCAAAAAAGTTATAAAAATAACTACTATTTTTCGCCATGGAATTCAGTATGTATCCTTGAAATAATCAAAATTTTATAAAAAAAAAACTAAATATGATTATAAAAACTTCTCTATAGTCGTATACTAAGGCCACTAAATCGAAATGTAAAAATTCCTGCTTTTATTAACCAACAATTAAAATTGCTCCATATTTTATTTGCAAATGCTTTATTTGGCCAATCAAAATATGTAAATATTGTTGTATTATTTTGTATTTGCGAATATTAAAACCGAAATTATTAATTTTATTGGTTTTAGTAAAATAATAAAAAGAAGTCGGAAAAAGTGGAAAACAGCTTGGGCAATTCAAAGGTTTAAAAATAATATTTCAATTTTAAAAATGTGAAATAATATTTTAATTATTTGTGTGTACCATAGACTTGAGAAAAGCAGAGACGAAGAAAGGCTATTTAAAACAATACAACTAGAATGCCCCCAACATTAATTTGGATCACAACGTGTTAAAAAAAATAAAAAAAACCGCATGCAGATTAAAGAAATTGCAACGCCTTTGAAAAAACTTTCAATTCTATAATTTATCTATATTTCTGCGTTATTTAAATAGCTTACTTTTTTTGAAAGTTTGAGCCAATGATGTGTTTGAAATTAACTCTGTATTTCGGACTTCCATTCCATATTTTATTTTTACACGACGTTTCGATCAGTATTATCTCTGAGCGTCTTCAGGTGCAAACTACAATCTATTCCTAAGGCTACGTACTTATATACTAGGGGAAATCACTTAACCGTGAACTTTAAGAAGTTGGCTCCGCCCAAGGAGGGGCTTCCAAATATTTGGAATTTCAACACTTGCTTTACTGAAAATACCCTGATTCGTCCCAGTAAAGGCAGCTTTAAGGAATTTTCGTTTCTTCCAGTGTGACTCGTTATGCAAAACCTTTGCTTCTGTCCACTTCATTCAGTGTTGTTTTGACCGTGCATGTTGGGCGATTCCTGATTTCGTTGTTTCACCTTTTTGGGTATTCGTTTGATGTTCCTTAAGCCTAACAGATAGTGGTCTTTTTGTTTCGCCTATGTATGATTTAACACACTCACAAGGAGTAAATGAAGTTCTTATTTTGTTTGTTCTCCAGTTTTGTTTTACTAAGAAGGCTTCTTCTTCTTCTTCAAATGCCATGCTCTCTTCGAACGTTGGCTATCATTAGCGCGATCTGTACCTGTCCACTGCTTTACCATTGTCAATTCTGCCTTCTATTATCAATTTTAGAAGTTTATATTTGTCATTTCTCAAAATATGGCCAAAATATTCAATTTTTCATTTTTTGATAGTAGACAAAACATTATTTATTCTAAGCAAAACATTCACATTAGTTACTCTGTCCATTCAAGATATCCTTAGTATTCTACGATAAGACCACATCTCAAATGCCTCTAAATTTTTGCACATGGCCTCAGTCAGTATCCATGCTTCCATGCCATAATATAAGATGCTAAAAACATCACACCGAAGCACACGAATTCGGAGAGTAGTATTAAGATCGCGACTACATAACACTGATTTCATTTTGATAAAAGATTCTTGCAATTCTTGCACGAACTTATTGCATGTTGTCCCAGTTCACATTGACATGTCTCGGATGTTCTTTTTCTTGAATAAGAAGGCTTCGAATTGTATTATTAGATATAAAGACTGTTTTAATATTAAAGTTGTTCGCTACTCTAGAGAATGCAGTTGCCTGGTTTTGGTCTTGTAATCTCTGTCCTGTTTGCTAAAATTTAGAAATAGTATCTGTTATAAGTTTAAGGCTGTAACCATTCTGCTACAGATCCTTCTTAATGTTTCTTATTTCGATTCGAATTCCCTTTCTTGAAGTATTTGTCAAACGAGTAGAAAGCGACATCAGAACAACAGTTTATCGTAAACCTACCCACACAGGACAATATTTAAATCAATGTTCAAATCATTCTGCTACAACCAAAAGAGGTACAATAAGAACTTTGTATAACAGAGCCGTTCATATTTGTAACAATTCTCATGACTTGGAAATTGGAATAAGAAATATTAAGGAGGATCTGCAACAGAATGGTTACAGCCTTAAATTTAACAGACACTATTTCTAAATTTCAGCAAACAGGACAGAGATTACAAGATCAAAACCAGGCAAATGCATTCCTTACAATTCCATACATTAAAGGAGTATCAGAGAAAATTCGAAGAGTAGCGAACAACTTTAATATTAAAACAGCCTTTCAATCTAATAACACAACACGAATCATTCTTACTAAAACAAAACCGGAGAACAAACAAAATAAGGAATTCATTTACCAAGTTCCTTGTAAGTGTGGTGAATCATACATAGGCGAAACAAAAAGACCACTATCTGCTAGGCTTAAGGAACATCAGACGGATACCCAAAGAGGTGTAACCACGAAATCAGGAATCGCCGAATATGCATGGTCAAAACAACACCGAATGAAGTGGACAGAAGCAAAGGTTTTGCACAAGGAGTCACACTGGAAGAAACGAAAATTCCTTGAAGCTGCCTTTATTGGGCAGCATCAGGGTATTTTTAGTAAACCAAGTGTGGAAATTCCAAATATTTGGAAGCCCCTCCTTGGGCGGAGCCAACTTCTTAAACTTCACGATTAAATGATTTCTCATAGGTAGTATATAAGTATATAGGCTTAGCTTAGGAGTAGATTGTAGTTTGCACTTGAGGACGATCAGAGATTGTACTGATCGAAACGTCGTGTATAAATAAAATATAGACAATGGAAGTCCGAAAGACCAAGTTAATTTCAAACACATGATTGTCTCAAACTTTCTGAAAATATATTACAACTTTTACACAAAAAGAACTTTACCGACACTATTTTTTTAATTTTAATCTATTGCATGGAATGGAGGCATGACCTTTTTAAAAATAAAAAATAGAGGTTTTTTTTAAACAAATAATTGCAGAATGTAAAAAATATAGAGTTGACACAGACGGATTTTGCTGAAATTGCAAATTTCAGTTTTAAATTACTTTTTTTTATATGTGATAAATAACAACGAGGTTGGTTTTAGCTTTAAAAAAGCGATATCGTAAAAAACACATTTTTACGGTCTACTAATTTTATTGAATTTTTATGAAGTTTTAATTTCAGTACGCGCCCACTAAAGTTTAATTAGCTTGAACTTCAAATGGGTTACAGAGAATATTAAAACACTTTATTGGGATGAGTACAGTAAAGGACATGGGCGGAAGTAGTTTTTATTTTTTTTTTAACGGTCAAGGAAGTTTTTACGAATAAATAAAAGACACTTAATGTTGGCAAGCTAGTTTTGATTCCCTATCTTTGATGCGTTTGTGAAAGCGCCCTTAAAAAAATGAGTTAAAGTTGTGCTTAGAACGTGCAGGGTGATTCACCATATTTTCCCAACTACATAACTCGTTTATTATTGAAGATAGAAAAAATGTTTAAATACAAAAGTTGATTAGTTTTTCACAAATTTCAAGAAAATTTAATGTATCTTACCCGACGGTTTTTGTTTCATTTTCCGTACGTGACAACTTTTAAAAAGGTTTTTTTTCGTTTTTTTTTTTAATAAGTTTTTATGAGGGTATGGTAGGGATCTTACTCCCGGAATAAATTATCAAATCCAGTTTGGTTAAAAGTTTAATTCGTTTTTAATACGATCCGCGTTTCCGTGACAGCTAGATTCCGATGCAATCCTAGAAAAAGGCGTATTGAACTGAGGCAGGGCCTTAGAACATTGAACTACTAGAAGGAACTTTTTTCAGACCTAGGGCAGGGTGTTTGAGTTCAACATCTTCATCCCATTTTTGTCATGTTAACCTAATACGTTTTCCCCTGTTTTTAATATTATTTAAAATACCTTCAATAGTTTTTAGTTCAGTTTAATTAGACCGTCTAGATATAGTAATAAAAATCTATGTTTCTATAAAAAAAAAACTAAAAATGTATTCCAGTAGGATGTACAACTATAAAAATAAGAAAAAGGTGCTATGGAAATCCCTACTCACACTGAAATTAATGACGAGCCGGCAACACAGATTTCCTGCCTTTGTTTACCAAGAATGGCCAAATATGACGAATTCTAACATAATATTTAGTTAATATTTTAATTTAACGTACCTGTGATACGAAATACTGCGGTCCCCCGGCTTATGTTTCAACTTTCGAATAATAATACACTTCGGAACCATTTTTCGGCACAAATTTTTCACACAAATATCAAAAAAACACTATTGACAAGTGCTGAAACTGAAATAATGACATTCCAGGAAAAATCAAGAAACCGCAACAAAGAATCAATGTTGCCACGTTGACTACAAAAGAAGATGTTTAAGGAAAAAACATGTTAAATTTTCAAAAAACGTCGAAAGTTTTAAATAGGTTGTGAGTATTATATATTGTGTATATTAGCTTTTTCAACATATATCTTAAACCTCATTAATTAATTAATAAATAAGCGTCAAAACTTAATCCAAACTTAATAAGTTTTTTGTTTGGCTCCCCTTTCCCCACTGTAGATGTTGCACTCAAACAACCAGTGTAACCAGACAGATCAGACTCCTTCTAGTAGTTCAATCTCCTAAGGGCAGGGCCATAAAGTAATATACCTACGGAACAGAGGCGCAAAGCGGATCGAAGTGGAACGCAGACTCCTGCGGAATCCTCACGAAAAGCTTTTCTGCGCACAAGTCTGCGATCCATTTCGGCCGGCTTTGCGCGTCTGTTCGGTAGGTATATTACTCTATGGCTGAGCCAACGAAAAAAAACTTTCATTCGCGTTTCGATTCGCGTTTTCACGATAGTTTTGAAGGTAAATCGTATTGAAAACGTATTCAGTTTTACATGAAAACGTAGTAATTATTTTAAAGTATGTAGAACAGTTGGGCAACTAAAGTTTAGCTTTTTTGTAAATTTACGCTGCAGCTACCGTAGATATTTTTATTAGAGCCGCCTGCCTATGCTACTATACATATGATTGCAATGCTCTGCTTCGATCGTGTAGATACGCAAGAACTTGATTTTGAATAGATATCTATAGTTACTGTAAAATGTTGTCCTCCACAAGTTTACATAATCGTCGTACTCTTCTTAAAATCTAGTTCAGTACTGGCTTGACTGCTATTATGATAAGATAGATATTGTCGTGTATATAAGGTTACTTATTTACATATTTTAAAAAAATGTAAATTAGTGATTTTAGTCACTTCTCGTTCATACAATGTGCGTGGTTTACACCCATATACAAAACAGAGGGCGGAAAATATTAAAGTGTAGAAAAGGCCACTAACTTAAGACAATTATCTATCTACACTGTAAAAAATGGAAATTTTGATTCACTCACACGTACTTTCACCGACTTTTCTTTAATTGTCTTTTAACTAATTCTCTCTTTATCAATGGGTATCCCTTTTGCGCTCATTGTTAAAGAGAGAATCAGTTAAACAACAATTTAAAAAAAAAGTCGGTGCAAGTGGCCGTCAGAAGCCTTTGAGGGAATAGTGTAAGTTAACTCAGGATTATGTGAAAAGTTTATGACATTCACAAGTTCAAACATTGTGTCAATTTAGGTAAGGTTAAAAAATATGCAATAATTATAATAGTATAGTTTTGGGTACGGTGTCTTTAGGGCTAAATTGTTTATGTTGATTTGTCATTGCATTTGGATGTAAACCACGCATGGGGGGTTCACTCTCATTTTTCAGCGCAATCTTATTTCATTATCTCTCCTCCAAACCTAAAGGAACGTCAAGGTGGCGTCCTTAACAACTTCCTGGCCGCCATCAAGGAGCTGAAAAAGGACGGAGAACTTCTTCTCAACACCATTCAATCGGCGTCTGCAGTGACCTTATTCGCACCCTGCAACGAGGCTATGGAAGGTAATCTTATTGCGTCGATGAGGGACAACAAGGAGAAATGGTTGGAGATTTTAAAGATGCACGTGATTGTCGATGAGAAGCTTTATTCCGGCACTATTGAGAAGAAAATTGACAACAAGGTAAGTAGTAATGGAGATTTTTTTTTAGGCATAGGCAGTCTAATAAATTGTGTGTAAATGTAAATGTAAACAAATGGTGGCGTTTTGTCGTCACGCTGCCAAACAAACCTCATAAAAGATCATAAAAAATAACACATACAACATTATAAGATTTCATGATATATGTTCTCATAAATTTATGATATTTTATAATAGTTGGTCTATAAATTTTATGATTTTTAAAATGAAAATTCCTCATAAAGCTTTAAAAGATTCTATAAGATCTACCTGCAAAAAATCTAGGCAAACTAAAGTATAACCTAACCTAAACTATAACCTACGATGACCTAACCACTATAATATAATAACATACCTTGGGCTTGCACAAGCTCTACATATCTAATTGTTCTCTTAGAAGTACTTATTTGTCGCCAGAAGCTGTGGAAGAGATGTTACTTTGATAAGTTTCTATGATATTGTGTGAGGCATAGTTTATAAAAGCCTGCAAGATTTCATAAGCCAAAAAAAATGTTTTTGAAAATGATGATGTGATTATAGTTTCTTTATAGAATTTTATAAGTTCAGGTAGACGAAAAAATTTTTTTTATGACTTTATATCAGTTTCAAAGATGTTCTTACCTTTGTAAGACCCGACCGCCCTAGCGCAGTGGGCAGCGTATCTGCCTGCCGCACGGAAGGTTCCGGGTTCGAATCCCGTCTAGGTGCATGGATATTTTGTGTTTGTCTTTGAACTTTGCATAAACTTGGCTAACGCTGGGCATTGATCCTATAATGGATGGAAAGTCCCAGTATAAAAGAAAAAACCTTTGTAAGTTTCTATGAGATTTTCAGAAGCCAATTTTTTTTGTTAAAGTATTACTTTAATACATTATTATTACTTTTATACAAAATATCATGAGTCAAAAAAATATTTTTTTTTCTTGTATTTATGACAGTATAAATAACTAAATGACTAAGTGTGCTATGTATAGCTTTTTTAATTAGATTTCAGGTGGTCGAAAAAAAGCCTTAGCCATATAGCAAGTAAGATTTTAAAAAAACAATATGTAGTATTGTAATAGTTTTTTTAAAAATGAGCACATGAAAATTAATAGAATTTTGTGAGTTTCTCTGACTTTAAAATTTATAGGAAGCCTTATAAAAACCTATGTTTTACCAACTCATAGCAAGCGAGATGTTCGTAGAAACCTATAAAGTTTCATCAGTTTGTTTGATTAGAAAATCTCTTAGAGAAACGTGATTTCATAAACCTATGAAATATTTGAATATAAAATATTTGTACTATAAAATTTTATACCAGCTAAAAAACAGATATATCATGTCACATAAAATCTTTAAAAAATCAGAGAAGTAACTCATAAACTAATACGAACTTTAATAAAACTACAATTTTACCTCACAAAAGCATATAAACCTTATAAAAATGGATAAAAATCAGGTATGTTTTTTATGAGATTTAATGCGAGTTTTTTTGCAGGCTAAGCAAAAGATCTTTATTTTCAATGTACTGATATCGAAAACGTTTAGGAGTAGATGACTAGATTTACAAGTAAATTAAATAATCCCGTTGGCTTTTTGCTATAAATTCATCTAAATATCATTTTTAACCTAATAGGCTAGATCCATGCAGTACCGTCTCCACTAGTACTGAAACTATAACTATACAAAACTAATGTAGGTACTTATATTTACAAATCTCTGAATTATTCAACTTCAATAAAAATTGGACGTCTTTTCACTGTTCATTTCTTAAAAAGTTTATGTCCGATTTCAGAAATTTTAAGCATTTTGAAAAACCAAGCCTTTACAATTTAAGAATTTGATGTCAAAATTGATTGAGTGTTCTAATGTATCGTGTATTAACATTGGGTAAAAAATAAAACAAATTTATTAAAAAAAACTTTTAAAGAACAAGCTTTTACTAAACGTAGAAAATAATTTTTTATCTTTCTTATACCATAATAAAAGCGATGGACGCAAATTAAAAATTTTAACTTTAGGTATCGTCAGTGCTGGGTATCGTATGTCGGTCACATCGACGATTCACCTAAGAAACAGTTGTGTTACTCTAAAACCTAAGGACAGAAATCTCACCCGTTCTCAGCTTCTTTAGATGAAAGCATTATGTTTATCATTCGAAAAGAAGAAGAATTTAGTTCTTCTTTTGTAGTTCTCTCTTTGTCACCGTAAACACCGCCAATGTCGACAACGTCGGCAGTGTGTCGGCATCGCCGACTACACTCTGGCCCGATGTTGGTCAGATTGCGATTTCACATTACTACAGTCGACTTTATGCCGACAACACTTTAGGACCGACGATGGTCCGATTGGAACTTTGTTTAATCGACGATGGCCCGATTTACTATAGTCGACTTTATGCCGAAGCCCACTTTATTTGCTTTAGGGCCAACGACGGTCCGATTGGAAGTTTGTTTAATCGGACGAGAATCGGCAACTGACGATGGCCCGATTTACTATAGTCGACATTATGCCGAGGCAAACCTTATCTGCGTTAGGGCCAACGATGGTCCGATAGGAACTTTCTTTAATCGGTCGAGAATCGGCATCTGACGATGGCCCGATTTACTATAATCCACTTTATGCCGACGCCTACTTTATCTGCTTTAGGGCTGACGACGGTCCGATTGAAACTTTGTTTAATCGGACGAGAATCGGAAACTGACGATGCCCCGATTTACTATAGTCGACTTTATGCCGACGACCACTTTATCTGCTTTAGGGCCGACGATGGTCCGATTGGAACTTTGTTTAATTGGTCGAGAATCGGCAACCGACGATGGTCCGATTACGTCACTTTAAAATTTTTAAACTGCTTAATAGTTTCTTCCTAGGACGTAGAGATAATATTATATATATATAACGAGAAAAGATATTTCAAAACTAGAATGCGAACTTGACAAGATGGTGATATTTCTCTACAAGAATCACCTCTTCTTCCACTTAAACCAGCCCGACTGGTTAAGCACCCGCATTATCGAAACTATGTAGTTTGCCAATGTCGGGCCGCTTTAAGCTACCACCGACAGACCTCCGTCAATCACCGACATTGGACCGCTTTAGGAAACCAATATCGGATTTGAATAGTTTACCAATGTCGAGCCGAGACCAGCTTGCCTACGTTAGACCGACCAAATTAAGCAATTATGTGGTTAAACCATATCGGACCGTCGGTATGCCGATGTCAGCAAAAAGTAAAATTTACTATTGGTCCGACGACGGGCCACAGTCTAACGCTTCGTCGGCAAACATACATTGGGCCTACATCGCAAAGCGGACAAAAAATACTTACCGATGCCGATGACGACAAATTCGGCAATCGACATCGGACCGACGAAGGCCCTAGGGAGCCCTGTTTGCTAAGTTAAAATTTTTAATTTGCGCCCATTGCTTTTATTATGGTATAAGAAAGATAAGAAACTATGTTCTACTTTTAACTGCATTTAATAAAAGCTTGTTCTTTAAAAGTTTTTTTTTAATAAAAATTTATTTTTTAATTTTTAGATTTGTATCCTAAATCGTCCATATTAAATCCGCCATTATTTTTTTCAAATCTGATCAAAAATTCATATCCCCTTCCCGAAAAATCCCTGTGTGCCAATTTTGATTTAAATCGAACAAACTAAATCTTTTCCCTCCTCCACTTCCCTCGTTAGAGGGAAGTGTGTAACTAATAATACCATATTATTGTATTGTCGCCGGAACTATAAACGCATACCAAATTTAAACACACACCCTAAATTTTTATATTTGTAACCTTAATCGTTCATTTTGAATCCGCCATTAATTTTTTCAAATTTGATCAAAAATTCATAATCCCCCTCCTTAAAAACCCCTGTATTTTTTAATTTTTAGATTTGTATCCTAAATCGTCCATATTAAATCCGCCATTATTTTTTTCAAATCTGATCAAAAATTCATATCCCCTTCCCGAAAAATCCCTGTGTGCCAATTTTGATTTAAATCGAACAAACTAAATCTTTTTCCCCCTCCACTTCCCTCGTTAGAGGGAGATGGGTACCTGATAATACCATATTATTGTATTTTCACCGGAACTATAAACGCATACCAAATTTAAACACAATCGGATGTGGATAAGTCAGTTAAAATTGGTTAGCAAAATATGACCGAAAATCGTCCATCTTGAATCCGCCACATTGAATTTTCCAAATCTGATCAAAAATTCGTATTTCTTATCCCAAAAAAAACCCATATACCCATTTTGGTTGAAATCGGACAAGCTTAGGTGTTTTCCCCCCTCCACTCCCCTAGTAGGGGGAGGAGTGCCTAATAATGACATATTATTATATTATAAAGATGACCAAAAATCATCCATCTTGAATCCGCCATATTGAATTTTCAAAATCTGATTAGAAATTCGTTGTCTCCATCCCCAAGTGCTCCAACATACCAAATTTCAACGAAATTGGGCGTACTTCACCTGTACCCCCCCTCTACCCCCTTCGAGTAGGGGGTAGCTGTCCATTTCGTCACACTATACAGACCGCTTCAAGCTACTGCGAACATAGGGCGGAAGAAGTCTAATTTGCCAGTGTACGTACATGCAGAGACACCGCACGCCTATCAGTGAAGCAACCAACACTCAGGCTTCCGATCGCCATTCGCTGCCATTCGCCGCCTTTCGCCTTGTATTTAGTACGCCTCTAACCACGGTGCTGTGTGAAGCGTAGTCAATGAAACCGGAATTTGGTCAATAAATACGCAAATTTTTATAACATAATTTTCTTATTTTTTGTCACTGATAAATAAGAGCGTTTTATTGTCAACTGCTCAGATTTATCAGTGACGACGTGTTACAATGAAAATAATAAGGAGAAACAAAATAAAAGCAAGTTCTCAAAATAAAATAATACATTCTAAAAACCAAAAAGATTCTCCCAGTCAAAAAAAAATTAAAGCAAATGTTCGAAAAGTCCTCCTTGCTCGGCTAGACAATATCCGAGCCTACTATAAAAACTCCTTCTAACGTTTCCAAGCATGTTAGGGGTGATAATTTGAAAAGCTTCTTCAAAAACAGAAGTCATTAGGAGCAAGATAGGGAGATCGAGCTGGCCATAAAATAGTTCCCCGTGTACTTATAACCCGATTAGGAAATACATTATCAAGATATTCCCTAACAAGGCCAACATTGTGAGCGGAACAACCATCTTGTTGAAACCATGTTTCATCAAATCTTACACCTAACAACTGCCTAGCAGTTGGAATAATGTGCTGCTGCAGTAGATCCAAGTATTTAGGACCATTCAAATTGCAATTGCCGTTAATAAAAAAATGGCCCAATTACGTATTCCCCTACAATACCCCCCCCCCAAACATTTAGTTTTTGGGGATACTGTGTTCTTACGTCAAAATACAAATGCAAATTTTCCCTCGACCAATATCGAACGTGTGTTGGGTTATGACGATTTGACCATTTGACCATCTGCACTTTTTCGGCAACTTCCTAGACATCCATTTTTAGTTTTAAAAATGTATAATTTCAATTAAGAACTTACCCATCTGTTTCTCGAGCAAGGCAGAAATAAAAATAAAATAATAAAAACAAAATGAGTTTCCAAAAGATAACACTGCAGCGTGCTTCGAATCCACCTCGGTCGTACGGCACGGAGAGTAAATTGGACTTGATTCCCCCTATGTTCGCAGTAGCTTGAAGCGGTCTGTATAGGAAAAATAGAGTAAAAAATCAGAACCCAATTTTTTTTTATCAAGAAGCTGAAGAAGGTCTACCGCTTAATATACTAAAAGTCCCCTAACCCCTGTCATTTCTAGCCTCCAAAATACTGCAAAAAAGCGTTTTTCTAGGATAATTCTTAAACGGTGACAGACTGTCAAAAGTGACAAATAGGAAAAATGTTGCAAATTTAATTCTCTAACAATAAGTAAATAATGATAGTGTAGCTTAAACCACTTTTTCTACCAGAAAAATTAAAAAAAAAAACAAGCAAAAATGATGCCAATTTGAACAATTTCTTACATATTCATTTTTAGCATTTTCATCAAGATTTCTCAACCTACGAGTACCAAACTTGGCAGGGTGGATGTAAGAATAGTGACATAAATTATATCAGAAAATTAATTTTTTCCAGTGGCGTAGTACGATTTTCTTAACTAGAAAATTTCAAAAAAGGTCCCGCTTTTCACTGGATCTTATACTAGATAAAATTGCATTTCCAACGACACCCTCCGCTTGTATTTGCTGCTTCTAGTAATTAAATAAGAATTTTTTAAAATCATAATTGGTAATGGAAGATTAGGGGATATTGGCTCTTTCATTTAAGAAATTAAAAAATTATGATTTTTAAAAATTCTTATATTATTACTAGAAGCACCAAATACAAGCGGAAGGTGTCGTTGAAAATATGATTTTATCTAATATAAGATCCAGCGAAAAGCGGGGACTTTTTTGTATATGTCGTTAACAGTGGCGTATCAATGAATTTTGGTGCATTTTGAAATTTTCTAATTAAAAAATTCGGACTACGCCACTGGAAACAATTAATTGTCTGATATAATTTATGTTATTGCTCTAAGATTAACCCTGCCCAGTTTGGTACTCGTAAGTTGAAAAATCTTGAGGAAAATGTTAAAAAGGAATATGCAGTTAGGAGTTATCCAAGAAAAACTCTTTTTTGGAGTTTTTTTTACCTCCCGAGGAGGAAGGAATGGGAACTTTTAGTATGTTAAACGATGGACCTTTCTAAGCTTGTTAATGAAAAAAAAATTGGGTTCTAATTTTTTTCTCTATTCAGAAAATTTATATCTAAATTGTCTATCCTATAAGTCTAAAATTAGGCGAATATTAGTTGGTTGAAAAAAGAAGTACGATACATGACCGGAAACCCACTTTACTTCTTTGTTTTTCAAATTTATTATTGGTACAGGTTTTGCTATCCTTGCATGGGTCAATATATATCTAATGGTTATATGAGTGAAACCAAAAAAAAAATCTTGAATTTTTAGAAAATATCAATATTTGCATAAAACCACAAAATTTTAAAACCTTGACTTTTCAAAATGCTCAGAATTATTAAAATCGAACAAATACATCGGAAAGTATACCCTGACAAAAAATATAATTACCATTTTAATTTTTTTATAACATTTGTATAAATTGTGACAAAAAAACGTATATTGTAATTTTTTTGTAAATTTATGGTTTACCTAATACGCAAAATTACATTTTATAACAAAGTAACAATACATTTAACATTGTAAATCTACACAAATAAATGTAACTTTATAGTGTCAGCTATGTAAATTCTAAGGTAAATTCATATTTTTTTTGCAGCAAGTAATTTTACCGTATCCACTAAGGCCACACGATAAGCAAATTTATCAGTGTAGCCAACAATTCAAAACTTTCTTATTTCTTATCCGATCTTAACAACCCAAGCAACAATTTTCTGACCAATGACCACGTACTACACCTAAATGGACGTTAATTTGGGTATATAAATTAGTCATCCTCAGACGTCTTACATATTACGACAAAATTCCGTTGCTTTAACGTTAGATAATACTGCAGCAAAATTGTTACCGTCTACCCAACGTTTAGCCGACCTGTCACGCGTTGTTTCATTTTCTAGTAAACCAGTGACGTCGTGTAGACGTTTTTAAGAGACTCTAGTTCCGTTATGGCGACGTATCAACGTCCGAACAACTTTCACATTACGTGAACTTGCCACGTTTTCCCGCCAGAGTTTTGACGAACTACGCTAAGTACCCGTTTCTTGAGAAGAAGAAAAGTTTCAAAACGAACTTAAGACGTCTTTTCGCGACCGATGATGTCGAAAGCACATTTTGAAAACATACGTCACGGTTTCAACCACAACGTCACCATTTCGAACCATCACTACCGATCGCCAAAGTTACAATTATTGAATGACATTATTCAGCTATGTGTGTGGCTTCTCGTTTTTTGGATTTGGAAGTTTTTTTTGTGATTTTTCGAAATGGATGTCCTAGATCCACAAGTGAGCCTTTTTTTTGTCTCTGCCAGATAACTTTAGTCTATTTTCATTATTACGAAAAATTGACAAGTACCGCCATATTAAACTGTTTTCGAAACGGCGGCCGAGGCGCTTTCGAAATCCTTTGAAATGTTTTGAACCGTGACGTCACCGTTTCGTCGCCAAAATAACATTTTACGCATGTTTTCAAAGCGGTTTTGAAATCATCGCTCGCTAAAAGACGTCTTTAATATCTTAATGGCATTATATTCTCCTTCTCTGCCGCACTTATGTACGGCCGATCACGCTGTCTCTCTCTAGATTTTAAATAACTGGCTCAACTGGTCTGAAACAGAGATGACATTATCCTACAAGAGATCGAAACAGAAAGAAGTTTTTCACCAGTGACGCAGATAAAGAATTGCAGAGGAAGATCAAATTTTAATTAATGGACAGTTATAAAGTCCCGTTTTTGCGTTTTGTAATCGAAAAAGCCAGGTTTAACATACATTGCCCTTGTGCTCGAACCAGGAGGTCCACCACTGTCAAACATAGCTTTATATGATGATCTTTTATATGCCTATAACATAACGAAATTTAAGAAGAATCTGGGGGTGTTTTAGTAAAAATTTTAAAATAAGGTTACATATAATAATTTTTACCTACAACCTACGAATAATACTAATTTTACTTATCTCAACACGAATTTAATTATAACAACACCCGACCTACCTGTAGGAAGTTCGTTGTGGATTATATTAGTATACTCATCCAAATATATATCACACCCTGTAGTACCATTATCCACTTTATCGAGCACGTTTAAAGAATACCCTGTAAAAAGCAAAAAATCCCATCGCTGTTGCCCTTGCCTATTCGGTTCATTACATTATCTTGCGTAAAACCAAAAAATAAAATTCCTAGGGCGGGCAGCTTAACGGGTAGGGAAGTATATATATTTGGATGAGTATACTAATATAATCCACAACGAACTTCCTACAGGTAAGTCGTGTGTTGTTATAATTATATTACGTATACTCATCCAAATATATATTACACCTTGTAGATATTTAAAGAATCAATTCTATTTTTTTTCCACTGGTGTATTTATATAAATTAATTATTTCCTTGGCATGTAAATATTTTTAAAAACAAACAATCAAACTATTGAAATGTTAATGTACATATATATACAGACCGCTTCAAGCTACTGCGAACATAGGGCGAAAGAAGTCTAATTTGCCAGTGTACGTACATGCACAGACACCGCACGCCTATCAGTGAAGCAACCAACACTCAAGCTTCCGATCGCCATTCGCTGCCTTTCGCCGCCGTTCGCCTTGTATTTAGTACGCCTCTAACCACGGTGCTGTATGGAGCGTAGTCAATTAAACCGGAATTTGGTCAATAAATACGCAAATTTTTATAACGTAATTTTCTTATTTTTTGTCACTGATAAATAAGAGCGTTTTTATGAGGTGTTAAAATGAAAATAATAAGGAGAAACAAAATAAAAGCAAGTTCTCAAAATAAAATAATACATTCTAAAAACCAAAAAGATTCTCCCAGTCAAAAAAAAATTAAAGCAAATGTTCGAAAAGTCCTCCTTGCTCGGCTAGACAATATCCGAGCCTACTATAAAAACCCCTTCCAACGTTTCCAAGCATGTTAGGGGTGATAATTTGAAAAGCTTCTTCAAAAACAGATAGAAGTCATTAGGAGCAAGACGGGAGATCGAGCTGGCCATAAAATAGTTCCCCGTGTACTTATAACCCGATTAGGAAATACATTATCAAGATATTCCCTAACAAGGCCAACATTGTGAGCGGAACAACCATCTTGTTGAAACCATGTTTCACCAAATCTTACACCTAACAACTGCCTAGCAGTTGGAATAATGTGCTGCTGCAGTAGATCCAAGTATCTAGGACCATTCAAATTGCAATTGCCGTTAATAAAAAATGGCCCAATTACGTGTTCTTCTACAATACCCCCCCCCCCAAACATTTAGTTTTTGGGGATACTGTGTTCTTACGTCAAAATACAAATGCAAATTTTCCCTCGACCAATATCGAACGTGTGTTGGGTTATGACGATTTGACCATTTGACCATCTGCACTTTTTCGGCAACTTCGTAGACATCCATTTTTAGTTTTAAAAATGTATTATTTCAATTAAGAACTTACCCATCTGTTTCTCGAGCAAGGCAGAAATAAAACAAAATAATAAAAACAAAATGAATTTCCAAAAGATAACACTGCCGCGTGCTTCGAATCCACCTCGGTCGTACGGCACGGAGAGTAAATTGGACTTGATTACCCCTATGTTCGCAGTAGCTTGAAGCGGTCTGTATATTCATGCGCCAATTATAATATAAACGATATTATAAAAACTAAACTATTCCAAAAACTGAAACACCAACACCTGATAACATTATTTATCAATATAAAAAATGCCAACACAATTATCAAAGTAATTTAAATCTTTGAAATAACACAGTCAGGACAGAACTTGCACAAAATCAATCTTTTTAGTTCCTAAAGGCCTGTTATAAAAAGTTTGGAATACCTGTGATTTTTCAGTCCATCCTATGGTATTTTTTATTTGGTCAACGCTGAAGCCCTTTCTATAAGCCGCCGAGGATACTGCGTGTCTTGTATTATGAGAGTTAAAAATGGAAGTATTGATACCACTTTCTTTTAAAGTTTGTTTTACCCAGCGACTTACAGATTGAGTACTCGCTGCTCTATAAGACTTTCGAAAAGTTAAAATTAGACACCCCTTATCTTCCGTTCTTAATTCTTTTGTTTTTTCGATGTAATTATTTATTGTGCTTACAACACAAAGCTCTGGACATTTAATAAACTTTTGAAATTCCAATACAGGCTGGATATTTTTATAACTTGAGGTCTTTAAAAATGTTGTTATATAAATTTTTAAATTTGAATTATCGACATTTTTTATGTTTTTTAGTTCAATTTTTGAAATTGTTTGAATTCTCTGCCCGGTTGCAAGCACCAATAAAACTACCAACTTTTTGGTCAATATTTCCAAAGAAAGTGCGTTCAATGGACACCATTTTTTAAAAAAATCTAGAACTACGGAGGGATCCCAAGTACAATTATATTTTGGAAAAATTGGTTTTATTCTAAAAACTCCTTTAAGGAAACGATTTACTAAATATTCGTCTCCGTTCTTATAATTTAAAGTTAAAGAAAGCGCCGACCTATGAGCATTTCACCTAGCGTATGATGAACCACTCTTAAACAAAAAATTAAGAAACGAAATTACATATCCCACGTCAGTCGTATATATATCTAGCTCATTTTTACTACAAAACTCGTACCATTTGCTTTAAAGTAGATTCGCTTAAAGACCGAATCATAATTCGAATTGCTTCATCAGAAATGCCTCTCTTTAAAAACGATCCCCGGATAATCTGCCGGCAGCTAGGTACAGTGACTTCCACAGCGGGTGGAAAGTCCTAAAAGGAGACAATAAAAGAGATTGGGAAGGAGGAAAAATAATTGGATCTTGCGTACACAGTTTTAAAAACAAGGGGTACCAGTGCTGTGTTGGCCATCGGGGTACCACCAATATGCCTATAGCTTTATCTCTTATAACTTTATTTAAAACTTTACCAATAATAGAAGAGGGGGGAAAAGCATAAAAATAAAAACTAGTCCATACTAACGTAAAAGCATCACACGTAAATGCTTCAGGATCTTTATTCCGGGATACAAAAATCTGACATTTTTTATTATTATTTGGAGCACATAAATCTATACGTGGGATACCAAATTTTTTATTAATCTTTTGAAAAGTACCAATATCCAAACTAAATTCTGTTTCAATTGATAGGGATCTAGATTCCAAATCAGCTTGGTGGTTTTGCTTGGACGGAATATAAGTGGCGTAAATGTAAATATTACGTTGCTCACACCACCTCCAAATATCTCTACTTAACAAATTTAAATTTTGATAACGAATTCCACCCATCTTATTGATATAGGCAACTGCAGTTTTATTGTCTACTCGAAGTAAAATATTGGACTTAAATTTTTTGTCAGCAAAACATTTTAAAACATAAAAAACCGTTAAAAGCTCTAGGTAATTTATGTGAGTATTTCTATGCTCGTTTCCCCATGAGTTGACTCATTGCCGCATACGACCCCCCACCCAGTCTTGGGTTTTTTTTTTGAATTTAATATATGAGTTTCCCACCATTTTAGATCAGCTTTTACTGGTAAAGAAATACTCATTGATGAGTCATAACAATTATTAGATCTCTTAAGGGCAGAATATTTTGCCTGCTCTAGTTGTTTTAAATATACCCATCCGTACTGAACGGCTGGGCATACAGATACTATCATTCCAACTAGTTTCGGAAATTCTCGAATTGAAATTTGATCTATTTTTTGAAATTTAATCACCTGCCCCAAAATCTTATTTTGTTTTTCGAGAGGAAGTTTTAAAGAGAGGGAAATACTGTTATAATAAAACCTAGATATTTACAACAGTTAGAAGGAGCCAGATTACTCTTTTTATAATTTAAAAACCAATTTCTGCTAATAGTTCTATAACGAATTTGACGTTTGCTTTCGCCTATTGCAGACTCTTATCGAGTATTAAAAAATCATCCAAATATATTATGCAGCAAATACCGTTAAGCCGAAAAATATTAAGGATTGGTTTTAACAACTTTGTAAACACAAAAGGTGCTGTACAAAGTCCCATAGGTAATGCATTATATTCATAAAGATTGTTTTTATACTGGAAATTTAAAAATTTTCGATATGGTTTTGCAACACGAACCATGTAATAAGCGTCCTTAAGATCGA
Organism: Oxystoma pomonae; assembly: GCA_963921995.1. Taxonomy (NCBI): domain Eukaryota; kingdom Metazoa; phylum Arthropoda; class Insecta; order Coleoptera; family Brentidae; genus Oxystoma; species Oxystoma pomonae. The sequence continues at coordinate 111,081,577 of OY998165.1, forward strand.
TTGTGGCCATAAAACATCCTATAGTTACTATATCCTTAACAGATTTATAGTTTTCAAGCTTAAAATGAGGTGGTTCCTTGATAAATTTGTTTAAATTTTTGATGTTCAAAATAAAACGACATGAACCATCCGATTTCGGAACCAGAAAAAATGATGACAAAAATTCCCCTGGCGTATGATTACAAAGACTTATTACGCTTTTTCTAGTAAGTTTTGAAATATCAATATCAACTTTATGTTGTTCCACTAAACTAAAACTTTTTGGTCCAGGAATTAGGGTTTGAATAGCTGTTGTTGAAAATGGAATGTCATAACCTTTAATCCATCCAAGTAGCGTTTCGTTATCCGTCAATATTTGCCATTCGTCAAAAAAATACTTTAATCTGCCAGCATAATAGGAACTTACCCCATTTATTTCCGAAATCTTATGTTCCTTTGTTGGTAATAAGATGATTTCTGTCCTTTTTGCTGAGGTGGCACTTGCCTTTTCATTTTTGTTTTATACTGCGCGCCCCGATAGTTTAAAGAACTCGAAGGCAACACAGAGGGCCTTGGGTTGGTTGGCATGGCGGTAAAGGATTGCCTTTTATAGGCAGAGGAAGTGGAAACCATATTTTTCAGTTCCTTTCCAGTGCGAAAGCAACTTTTCGCTTCCTTGAATTTTTGACTAAAGTCTTGCCCACACAAGAATTTATCCGGCCTACTTTTTTTGATAATTTTTTTAACAGTTGGATTTAGCCCCTGCTCAATGTGATATTTCCTTCCGATTGATTGCATTGCAAATGCTCCTGTTAACTGTTTCCCAGCATTTATAAAATCGGGAATTAATTCTTTTTTAAGTTCTTTAACTAATAAGCTTCCATCCGCAGAAAGCAACTTATGCAATCCTCTTGCCAAAGCAGAAAGGCCGTAGCCTGTTTCTGCCTATATTGTCGCACAATATTTATCGTCTTTCTTTTGTTCCTCCGTGATTGAGGAAACAATCTCGGGGTTAAGCTCTGGGCTTTGCAAATATTTAATGTTTTCCGGAATTGGATGTTTTTTCTTTTCAGTTTTGTCAATGCCCATTTGTAAATATTTATTCCAATGTTTGGCAATAATTGGTGAAACTTCCACCCCCCCCCATACAGGGTCGTACCCTACAGGTTCATCACCAAACATGGATAAAATTTCATTATCCAACTCCTGGGAGGCTAAGGGTCTCTTGTTCCACCTCCTGGATTAAGTTTTGGTTACTAACGCTACTGTGTATTAGTACCTCATGTTCTTCCTCTTGAACTTGAGGAACACCACCTTAAATACAAAAGGACAAAAGTTACTTACGATTTTTACCAACTCAACCATAAAAATTTAGCTTTAACAGTTATAGCTAAATAACCTTTTTTCTGAGACTTAACATTTTTCTCCCAATGTTGTCATTTTATCTTTAACAGTTTTAGATAAAATTAAAAAAAAAACACTCTAAAGAATATACTTTCTTGTATTTTAAACTGCACTAAAACTTACTGGCTAAACTGCCGTCCGAGTCCGAACAAATACCAACATCCGGCGGTTCCTGTTGTTCCCGGCGTTTTCTCCCCATACTCCTGTCAATGCGTGCCAAACGCTTTAACAGCCCTCTTTCTTATGTTCTAATTCACTATCACTATCCGCCGATGATCTTTTTCTTGAACGTTTCGGCATTTTTTTCGGAAAAATCAAATCAATTTAGCGCGAACTATAATAACGGTCGCATTGATACTCTCGACACACAGTTGGTCTAGAGAGGGGTTTTAAGAAAAAAATATATAATCTTTAAAACATACACTTTTGTTAAAATCCCCTATTTAGCCCTTTTCTGGGGGGCTATTTTTGGAAAATATTCTGGGATCCTTAAATAGCAACCCCCTATTTTGACTTCATATTTAAATTCTTGCTGAAATTCTCTTTCCAATGGTACCCCATATCATAAGGTTTACTTTAGTAATTTTCGAGATATTGGCTTTCAAAATGTCTAAAATTTAATTTTCAAATGCCCATATCTTAGAAACTAAACAAAATATCTCTATTGTGTTTATTATCGATTTTAGGGGTTTTTTACAAGGAAATAAAAAATGACAACAGTTTGACAATCTGACCTACTTTATATTTTTGGAATAATATCGTCAAAATCACTGAAAATCAATAAACTGTAAATAGGAATGTGCAAACGTCAAACTATTGTCATTTTTTATTTGCTCTTATAAAACCCCCAAAATCGATAATAAATCAAATACAGATATTTTGTTTAGTTTCTAAGATACGGGCCTTTGAAAATTGAATTTTTGACATTTTGAAAGCCAATATCTCGAAAATTAGTAAAGCAAACCTTATGATATGGGGTACCATTGGAAAGATAATTTCAGCGAGAATTCAAATATGAAGTCAAAATAGGGAGTTACTATTTAATTTTTTTAGAATATTTTCCAAAAATAGCCCCCCAGAAAAGGGCTACATAGGGGATTTTACTTTTTACGGTAAATAGTAGACGGCGATGTATCAAAAACAAAAATTTATGTTTTAAAGATTATATATTTTTTTTCTTAAAACCCCTCTCTAGACCAACTGTGGACAAAGCACGATAATGTAATGAACCGAATAGGCAAGGGCAACAGCGTTCTAAGCAGCAGATAAGCGTACAGTGAGCAGTATGCGATGGGATTTTTTGCTTTTTACAGGGTATTCTTTAAACGTGCTCGATAAAGTGGATAATGGTACTACAGGGTGTAATATATATTTGGATGAGTATACGTAATATAATGGGTCATTTACGGTCCTAGGACAATAATAAAGGTTGGACGTAAACCACAAGATGGCGTGACAAGCGATGAATTTTTATTTTGTAAGAGCACTAATTAACGCAAAAATGTTATTTTTTTTTTATATTTTTAAGATAATAAATATTTATTAAACGTAAAAAAATCCAATATAGTTTTGGTACCTAACCAAAAATAAGTCCCGTTAAATTGACATGGTACGCATTTTTAAGAAAACTTATTTGTTTTGACGTTTTAGATAGAACGTCATGTACTGCGTTTACACGTATGTGAAAGCGCTTTTATATAAGGACAGTTTAAAAAAAACTGTGTCAATTTAAAGAAAAAATAAATAAAACACCTTAGTAAACAACACATTTTTCGGAAAACCAGGGTTGAGTATTTCTATAGGTTAGATGAAATGTGCTAAAGCGTTTTTAAATTGTTTACAACGACCAAAAAATGGGTTTTAAAACGATAAGTCGCTTTCTTAAATCGCTTTAAAATAAAGTCGATTTAGTAATCAAACCGGTTTTAGTGGTGTTTATACGACAACATTTTCAAACCGTTTTTACAGGCCCGTAAAAACAAAGTAATTGAAACTTCAGGATATGAAGATTGTTGACTTAAGAGTGTTCGCGTTTGATATTTTTAATAATTTCTGATATTTATGATGACATTTTCATTGATCGTAGTGTGTGTAGTACACTAACTCGCATAAGAAGAAGTTAAAAAAACCTCCAAATCAGTTACTTCAACCGAAAAGAAACTAAAAAACAAAAGATCAAAAGATCTTGGGTGGAAATAACGAAAATTCAAACTTGGATGAGCATCCCACAAGGAACACACAAAAGATCAAAGAGAAATGATTAAACGATGTTTAGCCCTGGGTAACCAGCGTGGGCTCATCAGTAGTTTCACTGGTCACCCTCCACTATACATCATTAAACACCATCATACACATTGATTTCCAACCTTGAACCACTCACAAATAGGCATCGTTCCGCACTGGTACTTACTTATCCAAGTTACCTGATACGAATTCGTCCTAGCGTGTTAATATTTCCACTAGGGTTATGCTCCTAAGGCAATTAAAACAAAGAAGAAGTTAAAAAACCTCCAAATCAGTTACTTCAACCGAAAAGAAACTAAAAAACAAAAGATCAAAAGATCTTGGGTGGAAATAACGAAAATTCAAACTTGGATGAGCATCCCACAAGGAACACACAAAAGATCAAAGAGAAATGATTAAACGATGTTTCGCCCTGGGTAACCAGCGTGGGCTCATCAGTAGTTTCACTGGTCACCCTCCACTATACATCATTAAACACTATCATACACATTGATTTCCAACCTTGAACCACTCACAAATAGGCATCGTTCCGCACTGGTACTTACTTATCCAAGTTACCTGATACGAATTCGTCCTAGCGTGTTAATATTTCCACTAGGGTTATGCTCCTAAGGCAATTAAAACAAAGAAGAAGTTAAAAAACCTCCAAATCAGTTACTTCAACCGAAAAGAAACTAAAAAACAAAAGATCAAAAGATCTTGGGTGGAAATAACGAAAATTCAAACTTGGATGAGCATCCCACAAGGAACACACAAAAGATCAAAGAGAAATGATTAAACGATGTTTCGCCCTGGGTAACCAGCGTGGGCTCATCAGTAGTTTCACTGGTCACCCTCCACTATACATCATTAAACACTATCATACACATTGATTTCCAACCTTGAACCACTCACAAATAGGCATCGTTCCGCACTGGTACTTACTTATCCAAGTTACCTGATACGAATTCGTCCTAGCGTGTTAATATTTCCACTAGGATTATGCTCCTAAGGCAATTAAAACAAAGAAGAAGTTAAAAAACCTCCAAATCAGTTACTTCAACCGAAAAGAAACTAAAAAACAAAAGATGAAAAGATCTTGGGTGGAAATAACGAAAATTCAAACTTGGATGAGCATCCCACAAGGAACACACAAAAGATCAAAGAGAAATGATTAAACGATGTTTCGCCCTGGGTAACCAGCGTGGGCTCATCAGTAGTTTCACTGGTCACCCTCCACTATACATCATTAAACACCATCATACACATTGATTTCCAACCTTGAATCACTCACAAATAGGCATCGTTCCGCACTGGTACTTACTTATCCAAGTTACCTGATACGAATTCGTCCTAGCGTGTTAATATTTCCAGTAGAATTATGCTCCTAAGGCAATTAAAACAAAGAAGAAGTTAAAAAACCTCCAAATCAGTTACTTCAACCGAAAAGAAACTAAAAAACAAAAGATCAAAAGATCTTGGGTGGAAATAACGAAAATTCAAACTTGGATGAGCATCCCACAAGGAACACACAAAAGATCAAAGAGAAATGATTAAACGATGTTTCGCCCTGGGTAACCAGCGTGGGCTCGTCAGTAGTTTCACTGGTCACCCTCCACTATACATCATTAAACACCATCATACACATTGATTTCCAATCTTGAACCACTCACAAATAGGCATCGTTCCGCACTGGTACTTACTTATCCAAGTTACCTGATACGAGCTCGTCCTGGCGTGTTAATATTTCCAGTTAACTTCTTCTTTGTTTTAATTGCCTTAGGAGCATAATCCTACTGGAAATATTAACACGCCAGGACGAATTCGTATCAGGTAACTTGGATAAGTAAGTACCAAGGTTGAAAATCAATGTGTATGATGGTGTTTAATGATGTATAGTGGAGGGTGACCAGTGAAACTACTGATGAGCCCACGCTGGTTACCCAGGGCGAAACATCGTTTAATCATTTCTCTTTGATCTTTTGTGTGTTCCTTGTGGGATGCTCATCCAAGTTTGAATTTTCGTTATTTCCACCCAAGATCTTTTGATCTTTTGTTTTTTTTGTTTACTAACTCGCATGTTATGGTCATTACACGCTCAGATAAATTAAGATACTCGCCTACGGCTCGCGTATATTCTGCCAAAATAAAGGGTCTTTAAAAATGTCCGCGTCACAAAAAACAATCGTAATCTTTTCGATGCACCCTGTACAATCGCGTGGGAAAAATATTGACAAAATTGTGTTTTCTTGGAAATGAGAGTTAAATTTAACGAGATATTTTTAGTTTAAAATTCCCGGAGAGTTCAATTTATAAAAAGTGTTTCCTTAAACTTCGGTCGTGGTTAATTTCTATTCTACGGAAACGCCAACTCCACACACAATGCCAATTAAAACTTTATTAACAATAAAAACTTATATTAACAAGCAAAAGTTTGGAGACCCATAAACAAAAGAATAAGCAAGAGCCAGCAACCTACTTTCTCCTCTCAAAATATAAAGCTGAGTCCCCATAAAAAACCCGAGACCAAATTTGACATAAACATAATTTGTCAGAATAAAAAAAAAAAAATAATTGTTCCGAAAAAAATTGTCTGGAAAATTAAATGACAGGAAAAGCAAATCGCTAGAAAATATATGCATAGAATTAAATTTAAACCAAACATATTTTTATAGAAATACACTCACACACAAAATATATTTACAAAAATATTTTTAACGAAATTAATTTAATAGAAACATAATAATGCTGAACCACAACATTCGAGAAACCCTATCTGTCCGAAAACGATTTGGACTTACAAATTTTTCCATAATATTGTATTGTCATCGAAACTACATTACAAAAATGAATCGCAAGATTTGATAGAGGGTTAGACAGCCAGAAAGTGTGAAGTTAACAGATGGCGAAGTGACGAAACTGGGAAGACAAAAACTCTAAAATGAAACTTTAAATAAAGTATTTTTTTATTATTTTTTTAAATACATGTTGTTCAACCATTATATTATTACTTATATTATATATAAGTTTTCTTATGGATTTTCAGTATGTGCTGGTTAATTTAAAATAATCTTAACATATAAACTTATTAATTTATTTCAAAAGACATTTTTTATATTGTCAAACTTTAGAAAGCATTAAAAAAAATGTAAAAAAAGGTATTTTACATTTTTTGTAAAATCAAAGCCAACATTCTCTTCTTTAATGCAGCAAAATATAGTTTGCGTCTATTTGCGACTTTCGCAGTTATATAAGTATTTTTGACATCATGTTACATAACGATGTATTGGAGTAGAAAATTTAAGAACTAAAGAAAAATCGGCTTTATACAAGGTGTCTAAACTTTCTGTGATTATTGGTTTGTAGCTTTATTAGTCAATCTTGATCAAGAAACTAAAAACAAAGTTTGTAGGTGAAAAATTAGCGCTTATTTTCGTCTTCTTAAAATTTTATGTACAGGGTGACATGGCAAACTTTTTATTATTGGTTCTAGAAAGCTGAGATAAAAAGAATTTGATATAAGAGTACTTTGTCCTTGGCAAATGACATTGTTAAAAACATATTTTTTTAGAATATAAAAAATTCGGAAATATATAGAGTGCTCCATTTAAAAAATCATGTAAATCGGTTTTCCTTATAAACTAATCACGTCATTTTTGTCGGACTTTAAGGCACATATATGGAAAAAGTACTCTTATATCGAATGCTTATTTCAACTTCCTAAACCTGAAAATAAAAAAGTTTGCCACAAGCAAGATTTATAAAAATTCAGTTACTTATTATTAAATATCACTATAAGAATAATATTAGCTTCAAAAATATTTTTGACGTTGACCACCCGCCTCTCTTCCACTCTTGTTCTTTCCTCTTCCACCCACCCCCCTTCCGTCCCTTACCTTCCACCTAGTTAAGATATCTTCATAATATACAGATGTTTCATTTAAATATCCAAAAACAATTTCACTTGACAGAGGTCAGTAAGCGAAATGACAAATAAAAAGTAACCTATAAGTCAATCCAGCAGGTCACACCCTATCTTCTTATTAAATTTTATCCAAATCGGTTTAGCCATTTTTGCGTGATTAAGGAACAACCCCAAACATATATCAAAACACAAACTTTCGCATTTATAATATAAGTAGAATAGTAGGATTGGTTTTTTCTTTAATTTATATTAGAACTTGTTTACTGGAATTGAAAATAATATAATTACACCATAAAATCTGAACATAAACTTATTACAGAATATTTTCGTCCTCCCAGAAATTAAATTTCGCCCACTGTGCGGCGCCTTAGAGATTTAAATTTGAAGCATGCCTAATAATAATAATTCGGCTGGATTGTGGTTCTGCTCATTTACGTATCGGGAAAATTATATTCGTGTCCTTTAAGGATCGAGTAAATTAAAATTCGGTTTCGGTTTTTGTAAATTCAGCTTTTTTGTGGGTTCCTATAAAAACTAACGACATAACTGACAGAATACTCTGCCGACCTTTTATGTTCACCATAAACTTAACGGTACTCTCCCACTCATATTAATAAGATAATAGGATGTATACGAAGAATTATGGTTATTCATTAAATATCCAAATACTAAATTTAACCTAAACGACATTTGACAACAAACAAAGGTACGTACGAACATAGGGGGGAACTAGTCCAATTTACTCTCGTCGTGCCGTATAACCGGAAAGGGGTCGAAACACGTTGCAGTGTTATCTTTTTGAAATTTATTTTGTTTGTTATTTTGTGTTATTTCTGCCTTGCTCGCGAAATATAATATATAATACATTTTTAAAATTAAAAATGGATGTCTACGAAGTTGCCGAAAATGGTACTATCAAGGCAGATCATTTAGACTTATTGGAGAATTTTGTAAATCGCTGAGAACCTCGTTTATCAACGATTCATAGGTTTGTGCGGAATTTTGAAAAGTTTGATAGTGTAGCGTCAAGGAACCATAAAAATTCCAATGTGATGATTTGCGCTGCAGTGGAGGAAAATCGAAAGTTAACTAGCCACCAAATTGCCGAAGCAGTTGATACGTCTTCAGCCACTGTCTTACGTGTTCTCAAAAATAATGGTTATCATTCTTACAAAGCATCAAAAACGCATCAAATTTTTCCGGAGAACATTGCAACTATCTTTTTGTTTTAGTTTGTTGTTGTCGACATGTCGTTTGTTGTTTCTTTGATCAATCACCACTGACCTCAATCCCAACCAAGTCAACAACAAACTAAAAAAATTGGGTCACCAACCACTGCAACAATTGCAACTGTCGTCGTATGGAATTTTGCGAAACAATGACGGAAATGGTTAATCGTGAGGAAAACTTTCTGAGATCTATTCTTTTCACAGATGACAGCACTTTTCCATTATTGAATCGTCATAACCCAACACACATTCGATATTGGTCGAGGGAAAATTTGCATTTGTATTTTGACATAAGAACACAGTATCCCCATAAAGTAAATGTTTGGGGCGGTATTGTAGGGGAACACGTAATTGGGCCATTTTTTATTGACGGCAATTTGAATGGTCCTAGATACTTCGATCTACTGCAGCAAAATATTATTCCAACTGCTAGGCAGTTGTTAGGTGTGAGATTTGGTGAATGTCGCGCTCACAATCTTAGCCTTGTTAGGGAACATCTTAATAAAGTATTTCCTAAACAGGTTATAAGTACACGGGGAACTACTTTATGACCAGCTCGATCACCCGATCTTGCTCCTTATGACTTCGATCTGTAGAGTTATATCAAAAATAAAGTTTACGGGCATGAAAAGGCTAATAATTTCTAAGAACTTCGGATTGAAATTGAAGAAGCTTTTTAAACTATCACCCCTAACATGCTTGGAAACGTTATAAGGGGTTTTCATAATACGCTCGGATATTGTCTAGCCGAGCAAGGAGGACTTTTCGAACATTTGCTCTAATTTTTTTTAACTGGGAGAATCTTTTTGGTTTTTACAATGTATTATTTTATTTTGAGAACCTGCTGCTGCAAACGCTCTAATTTATTAGTGACAAAAAACAAGAAAATTACGTTACCAAAATTTGCGTATTTATTGACCAAATTCCGGTTTCATCGACTATGCAAGCCGTGAACGTCGAACGCAAGCGTGAGTGTTGGTTGCTCCACTGATAGGTGTGCGATGTCCCTGCGTGGACACTGGCTAATTGGACTAGTTCCGCCCTATGTTCGCCGTAGTCTGAAGCTCTCTGTATAATAACTATGATTTCAAAAAAAATTAGGTAAGGGTAATTTAAGGAATGCCTATGCATTTTTTTAAATATAGTAATTTAATAAGACTTTATACGGTGACTTTCCGTCTTGCCATATTTTAGAAGATTCACAAATAACCTGCACTTTTTTTGGTCTAGCCGGAGATCGAACTCAAACTGCCTCCAAAATGTTTGGGCGTGGCTCCCGTACTAAAACGTATAGCGTATTCATTACAGTTGCCTAAACCAAACTTTAATATTTAACTTGTTAAATTCGAAAATTTCATCCGAGGCCAACGGTCAAAGGGATTTTCGACGGTGGTAAAGTTTCAAGTTGATACATTTTAATAACCTTTACGTCTATAATTTGGTGACGAGGTTACAGGATCATCAAGAAAACGCAAACAGTTTGGCACTCAACTGGAGTCGGTTATACAGTGTGTCTCAGAAGTCTGGAATGATGGATTTTTTAAGAGAACTATGACTTTTTCAAAAAAACTTATATAGAATTATTTTAGGAAAAAAAAGTTTCTAAAAATGTATAGCCTGTTATACAGGGTCTCCCAAAAATAAAATATAATACAAACTTATATTTTTTTAAATTGGACACCCTGTACATTATCTCATTTCCTGAATGTCTAGAAAATAAGCTTTTTATTTTTACGTATTTAAGATGCCAGTAATACTGTTAACACATTTTGACAATAACTATTTTTTTAAAATTTAATTTTAAAACTTTAAAGGTATTTTTTTATGTCAATCGGCAACAAATTATAAATACGTGGGCTGGCTTTAAGAAAAAAAATATCGAATCTGGACATAAGCCGTTTTTGTGCATCAATCAGACTATATGCAAAACTCTCCTTTTAAATAGCTTTTTAAAAACAAAAATAAGTTTTTTATAGTTGCTGGGGTTCAAAAAAGACCCTTAAGAAAAAAAAAATACTGAATCTGGACATAAGCCGTTTTTGTGCATCAATCAGACAATACGCAAAATCTACATTCTAGAGAGCTCTCTAAAAGACACATTTTGTGGAAAGTCTCATTGATACACATAAACGGCTTATGTTCAGATTCGTATTTTTTTAGGGGTCATTTTTCAACCCCATAAACTCTAATATATAAAAAAATAATTTTTGTTTTTTAAAGAGCTATTTAAAAGAAAAAATGTTGCATATAGTCTGATTGATGCACAAAAGCGGCTTATGTCCAGATTCGGTAATTTTTTCTTAAAGGTCGTTTTTTCAACCCCAAAAACTCTAATATATAAAAAAAATATTTTTGTTTTTAAAAGAGCTAAATAAAAAAAACATTCTGCGTATAGTCTGATTGATGCACAAAAACGGCTTACGTCCAGATTCGGTACTTTTTTCTTAAGGGTCTTTTTTTCAACCCCATAAACTCTAATATATAAAAAAAATTATTTATGTGTTTTTGAAAGCTCTTTGGAAGAAATATTTTGCGTATACTTTAAATATTTAATACTACTAAATATTTTTTTAAGAGTTATTTTGAAGGGACATTTTGCGTATAGTCTGATTGATGCACAAAAACGGCCTATTTCCAGATTCGGTAATTTTTTTCATAATGGTCCTTTTTCCACCCCATAAACTCTAATATATAAATAATTTATTTATGTTTTTTTAAAAGCTCTTTGGAAGGAATATGTTGCTTATACTTTAAATAATGCACAAGAATCACTAAGGGTCATATTCGTTAGTTTTGTCTTAAGGGTGGCTTTTTCGACCCTATCCTCTTTGATATATAATTTTTTTTAAATAATTTTAAAGGTCTCAACAACAGAAATATTTTTTGTGTTACACTGTCTTTTTCTATTTTTATTACACTTAAAAGTTTGAAGGTATTTTACCCTCTTAAAATAATTAAAAATACGATAGGCAGTGGCGTAGCCAGAAATCGACGCTGGGGGGTTTTATCATTTAATAAAAATCAACTTACCTACCTATGGCAAATTTTTTAAAATAAGGAAGATGAATATTGCTTGAGCTCTTGAACTGTAAGGAGGGAAGAGGGGCGGTTAAATGGGTGTTGAGTTAGTGTATACGAAACAAAAATACATATTTTTAAAAGCAAGTCTCATCTAATCTCATTTTTAAATTTTTTCCAAAATTAACCCTTAAATGCGCCGCAGGCAAAATTTTTTAAAAAATTACACTAAAATGCTATTTTTTACGCGTTTCAAATGTTGTTGACAAAAAAATTTCTTAAAATTAAACAAAATTGTGACAATATTTAATACTGGTATCGCGCCGCAGGCGAAAACTTTGACAAAAAAACAAAAAAATCTTTAAAAATTTTGATTTCTTAGGTTTTTTGTAAAATATTTTTGAAAAAGTAGATTGGGTTAGATGCCAAAAAGGTGTGAGTTGCGATGGTATACATAGATTGCTGCCAAATCATAAATGCGTCGCAGATGAAAATTTTAAGAAAAATGATACTAAGAATGCCAAATATTACACGTTTTGGATGCTTGTGATAAAGATTCCTTAGAATTAAACTAAAATTGTGATAATTAATGACGTTATAGTACCGCAGGCAAAATTTTTAAAATTTAAGACCAGACACACGTCACAAACCGGAGTAAAGGGTGAAAAAAGTGGGGGAGCTATAATAGCTCTCCCTGGGGCCCTTGATCAAGATTACTTTATTTTAGATTGGGTTGGATCTCCTGTAGGGGGGGGGGAAGTTTTAACCCCCAGAACTCCCCCCTTGGCTACGCAGCTGCGATAGGGTTGCCTTATGCCTTTCTATGGATGACAAGTATAAAATATTGGCAATATTATAGAATAAAATCACGTTATTTTTATCAAAAACTGTTAAAATAGTGTTGGGTGCAACCATTTATCTGGTCAACTGTGATTTCGCGAGACCGGAGCTGTTTTTGAATCTGAATCCGAATCTGTCTTCAACCATATTAGATTGAGCGCGATGTTTTTAGAACGGCACTTGTCTTCCAAAATGTATACAATGACCGCCAATTTGTAACTGTACCAATATGCAACAAAATTTTTTATTTCTTTTTTAGGGTCACAAACATAAAAGTGGATCGTTTTAATATCATATTTATTCGCAAAAAAAACATCTCTTCTATATTTTTTCAATTCTTATAACGTAGTTACAGATAAGTAAAAATTATTTTTTTTTATCTTAGGACTACCAATCTTCAACCCTGGCCAAGGGCAAAACTCTCTACTTCAACGTGATGAAAGGCTTCCCGAACAAAACCTTGTCGGTGGAAGGAGGCGGTGTCAACGCAACTGTCATTCAACCCGACCTGGCAGCCACGAATGGCGTCATCCACGTAATCAACAGAGTTTTAGGTGTGCCATATTCTACTGTTCTGGAGAAACTCAGGACTGATCCCATGATCAGGTACTTAATCACTTTCTTAGACATTACAACTGGATTTTTATTTTAGGATAGGTTTAATTATCCCCCGAAGTTTAAGTCTCACTTTTTGTTTTAAGCATTTTAATCCAACTTTTCTTTCATTTTAGATTAAAAAAAGAGTTTTAGTTGATCTTTTTAGTTTTCTTAGCCAAAATGTCATTTAAAAATTATTTATATATCATAACTTGCAAAATTGTTGAACCCATCCTTCGGTAAGGATTTCTGAGAAAGGCTTTCTGAGGGTCACTCTGAGGTCGCGAAATATGTGGCAACGTTGCATTTTTTCTAATTTTTTTTGTTGACCGGTGTCAGGTTTGAGCCAAAACAGGATTTTCTGTGGTGAACCGTGGTGGTTGTCAAGAATGTTAGGTTATTTTTTAGTTTATGTGTTATATAAGCGTCGAAAAACGAAAGGAGAACAGAACTCCTTTGTCCAATGAGAAAAAGGAGTACTTATGTTCACTTGTGGCAAAATTTTCCATATTGGAATCCAAAAAAAACAGATGCATGCCACATCACTTCAAACAAAACAAAGGGAATGAGAAGAAATAACCAAATATTTCAACAGCAATTTTTCTGCTTCATTGAATTGAATCATCGGTTCTATCGACAGCCCTTTTCTGTTATCTTTTTTTAATTCATCATATACAATTGGGTGTACATAATCTTGAAGTATATTTTTAGAAAACCAATATCGTTTTTTGAACGTCTTTTCAGAAACCTTCTCAAAAGGGTTGTCAAATCTCCGAGGTATATTTTTTCAACTCGCTGATATGGTGATAGGAGTTCTTCTACTTCTACCGTATTCTGAGTAGAAGTCCAAGAAATCTTGAAGTTTGACCATTATTCAGCAAAAAAGAAGTAAAAAAAACTACTTTCAAAAATCACACCAACAACAACACATAAAACCTGAACCTAACCTAAAAAACACGACCCAAGACCTCCTTAAGGTAGCTTCCGAGCTACCTTGACCTTTACTCAAACTTACGCTTCCTTCAGTGACTATAAAATGCATTTCCGACCTTAAGGGATCTTCAAGGACCAGTCAGCCTTAAGGAGGCCTTGAGTATTGATTATAGTAGTAGTCACTGTTTAATTACTGGGCCCACTCCATTTTCCACACTCTTTTAGCTATCTTTTAATAATTATACCTAACGCGTTCAAAACCAAGTCAAAAGACACTACTTTTTTTACTTATTTATGCCATTTTTCGAACGTGGCCCGATTTTAAGGTGGATAGGTAAACAGCTGACTGCCATCGCGACTTACGTAATGTGTACACTCAGCTGTTCTACTATCGCATTCACCATAAAATTGCAACTTGTTTTCAAAAATAATTAATTAAAACTCGATCCATCCCGGATTCTGGGATAACATCATCTATTTTTGAAACAGGACAGCACGAAGAACCAAACAACTACAGATCCATAGCGTTGATAAGCACTTTTAAAGTCTTTACCCAAATACTACTCAACAGATTATTATTATTATTTTTATATAGCATTTATTGCAAAAAAAACTTACATTGGTGTTTTTTATACTTTTAACTATAAATACAATAAATATAAGGAAACCCACAAGAGTATTACCGAACCAATTATTAAGTGAAATATACAGGAAAAATTAAAAATTATAGTTGTCTTTTCTACCTATTAATGAATCATATAAATTTTAGTTTTGTTCGCATTTACTTTTAAAAAGTTGTGCAAGATTAATGAACTGGTTGGAAATTTATCAAATAATCCCTGAAAGTTAGGGGGAGGTGGGTTAAGGATAAATAATTTAAAAAAAACTTAATTTGGAGAAAAAATGTGACCATAACCAGGCTTCTCGGGGAGGGTTTTAACCACAAACCCCTCCCTCGGTGCGCCACTGACTGCAAACTTCTTTAGACTTGATTCTAATATCTAAAATCATCTACGACGGAAAAAGCGCAACAATGGCGGCTTGTCAGATGAGGCAAGTGAGGCGGCGCCACATCAACTTTTTTGGAGAAACTCTTTAGTTTAAATGCGTCTATAATTTTTTAGTTTTGACCTACGAAGAAAAAAAAGGCGTTCCTTAACTTTTTTATATTAGGGTATTATATCCTTTGTGTGTTTTCTTATTCTGCCTTTGCTTTACGAATGTTTTGTGTGTTCCATCAAAGATGGATGAAGCACTCATTTCGGTAGCCTCGCTTCCCCACTCTGCTAAGATTTTGCTTCAGGTTGCTTGGACGATTTTGCCTTTTCTTAGGTTACATGCCCACATGAGGTGACTAAAAAATCCGCTTGACCCGTAGCTTCACAGTAGAGAGTCGTATGCGTGCAGCACGCTTGGTGGTTCGTTTGAGGATTCAGAACCCTCTAAAGAATGGCTGATGATAAGATTTTGATTTTTTCACACACATCAAAATTATAAACGAAAACACCTCCGACGAAATAATTATTATATGCACAACTTTTTTCAAAACTCTTGTTTGTGTGTCTTTGGTTCTTGGGTAGAAAAAAACTTTTTGCTGAAAAAAATATTTAAAGCAATTTGAAGAGTGTTTTTTTTAAATCCAAATGCGCTTTACATAACTCATCAGTTTTATAAGTCACGAGCCGCCATGTGTACTGTGTATGCCAAGATGTATAGGGTGTCCCATTTTCGATGGGATTCAATGGAAAACTCCGTTTTTATTGAAGATAGAGACATGCGGTTTTCGCACTACTGTCTTACTTTTTGGAGCTTTAAAAAATGGTATTAAAAGATTTATTTTGTCCCTTCTAGTTCATGAGCTACAGGGTAAACAAAAAAGGAAGTAAAAAAAACCTCCAAATCAGTTACATCAACCGAAAAGAATCTAAAAACAAAAGATCAAAAGATATTGGGTGGAAATAACGAAAATTCAAATCTGGATGAGCATCCCACAAGGAACACACAAAGGACCAAAGCGAAAAGAGAAATGATTAAACGATGTTTCGCCTTGGGCAACCCGCATAGGTTCGTCAGTGGTTCCACTGGTCACCCTCCCCATTAATCATTAAACACCATCATACACTTTAATTGCCTTAGGAGCATAATCCTATTGGAAATATTAACACGCCAGGACGAATCCGTATCAGGTAACTTGGATAAGTGCCAGTGCGGAACGATGCCTATTTGTGGAAATCAAAGTGTATGATGGTGTCTATAGATGTATGGTGAGGGTGACCAGTGGAACCACTGACGAGCCTACGTTGGTTGCGAAACATCGTTTAATCATTTCTCTTTTCGCTTTGGCCCTTTGTGTGTTCCTTGTGGGATGCTCATCCAGGTTTAAATTTTCGTAATTTCCACCCAAGATCTTTTGATCTTTTGTCTACAGGGAAAAGTTGAAATATGATCGAAATTAATGATATCTCCCTTGATTTAAGAGATAATTAAGATCTGTAAAAATATGTCTGTGGCAACCTTTTTAGAAAAACACAATGGTCTTTTCGGAATTTTAATCCGACGTTTCGTTTCTCAGATACCATCATCAGGATCAAAAAGTTAAATACGGACCAAAATGCTTTACTTCATGTTTTATTTTCTTTTTAAGTTTGTTTCATAAAAAAATGTCATTTTTTAGTCCACCATACCACTATGGTATGGGGGACTATTAAAATCGTGAAATTTTAACTTTTCTTAATTTTATCAGAAATCAGTTTTTAAGGTTCCAAAACACCTTAATCGATGAAAAAAAAAGTTGTCTGTCTGTATACACGATAACTCAAGAACGCCTTAATCGATTTTAACGAAATTTGGTACAAAAATCCTTTATCGGCTGACCATGAACTGATTAACTTTTGGGTAGAGTGCAAGTAGCGATATACGGTTTTCAGATTTAAGTTTCCATGAATATGGAATATAAATTTTGTTATAAAGTCCAAATTCGTGAGAGCTTTAGTTTCCGTGTTATTAGAAAAAACGTTAAAATATATAAAAAATCTTTCAAAGCTACAGTTTTCGACTATGTTGGGTAATATAGATTAGTAAATTTCCCCTTAAACAAAGAAAGATTTGAAACAGAAAAGAATAGGATTAAGAATATAGCTGGAAAAAACGGTTACGACGAAGGCTTAATAAATAAGCTGATAAATAGACATTATTTTCAAAAGACCTTTCGGAATTCCACTTTTTTCAGACAAAAAGATACCTGCGATTCAAAATTTGTATCAATTCCTTATAATCCTATATATAACACCGGTCTTAAATTAGTATATCAATCCGGTAACACAATAAGAAGTTTACTAGGAAATTCCAAGGATAAAACTACAGTTCTAGAAAAAAGTGGAATTTACGAAATTAGTTGCATGGATTGTGACAAAAAATATGTTGGCCAAACGAGACGCTCTATTCAAACACGTTTTAAAGAACACTTAGCACACTTAAAATACAGAAGAACAGAAAATTCAAGTGTGTACCAAACAAAAGACTTTTGAATGCATATGAAAGTATGGAAATCATTAAATCCAGAAATAGTTTAATTAAAGATAGAGGACCTATCCCGTTTAGTACACTTTATTCTTTAGTTGAGGTTAATTTAGTTTATTGTTGCTAACGTCGTTAGCGAAACGCGCGTCGAGTGCAAAAAAGTGTAGTTTTGGTTTGTGGAAAACAATCATAACTTTGTTACAGTTTTCGAGATATTTTTATTTTCTTTCAACATAAAATAATTAATTTTTGGTGGACTATCCATGCTTTCTAGCACCAATTTTTTTATTTTGAAGTTTCGATCTCGAAAAAAATCATCTCCAGTGCATTTTATGTCCCCATGTACAGCCCTGTCTCAATTTAATTAATTTTTTTAGGCTATTTATATTTCACTACTATATACTAGACCTGGAAAACCAAGATATATTATATGAACATTTCAATAAAAAAAACTGTATTGAGACAAATAAGCCTTTTGACAAAAAAACATTCGCTTTGCCGCCATTTTAAAATCCAATATGGCAGAGAAAATGAAATATTTACCTTTTTTAAACCCTTTTTTATTATATTTTGCCATTTTTTTTCTAAATACTTTGTTTTTACTCATACATCTTTGTCAATCAAAGATGTATGAAATGTAATACAGTTTTTTTACTGAAATTGGTTAAGTTATAGCAAAAAACAATTTGTCCGGTTTTTTTAGTTTCACCCGGTATGTTCATGTAATATATCTAAGTTGTTGAGGTCTACCATATAGTAGTTAAATATAAATAGTCTCAAAAAAAATTAAATAGGACAGGGCCGTACACGAAAAAAATGCACTGAAGATAATTTTTTTCGGGATTAAAACTTCAAAATAAAGAAAATTACAATTTAATATCAAACAAACTTAAAAAGAAACTAAAATATGTGATGTGATCCTGATGATTGTATCTACGAAACGAAATGTTGGATTAAAATTTCGAAAAGACCATTGTATTTTTTTAGAAAGCTTGCCACAGACATGTTTTTACAGAACTCAATTATCTCTTAAATTAAGGAAGATATCATCAATTAGTAATTTCGACCATTTTTCAACTTAAAAAAATTAATCTGTTAATACCATTTTTTAAAGCTCAAAAAAGTAAGACAGTAATGGGAAAAGCGCATGTCTCTATCTTGAATAACAACGGAGTTTCCCATTGAATCCCATCGACAATAGGACACCCTGTACATGTCCTTTCTCCTTTTGTTTGTTTTTGGTTTTTTATTTTTTCTCTTTATTATTATATTTAGAAAACATAGTTTAGTAGAACCCTTATTATAAGAATTAATTGTTCTTTATAAACCAGAAACGAATTGAAATTGAACGGGATCTGGGCCTGAATATAATAAAAACGAAAACGGCTCTTCTTAATTTTGTTTCATGAAATTTCGACCTTAAACGAAAGAATCCAAGGAGATTAGGATATTTTGTCTTGAGGCAAAAGATCCTTTTCTTCAGTGTAGTTTCAATTTTACTTTTAATTTTTTAGTAATTCTTACAAACTCGGCCAGCTGGAGGGTTTCAACGAGCAGTTTGTCGATATAAGTTATAGCAAAAAACAATTTGTCCGGTTTTTTTAGTTTCACCCGGTATGTTCATATAATATATCTAAGTTGTTGAGGTCTACCATATAGTAGTTAAATATAAATAGTCTCAAAAAAAAATTAAATAGGACAGGGCCGTACACGAAAAAAATGCACTGAAGATTTTTTTCGGGATTAAAACTTCAAAATAAAAAAAATTACAATTTAATATCAAACAAACTTAAAAAGAAACTAAAATATGTGATGTGATCCTGATGATTGTATCTACGAAACGAAATGTTGGATTAAAATTTCGAAAAGACCATTGTATTTTTTTAGAAAGCTTGCCACAGACATGTTTTTACAGAACTCAATTATCTCTTAAATTAAGGAAGATATCATCAATTAGTAATTTCGACCATTTTTCAACTTAAATAAAATAAATCTGTTAATATCATTTTTTAAAGCTCAAAAAAGTAAGACAGTAATGGGAAAAGCGCATGTCTCTATCTTGAGTAACAACGGAGTTTCCCATTGAATCCCATCGACAATAGGCCACCCTGTACATGTCCTTTCTCCCTTTGTTTGTTTTTGGTTTTTTATTTTTTCTCTTTATTATTATATTTAGAAAACATAGTTTAGTAGATCCCTTATTACAAGAATTAATTGTTCTTTATAAACCAGAAACGAATTGAAATTGAACGGGATCTGGGCCTGAATATAATAAAAACGAAAACGGCTCTTCTTAATTTTGTTTCATGAAATTTCGACCTTAAACGAAAGAATCCAAGGAGATTAGGATATTTTGTCTTGAGGCAAAAGATCCTTTTCTTCAGTGTAGTTTCAATTTTACTTTTAATTTTTTAGTAATTCTTACAAACTCGGCCAGCTGGAGGGTTTCAACGAGCAGTTTGCTGATACATCGAGAAATTTTACCTACTTCGTGCCCAGTAACCGGGCCTGGGAAGAAGCAAAATTGGAAATGCCCTCAGAAATTAAGAAGTTGTTTATGAATGATTATGCTTATCATGTAAGTACATGGAATATGTATGGGAAATATGAACAAAATGACATACTGTTCTTATTTTAATTTAAAAAAAAACTATGTGTTTTATGGTGCGGCCATAATGGACCTTAAAATATTTTAGTCAAATACCTGTGAGAATATATTTATATTTAAAAGGTTGGGCACGTTTTCCACTAATTTTAAAGATTTTAAGAACTTGATACTTAAAAAAAAAGTTAATATACTATTAGTTTAATGCATTAAAATACCTTTTGAGCATTAAAAAACAAGCGAAGTATACCTTTTTTTAATGAAAATTATAAAAACGATTATATTCACTGCGGAAGATATTTTACACTGTTGCCATAACACTGAACTAATTTTTCCTAAAATTTTTGATTTTATAATTATGCCACTTATTAATACATTTCTAATAATTTCAAAAGTTTTTTACCAAAGTTATTCACAAAAGCCTTCTTTTTATATATTTTTAGTTCAAACTTTTAGTAAACATGACGTAAAATAAATTTACTTTTAGGAATAAATCTCCCTAAAATATTCTGACTTGGCAACTTTTTTCTTTTTTTTACTCTTTTTGTTCACCGACCTGGTATTTTTGGTTGTCTTTCTTCTTCTTCTTCAAGTGCCATGTTCTCTTCGAACGTTGGCTATCTTCAGCGCGATCTGTACCCTGTCCACTGCTTTTCGAAAAAGTGTCGTTGTACTAACACCATACTACACACACCACAGCACAATGAACTGAAGACGTCCTAGAGGCAAGAGTCAAAGTTCAGACAGTTCAAGCTATTCGCGGATGCTATGTTGGGAATTTGGAACCTTTGGTTGCACTAAAACAAAATTATGATTGTTTTCCACAAACCAAAACTACACTTTTTTGCACTCGACGCGCGTTTCTCTAACAACGTTAGCATCATCAGGAGACGATAAACAATGAACTAAATTAATCTATGCTCTATCTTATATACAATCCTTTAGTGGGCGGAGATAACACTAATAATTTGTGATTGATCACGATTTTTAATCATATCTCTTCTCAACCAAAGAATAAAGTGTACTAAACGGGATGGGTCCTCTATCTTTATTTAAACTATTTCTGGATTTAATGATTTCCATACTTTCATATGCATTCAAAAGTCTTTTGTTTGGTACACTTTTTAGAAGTTTTAGGTTATCCAATGTGAATCTATGATTGTTTTCAAAAGCATGCTCGGCCACACTTGACTTTTCTGTTCTTCCGTATTTTAAGTGTGCTAAGTGTTCTTTAAAACGTGTTTGAATAGAGCGTCTCGTTTGGCCAACATATTTTTTGTCACAATCCATGCAACTAATTTCGTAAATTCCACTTTTTTCTAGAACTGTAGTTTTATCCTTGGGATTTCCTAGTAAGCTTCTTATTGTATACTAATTTAAGACCGGTGTTATTAAACTACTACTAAGAAAAAAGAATCTAGAAGACAAACAGACTTTAGAATACCTATCTTTAACAAAACTCTGCATGAATCAAAATTACTTTCAATATAAAAATAACTATTACCAGCAATTAGAAGGAACCACAATGGGTAATAGTTTTCATCTTTTATCGCAAACCTATTTATGAGCAAATTTGAATCAGATATAAGTAAAGAATTTGAGTATTTCCCCAGAGTATGGTTCAGGTATGTAGACGATGTGTTTGCAGTATTCAACACTAAAGTAACTAGTGTTGAAAATTTTATCGAAAAAATAAATAACAAATTTTCCACTATTAAATTTACTTATGAAACAGAGAACAACGGTACACTGCCATTTCTAGACACTAGTTATAAGGAATAAAAATAAATTGGACTTTGACCTATACAGAAAAGGAACGGCCACCAACAGGTATATTCCAAATGACTCTTTTCATTGCTTAGAACATAAGCTTTCAAGTTTGCACTTTTTAACATGTAGATTAGTAAATTTCCCCTTAAACAAAGAAAGATAAGATTTGAAGCAGAAAAGAATAGGATTAGGAATATAGCTGGCGAAAACGGTTACGACGAAGGCTTAATAAATAAGCTGATAAATAGACATTCTTTTTAAAAGACCTTTCGGAATTCTACTTTTTTCAGACAAAAAGATACCTGCGACTCAAAATTTGTATCAATTCCTTATAATCCTAATTATACGAAAGGATTACAAAAAGTATTTAATAATACCGGTCTTAAATTAGTATATCAATCCGGTAACACAATAAGAAGCTTACTAGGAAATCCCAAGGATAAAACTACAGTTCTAGAAAAAAGTGGAATTTACGAAATTAGTTGCATGGATTGTGACAAAAAATATGTTGGCCAAACGATACGCT
Organism: Oxystoma pomonae; assembly: GCA_963921995.1. NCBI lineage: Eukaryota > Metazoa > Arthropoda > Insecta > Coleoptera > Brentidae > Oxystoma > Oxystoma pomonae. The sequence goes on from OY998165.1 coordinate 111,104,145, forward strand.
CTATTCAAACACGTTTTAAAGAACACTTAGCACACTTAAAATACGGAAGAACAGAAAAGTCAAGTGTGGCCGAGCATGCTTTTGAAAACATTCATAGATTCACATTAGATAACCTAAAACTTCTAAAAAGTGTACCAAACAAAAGACTTTTGAATGCATATGAAAGTATGGAAATCATTAAATCCAGAAATAGTTTAAATAAAGATAAAGGACCCATCCCGTTTAGACAACTTTATTCTTTGGTTGAGGGGAGATAGGATTAAAAATCGTGATCAATCACAAATTATTAGTCTTATCTCCGCCCACTAAAGGATTGTATATAAGATAGAGCGTAGATTAACTTAGTTCATTGTTTATCGTCTCCTGATGATGCTAACGTTGTTAGCGAAACGCGCGTCGAGTGCAAAAAAGTGTAGTTGTGGTTTGTGGAAAACAATCATAATTTTGTTTTTGTTTTTGTATTCGTGGATGGTCCGAAAGTAGCCAGAACTAAATGGCTCTTAGGCAAGATCCGAAAGGACATTGGACTGCTGACAGGGATGCTGACTGGGCACAATCGGCTGAACAAACATCTGACGCAAATAAGAGTAGCAAACGTGTATCCCGCTTGCGGGCTCGAAGAGGAATCGGCGCAGCACTTGATAGCAGAGTGTGATGCATAATCCAGATCAAGGCAGCTGAAGTGGGGATTTCCCACGATAGAGGAAGAAGAGCTGGACTTGCTCAAAAACTTCGTAAAGAAGACAGGGAGGCCCGGAGAGAGAAGTGCAGCGGAAGTAGGGGTATAGGGGTAAGGAATGAGGTATGGCAGAAAGGGCTCAGGAAAAGGCCTAATTGCCAGGCCCACGGGCCGCCCCTATACTACTACTAATATCCGTCTACGACCAGGACCTCTTCTGCCTTCAAATTTGCCTTCTATTATCAATTTTAAAAGTTTATATTTGTCATTTCTCAAAATATGGCCAAAAAATTTAAATTTTCGTTTTTTGATGGTAAATAAAATTTTAAGATCTTTATTCGTTCTAAGCAAAACATCGCCCGTTGAGAGGAACCCCACGGTTTTTCAGAATGTGCAAAATCAAACCCGTTAAATAAAAGAAAGCAATTCGTTAAACCAAATTTTATGTGAACCTTATTTCTTCAACCCATAATCGAACCATTGTTCATCAAACTCATTCAATATCCAACCCGAAATTCGTCAAACACGTAACTTATCAGAAAAGAAACCCGGAGGCGTACACGCAGGTGGCGCAGCGGCGCGGCATTTTGATGCATTTGTGGCTGTTACGCGGGCATACTTACAGGTTGCGTTTAATAGTTTGTGTATAGATGTCACTTGCATTCACCCGTCATTTTTGTTTGGATAAATTACGGGTTTTACGAATTCCGGGTTTGATATTGAATGAGTTTGATGAACAACGGTTCGATTAAAAACGGGTCTTAGTGAAGGAGCATGTGTAAATCCGCGGGATTTTGATTGAAGGGGTTTTGTGACTATGCGGGATTGATAGCTCTTTTGTCACATAATCGAGTGTTACCGGGAATAATTCGAGGTTTTGTCACTACAACTTCAAATCTACCTTAAACTATTAGGCATGTATGCCAAATTCGATCCTTAGAGTTTGATGTAGTTTGAAGCTTTGTGACCTTGAAAAATACCCCAGTAAAATTAACATATTGCAAAAATAACATACTAAATAGCGCTATTCATCAAGTATTAAAGCGAAGAAGACCAAATTTGTTAAAAAAGATAAGAAGGTCAAGTCCAAAAATATTGTTAATAAAAATTTGGTTCAGCTATGACGCGTTTCAATATGGCGGCTCTATATCAAAATGGCGACATATAACCGCATTTTATAATTACCTATATGCCTGTCGTTTTTATTAAGTTTCGGAACTTTGAATTTTATGTTCTAGTCACTTCTCGAGCCAACAAAGTCATTTAAATAACTTTAGCAGAAGTTAGATATATATTACTAGTGGATCAGTGGTTTTAGATGCCATTTTCTAAAATGGCAGTAGAAAAAGCATAAAAAATTCTAATTATGCCACTTGTTTATTAACATTCATAATAAAATTCTAGAATGAGCATTTAACAGCTATTTATTCACACCGCATGCCTGTATTGGGTAAAATAAAATGTGGTTATAGGTCGCCATTTTGATATATCAGCCGCCATATTAAAACGCGTCATAATACATTGCAAAAAAAAATTTTTAAACAATATTGTTAGACTTGCTCTTCTTTTCTGTATTACCAAATAGTTGATGAATAGCGCCTTTTTGTATGTTATTTTTGCAATGTGTTAATTTTACTGGGGTATTTTTCAAGGTCATGAAGCTTAAAACTGCACCAAACCCTAAGGATCGAATTTGGCATATATGTCTAATAGTTTGAGGTACATTTGAAGTGGACTGACAAAACCTCGAATTATTAAGATTTTTGAAGAGAAAATGGCAAAAATCTTGTTTTTTGCATTTTCAAGGTCATTGAAGGCCGGATGACCTTGAAAGTATTTGTATTCTCCGTTCTCTAATTATATGGAATCGAGAATAATCATGACCCGGTTACGAAAGTTGTATCTTTTATGATTTTTGGATGCGAACAAAACACCCAGTAACACTTGATTGTGTGACTCAAGAGCTATAGCCACATAGTCACAAAACTCCTTCATTCAAAATCCCACGGGATAGAAATTATCGACATATGCCCCTACACTATCTGTTAAATATCGAATTTGTTATTGAATGGGTTTGATGAAATAGGGTTCGGATAAAAAACTGGTTTGACGAATTGCATTTTCTATGGTGAATCGTTCCTACGATGATTTTTTTTATTAAATACGGTCTGATAAATTCCTGGTTTGATAAACCATAGGCGTTCGTTGAGAGTTTAAAGCGCTTTTTTTGAAAGAAATTGGTCCGCATCAAACTCACATGCATTGACCGGAAATACCACGATTAACCGACCGGCTAGCCGCGAAACGGAATACATTCCCTGTCTTTTCTTCTGTCAAATCGGAAAGAGTTTCCAGTCGACAAGTTTTAAAATATCTCCATCTTCCTACAAAATACTTTATCTTTCTCTAAATTATCTCCCTCTATATCTAAAATAATGCTTCCTCTTTGTAATTATTTTTAATTTTTACAGGGGCACAATATTTTTTGCTTTATTTTTCTTTTTTTTTCGTGTCAAAACTTCTGAAATGATATCGCAATAGTCCAAAATAATCCCACAATACTCCCAATAAAGGCTACAAGGCCTAAAACCACCAGTACTAAATGAGACGGAAACTCCATACACCAAGGAAATGAAATATCTAGGGGTCATGTTTGACTAAAAGCTAACATGTAAACCTCACATATTTAAGGCAGCCCAAGATGCAGGAAATTGTGTGGGAAAAACTGGCGGCTAAATCCCAAGATGACCGTATGGTTATATACAAGGGTGGTAAGGCCCATAATAACCTATGGTTCGGTGGCTTGGTGGACGAGAACAAAACAGGCCGGGGCCATAGCACTCCTGAATAGCTTACAAAGACAGGCCTACCTAAGTATCACAGGTGCTATGAGGACCACCCTAATGGCAGCTGTGAAAGTTCTACTACTTCATTCAGGCAGAAGCACGAGCTAACGCGGGGTCAAGCATCCATTTTCAGTTCACATGGAACTGAGCATGAAGTACTTAAAAACGAGCTTAAAAAAGTTCCTATACTGGGATTGCCGAGCGACATAATGGTCTGCAAGTACAATTTCAAAAAGAAATGCAAAGTCAAAATTCCAGATAGAGTCGACTGGGAGGAATGTCCTCCTTTTGAAGCGGAATCCATCTGGTACACAGACGGCTCCAAGACCGATGAGGGTGTAAGATCTGGCATATACGAGCAAAAATACGAGACTTAAGTCTCTTTAAGCCTGACAAACGATTGCACAGTGTTCCAAGCTGAAGTAGCGTCAATACATCACTGTGCCGAAGAAATACAAAGGATACTAGAAGCAGAGCAAGTGACTGACCAAACTGGGACTGCAGAACAGCTCTAAATAGGCTAGGAAGCACCAAAAGGGTGACACTGGCCTGGGTTTCAGGACATCGGGGACACTCTGGAAACGAAAAAGCCGATAAATTGGCCAGACAAGGCTCAGCATTAAAGTTCACAGTGCCTGAACCATTTTGTGGGATCGCTAAGGCCAGAGTCACACAATCTATTAAACAGTTACTCAACAAAGAGACAAACGGTCTGTGGGAGCAAACGCCTAGGCAAAGACAGGCCAAACAGTTCATTAAAGAACATTCACCAAAACTGACTGCAGAACTTTTTAGTAACGAAAGGAAGCTTGTCAGACAAATATTGGGGCTACTAATAGCAAACTCAATAAGCACTTGTATGCAATAGGATTGGTAGAAGATGCGACATGCCGCTTCTGCAATAAAGAAAAAACCTCATTACATGTCCTATGTCAATGTGACAGCCTAGTTAGAACCAGGGCCCCAAAGCTTCTGGGTTTCATGACGAGGACGGGCTACAACTTGTTTTGTAGTTCTAGCACAGCAGGGAAGAAGAAAGGGGAACCGCAATAGATCTGAGAAGATCGAGGTGGACAGATGTCTACACCACCTCATTCTAATCTAATGCAATATTGGCAATAATCCAGCAATAGTTCACAATACTTAATAGCAATAGCCTATAATGTAGAGTTATTGCAAACACTACATGTACAAAAATCAGGTCAGTAAAATCCCTCTCGCACTGAACTCTTCCTTCTTCAAAAATCAAACCGTCGCAATGGGATACACCACTGTTCCATTCAGGTACAAATACTCTAACCCGGGTATTATTATTAATTATTAACAAATAGAACGTTTAAAAATTTACTAATATTATTTATATATCTTAAAAAGGTTCCCTGGTGGGCCCTCAGGAAAATTTATAAGTCCGCCTGGAATCGACACGTAAGTGAACATGCAAAGGCACTATAAGCAAACTCTGGAGTTTTTAAAGCTCATACAAGTTAATCTAGGGTTTTCGTTGCAAATTGCCTCATTTTGGTAATGGAAAACATTATGGTGTTTCTGCTTCGTGTATCGCTTTTTTATGCAAATATATGTTAAATTTGCATTAAAGTTATTTATTGCCACAAAATTACAGGACAACTTTAAAAATAAATATCGACCTTGCAAAGTTTCACTTTTTTTGGCAGGTATATAGAGAAAACCATGCACGAAAAATGGTATTTATAGCGTAGATCGGGATAAAAGCACGCACTTAAGGTTGCACCACTCAGGAATTTTCATTCAAATATGCTATAGTTGACTATTGTAAGGATTTACCTTTTATTTTTTAATCTGAGGATTCACCTAATTACTTCCTACGCCGTTTTCAAATTTAAAAAACTAAGGACGTTTTGGGCAGAAAAGCTTATAGATCGAGTTATACATTAGGATTTTTACCCCATTGTATGGTGTAAAAGTTCTATATGTATGGAGCATCCGAACGTTTGGGTTCTAATCCGTAGATCAATTTTGAAAATAAAAGTCTTAACAATGAAAAAGACAAAAACTACCTATAAAATCAGTTTTTGAAGTCTATGAAGATTTTTTACATTTACACATAACATTTTTAGCTTCATTTCTTCATAAGATTTGCACCTCAGATTAAAAAATTGAAAGATATAACAGTTAACAATACTACCCCGATCAACTGGTTTGTTCATTTTCCAATAAAATGTCGCGGGATTTGCCGCAAGAACAAAACCAAATAGAGTTTTTGAATCACTTTTTTAATTATATTTACTATGTTACGCATTTTTATAAGGTAATTAGCTTCAGACTACTACTATTAAAAGTATTGCTTTAAAAAGTACAAACCGGCAACGTTGTATTAAAGATAAGCGGCGAATAAATTATGACAAGTCTTTTTCCCAGCTGACCCGGCAGTGTTTTTAACGGGAGTTTTTTGTGATTTTTGACTTTTATTTTGACTATTTAAAAAAAAGAACTATATAAAGTATTTTTGAGGACCGGCAAAATGCGTGATATGAAAAAAAACCCAATATTTCTGCCTAAAATTATTATTTCGGAGGTAAGAGATTGTGTCATTTTAGCTTGGTCATTGGCGTAGTTTTGTAGCTCATATATTTTAAATCTAAAATTATTATCTCTTTGTGCAAGGTGTATTTTAAACAAACTTTGTACTTTGCTGCTGAGAACTCAGCTAATATGTAAAGAATTAATTAAAATTCGTACCTACTGGCAATGGTGTCTCGTCGAAGTACCACAACCGCAATTTACTATTTATTTTTAAATGTCATGGTGGTCTGGTGGGTAGTGTGCTTGCCTTAAGAGCGGGAGGTCGTGGGTTCGATTAATTTTAAACTATTTAAGAAAACGAATTTTAGACTATTGCAGAGGAGCGCTGTTAGCTCGCAGTTCAAGGGCCTTGTAGTGCTGTCCAAGCAAGCCTTTTTTATTTTATGATTTAAAGCAGGGTTGACGCACGTAAAAGTTGCCGCCAGTGGTGATAGAAAAAGCGACTTTAAACAGTGTTGCCGTTTTATTCGTCTATCTTTTTTCTTCTCATGTATTCATCTAGAAAGGTGTTGGATTGTAAACATTAGAGAATTTCCAAAGAGTATGTTTGGTCTCTTCTTTAGTTATTAGTCTGAGATTTGCACATATAAAGTAAAAGCCCGCATGTTCGGTCTTTTGATCCAGAGGTTTAAGATAAAATATTTTATTAAAATACAAAATGGACTTTTGGCATAGGCCTAACAGTAAAGCCCACCAAATTCACAATAAACTTAAACTTTTACAGTGGGATTTACTAACATCTGAAATAGTACCCCCCCCCCCACAGGTCTAAATATTTACACCTGTGGGAGGTATTAAATTTTAAAACCAATTTTCAAAAAACACTTACCCGTACAGAAAAGACACAAAGTTATTGATTATTTTGTATCGCTATTGCAAAATACCACTGAAAAACTGCTTTTTTTCTCAAAATACACCATATTTTAGGAGAAAATGCCCTAAAGCTAATTTTTTTTTGACAGGTTTCAAAATGGCAAATGGTGAATATGCCAAAAATTTGGCACGTAATAGCTTCATTACTTGTGTTTGAGGTTATAAAGTTGGTGATTTTTTAGACCACCTCAGGGGTGTGGTTTAAATGTATAGCCCCCAGAAAAGATTGTTTTGTGGTATTTGGTAATAAGTTCGTTCATAATTTCCCTAAGTAACGGTTTTTACAAGGATTAATTAACCTTATTTAACATCTCAAGTTGTTCATTACCCAATAAAATACGTCCTATTTTGTCCAGAAAAATGCCATATCTTGAACCCGTTTTAAGCACAAAAAATCAATCAATCAAAGGGCACTACGAGGCAAAACAAACATAACTAAAGGCCACTGATTATGTACGAAAAATATACCAAACAAAAAACCCTAAAACAAGTATATTAATTTATTTACAAACTAAAAGTAAAACATTGAGGTTATCTAAAAGCTCAGTCAAAAAAACTTTCCTTACTCAAAGCCCACTCATTTTAAAGTTGTAGCTTTCACCAGTAGAGGTTGGTGCAAGCCAAGGTGCAAGCAGAGGTAAAAGATCCGAACTCACTGTTTGTGATTGAACGCAGCTCTAATATTTTTAAACTGACATTTCGACAGTGACAGAAATGTAAAAAAAACTTGCATTTAAGTTTTTTAATACATTTCATAAATAAAAACACCTTTTAAATAAATACAAAATTAATCTACTCCTTATTTTATTATTACCCATCTAAAATTAATTAACAAGGGTTTTAATTAGAGTGACATATAGCCCCAATGTTAATTTATTCTACAGAGTGTTTACTATTCAAACCCCGCGTGGGTTTAAAATTTTTAATTTTCTTTTCTTCTAAATTGAAAATTTCCTCTTAAACATAACAAAAGATTGTGTTAATATGATTATTCAATAAAGAAATTTATTAAAATTCTTCTTATAGATCAAACTATGTCCAAAACTCAAGGAGGGTTGGTATAAAATGCTTAAAACCAAAAATTTTACTTAAACTTATGAATGTTCTAAAATAGACTTTTTAAACCTTTTTAGTAAATCCCACTGTAAGAGTGTATTCCTTAGGTATAAGAATCTTAAAGAGATATAGTAAAGTGAATTTTTTGACTTTCTTCATTTTAAAGCTCCCATAAAATCTGAGAAAAAACTACCTAGTTCGGCGTTCTTCATCTCGAAGCAGATTTAATTAACATCGCCAGAATTGCTAAAATGGGGTTGCCAACTTCAGAAAGGACTATGCGAACTTCTACCCATTGCGGACTTTTGCGCCGATCTACGCTAGCGTGGGTTACTTCTTGTGTTTCATACTACAACAGTTTTTCTGTAAATCATAGTGGGGTAGACCGGGCCTAGTTGGCGCAGGGTGTTCATTTTATTATTTTTTGCAAAAACCGTTAGAGCTACAAACAAATTTGATATTGCTCATATGTGACTGTAAAGGAACAAGAAATAAAAATTAAAAAAAGTGAAAACTAAGCCAACTATAGTCCCGTTCTTCTCTATAATAAAATTTTACAGTAACTTGGGAAATATATATATGCTTAACGTTACAAGATTCATGAGGTAAATCGCTACTTTGAACATAGAGGATAGTTTACGCTTTAATCACCTATCTACTGCATTTGGAACTGGTAAAAATATCACATGTTTTTTGTATTTTGTAACGTCCTGAATCGTGACAGAATCACCGAATTTAACAGATATAATATCTCCAGAAAATCACAGGACATATCTAGAAATATCTGCAACCAATTAACAGGCCGATTTTTGTTTGTCGGCCACCAAAACTCTACAAATGCACTTGAATAGCGGCCATGCATATCAAGCCATTAGGTTTGTAATGGCTGGAAAACCTAATAGGAGCTTGCTAAAACACAAATGCGCATGCCCTTCGTACGTCAAAATTCTTATGTTAACCGACCGACCCTATATATATACGTTGGTGGCGATTTAGGGAAGCTCTTCCGTTGCAATGTCAACAGTATCAAATATAGCCGACCAAAAATCTAATAAGAGTAAACTAGAATTTTGAACTTCCATTGTCTTTATTTTTTTACTTTTTCACAACGTTTGAATACTAACAAAACCTAAGACTACCTAATCTTATATACACTGGCTTGCGTTCCACGAATACACTTGGTTGGCTCCGCCCTTTCAGTTAAAATCTGCTACCTGTTGAGAAAATACATTTTAGTTCATCTATATGAATGCTGTTCCTTTGAACTCCCGCTTGAATAGATTTTCTTCCCTGGGTCGATCTTTGCTTCTTTCCATTCCATATGATGTTGATTTTCCCAGCAATGTTGAAATATTTTTGATCTATTTGTGTCTCCTCGTGGAGTTTTGCGTTTGTGTTCTGTAAAGCAAACTTTTATGGGTCGGCTAGTTTCTCCAATGTAGATATCTCCACACTCGCATGGTACTTGTTGGATACAGTTTTTGGGGTTGCGGCGATATGGTTTAGTCTTTGTTAACTGACTTCTTATTGTTGTGGTCGTTTTGAAGACAGTCCAAAGATGGTATTGGTTGCCTATTCTTCTTATCTTTTCTGAGATTCCTTTGATGTATGAAATTATAATTGTATTTACGTCTGACGTCCTTTGTGTTGGTGTGGTCTGAAGAGTTTTATTGATCGTGTAGTTGAAGAAACCGTTTCTTCGCAGATCGCATCAAATGTTTTATTTTTCTTGATTTAAAGCTTCTGTATTGCAGATGTAGTGGGTCGATCTATAAGTTATTTTGCAATTCCCAAGTTTAGATATTGTCCAGTATGAGTAGGTTGCGACTTTCTTTTTGGTGACTAGAACGTCGAGAAAAGAGAGCTGACAATTTTCTTCTTTTTCCATACTTAGTGCAGTTTCTTATGCTGTTGACATGATTGAAGAATTGTTCTAGTGTATTGTTGTCCTTTTTCCAGTTGATAAATATGTCGTCCATATATCTTAGCCATAGTTTGGGTCTGTACCATAATATTCGCAATGCTTCTTCTTCAAACGATACCATAAAGCCACTACCGGCGAAAGTTAATATAAAATAGCTCAACATTGCTGGGAAAATCAACATCATATAAAATGGAAAGAGGCAAAGATCGTCGCCAGGAAAGAAAATCTATTCTGTCTAATCTGTGAAACGGTGGAGCAACCAAGTGTATTCATGGTTCACTGAACACAGAACAAGATTAGGTAGTCTTAGTTTGTTAGTATTGATTGCAGATGCATAAGCAATCGAAACGCTGTGAAAAAGTAAAAAATAAAGACAATGAAACTTCGAAACTCTAGATTGCTCTAAAGTTCAACATTGTGTACCACCTTCAAACAACAAAAATCTAATGTACCTATGATAAACGCAAAAGTTGTTATAAATGTGGCCTATAGCTTGATTTTTGTCGTCCTTAATCTTGATAGAATCACCGAATTTAACAGATATCTTTCTAGAAAATCACAGGACAAATTCGGAGATATCTACAGTCTAATTACAGCCCCGTTTTTTTTGTCAGGCCACCAAAACTCTACAAATGCACCTGGTGAGCGGCCACGCATACACCATGGACAACATTAAGCTGATGACCAACACTACGAAGAACATCTACAACGGTTTCGGAGAGGTTTACCCTGGCAAGGAGACGCCGCAGTACGTCGAGCTGCCCACCATTCGAGGATCGCTGAGGTTGTACGTGGAGGAGAAGAACGATAACAGTAAGATATTGTAATTTATGTGAAGTACTAAAAGGGTTATCTGGATCTGGGCCCCAATTTGGGCTTCGTGCCTTTTTCGAGGATGAGATCAATCGATTCAGAGAAGTGAGGTAGTTTTAACCAATAAACACGCTTCAAAGCATATATTTTTAAGACGACCGAAGAGCTGCCAAGTTCTTAAAGGGCTGTCTAACAAATTGTCAAAGTCAGCTATTGTTCACGTGATGGCCCTTTAAAAGTGGTGGCTGTAGAGTAAACAAAACGATTTTCCATAAGACGTGATGCTAATAAAAATGAAAATTTTGGAAAAGTGGAAAAAGATTCAGATTAAACAAAGTCACTATTTTATAGAGTAATCCTTTCTGAATCGGGGAGAAACGAGCATTTTGCTGAAATGTTAGAAATAAACTCAAAATGCGCAGTTTAAAGAGACAATGTCAAGTACTTTTATCTCTCTCGCACTTGCACATTGTGCATAAACATTGTCTCTCTCAGTTCGGCCTGAAGATCGGGCCAGATCGGCTTTTTAGAGAGAGTTACGCTATCTGATTTGAGAGAGATTACGTTGAAATTAACTCATATGTTTCGGACTTCCACTGTCTATATTTTATTTATACACAACGTTTCGATCAGTATAATCTCTGATCGTCCTCAGGATATATTCCTAAGGCTACGTATTTATATACTATGCGTAAATATTGTAAATATTTACATGGAGTAGTTCGAATCACACGCGGCTGATACCGCAATGTTGATGATACTTTTATTTTCTGGACCGGGAAGAACCAATAACTTTCAGAATTTCTTCACCACTTAAATAACATAAGACCCACCATTAAATTCACAATGGAGTTAGAGCAAAATTGTCAAATTCCTTTCCTTGATGTAGTGGTCAAACAAGTTGAAAGAGACATCAGAACAGCAGTCTATCGTAAACCTACCGACACAGGAAAATATTTAAATCAAGGTTCAAATCATTCTGCTACAAACAAACGAGACATAATAAGAGCTTTGTATAACATAGCCGTTCAAATTTGTAACAACGAAATATAAGGAAGGATCAGCAGCAGAATGGTTACAGCCTTAAACTTATAACAGATACTATTTATAAATTTCGGCAAACAGGGAAGAGATTACAAGACCAAAACCAGGCGCATGCATTCCTTACAATCCCATACACTAAAGGAGTATCAGAGAAAATTCGAGGAGTAGAGAAAAACTTTAATATAACAGCTTTTAAATCTAATAATACAATTCGAAGCCTTCCTAGTAAAACAAAACCGGATAACAAACAAAATAAGGAATACATTTACCAAGTTCCTTGTGAGTGTGGTGAACCATACATAGTTGAAACAAAAACACCACTTAATTAAGAAACATCAGACGAATACTCAAAGAGGTAAAACAACGAAATCAGGAATCGCCGAACAGTCATGCTCAAAATAACAGCGAATGAAGTGGACAGAAGCAAAGGTTTTGCACAAGGAGCCACACTGGAAGAAACGAAAATTCCTTAGATCTGAAGTTGAAATTCAAAATTAAGAAACATCAGACGAATACTCAAAGAGGTAAAACAACGAAATCAGGAATCGCCGAACAGTCATGCTCAAAATAACAGCGAATGAAGTGGACAGAAGCAAAGGTTTTGCACAAGGAGCCACACTGGAAGAAACGAAAATTCCTTAGATCTGAAGTTGAAATTCCAAATATTTGGAAGCCCCTCCTTGGGCGGAGCCAACTTCTTAAACTTCACGGTTCAGTGATTTCGCATAGTATATAAATACGTGGCCTTAGGAATAGATTGTAGTTTGCACCTGAAGACGACCAGAGATTGTACTGATCGAAACGTCGTGTATAAATAAAATATAGAAAATGGAAGTCTGAAACACAGAGTTCATTTCAAATACATCATTGTCTCAAACTTTCAAATAGAGATTACGTTATCTGTAATTCGACAGAGATAGGTAGAGGGACATTTCCACGTTTAATTGCGAAAATGCTTGTACTTTCAGGGCATGTTATTCGACGAAATCAACGCAAGATAAGTGTTTCACTTCACATCAATCGATTGATTACATCCACCGTACAGATCCGCACAAATCGATTTAAGGAAGTGGTTTATCACGCTAAAATGAATTAAACGATTTTGCCTAACACAACCTAAAGAAAAAAGAAATGGTATCTCTGGATTTACCAAAAAATCTGTTGTTCACCTAGTAGTTTTATTTTTTTTTAACTGACATTTAATAACATTTAATGAAGAAACTATAATAAAACCCTCGGAGAAAGCGATTCTATTTAAAACCGTCCTTACATAAAACCAGTTTTAAGAGCGTATGAATGTAGCCACTAACTTTTTCGTTTCTGCAGTGTTTTAATAATTCTACCCAAACACTCATTTTTATTTCATTTCATACATTTTTAACTTTTATGTTAATATTTGTTTTAACACGTAGGTATACAATTTAATTTCTTATTTTTTTTTAAACAGATGTACCAGACGGTAACAAAAGTAAGTTGTGTGCTTTTTTTAGAAAAAAAAAATAAACTCAATTTCAGTATCATAGTCTAATACTTACACTACGTTTGTAGGGTATTTAGATCAACTTGGACCGTTTCGAATATGTATTCAAATCTTTTTCAGTTGACTCATAATTTTTAAAGTTTATATATTAAAAGTGAAGACAGAGATCTAATAATATCATGGAAACGTAGTAATTTCTGGTGCTGGTTGGTATCTTGTAAATTGTAGCTAGGCTCCAAATAATAAAACGTAGTTAGTCTAACAATGACGGTAATGCATTTTTTTCATAATTGAAAAGTGGATCAAACTTGACATAACTGAAATTGAGCAGAAAGCAGAATTTGTCATCATGTCGAAAGTGGGAAATTTATTTTGATATCAAAAAAATATAAAAATAAATTTGGGCTTTTTAGTCGTCCGGCTTAAGTTGCAAGCATGAAATTTGGCACACTTATTCTTTAGACAATTCTTTAAAATTTTGGTCGCGGAAATCGATGATCGGATGTACAGGAGCAAAGATGGCGGCGATTTTTTCAAAATGGACGTCTATTTTTTAAAAAAATTGTAGGTTCGCCATTAAAACAATATTATACTCGATTTCATATAATTCGATAGACAGAAATTGAAAAAAAAATGGTTAAATTGACGTATGACGTTTATCGTCCTTAAAGAGTGACATTTTATTTTTAAAAAATGCATTTTGAGAACTTTTTTTTGATAATTTTTCATAATTTAATAAGCCGCGTCAGGTCTTTGGTTGTAATTTTCTGATTTACAGGGTGATTGGTTTAGTTTTATCAGGCCAGTCAAAGTAAGATATTTTTAAAAAGCTACATTATCATCCGTATGTTTTTTAGTTTTTAAGGAAAAAATGTCAAATTTGGTACGATTATTACAATCGTAAAGATAAACTGATATTCTAAATAATTTTTGGATAGGTGGCGCTGCGGACGACGTGGCACCTAAATTTCCGATTTTAAATTTCATATAAGTTCATATTTTTTTAATAGCTTAGGAAAGACATCCATATTTAATAATATAATCGATTATGTATAGCTGAAGTATGTAAATTTTTATAAAAATAATTTTAGTTTGGTCGCCAAAATTTTTTTTGAGTATGTAAAAAATCCGGTTTTTCAACGTTTTCTTCAATTCTTCCTAGCGACCAAGAATTTGGCTGGTTATACACGTTGACTTCTGATGAATTAGAAGGCCTCAACAAATCGATTCAGGTACGAAATTCCAAATTCTATTGGGCCGTTATTACGCTATAGGATAGTAAAGTTGAACTAACATGTGTTTAGTCGCCCCGAATAGGTTCTCTTATGTACCCTATTGTTCATTTATTGCGGAAAGCACCAAATTTGGTACGCTTACTTTTTTAACAATTTTTTAAGAAAGTGAATAAGAAAATTTATGATCAGATGTACAGAAACCAAGTTGGCGGCGAATTCTTCAAAATGGCGCTCTTAAATCGAAATTTACTTATCAAGAAAAAAATATACTTGAATCTATAGAACTTAATGAAGAGAAATTTGACAATACTAGTTAAATTGACTTGCACCTTCGATGACGTTGAAAAATGTCACTTTACCTTAAAAAAATGCTTTTCCAGAGCAAGTTCCAGAGCCTTTTTTTAAATCTTTTATAATTCTGAAAACGGCGACAGGTCTTCTTTTATAATTTTAACATGACATCAACATATCTCTCCTAAGTGACTTTTTGCTTATAGGGTGATTGTTTTAGTAATATTTTTTCAAAAAGCCACATTATTATCTGTTTTTTTTACTTTTTAAAGTAGAATTTTCAAATTTGTTACGAATTGTTAATGCTACCTTATGAACTAAATTTTTTTTGGATAGGTGGCGCTGCAGACCACGAGTCATAGAAACATCCGATATTTTAAAATGATTAAATTATTATTATTACAAAATTAAATTTATTGAGATAATGTTAGGCACCCACTGGATGTTTTTTTACGTTTCCATAAATAATACAAAAAAATATAGTGCCTTTATAAAAATATAGAGACTCTAATACATGTAAGTTGAAGAATTTATTGCCCTAACTATATAGATATAAAAACTATCTAGTAATCGTAACAAATTTAAAAATTCTACTTTTTTAAAAATCTTACTAAACCAATCACCCTGTAAGCAAAAAGTCACTTAAGAGAGATGGGTTGATGTCATGTTAAAATTATGAAACTTAGCGCAAATCAAATAAGAATACCTGTCGCCGTTTTCAGAATTATAAAACATTTAAAAAAAAAGGCTCTGGAAAAGAATTTTTTTAACGTAAAATAACATTTTTCAAGGTCATCAAAGTTGCACGTCAATTTAACTAGTATTGTCAAATTTCTCTTCATTAAGTTCTAAAGATTCAAGCATAATTTCTTTTTGATAAGTGACTTTCGATTTAAGACCGCCATTTTGAAGAATTCGCCGCCAACTTGGTTTCTGTATATCCAATCATAAATTTTCTTGACCACGATCCTAAAAAATTGTTAAAAAAGTAACCGCACCAAATTTGGTGCTTTCCGCAAAAAATGAACAATAGGGTACATTAGAGTACTATTCGGAGCGAATAAACGGCCCGATAGAATTTCGAATTTCGTATCTGAGTCGATTTGTTGGGGCCTTCTAATTTATCAGAAACGTGCATATCCAGCCAAATTTTTGGTCGCTAGGAAGAATTAAAGAAAACGTTGAAAAACCCGTTTTTTTTACATATACAAAAAAAAATTTAGGCGACCAAGGACCATAACTCTAAATCTAAATTCATTTTTATAAAAATTTACATACTTCAGCTATACATAATCGATTATTTTATTAAATATGCATGTCTTATCTAAGCTATTAAAAAAATATGAACTTTTATCAAACTTAAAATCGGAAATTTGGGTGCCACGTCGTCCGCAGCGCCACCTATCCAAAAATTTTTTAGAGTGTCAGTTGACCTTGACAATTGTAATAATCGTGCTAAATTTGACATTTTTTCCTCAAAAACTAAAAAAGATACGGATGATAATGTAGCTATTTTTAAAAATCTTACTTTGACTGGTATGGTATAACTAAACCAATCACCCTGTAAGCAAAAAGTCTATCAGAAAAGTTATTTTGATATCCTTACTAAATTATAAAATTAAAACAAAAGACCTGTCGCGGCTTACTGAATTATGAAAAATTATCAAAAAAAAAAATTCTCAATTCTCATTTTTTTTAAATAAAATGTAAGTTTTCAAAGACTATAAAGGTCATACGCCAATGTAGTCATTTTTTTTCAATTCCTCTCTATCGAGTTATATGAATTCGATTATAATCTTGTTTTGATGGCGAACCTACAATTTGTTTTTTTAAAATTTTGAAAAAATCGCCGCCATCTTGGCTCCTATACATCCGATCATCGATTTCCTCGACCAAAATTTTAAAGAATTGTCTAAAGAATAAGTGTGCCAAAGTTCATACTTTCTGTACAAAATGAACAATTGGGAACCTAAGCCCGACGACTATTTGGGCGTAATTGAAGGTTCCTAGTTAAACAAAAAAGCACCTCTGTTTTTCACTGTGGTTTTCAATATTTTTTACACACGTTGACACTCCACACTGTTTATGTTTTGTTTTTAACATTTTTTCACTATTTTTGTTTCACCCTCTGCTTTACGGACAATCACGCTTTTTTATTTAACATTGCATATCGTATCATATTTAGTTTGTCTGCCCAATCACATCAACTGCACTCGCGCTGTTGTTTGTTCAAAAGCTTTCCATCCAATCAAACAATGCCACGTACAGTGTGTATCGTGTTCTTATTGGTCCCCTTAAATTTAAGCCAATTAAAAGATGCCACGTTGGGAAAGCGTTGCACAAATACTCAAAAAAACCTATGTAATTATTGTTTTTTTCAGAGCAGGTATATAAAAATTATCCCAACACTTGTACCTACGAAAATAGTTCGATTTATTTAGTTCCAAGCTCACTTATTATTTAAAATACTAATATATCTAATTTTTTGATCTAACGCACGTTATTATCAGAATATATCAAAAAGAAGTTGTTAGTGCAAACTTTGGGCGCGCTATATTTGGACACCTCGGTTATAGCCGTAAATATTAGAGATAGAAAAAATGCTTTAATGTAAGGTTTTAATAATTTCGTCCAAATTTTCTGAAAACTTTAACAAAAGCTGTCAAATGTCATTCCATTTGTCAGATTTTGACATTAACTTTCTTATTTTAAAAATGTATTTTTTTATTTTGTCAAGTTTGGTTTTCCTTTCGTATTTCAAAAATATATCAATTGTCTAGTTGCGGTAAACAGTTTTCGAGATATTAAATATTTTTGGTGGAATTTTCACACTCCCGTTAGTGCCGTTAATATTAAAGATAGAAAAAAAATTTAAAAACAAAAGTTGTTGAGTTTTTTAAGGACTTTATACGTATTTTGCTACAAAATTTCAAATGTCATTTTTATGTCAAATGTATAAATAACTAAACTAAATTAGGACTAATCTATTTTTAAATACGAACGACAACAACGAACACAAGAAGTTTACTAATCTAGCAAATGTTCAAACACATCACCATTTACTTCAACACAAAGTTCATAACACCTTCTTAGGCCAGAAATCCTGTTGATTATTTTATGTCTCAGGTTTCTATTAATATTAATTGCTTCATTATTTCCTCGATTTTCAATTTCTTCTAAGGTGCTTGGGCGATATGAGTAAATATTCTCCTTTAAATGATCCCACAAGCAAAATCCGGAGGTGTTAAATTTGGAGACTTTGGTGGCCATGGTATGGTCCCATTTTGCTTGGTTCAAATGGGACCATATCATGGCTACCAACCTCGCCAGATTTGACACCTCCGGATATTTGGTTGTGGGACGATTTAAAGGAGACTATTTACTCATATCGCCCGAGCACCTTAGAAGAAATTGAAAATCGAGGAAATAATGAAGCAATTAATATTAATTAAACCTGAGACATAAAATAATCACAACGATTTCTGGCCTAAGACGTTATGAACTTTGTGTTAAAGTAAATAGTGCTGTGTTCGAGCATTTGTTAGATAAGTAAATTTTTTGTTGTTGTTGTCGCTCGTATTTAAAAATAGAGTAATCCTAATTTAGTATAACTATTTATACATTTGACATAAAAATGACATTTTACATTTTCTGGCAAAATATATACAAATTCCATGAGAAACTGAACAACTTCTGCCTTCAAACTTTTTTTTCTATCTTTAATATTAAAAACCTGCAATATCTCGAAAACTGTTTACCGCACCTAGACAATTGATATATTTTTAAAATGAAAAGGGAAAACAAAACTTAACAAAATAAAAAAATACAGGGTGTTCAATTTAAATTAAGAAAGTTGATATCAAAATTGGACATATGGAATGACATTGGACAGCATTTGTCAAAGTTTTCAAAAAATATAGACAAAATTATTAAAATCTTACCTTAAAACATTTTTTCATCATTAATATTAACCACGATAACCGGGGTGTCCAAATATAATGAATCACCCTGTACATTTATTTTGGTTCTAAGGGCCAATTGCATGATACAGTTTAAACCTAGTTTAAATATAACAGTTGTAAAGAATGTGACAACTGGTATATTTAGTTCAATGCGAAAGTACAATCTAAGCACCGGTTAAATTTAAACTAAGTTTAATATTACGGTGAAATTGGCAAAACATTTATTTTTTAATCTGTAAATATCTACCTACCTGTTAATTGTTATTTTAGTAGGTATCGACGGCAGATATGTTGAACCAAGTAAGTTGAAAAACCTAAAATTAATAAATAGTTAAACTTTAGACTATCAGAGCTTACTTGGCTTATTTTTTAGCGCATTCAATGCTACCATTACAACAAAATGAATCTCGTGTCCGCAAATAAAAATGAAAGTAAAACTCGTGGCATATCGGACAAAGCGTTTTTGTTTCTCACTTCATTACGACCAGGCCTCCAATGTATAATGGAGAATGGAGAATAAAAATTAGGGCCACGTAGTATGAAGCTCCAATTGGGGGCGATGCTGCTGCGAACGTTACCTATTTTTAAGAGTCATGTTACAGTGACCTTATACTTTTACAGGTTTCTACTTTATAACCTGCTGAACGGTACAGGATTCTGTATTTACGGTGTCTTGCACTTTTCAATTTTGATGTTTTTTTTTCTCGGTTTATTCGACAGGTGGCGCACACAGTTACTACGTCCCCAAGGATTACAAACTTTTTGTTTTAAATTCTAGAGGTGTGCATGGTCACTGTGTAGCTTCAACTGCCAGGTGTAATCCTATGACTCCTTGATGATTCCTAATAAGGATGAAACAGGTCTGTAGGTGTCTGGATTCTCCATTAGACATTGAAGGCCTGGTCGTAATGAAGTGAGAAACATAAACGCTTTGTCCGATATGCCACGAGTTTTGCTACCATTACGTTTAAATGCACGTATATAGGTATTCCCATTTTTACACAATATACTTAGCAGTCGTAAGTAACTAAAACGCAGGTCAACACAAAATTTTACCCTTAAAAAGTGACTGATTTTTTATTTTAACTTTTTGAGATTATCTAACAAGCCAAATTCAAAATTACAAGATACTACGTGGTTTTTTTCTATCCTAATGCAGCTTTTCGGCTTTCTTAATGACCTTTAAAATATTACATATATTTTTTAGTTTTGTCGTAAAGTGTTGGGGTAAGCAGTTTTTTTTATGAAGTGGTTCCAAACTGGTTCTTTCCTGAATCGAAAAAGTTATACTAAAACAAACATCTAAAAAATTATACAAGCGTAAACTTTTAACTTCGTCTTTTTTTCAAGTAGGAAAAAATGAATTATTTAAATACATCGTGTTGGTCTAAAAATATTGAAAAGATAAAGATGTTTATAGTGCAGGGGCATATGTCGATAATTTCTATCCCGTGGGATTTTGAACGAAGGAGTTATGTGACTATGTGGGATTGATAGCTCTTTAATCACACAATCAAATGTTACCGAGTGTTTTGTTTGCATCCGTGTAGAAGGGGTTGATATGACGTCATCTTTCAAGACGGCGGCCAAAAATCATAAAAAATACAACTTTCGCAACTGGGGCACGATTATACCCGATGCCATATAATTCGAGGACGAGGATTCCAAAAAATTAACTTTCAAGGTCATCTGATCTTAAATGACCTTGAAAATTGCAAGAAACAAGATTGTTGCCATATTCTCTTCAAAAAATCTTAATAATTCGAAGTTTTGTCACACTAACTTCAAATGTTCAAACTATTAGGCATATATGCCAAATTCGATCCTTCGAGTTTGATGCATTTTGAAGCTTTATGACCTTGAAAAATACCCCAGTAAAATTAACATATTGCAAAAATAACATACTAAAGAGCGCTATTAATCAACTATTAAAGCGAAAAGGACCAAATTTGGTAGGAAAGATAAGAAGATCGAGTCCAGTAACATTGTTTAAAAAAATTTGGTTCAGCTATGATGCGTTTCAATATGGCGGCTGATATATCAAAATGGCGACCTACAACCACCACTAAATCAATTGTTGTTGAGTTATCGCCGCTTACTATGAAAAAAAAGTTTAGTCGTTATATGCCCTTGATTGACCTTAAAAATACCATGTAAAATTAAGACATCAGGTTTTTTAGTGTTTTTTTCCAATTAACTACACAAAAACTTTAAGTGCCGGAGATAAAATTAACAGCCATAACGAAACACATCATTTTAAACCTCCCTATCATTTTTTTTTGTTCTGGCATCCAAGGTGTTCATGCTATACCCCGGTAAAAATGACCTACTTATATGTCGTTTTTATTAAGTTAATAAGAGAGTTAGCAGAAGTTAAGTATACATTACCATATACTGGACCAGGTGTTATAGATGCTATTTTCCAAAATGGCGGTGAGAAAAGCATAAAAAATTCTAATTATGCTAGTAGGACATGACTATACTTGTTTATTAACATTCATAATAAAGTTTAAGGATGAGGTTACAGCTATTTAGTCACATATTCATGTGCCACCGAGTGTTTTATTCGCATCCGTGTAGAAAGTTCCTAAACAATAAAAACGACAGGCATATAGGTCATTTTTACCGGGGTATAGCATAAACATCTTGGACTCCAGATCAAAAAAAAATGGTAGTGAAGTGTAAAATGAAGTTTTTAGTTATGGCTAAGATGTTAATTTTATTTCCGGCACTTAAAGTTTTTGCGTAGTGGTAAATTGAAAAAATTACAACAAAAAGCTGGTTTTTCACTTGCACATGGAATTTTCAGGGTCAATCAAAATCATGTATTAACTAAACTTTTTTTTCATAGTAAGTGGCGACAATTCAACAAGAATTGATGCCCATCTTGTCATTTTTGCTTTTTAACGAAATTTGATAAAAATAAAATATGGTTATAGGTCGCGATTTTGATATATCAGCCGCCATATTGAAACGCGTCGTAGTTGAACCAATTTTTTTTAACAGTATTATTGAACTTGACCATTTTATCTTTCTTACCAAATTTGGTCCTCTTCCCTTTAATAGTTGATGAATAGCGCCCTTTAGTATGTTATTTTTGCAATATGTTAATTTTACTGGGGTATTTTTCACGGTCATGAAGCTTCAAACTGCATCAAACTCCAAGTATCGAATTTGGCATGTATGCCTAATAGTTTGAGGTACATTTGAAGTTAGAAAATGGCAAAAATCTTATTTCTTGCGATTTTCAAGGTCATTTAAGCTCGGACGACCTTGAGAGTAAATTTTTTGTAATCCTCGTCGTCGAATTATATGGAATCGAGTATAATCATGCTCCGGTTGCAAAAGTTGTATTTTTTATGATTTTTGGTCGCCATCTTAAAAGATCACGTCATATCAACTCCTTTTATATGGATGCGAACAAAACACCCGGTAACACTTGATTATGCGACTAAAGAGCTATCAATCCAACATAGTCTCAAAACTCCTTCATTCAAAATCCCACGGACTTACATATGCTCCTTCACTATTAGGTAAGTGGTGTTCGGTCGATTTCTTAAAATTTGCAATTTTTATCTTGGTGAGTTTTATTTAGGCCCTAGGATTTTAGTTCCTAAAGTACAAAAAAATATTACCTACGTAGCCTGAAAAAAAAATGGGGGGAATTAAATTGACTAAAGCTTATTTTTTGAGGACTAAATAATTTTTAAAAACTTTTAAACGATGTCGCTACATTATATTTAATTTTTTTTTGTTAGTTGTTTGTTTTTGTACCACCTGTCTTTATCCTAGCAAATATTATTCTACAATTTTTTTTGTCAAGCCAATACTGCAAGAGATATTAAAAAGATCTAAAGAATGAGCGTCTTAAACCATTTATTAGCGGATAGCCAAAATATATTGGTTCAACCTAGAGCCCAGAAAGCTCATGAGCCTGCAGGGGCTCTTTTGCAGGCGAATTACAGGCGCAATTAGAGCCCTAGAAACCATTTTAGGGCCCATGGAAGAGCAGAAGGGAAGAAGAAAGCTACCTGACGACAAGAGAGTGACACTGATGTGGGTCACGAGGGAATACCAGGGATCGAGAAGGCAGATGAACTTGCCAGAGCTGGGACCGAAAACCAATATTTTTGAACCGGAGCCGCTCCTGGGAATCTCAAGAAAACAGGTGCAGAGCGAGCTCAACAAATGGGCGAGCGATCAACTGAAGTCGTCCTGGAGGGAAGAGCGAGAGTGCACAGTCCAAACTGTTCGTGAGTGAACCGGACGTAGCCAGAACTAAATGGCTTCTAAGAAAAACTCGCCAGGACATTGGACTATTAGTAGAAATGCTGACAGGGCATAATCGGCTGCGTAAGCACCTGGCATGCATCAGAGTGTTGGACGACTCCGCCTGCCCAGCATGTGGGTGGGCGGAGGAATCAGCGGTGCACCTGAAGGAAGAGTGTGACGGATACGCCAGATTAAGGCAGCAGACGTGTGAGCAATAGCAGACAATAGAAGAGGAGGAGCTACACTCTCTAAGATGGGCTGACATACTGCAGGAAGGCCCGGAGAGAGAGGCAGTACGAGTAGAGGGAGTGAGAGGATAAGGGTGCGAGACAAGATATGGCAGAAAGGGCCCATGAAGAGGCCTAATTTCCAGGCCTGCGGGCCGCCCCTTATTACTACTACTACTACAGTATATGTCATTACCCCCTCCAATAAAATACCAATAACCATTAAATTCGCCAATTTGGATTGTTTATTGTTGGCTGTTCACGTTTTACAGGGCAAAGAAATGCGATATTTCTAAAACAAGCCATTAAACCTACTTGAAAAGTGGAAAATAATATCTCACGACACTGTCGCAAATGCAGTCGTGACAGTAAGCAGTTTTCGGTAGCAATATTTAATTAAATTTCCCCTACTTTGGTTCAAACCGCAATCGCAAATATGCTCTGGGCAAAAATTGGTTGAAATTGGTTATCAGCTAATAAATGGCTTAAATTGAATTTGAATCGCCGACAAACACAAATTGTAAAAGGAAACCGTTTTCAAATTACATCAGATACCGGTCAAAAATTGTTTTTTGTTGACCTGTGGGTTAATCATAAAAGTTTGCAGTTTTCAAAAATTTCAAATATTTATTATAGGTTTAAAGAAAATTTAATATCACTAAAATGTACCATATAAATATATCTTCATTAAGAGGCCTACAGACACGCAAACATTTATTGAGATATGTACGCGCGTACTAATCTGCGTGTACATACCTCTCAGTGTGTAGGCAATATCTGCCTAAAATATCTGTGGAAGATGTATTCAGTCGCCGCTTGGAGATTTGTACGCGCGTACGCAAATTACACGGCCACATCTCTCCATGTGTAGACGAAACTCGGCGATAATATCAGTACGGTTCGTGTTTCTATTTAGAGTTGTTTTATTTGGCGTAAATCATGGCAGCTGATTTATTCAAAAGAATTTTTGACAGAGTTCATTGAGCTTTTTAAATCTTACCCATGTTTTTGGAAAACTAAATTCAAAGACTAAATGAATAGAAATTTAAAAAACGATACTTATAAAATATTGGTGGAAAAGTAAACAAAATAGAAAGGATCCATTTACTTTCGTTTATTCAATAATTGGTTTTGTTTCTTTTTTATTATGCACACACACGGCACTGCTAATAAATTTTATGCGCGTACATATCTCAAGAAATGATCGCGTGTCTGTAGGGCTCTTTAGAAGGCTTATTATAGGGTGGCAACAAGATTTAGTAATACAGTTGTTCCTCATTGGGAATATCCCGACATTTTTTTGATTATATTAATATATATGACAATTTTGAAGAATTTAGCGAAATTAATGGAGGAGGGGGAAGAAAAGGATTTCGACAATGACATATATTTGTCAAGTTCTATAATTTCGTTGAAGTCAAAGTTTAAATCAATTTGCCTTAAGATGGCGCTAACAACGCAATGAATTCTTGGTGTTTTCCGTAAATAAAAATTTTAAAGGAATAAAAGCATATTTTCTGGATAAGAACCTGTTAGATTTTGTTGGGCATGGGCTGCCCCTTTCGAAAATTAAATAAAATAATTGCTAGAAACCTGTCGAAATTGTTTTGTATTGTTTTTCTTACAGTTTTGACTAAGAGTAAAGCAATTTTAATGAGCAAACATTAAAATTTCAACGTCAAATTCAACATTTTTATAAATTTCAAGGCGAGGCACATTAAAGTTGATTTTTTCAAAGTAAAAATAGGAGTTCATTTAATTCGTTTTAACGCCTGTATTTCATCATGGATTGTCATAAGTGATAAATTTTTATGTTCGTATTGGAAAATATATTTTTTAAGCCAGTGGCGCACAGAAAAAGTTTTGTTCCTAAAAATTGTCTTAAAAAAAATAATTTTTTCCACTTGATTTGAAAAATATCAAGTATATTCTTTTCAGAGATGTCATTTTTTAAAAAATCGGACCATTGCTTCCAAAACTTACAAAATTGCCACAGGCATTAAGTGGGCGGAGCTTTACTGTATGAAACAGCTTTCTAAGCGAAGTGGTAGCTTGGCGAGAGCTGTAAATTATATTAATGTATGGTAACTTAAGATTATAACGAACTTTAATAACGTCAAAGATTTTTCTGAAGTTCCTAGGTTTTTTAGTAATGATTTTTGTGCTTAAATAAATACAATATAATATAATATAATACAATACAAGTAAAAACAGGACAAAAAGAGAAAAAAAAAGCAAGGTCAACTTTTTTTTAAAAAAGGACACCCAGTTTATTTTGGTAACGTTAAATAGAGTTTTTTTTTCGGATTCTAAAAATACCTAAGATAAAGCTAACATCTTTTTTGCAATGGTTTTTATTAAAATGGTAAAAATATTTCAATAAGAACAACGAGTAGCTCAGCCATTTTTCTTGTTTAACATATTAGCCTTATGGAGATCATTTTTCCATTTTATTAAAAAGGTAATATGTTAGATATTTTATCATATATCAGAAAGAACCGCCATATTTAACTTTGCCAAAATATACAGGATGAAAACCTCCGCTTAATTAATGCTTTCCGCACAAACATTGTCCAAAAATATGCGTTGTTGTAAACCATGTAAGTGTCAGAAATTTTAGTTATTTATCTTTTTTGGTTTAGAAAATATAGCCATTGTAAGTTTTTAAATTGTCACCCTGTATAACTAACGCTACGTTGGTTCACTTGAAAAGCATTTGTTTTTTTCATTAGTTTTATTCGTTTTTGAACCAAAATATTGGTTCCAATTTTTTTTGAGTCAACAAAGTTTTTCCCAGTTTGTTGCCACCCTCGTTTATTTACAATTCCTTTACCCCGAATAAAAACAATAAACCAAAGTTACTCGTGTACTTTTCAGCTTACATCATTCACTGGGGCGAAAAGAGAATTCCAGTGTTCAGACCGAACGTCCAATGCACCAATGGGATCATCCACGTCATTGACGTGCCATTTTTAAGAAAAGGAGACATCCGAGTCAGCGGCGGAACAACTATTATCCCGAGTATGTTAGGAATGGCCATCAGTGTTGCCGTGTTTATGTTAGTTTAAAAAGTGAGTTAATCATAGAGCAACCAGAATAACCACTAGAGGCGGCCACTTCGGGGTAAAAAACTTTATTTTTCTCTCATTTTGTTTAAGGCGAAAGTTTTGTATTTCGCCCTTTTATTTTAAGTTTAATCTTTCAACCATGGGCATAAACTTTACTGACAGCATTATTTCGTTTTACTAACGAAATTAATTGATTAAAACCTTTATTTGCCCAATGTTTCCTAGTCAATATAGAGACATTTAGAAGTTAATAGAGACCCAAACCAAATTTATAACCATAAACTTTAGAAAAACATAGACGATGAAATGTGTCACGGGATTCCAGCCTAACTACCTGGTTCGTGGAATCTTCATCACCTTCTATAAAAACTATGTCTGTGTTTTATTAAAGTATTTGATTAAACCAGTTTTCACAATTGCTATCGGCTAATTGAACCTACTCTGTCCAAGATAATTTTTAACGAAAAGATGATAGCAGTTTTAAGTACCATAGGAATTGTTAAACAATAAATATAAAATTAACCGACTATGTATCTCCTTTATTTTGCAAAAGCAAGATAATTTAATTTTCCATAAACATATTTATGGAACCACGTTTATCGGAGCCCAATCGCGTTGTCATCTTCAGGTCTGCCTCACAAGCGTCAAAAAAATATATTTTTAATAAAACAAGAGTTTTTTGTACTTCAGTGCAAAATAAACTTTCTGAATTTCGATTGATCACACAGAAAAGGAAACCTAGGAGGACGCCGTTTCGTCCTTTTTAGGAACTCATCAGATCACAATAGAGGAAGATGGCTGTTTTGTTTTTTAAATCGTGCTTTTTTACAGTAGGTATTTTCTAGATTTCGATCGTTCACACAGAGGGCGCCATTGACAGGATTTCGTCCGCTTGAGCCGTAATCTTTGACAAATAAGCGCGACCGAAATACGGCGTTGTTGTGTGAGCAATCGAAATTTAGAAAGTACATTTTGCGCTGATGTACAAAAATCTCTTGTTTTTTCGTTAGATTGACAGTGCCAGAGCCATCTTCCGTTTGTGTTTTAAAATATATTTTTGCTATATCATTACACCGAACATTAACAAGATAAGAAGGGTCACTCTAAGCTCCTCCCCTTGATATGCATATCTCACTCGAACATTGGATGTTACTCTTTCTCGGTCCGTCGAAGGCGCCGCTGGGCGAAATCCATCAATGCTCCCTTTTTTTGTCAAAATACTAGGCGAATAGTTGGCCAAAGAATAAACTATGTTGTTTACGAGTTTGACATTATGCAAATATTTAAAAGACGGGTTATCAAAAGCGTGACCTTCGGTCAGATTAGTGACCGAAGTATGTTGGGAATTTGGGACCTTTGGTTGCACTAAAACAAAATTATGATTGTTTTCCACAAACCAAAACTACACTTTTTTGCACTCGACGCACGTTTCGCTTCGATAAACAATGTTTATCGTCTCCTGATGATGCTAACGTTGTTAGCGAAACGCGCGTCGAGTGCAAAAAAGTGTAGTTTTGGTTTGTGGAAAACAATTATAATTTTGTTTTAGTGACCGAAGGTCACGTCAAAAGTCAGTATTTTGTATTTATTATAAAATATTGCCTTGTAATAGTTATTTAAACAACAAGTTTGGTGGACCGAGCCGAAGGCGAGGTCCACAAGTCGAGGGAGTGTGCAAAGAGGTTTTTAAACGAGTTTTTTACGATACTTTTTATACGACTGCAAATAAACAGAGACCAGAAAAATCAAATTTAACTCGTTTTTATTAATAAAATGTATAATATTCTATTTGAAGTATCTAATCAACAAAACAAAGGAGCCGTGACGGTTGCTATGGAACTCAGCCAACTTATATTGTTGGGTGACAACAACGAAAATCACAATGACGAGAGACCCGTGTGCAAAAATGACGTAAGCGTGTGCAAAATGTTTTGCACATGGCGTGCGCAAAATGGCGTTTTCAGATCGTGTTCTCCGTGCGCAATCGCCCTTTTTTCAAGAACGTCGTATAAAAAGTTTCTTACCTCCATAATCCATAAAGTCAGTTTGTTTATTATTTGTGTGATTGTCTTTTAAAAATACTTTTGGGTGTACTTTAACGTTTGACAGGTAAGATTGTTTTAAATATAACTTTGAGTAAATGACTGTTTTATTCAAAAGGTTATACTTGGGTGTCGTAAGTATATTTTCGACGAGTACTTTTTTTGATTAGCTTTTTCTTGATGAATAAGCCTTGATTCACCTTTCGTAAAAACATTATAATATGCAAGTATTATATTTAATTATATAAAAATAAAAACTTGTGCAGACTTGCATTTTTAAGAAATATGGGAAATAGTATTTTTGATGTATATCAAAATTTTCCTGTTTTATTAGGTGCATGGACCTTAAGAATTTTTTGCAATATACTGGGTGTTCCAATTGAAATTTTGCAAGTTTCGGTTGGCATTCTTTTTAACGCATACCTTGTATACATGAATATATACTAGTATATATACTGTAACATTTATATATATTGTGTCGATTAATTTAAAGTAAATTTGAATATTCTATATTTGCATTTTAAATAATATATGTGAAATGTGAAAATTCACACGATCATCCTGTATATCAGCTAAATAAGAATAAATACATAAAACAAAATATTTAGTTTTTTATTAAAACTAAATATTATTAAATTACAATCTGGAAGTTTTTTTTAATGTCCACTTTTTTACAAAGTTCGATTCCAAGAAGAAAAAATATGTTTTTGTGTTTGTGGCATCCAGCACTATTATTTAACACCCTATAAACCTGTAAAAAAATGCCAAAATGCCAAAAATTAAAAAAATTACATTTTAAGAAAATAAAAATAGCATACATTAAAGCATTGAATTTTAAGTAAAAAATGTTGAATAAACTTTTTTGTAGCACGTTTAGTTTTTAAGGGAATTTTTTAAAAATATTTTAAAATATTCAAAAATTGGCGTTTTTTCATTAAAAAATCAAATTTTTTAAAACAAATTTTTGAGAGTTGTATAGAATCTTATATTGAGCAAAAAATGTTCTGTAAAGTTTTTTTATGTATTCTTGCAAAAAAAATGTAGTTTGAAATTCTGCAATAATGGTCAATTTTATTGGCCTTTCTTGGATTTTACTAGGAATTTGGCGATAAAAATAAAAGACCAAATTCAAAAGATAACTGCGTTCTTTTTCTACCAGCTAGCATTAAAAAAATATATATAATGATGTTCACTTTGTCAAAGTGACAGGATTTCTCCATAAGGCTAATTGGTTAAGCCATAAAAAGTAACAAAAAATTAATTTTAAAAAACGTTTGAGATTTTTTACCGATTTGAGTTAAACAAACTGAATTTTATATATAATCCAAAATAATTTTTGCTTTTGTGGTTGCCATCTTGGTGGATGGTGGACGAAATTAAAATCAACTTTTCCTTTATGCTGGATAGTTGCTTTCTACGTTGATTTTAATTTCATACACCATCTTTCTGTATTTCAATATGGCCACCAAAAAAGCAAAAACTATTATTGAATATGTATATAATGCAGTTTGTTTAACTCACATCGTTAGAAAATCTCAAATGTTTTTAAAAATTAATTTTTTCTTAGTTTTTATGACTTAGCCAAAACCTTATGGACAAATCGTGTTACTTTCACAAAGTGAACATTATTATATATATTTTTTTAATGCTAGCTGGTAGAAAAAGAACGCAGCTATCTTTTGCATCTGGTATTTTATTTTTTTATTGACAAATTCCTGGTAAAACCTATAAAACCAATAAAATTGACCATTTTTGCAGAATTTCGAACTAGATTTTTTTTTGTGAGAAAAGTGTAGATGCTATAAAAAACTTTATGAAACATTTTTTGCTCAGCATAAAATTGATTTTTTTAATGAATTGTGTACAAAATTCTAAAACTTCAATTTTTACAAATTTTGAATTATTTAAAAAAAAATTCTAGAAAACTAAAAGTGTTACCATAAAGTAATTATTTACTTTATAGTGCTAGAAAAAAGTTTATTTGACATTTTTTACTTAAAATTGAATGCTTTATTGTGCGCTACTTTTTACTTTTATAAAATGTAATTTTTTAATTTTGAGAAATTTTGGCATTTTTTTACAGATTTATGGGGTTTTACACCCTAAGATTACGGAAGATTTTGATTTTTATCTTGAATAATAGTTCTGGATGGTCCAAAACAAACAAAACTATATATTATATTTTTTGTGTTTGGACCATCCAACACTATTATTCAAGATAAAAATCAAAATCTTCCATATAAATCTTAGAGTGTAAAACCATATAAACCTGTAAAACAAATTGAAAAGGGTCCTCCATTTCCTCAAAGAGACTTGAATTTCAAATGCTTCAATTTGGGAAGCTCAAAGTCATAAAGTCTCAAAATACAAAATTGATTTAAAATTTGGTAGGGGACACGTGTTTCGCCTACATAGGCATCTTCAGAGCTACAAGTTACGATATACTATAAGCTAATTCTAATTACAAGAACCGTCAAAATTAAAAAAGAAAAGAAAATAGTAATTACCTGGTATATAAAACGTCACGGTAGAGATTAACATTTAAAGAACATTACAAAAGTTTAAAAAAGTAAAAATAAAAAACATTTAAACAAACGAGACTCATTCTACATTTTGCAAATAAAAGCAAATGAACATTTTTAGGTTAGGTAAAGGACATAACCACAAAATAATTATAAAAGTTTAAAAAAAAAATTATTTATGCCGGAGTAAGGACTCAACAATTGTCACACTGAGCTATATTCGTTGTTGATGCTAATATTTCTCAAAATTAAAAAATTACATTTTATAAATAAAGCATGGAATAAAGCATTCAATTTTCAATACCGCACGGCTGCATATTTCTCAGAATCGTCGGTGATTTTTTGTAAGCACAACATCAACTGTCAACTTTCTTATCCTGTTAATGTTCGGTGATCATTATAACTAAAATTCCTAAAATAATAACATTGTTTGATCAAAATGGCAGGGCCGTATTTAGCATCTTGAACAAAGATGGAATATTAGTGTCTAACCGTAGACAACGGGATTCCCAAATCAGATTCCATAAATACAACTACAAAAAGCGCCGGAAAAAGAAGTGGTCAATTTTTATAAAGAAATAAAATAATTGAATGGGTTTACCTTTTTTTCGGGCTTCAGAACCTCATCCTCTTAACGTAAAACAAATAGCAAGTTTAATATTGTGTGTATTAAATAACTATTAACTACTCGTAATAAGTAGGTTGTGTACTATTCAAGAAAAGGGTATATTCACCGTTATAGAGAAATTGATGTCATAAAATTATAAAGCCTTTCCAAAAAATTTCTATCTTAGACTGATTATGTAGGGTATATTTAAAAAGCGTGTTTTTAAATCATTTAAAAGGCCTAAGTTGAAAATAGCTGTTTACTATTTTCCTTGAGATAAATTGCAATCTCTAATAGCTAAGGTAGTAGAAAATATAATATTTCCAATATTTTTTGTCCATTCCATATCTATTTTGTACACATGATAAAGCATTTTAAATAATAAATTATTATTATAATTTCAAAAAAATACATTTCTTAACATGAAACTATATGTAATATTTTTTAAGCTTTTATTAGGTTTTAGAAACAGCACGTTTTTGTTGACTTAAGAAGTTCAAGAGTTTAAAAAATTCTTTAAAAAATATATTCACTGTGTGATTTGTGTTAAAAATCGTAAATTTTTATTCAGAGTACTTGTCGCACGTTAAAATGGGACAACTCCTCTTAACTTTCCCTACGTTTTTGGTAGGTTTTAAGTCACTTTTTTACCACCATAAATCCGCAGAGAATAGTGCATGCTCTGTATTAAAATCTACGATTTTCTGCTTTCCTTATTCACGGTATACCACAATAACAAATGAGGCATATATATATATATATATATATATATATATATATATATATATATATATATATATATATATATATATATATATACCGGGTGGGCCATAAAAAACCGGACAAAATGTTTTCCGTTATAACTATCGAACCATACCACCGATTTTAATACGACCGGTTTTTGCAGGGAATTGATCAGGACTTTGAGTAAAAATTTTTTCGTCCGCCGTCTTAAAATCTAAGATGGCAGAAAAAAACAAACTTTACCCTTCAAAGAGCCACGTTTATTCTTATGTTACGAAAGTTTCATGGATCTTTTTATAAATTCGTAAAAAAGATCTGTTTCTGTAACGCAGAACGAGGTGCGAATCATTAAAATCGATTAAGTGGTTCCCAAAAAAAATAAAAAAAATTTAATCAGTGTTTTACGGATTATGCTATTGCCGTTTCAATTCTGTCTGCATATGTTTTCTTATAAATTCATTATTAGAAAACCGATTTCAATGAAATAAAAGGCATCATGGCGAAAATCGATTGTTTTTTAACCATTACTATTGAAATTTTCCGCCATCTTGAAATCCAAGATGGCGGACAGAATCAAACTTGACCCTTCAAAGAGGCTCGTTTATTCATATTTTCTGAAAACTTTTTAATTTTTTTATTCGTAGAAAAGTTCTGATTTTGCCACGCACAACGAGGTATAAATCATTAAAACCGGTTTAATAATTCTTAGAAAATTAATTTTTGTTTCCATCATTTTCCAGATTATACGATTGGCTTCTCAATTCCGTGTGCATTAATTCCCTCATAAATTCATAATTACTGACCCGATTTTAATTTAACAAAAAGCATTATGACAAAGATCGATTGAACCACTATTAAAATTTGTGGTGGTAAGACGCTCGATTATTCTTATGTTTCGAGAACCTCTCGACTTTTTTTAAATTTGTAAAAAAGCTCTGTCTCCGCCGCGTATAACTAGGTACAAATCATTAAAAACGGTTTAGTGGTTATTAAAAACATTAATTTTTTATTCATTTATTGTTTTTCAGACTATGGATACGAATGATACGATTGCCTTGCTAATTTTGTCTGCATTCGTTTCCTCATAAATTCATTATTACTAAACCGATTTTAATAAAATGAAAAACATCATAGCAAAAATCAATTGCTCTTTGGAGACTACTATTGAAATTTGGCGCCATAAAATTCAAGATGGTGGATTAAATCAAATTCTTCCCTTTATAAAGAACATTTTTTCATATGTTGCTGTTAAATCTAGTTTAGCTTCTTTAAAGAGATAAATTGAATTGTGTCCGCCATGGTTTCAAAATGGTGACAATTTTCGATAGTGATCTGAGTTTTTAATCTTCGTCATGATGCTTTTTATTTTATTGAAATCGGTTGAGTATCAATTTGAGAAGTCAATCGTATAATCTGGAAAACAGTGATGTAAAGAAAAATTATTTTTGGAGAACCACCAAACCGATTTTGATGACTTATACCTCGTTGTGCGTGGCGAGAGCAGAACTTTTGTACAAATTAAAAAAATATTTAAAAGTTTACAGAACATATAAATAAACGAGTCTTTTTAAGGGATAACTTTGATTTTGTCCGTCATCTTGAATTTTAAGATGGCGACAAATTTCAATAGCAGTAGTTAAAGGACAATCGATTTTCGCAATGAGGATTTTTATTTCATCAAAATCGGTTTAGTGATAATGAATTTATGAGAAAGTGTATGCAGACAGAATTGAGACGGCAATCGCATAATACGTAAAACACTGATTGAAAATTTCTTATTTTTTTGGGAACCACTTAACCGATTTTATTGATTCGTACCTCTTTCTGCGTGGCAGAAACAAGTCTTTTTTATGACTTCATAAAAAAGGCCAAAAAAATTCGGTAGCCTAAGAATAAATGAGGCTCTTTAAAAGGTAAAGTTTTTTCTGTCCGCCATCTTAGATTTTAAGATGGCGGAAAAAAATATATTTGTAGTTATAACGGAAAACATTTTGTCCGGTTTTTTATGGCCCACCCGGTATATATGAACAAGAGATAAGCATGACTTGGCGCAACTCGTCAGTGTCAAGATGTCATTTAACTTTTAGTCTTTCGAATCTGTCAACCAATTCGGTTGATCCAGGAATCCCCGACATATATAGAGCGTTTCATTAAAACATGCACTTTTTTATTGTCTATTACTTTGTCAATAAATGAATATACGAACTTTAAAATTGTTGAAAGGAGAAAACCTCAAAATTTACATTGACATTTCTTAATACTCCGAGATAGCGTACAACTGTAAAAAATTGGTATTCAAGGTGCGCTACTGTAACTTAAATGGTTTAGCAAACATTTTAAAATCGGTTAAGAAATAAAAAAAAGTTATACACTTCTTCAACTAGTGCCTCTCTGAGTCTCCCTTATGGTAAGAGAAACTTTGATATATATATATATATATATATATAGATTCTTTTTGTTACAGTTACAAATTGTTGGTCATCTTGAATTTTTACGAATTATCATTTTTGACATCAAATAAGAAAACTTTTAATTTTTTTTTTCAAAAAAGTTTTAAAATTTGGAAAACTATTTACATGGTTCATGGAAAAGGTGATTTTTTAATCGAATTTCTTATATATTACAAAAAAAAATATTCTTTCTTATCGACTTTAATTAATAATATAATACTAATAAGATTAAAAGTGGATATTGGCTATCTCTTATTGACATACCTATGTCTCATTTCTTGTGGGTAACCCTTTATATAAAAAACCTGTAAATAAATAAAAAAAAGTTGTAAGAGGTTGTGCGCTTGCGCGAGTGCTATAATTTAATTAAAAGTAAATGTTTATATAATAATATAAAAACTATAAAGTGTAAAAATGTATTGATTATGTTTTTAATTTGTTTTAGAATATGTCGTTTACTGGCTTATGCATTTTAATTTGTATCTGGGTTTTGTGTAGAGCGAAAAACTTGGCACCTACTTTGACGTACTCAAATTTGAGACAGGGCACCGCAAAAGAATTGTAATAAAATGGGTTTGTGTTAGAAAATTATAAAGCTCTATCCACAAAGTGTTTTCAAACATCGATCAATTTTCGAGTTTGAGAGACTCAGTTTTGGCCAACAAGAAAAGGTTGACATAGGTAAATTTTGGCGTTTGAACTAATTTAAGGAACTGTCATTAACATGTAACCCTTGCGAACATGCAAACATACTGTCACAGAAATTCGGCCAATTGTTACAATACTTTGACAGTACTATATTGACAATCAATTGTAGCAGTGGCGGTTCCAGGGGGGGGGCGGTGAATTTATTTAAAAAGTCGCCGATTTTTCATAAAAACAGTCAAAGGAAAGGTACATTAATTTTAGACCATTTGCATAAAACTTTTTCGCTTTTACAAAATTTTTCCCTCACGCCTCCCCTTTTGGGAAACTGCGACCGCCACTGATTGTAGAGCTAGAATTTATATAATTTGGTCCTCTTTATTTATTTCAACAACAAAAAAAAAGGATGGACAATCAAATATCTGAATCTGAGTTGTCTCTAAAATGCAAAGATTTTTCAAAATACGAATAAAAATAAGGGGTCGTCCAAATAGGTATTGCCGAGTTTTGATCTTACAAAATTGCTGTGCAGGGTGCATTTTATTAGTTTATTGAGCATTTTAGCATCTGATTCAAAACGTTTTTTCGTTTTAAGAAGATTTTAAATCGACTTAAAATATTTGCGATCCCCTAAATAAACAAAGTGAAAATGGCTTTATATCCTTAACGTTTCATGATTGAGCGTATTATAAGCGTATAAGATTTTTCTAAAATAAACTTGTAGGGCATTTTACATGTTTTTTTTTGTAAATTTTCTTTTGCTGTATTAAAAAAAAATAATTACATATATAAGGTCACTATATTTTAAAGGTTTTTGTTATAACTATTAAGATTCAGTGATCGTATTCATCCTGCTAGGTCTTGTAAGATTTTTAATCCTATTTGCACATAATGTTAGCACGTTTCATATTATAATAATATACATTATGCTTTTGTAAGGCAAAAATACACTAAGGAAAATACAAGAGTATTTATTCTTACTTACTTTTTGTTAAAAAGTAAAGAAAATATTTTTGTTTCTTAGACAGATTATACAGCAGATTATATAATATATCAAAAGAAATTGAAGGTGACACACCTTACACTGCCCTTTTTAAATTTATAAAGTTCAATTATATAAAATTATAACACATAAATTATTTAAGAAAAGAGAATTATAAATGATATTATATTAAGTACCTATTAAATATGATTGTTTAATGTAACGTTTACTGAAATTTTTGTAAATATTAATGTGCTTTCAATAATAAAGCGTATTCTGCCCGAAAAAGTAGTATAAGTAATGATTTTTACTTACGACCAACCCATAATACTAGTTTAACGAGCGTCCACACGACTGTAATGGAGCATTTACATTCCTAGGATAATAATGAAGCTTAGACTCAAATCGTAAGTGATGAAACTTTCTTCAAAAATGTAAATTATTTTTCTATTTTTTTAACAAAATAATTATTTATCAATTATACAGGGTGATTCAAAATTCCCTAAAAAGACTTTAACTCTATGTAGAATTTTTTTTTTCTGAACAAGAATTAGTAAAATAATTTTTTTGTAAACTCTTTGGTTTCAGAGATATTTGCATTTAAAAATATTTAATATTTTCTGGGAAGCACCCTTAACTATGTGGGAGAAACATCAAATTTTGAAAACAAAACTTCGACAACTTCAAAATGCTTGACATTATATTAAGTACCTATTAAATATGATTGTTTAATGTAACGTTTACTGAAATTTTTGTAAATATTAATGTGCTTTCAATAATAAAGCGTATTCTGCCCGAAAAAGTAGTATAAGTAATGATTTTTACTTACGACCAACCCATAATACTAGTTTAACGAGCGTCCACACGACTGTAATGGAGCATTTACGTTCCTAGGATAATAATGAAGCTTAGACTCAAATCGTAAGTGATGAAACTTTCTTCAAAAATGTAAATTATTTTTCTATTTTTTTAACAAAATAATTATTTATAAATTATACAGGGTGATTCAAAATTCCCTAAAAAGACTTTAACTATAGGTAGATTTTTTTTTTCTGAACAAGAATTAGTAAAATAATTTTTTTGTAAACTCTTTGGTTTCAGAGATATTTGCATTTAAAAATATTTAATATTTTCTGGGAAGCACCCTTAACTATGTGGGAGAAACATCAAATTTTGAAAACAAAACTTCGACAACTTCAAAATGCTTGACAAAAACCCTAAAACATTTCATTGTCAGCTAGTCAGCACACGTAGACTTGGTTTTATTTTTTTGTAATTTTACTCCTAAATTCACAGAAACAAAAATATGAAATTTAAACAAATTAGTTACGTAACTTTTCTTAGATTAATGATATCTTACCACTGGTCAAATCTTTCTAAGAAATTTTGACTCACCCTGTATAAATTTTAAAAATTTCAAGAAAATAATTAAAATTTTCAAAAATTTAAACATTTTTAAAATTCCAAAAAAAAACAAAAAATTTTAAAAAATTCTAAAAATTCAATAAAAATTCAAATTTCTTCAAATTTTCAAAAATTTAAACATTTTCAAAATTCCAAAAAAAATTCAAAAATTTTCAAATTTGAAAATTTTATGAAGTTTTCAAAAACTTGAATGTCACAATTTTGTCTTAACTCTCTTAGAAACATTAATGATGCATAAATAATACAGTAAGTATGTACTTAGGAGTGTTTAGGTGTCAGTACAGTAAAATTGTCATTCATTGGTATATTCTTTCAAGAGCTCTGAAAGTAAACCCCCCAAATTTGTGTGTCCCCCACTCCTCGGGAACCATCCGCCAGGGTCAGAAGGCGAAAAAGTCTGAGAACAAAAATATTCGGCAAAACATTTTCAACATTTTTGTCCAAGTGCTCAACTTTCTGCAGTTAGTTTCCAAAAAGATAGAGGGCGCCAAAAGTTACAAAAAATCAGTTTTAACGTATCTTGACCAACAAAAAGTTATTTTTTTAAAAAAACTACAGCAACTGAAAGTCAGTAAAATTCTTTGAGAACCGCTTTTTGGGCAGTCGCGTGTTGTGGATTGTATATTACATAAAAATTGCCGAAAGTATATGACAGACATTTAGTCGGGTACCGATAGTCGAGTAATTTTGGTCAAAATGGTTTTACATAATTGATGCAGTAAAATTTTCATTTCATGTCGAAATAAAACCGGACAGGCTGAGCCGGACCAGGTCATTTGTGTAGCGTACGTCACAAGCTTTAATTTGATATCTCATTTGTACTGCTCTTAATATAAATAATAATATATAATCCACAACACGAGACTTTATGCATGCCCAGAAAGCGGTTCTCAAAGAATTTTACCGACTTTCAGTCTAAGAGAGACTGTTTCTCCGAGACCTACAACTTTATCATTTAGTTTTGACAAAAATATTGAAAATTTTATGCCGAATATTTTTGATTTCAGACTTTTTCGCCCCGGACCAATAGAAATAAAGAAAAGACGGTTACTAAGTTTTTCAAAAAGGCGGATGGTTTCCGAGGAGTGGGGGAAACACAAACTTTGTGATCTTACTTTTAGACCCTCCCCAACGGCGATTGCCCCTGCCCACCCCCTGGGACCGCCACTGAAGTATGGTCCATTAACCTCGCATGCTATAGTCATTACAGCCTCAGATGAATTAAGAAACTCGCCTTCGTCTCGCATCTCAAACTTCATCTCCGCGTATAATGACCATCATAACATAGGCAACAGACAGGAACCGCTCTAGATAGAGGAAAGCACTATGTTGGCGCCCCGAGAGCTACAATTTAGCGCACACCCAACCGAAGCCTACCCAATTCAGTTTGCCCGTGCCTGGAATGGGCTCTGCAATGGGCGCATTCTGGGCACCAAATGTTTTTATTGTTTTCTTCGAATGTTGGCTAGCACAGCGCTATATTTGATCATCTATGGTATAAAACTGGATGCCCACGGTTTTTCCGAATGTGCAAAATCAAATCCGTAAAAATAAACAAATTCGAAATTTAACAGACCTGTTTTTAATCGAACCATTGCTCATCAAACTCATTGAATATCAAACTCGTAATTTGTAAAACCCCTTTTTAATAAAACCATGAATTTGTCAAACCATTGTTTATCAAAACCAGATTTCGTCAAACTCGTTGTTTATTAGAAAATATTTGCTAAATTGATAGCGCATTCGACAATATTACTTACACTTGATTTCAAAAAAAATTTATACATGCATTTTTTCCTATGCCACAAAATTTAGCTTTCCATTAGTATATACTATTATAAGGCACCACCAGCTTAGTATGCCTGACAGCTTAAAATTCAGTGTGACATCCTTAAAAATGCCACAGATATCAACATTTACAAAAGTTCAACTCGAGTTTTACAAGACGGCTGGTCTATAAGAAGAGCGGCCACCCATTTTGGAGTTGATAAAATGACGATAATGCGATGGAAAAAGCGCTGGATTGAAAATAATTCTACTGATAGGAAAGATGGATCAGGACGACCAAAAGTAAGTTCTGAAGTGAAAGATGAGAGACTTATTGACAATTTCAGACAAAATCCTTTTTCAACGTCGGTTGAAGCAGCTAATAATATTTCCGGGTTCTTTAGCAACAGTAAATAGAAGAGTAACGAAATCAGAAGTCTCTTGTCGAGTTGCTGCAAAGAAGCCTTTTCTAACAGAAGAACAAAAACAGGCCAGAGTGATTTTTGCACTGAACAACGTTCTTCGTGATAATGTCTTCTGGGAGAGGGTGGTTTTCACTGACGAAAAAATTTTGCAATCATCTTCAAGCAGCAGGAGAATTTTAGTTTATCGTCCACCAAATTCTAGATTTGAACCCGAATATACAAAACAAATTAAAAAAGCTGGACATTTTTCTGAGAATCGAAGGAAG
Organism: Oxystoma pomonae; assembly: GCA_963921995.1. Classification (NCBI taxonomy): domain Eukaryota; kingdom Metazoa; phylum Arthropoda; class Insecta; order Coleoptera; family Brentidae; genus Oxystoma; species Oxystoma pomonae. Next base: position 111,144,352 of record OY998165.1, read on the forward strand.
ATTCAATAGTGAACGATATATTGAAATCCTTGAAAACGTTATGCTGCCATCTGTACAGGCTTTACGTGAAAATAATGACTTCGTTTATCAGCAGGACAACTGTCCAGTACACACGGCTAATGTTGTTCGCCAATGGTTTTAAAATAATAATATGGCCAGCCAACAGCCCTGACCTTAACCCAATGGAAAATATATGGGGTGGAATCGTTAAAATAATATACCAAAGGAATTAGAATTTCAATGCTGCAAACGCTTGTAATAGAGAAAAATGGTGATCCTATTAAATACTAAATTATTTATTTTAGTTCTTTTTTAAGTTAAAATAATTAGTATTAAGTTTACCATCGTTTCTGTCCTAATCCAAGATTCCTATTCGTCGACTGTTTTCAATCCAGTGCTGTTTCCATCGTATTATTGTTATTTTATCAACTCCAAAATGGGTTAGCGCCCTCTTTATAGAGCAGTCTTCGTCCATTACTCGAGTGATAATTTGATATTGTTCAATAAAAACTTTACTAAAACATTATTTTTGCTGATTTTTTAGTATTATGCAAAATTTAATATAAAAATAAGGTTGCCTTTAATTTAAGTAAAAAAATATTTTCAGTTTTACACACCTTTTTTGTTGTTGTCGTACTTTTAAAGGTTTTAGGCATTTTAGCTGGTAGTCCGTATATATTATACACTTTTAGAAAGGTCAATTTTGTGACTGCATGTATGCGTTTTTTTTAAAATCAAGTGTACGTCTGCCAACTTGCTGGGCCCGTTGCACTAAGAACACTAATCCTAGAGCAAGCTCTAAAGGAAGCAAAGCCTAACATTTATTTTGACACTTGCGTTGTCATTTTTGATTTGTTTGCCTCGCTTTACTATTTATTCCTGTTGTGTGCCAGGCTGCAAAAAATAGTCTTGCGACGGAGTTTAGCAATTTCAAGCACCTATTAAAGGTAAGTTATAATGCAACAGCAATAGGAGGAGAGCTTGGCTGGAAGCCTTCGGACAAGATTTTAAGCAGCACGAAAATTTAAGTATTTGTGAGGCAAGTTTTATAACAGTACCTATTTTTGCCCCGATCTTGTATATTTGCGCGCCTGGTGTGTGAACTTGTGTGTCCCATTTTATATCCGAAATTAGTAAAAAAATTATTACGGCGTTGTGAAAGTTGATCTTTAGTCGAGTTTAGCTATTCTTGGTAAAAATTTTTTTAAGATATAGGTATATAGTTATTTAGTTTATGGTAAGAATTTAAGTACTTCTTTTGGGGCAAGTATTCGCCTGTATATATGTTACCGTAAAACCCCGATTTCAGTTACAACCTGGAATTCCTAGGAAAAACTAGTTTAGATTAGGTCAGTTGGATTAGGTCAGAATAAAATATAATATAAACTTATATAATTTATAAAGTTAATAGTTATAACTAGTTTTTACTAGGAAAAACCGGGTTTTGACAGTAACATATAGGTACTGTGATAAGAATGCGTTGTATTGGTAAAAAATTATAAATCTAATGTAGTTTTAAGTTCATTTGAATAATTTAGATAACTTTAATCAGTTTTCTGTAATTATTACGGAATAATTATTTTTTTTTACGTATTAGTATAAATATAATAGTCAAAAGAAAAAAAAACTGTTTTAATTCTTACTTGAAACACAGTGACACAAAATGTGTTATTAGTACACAATCATCATATCAACGTATGGTACGGTAGTTAATCAAAAATTTAGTTGCGATTTGGGTCCTAAAACACCTACATCTACAAAAAAAAGGGATTTTCTGTCGATCTGCACACATGATAGAGAAGGCATTATGTATTATGATTTTAACCAAAATTTGGTACCAAAGCGTCACTTACCAAGTAAATGTTGAATAGAATGATGGGGTTTTAGGAAGAGAAAAGTGTGAAATAGTTGAAAAAATTGTAACTTTGAAGTAAACATTTTTCTGCAGTTTGGTTCAAATTACTAAGAGCTTTAGTTTTTGAAATATTTAAAAGAGGTGTTAAAATATTTTTATCAAAACATAATTTTTGAAGCAAAGAAGCAGATATCAGTATACGATTTCAGATTTTAGTTCCTGTGAATAGTACTTACCTGAAAATTTTGTTGTCTGGTTTTACAGAGGGTTTACCCAACTTTTCGTATTGATAATTTATTCATAACTTTAGTAATTCTGAATGCCTGTCGTTTTATTTCTTTATCAAAATACAGAGAACCCGGACTAAGAGTAAAATCTGTTAGATTTATAATTTTTGCGTATATTTTTTACTTTAGTAACTCGCGACTGTATGATAATTACTAGTCGTGCTTTCGAGAAATACTTTCTTATCGTATTTATCATTCATTTAAGTATTTAAAATAAGAACGAGCCGCCCATGACAAAAGCGAGGCAAATAAATCAAAAATGAAAAGTTAAACTTTTAAAGTAATGTCACGCTTCCTTTAGGGCTTGCTCTAGGATTAGTGTCCTTACGTTGCACGCCCACTATCCATGGTTTAGCCCTGGAAGCCTTCCTTTCGTAAAAGAACAGTTTTACTGGGCTGCAACCTTCTTACATCGTCTGGGACCAACAGATAGTTCTCAAGGTGCGACTCTTTTGACCTGGCCAGAGCCGGACACTCCAGCAGAACATGCAAAGACGATTCTTCGTGCTCCATGCACCATCGACTCCCTAAGTCTCCGGCGACTCCCAGCGTCTTTAGGTGCTTGTTAAGGTAACATTAACTACGTTTATACGCACCTAAAAGCGCTTTTATATAAGGACGGTTTTAAATAAAATCGCTTTCTCCGAGGGTTTATACACAAAATATGTACCTACGGGTATAGAAGGCGATCTGATGACTTAGGGCCCTGTTATAAGTTTTTTGCTACCGTTGCGCCTCTACTGACTCGGTTTCGAAGCTTGAATTAGGGTAGCGGCGCTGGCGCCGGGAAATTTGAAGTCGGGTATTTTTTAAAGTATTTCAGTTTAGAAACAACATTATTTTGGGAAAACTAATTCATCAATAATTAGTTTTATTTTCTAAAATATAAATCTAAGAAATAAACCAAATGCGTCGTATTTAATATACATATAATATTGTTCTTTTCAGAAGATATATATATATATACATATCGAAACTATTGTAATTTTTATTAAACCATTTATTATACTTCCCATGTCGGCCTCAATAGCAGCAGTTTCTTTTAAGACTTGCGAGTTTTCTTCATTTTCAAAAAATTTGGTGTAACTGGTTGCCCATCAGCATTTCTGAACGGAATGGGCTAAACAATACCGTAGGCAAAATCGGTTATTCTTCTCCCGTATCTAAAAATAGGGACATAAAGCTATTTGTAACTCATTGCATTATACGTATCCACATCTAGCGAGAACCAAGCACATTGATTGGTCAGAAACTTGTAGCACGTTCGAGAAGACCAGATATATGCTATTTTAAGGTGTTTCTGAACGCAATGGGTGCTGAGATACGATACGTGTGCCGTAACAATACGTGATACCTAACGCATCTCAACACCTATCGCGTGCAAGAACACCTTAGATTAGCATATATCTGCTCTTTTCGAACATGGTACAAGTTTCTGACCAATTAATGTGCTTGGTTCTCGCTAGATGCGGATACGTATAACGCGATAAGTTACAAATAGCTTTATGTCTCTAATAACCAAACCGAAATACGTTATACTTACGGACACTTAACGGGGCGCGCTCGGTTATTTTTTGCAACCAACCAGATTTATTTCCGAGCAAAAGCTGCAACTGGTAGGTGATAATTTGTGGTTTTGTTTAGTTAGGCTTTTAATTTTTTTTGTGGACGTTAATTTGCAAAAACAGAAATTGTTGTTTTCTTTTCTATTCTCTTAACATTGGCAGTTTGGATGTGGGCAAAGGAATACGGTTACGGTAATTTATGTTTGTGGTTTAAAAACTCTTTTTAGCGTCTCAATTAATACGTTAAGGAAATAAGGTGACAATAAGTTAGTGGTCTATTAACTCTCTATTGAATAGGCTGTCTTTCCTCTGGGTGCCGATTCTTGAATTTCGAGAGAATGGTCGCCTGGGAACGTTCACATCCTTCGGTTCGGCCAATAAGAAGGCTTAGAAGCTGCCAAGATTCTACGGTGCACGCGCAAAGGTAACTCGATTATCGTTTTTCAAGAGCACCCGTTCTCCTGCTCAGAGGCAGGTGTAGGAAAGTTCCTTTGATACACGGCAATCGGGTGCGATTCAGCCATTGTCGTGATAGCTTTAGCCAGCTATTGGTCGATATCAAGAAGGTGACCGTTCCCGTGCGACCTTCCTACAAAATTCCATAATCGGCACCCAGATGTAGAAACCTTGCCCGGTACTTACCCTTAAAGTCTGGTTCAAACTCTGGCAGTAAATGCAAGGATGGAATTACATGCCGAATTATAATAGAAGGCTTCGTCCACAGTTTTTATCAATAGTTTTCAGGTTTAAAATGTCAGGTGCATACTTTAAACCTATAAAACGTTTCAGATGCCACATCATTGTCTTTGTCGAACTTGATCTCTAGGGTGTGGAAAGCGATGAAACAGAAGATCTCTAGGACACAACACTTGGGTATAGTTTTCCAATTGTACTTATTATAAAAATCCTATAAATTACAATTCAAAAAAGGCCAAAAACACACAAAACTAAAAAACTTCAATAAAGAGACCCCATGAAAAGAACGAAAAGAAGATGACATTAATGGGCATTGATTAAGATAGATGTCATCGGCGCAATTTGACGCGTAAGCTTCGAGACCGAGTCCCCAGAGGCGCTGTAACTTATTTTTTGCGATGCTCTTAGTAAGAGATTTCTCTTTCTTTCTCTCTCCGTAGGTATATGCTTTGTGGGTTTGTACGTCCTTTAGTAAATGTCAATAAATATGTCAGTTTAAAGAAAAACAAATAAAATAACAGTTGTCAACAGATTTTTTGGAAAACCAGGGCTGAGTGATTCTTTAGTTTAGAGAAATGCGCTAAAGCATTTTTAAAGTGTTTATAACGATCCTACAATGGGTTTTAAAGCGATAGACCACTTTCTTAAATCACTTTAATAGTTTATACGACAACATTTTCAAACCGTCCTTATATAAAAAGAGACCTGTCGCTGGTCTCACACCCTTCCTGCCTAGGTGCAGCAAGGACTTCGAGCAGGTGCTCTTCAGTCTACTCTGTTTCGGTTGGATCGTCCATGCTGACCAAGATTTTGACCTGGAGCATCCTGAGCTCCTTGGCCAATTCCAATTTCCAATGGGTACTTTTGCAGTTCCATTTACTTTAAGTGTCTAACATTTCGATGCATCCGTATCGGTATACGTAACGCGTTCTAAACAAAGTCAAAATACGCTACATTTTTGACTTGCTCATGCCATGTTTCGAACGATGCCTGCTTCTTTGACGGGTGTGATGAAACAATCTCGTTGCGTACGGAAGGATGTACGTATCGTTAGGTACCCACGAACGTACGCAACGATTTCAATCAGCAGTCCTGTCATCGCACCCTTCAAAAAAGCGAGCATCATCGCATAAACAAGTCAAAAATGTAGCGTATCTTGACTTTGTTTCGAACGCGTTACGTATACCGATACGGATGCGTTGAAATATTTACTTTAAGTATCTTATATATTAAAGACTTACCGGTACATAAAGTCTTTCTTTATGACAGTTCCGCACAAAGTTTGAAAGGTTTCTGACATTTTTGTCATGTAAACATGTCATCTAAACATGCTCATATTGTGCCATTCTTAAATTTGACAAATTAAAGTTAATTTCGTCCTTTATTAAAGGCAGGAACAAACATTATGAAAGTGGACATTATTTTGATAGCAAAGATGACATATTTAGACAAAAACAATGTCAGAATCCCTTTAAACTTCGTGCGTAATTGTCAAAAATAGTGCAGTCTTTATTAAAGACAGGCTATGCCGACTTTATGTACCGATAAGTTCCAATTATCAGAATACGTACATTTTATATGCCTAATTTATAATATAATGTACCTAATACTTACCCCAAACATAGGGCTTCTAACGGTCTCCTAGAACATTCCCTTTCCTCCAATTTCCGTGGTTGCTATTTATAATAAGCATCTCTTTTTCTATCTGTCTATTTACCAATTCCATCCGGATTCTTGTAGTCTACTTATTTCCACTTCTTTCGTGCGTTATCTATGCGATTTTCTTCCCTATAATTTATTTGCCTATGCGTGGCTAGGCCTAGAGAATTACCTCCAAGTGGATATAATTAAAGGGTAGTTTATTTGTCTATTTTGCAACTATTATTTCTAAAAGAAATTATTTTATTTAAATTACCAAGACTACACATTCTTCGCCTCGGGATTAAAAGATTCTTTAGTAACTTTGGGTTTCAGTTTCCATCAAAAAAAATTAAACCGGCATACAAAAATATACTTTTTAGTTCTTTATTATTTTTAGTTTTCTATTGCAGTTTTCCGGCTTTAAAATATTACAGTTTTTTGCATGAATTGATTTCAAATCGGTTCTTTCGTAAATCCAATAAACAAAATAATAAAAATCGGTTTATCCGTTTGAAAGTTATAGTGAAACAAACATCTAAAAATAGTAGTTTTCACAATTAGTGGCTAAAATAGTGCTTTTTTTACAAGCGTTGGTTTAAATAACCCAGGACAGCACAAATTGTCCATATAGAACAGCCATTTTTTGTCCAAAACCGCCCGCATTGTCAATGAACCATTTATGGACATTCTTTGGACAAAGGTTTTTCATGATACAGTGGATGATGTTGGAGTGATTTTGACAAACTGTCCACTGGATATCCATTGATACAAATATATCCAATGTACTAAGAAAATTAGACCAACGGATATACATTGTAATTATTAATGTTTTCCAACAGTGAACCATGAAGATACTTTTTGGATAGCCAATGAATAACTTTTAGACAGAATTTCGTTCCACTGGATAACCACTGGATTTAGTATGGTACAATAGTCAAAATATTGAAACTCTTTTACTTTTTTGGGATGTCCAAGAGCTGTCCAACGTTTTGACAATTTTGTTATCCAATGGATATGCCTTGGACAAAATATCTTACAGATTTGGTTGTTCCATGAAGTACTGCATTGTCCAGAAAACTCTCTCCACTAGACATCCTTGGGACAGAGTTATGCTGTTTGGGACGAGCGCAACGAGATATTTAAAAACACGAGTAAAAATGCACAGGTTAGACGCGAGTTGTTAAAAACAGGAAAATACTTTTAAAAATCTCGAACGAAGAGCACTTCTCGCAACACATCATCTTTACACTATAAATCAAGGCGGCTGGTAAATTAAATAACAATGGTCTTCATGTGCCTTTTTACTCGGTGACGTTCATTGTAGCAACATTTTAATCTTTGACAGTTTGATATTTCGACGATGTTTTTAAATGACTTTTCTTAAATACTGGCGGAAATGGCTTTTACGCAAAAATTATTATATTTTTTCAATATTAGACACTTAAAGTAAATATTTCAATGCATCGGTATTGGTATACCTAACGCGTTCCAAACAAAGCCAAAATATATTACATTTTTCAATTGCTCATGACATGTTTCGAACGATGCCCGCTGTTTTGACGGGTGCGTTGACACAACAGCTGATTCCACTTGTTGCGTACGTAGGGATGTACTTAACCTTACGGACCCACGAACAACGAACGTACGCAACGATTTCAATCACCAGTTCTGTCACCGCACCTTTCAAAAAAGCGGGGACGTTCGAAACATCACATAAACAAGTCAAAAATGTAGTGTATTTTGGCTTTATTTCAAACGCTTTAGGTATTACAATACCGATGCGTTGAAATATTTACTTTAAGTGTCTTACTATTTTCCGCTATTTCTCTTTAATTTTGGGTAAAAAACGGACAAAAATCTTTTTTTGCATCCGTGATAAAAAAAAAATTTTTTGCATCGGTAACCAAAAAAGTCATGCTTTAGTTATCTGCAGACAGTTACTAAAATCATGTTTTTGATGAAGGTATAAAAAAATATACAGTGGCGATCCCAGCCATTTGAAAAGGGAGGGGCGGTTTCGATAAGAAAAAAAAAATAAAATAAAAGCAGAACATATCAATATATGCAAACAAAACTTAGTAACTACAAGCGAGGATTTGGTCTCAGATCTAGGGAGGGGGTACTCAGATTTGAAGTCGTTTATTTCATAATTTTTTATTTTAAAAAATGTTTAAGAAAATTACATTAAAACTGTTATTTTTGAGTCAAAATAAACTAAGATCGTAAATATCAACGGTATTATAGCACCGCAGGCGAAAATTTTTAAGAAAATTGATCTAAAAAACGCGTTTTTTGATTTGAAATTAAACTAAAATTGTAAATATATCAATGACTTTAAAGCGCAGCAGGCGAAAATTTTTAAGAAAATTACACTACAAATGCCATTTTTAAAACAAAATTAAACTAATACCGTAAATATCAAAGGTGTTATAACGCCGCAATTTATGCCCTGCTTTTGATTTTCTAAATGTTTTCATAAAAAGTTGAAAGCCTGGGAAGGGGGGGGGGGGGTAACTACCCTCCTATCCTCCTGAAATCCGCGCTTGAGTAACATCAACGGAGAAATATTGCCACACTTGTTCATTACCTCGAAAACATTATCAGGTATGTTTTGATTTAAGCTTTTGCCTACTTCTGACCAATATTGTTTCCAAATACTGACTTCTCCCAATAAAAGTTCAAGAATTTGTGTTTTGGATTAATAAAACAGGTTATAGTATTTGGAAACGGCATTAGTTAATTTTGCCCTGATTTTGGCCTCACGTTGTATAAAACTTGGTATGAATATGTTCAGGTCAAAAATACTTATTTCTGTCCGAATTGATTTTGTCTAAAACTTGTTAATAAATAGAAACTCTATAATACTGTTCTGTATTTTCAATGCTTTTCGCGATAAGTTCGTCATGCGTTTGTATATTCTTGGTCTGACGGATTGAAGGTCAAACTGTCCAAAAATATTGTGGAGGGATTCTAGAATGTATTTAAAGGAGCTTTCTGCAATTTCTCGTTTTTTCTTCTTCAGGGTTATTACCACCAGCATCTTTGTTGTTATTGTTGTCTACTTTTTTCTGGAGCAAGGGGGAGGGGCGATCGCCCCCCCCCCTCCGTGACCGCCACTGAAATATATTCACTATGAGATTTGTGTCAAAAAGGGAGTGATATACGCTGCATGTAGTTTGGATATTTAAAAAAATATATACGTTCATGGATATCAAAAACATATTCAATGGATATTCATATCCATTATAAATGATAAAAGAGAATTATAAATGATATTATATTGAGCACGTATTAAATATGATTGTTTAATGTAATGTTTACTGAAATTTTTATAAATATTAATGTGCTTTCAATAATAAAGCGTACCAAAAAAGTAGTATAAGTAATGATTTTTACCTTCCAATAGTCATCAGATAGGAGCCGCTCTAGCAAAGCACTATGATGGCGCCCCAAAAGCTAAAATTTAGCATTATTAGCGCCTACTTAACCCCACCCGACCCAATTTAGTATAGTATAGTAGTAGTAGTTCTTTATTGCCAAGTTATTTATACATATAAAATGCATATATATATATATATACAGCTCAAGCTATCATCGGACGGGTTTAAACATTTTGTTGCTGTTGCCGTTCACGACATATTTTTATTTCATTGTATTGGGCAAAATATATAGGCCAAATGTACTATGCGACATATTTTTTTTATTTACTAAGGAGCCCAAACGCTTTTATAGTTGGTGCATAGAGCACAGTTTTACCTATAATTTGACATTAAACGTACTGTTGCTGTTGCCGTTTACGAGATATTTTTATTTCATTTTAATGGGCAAAATATATCGACCAAATATACTATGTGATATAATTTTCTTCTTTACCAAGGAGCCCAAACACTTTGAAAGTTGGTGTATAAAATAGTTTTAGCTATCCTTTGACGTATTAAAACATTTCGTAGCTGCTGCCGTTTACAAGATATTTTTACTTTATTTTAATGAGCAAAATATATACGACAAAAGTACTATGTGATATAGTTTTCTTATTGACTAAGGGGCCCAAACACTTTGATAGTTGGGGCATAGAGCACAGTTTTAGCTATAATCCAACGAATTTAAACGTTTTGTTGCTGTTGCCGTTTACGAGATTTTATAATTCCATATTAATGGGCAAAATATATAGGCCTAATGTCCTATGTAATATAATTTTTTTATCTACCAAGGGGCCCAAAAACTTTAATAGTTGTTGCATAGAGTACAGTTTTAGCGACAATCCGACAAATTTAAACATTTTGTTGCTGTTGCCGTTTACGAGATATTTTTATTTCATAGTACCTGTTACCTATATATTTCACCCATTAAAATGAAATGAAAATGTCTCGTAAACGGCAACAGCAACAAAATGTTTAAACTCGTCAGATTATAGCTAAAACTGTGCTCTATGCACCAACTATCAAAGCGTTTGGGCCACTATATATTTTGCACATTACAATGAAATAAAAATATCTCGTAAACGGCAACAGCAACAAAATGTTTAAACCCGTTAGATGATAGCCTGAGCTGCGCTTTATACACCAAGCATTAAAGTGTGTGGGCCCCCTAATAAATTAAAAAAATATACCACATAGTACCTTTGGCCTATATATTTTTCCCATTAAAATGAAATGAAAATATCTCGTAAACGGCAACAGCAACAAAATGTTTAAATTCGTCAGATTATAGCTAAAACTGTGCTCTATGCATCAACTATCAAAGGGTTTGGGCCACTTAGTAAATAACAAAAATATATCGCATAGTAAATTTGGCCTATATTGCCCATTACAATGAAATAAAAATATCTCGTGAACATCAACAGCAAAAAAATGTTTAAATCCGTCAGATCATAGCTTGAGCTGTGCTCTATAGACCCAGCATTAAAGTGTGTGGGCCGCTTAGTAAATATGAAAATTATATCACATAGTACCCTTGGCGTATATATTTTGCTCATTACAATGAAATAAAAATATTTCGTAAACGTCAACAGCAACAAAATGTTTAAGCCCGTCAGATGATAGCTTGAGCTATGCTCTATACACCAAGCGTTAAAGTGTGTGGGCCCCCTGGTAAATAAAAAAAATATACCACATAGTAACCTTGGCCTATATATTTTGCCCATTAAAATGAAATGAAAATATTTCGTATAGGGCAACAGCAACAAAATGTTTAAATTCGTCAGATTATAGCTAAAACTGGGCTCTATGCACCAACTATAAAAGCGTTTGGGCCCCTTAGTAAATAAGAAAAATATGTCGCATAGTACATTTGGCATATATTGCCCATTACAATGAAATAAAAATATCTCGTGAACATCAACAGCAACAAAATGTTTAAATCCGTCAGATCATAGCTAGAGCTCTGCTCTATAGACCAAGCATTAAAGTGTGTGGGCCGTAAATATGAAAATTATATCACATAGTACCCTTGGCGTATATATTTTGCTCATTACAATAAAATAAAAATATTTCGTAAACGTCAACAGCAACAAAATGTTTAAACCCGTCAGATGATAGCTTGAGCTGTGCTCTATACACCAAGCGTTAAAGTGTGTGGGCCCCATGTTAAATAAAAATAATATACCACATAGTACCTTTGGCGTATATATTTTGCCCATTAAAATTAAATGAAAATATCTCGTAAAACTATCAAAGTGTTTGGGCCCCTTAGTAAATAAGAAAATTATATTACATAGTACCCTTTGGCATATATATTTTGTCCATTAAAATGAAAATATCTCGTAAACGGCAACAGCAACAAAATGTTTAAATTCGTCAGATTATAGCTAAAACTGTGCTCTATGTTTCAACTATCAAAGCGTTTGGGCCCCTTAGTAAATAAGAAAATTATATGACGTAGTACATTTGGTCTATATATTTTGCCCATTAAAATGAAATAAAAATATCTCGTAAACGGCACCAGCAACAAAATGCTTAAATACGCCAGATGATAGCTAAAGCTGTGCTCTATAGACCAAGCATTAAAGTTTGTGGACCCCGTAGTAAACAAGAAAAATATATTGAATATTACATTTGGCCTATATATAGAGCACTTTTTGGATTGGCTATACCTTTTCACATGATTACTCGATTTTGAAATATATTCGCTTTTTGAAAAGATAAAACGTTAGAGTTTTTCGATTCGGTTAAAAATTTACAACTTTCAAAAAATTCAAGATGGCGGACAGTTTTAGAAAATGTGAAATTTTCACCCCCTGAAAAAAATTTATGTGCGACACTGAACAAACTCTAAAGCTTTTACTACAAACGCTCATTGTTTCTGTGTATATTGAAGTATCATTTAATTAAATGAGTTGGGAAATAAAAAAAGTTATAAGTTTTTTGACTACGAGTGTTTTGGCTTCGCATTGAAAAAAATCACAAAATTACATACATTTTCCATTTGCTATATTTTTTGACCTAATTATTTAAGAAAAATACTAAGAATCTAAATACCCATTACTTTTGTATTTCTTATCCGATTTAATTAGGCGATACCTCGATATACGAAGAAAAAAGGGAGATTTGGAAATACTAATTTTTATTTTGTCCAGTGTCTTACTTAAAAAAAAGGCGTATAAAAGCTAACCCTTTTTAAAACTATCCGCCATCCTGATTTTTTTTTAATGTCAAATTTTGAACAAACAGACGAAACTTTAATGTTTTGTCTCTTTAAACAATATTTTGTTTTAATTAACTAATCAGGTCAAAAGTTACAGCAATTTAAAAAAATATGTAATTTTGTGATTTTTTCCAATGTTATGCATAAACACTCATAACCTAGAAGCTTATAACTTTTTAATTTTTTAACCGATTTAAGTAAGTGATACGTCAATACACACATAAACAACGAGCATTTGTAGTGAAAGCTTTAAAGTTTGTTCATTGTCGCACATAATTTTTTTTCAGGGGGGGTGAAAATTACACATTTTTTAAAACTGTCCGCCATCTTGGATTTTTGAGAAATTTTAAATTTTCAACTGAATCGAAAAAGTATCACGTTTAATCTATCTAAAAAACTAATACCTTTAAAAATCGAGCACTTATGTCAAAAGTAATAGCCAATCCAAAAAGTGCGGAATTTTGTGGCCACCCCTATATTTTGACATTAAAATGAAATAAAAATATCTCGTAAACGGCTACAGCAACAAAATATTTAAATTCTACAGATTATAGGTAAAACTGTGCTCTATGCACCAACTATCAAAGTGTTTGGGCCCCTTAGTAAATAAGAAAAATATATCAGATAGTACTTGGCGTATATATTTTGCTCATTAAAATATCTCGTAAACGGCAACAGCAACAAAATGTTTAAACCCGTTTGATGATAGCTTGAGCTGTGCTCTATACACCAAACATTAAAGTGTGTGGGCCCCCTGGTAAATAAGAAAAATATACCACATAGCCTATATATTTTGCCCATTACAATGAAATAAAAATATTTCGTAAACGTCAAAAGCAACGAAATGTTTAAGCCCGTCAAATGATAGCTTGAGCTGTGCTCTATACACCAAGCATTAAAGTGTGTGGGCCCCCTAAAATTAAATGAAAATATCTCGTAAACGGCAACAGCAAAAAAATGTTTAAATTCGTCAGATTATAGCTAAATCTGTGCTCTATGCATCAACTATCAAAGCGTTTGGGCCCCTTAGTAAATAAGAAAAATATATCGCATAGTACATTTGGCCTATATATTTTGCCCATTACAATGAAATAAAAATATATCGTAAACGGCTACAGCAACAAAATGTTTAGACCCGTCAGATGATAGCTTAAGCTGTGCTCTATACACCAAGACTTAAAGTTTTTGGGACCCCGGAAAAATAAAAAAATATACCACATAGTACCTTTGGCCTATATATTTTGCCCATTAAAATGAAATTAAAATATCTCGTAAACGGCAACAGCAACAAAATGTTTAAATTCGTCAGATTATAGCTAAAACTGTGCTCTATGCACCAACTATAAAAGCGTTTGGGCCCCTTAATAAATAAGAAAAATATATCACATTCAATTTGTCCCACATATTTAAAGAGAAAAAAAAACATGTAGTTTTTAAATAAAAAAAAATCTATGAATATTTTAAAAACTTTTAATATGTGATTTCCTCGACTAAGGTAAGCTGCAAAATGTAGTGTTTAATTGAACTGTTTAGCTTTAACAGAATTAAAGGTATAGGGTGGCCCCTTAGCTTAACCATTAAGCTATTGAGAGTCTGGTTTTCTTGGAATCGGTTGCAGCTACAAAAATAATTTAACCGTAACAAAATAGCTATAAAAAAGCTGAAACCAATACGATTCAAAATAAAGCCCCACAATAAGTTAAACAGCATATAAAAGCAAAAAAATCGGTTTTTATTAAATTAGAAGAAATCTATGATTATCTTAAAAACTTTTAATATGCGATCCCCTAGAACAAGCCGAGCAACAAACTGTGGTGTTTATTTGAATTTTCTAGCTTTAGCAGAACTGAGGTTATGGGGTGGCCCCTCAGCTTAACCGTTAAGCTAGGGGGGTCGCGATTTCTGGAAAACGGCTACAGCAACAAAATTAATTTCACTGTAACAAAATAGCAACAAAAAGGCAACAAAATGTAGCATTGAAAATATTTGGGCCCCTTATGATGGTCCCCCCAGGTTAACCGACGTGCTTCCAACTTGGATCAAGAAGGAAGCGATGGCGACGCACCTACGACTGAGAGACAAGGGCCTATGGAAGGGCAGAGGGGAAAAAGTGGGTCATCTGGCAATCGAGGAACTGGTAATAAAAGAGTTGCCTCTTCTAAAGATGCCCGTAGGGACTCCTTCGAAACCCTGGAGGTTTGACAAAAAGTGCAGTCCCAATACCTGAACGGGATTGGTCGCAGGGAGAAGAATTCCGAAACGAATTAAGCAGAGACGCGACGGTCTGCTACACTGACGGATAAAAACTGTCAGCCAGGCAGAAAACAAGCGCAGGAGTGTATGCGGAAGACCTAGAGGTTCAAGAAAGCTATCCGCTTGGCGAGCACGCTACGGTCTTTCAGGCGGAGGTATACGCCATTATCATGGCGGCAACCCTACCAGAGGTCAGAAATAGCAGGAGGGACATTTGCATATGTTCCGACAGCCAAGCTGCTTTCAAGGCTCTTAGTTCACCAAAAATTGTCAGTAGCTTAGTGGAGGAGTGCGTTAACGCGCTACAGACTTTGGCTGAAGACAAGGAGGGTGACACTGATGTGGGTCTCGGGCCACGAGGGAATACCAGGGAATGAGAAGGCGGACGAACTTGCCAGAGCTGGATATATTGAACCGGAACCACTCTTGGGAATCACAAGATAACAGGTCTGCACAAGCACTTGACATGCATCAGAGTGTAGGACGACTCCGCCTGCCCAGCATGTGGGTGGGCAGAATCAGCGGTGCACGGTGGCAAGATATGTAGAGGTAGTGGGAGGATAAGGGTGCGAGACGGGGTATGGCAGAAAGGGCCCATGAAGAGGCCTAGTTGCCAGGCCTGCGGGCCGCCCCTTACTACTACTACTACTATTGGCTTTAAAAATACACCTACAAAATACATCAGGCAATGTCAAAAGCACAATAACTTACTTACATTTTTATGAAACTTGAATTTGAAAAACAGTACGATTAAGTAATTGTACCAATTATAATTATTAGACACTTAAAGTAAATATTTCAACGTATCGGTATACCTAACGCGTTCAAAATAAAGCCAAAAGACACTACATTTTGTTTCACTTGTTGACGGCATATTTCGAACGAGGTCTGCTTATGGTGGGAGAACCGCTGACTCTACTCGTTTTGTACGAAGGGATGTACGTACGCAACGATTGCAATCAGCTGTTCAGGCCTCGCGTCCATAAAAGCAGGCCTCGTTCGAAATACTCTGTAAACAAGTGAGAAATGTAGTATCTTTTGGCTTTATTTTGAACGCGTTAGGTATAGCGATACCGATGCGTTGAAATATTTACTTTAAGTGTCTAATAATTAAGCGTCCTCTTTTTCAAATTCAAGTTTCACAAAAATCTAAGTAAGTTATTTCTACGTTTTCACGTGGATCTGAATAGGTTTTTAAAACCGCATTCTTCTATCACTTTTAAGAATTGCAAAAAAACGACAGACAAAAGACAATAATCAGCGAATAGGCTAGAAACAACATATTTCTATCGGTTTTTGTTTTTTAAGAAATTACAGGATCACACTAGACAAAAGGCGATAATTTTTTTGAACTCGGTTAACGTTTTTTGTTAATAATCTAAAAACCACATTCTTCTATCAGTTTTAAGAATAGCAAAAAAGCGACAGACAAAAAATAATAATCAGCGTATAGGCTAAAAACGACATATTTCTATCGGTTTTTTTTAATAACAGAATCACACTAGACAAAAGGCGATAATTTTTTTTGAACACAGCTAACGTTTCTTGATAATATTCTAAAAACCACATTCTTCTATCAGTTTTAAGAAAGTCAGCGCCTTGCCTCCCCCCCCCCTCTGAACATTCTCAAAGTTGTAAAAACATTGAAAAACCACGCACTGGACACTCCTATAAAACATATCTCAGCCGATTTCAACTAATTTTGAATATGTTGTATATCTAGTGCTAGTTAAGAAAATGGGTAATTTTTATTTTGTTTCTATGACCAGTTTCTGAGATATCCGCTATCCAAGTGAGAAAAATAACAACTGTTCTGTTTCAATTAAGAAAATACGGGTCTCTCTAGAATAAATGAAAAGAAAGTGGCTAAAATTGCTAAACAGACACAAGCTGTATTTTTGCTAATTTTAGAATTTCTGTTTCAAGCTATTTTGGCAATCTGAAGGTTTTTTTGAGCCATAATATTATAATATCAACTATTTGTAGGTAAGAACAATAGGCTTGGCTTGCGTAACTTAAACGACTTCATAAGAAAATATGTTTTAAGATTAGAGTATTCCTCTTGCCTAAAAAAATTACATGCAGCCGCTAAAATCGTCCTGTATTTCCGAACGTATTTGGCGCTCGCTAATTCGAATTCATTCCGATGTTGGTTAAACGCCACCAAAATGCGCTAACGACTAGGTTTTTTGCTTGCTAAAAAACGCCTGACCGTATTAAGTTGTCGCTTCGTAGCGCCAGCTCTACGCAAACTTTTTCACGGCGGGTTCGCAACATAGAAATAAACTACGCTCGTGGCGTAGTGGTAGAGTATCAGACTCTCACCCGGGACGTGCAGGTTCGGATCCCGGTTGCGTCCAACACTTTTCTTTTTAATTACAGGTAAAATACTCGCGCCCACCCGCCTGTCGGCCGACACGTGCCCTTTACGCAACTGTCTGCCAAATGTTATATTTGAGTTGCATACAGAGGGCGATCCAAGATATCTCTCTATTAAATATATACATTCCAACGACCATTCAAAGATGACATGCAGAAAAAATATCTGATATGGTAACAAAAATTCTAGAAAAATTTGGCAACCTTTCTCACATAGTGGTAATAGGAGAGTAAACACTGTTTAAAAACTAAACTTTAAATAGTAAATGCGACGATGCCTTAACAGCGTTAACACTGTGTAGTAAACATGATTAACCCAATATCTACAACGCATTAAAAATTGGTTCTCCTCTTCCTGTTTCGGTTGCTACCGCCGAAATCTATCTTAGATAGGTTTGCAAAGGAAAACAGAAAACTTAATTTTATTATATAACTAAAAGTTTTTTTAATACGATTATAATGTTGCCTGTTAATACTGAATGAATTTTTTTTGTTTTTTAGAATTAAGAATTGTTATAACAAATAAGTTTGCCAAAACAAATTGGTTGTATCAAGTAGTATCTGGTAGTCACAACACCAACGGCCCAAGCTTGCAACTACGAACATATGTAGGTGGAAACTGTTTGGTTAGTGGGGAGGATTAGGTCACCACTAACATACCAATCTAACCAAACCCCCAAAAACAATGATGACCATAAAAAAGTACTTTTTTGCCCTATGTTCGTAGTCGCTTGAGCCGGCCTATATAAGTTTTATTGCTTGCGCCCCCCACCCCTGGTGAAATTGCTGGATCCGCCACTGGACCAAATTATGTGTATGTGAGTTCCTTTTTCCTGTTTTGATCTTTTTTTGTGAAATCACATATCACACAACTTAATTTTTTAAAAGGACCAAAAATAAAAGTTGAACGTTCCATTCAAAAAATATATATTTATTTAATTTTCTACTCTACTCCTCTACCTGTTTCGGTTGCTACCGCCGAAAGAAGTTTCTCCACTTTAAGACTTTTGAAAACTTATCTTGTGTCCACGGTAGGAGAAGAGAGACTTAATGACTTTTTAGAATTAAGAATTGTTATAACAAATAAGTTTGCCAAAACAAATTGGTTGTATCAGGTAGTATGTGGTAGTCAACACCAACGGCCCAAGCTTGCAACTACGAACATATGTAGGTGGAAACTGTTTGGTTAGTGGGGAGGATTAGGTCACCACTAACTAACATACCAATCTAACCAAACCCCCAAAAACAATGATGACCATAAAAAAATTCTTTTTTGCACTATGTTCGTAGTCGCTTGAGCCAGCCTATATAAGTTTTATTGCTTGCGCCCCCCTTCCCTGGTGAAATTGCTGGATCCGCCACTGGACCGAATTATGTGTATGTGAGTTCCTTTTTCCTGTTTTGATCTTTTTTCTGAAATCACGTATCACACAACTTAATTTTTTAAAAGGACCAAAAATAAAAGTTGAACGTTCCATTCAAAAAATATATATTTATTTAATTTTCTACTCTACTAATACTCTAGTTTGATATAAAGTTTCGGTTTTGCAAAAAAAATCAATAACAAATATAAATAAATTAAAAAAATACAAATAGATAGAGATCTACACGAAAGGAATATTAAACTTAGTGCAGAAAAACGACTTTTTTACACCTAATGACTACAATTTTTCATAATGTTTGTATTATCTAACACTGTTAAGAAAAGTGTCTTTTTACACGACTGCCCGCAAAAGTAAGTAAAAAAAGTTGCTTTACTCACTAGTGAGTTGCAGTCGTAGAAAAAGTATAGTGTGAAACACGTAAAAAACGGTAATTTCTCGTTCCGAGTTTAAAAACAGCCATTCCATAGTAATGGATGCGACATTTTTACCGTAGAAAGTTATTATGGGCGTATCTTTAAAGCAAGAAGGAAACTTCCACCAAAGGATTTTATTAGGCTGTGAGCTTGAAAGTACAGACATTTGTTTTTTAAAAAGACGTATGTTTTGCACAAATTTTAATAAAAACAGCGTCATCGTACAATGTCGCATCCGTTACCCTGGTCTACAACTTTGAGTCACACATTTTGTAGCTCAGTTAAGCTCCATCCTCCCTTCAACGAAACTCAATTTGGATATTGTAAAAAATGTGTACTAATTTATTCCCTCTTAAAAATTTTTTTACTTAATGAAGAACGTAGTTATTCGCACTTAAAAACGGGGATGGAGAGTGCCTTGACGCTAATCTGCACCCTCCCATGCTTAGGAGATAGATTTAATGAAAGTTGATACGTCATAATTTTACACTAATTAAAAACTCTTAAAGAGGGATATTTTTAGTTTACAAAAACCATCAGTTCCTAAGATTTTTTTTTGTTTGTTATGGGGTGTGTAGCTTGATATCGAGGTACACCCCCCTTTTCTTAGGAAAGAGATTCGACGAAAAGTAACCATGCCAGAATTTGGTACTAATTATGTAGTAATTTCGTCCCTTTCTAAAACATTGCCCACTCTCTGATTTTTTTTCTTTATATGCGGTGTCTAGCTTGATATCATGGCACACCCCCCTCTGTCTACTAATTATGTACTAATTTCATCCCCTTCTAAAAAATTGCCTACTCACATTTTTTTTTGTTTATATGGGGTGTTAATATCAAGGCACACCCCACAAAATAAAAAAAAAAATCAAGTTATCTTGAGAGCAGCAAATTTTTTAGAATGGAACGAAATAAGTACATAATTAGTAGCAAATTATGACATAGTTACTTTTTTCAAATCTCTTTCCTAGGTAAAAGGGGGTGTGCCTTAACATCAAGCCACACGGGTCAGTCCATATCAAGTCAACCAGGGTATTTTACCACACCATCTCCGATGTTGATGATTTTTAGTATACATGTTTTTCCTACCAAAAAACTGGAAAATCCAAATTTCAGACTTTTTTGACCAGTTGTTTATTTTGAATTAATTTTTGAAAATCGAAAAAGTCACTTATTTGTCCTTAACATGTGCGCACAAAATTAGGAATATCCAAAGAACCACTTATAATAGAAAAGTAGGTGAAGGTTCATTTTAAAGCTCTTATAAAGACCTTTCATATGAGAATATTGCATAACATATATTGAAAAAAAAAATAAAAACAAAAATTTTTGATTTTTTTTTTTTGAAAAATTTCAAAAAGGCCATTTTTAATTTTTTTCAAAAAATTATATTATTTTCTTTAAAGTGTTATTAAACTATTCACAAAATTTTGAGATGGACAAATCATGGGTTCAATGTGAAAAAATTTATTAAAAATGTCACATGCATGAAAAATCGCCTATAAATAGATAATGCATTTTGGTAATTAGAAGAATATAATGGGGTTTAAAGCGATATTATAA
Organism: Oxystoma pomonae; assembly: GCA_963921995.1. Taxonomy (NCBI): domain Eukaryota; kingdom Metazoa; phylum Arthropoda; class Insecta; order Coleoptera; family Brentidae; genus Oxystoma; species Oxystoma pomonae. Next base: position 111,165,031 of record OY998165.1, read on the forward strand.
AAATATTTAACAATATTTTATTTAATAAAAAATTATATCCTACGTTTCATTCTGTATCAGTAATCAGATTAACATTGCCCCCCATTGTAATATTTACTTACAAAACCTCTTTTCCACCGGAGACGTACTATTGGATGTTCCAATTCTTAGGAAAATATGCCTGTATAAACCTGCCAATACTTTTGTGAAATACTGCCTGTTTATTCCTGTTTAACATTAAGGACACACCTCCTTCATTTTATTGGTCTGTTTAGGTACATTGTGGGGATTTGCTGACATAAAAATTCCTGCATAAATTGATTTTAAATTTTTGGCAAGTATCTTCCTGATACAGCTCCAAATAATCGATACATAATAGTTCGACTGAAGGTTTATCAGAAGTCATCTCTGTGTAATTTTAAAAGTTTCAACTATGGGTGAGGCAAGTGGATGGACTAAATATAAAGTAAAGTGCTGTGATCCACTAGAGTTAAAAATCAAGCATTTTGGGAAATTAAGAAATGTGACCAAGTGGGAATGAAAATCTGTGATGGTTGTAGACTAAAGCTTTCAAAGGAGTTTAAGGCATCTGAAGAAGATGAGGCAGGGTAAGTAACAAATAGTATTTTTTAATATAAAATTAATAAACTAAACCAATTGCGTCAAGTACGGAGTGGAAAAATCTCATGGCATTATTTTGCATGGCATTATTTTGCATGGCATTTTGAGAATACAGACATTATGTACAAATTTCTTGGCATTATGTACACATTTTGGGTCAGCTGTTACCCCCTTTTTAAATTCTTATAAAAAACTAACTTTTTAAATTTTTTTAGACCCAGTCAAGTTCCAGAAAATAATCCAGATTTTCAAGATCCTGCTGAATCATTTACTCTTTTAAACAAGTCATTGGAGCTTCTTGGTGTGTCGCCGATTAAAAGAAAAAATGTATACAAAGAAAAAATTGATATTGTACAGCATACAATTGCGAAAGCATTTACAAAGGAATCAGATTCAACGCTAGTAAAGTAATGCCAGAGTGACGAAAGTGAAATGATTAAGCAGTTAAAGGACAAATTTTTAAAAACCGAAAAGAGGAGTGAGAAAATACTAGTTTTATCATGTTTACCTCAAAGTTGGAGTAGAAGAAATTCTTAAAAGAAAGTTAAAAAAATAAATTTAAGGTATATAGTTAGTCTTAGTGTTTTCTGTCTAATTTTTATCAACGAAGTAGAAAAGTTTGTTTATTTCTTTTGCGAGTTTAAAATAAAATAATTTGTAGATAAAGCCTCTGGGTATTTTTTAAAACCTGTATCCATCCAACAAATTTATTTATTTTAATATCCAGTGCACTATTGGTGCTCCTAAAATATGTTTATTTTTTTAAATGCATGATTTTTAATGTACTTAATATTTTTGATATTTTTTTTGACATTGAACCCATCATTTCTCCATCATAAAATTTTGTGGATAATTAAGTAACACTTTGACCAAAATTATATATTTTTTTCAAAAAAATTAAAAATGGCCTTTTTGAATTTTTCAATTTTTTTTTTTAATTTTTTATTTTCAATTTTTTTTTTTGTTAAAATTATGTTGTGATATTTCATAAAAAAGAGCTTTAAAATGAGCCATTTATTACTTTCCTAGTGTAAGTGGTTCTCGAGATATTGCTAGTTTTGTACATTCTTGTTAAGGTCAAAATGCTGACTTTTTTATTTTGAAAAATTAAAAAAAAAAAAACTACGAATCAAAAAAATCTAAAAATTTGCATTTTCAACTTTTATGGTAAGAAGAAAATATATACCAAAAATCATCAAAATTGGAATTGGTCGCGTAAAATTTTTGTGATTTCTTGGTTGATTTGATATGGAATGACCCACACACCCCATAACAAACAAACAAAAATCTTAGAAACCGATGGTTTTTGTAAACTCAAATTAGTACAAAATTATGACAAATCAACCTTAACTAAATCTATCTCCTAAGCATGGGAGGGGGGGGGGTGCAGCTTAGCGCCAAGCCACCCCCCCTCCTTTAAGTGCGAATAACTCCGTTATTTATTAAGTACAAAATTTTTTAAAAGATGACTAAATTATTACATAATTAGTACACAATTTTTATAATATTCAAATTGAGTTCAAAGGGGTAGTGTAGCTTGACTGACCTACAGTTTATCTTACCACGGGGGATTCTTCAACTTCGAAAGCTTTTGACCCGGTTTATTGGTCGTTTTTATTGCGTTACACACTAGGTTCATAAATAAAGTTTTGATTTGTGATTAATATTTAGACTAGAGAGAACTATGGTATTATATACTGTCACAAAAAGTTCAACTATAACGTCTGTACTTTGAGAATTGACTGGCAAGAAAGGACGTATCAACATAGCTCGTGATTAAAGGACATCTATCCATTTTCTAAAGAGAAAATGAAAGTCGAAAATTTATTTTGCCCCATTTGATAGAAAATGTAGGAGCTGCTTGTAAACCAGGGAAAATAGAACATATTAGGGAATAGATACACGACTATAAATGTGGTTGACAATTTCATAGCTAAAAAGGCATAACGGTTGTTGAAACGTCACTTTTTCATCCGCACTGGTTGGTGTAGTAGGTACATACTTGGGATTTCAACCAGAAGACCCGGGTTCGATCCTTGTGTCAGTCGGTAGTCTACTTGGACTTTTTCTTACTAAAATACATAATTTGATAAGATTCAGGTAAAACGGGTCCCTATAAAAAACTCGAAACCAAATTTGGCAGAAACATCATTTGTCAGAATATAAAAGAAAACAAAATAATTGGTCCGAAAAAAGTTGTCTCGAAAATGAAATGAAGGGAACATCAAATCGCTAGAAAATATATGCATAGAATTAAATTTAAACGAAACATATTTTTATAGAAACACAAAATGTTAGAAAATATTTTTAACGAAAATAATTTCATAGAAACATAATAATGCCGAACCACAAAATTCAAGAACCCCAATCTGTCTGAAAATCATTTGAACCGATAGCCACGAGCTCAATTGCTAAAGCTTACGGCAGGGAAGAGTCGAAGTAAGTTGTCCTATTGTATTAATTTACCCTTTACATTCTTTAACCACCCCCTACCCCCAAATTTCTTCATAATATTGTATTGTCGTCGGACCTACATTACAAAAATGAATCGCAAGATTTGATAGACATCAGTTAGACAGCCAGAGACTGTGAAGTTAAATAAAATCGTTTGATAAAAAAAATCCCCGTGTCATCTTCCAAATAGAGAAACTTGGCAACGCCGCAATCCAGGGCCTACGGCGCTCTAGAGATTTAAATTTGACGCATACTCAATAGCGATTCGGATGGATTGTGGTTCTGATATTTTAAGGCTCGGGACAATTATAATCGGTTAAATTATATTCGTGTCTTTTAAGGATCGATTAAATTAAAATTCTATAAAATTATATTCTTATCCATTATTTTCTCGATGTTTTACTTTCGTTCATATTTCATTTCGGACGTTTTATTTTCTGTTAAATTGTGTTTCGGTTTTTATAAATTCGGCTTTTTTGTGGGTTCCCGGTAAAATGCAGTATGGAACGGAGTAGGCCGAGTTAGCTAGAAGGCAGGTTAATTCGATTCCATACCGTCCCTCGGAGAGGACGTTAAGAGGACGGTGCCGTGTTATCCATATATTTATAGTGAAGCGCGTTAAAGATCCCTAGCCTCGACAAACAGGGTTGCCATAAGATTCCCTAGATAAAATTCCAGATTTTTTCCCGGTTTTTCCCAAATTAGTTAAAAAAAAATTCCGATTTCATAGCGCTGCAGGCAATTTTTGGCCATTTAAGCAGAAAATGCTGGTTTGGTGTGGGATCTGGTCTCAATTCTAGATTGGTTGCTCCTGTCATAAGTATGCTTAAAATTAAATTAACATTGTAATAATGAATGTTATAGTGCCGCAGACAAAAATTTTTGCAATACCTACATATGTCTTACAATTTTTTCGTAATTATTCTTAAAAATTTGGGTTAAGAGACGCTGAGTTGGCGAGGGAAAAAGCTATTGTTTACACGTTTTTAATGCTGTTGATATAAACTATTAACTAAAATTGTAAGAATTAATGACCTTATAACTAGCGCCAAAAGCAAATTTTGTTGCAACTTTGAGGTTTGGTGAGGTGCAGGGGGGGAGGGACGATTGTGCAGTCCCTTTCAGCTTCTGCAACTACCTAAACCTCATAAAACCCTTTCTTGCAGACCCTCTAAGTCTCTGGGAGTCTTTAGAAATTTCTCGGCAGTCCCCTACAATTACTGACACTTTAACAAAATTGGTAATCATATCACATTTTCAGGGCGATTTCCCACTGAAAAAAATTATCTGATATTCTGATCGAAATAAATACCGCAGAGTGTAAAATTTTACAAAAAGTAGTGCATAATACTGTATATTTAAAATTAAAAAAACCCGTAAAATTTTAATTATTTTATAAAAATATATTTCCATTATTTATAAGTAGAATAAATGCCCAATGTAGCAAAGTATTTTTGCAGGGTTAAAAACAAACACAAAATATCCATCCTATTTGGGATTCAAACCCGGGGCAAATACGCTACCCACTGCGTTAGGGAGGCTGGCCAAAAAAGTTATATGTAAATTTTATATAGGTAGAAAAGAATCTCAACCAAGTTAAAAATATTTGAAAAATTCAAGGATTCTTAGCAAATTTCCCGACTTTTTCCCAGATATTTCCCGACGCCACCTAATTCCCGACTTTTTCCCGGATTCCCTGGTTTTCAAGGATTGCGACAACCCTGACAAAGGGCTTTAGGCTAAATTAAATCCTCCTAGGAAAAGAAAACTGCCTTCCTAGGGGGTGCTCATCAGACCGGTTTGGTGTAGGGGGGGTAACCCGGGGTAAATAAGTGTAAAAGATATCTTAGGTCCTACCCCTCTATTTACTCCGGTAACCAGGCCGGATGGGATCGGATAGCACGTGGAGGCGGACCTAGTTATACACTCCCTACAAGTCGGTAGACTACGAAAGTCGATGACGCGTCCGATTAAGTTAATAGTTGCCTACGAGACTCAAAAAAAGAACGGTAATTAAAATGAGAGAGAGAGACACAAGAAGTTGACACCGGCTTTTCAAAATGGCGTATTTTATTGTTGTTTTGATTTTCTTTCATTTTATTAAAATTTTGAGTGATTTAGGCTAGCCAGTGAGTTTAGAATTAAAAATAAAGACAATGTTGATACCTCATCTGTTCTTTGCAGAAAATGTTTACTTTTTGGGGAATTTTTATACAATCCGCGAAGCAGGACAACTCTAGAAGCAATTTATTAGATATTTTAGAGAAGACTCAAAAAAAGACGAAGAAATTCAAACTTTAAAAAGTAAACAACACAAAAGAAAAAGTAAACAAAGTAGGGTTATACGTCGAGTCGGACCAGAGATCAAATTTACCCAGAGAATATAAATTTACCTAACCATTATGCCTCTCAGATTGATCTATCCGCTCGTTCAAAATTTTCCACTTTTTCTTTGGTGATATCCATTCCCCATATGTTCTATTTTCTCTGTTGTAAACACACAGCCGGTTACACAAAAGTGACAATTACAAAAAATGTTTTTGTTTTAAACAAAAATGCTAGGTTAAATCATATAACTATGAGATAATAACTTTGAAAAACAAAGACGAGTTTTTGTCTCTGCATTTTTTCCAGGCCAACTTGATTGGGAGAGTTATTATGGCTACGGTTTTTTTTAAAGGAAAAAGCAAGGGCGGGCCCGTCATATTAACTCATAGTTATATGGGTTGAATAAACTCCTGGATGGGGACATCTTGTTATTTTAAACATTTTCATAGTTTGAACTCGATTTTTTAATAGACAGAAAAAAATTACATTTTTAAATATTTTGTGAAACATAATTTCACAATACCGGAATAGAGGAAAAAATTAGAGCCCAATTTTTTTTTAATTAACAAGCTTAGGAAGGTCCACCGTTTAAAATACTAAAAGTCCCCATTCCTACCCCCTCGGAAACTTCCGGTCATTCCTAACCTCCAGAAACTCCAAAAAAGCGTTTTTCTTGGATAACTCTAAACGGTGACAGACTATCAAAAGTGACAAATGGGAAAACTGTTGCAAATTGAATTGTGTAGCTTAAACCACTCCTTCTACCAGAAAAATTGAAAAAACCCAACCAAAAATGATGCCAATTTGAACAATTTCTTGCATCTCCTTTTCACCATTTTCAAACACGATTTCTCAACCTACGAGTACCTAACTTGGCAGAATTGATCAAGAGCAATGACCTAAATAATATCAGAAAATTAGATGTTTCCAGTTTCTTAACTAGAAAATTTCAAAATATACCAAAACTCTTTGAGATGCCACTGTTACTGACATATAGAAAAAAGGTCCCGTAAATTTGTTAAATGAAAGAGCCAAGGTCCTTTACTCTTCCAATAAATTCTTATTTTATTACTAGAAGCAACAAATACAAGCGGAAGGTGTCGTTGGAAATACAATTTTATCTTATATAAGATCCAGTAAAAAGCGGAGCCTTTTTTGTATATGTCAGTAACAGTGGCGTATCGAAGAATTTTGGTACATTTTGAAATTTTCTAGTTACCCAATTAACACACATTGTACACACAGTGGCGGTCTGACATATGAAAAGGGGGGGGGACGGTTTCGATACGGAAAAAAATAGAACTAATGCATAGCTTTTATGAGGAACATATCAATATATGCAAACAAAACTTAGTAAATACAAACGCGGATTTGGTGTCAAATCTAGGAGGGGGGGTTCTCAGATTTTAAGTCGTTTATTTCATACATTTTTTATTTTAAAAAATGTTAAAATGCGCTGAAAATTTTTGAAAAAATTATATTAAAAATGCAATTTTTGAGTCGAATTAAACTAAAATTGTAAATATCAACGGTATCGTGGAGCCTCAGGCGAAAATTAAAAAAAAAATGCACTAAAAATGCATTTTTAATTTAGAATTGTAAATATATCAATGGTTTCAAAGCGCAGCAGGCAAAAATTTTTAAGAAAATGACACTATAACTGCCACTTTTAACACAAAATTAAACTAATACCGTAAATATCAAAGGTGTTATAGCGCCGCAATTTATGCCCTACCGTTGCCCTACTTTTGATTTTCTAAATGTTTTCATAAGAAATTTAAAGCCAAGGTAGGAAAGTTAACTACCCCATATCTCCCTGATATCCGCGCTTGACTATAATTTTATCCGTTATAAAAACATAGATAACAAAAAAACCAGCTAGCTAAATACCTTTTTTTTTTGAGGTCTAAAAAGCTTTTTAAGTTGAAACATTACCTTTTATAAAAAACAAAAGATCAAAAGATCTTAGGTGGAAATAACGAAAATTCAAACTTGGATGAGTATCACACAAGGAACACACAAAAGATCAAAGCGAAAAGAGAAATAATTAAACGATGTTTCGCCCTGGGTAACCGGCGTGGGCTCATCAGTAGTTTCACTGGTCACCCTCCACTATACATCATTAAACACCATCATACACTTAGATTTCCAACCTTGAACCACTCACAAATAGGCATCGTTCCGCACTGGTACTTACTTATCCAAGTTACCTGATACGAATTCGTCCTGGCGTGTTAATATTTCCAGTAGGATTATGCTCCTAAGGCAATTAAAACAAAGAAGTTAAAAAACCTCCCACTCAGTTACTTCAACCGAAAAGAAACTAAAAAACAAAAGATCAAAAGATCAATTGCGATTGCCCCCCCTGCCCCCCCCTTGGGACCGCCACTGGTACACATTAGAATTTATGACCAAAATAAAGCTGTGAAAAGGTTTTGTCAGCACCTTTTTGGTTGTAAATTAGCTTGCTTAGTTTTTGTAATATTTTTGCTTTCATAATGTCAGCGCAACCCATTTTGATGACCATACTGGTATTTAAAGCAAGTGTTTATTAAACTTTGCTCAAAAATACTATTCTTTGGGCAGAAAAATATGCAGAATGTTGGCTTTACATTAAGGCCAAACTTTGTAGCTTTTTTAAATCAGTCCTGACACCAATAAAAACTAAATTGGAGCAATAAAGTTGTAAAAACAGAAAATATCATTTTTGTCTATAATACAGCAGTTTTTTCGAGTCGTTTCGACAATAATGCGCTTTCTGTGCAGGAAGTTGTAAAAATATAGTTTCCAAAGCACAGTAAGTAGCCGTCGGGTTCTTTCGGCTTGCTTCGCGAACAAAGCCCCGCCCCTTATTCATATTAAGTAGAAAAAAACACTATTTGCTCAAGTACAGCAATATTAGCTGTCCAGTTAGGTCGCGTTGTTAGTTTCAATGGCGGCCATTACACGAAAACAACCTTAAAAAAAACATTATTTTATCCAAAATAAAATAAAACTAGAAAGAGTAGATTTTTGAAACTAATACTAGTTTTAAGGTAGTGTGTAAAGTGTTTTGGTTATTTTGGCTCCAATCCAGTAACAAAAAATGTAACCTAAACATTAAATAAAAAAAAACTTTAAATATTTTTAATGTGTGAAGCGCGCGTGTTTTGGTGAGGTTTAGTGGTAAATATTCCCATCATCCATACTTGTGTTTTCGAAACGGCATCAACCATTTATTTGTATAAAAATCTGGTTTTGTTTATTTTGCCATTTTTTCTTTGGGTTTTTTAAGAAATGTTTTTTTTTTAATTAAGTTAACTGTAAAAGCTATATCGGTTGCAAAGTGCTGCAATGGTAATTGCAGTGACCAAAAAATGATTGCCAAATTGGGCTAGGCGACGTTTTATCAACACTTTCAAGACGTTGTGGCAGACAAAAGCAAAAACACAATAGTAGAGGAGTTTTGCTGTCGCAACATTTTTGCAAAAGTTTTTCAGCACTTTGTGTTACTTGGGTAAGGAAATAGAAAATAGGATTACGCCGCTGGAAAAATTTAATTTTCTAATATAAATTAGGTCATTGCTCTTAGATCAACCCTGCCAAGTTTGGTACTCGTAGGTTGAGAAATCTTGATGAAAATGCTAGAACGAAATATGCAAGAAATTGTTTTGGCTTGGATTTTTTCAATTTTTCTGGTAGAAGGAATAGTTTACGTTACACTATCAATATTTACTTATTGATAGAGAATTAATTTTTCAAATTTTTTCCCATTTGTCACCTTTGACACCTTTTAGGAGTTATCCAAGAAAAACGCTTTTTTGGAGTTTTTTAGAGGTTAGAAATGACAGTTCCCGAGGGGGTAGGAATGGGGACTTTTAGTATGGTAAACGGTGGGTGGACCTTCCTAAGCTTTTCAATGAAAAAAAATTATAAGGATAAGGGTAATTTTTAATCTTCACGTATTGACGAGTCAGTATTTCTGTCGATTTTTAAAGAATCGATCCCTTTATGTTAAAAACAATGAAAGTGATCATATTTATCTGTTTCTTTAATAGGCAGAACTTAATTTTTTGAACTGTCATTTTAGTAGATAAACCTATGCTTAATATACTAAACTGACAATAAAAAATATTAAACAAATCGAAAATAATATTAAATTTTCCAAAGAGTATCTTCTCACATATAAAACGAAAGTTTTAAATCAAATCTATTGTCACTAAGAATGAAAAAATCGAGAATTGTTTACAAAATATTCATAAAAAAAATTGAAGAACAATTAGCTGGAATCTAACAGCGTACATAATTTAACCTAATTTCAATCATAATAAAATAGAGATCGGTTTTTAGAATGGACTCTTTTGTGAGAGTAAGTAGGAAAAAAAAACAATAGAACGAAAAAACAAGCGTTTTTTCGTTAGATTTACAGTGCCACAGCCCTGGGGTAGCGGGCATTCCCTTAAAAAGGGTAATTGTAACCGCTTCTATTGTTTTTTTTTATAGTCATTCATCATTTTGATTTTACCTAAGAAAATTTGTTAGAGTCCACCTTGAGAAAGATAAAAAATGATTAGTTAAATTTTTAGACTACTAAGATACTGAAAAATAAGTGATGGTTACTACCTTCTTAAATAATTAAAGAAAGAAAACCCCGATTACTGTCAAAGTCAAATAAACTATTGAAAACTGTTAGTATTTATTTTTAATAAAATTACTTTTAATGTTACATAAGTCTAAATATAAATAAATTCGGAATTTTAAACAATAAAAACTATTTTCACTTTAAGTAAATAAAAAACAAAATTATTTAATTTTAAAGTAGTCCATGACTGAAGTTTTATGTATCTAAATCGTACACTTAATGATAATGATCTATGTACAGGGTGGGCTAAATTCGCTGGTATTTGGGGGTTTTGGGTACCTCTAGGCAAGATAGTCAAAAAATAGTATGCATGTCCTGGGCTCGATTTTGAAAACTGCATCTTGTTATGTCTTACCATTTCCGAGCTACGGGGGTATTTTGAACAGCCTGCATTTTAACAAAGAACTTAACCTTCTAACTGGATTTTTCATAACACATCTAGTTTTTGGGATATAACCCAAAGTTGGTATTTCTTATAGAATTACCCTTTATTTATTTGATTTTTAAAATCGGCATAAAATTTCCTTTAAAATGATGTATCACACTTTCTGTTTTATTTTTTGTATTTTTTTATTTTTATGTATTTTTTTATATTTTTAATACTTTATACGAATATTTATATTTATTGTATCTTTTTAATTTTACTTTATAGTAAGAATGACGTTAAAAAAGTTTAAAAGATAATAGTTAAAAAAATAAATATCAAAAAAATAAAAATATCAAAAAATACAAAAAATATAACATAAAGTGTGATACATCATTTTAAAGAAAAATTTATGCTGATTTAAAAAAATCAAAGAAAAAAAGGTCATTCCATAAGAAAAATACCAACTTTAGGTTATATCTCAGAAACTAGATGCGTTAGGCAAATTTCAGTTTAACGGTTGAGTTCTTTGTCAAAATTTCTACAAAAAAGTTTTTTACATGAAAACAATATTCCCATAAATAACAAAAGTTATAAACCTCATCCCAAAATGCAGACTTTTTCAAAAAGCCCCCGTATCTCAAAAACCTCTTAACATATCGAGATGCCGTTTTCGTATTTAAGCTTGTCTCGAAAATCGAACCCAGGACATATATACTATTTTTTGGCTATCTTACCTAGAATTACCCAAAACCGCCAAATCCCAGCGAATTTAGCCCACCCTGTACCCACTATTCTCAACAAGTTTCAGTTTAAAAAAAACGTGAAAAGGAAGGATACACAAAATATTTTGAAAGATGTGATACGTTTAAAAGATCTGATTTACCGTATAATTAATTCCAAATTCTCCGGTCCAATTTCAATATGGCGGCTGACATTTTTACACAGAAACTAAATGGAGCTGTCATTGTCAGTGTCAAAAAACTGATTCGATTGAATTTGGAATGTGGGTCATTTGAAATCAAATCAACCAGAGGTTTGGCATACCATCTCATTTTAATAATTTTCGGTATATTTATTCTACCCATTTAAAATTTTTTTGGCCATTAAGTTTTTTAAAATGAATTCTTGAAAATATCTCGATAACTACTTAAACTAGGACAGTTGTTTATAGCTCATTTTAAAGGTATACCTTTCGAATGATGTATCACATGATGTACTTTCTGTTAAAAAAAATTGAAATTAAAAAAAAAATTAAATTTTTAAAAAACAGCATTTTTATTTATTTTTTAATATTTTTTTTCTGGATATTTTGCCAACCTATTTACAAAATTTCAAGATGGAGACTTGATGGGATCATAAAAAAAATTATTTTAAAAATTTTCAAAAAAAATTAGGTTATGTGATACTTTATCAAAATAGGTTTTAAAATATCTATATAACAAGGAATTACTCGCTTTTATACACCGGTACAGTTCTCAAGATATTACTCTTTTTGTGTACCTGCACATTTAGTTAAAATTGACTGTCTCTTACAGGCATAATTAAAAAAATATGAATATCTTGAGAACCATACATACTACAAAAAAAAGTTATTTTAAATGCCATTTTATTGAAGTATAACGTGACCTCATTTTTTTGAAAAAAAAATTCAACATTTTTAAAATATTTTTTTTTTGATGAACCCATCAAGTCTCCATCTTGAAATTTTGTAAATAGTTTAGCGAAATGTCCAGAAACAAAATATATTTGTACAAAAAAAAATTAAAAAATGCTGTTTTTCAAGAATTAAAAAAGTTTTTTTTATTGCAATTTTTTTTATAAACAAAAAGTATATCAGGTATACATCATTCGAAAGGCATTTAAAATACTTTTAAAACGAGCAATAATCCACCGTCTAAGTTTAAGTAGTTATCGAGATATTTCAATTTCTTTGAGTACATGTTTGAGCAAAATTGGTAGTTTTTGCGATTTTCAAGAATTAATGAAAAAAAAAACTAAAATTTCAAATTTGGGATCCCTTTTTTTGGTTGATTTCATATGAAATGACCCATGTAGAGTATATGATCTAGAGACAGGGTGGAAACTTCAAATGGAATAACGCAACGGGTTAGAATTTTAAAAATTGACTGGGCGTCCCATTTGAGAAAAAAATCGGTTATTTTACATCCTATGTAAACTAGACGACATTGAAATGGGACGAAAATGGGTTACAAAATCTTAGTTGAAAAGTTTTAAGAACAGAAAACAAAATTCCAACCCACTAAAATTGCTACCAGCTTCCATTTAATGGATTCACTATGATATTGGACAGATCGACGGCTTCCCTTAAAAAGAGTTCCCATGAGATTTTCCCCGTGTTGACAGCATGTATCTCTTCAAAAAACTCCTTAGTAAACTTCCCAAGGCCATCCCATGCTCAAGTTGACTAAACATTATTAACGGTAGGTAATTTCACAAAATTGGATATTCCAAAGGCATTAGGGACCTCCATTAACCATGCGAACACAATCAAAAAATTTTGTGCTCCTCTGGTTTCCGAGAAATTCGAAAGAGAAAATGAGGTAGCTAGGTTAATATTAACTTTGCAACCCCACCAGGAAATATGGCGCCAAACTAAAAATTTTTGGTTTTAAAATATGTGCTAATTATGTGCTCCACGAATATATAAGAAAAAAAATCGAATTTTTCATTTTAAATTATGTTTTTTTTTTAAAAAAAAAAAGGTGGGGTAGCTAGATTAATATTAAGTTAGCGACCCCACATGTTTAGGTATCACGGAATTTAAAAATTTCAAAAACAAGTATTATCTGCATATTATGTGCTAATTTCGTCCATAATCAGAAAATTTTGTGCTCCTCTGGTTTCCGAGAAATTCGAAAGAGAAAATGAGGTAGTTAGGTTAATATTAACTTTGCAACCCCACCAGGAAATATGGCGCCAAACTAAAAATTTTTGGTTTTAAAATATGTGCTAATTATGTGCTCCACGAATATATAAGAAAAAAAATCGAATTTTTCATTTTAAATTATGTTTTTTTTTTAAAAAAAAAAGGTGGGGTAGCTAGATTAATATTAAGTTAGCGACCCCACATGTTTAGGTATCACGGAATTTAAAAATTTCAAAAACAAGTATTATCTGCATATTATGTGCTAATTTCGTCCATGATCAGAAAATTTTGTGCTCCTCTGGTTTCCGAGAAATTCGAAAGAGAAAATGAGGTAGTTAGGTTAATATTAACTTTGCAACCCCACCAGGAAATATCGCGCCAAACTAAAAATTTTTGGTTTTAAAATATGTGCTAATTATGTGCTCCACGAATATATAAGAAAAAAAATCGAATTTTTCATTTTAAATTATGTTTTTTTTTTAAAAAAAAAAGGTGGGGTAGCTAGATTAATATTAAGTTAGCGACCCCACATGTTTAGATATCACGGAATTTAAAAATTTCAAAAACAAGTATTATCTGCATATTATGTGCTAATTTCGTCCATGATCAGAAAATTTTGTGCTCCTCTGGTTTCCGAGAAATTCGAAAGAGAAAATGAGGTAGTTAGGTTAATATTAACTTTGCAAACCCACTAGGAAATATGGCGCCAAACTAAAAATTTTTGGTTTTAAAATATGTGCTAATTATGTGCTCCACGAATATATAAGAAAAAAATCGAATTTTTCATTTTAAATTATGTTTTTTTTTTAAAAAAAAAAGGTGGGGTAGCTAGATTAATATTAAGTTAGCGACCCCACATGTTTAGGTATCACGGAATTTAAAAATTTCAAAAACAAGTATTATCTGCATATTATGTGCTAATTTCGTCCATGATCAGAAAATTTTGTGCTCCTCTGGTTTCCGAGAAATTCGAAAGAGAAAATGAGGTAGTTAGGTTAATATTAACTTTGCAAACCCACCAGGAAATATGGCGCCAAACTAAAAATTTTTGGTTTTAAAATATGTGCTAATTATGTGCTCCACGAATATATAAGAAAAAAAATCGAATTTTTCATTTTAAATTATGTTTTTTTTTTTTTTAAAAAAAAGGTGGGGTAGCTAGATTAATATTAAGTTAGCGACCCCACATGTTTAGGTATCACGGAATTTAAAAATTTCAAAAACAAGTATTATCTGCATATTATGTGCTAATTTCGTCCATGATCAGAAAATTTTGTGCTCCTCTGGTTTCCGAGAAATTCGAAAGAAAAAACTAAAAATTTTTGGTTTTAAAATATGTGCTAATTATGTGCTCCACGAATATATAAGAAAAAAAATCGAATTTTTCATTTTAAATTATGTTTATTTTTTTAAAAAAAAAAGGTGGGGTAGCTAGATTAATATTAAGTTAGCGACCCCACATGTTTAGGTATCACGGAATTTAAAAATTTCAAAAACAAGTATTATCTGCATATTATGTGCTAATTTCGTCCATGATCAGAAAATTTTGTGCTCCTCTGGTTTCCGAGAAATTCGAAAGAGAAAATGAGGTAGTTAGGTTAATATTAACTTTGCAACCCCACCAGGAAATATGGCGCCAAACTAAAAATTTTTGGTTTTAAAATATGTGCTAATTATGTGCTCCACGAATATATAAGAAAAAAAATCGAATTTTTCATTTTAAATTATGTTTTTTTTTTAAAAAAAAAAGGTGGGGTAGCTAGATTAATATTAAGTTAGCGACCCCACATGTTTAGGTATCACGGAATTTAAAAATTTCAAAAACAAGTATTATCTGCATATTATGTGCTAATTTCGTCCATGATCAGAAAATTTTGTGCTCCTCTGGTTTCCGAGAAATTCGAAAGAGAAAATGAGGTAGTTAGGTTAATATTAACTTTGCAAACCCACCAGGAAATATGGCGCCAAACTAAAAATTTTTGGTTTTAAAATATGTGCTAATTATGTGCTCCACGAATATATAAGAAAAAAAATCGAATTTTTCATTTTAAATTATGTTTTTTTTTTAAAAAAAAAAAGGTGGGGTAGCTAGATTAATATTAAGTTAGCGACCCCACATGTTTAGGTATCACGGAATTTAAAAATTTCAAAAACAAGTATTATCTGCATATTATGTGCTAATTTCGTCCATGATCAGAAAATTTTGTGCTCCTCTGGTTTCCGAGAAATTCGAAAGAGAAAATGAGGTAGTTAGGTTAATATTAACTTTGCAAACCCACCAGGAAATATGGCGCCAAACTAAAAATTTTTGGTTTTAAAATATGTGCTAATTATGTGCTCCACGAATATATAAGAAAAAAAATCGAATTTTTCATTTTAAATTATGTTTTTTTTTTAAAAAAAAAGGTGGGGTAGCTAGATTAATATTAAGTTAGCGACCCCACATGTTTAGGTATCACGGAATTTAAAAATTTCAAAAACAAGTATTATCTGCATATTATGTGCTAATTTCGTCCATGATCAGAAAATTTTGTGCTCCTCTGGTTTCCGAGAAATTCGAAAGAGAAAATGAGGTAGTTAGGTTAATATTAACTTTGCAACCCCACCAGGAAATATGGCGCCAAACTAAAAATTTTTAGTTTTAAAATATGTGCTAATTATGTGCTCCACGAATATATAAGAAAAAAATCGAATTTTTCATTTTAAATTATGTTTTTTTTTTAAAAAAAAAAGGTGAGGTAGCTAGATTAATATTAAGTTAGCGACCCCACATGTTTAGGTATCACAAAATTTAAAAATTTCAAAAACAAGTATTATCTGCATATTATGTGCTAATTTCGTCCATGATCAGAAAATTTTGTGCTCCTCTGGTTTCCGAGAAATTCGAAAGAGAAAATGAGGTAGTTAGGTTAATATTAACTTTGCAAACCCACCAGGAAATATGGCGCCAAACTAAAAATTTTTGGTTTTAAAATATGTGCTAATTATGTGCTCCACGAATATATAAGAAAAAAAATCGAATTTTTCATTTTAAATTATGTTTTTTTTTAAAAAAAAAAAAGGTGGGGTAGCTAGATTAATATTAAGTTAGCGACCCCACATGTTTAGGTATCACGGAATTTAAAAATTTCAAAAACAAGTATTATCTGCATATTATGTGCTAATTTCGTCCATGATCAAAAAATTTTGTGCTCCTCTGGTTTCCGAGAAATTCGAAAGAGAAAATGAGGTAGTTAGGTTAATATTAACTTTGCAAACCCACTAGGAAATATGGCGCCAAACTAAAAATTTTTGGTTTTAAAATATGTGCTAATTATGTGCTCCACGAATATATAAGAAAAAAATCGAATTTTTCATTTTAAATTGTTTTTTTTTTTTAAAAAAAAAGGTGGGGTAGCTAGGTTAATATTAAGTTAGCGACCCCACATGTTTAGGTATCAAGGAATTTAAAAATTTTAAAAACCAGTATTATCTGCATATTATGTGCTAATTTCGTCCATGATCAGAAAATTTTGGACTCGTCTGGTTTCCGAGAAATTCGAAAGAGAAAATGGGGTACCTTAGCAACCTCACCCTTTTTTTTTTAAAAAAAACCTCATTTAAAATGAAGAATTCGATTTTTTCTTACATAATTGTAGAACACATAATTTTGGTATATACTTTTTAAAATTTTAGAACCGCATTTTAGGTTGGGGTCGTTAGATTAATATTAGGCTAACTACCCCACTAAAAAACTGCACTTAAAACAAAAAATTCGGATTTTTCTTGTACATATTAATGTAGCACATAATTTTGGAATCATAAATTGTTACTTTGGAATCGCACTTCAGATTGAGAATGCTAAGTTATTAAATAATATAATGTGATATCCTTTTTATCGATTTTCTCGGAGACCAGAGTACAAAATTTTCTGATCGTAGACGAAATTAGCACATATTATGCAGATAATACTGGTTTTAGAAATTTTTAAATTTCGTGATACCTAAACATGTGGGGTCGTTAATTTAATATTAACCTAGCTACCCAACCCTTTTCTTTTAAAACATAATTAGCACATAATTTTAAAACCAAAAATTTTTAGTTTGACGCCATATTTCTTGGTAGGGTTGCTAAGTTAATATTAACCTAACCCTTAATCAAAAACCAGAGCACAAAATTTTTTGATTGGGGACGAAATTAGCACATAAATTAGCACATAATTATGGCATAACTAAATTTTGATTTTCTTGGGGTGGGGTCGCTAGGTTAATGAAGGTGCATTAGGGTATTTTTCTCATTGTGTTAAAGCGATGACATTGAATTTGGACCGGCTGAATAAAATTACTATAGGCGAATTTCGGCCTGCTGGAATGATTCTTAATTGGTATTTACCAATGCATTCCCGCGATTTCGGTTTTAACCAAAATAGAGGAAATGGTGACGTAACGGATCAGCTGATTTGCTTTTGGGCAACTCCATGATAATTGACGGGACAGCAACAGGGCTACTAACAGGACACTGTTCAGACTCAGAGAGTCGATGGTGCCTTGAGGAAGAAGAATCGTCCTTGCATATCCTGCTGCAGTCTCCGGCTCTGGCCAGGTCAAGAGAGTCGCATCTTGGGAACTATCTGTTGGTCCCAGGTCATGTAAGAAGGTTGCAGCCCAGAAAAATCTGTTCTTTTGAGAAAGAGGCAGGTTTCCAGGGCTAAACCATGGATGGTGGGCGTGCAACGGGCCCAGCAAGGTGGCCTACGTACATGGGAATTGTCCCGCTCGCACTTCTACATTCATTCATTTAACTGACGGGACAAATCTTAAGTAATTTAAGTTTTTGATCTCATTTTTCTCTCAAAGATATTCCAGAATGACGACATCTTAATGCGTTATGTAGACGGTTTGTCAGAAAAATTTAAAAGTAAAGTCAAATTAATTTTTTATTTAGGGTTCAAGATATACAAAAAAAATTGGTGATAACTGACGGGACATTAAAGTGCTTTTCCCTTAATTTAAAAGTGGTTTTAAATTGTTTAAAATATACTTCTGTTCCCTAGATATACTGGAGAACACAAAAAATGCAACACCATGTATATGAATAATTATTTGAATGAAAATTATTTGTGTGTATACCTTATCTCAAAAGAAATATTTGATAAATTTTTTGCCTTCTAATCTTTCCTTTTTTCACAGATTTTTTCTATTCATTTTCAAAAACAACCAACAAATAAAAGACCTTTTCTGAAAATTTTAAATAATTTTTCTCGTAGTTTTTGGCCTTTTTGGATTGCTCACAGTTTACTTAAAAAATAAAAATGCCAAGAGTTTGCGGTCGCCAACAATTTCATCATTTAAACGACTTCGAGAAAGGACGCATCGTGAGCATAATGCCAATCCATCAACAGTGTAAGAGATGCTCTAGTTGCAGCTACAGGACGAGTGTTTTCAAGGATGACAGTTAATCGAAGATTGCTTGGTATGATGCTGAAGGCTTACCGTCCGCTTTTGGTGCTACCTTTGACCCCACAACATAAGGCTCGCCGCTTGGAGTGGTGCAGAGCTCGGCCAAACTGGAATGACGAATGGAATACCATAAGCTTCAGCGACGAATACAGGTTTTGTTTAGGCGGCCATGATGGACGCATGAGGGTTGGGCGATTTCGAGGTGAGAGACGAAATGTAGACTTTGTTGTGGAACGTGATACAGCAAGACAACAAAGTATCACGGTATGAGGTGCTATATGTTAAGGAAGCAGATTACATCTAGTCCTCATCAACGGCAATCTGACTGCTCGGTGATATATCGATAAAGTGCTGCAGCCAGTTTTACATCCATACCTACAAACTATCCCAAATGCGATCTTTCAACAAGATAATGCCAGACCGCATATTCCTCGTGAAACAATGGACTTCTTACATGAACTTGGCATAGAGACTTTGGAATGGCTACGTATGGGATATGATAGGGCGCAATCTTAGTCGTTTACCACGCCACCCTGTAAACTTAGATGAACTCTTAAAATGCCGTAAGGAGGATTTAGATGAGTGTTCCTCAATATGATATAGACCATCTTATTTTTTCAATGCCCAATAGAAAAAACGAGTGCATAAATAACCACTCATTATTAATTTTTTGATGATTATCATGGAGGAATCTTCTTGGAAATGTAATCAATTACCAAGAGCAACCTAATGTATTAATATTTAAATAAATTACTTTAAAAATATTTGCCCTTTCTGGTGTTGCATTTTTTTTGTTCTCCAGTATATAATAAAATGGTATATTATTTTTTTTTGCTTGCCTTGATTTTAAGTTAAACGTAATTTTGTGATAACTGACAGGACATTTCTTATAAAACGCTAATATTTTGTTTGCCTATATTTTGGCTAGTGCCTGTTATTTTATGGTTTCAAGAAAAGTTATTACATTCTAATGATTGCACACGTTTACTGATACCTCAGACACTTCTTTGGTGGTTACAGTTATTTAAATACAAAAATCGAAAAAATGCCAAAAACCTTTATCGCGCGTGAACTTGCCCTTTTGGTATTTATCATTTATAACCGGACTCTTGACTTGGGTTCATCTTTTGGTTATAGCTTGTTAAGTTTGTTGTTCTTTTTTATAAGTGTTGTTGAGTGTAAGAAATGGAAGAAAAATACCAAGTAGTGGTAAACTATGAAGGATTAGGAATGTTGATCTAGGTCAACAACCTAGAAACAGCAAGTCTTGACCTTGCAATGCAAAGTAAAAGTAAACTTTAAAATAAACAGTATTCCATGTTTTAATATTTATTACAAGTCACAAAAAACAAAAATTTTACCCTACATCCCTTTGCTCTTCAAGGGACCCATTTCATTCATTTATGATTCTTGAGTGGTGGGGGAATATGACGTCACACTTACTGTCAAAGTTCCAACCGAAAGAATAGCCGCGGTTAAATCATTCCCGGCTGAAAATCGCCTTATAAAACTCTGTATCCTCAAAAGTTTTTTCCCATTAAATAATTTTATAAAAAATAAAGGGCTTGCTAAACTGCTGTTCCCAAGACTTAATGATCTTTTAACGAAACCCTGTTTTAAGAAAGAATGCCTATAAATACAATGTAAAAACGTACTTTCCCAAAATTTACAATAACAAATCAGTAGTATCAATGGGCAAAAATTTGAAAATGACAAAACTATGTAACCGCAAAACAGAAATTGGTCAAAACGTACTGACCTAAAACCTTACAATACTAAATCAGTACAATTCCAAAATAGTATAACATATTGCCGCTAGATGGCGCTGCGGTGCGACGGACACCGTTTGATTTTTCAGCCTGACAGCGCCTTCTGTATTTTAGATACAGAGGGCGCTGGCCTCGCCTAGGTAGTACCTATCTAAGGGCTGTATTTATAGTCCTCCCATTATTGTTTTACCAGAGGTGAGCAGCTCGATTTGACAGTTGTCAAAAATGGGAGGCATTTGAGATGTCAGCTCATTTCATAAAATCGGTTTTACATGCAAATATCAAAAAACTCGAAAGAGAGGGCAGTACGAGTTGCCCACCACTGGTAAAACAACAACTGTCAAATATATATGGATGGTCTCTAACCCAACCCATGTGTGTACTGTGTACAATAAAAAACAAGCGCGGTAAAAGCCGTTTCGAAAAGCTTGTCCGCTATACGCACTGCCATCTAGCGACAATATATTACACAAGTTTTCCTGTCCAGCTGTTGCCGGCTGTATACTGTTTCGCCATCTAGCGGGAATATGTGAACTATTTTACGTTTGTACGATTTTGCCCTTGTAACGTTTTAGGCCAGTCCGTTATGATCAATTTCGATTTTGTGATAGTACAGTTTTGTTTTTACATATTACTGTTATGAACCTGTACTTTATTATATTCTCCGTATTTTGTAATGGACTTTTTCATAAATTATGCGCACCCTTATGAAAAATATGCACAATTTTTTCTTCCTGTCAAGCAGACGCCTGTTTTGTACCGTCCGTTACGCAAATTTAAAAGTTTTTCATCAACTGCTTAGTTAAAGCAGACAGAGGAGAAATTTAATTTATTAAAAGTGCTTCTAATGTTTTACTTTTTTGTTATTTGTTCAAAAGTATTTTTGTTCAAACGCCTTTTTTGTTTTGACCACAAATTTAAAACATAAAAAAGAGGCTACATATACATTAAGTGTTTCTAATGTAGATAGATATAGCATTTCTTGTACAGTCCGTTACGCAAATATAAAAATTTATACATACGTTCAATTTTACATGGAATGACTGTTAACCAAGTTTAATTTCGTAAAAAAATATTTCGACCAAATCAGTCAATCTGTCCTGCACGTCTATTCTACATAAATAAATTCGAAAGTATCATTTCTAAAATTTAATTTTTTTAAATTTAATTAAGGTACCTGGGTGAATTGACTAAAAGTCCAACAAATTTTTGGTTCCGCTAACGCTGCTACAGCCCATTGTCGTAATAGGTCCATTTTTTCCGTTTTCTTTTTCGTCTTGTAAATCTATAAAAAAAAAGTTGGACATTGAATTCGCTACAATTTATCAAGTCTTTTTCTAATGCCTGTTTTACGTTGACAATTACTCCATAAATTTATTCATGGTCAAACAATTTTAGCTTTCAGACAGATTTCATAAATGTAACATTGAATTCAAATAAATTCACCAATTTCTTCATGGAATTATTCACGTAGTGTAGACCAATTAATATTAGTTTTATTTTTTATACATATTAGCGCTCTCAACCCCTTATGGTATTTTTTCCATTTTATCTTTCCAGCTTTTACTTCACAAAATAAAATTGCGTTTTATTCCGCAACTTTGTGGTCGAAAATTTGACGTTATTTCACCAAACGTTTCAAATATGGCAAAAAGGTTCAAAATACGTTTAAATACGCAGTTCCAGCAAAAGATTCGACTTTTTATCTACAAACACAATGATGGTTGTGTACTCTTGTTTAAAAAAAAACGCATACATGCATTTTTCCTAGGGTCACTGGATCCTGAAACCTGCGGTCCCAAGGGTAGCGACACGAGTCACGTGACCGCACTCGTTTATCCATGGACGTTCGTGAAAGAAAACTCGTTTTTATACAGTCTGAGATAGAAAAACTGTTTTAATAAAACTCAGTTTTATACAGCTTAAAAAAAAAATGTCACTAGGTTTTTTTGTTGTCAAAAATTGTAAAGTGTTATAATAATATAATTTAGGAGATATTTGGAGAATTTTTTAAAAATTGCTAAAATTAATTTTCTTTTAATTATTATTTCTTTGCTTTATAGAAAAATAATGTGTACTAAAAATAAACAATTAAAAGATATCGACGCATGCACGTTGAAACTTTATTAATAATTAAGTATAATCTAATCTAACCTAATACTATATTAACAATATTCAATGCTAGGTTTTTCTTATACCGAATATCCAAAACTATATAAGATAGGTATCTATATCTATTTTATTATACAGTCGAACTTCTGTAATTTCAAAACTACATAGAAAAATATGGAAAACCCTAAAATGTAGGTTGGTATAAAGCTTGGTGTGACGTGTATTGTGAGACAATACTATATGCTTTTTTGGTTGTGATTGTGATATATTCTATTCTAAGTAAGTACAAATTGGATGTAATCCGAACATTATATTTTTGCATATAAATTCAAAAACATAATGTTCAGATTACATCCATTTTTGATAATTATAAGATGTCCAAAAGTTAGTCATTGGACATTTTTGCTATGTAAGACCAACATGCTGGTACCGTTTTAGTCACTAAATATTTTAACTGATCTTCGCCTACAAATGTATCCATATTAGATTTTAAATTTTGAAAGTTGCTTTTTATGTACATTTTCTCTACGCAGTTTTGAGATCTCCAATTCCATTTCTTTTATTCTGATTGTGTTCATAGAATCTGAAACAAAAATTTTTATGTTAGAAAAAGACAACCTTTACTTTAAAAAACCAATATATCTATAGGTGGTAGTTTACCAAAGGTCAAACAAGCAGAAGTTTCTATACAGGGTGGGACAAAACTCACCTTACTATTTTCAATGCTGCTTATAAGTCTTTCATTAGCTATTGAGAATGATAGCTATTTTCGTGGTGGATGTCAAAAAGTAGCATTTGATTTTGTATGGCCATCTTTTTATGGTCGAGGGTTCTGGGATTGTTTGTGTCGAGATATAGTTTACAAACCTCGCACACTCTCAGCTTCTTTGAATGATTTTCCTCGACTTTTAGGTTTGTTAACCAAAGTTCCCGATTCCCAGATTTTTGTTTTCCTAAAAACAAGAAAGGTATCTAAATGTAGCGTAAACATAAGCAGAGGGGCATTTGGGCTTTTAGGAAAATTCTTTGGAATCCTTTATCAATTTGTGCTCTTTTCATTAAGTTGTTTTTCGCAGAAAATGCGCCAGTGAAAATTTTCAAAAGTCCGTGTCGTTTTCAGTTGTTTTTCGTAAAAAATACGCGGCAGATGAATTTTTGTTTTATTTAAATCATTTCATCAATCAATCCACTATATAGGTACAATACTTGCCATGCGTTCCTCTCTCCTAATCGTCTCCCCCAGCATATCTATTGCAAAAGGTTGAAAAAAAATAATCAAACTAAATCGTAATTAAATTACAGGATTTTTATTGCTTGCAGAATGTTTGACTTTCAAAACTTGAACTTTTTAGTTATTTACCCTTGGTAGGTACAGCTACGCGATGTAACAATATACACTTACCTTATAGTGCGTATCCACTAAATCTTCAGTAGTAGGTACTTGGTTCTGTTAACTTGCTTGTACGATAATATAATTCTTGTGTAATACTAGTAATATAGGCACTTGGATGGACACATGCGAATGGCCATACTTACGTATTTTTTAATGCTTGAACGATTTTTGTTTGCGTCAGTCAAAAGTGGTCAAAATTAATTTTTATTTTTTCTTTTGAAATCGCCGCCTGTGACAGTGTCAAATTTGAGTTTTGCACGAATTAGGTTATGTTTCGTGTCGCTACCCCCGGGACCGCAGGTTTCAGGATCCAGTGAGCCTAATTTTTCCCTATGTCTCAAACTTTGACTTATTCTTGTATACTCAAACAAACCACCATCTTGTAATGTCTGACAACATTAAATTCGGTATTACGATGACGTTATGTCATATTGATAAAATCAAAAATAAAAATAAGCCCTCTAAATCAAAAAATGCCTTAATTTAAAGAAAATACCCTCATTACCAGACGACGCAACTCAAATGAGGGTTGTGAGTTTAGTTTCTTGTTTCTAAAATCATGATTTAATCTCAGATATAATTATTTAGTGATACAAACAATCTTTATTAATTGCAAAAGAGTAATTATCACCCGAATTACAGAAGACGGCTGGTCTATAAGGAGAGCGACCACTCATTTTGGGGTTGATAAAATGACGATAATAACATTAAAAAAACGATGGATTCAAAATAACACAACGGAATAGAAAAGAAAGAAGGAAAGAAAGAGTTAAGAACACAAAATACAAAATTCAATATTTCTCCCAGAAAGCAAAAAACCTATGTGAAAAAAAAGTATTATTTAAATGAATATTTTTTCTCCGTTTTCTCAAGTATTTTTGGAGCCCATGAAAATTTTTTTTATTTAACCTATAGTATACAGACCGCTTCATGCTACTGCGAACATAGGCCGGAAGAAGTCCAATTTGCTAGTGTACGTACATGCAGGGACATCGCACACCTATCAGTGGAGCAACCAACACTCAGGTTGCGATGACCGTTCGCGGCTTGTATTTAGTACGCCTCTAACCACGGTGCTTTATGGAGCGTAGTCAATGAAACCGGAATTTGGTCAATAAATACGCAAATTTTTATAACGTAATTTTCTTGTTTTTTGTCACTGATAAATTAGACCGTTTTATTTTCAACTGCTCAGATTTATCACTAACATTTAAGAACACAAAATACAATGAAAATAATAAGGAGAAACAAAATAAAAGCAAGTTCTCAAAATAAAATAATACATTCTAAAAACCAAAAAGATTCTCTTGCTCGGCTAGACAATATCCGAGCCTACTATAAAAACCCCTTCTAACGTTTCCAAGCATGTTAGGGGTGATAGTTTGAAAAGCTTCTTCAATTTTAATACGAAGTTCTTCCAAATTATTAGCCCTTTCATGCCCGTAACCTATAACTCCACAGATAGAAGCCATTAGGAGCAAGATCGGGTGATCGAGCTGGCCATAAAATAGTTCCCCGTGTAATTATAACCCGATTAGAAAATGCAATATCAAGATATTCCCTAACAAGGCCAACATTGTGAGTGGGACAACCATCTTGTTGAAACCATAATATGCTGCTGCAGTAGATCCAAGTATCTAGGACCATCCAAATTGCCGTAAATAAAAAATGGTCCAATTACGTGTTCCCCCCTACAATACCCCCCAAACATTTAAAAAAAAAATACAAATGCAAATTTTCCCTCGACCAATATCGAACGTGTGTTGGGTTATGACGATTCAATAATGGAAAAGTGCTTTGATCTGTGAAAAGAATAGATTTCAGAAAGTTTTCAGCATGATTAGCCCTTTCCATCATTGTACGACGCTGGTTGTCCTCGGGAAAAATTTAATGCGTTTTTGACGCTTTGTAAGAATGATAACCATTCTTTTTGAGAACACGTAAGACAGTGGCTGAAGACGTATCAACTGTTTCGGCAGTTTGGTGGTTAGTTAACTTTCGATTTTCCTCCACTGCAGCGCAAATCATCACACTTTGTACTTCCTGCTCGTCATTCAAAACAGTGGGTTTTTTATGGTTTCTTGGCGCTACACAACCAAACTTTTCAAAATTCTGCACAAACCTAGGAATCGTTGATAACTAGGTTCTGGGCGATTTACAAAATTCTCCAAAAAAAGTTCTTGTATAAGTCTCAATGGTCTGCCTTGATAGCATCATTTGACTATCTGTACTTATTCGGCACCTTCGTAGACATCCATTTATAGTTTTAAAAATGTATTATTTCACTTAAGAACTTATCAATCTGTTTCTCGAGCAAGACAGAAATAAAACAAAATAATAAAAAAAAAAAAAATTTCCAAAAGATAACACTGCAGCGTGCTTCGACCCCACCGCGGTCGTATGGCACGGAGAGTAAATTGTACTTGATTCCCACTATGTTCACAGTAGCCTGAAGCTCATTGTATAAATATTCACATTCCTGCTTCAACTGATCTCACTTCCATTTTAATTTATTTTAGAAGATTGGTAAACACCATTTTATAAATTTTTTATTTTAAAAAGAAAAAGAATAATACATATATAATATATATAATAAGCAAAGGGAAGAAAGATGGAAAATTGACATTTCTAAATCGATAAAAACCTTTAATTTGTTATGTAGTGTTGTTAGAACAGTTGTAAAACCTTTTTATAATAATATCTAGACTTGAGAGTTCATAACGAAGTACCATAAATTTTTATAAGCTGGTGTTGGTCAGTTATTTTTCAAGGCTTTTTTACTCATTTAAGAGATATTTTAGAGTTACAAGACTATCAGCAACACTAAATAATATAACTTTTGGTTGTTTTATAAAGGTTTTATATTATTTGCTGTAACTTCTATATACACAAAAAATGCTCATTGGGATGTTATCCGTGCGGGACTCTTTGACAATATTTGCCCTATTTAACAGACGAAAACGATTAAAATAAATAAAAGTAATAGTTCTATTACAGTCTCATAAACGACTTTAAAAATAAACTTGAAAATAATAAACTTGACAACTGTTTAAAAATATGATTTTTAGTCGCGTGTCCAACGCCAACGCAACGTTGCGGAAAAAAACGCAACTTAAATTATTATCTTGACGCAACTGCTGCAAGTTTTCGAAATAAGATTCAGCCCATTTCGACTGGGTTTGGACACAGAAAATTAGTAACTGTTTAAACCTGATCTAGCGGTAATTTTCCCTTACCATTACAACTTACCGGGCGGCAAATGCAACATCTCAATTATAAACTTCTTCCTTCGCAATTTGAAAACATACTCCACTGACCCGGGATGCTTGGAGACCAGCGAGTTTATCGCGGCCAACTTCGTAAGGTTAAAAAATCCGTGGTAATCCTGAAGGCTTTGGTTGTTTTCTAGTTCCGTTCCGCCGAACGACTGGAGCCGCATGGCTATATCGCTCGAATGGATGCATCGTTCTAGAGACATCTATAATTAAAAGTAATTTATAAAGCCTGCAGTAGTAGTTGTATTATAGGAGGGGCGGTTTTCTAAGCCTGTGGAAACCTGGAAAGTGAATGCACAAAAATTTTAAAAATAAATAATTTATCAGTAGAAATGCAAACAGAGTTCTCTGCACTATATTTTAAGCATTTACAAATACTCACTTTATATAGGTCAACTAGTAGATATTTTGAAATTTTCCTTGACTTGTTTTCCCAAGCTCTAAATATATCTAATAAAACGGATAAAAAAACTATTGTGACTGGAGATTTTCACGTGCATTTTAATACAAATGAAAAGAAAGAAATCTTACCTAAAACTTTATGTGAATCCTTTGGCTATACTTAATTTTAAGTTAATTTGGAAAAGACTGTTTAGATAACATATTTGTAAATTTTAATCTAGAAGATCTAGTGTTATATAGTTAAAACTAATGTATCAGATCATGTCGCTATACACTTAAAGCTAAATTATAAAGAGCCTAAGACCTCAAAAACTATATTTTAAACACCAATTCATAATACAGGTATCTTTAAACTTTGTAAGTCTTTGGTGGAATAGATTTTAGTTTTGTTACATCAAGTAATGTTTGTATTGAAAATACGTTTTATAACTTGCTTAGATTAATCCTGGGTAGTATGAATATTTTTTTAGAAAAATCCAAAGTCGTCTCAAACTATAACAAAAAAAAAACAGCTTAAAACATCAACGGGACATGTTAAACTTACTTACTTTATTCAAAATCCAAACTCAAAAATAATTACAATTAATATAAAATCTGATTAAATAAATAAAATTTGATTAAATAAATAAATGAAAATAAAAAAAATAAAAATTTAAGGAATATGAATAAAGTAGGAAGGGATTGCTTCTAAGGCAGTATTTCTGCCAGTGCGTAGCTTTTCCCACTTTCTTCAATATGTACTCTTAGCGCAATATAAATATGTTATTTATGCTTAATATATACTATACCTACTAATGCTAGATAATTTCTTAAGATTTAGTTTATATGTAAAAAAGGTCCAAAAGAAAAAAGAACTTAAATGGATTTATTTTAGTCGAATTAGAATAGGTGACTCGGCTTGTTTAAGTTTATTGGTATTTCTTCCTTTAGGGAAAACAGGATTTAAGGCTTTCCTAATTAATTGATGTTATAAATGTTTTAAACAACAGATTGAAGTTTTTTGATCGGCAGTTAAAAGGTTAAATATTTTTGGTGCCATGTAGGTTCTGAGTTAATCTTTTATGTTTCTTTGGTATCTCAGCGATATTTTGCGTTACCTATCGGGTTCTATATTGATGGAGTTTATGATGTGTATAGTGTCAGGATACTTTTGTACATATCGTAAGACTTTACTTGCATATAACTGTCTTAATCTAAGTACTGGGAAGTCTTGAAAAAGTTGATCTGTTGAATACAATTGATTTTTTTTGCAACATTATTTTTAAACATCTTTTACGAAGTACTTCTAAATTGTTGAGAGACGCGTCGTAACTACTTCCCCAGATGAGTATCCCATACTGAAGTATTGATTCAAAGATTGCATGATATATCGTTTTAAGGTTTGAAATATTTAGGATGTTACGAAGTTTTTTGAACATAAAATTTATTTTTCTAAGTTTTGAAGCTAATTTGTCAGCGTGCTCTTTAAAATTGAGTCGACTGTCCAATGTTAAACCCAAATACTTAAGGCTGTCAACTACCCCAATATTCTCAGAGCAATGACAATCTTGTTCGTTATTACACTCGTGTATAATCAGGTTTTTAAAATTAGGCTTTGTCCTTTCGTTAATAAAAAAGGGCAGACATTTAGTTTTATCACAATTTAAGCTAAGGATATTTAGGTTAAGCCAGTTTTTTACCCACTTAAGAGCTCGTTCGCCTTTATTTTTTACTTCTTCCCAAGATGATCCTTTTATGAACAATCCTTTATCATCAGGAAATGCTACCGAAAGAAAATCCTGGTCATGGTCCAGAAGGTCATTTATTTAAAGTAGAAAAAATATCGGTCAAAGTACTGTGCCCTGAGGTACACCACACTTTACGACATATTCAGAGCTTACTGCTTTACCTATTGTATAATCTACTGTATCAAATTCCTTTTTAAGGTCTAGAAAAACTCCGGCACAAGGACTAGAACTATCCAAATTTTTAAAAATATTTTTTGTGACTAAGGCCAAAGCATCTTCCATGCTCAAGTTATCCCAAAAACCAGATGATAATTCATTTAAAATGTTATTTTTGTTTAGATAACTCATACGTTTCTTTAGCAGTTTTTCGTATATTTTGTCTGTTTGTCCCCATCTTTAAAAAGCGGATTTATATTGGCCTTTTTTAAATGATTCCTGTTTGAAATGAATTATTGAAAATATAGAGTAACGGTTTAGTTATGGACGAACATATTGTTTTTACTAAGACGGGGGTGATGTTGTCCAGTCCAGGGGCTTTATTTGTTTTTAATTCTTTAATTGTGTTTATTAATTCGTTTTCCCGTGACTGGATATAGTAGAAAAGACTTTTGGGTTCTGTATTTTTTATCATATTGTGTTAAGTATTCTTCTTGATTTGTTTTTTTTATTTGTTGTGCCAGATTTGTTCCGACGTCAGAAAAGAAATAATTAAAATATTCTGCTTTCTCACTATCACTTTCCAGTATTTTTTCCGATTCGTAATATCCATGAGAAGAATTAAAAAACACTGTAAAAGTTTGTAATACAACTGATAAAAGAGAATTGTAACTGGCTAAAAAAAAAGCACACGACAGTCAAATAATGAATGACACACATTTTCTGGACATTCGCTGTTTTTCTTTAATATTTTGCCTTATTTAGTAATACAATCGCTTGGAGGCGCGCCGGCCCTCACACATTCGCTGTTCTTTCTTAATAATGTATTTTTCGCGCCTGTTTTCAAGTGCGGAAGTTTCAAAGTCTATCCAAGTCATCTTGAAGCGAGTTCGAATCTGGATCCACAATAGCGAAGAGTTTAATGTCATCGGCGTATAGTAAGCACCATGAAAGTTCAAAACACTTGACAACATCGTTAATAAAGAGCACAAATAGTATTGGGCCAATATGAGACCCTTGTGGGACGCCTGAAGGTACTAAGAACTCATGCGAGAGGGCATCACACACTGACTTGTTTGCACCTGAAGACGATCAGAGATGGTACTGATCGAAACCTCGTGTATAAAATATAGACAATGGAAGTCCGGAAACACAGAATTTACTTCACATACTGACTTGTTGTAGTAGGAACATCCGGTAAATTATTTGTTTACAAGTGCGAGGTTGTCACGTTGTGTAGGTTTTATTCCCAATATATATTGGAAAATTAAAATAATTATTTTTTAGTCAAAATATGATATATTTATCTAATATTTCGACCGAAAAATTGGGGGATATATATTTACCATAACATGTACACTTATAAAGAAGAAGTTAAAAAACCTCCAAATCAGTTACTTCAACCGAAAAGAAACTAAAAAACAAAAGATCAAAAGATCTTGGGTGGAAATAACGAAAATTCAAACTTGGATGAGTATTCCACAAGGAACACACAAAACATCAAAGCGAAAAGAGAAATGAATAAACGATGTTTCGCCCTGGGTAACCAGCGTGGGCTCATCAGTAGTTTCACTGGTCACCCTCCACTATACATCATTAAACACCATCATACACTTAGATTTCCAACCTTGAACCACTCACATTTGTGAGTGGTTCAAGGTTGGAACATTTGTGAGTGGTTCAAGGTTGGAAATCTAAGTGTATGATGGTGTTTAATGATGTATAGTGGAGGGTGACCAGTGAAACTACTGATGAGCCCACGCTGGTTACCCAGGGCGAAACATCGTTTATTCATTTCTCTTTTCGCTTTGATGTTTTGTGTGTTCCTTGTGGAATACTCATCCAAGTTTGAATTTTCGTTATTTCCACCCAAGATCTTTTGATCTTTTGTTTTTTATGTACTTATATTAAAAAAAATTGGTGCTAGAAAGCCCGGATAGTATCTCGAAAACTGTAGTTTTGAAAGATTTGAACCTTATAACAAAATTTTTGGGTAATATTTACGAAAACCAAAATCTGAAAGCCGCATATCAATAGGTGCTTTACTTCTAAAGTTATGACTATTTTGATATATTTTAACGTTTTTCCAAATAACTCGGAAACTAAAGCTCCCACGAATTTGGACTTTTTAACAAAATTTGTAGCCCATATTCATAGAAACTTAAATCTGAAAACCGTATATCGCTACCTGCTTTTGTTGCAAAGTTACAATTTTTAAAGTATTTTATCCCCCTTTTCCCCCCTTCAACCCTACCCAAAAGGACTTTTGCACCAAATTTCGTTAAAATCGATTAAGTCGTTCTTGAGTTATCGTGTATACAGACACACAACAGACCGACAGACAACGTTTTTCTTTCGTCGATTAAGGTGTTTTGGAACCTTAGTAACTAATTTTTGATGAAATTAAGAAAAGTCAAAATTTCACGATTTTAATAGTCCCCCATACATAAAAAGGGGGTATTACGTACCCAAATGTCAAATACATGTCCCCTTTTTTTATGAATAGTTGATGAAGATTTGTGAATACGTGAATAAAAATCACGGCGCATATACTGACAGGTGAGCCCAACATTTACAATATGGCGTTGTGACGTCACGTGGATACCGATTGAAATTTTATCCAGCTTTTTTATATTTTGGTGTTTTTTCTTCGTTTTCATTACTTTTATGCCAAACTTTAAATACAAATTGCAGGTAAATGATAAAAAAAGTTAATGTTTGGAAAAAATAATATGTTTGGAAAAATATTATGTGTAGGGATACAACTTTCAGCGTAATCTGGCATCATCGCCA
The DNA here is from genome assembly GCA_963921995.1 of Oxystoma pomonae. Lineage (NCBI taxonomy): Eukaryota > Metazoa > Arthropoda > Insecta > Coleoptera > Brentidae > Oxystoma > Oxystoma pomonae. The sequence continues at coordinate 111,197,353 of OY998165.1, forward strand.
AATTGTTTACCTTACGTCGGATCGCAACTCTGCTAAACATAATGTCTCTATTTTAGTTATACCTTTATGCAATGGCGGTCCCGGGGGTGGGTAGTGCCTTTAAAGACATTCTAGAATCCCTCCACAGTATTTTGGAATAGTTTGACCTTCAATTCGTCACACCAAGAATAAACAAACGCATGACGTACTTACCCCGAAAACCATTGGAAATACAGAACAGTATTATAGAGTTTCTTCCCAATGAGCATTTTCAGAAACTTCTGGTGACAGATATTTATATAACTGATACCCTAGGGTATTTAGAAGTTTCCTACAAGAATTGAGTTTGTATATTTCTTTTATTAAAGGCTCTAAATTGATGGTACCCTAAAGTAACATAAAACTGGCGTTAACAATATTTCCACGGACATCTTTATAAAAATTAAAGTCATCGGTTCAAATGTTATATAAATTGATGTTAACAATGTTCCCACCAACATATTTATAAAAATAGAAGTCATCAGTGACAAAAGTTATATGAATTGGTGTTTGAAATCTTTCTGTCAACCCACCTATAAAACCGTAAGTAACTATCAATTAAAGATATATAATAGATTGCTTTTTAAAATGTTGCTATCAGCCCACTTAATTAACCAACAACAAATTTATATAAGATATGATTGAAAATATTTCGAGAGACACTTATAAAAACTTGGGAACTCACAAACAATAGTTATATAAATTGGTCTGTAATATTCTTATGAACTCATTCATAAACCTTTTTTGCCCATAAGGTTTTTTCTATAATGTTGTTATTAATTTCTTTATATAGTAATTATAATACAACTGTTTTTAGAACAAAAAAAAAACAATTTTTATTTATTTTGGCAATTATAATAACAAAACAAACAAGATTTTTTAAGGTTAATTTTGTGACATCAAAAGGCGCGTTTTTGCGACATCAAAAGAAGCGTTTTTGCGACATCAAAAGGCGCGTTTTTGCGAGATACCATACCATTATTATCTTGTTTTAATTACATCAATCTGAGAGAGATAAGAGATCCAAATCTTCTTGAGATAGTTGCCGATGACAGATTCCCACCAGCGTTTCCCATGCGCAGTCACACTGACTCAAAAAACTCATCACGTGGTCCAACATGAACTTGTATAGGCAAATCTCGCTTAGACCATGTGATACGTGTTTTGATTCGGGGGACCCACGAATGAGAAACGCATAGATGGGAACCGTGTTTTAGAAAAAGAGAACAATATAGTAACCGTGTTAAGGTCGCAAAAACGCATCGTGAAACGTCGAGCGCATACGCTGATACTGCTGGTCGGCGGCAAATGTGAACACCCCGGAAAATACTCGCCTGTACACCCTTCGACCCCGCAATCTAACTATATTCTTGAGATAGTTACCTCTGACAGTTATGCGGGCTTGAAGTGTGTGGAGGCGGGTATTTTTCCTGGTATGTGTAGTATGCTGGATCTCTCGAGAAATGCATTTAGGAAAAGAGAACAATGGTAACTATGTTAAGCTCGCAGAAACGGACCATCAGTGTTCAACACTGCGCCATCTGCAGCCCTTTGTTCCAAGTAGCATCATTTTTTAAAAGGGTCATAAAATAGTGTTTGTCGAGGTAAACAGTGGTATAGTTGTATTGTTTTTTTTATAGAATTGTCGGAAATTTTCGCCATTTTGGATTACAAAAATAGGTTTTTGGCCTAAATAAAAACGTTATTTATGGGGTTTCAACATGTGTTTCAATCGAAATATTGCTTGTTAGGGTTAAGAACAACATACAAAATTAAATATTTGTCCCAGAAAGAAAAAAACGCGTATGAAAAAAAAAACTGATAGTTAAATAAATATTTTTTTCCCGTTTTCTCAAGTATTTTTGGAGCCCATGAAATTTACGTGAGTGTATTCGAAAACTATACAGTACACACGGGACCGCAGCTGATTTTCAGAGTAGGATGACCTGAAAAACAGCTTTTATTTGACTATAGTATATAAATATTCATATTCCTGCTTCAGCTTATCTCACTTTCATTTTTATTTATTTTAGAAGATTGCTAAACATCATTTTATAAAATTTTTTATTGTAAAAAGAAAAAGAATAATACATAACAAGCAAAGGGAAGAAAGATGGAACATCTATATTTCTAAATCCATAAAAACCTTTAATTTGATATGTAGTGTTGTCAAAACAGTTGTAAAACCTTTTTATAATAATCTCTATACTTGAGGGCTCATAAGGAAGTTTTATAAAATCTATATGTTGTTTTTCTATCCATTACTATGTACCATAAATTTTTATAAGCTGGTGTTGAATAGCTGTTTTTCAAGTCTTTTTGACTCATTTAAGAGATATATTAGAGTTATAAAATTATCACCAACACTAAATAATATAACTTTTGGTTATTTTATGAAGGTTTTATATTATTTGCTGTAACTTCTATATAGACAAAAATGCTCATTGGTTTATAAACAAGTTTTAGACAAAATCATTTCGGACATAAAAAGTATTTTTTACCTGAACATATTCTTACCAAGTTTTATACAACGTGAAGCCAAAATCAAGGCAAAATTAACTAAAGTCGTTTCTAAATACTATAAACTGTTTGATTAATCCAAAGAACAAATTCTTGAACTTTTATTGAAAGAAGTCAGTATTTCGAAACAATATTGGTCAGAAGTAGGCAAAAGCTTAAATCAAAACATACCTGAAAACGTTTTCGATTCAATGAACAAGTGTGGCGATATTTTTCCGTTGATAAAAACATTCTTGGATGTTTGCCAGTAAGTAATGCTTCGTCCGAAAGAAGGTTCTCATGCCTCAGAAGATTGAAAACATAGTACTTAAAAACACTATGACGGAAATTCCTCTGACGGGCTTAGCGTTGCTATATCAACAGACGAGTCATTGACCGATTTGCCCAAAAAAACCGGACACGAATTTTTTTTTGAGATAGGCATCTTATGTTTGACATATGCAATATAAAAGGAAATAATGATGTGTTTGAAATTAACTCTGTGTTTCGGACTTCTATTGTCTATATTTTATTTATACACGACGTTTCTATCAGTAAAATCTCTGATCGTCTTCAGGTGCAAACTACCTACGTTTCGATCAGAGATTTTACTGATCGAAACGTCCTGTATAAATAAAATATAGACAATAGAAGTCCAAAACACAGAGTTAATTTCATAAAAGGAAATGTTTCAAGTTAAAAAACTTTTAAAAAAGTATTTAGCTATTAGGTTTTGTTTGTTAACTATGTTTTTTGTAACTGAGAAAATTATACGTAGTTACTCAAGCGCGGATTTCAGGGGGATAGGGGGTTAGCTAACCCCCCATTTCCTGGCTTTAAATTTTTTATGAAAACATTTAGAAAATCAAAAGTAGGTCATAAATTGCGGCGCTATAACACCTTTGATATTTACGGTATTAGTTTCATTTTGTGTTAAAAATGGCATTTGTAGTGTCATTTTCTTAAAAATTTTCGCCTGCTGCGCTTTGAACAATTTTGGTTTAATTTTAAATCAAAAAATGCATTTTTTAGTGCAATTTTCATAAAAAATTTTGCCTGAGATGCTATGATAACGGTGATTTTAAAATTTTTAATAAAAAATGTATGAAATAAACGACTTAAAATCTGAGTACCCCCCCCTTAGATTTGAGACCAAATCCGCGCTCGTAGTTACTAAGTTTTATTTTCATATATTGATATGTTCCTCATAAAAGCTATGCTTCAATTCCAGTTTTTTTTTTCGTATCGAAACCGTCCCTTCCTTTTCAAATGGCTGGGACCGCCACTGCTTTATGTGATCACCATCGGTCACCCATCCGAACCATAATCGCGACCTACTACGCTTAGGTATGTTTCTTACGCACCGCGCTAATAAACCATAACAGTTAAAGTGCTCGGATTAAGTGGAATTTATACTTACTTGGTGATACAAGTACGAAGGAACGGTGATAACTGCGACAGCATAAGCCGACCTAACTAAAGCCCTTAGACAAAATACAAACATGTCCAAGTCGCTACTATTGTCTATCGAATGTATTAACTTCCGATGCGGTAACCACATTGGCGAGCCTAATGAATGTAAACCTAAAAATAAATAAAAAAAAAGGTCATGTTTACGATCCAAAACAAACATTAAGCGACTTCTTTAAAGTTTTGACGACTAAAATATGGTTTCACAGGAAAAAAATCTCCTAAAAAAGTATTTTTAAAATTGTCAATTTAAATTGCTTTCAATTACAATGTTACAAAAAGTATAATCAATTTTGTCAAATCAATGTAATTCTCCATCTGAATATGAAAACCGTGTTTTGCTAGCTACTACGGTTTGTAAGGATTTTTTTAAATATATTTTTATTTCCTGAATATCTCAAAACCTACAGATCTAACCGACTTCAGCCTAAGTATTTTTGTTGAAAATGAAATTATCCATCTAAATGTGAAAACCGTGCGTCCCTAGCTGCTATGGTTCGTAAATTAGGATATTTTTTAAGTTCCACTCCCCTTTCTAGCCTCTTTCCAATCCCCCCTCGCCATCCAAACTAATCAGCGGCAGAATGTTTGTGCCAATTTTGATAAAATTTCGTTTAGCGGCTTTTAAGACCTCGTGTCCCAAACAACTAAATAACTCATTTTTATTAAAGTAAGTCTTATTTAGTACAATAATATCTGACATATATTTATATTATATTTAGCGAAATATACATTGACAAATACAACCAAACGTTACAGAATGTTGCATACTCCCATACTGTAACATAAACTTGAAGCCATGGCTTTAACAATAGTTCCGTCACTATATCGGTAACTTGAGTCTCAGTAGCTGTCTTCTGAATTTTAAGAATTTCTTCTATACCAAGTGCTCACATATAGAAATTTCTTGTTTGAATGAGCTTGGTTCGTCGGTGATTCTCTGGATTATGGGCCAACCATATAGCTGCTTCATTGTTATTAACTAAGAACTCAGGAACATCTTTTAGTTTAATTCTAATTTTATTTAATGTTTTATGTAATAATATCATATTGTTCAGTTTCGTGTAAAATTTATTTTAGAACCATGATATAGCACCTCCAGCATAAAGTCACACTACTCCAGTAGTTGAACGTTCTGGTGCCGAGTCTCCTCCGTGATCAACATCACTAAACCCTTCTAAATAACTACTTCTAATTTAAAGTTTATGTAACGAATTTCACGAAAAATTCTTTTGACTTCTTTTGACTTGACTTTCTTATCTTTATATTTCAACATCTTGGTGCTTGTTTTAAGCCATGTAAACTCCTTTTCAGATGACATATTCTATGTTCCATCTGTAAGTCCTTTTGGTTTTTGCATGTAAACTTCTTCAGTCATCAAATTGGGTCAAAATCAGGTTTTCACTGGCGGATGCACTTAGAACAGCTCTCTTATAGTAGCAAATTTGGCAACTGAACTGAATGTTTGATCATGATCTTGTCCTGTCTTTTGAGAATATTCTTTAATAACTAATCTTTGTTGGTTTTTAGCTTGTACACCCATTTACAAAGAAGAAACTCCAAGCATCATTTTATCGTAACGACTCGATTTCTTTATCCATTGCATTTTTCCAGTCATTTGCTCTACTGTTTCTTTTAATATGCATGATATCAACAGCAACGATCATAGCAAAATATTCAAATCTAGAACGCTTCTGTCTGGTTTCTATCTCGTAGTGATCTTCTTGATGACGGCTCTTCACACCATAATGGTTTTTCCATTGAAGACATTCATCGAAGAAATCTTCTTTGACTTGTATCTTCTTCGTTTCTGAGATTGTTTTCTCTGTAGTAGTTTTTATAGAACTTTCAACTTCGACGTAGAAGTTGTTAGTCTTTCATCCAAAACCAACATATCTTGAGCTTCTTAGTTTCTCTACAATAAACACGGTACCCATCATCATGGTCATAGCAGATCAAAATGTCATTTACTGTCTTTTTGTCCATTTTATTTCTACACTGCTTTACACTTCCTATGAATTTCAGGTGTTTTAAGGTTTCTTGTCAAACCAAAGCTCGGACGGAGATTTTTTTAATACTTGAAACACCAGTCCTGTCAGAGTGTACGCTGCTGTATTTATCATCTCTGCTCATAAATACTGTATTTATCATCTCTGCTCATAAATACTGTTGTAGGTCCTCATGAGCATGCATAATGGAACTAGTAGTCTCCACTATTGTGCGATTATCCCCTTCTTAACATCCATTTTGCTCTGGTGTATAGGGCATTAGTATCTTTGTTTTTTCTTCTATCATTTCCTTACTTGGATATTTTCAAATTCGCCACCATTATCTGTAAGTAGCTCTCTTATGTGACGACCTGTACTATCTATTTCACCTAACATAATCTTAAGCTTTTCAGCAACTTCTGATTTTTCTCTCATGAAGTAAACGTAGCGAAAACGGCAAAAATCATCTTTCAACAAAGTGAAGTAAGAATAACCCACATACATCTGTATCCGTTCTCCTGGCAGATTTGCTCTTTCTGTTACGAAATTTCTTCCTATATACATCTTACCATAAAGTTTACTTTTAGATCTAATTCTCGCGTCAAAACATCTTTGATGTGTCGTTTGTCTTGATGGCCAAATTTTAGCATCTACTGGAGAAACTGGAACCACGCTATGCTATATTAAAGTAGGTCTAATTCAGTAAAATTAGAGAAAATATGTTTTTAATGTGACATATATTTTGACCAAACTTCGACTCACTTTAAACTTATCAATCAAATAAGTATTCCTTGGCCATACTGTTACCTACAATCAGACAACATCAAATCTAATTATTTTCAAATACCCACTTACCTATCCTTAATATTGTCCTTTTCTCTGGATTGTCCTTTAAAAAGAATTTGCCCTCCTTAATTTTGTCCTTGATGGATTTCAACAAATCATTGTAAGCAGGATTAGAAAAATTATTTGATCCTGTTTCTATTCTCTGCCCTGTCCAGTAATATATGTCGGAATTTTCGATATCTTTAAAACTAATATGTTTTGATAAGTCATAGTGATGATTGATATGTCTAACGTTTGTTGATTCTCTTTGATTCGAGGTTATATTTTGATATCTAAACGCTATTTTCAGTTTGACCTGTAACGGATCAGGGCCTCCCGGAGGCAGGTCAGGTTCAGGGTCGGTTTCGATCACAGCTGGTAATTCTTTGATCTACAAAGAATATTTTATGAAGATTTTGTTACTTTATTGTAAAAAAAAATGAGGCCTACATGACTCTCTTTGGTGAATATTAGCCACAAAACGCTTTCTTTTGAAGAACAAAAACAATTTTCTGAAGATGAAAATGTGCAGAGCCCCAAAAAGGTAAGCCATATCTTAAATATGACTCAAATAAGGAAAAATACACAGATCTTACAATGTCACTACCCAATTCGGCCCTCACACATCTAATGGCAAAACACCCAGAAGAGAGTCTCCTACTCAATTCAAAGATATGATCTTCAAATCTTAACTGACTGTCAATATGGAGATCTAAGAACTTGGTGACAGTCTTGCTCTGCAAGGGATTGTCTCCCAAATTTACGCCCTGCATAACACAATTAAACCCTAAAATATTTGTTTTATGGATGTTAAAGCAAAGTCTGTTAGCGTGACACCAATTTTTAATTTTTAATAGGTCCCCGGAAATACGTCTTCTTAAAATGTGGATATTTTATCAGCAAATAAAGTAAACACTCCCGCAATCTTTAATCTTAAGATCGTTTATGTAGAGGAGAAACAAGAGAGGCCCAAACACTGAACCCTGAAGTACACCACAACTGATAACAAGAGGAGAACATGAACCAAACTGACTACTGACTGATGACGAAAACTTAAATAAGACTTGAACCACTCTAAGACATTGCCTCTAAATCCATACTTCTCGAGCTTATGCAACAGTATTCTGTGATCCACACAATCAAAAGCCTTGGATAAATCACAGAATACTGCCGCTACAGCTTCGTCCTTATTGATCTCTGTATATACCCTATCAAGAAAGCTAAAGATGGCATCATGAGTCGTCCCCTTTAATTCATTTATATTTAATCAGATAGCTCCACATTCTTTTTTTAACAACCTTGGACAGTGTAGGCAAAAGAGAAATTGGGCGGAAGTTGGAAGGAATGTCTGTTGCGCCACTTTTGTACAAGGGAGTAACAACTGATGATTTTAAACATTCTGGGAAAGTGCCTTGTGAAAAGAATCATTTATCGCAACACACAAAGACACCAAAGTGTCATGAGGCAGTTTTGACAGAACCTCGGCAGATATTTCATCTTCACCACTAGCTTTCTTATTCTTAAAATCCTTAATTGCATCCACAACCTCTTCTGGTTCAACAGGATAAAAGGGAAAAGAGCTGGAAACTAAAATGTCTGATAGATAGTTAAGGGGATCTGTATGAGATGGCATATTTTCTGTTAAAGTAACAGCTATACTACAATAGAACTTATTCAATAAATTTGAATTAAGATCAAGATCAAAATTTAATAGGTAGGTTCCCAAAATATTTGTCAGGCTTTTACTTTAATTGAAAAAAAAAACGAAATAAAAGGACGAGATGATATCAGAAAAAAACATTTACAAAATAAACAGAATTTTTAAATAAATAAATAAATCTATTGAGACTGGCAAGGAAGTAGATCTGGACTGGTTTTTAATAATGAGCCATTTAAAACAACTTAATCAAAATTGCGCCAACATTAATTTTTATCTCATTGTGTTAGAAAAAGACAAACGATGTCCGCTAGATATTGCAAGTTTAATGTTGATATTTGATAAATAATTTGCTTTGCCTCTATTTTCTATGGGCACAACAAATAATAGGAGGAAAAAAGAAGTTAAAAAACCTCCAAATCAGTTACTTCAACCGAAAAGAAACTAAAAAATAAAAGATCAAAAGATCTTGGGTGGAAATAACGAAAATTCAAACTTGGTTGAGCATCCCATAAGGAACACACAAAGGACCAAAGCGAAAAGAGAAATGAATAAACGATGTTTCGTCCTGGGTAACCAGCGTGGGCTCATCAGTGGTTTCACTGGTCACCCTCCACCATACATCATTAAACACCATCATACACTTTGATTTCCAACTTTAAATCACTCACAAATAGGCATCCTTCCGCACTGGTACTTTTCCAAGTTACCTGATATGGATTTGTCCTGGCGTGTTAATATTTCCAGTAGGATTATGCTCCTAAGGCAATTTAAACAAAAAAGAAGTTAAAAAACCTCCAAATCAGTTACTTCAACAAAAAGAAACTAAAAAATAAAAAATCAATAACGTGGAAATAACGAAATTTCGAAACGAAAAACAAAAATTCAATCTTCGTTGAGCATCCCACAAAGAACACACAAAGGACCAAAGCGAAAAGAGAAATGAATAAACGATGTTTCGCCCTGGGTAACCAAGTGTATGATGGTGTTTAATGATGTATCGTAGAGGGTGACCAGTGAAACCACTGATGAGCCCACGCTGTGTTCCTCGTTTGAATTTTCGTTATTTCCACCCAAGATCTTTTGATATAATAGGAGGAGTTGTGGATGTGTGCACTTAAATTTGATGAATTGAGATGATTCGACATAAATATGTTTTCGTTTTTCATCTGATCAACTTGAATTTTGAAAAACCAAGTTGATCTGATGATGGCCTAACTAAAAACCGAAAGTGGCTTATCAACCACAATGAAAATTGCACTAAATTATAAACAAAACAATTCATCAACATATAATGTTGATATAGTAATTGAAAAGTATTTTATTATTTTTTTCTCTTTGTTTTAAATCGGTTCAATGTAGTTAAGTACATAAAAAGTTGCAGAAAATACAAATTAAACACACAGTGGCTGTCAAACTACAAAATAAATTATTTATATATTTATTAGACTTTAGTTGAATATGTACTTCATTAAACCTTTGGAATTATACTATACAAATACTTACAATACTTGCGGGATTCACATCTTGACTAGCAATTAAAACGGAATGTTTTGAGACCACGCCCTCGGCCAGAAAATATTTTAAAATGACTTTCGAATATAAGCCATGAAAGTCTTCTTCTGCAAAATAAAAAAAAAAAAACAATAAAAAATCGTTAAAATGCGTAGGTATTATATTTAGTTTTATGATTGTCTAGTATATTCATAGTAATGGCACTTGAATTTTTAACCTTCCCAATTCATAGCAATCATGAAGGCTGGAGAAGGTAAGTATTATAGGGTTCTTACAAAATTGAATTCCCTGACATTTTTCGGTTTTTCCTGACCATTTGTAAAACAAAAACAAAGTTATGATTGTTTTCCACAAACCAAAACTACACTTTTTTGCACTCGACGCGCGTTTCGCTAACAACGTTAGCATCATCGGGAGACGATAAACAATGAACTAAATTAATCTACGCTCTATCTTATATACAATCCTTTAGTGGGCGGAAATAAGACTAATAATTTGTGATTGATCACGATTTTTAATCATATCTCCCCTCAACCAAAGAATAAAGTGTACGAAACGGGATGGGTCCTCTATCTTTATTTAAACTATTTCTGGATTTAATGATTTCCATACTTTCATATGCATTCAAAAGTCTTTTGTTTGGTACACTTTTTAGAAGTTTTAGGTTATCTAATGTGAATCTATGATTGTTTTCAAAAGCATGCTCGGCCACACTTGACTTTTCTGTTCTTCCGTATTTTAAGTGTGCTAAGTGTTCTTTAAAACGTGTTTGAATAGAGCGTTTCGTTTGGCCAACATATTTTTTGTCACAATCCATGCAACTAATTTCGTAAATTCCACTTTTTTCTAGAACTGTAGTTTTATCCTTGGGATTTCCTAGTAAGCTTCTTATTGTGTTACCGGATTGATATACTAATTTAAGACCGGTGATATTAAATACTTTTTGTAATCCTTTCATATAATTAGGATTATAAGGAATTGATACAAATTTTGAGTCGCAGGTATCTTTTTGTCTGAAAAAAGTGGAATTCCGAAAAAGATACCTGCGACTCAAAATTTGTATCAATTCCTTATAATCCTAATTATACGAAAGGATCTTAAATTAGTATATCAATCCGGTAACACAATAAGAAGTTTACTAGGAAATCCCAAGGATAAAACTACAGTTCTAGAAAAAAGTGGAATTTACGAAATTATTTGCATGGATTGTGACAAAAAATATGTTAGCCAAACGAGACGCTCTATTCAAACGCGTTTTAAAGAACACTTAGCACACTTAAAATACGGAAGAACAGAAAAGTCAAGTGTGGCCGAGCATGCTTTTGAAAACAATCATAGACTCACATTAGATAACCTAAAACTTCTAAAAAATGTACCAAACAAAAGACTTTTGAATGCATATGAAAGTATGGAAATCATTAAATCCAGAAATAGTTTAAATAAAGATAAAGGACCCATACCGTTTAGTACACTTTATTCTTTGGTTGAGGGGAGATACGATTAAAAATCGTGATCAATCACAAATTATTAGTCTTATCTCCGCCCACTAAAGGATTGTATATAAGATAGAGCGTAGATTAATTTAGTTCATTTGTATCAATTCCTTATAATCCTATATGATGATGCTAACGTTGTTAGCAGTGCAAAAAAGTGTAGTTTTGGTTTGCGGAAAACAATCATAATTTTGTTTTAGTGCAACCAAAGGTTCCAAATTCCCAACATAGCTGACCATTTGTGCAAAATTCCAGTAATTTTTTATAACAAAAAATTCCCGCAAAATTTATTCTAAAAATATATTTTTTTTAATTTCCTGATTATTTTATAAAAAAAACTCGGGAAAAAACTTAAGCAGCATTATATCCAATAATTTCATCTGGTTTGGCTAAATACATACATTATCTCAGCAAACACATCTGTTACATTAACAACAAATTTACGTAATATTTACATAACACAATTATGTTTCTTTAATTACTTTATATTTAGATAATAAGAACATGGAAGTTACTTTTTACCTTGTTGTGACATTAGAAGTATATACAGACCGCTTCAAGCTACTGCGAACATAGGGGGAATCAAGTCCAATTTACTCTCCGTGCCGTACGACCGAAGTGGATTCGAAGCACGCTGCAGTGTTATCTTTTGGAAATTCATTTTGTTTTTATTATTTTGTTTTATTTCTGCCTTGCTCGAGAAACAGATGGGTAAGTTCTTAATTGAAATAATACATTTTTAAAACCAAAAATGGATGTCTACGAAGTTGCCGAAAAAGTGCAGATGGTCAAATGGTCAAATCGTCATAACCCAACACACGTTCGATATTGGTCGAGGGAAAATTTGCATTTGTATTTTGACGTAAGAACACAGTATCCCCAAAAATTAAATGTTTGGGGGGGGAGGTATTATAGGGAAACACTTAATTGGGCCATTGTTTATTAACGGCAATTGCAATTTGAATGGTCCTAGATACTTGGATCTACTGCAGCAGCACATTATTCCAACTGCTAGGCAGTTGTTAGGTGTAAGATTTGGTGAAACATGGTTTCAACAAGATGGTTGTTCCGCTCACAATGTTGGCCTTGTAAGGGAATATCTTGATAATGTATTTCCTAATCGGGTTATAAGTACACGGGGAACTATTTTATGGCCAGCTCGATCTCCCGATCTTGCTCCTAATGACTTCTATCTGTTTTTGAAGAAGCTTTTCAAATTATCACCCCTAACATGCTTGGAAACGTTAGAAGGGGTTTTTATAGTAGGCTCGGATATTGTCTAGCCGAGCAAGGAGGACTTTTCGAACATTTGCTCTAATTTTTTTTTGACTGGGAGAATCTTTTTGGTTTTTAGAATGTATTATTTTATTTTGAGAACTTGCTTTTATTTTGTTTCTCCTTATTATTTTCATTGTAACACGTCGTCACTGATAAATCTGAGCAGTTGATAATAAAACGCTCTTATTTATCAGTGACAAAAAATAAGAAAATTACGTTATAAAAATTTGCGTATTTATTGACCAAATTCCGGTTTCATTGACTACGCTCCACACAGCACCGTGGTTAGAGGCGTACTAAATACCAAAGGAAAGTCATGCATTGGTGATCGCAAGCCTGAGTATTGGTTGCTTCACTGATAGGCGTTCGGTGTCTCTGCATGTACGTACACTGGCAAATTAGACTTCTTCCGCCCTATGTTCGCAGTAGCTTAAAGCGGTCTGTAGGTTGTTCCAAATTCGATGCTCACCATGGGGTTCTCCTAAACGGTAGGAGATACGAAAAGGTTTAAATTACAGGACCTTTTTTAAGATCTACCTAATGAGAGGTCCGTTTCCGAGATTTGACATTTCCGTGTGACAGGAGCACTGTCAAGTTCATTTTTTCTTATGGACACGTGCTTTTTTTCTCCTACCGTTTGGTTCATAAAGGATGACAGATATTTTACAACCTCATTTTGACAAGTACCTGACGTTTTGAGTTAATTGATCATCATCAGCCCAAATTCAAAAATTAAAAAAAAAAAACAAAGAAAAAAAACATATTTTTAAAATATTAGGTAGTTATTTTGTTATACCAAAATGTCAAAAAATCTGTCATTTTTAAAATTTTAAAAAGTACTGCAATCGGGTTTCCAAAATATCTTGAATAGGTTAAAAGCAAAAATTAAAAATGTTATCTGTCATACTTCATGAACTAAACGGCAGGAGAAAAAAAGGATGTGTCCATAAGAAAAAATGAACTTGACAGGGCTCCTGTCACACAGAAAAATAAAAACTAAAAATGAAGATTTCGGTTTTTTCCGCCTATCTCCGGAACTATCCGGAATTTGTACATTTCTTTTTTAGTTTTAAACAAAGCATCAAATAGACCATTTCGCATCTCCTACCGTTTAGGAGATCCCCATGGTGAGCATCGAATTCGAAACACCCTGTATAAATATTATGTACACAATATGACTTTAATTTTACATAAATGCTACATTTAAATTTCTATAATATTTATAATATAACATTTATGTTATAAATTTATACAGTAGTTACATAAAGAGTACGTTATTTACGTGAAGACGACTGGATGTTACTTGTAAGAGATATAAATATTATGTAAACAAATTTACCCCAATTTTACGTTTCGATTTACTTTCTAGTTACTAGTTAATCGATATCTGCTGTTTCCTGATTTTTTGTTGTCATGTATTATTTACGTTATTTTAATTACATATTATTTACGTAAAAAGTAGAGAACTTTATGCATGGCGTTATGCACAACATGGCAGAAAGTAATTATGTGTTGTAACTTTTACGTAATATTTACGTGTGTGTGTGTGTGTGTGTGTGTGTGTGTATATTTACGTGTTAGCTACGATACCGATACATTTTAAAGCCATGAACAAAAATTATATTAAATGAAAAAGCTTTGGTCATTCTCCACAGTGGAGAATGACCAAAGCTTTTTCATTTATTTGAAATCCCTCCACCAATGGACTACTTCTTCAGCTTAAAAATATTACCTTTAAATGATCAAACAACACCAAGTTTTGTTTAATATCTTTAAGCTTGCCTTTCAGGTAGGAAAAAACCGCAACCTGCATGTAATTTATTTTTATTCCCAATCAACTTAAATAGTTTATTAGAGGGCATAACAATTTAAAAATAAACAACATCTTAATCATTTGGGTAGAATATTCATTAAATAAATATTTGTAGAAATTATTAAATTTAAATTATATGAATTGCAAGAGGTAATAAGTAATAATAATAATAATGCAGAAAGCGGTCATCCTCGGATCATTGCGTCTGCTCAGAACACGTGGCCTATCTGCACCTGTGTAAGTCGGAGTCGCGGGACCGCAGATAAGGTCAAACCCAAAAAAAAATAGGTAACATAATTTTAAAAAATGATTTTTTTAAAGTATTTTTTAAATTTGGTTTTGTTTTATAAGTTTTGTTCTTAATTTTATATGGAATGTTCACTTATTGATGCTTAATCAGTTTTGTTATTATAATTTGTTTCTTTTGAATGGGTATTAGCAAGGTCTTAGAACCGTACCTAATTTTATGATAAAGGGTGGTGGCAAGCACCAGAAAACCCATTGAAAAATCACTAAGTAAAAAACTTGTAATCAGATTAGGTGTAAATAAGTTTGAAACCCTAAAAAATGCACAATTACCCCAAGACAGTTAGAAATTCTTATATGTTGAATTGGGAAGAAAATAACATAAAGCTGCGACTAGTCTCAATCGATAGGATTTATGGTCCTGATGAACATACCACCACATACCTCTCCCTAGGGGTATTTTTAAAATGTTTTATTTAATTTACGTTTTACCATAGAAATATAATGGGTTAAGAATGGGCCAGAATCTGCGCGAAATGGCAAATAAGGGGGGAATCCATTTTGAATCACAGCAGAGTTAAATAAATGGTTGGTTTAGCTTGACATACGGTTTGCGTTTACATTTCAAATTTAAATCGAACTTGTATTGCAAAGATAAGTGTCAGTGCATCAATTTAAAAGTATCCGCTGCCTTGCTGATTTAATATATTAGGATATTTGCCGAGAAATTAATTAAAAATGAAATTTGATAAATTATATCCATGTTCAACAAAAGAAAAATGCTTTGAGCTGGTTCAAAATCTGCGTGTAAACATATGGTAAAATCAGCTGATTGCAAAAATAAACAAAGGCAGATAATTTAATTATTTTAAACGTTTTAAACAAACGTTGTTATATGCTAACTGTTTGTTAGTTTGAGACTAAATTAAAGTTCCTTCTAGATTTGGACAAAAAGTGTCGATGCTGCGAAAGACCTTCAAAAGAGTTTACTTATCGTTAAGGCAGATTTTATAGAGAACAAAAGTACCTTAAGCTAGTTCAACATACGCTTTTAGCTAGATATATCTTTCAAGCCAAAACTGAAACCTTCCATGAATTTCTTTCCAAAATTGAGAAGCAAAAGTGGGACTGGAATGTTTAAACAAATGACTGATGTAGAGTATATTTAATACTTTATGGAGAATGTTCACTGAAAATTAGTTTATTAATTCACCCTTACCTCAATGTGTAAAATTATTTTAAAATCTAGCTATTTTTGTAAACGAGTATTTTTTAATATATTATTTCAATTCAAAATTAAATTCCCTGTAAGTGGTTTAAACATAAAAAGTAATTGGGAATGTATATAAAATAAGAATTATTGCTGCAAGCAAGACAAATACTCTTAATTTTTACTTTTTTTGTAGTTAACTCCTCGGTTAATTCTTTGTTGGATGCAAAGATGTCAAACAGAGTTATTTAGTTACAAACTTGTCAATCAAAACCTTATTGTATCATGTTTTATCTTTAGTTTTGCAAGTCAATTAAATGCAATATTGTTTGGACATACAGGATTTCCCAAGAGTTCGAGTCCACCCTAATGTGTCCAAAACCAAAAGAGGCAGAGAAGTAAAATTTCACGTCGTCTTGCCTTTCATTAACAACCTAATATGTTACTTTTTTCTCTAATGGTTTTTAAATAAAATGGGAAAATCATTTCCATAAGACCAATGAGTTAAACAAGAAAACAGATATTCGGGGAGTCTTTCTCTAAATCATTGCTCTTATTTAAAAGTTTTTGTGATTTTATTTAAAAACCGTTAGAGGAAAAGGTATTTTTGGAAACAGAATAAAAAGCTCTATTCAAACTTTCGAAAATATGCAGGGTATATCAATTATAAAAAGTATTGTCTCCGCTCTAGCTCCACCACTTAATGAAGGGCGGCACAATTAGCATCCAAAAAGATACTTTTTTGTAAACCATCTAATTGTGTGAAATTTTACTTTTCTGTCTCTTTTGGTTCTGGAGATATTAGGGTGGACTCGGATTTTTAGGACACCCTGTATATATATATACATACAGGGTTGCCCATTTAAAAGGGTTCACCTGGATTTTTTCAAAAATTGTTCAGAATTGGAAGAAACACATCAATTTTGTTTGTAAACAAGACACTTTTTGGCTACCTATCTTGAAATTTTTATAGCACGCATCCCCTTCCAGGGGTAAACTTATATTTTGAATAGGGAAAGTGGGTCGAGTGATACATTCTGAAGGTCTCCTGAATGTCTTGACAATCGTGTAAAAATTTTGAAAATCTATCAATTAGTTTTTGAGATATAGCCAAAAAGTCTCCCGCGTACAAACAAAATTGATGTGTTTCAGCATTTTCTCCAATTCTTTAATATTTGTATAGGATTGGAGCGTTAACACCCAAATCATAATCAATCATTTAAAAAAATATTTGATATGTTGTCATATGTATAGCCGGTTGAAAAAAAAAGGACAACATTGATGTTTGTGCTGTTAAATCTCAAAGTAAAATCATGACATGTCCTATTTTTTTTTAAACAGCTGTATATATGACAAATTGATGGCTTGACAAATTTAAAGTATGTGATGGCTTAGGAGTTCAAAGGGGGGGAGGTAGAAATATGAAAAACTGCATTAGAACAGATACATTTATTTACAATACAACATTTTTTGACACTATGCTACAACACCTTTGTTTTGAAAAAATATTGAAAAAATGGGGTTTCAATACATACACTATGGATGGAGAAATGACAAAATTCAAAGTAAAATGATTTATTCAATGTGACAGTCACAATTACTGATGATTGAATAATATCAACTTATTCAATTTGTTTCTTATATTTTTACCTTGCACTGTACATAGCAGTGAATTTTTTTGCTTAAATTAAAAAACCTTATTCTAACATAAGAGACAACAATATTTTTAATTAGAATGAATGAGTGATTGGGTTCCAGAGGTGGAGTTTCCAAAAAGTAGTCATTTTAAGTCCTTATTTCCTCACAAGAGAAATATCAACAGCCTTTTCGGACTTGCCAGATTTGCTGGGAACTGACAATATGAAGTTGAATCAATCACCCTGCAGTTTCCTCCCTCACCAGCTACTCTTGTATGCAGCAGTAATTGTCTAAGAGCATATTTGAATTGAAGCGATGTTGGGTTGTTGTTTCATTCATTTTGGGATCTTAAAAGTGAATAAATATCCTTATAAATAATAAAAACTCAATATATATAAGAGGTATGAGTTGCAAAAATGTATTTTTTAAATTAAAAAAAGAGAAGTTAAGGCTGTCTCACATAAACTTGCATGGGGTCACATAACGCCTAGTGTAGCATCTCAATCACTGAACTGTAGAGGCCTTTCCATGTGATTTTAGAAATTTTACATTAACCAACCTGTAGCTATGTGTTTATAAATAATTAAAAAAATTTCAAATAAAAAAAAAACAGAAACTTTCCAGCTTAAAAATAAGGTAATTATTTAGTAAGTTTATGATTTTCTGCAATTTTTGATTTTTTATGAAAAGTTTTTTATGGAGGCACCTACTAGGGTATTTATATATAAATTTTTTAATTTGATCTGATTATAGTCAATTGCTCGTTTTTATCCATTCTGTTGAACATTGTTTATCAAGCAGGATTAATATAAAGTATAAGTAGTTCATAATTGGAATAGTATTTGTTCTAATTTTAGTCCTAAGAAATAACCACTGTTCATACTTGTCGTACTACCTATTTGCAATAACATCTGTCAGTTTTTTGTAACTCACTGTGAATCTCCATCTTTGTCAGCCTCATATGAATGCCCCTGATATAAATCAAATCAAATCAAATATTTTATTTTGCCAAATGAAAACTTACACTAAAGTAACAATACATAATTATAATAATTATGACAAAAATGGACCATCTCTCGGTTATGAAACCGCTAACACTAAATATGAATGCCTGGACTCTTCAAACAACAAGAACAGACAAAAATTCAAAAAAAATAAGCCAAAACAATTGAAAGACAACATCATTTCAGATTCAGACCAATAGCAAAAGCACATTTTTGTTTTTGCAAGTAATAGTCATAATAAGGCCTGTTTGACATAGAGTAATTAAACAAGAATTGCATGCGAGTCTTGTCTTTTCATGTCACTTTACTGGTACTACTATAAAGTGAGACGAGAAAAGATGACTTGCATGCAATTCTTGTTTTATTGCAAGTCGTCTCTTCTCATCTAGCTTGCTTTAGCAGCACCAGTGAAGTGAGATGGAAATAAAGAACTGGCATGCAATCTTTGTTTCATTGCAAATACAAAGCAAAATCACTCTATGGGCACTTCAATTTTAAACAGCTAGTACTTTTTAACTTTCTAAAATACACTAAAATTAGAAGAAACACTGTGACTACGAAGGATACTTTTGGCTACACCACTATACTTACTTTTAAATCGACGTAAATATCCACTAACTGCTTACTTAAAAATCGAAGAGAAAAATATGAAAACAAACACTAAACGACAGACAACAATCCGTCCTCTGTCAAAATCAAATAAAATGACATTGGTTGGTTGCGGATGCGGCAACTTTCAGTCGCCCGATCTGTGCTGTGATTCAAAATGGATGGCCCCATGGGGTCCTCCGATTTTAGGATGCGCAGTCGTCTTTGCCCATTCTTAACCCATTATATTTCTATGCGTTTTACTCAGAAACTACTCACTTTTTGAAAAAATACGGAGAGAGATATATTGAAGAGCACTAAAAAACCTTTAAATAGAGGTGCCTTCGAACTTCCTGGGTACTACCCTTACCGCGATTGGAGCCGAAGAAGTACGGCATAAATACCATTTTTTTGACTAGTTTCTGAGTAAAATGTAAATTAAGGCGCCCTTTTGACAATGTTCCCCTAGATGGAGATATGGGGACTTTTAGCATGTTCATCAGGACCATAAATATAAAACTAGCCCTTTGGTTTATAAATGTTTTGTGTTGTTTCTAAGAATGAAAGTTTATGAATCAGAAAGTATTTTGTAGCTTTATTTTGAAGTTATTTTTAGTAGTTTTAATTGCAAAACAGTAAATAGATATCGGGGACTACTCATCTCCATGAAACTAGCAACCCCCCCTCAACAAAATCAAAATTTAGTCACACCATAATTATGTGCTAATTTCGTCCCCAATAAAAAAAATTTGAGCTCCTCTGATTTCTGGGAAAATCGGAAAAGAAAATGGGGTAGCTAGGTTAATATCAACTTAGCAACCCCACCAGGAAATATGGCGCCAAACTAAAAATTTTTGGTTTTAAAATTATGTGCTAATTATGTGCTCCACCAATATATAAAAAAAAATCGAATTTTTTATTTTAAATTATGTTTTTAAAAAAAAAAACGGTGGTGTTGCTAGGTTAATATTAACTTAGCGACCCCACGTGTTTAGGTATAACGGAATTTAAAAATTTCAAAAACCAGTATTATTTGTATATTATGTGCTGATTTCGTCCATGATCAGAAAATTTTGGACTCGTCTGGTTTCCGAGAAAATCGAAAAAGAAAGTGAGTTAGCTAGGTTAATTACTCCACTAAAAAAGCTGCACTAAAACGAATAATTCGATTTTTTTTTACATATTTTTAGGAAGCACATAATTTTGTAATAATATATTTTTACTTTGTAATCGTACTTCAGATTGCGAATGCTAGGTTATTACAATGATTTTTATTGATTTTGTCGGAAACCAGACAAGTACAAAATTTTTTGATTATGGACGAAATTAGCACATAATTTACAGATAATTCTGGTTTTTGAAATTTTTAAATTCCGTGATACGTAAACATGTGGGGTCGCTAAGTTAACATTAACCTAGCTACCCCACCCTTTTTTTAAAAAAAAAAACATAATTTAAAATGAAAAATTCGATTTTTTTCTAATATATTCGTGGAGCACATAATTAGCACATAATTTTAAGACCAAACATTTTTGGTTTGGCACCATATTTCCTGGTGGGGTTGCTAAGTTAATATTAATCTAGATACCCCATTTTCTTTTTCGATTTTCTCAGAAAGCAGAGGAGCACAAAATTTTTTGATTGGGGACGAAATTAGCACATAATTATGGTGACTAAATTTTTATTTTCTTGAGGTGGGGTCCCTAGGTTAATGGAGGTGGATTACTCGGTACATACAGTCGGCATAGCCCGACTTTTTGTCACATAAAGATGTCATTTAAACATGCTCATATTGTGCCATCTATAAAGTTGACACATTAAAATTAATGCCGTTCTTTATTAAAAATAGACACAAATATTACATTAAGTCCACATTATTTTGACAGCGCCGCGATCAAAAAAGCTCTGGCTGGATAGCCCAAAAGTAGGTTTTGGGTAGCCCCAGCAACCAAGAAGAGCGCCGCGCCGTCCCATAACAGATGTGTAAGTGCCTAAAAATATGTAGTAATTGTTTACCTTTTCGTCGAACTGTCAAAAATAGTGTCAACTTTATTAAAGTCAACCTATAATGTCCGATGAGTCCTATCATGTATTATAATTTGAAATAAATTAGAGCATAATGAATGTTTTTTGAATGTTTTGTTTTAACGATGTAAATTGTCTTATTTTCTAATAGCAATTTAATACAGGGTAATCCATTATATTCTGAGCATGTTCGGAAGCCTCTATCTCGATAACTAGTTGGAACAGAATAATGTTTCTGGTGTCAAAAGATAGGTACTGATAATACATTTTAATATATGGTATCCGGTAATATCTGTGCGTAAACTAAATGTCATTTATTGACCAAACTTGCCTTTTTTTAAATGAAACTATATGCATCCAATACATTATTTCAATGGTCTATGAAATCCTTTTCTCGAAAATATATTGCATGCCTGGGTTTTTATTATTATATATTGGCAAAAAACAAAGGAAATATATAAAATTAAACAAAAAAATCAGGGCAACAATACCTCAAAGCTTTGGTATTTTGTCACATTTGTTTTGTCAATCGTCATGTAAAAAACTATAAAATGATGACAAAATTATGATTGTTTTCCACAAACCAAAACTACACTTTTTTGCACTCGACGCGCGTTTCGCTAACAACGTTAGCATCATCAGGAGACGATAAACAATGAACTAAATTAATCTACGCTCTATCTTATATACAATCCTTTAGTGGGCGGAGATAAGACTAATAAATTGTGATTGATCACGATTTTTAATCCTACCTCCCCTCAACCAAAGAATAAAGTGTACTAAACGGGATAGGTCCTCTATCTTTATTTAAACTATTTCTGGATTTAATGATTTCCATACTTTCATATGCATTCAAAAGTCTTTTGTTTGGTACACTTTTTAGAAGTTTTAGGTTATCTAATGTGAATCTATGATTGTTTTCAAAAGCATGCTCGGCCACACTTGACTTTTCTGTTCTTCCGTATTTTAAGTGTGCTAAGTGTTCTTTAAAACGTGTTTGAATAGAGCGTCTCGTTTGGCCAACATATTTTTTATCACAATCCATGCAACTAATTTCGTAAATTCCACTTTTTTCTAGAACTGTAGTTTTATCCTTGGGATTTCCTAGTAAGCTTCTTATTGTGTTACCGGATTGATATACTAATTTAAGACCGGTGTTATTAAATACTTTCTGTAATCCTTTCGTATAATTAGGATTATACGGAATTGATACAAATTTTGAGTCGCAGGTATCTTTTTGTCTGAAAAAGGTAGAATTCCGAAAGGTCTTTTGAAAAGAATGTCTATTTATCAGCTTATTTATTAAGCCTTCGTCGTAACCGTTTTCGCCAGCTATATTCCTAATCCTATTCTTTTCTGCTTCAAATCTTTCTTTGTTTAAGGGGAAATTTACTAATCTATATGTTAAAAAGTGCAAACTTGCAAGCTTATGTTGTAAGCAATGAAAAGAGTCATTTGGAATATACCTGTTGGTGGCCGTGCCTTTTCTGTATAGGTCAAAGTCCAATTTATTTTTATTTCTTATAACTAAAGTGTCTAGAAATGGCAGTGTACCGTTGTTCTCTGTTTCATAAGTAAATTTAATAGTGGGAAATTTGTTATTTATTTTTTCCATAAAATTTTCAACACTAGTTACTTTAGTGTTGAATACTGCAAACACATCGTCTACATACCTGAACCATACTCTGGGGAAATACTCAAATTCTTTACTTATATCTGATTCAAATTTGCTCATAAATAGGTTTGCGATAAAAGGTGATAAACTATTACCCATTGTGGTTCCTTCTAATTGCTGGTAGTAGTTATTTTTATATTGAAAGTAATTTTGATTCATGCAGAGTTTTGTTAAAGATAGGTATTCTAAAGTCTGTTTGTCTTCTAGATTGTTTTTTCTTAGTAGTTCCTCCAGGTATTGTAAGGTATTGGGGATCGGCACACTAGGGAACAACGAACTAACATCAAACGAGATTAAAATTTCACCTTCTTGGAGTGAAATATCTTTAACTTTGTTGATAAATTCAAGGGAATTTTGAACAGAAAAACCTTTTTCCTTTATCGGTAAATTTTCAAACTCGTTTGCTAGCCATTTCGAAATGTTGTAAGTAGGTGATCCTACAGCAGAAACTATAGGTCTAACCGATTTTCCAGGCTTGTGGATTTTCGGAAGACAATACAGTTTGGGCATAGTGGGATTGCTTACTTGTAGTTTATATTTAATATTATCAGTAATAATATTGTTACATTTTTTAATTGTGTTTTTTACTTCGTTAATCATTTTTGGCAAGGGGTTCTTTGGGACTTGTTTGTAGGGTCCATTTTTTATTAGGTTATCTACCCTTTCGAAATAATCTGTTTTATCTAATATAACAACTTTATTACCCTTGTCAGCCTTTAGATAGAAAACATCTTTTTCTCTCAAACTTTTAATTGTTTTAATTGTTAATGTACTATTTTTATTGTTTTGAATGATGTTTTGAGAGATCTGATATCGGCAAGCATCTCGCACATAGCCCTTTGTACCTTTTGAAAGATAAGAGATTGAACTTTCAATATTTGCAATAATATCACTTAAATTATCTTTTTGTGGGGGCAGAGCAAAATTAAGACCTTTGTTTAAAAGTGATATTTCTTTGTTATTAAAAGTTTGAGAGGATAGGTTTTCTACAATGTTTGCGATTTCCTTCGACTTTTTTGGTTTTGGTTCAGAACGTTTTAACTTTTGTAGCTTTTTATTAAGTGAAGACATCTTCTTCGCAAATTTTTTCTCAATTACTACAAACATATGTCTTTGGAAATCGCACCATTCTTTAAAGTTCTTATCACTAAGTCTAAATGTCAACTTTTTAAACAGTCGGTATGCTTCAAGCTCAAACATACTTCGTTTTGCGTACAAATTTTTGATTTCTAAATCTAACCATTTCTGTTTTGCAAACAGGGCTACTTTTGAAGAAACTGTAGATTTCGGCAACTTTACTTGAACAAAGTTTGGAAAAACTTTGAATTTTTTGCAAGATTTTAGAAACCAAATATCTGCACCAACTAGCCTAATCTTAGTACTAAACTTACGATATAGATTTAGTTCCGTTGACCGTGAAGCCATCTCAACTATGTTGGGAATTTGGAACCTTTGGTTGAACCAAAACCAAAAAAGTCGAAGGAAATCGCAAACATTGTAGAAAACCTATCCTCTCAAACTTTTAATAACAAAGAAATATCACTTTTAAACAAAGGTCTTAATTTTGCTCTGCCCCCACAAAAAGATAATTTAAGTGATATTATTGCAAATATTGAAAGTTCAATCTCTTATCTTTCAGAAGGTACAAAGGGCTATGTGCGAGATGCTTGCCGATATCAGATCTCTCAAAACATCATTCAAAACAATAAAAATAGTACATTAAATCACAATAAAACAATTAAAAGTTTGAGAGAAAAAGATGTTTTCTATCTAAAGGCTGACAAGGGTAATAAAGTTGTTATATTAGATAAAACAGATTATTTCGAAAGGGTAGATAACCTAATAAAAAATGGACCCTACAAACAAGTCCCAAAGAACCCCTTGCCAAAAATGATTAACGAAGTAAAAAACACAATTAAAAAATGTAACAATATTATTACTGATAATATTAAATATAAACTACAAGTAAGCAATCCCACTATGCCCAAACTGTATTGTCTTCCGAAAATCCACAAGCCTGGAAAATCGGTTAGACCTATAGTTTCTGCTGTAGGATCACCTACTTACAACATTTCGAAATAGCTAGCAAACGAGTTTGAAAATTTACCGATAAAGGAAAAAGGTTTTTCTGTTCAAAATTCCCTTGAATTTATCAACAAAGTTAAAGATATTTCACTCCAAGAAGGTGAAATTTTAATCTCGTTTGATGTTAGTTCGTTGTTCCCTAGTGTGCCGATCCCCAATACCTTACAATACCTGGAGGAACTACTAAGAAAAAACAATCTAGAAGACAAACAGACTTTAGAATACCTATCTTTAACAAAACTCTGCATGAATCAAAATTACTTTCAATATAAAAATAACTACTACCAGCAATTAGAAGGAACCACAATGGGTAATAGTTTATCACCTTTTATCGCAAACCTATTTATGAGCAAATTTGAATCAGATATAAGTAAAGAATTTGAGTATTTCCCCAGAGTATGGTTCAGGTATGTAGACGATGTGTTTGCAGTATTCAACACTAAAGTAACTAGTGTTGAAAATTTTATGGAAAAAATAAATAACAAATTTCCCACTATTAAATTTACTTATGAAACAGAGAACAACGGTACACTGCCATTTCTAGACACTTTAGTTATAAGAAATAAAAATAAATTGGACTTTGACCTATACAGAAAAGGCACGGCCACCAACAGGTATATTCCAAATGACTCTTTTCATTGCTTACAACATAAGCTTGCAAGTTTGCACTTTTTAACATATAGATTAGTAAATTTCCCCTTAAACAAAGAAAGATTTGAAGCAGAAAAGAATAGGATTAGGAATATAGCTGGCGAAAACGGTTACGACGAAGGCTTAATAAATAAGCTGATAAATAGACATTCTTTTCAAAAGACCTTTCGGAATTCTACCTTTTTCAGACAAAAAGATACCTGCGACTCAAAATTTGTATCAATTCCGTATAATCCTAATTATACGAAAGGATTACAGAAAGTATTTAATAACACCGGTCTTAAATTAGTATATCAATCCGGTAACACAATAAGAAGCTTACTAGGAAATCCCAAGGATAAAACTACAGTTCTAGAAAAAAGTGGAATTTACGAAATTAGTTGCATGGATTGTGATAAAAAATATGTTGGCCAAACGAGACGCTCTATTCAAACACGTTTTAAAGAACACTTAGCACACTTAAAATACGGAAGAACAGAAAAGTCAAGTGTGGCCGAGCATGCTTTTGAAAACAATCATAGATTCACATTAGATAACCTAAAACTTCTAAAAAGTGTACCAAACAAAAGACTTTTGAATGCATATGAAAGTATGGAAATCATTAAATCCAGAAATAGTTTAAATAAAGATAGAGGACCTATCCCGTTTAGTACACTTTATTCTTTGGTTGAGGGGAGGTAGGATTAAAAATCGTGATCAATCACAATTTATTAGTCTTATCTCCGCCCACTAAAGGATTGTATATAAGATAGAGCGTAGATTAATTTAGTTCATTGTTTATCGTCTCCTGATGATGCTAACGTTGTTAGCGAAACGCGCGTCGAGTGCAAAAAAGTGTAGTTTTGGTTTGTGGAAAACAATCATAATTTTGTTTTAGTGCAACCAAAGGTTCCAAATTCCCAACATATAAAATGATGGATGCCTCAACTGTTTTCATAGACTTTTGACAATATATCATGAATAATGTGCATTTTTTGGAATTATTTGGCATTTTTTTTTAAATTTTTAGCATTATTAGGAATTTTTATGGCATTATTTGGCATTATTTGGAGTTTTTGCAAATAATACGCAATATGTGTACAAAGAATGGCCAATGATATCCCCCTCGAGTTGGGGATACCTTTAAAACAATTCAAGTCAATTCGATTTATTACATTATCACAGTTTAGATATTTACAGGTACTTATATAATGTAAGATCCACTTCCCTGAACCAAAAGGCTTGTCGGGATGTTGATCTGCAATCAAAGGTTTTGTCAAGATTTTAGCCTGGTCTTAATTTATTCTTATTTTATTTTAAAAGAAAACGCAGATTTAACTTTCACTATTTTTATTATTTACTTTTAATCGTGAACTCACAGTCTATTCGCTGTTCTTGTTCTTACTCTTTTTCTATCCTCTCGAAAACTTTTTTTGAAGCTCTGCTATCCGGCGTATTTATATAAGCCGACTTACCCGGAACATTCTAGTCTTTTACTCATCTAGACCTATTTACATCTTTCTTGAATATTCGGGAATGGTCTCGTGAATTATTTTATTTTCTTTAACAATACGCTAGATGGCAGAGTATATGACAAAATTTCAATAAATATTGTTTTAGTTTTCTTAACACCTTTTCCAAATTTTGTCACATTAAAAAAAACTCATAAAAGCTTATAAAACTCAAAAACTTATAAAACTTAATCTAAAACACTTCTTAAACTAATAAACAATTTTTAAACTTAGTAAACTTAACACTATCAAGAGGTTTTGTTAAAATGTCTGCTACTTGATTTTCTGTTGGACAGTAATATAATTTTAACAATTCCTCTTTTACTTTTTCGCTTATAAAATGATACCTTACATATATATGTTTACTTCTCCTATTCATTTGTCCATTTTTAACCATCCTGATTGCACTCTGGTTGTCTAGCTTCAGCTCTATATTCTGTAATTTCAAACTCTCTTTTCAGTGATCCTAGTAGCTTCTGTAAATCTTTCAAATTCCTTTTGTCGCATATCAAAATTCCATCTTCTACGTATATTGCCAAAAACATAGTTCCTTCTTTGTTTCTAAAGATACATTGTTCATTTTTTAAACTTTTCAGTTCATTTGTAGCCAGGAAGTTGGTAAATTTCTTATTCCATTGCAGTGGTGCTTGCTTTAATCCATATAATGATTTTCTTAAAAGGCACACTTTATTTTTCTTGTTGTCAAACCCTTCGGGAACCTCCATGTAAACTTTTTTTTCCAAATCTCCATATAAAAAGGCTGTTTTGATGTGAAACTTTCTTATCTCATAGTTTCTCACTGTGGCTATAGCAAACAGAACACCTAAAGCATTCATATTCACCACTGGACTAAAGACTTCTTCGTCAGAATTTTCTTGCCGTCTGCTTCTGTTCGGTCTACATAGTCCCAGGTTCGGTTTTTCATCAGTGAAGGTTTTCGTCCTTTATTGCCTTTTGCCATTTGATTTTATCATTACCATTTAAGGCTTCTTCATAACTTAACATAGCTATGACTGTATAGTCCATCTCATAGTCTTGTTGCCACACAGGTCTTCTAGTTTGTCTTCTCTCAAGGTTTTGTTCCTGTTGATCTACACCTTCTCCTAAGTTTGAATCATTGTTTGACTGGTCTATGGTGTCCTCAAATTCATCATCAGATTCTACTGTTTCATTCTGTTGTTGCTGTGGCTGTGGATCTTCTTTTTCCTCTGTAACTGATACTTTGCTTGGATTTTGCTCTTTTTTGTTTTTATTTGTTTCTCCAAACACAACATATCTGTCTCTTTCTTTCTTAAATGGCAATCGTGTTTGCTTGGCTTTTAGGCATATTTCGCAGATTTTGTCTATGTGGTCACAGTCGGATTAACTTAAGTTCATAGCTGTAGACAGTTCGGTCAGCTTTTTCATATTTTGTAGTCCCAAATGTCCTAGTTTTGGATGCCATAAATTTGCATTTTCTTTGCTCTTCTCTGCAAGAAAACTGTGCTCTTCATTTTCGTTGCATAGATTCACCATGTACAAGCCACTAGGACGGTCTGATTTTCCTTTTGCACCATCACTTTGTTTTTGGTGAAAGTCACCACACCTTTTTTTTCTGTTATTGCATTTACTGATAGTAGATTTTGCCCCAAATCTGGCACATAAAGAACTTCTGTCTTGTCTGTGTGTAATTTTCGGATTTCTGAG
Organism: Oxystoma pomonae; assembly: GCA_963921995.1. Lineage (NCBI taxonomy): Eukaryota > Metazoa > Arthropoda > Insecta > Coleoptera > Brentidae > Oxystoma > Oxystoma pomonae. Next base: position 111,226,207 of record OY998165.1, read on the forward strand.
CTGATCATCGAGCCATTGTTTGCCACTTTTAGGTTGGTTTGTTTTCTTTTTAGTTCTGTCAAGGGTTCTTTGACCTTTATCATGTGTGCCGTAGCCCCAGAGTCGACGACAAAATTAATGCTTTTGTTTTTCATACGATTTTCTTCTGTTGTGGTCATGAACACTAATCCCCCTAATTGATTCTTATTATTTTGCCTTAACCGATCTTTATAAAAGCAGTTTTGCTCAGTAGGATTCGGTCTTTTACAAATACTGCAGGGCTTTCTTGTTGTCTGTTTTGTTTCTTCGGTTTGTCTGCAGGTCCTTGCATAGTGTCGTGGTAATCCACATTTGAAACATTTTTGGTCTGTTTCCTTCTTATTTCTGCACGTTTCCTTTGTATGTCCTCTTTTTCTGCAGATTTTTTCTGAGGACTTGAATGCTACCTCTTCTTCGCTCTGTAATTCTGCTTTGTTTCTCGACTCTTCCGCTAAGAGCCTTGATGTTAAGTTTGTCAGGGTTTTATCTTCCTTTCGACATGAGTCCCAGGCTGTGACAAAATGTCGATATTGATCAGGTAGCGTAGATAATAATTTGGAGATAACCATACTTTCGTTTATATCTTCCTTCAGGGTCTTCAATCGATACACCAGGTTTTCTAACCTAGAAATGTATGTTGACATATCACTCCCTTTTTCATACTTGTAATTGAAAAACTGCTGGAGAAGATTGCATTTTTCATCTTCGGTATCCTTTTCAAAAATTTTCTGTAGCTTGTCATACATTTCTTTACTGCTGGAACAGTTTATTATGTGCATTATGTTCTTCTTATCTATGGATGTGATTATCACCTTCTGGGCTTTGTCACCCTGTTTTATCCACTCTGTTTTTTCTTTATCTTGGGTGAGATTTTCCAATTTTATTTTACCACTGACAATATCCCATTACGCACTGGCTTTGAAGAATATCTGGACTTCAAACTTCCAGATTTCGTAGCTCCTTGAATCCACTAATTTTTCAATCTGTCTGATTTCTTCACTGGACATTTTTATTTTATTTTATTTTCTTCCAGAATCAATCTTAGTCTGGGTATCACTTCTTTCTTCTTAGTGTCCTTCTGGGCAGCAGCGTCTTCTCTTCTTTCTTTTCTTCCAGAGTCCACTCCTGGTCTGGGTATCACTAAATCCTTCTTCTCTGTTATTAGAGTACTTCTGGGCTCATAACCTGTCAAGATTTTAGCCTGGTCTTAATTTATTCTTATTTTATTTTAAAAGAAAACGCAGATTTAACTTTCACTATTTTTATTATTTACTTTTAATCGTGAACTCACAGTCCATTCGCTGTTCTTGTTCTTACTCTTTTTCTATCCTCTCGAAAACTTTTTTTGAAGCTCTGCTATCCGGCGTATTTATATAAGCCGACATCACTCTCGACTCACCCGGACCATTCTGATTTGAGATCGTGATTTTTGTTTTGTTTGACTCCATGATGTTGAGTAACGGATCTAGTATTTATACCATGTTCATATATTTTAGAACATTTTTATTATTGACTATTTTTACTATTTTGAATGAATCGAAATTGTACAATATGTGACAGACAGGAATTATACAAATTTGTTTAAGCATCGTCAAAAGATTTGGTCTACATATATTAATTCCCTATAAATTTACATTGTTATCTTATAAATTTACATCTCAATCTTATAAAATGTACAATGGTAAAAAACTAGACAAATAGGCCAATCAGAAAGGGCTAAAAGTGCTGGCTATTAGTGGTCATTATTGTGCCCCAGTCAAAGTCCAGGAACTCTTGGACTTCATATGGGCTTATGTGATGCAGTATTGTTTTTATTTTAAATTTATATTTATTTACAGGACGATTTTGAAAGACAGTTGAAAAGTCTTATAGACAGTATTTTTTTTAAAAATTGCATTGTGCTCAGGAACTATAATTAGAATTTTGTTTCTTGTATTATAGGAGAGGACTGATTGATGTGTTTGAAAGGTTTATACAATTTTTTTTAACATAGTGGAGTGCTTGCTGTATATAGATCGCTGGAAAGGTTAATATTTTTAACTGTATATAACTCAATGTTTACAGTTTTAGCTACGTTTAGAGATAACAAATTTGAATTAAGCCAGCTTTTTCCTTGTGTACTTAGTTCCAAATTTTTATTCTGTGCTTGTGCTAAATTTTTATGTTAGTTGAAATATGTTTTGTCATCAGCAAGTAGAAATAGACACTAATGAAAATCCTTAGCATATATAATAAACAAAATTGGTCCAAGTATAGACCCTTGTGGTACACCAGATAGTATTGTTTTGATTGATGATTTTAGTCAATTTGTTTCAGTTAATTGTTGTCTTTTCAGAAGGTAGGATGATAGATAGTTGTATGCATTTCCTCGTATCCCATATATTTCCATTTTGTCAAGCAGTGTTTTGTAACAGAGACAATTAAACGCCTTTGAGAGGTCGCAAAAAGTAGATATATTCGCCCCTCTCAAAAGCATCAACTATGTCTATCATGAAACTAAGTATTGCATGATTCGTAGATAAATGTTTTCGGAAACCAAATTGGGTTTTTAAAAGCATTTTGTTTTTATTTAGAAAATTCATAAGTCTCATTAAATAAGCTAGTTCTATTATTTTTGAAAGAGTTGGTATTATAGAGATTGGTCTATAGTTATTCAGTTCAGTTTTTTCCGAGGTTTTTTCTCCTTTAGTTCTATATATTGGTCCCACTCTTGACACTTTAAATTTTTTGGGGAATTGCCCTGTGCTGAAGTTATAGGTGTTAAAATTCCAAATTTTATTTCTTTTAAGTTTATTCCTGTGTCCAAAGATATCTCTTGCATTGCTGTTTTTTAGTTTTGTTATGTATTGTGTAATTTCATCTTCATTAACTGGAGAGACAAAAAAGCTGCTTTGAGTTGTTATGTGTTTTTTTAGGAGATCTATTGACTTTTTATTTACCATAGGTAGGTTTTTAGCAATTTCTCTGGGAATATTCATAAAAGTCATTAAAATTTTCAGGGTTTACTTTAATATTTAGTGTGTGTTTGTTTTTTTTGTGTTCATCAAAAAATTGCCACATTTCTTTTTGTTTATTTTTTTTATTTATAAGTTTTTTTTGAATGCATGTTTTTTTCTTTTCATATAGTTTGGTTTTGTAAAACTGCCCTGCATTTTTAATCGTTTCAGAGAGGTCAAGATTGTTTTGTTTACCAAATTTTACTAAAAATAGTATGTTATTTCTAATAGTTTGTGTACCATGTTAAGTAAGTTTTCTAACATTGACCTATCATGACTTTGTTGTGACTTTTTTCTATCACTGCTTCCTTTGACATTGCCTGATATGTAATCTGTTCAGTTCCGGGTAATGCATTGACTGGGGCTCTTCCTGTAATGCAATTTACAATTCCTAGGTGGTCTAACAGATAACAGTCCTGTAAAATTGCCCTGCAATTAGAATTGTTATTAGTAATGCAGTTGTCAATACAAGGTCCACTTTTTTGCCTATTCTAGTTGGTTTATTTATTAGGTATTGAAAATTGTATGTTTTAATTAATCTTAAAAAATCACATGTTACATTTGAGTTTGTATCTAGTAAGTTTATATTAAAATCTGCATATATATATATAAAAGTTTTTATTTAAATTTTTTAAAATAGTGAAAGGCTGATTAAATTTGTTAAAAAATATATTTGTATCCCCACTGGGTGACCAATATATACACACAATGATATTTCTGGACTGGTCGTCTTTGATTTCAGTTGCAATTACTTACCTCAAACTATGTCGTAAGTTTATCAATTTTTTGCTTATTTTTTGTGTTATAGTTTTCTTTGTTGTAGCAAACTAGACCTCCATATCCTTCTTCTCTCTACAGAAGCTGTTTACTAAGTTGTAGCCATCAAAATTGAAGTATTGTGAAATTTGAACTGTGGGCCAGTGCTCACTGTCCTCACTGAGGCAAATAACTTCATAACTGTTTCTTGCAATGGCTCTAGGCATAATTTATCTTGTTTTATAAAACTACATTCAAACTGTCTGTGAAGCGTCTATTATTATTTTTATTTGGCTGTATAAACCAGAATTTATTTCTTACTTTATTTTAATTTTTATTTGGTATTTTTATTTTAATTTTTATATGCCAGTATAAACCCAGCTTTACTGTCAAAGATTTGGTTCTAGTAGATCCTGCATCCTATTTATATTAGGGCTATTCTCAAATTAATATGCAAAACAAGGTTTCATTTTTGAAAACAAGAAATATTTTATAAATATAGATTTTTTAAGTTTTTTTAAAGTTAATGCATCTACTGTCTATATTAAAAATACTGGTCAAGCCTTATGTTTTTTATTTTTTCAAAAAATTGTAAAAATAATTATGTGTCATTAACAAAACTGGGCAGCTGTTAACAAGAATGAGAGTTTAAGATAATAACACAATCTAATGAGTAAACGAGTTTTTATTTATTTTAAACAAATATTTTCTCAAAAATTTTGAATGAGAGATAATTTTTTAAACACATATTATTGCCTTGCATAAGGTTAAAAACTTAGCTGAAGTAAATGTCTCGGTGGTTCAGTTTTTTTGGAAATAAAACTGGAGAGACAGAATCTGATAAAGAATAGAATAGAATAGAATAATTTATTGATGTTTTACACAATACATTAGTATTTACACAAGTCAGTAAGTATAGTTAAAAATGTTCACAAACAATAAAATATTAAAATGACAAATAATTGTTAACTTAACTAAAATTTATATATCAAAAATTCTGCAAATGAGTAGAAGGCATTTTCCATTAATATTTCTTTTATTTTAGTTTTAAAAGCTTTTGATGTTAATATTTTTATATATTGAGGCAACAATTTGAAAAACTGAACACCCCAGTATCTAGTGGAGTTCTTAAATCTTTTTAGTCTACTGTAGACTGGTCTCAATTTATTTTTTCCTTGTGTATTATAGTTGTGCAAATCCTTGCGAGTTTCATATAAGCTTAGGTTTGATTTTATGTAGACTAAGCTATGTAATATATAAAGTAACGGAAATGTCAACATTTTTTCGGTTTTAAAAGTTTCCCGGCAATTGTCTCGATATCTAAGACCAGCCACAATGCGAACTGCCCTTCTTTGAGCTTTAAATAAATACTTCAGTGGCCTCAGGTGTGTGTCCCCATACTAGCAAAGCATATTCAACCCTACTCTGACACAAAGCAAAATAGGCCTGTTTAAGGACAGTCTTTGAAACGCAATTGGCCAAATTTCGGAGGACAAAAATATTTGTGTTTAGCTTCTGACAGACCAGCTGAACGTGGGTTTTCCATAAAAGTTGGCAGTTGGAAACCACGCCAAGATATTTGACAGGGCTCTGCTCATCCAAGGCCATGTTCCTCAAAGAAAAGACAACACTCTGAGTCTTGTTTAACACCAACCCATTTGCCCCAAACCATCTGTCTGCCACCTCCTGCGCAACACCTGATGCCACCACTGTCCCCTGCAAAGTATCCCCCTTGACTGACACTACGTCATTTTGTAAAATACAGAGTGTATCCCAGTGAGATTGAAATGTTCGGGTAAATCTGCTACATAAATAATAAAAAATAAAGGACCTAGGATTGATCCCTGTGGGACTCCGACATCAGTGCACTCTTCCACTGATGACGTACTTCCTATTTTGACTATTTGTCTGCCATAATCAAGATATGACTTTATAAGCAGAATACTGTTTTGGTCAAAGTTATACATTGCAAGTTTTCCTAGCAGAGCATCATGCGGCACACATTCAAATGCTCCAGTCAGATGGCAAAAGGTTGTTGAATTAAAGACACTTTCCTCAAAGGAACACATTATGATCTCTACCACATCCAAAATCACCAGTCGTGTTTTTATTTTTTCTGAAGCCATATTGATTTTTCAGTAAGTCATGTTTCTCAACAAAATCTGTTATTTGATTAGCTAAAACCTTTTCTAAAACTTCTGAAATTACAGGCAGCAATGAGATAGGATGGTAGTTTGTAATTTCATTAACATCTCCTTTCTTGAAAATGGGAACAACTATAGCACGCCTTAGAACTTTTGGGAAAATGTTTTTTGCTAAACATTCATTTATAAGATGAGCAAGTGGGCCTTTCAAAGAATGTTTTATTAATTTTAGTAGTTCAGTGGTTAGACCATTTCCACAACTTCCATCTGAGTAATTTCCCTAAATTTAAAATGTTCTTTTGGTTTGTTTTTTCCATTGCATGAGTAAGTCAAGTTAGAATTTAACTGTTTTGTGTTCCCTATATTTTTTGTTGAATTTACAAAGTATTTATTGAACTCATCAGGTGTTATTTTTGCAATAGAATTGTTTTCTTTACTTTTGAAGACAAGTTCACTTCTTTAGTGAACGTGTGGATTTTGCAAATTTCAGTTTTTAAAAATAAATTGTTAATATTGGTGTGAACAAAACTGAAGAAAATGTTTAGATATTCCGCTCATTTTTTATCCACAAAATCAATGAGGCATTTTTTATCCTGCATTGTTTATTTACTCTGAAGGCTGAAGGATTTTTTTAACTGCTAATTATTTTTCATAATAATCAAGCAAGAAAACTGAGAATATAGACATGACACTTGCCTTTTTATAACATAAAATTGAACAAAAATCTGAAGAAACCTGCACAAACACCTTTCTTTTCTGGTTACACAAGAAGAACAGACCAAAAGAGAAGCCAGCCACTGACAATATGTCAAGAATTAACGGCAACTCATTAATAATAGCCTAATAAATTTCTGTTAACAAAACTGAGAGCATGAAGTGAAGGCACTAAATATAACTTCTTTGCTGCAAAATGAAATGTTTTGAGTTTTTCTTTAAAGAAAAAATATATTAAAGTATTTTCTGGATGTTTCAACAAGCAAAAATATGCCATAAACACAACAACCTATGAGTGAAGACATTAACAAAGCCTGAGATCTCAGGTGTTGTTAACAACATTAAAATATGAAAATAAAAAATATATGAAAAATGTGGAAAATGTGTACTTTATAACATTATTTTAAAAAAATATGTTTTGTTTAAAAACAGAGGTTGATTATCAAATGAGACACCATTTTGCACATTATTTTGAGAATAGCCCATTAACAAAGAAAATTCTTGATTTTTTTTTGTTATAAAAATTCTTGAAAAATCCAAATCAATGTTACAACAGCGCATCTACTAAAATTCTGAAAGTTGCAAGAATTTACAAGAAAAGTGACCCCTGCTATGCTCAATGAATAAAACAAAAGGTAGCAGATATATACCCTTCTCTTTCATTTCCGCTAAGTGAAAAAGATGAATGTACACCACTATATAATTATTAGCTTTTGGAAGGATATCGAAGAATCAAAAATGGTTATGTTCTCCTGCTGAAGAAGTAAAATAAAAAAATGCGTTTTTTATTACTTGACCAAAAAAAGACATACTTTTATAAAAATATGTTTTTATATAAAGTTTTACAACCCTTTCCACTCCCATTTTTTTTGCTGATGCATTAATATATTTGTACTCCTTACAGACAGTACTAGGTGTCTAATCTACTAAAAGAAAACCGTATATATACTACATAATTACCATGAATTATAACTATGAAAACTTGGATAAAAACTTCCATTAAAAATAATGGTAATTATGCAGTATACAGTTTTCTGCCATTTTTGATTTTTTATGAAAATTTTTTTATGGAGGCACCTACTAGGGTACCTAGGACCTCAAATCCGCCTGCGCCGGTTGTTTTTTTAAAAAAAAATTTTTGTTTTTTTTTAATTTTTTTTCACTAAAACAACCCAATCCAACACAGTCCAACATAACGTTATCCAACCCAACCCAAAACAATCAAAAAAACACATTACAAACCCCCCCCCCCCGGGCACCCTTTTTTCTCATAAAATCGGGCGCAGGCGGATTTGGGGTCCTAGGGACCCTAGTAGGTGCCCCTATAAAGAATTTTTCATAAACAATCAAAAATGGCAGAAAATCGTATACTGCATAATTACCTTATAATGAATAAACACATTTTTAAGTCATAATTTTATGATTAACAATTTGATGAATAATTGTTTTAATCTCAGTTTTAATATACTTATTATCTAGCTATACATATATTTGTTTTTTGGGCTTATTACAGAGAAGCCAATTTTCTAACTTTGATCAATGTCAGAAAAATTCAGATGTATAAAGGACTTTTGGTAGGCTTCATCAAAAAATTACTTCTCTGGTTTCTTAAATAAAAAAAATATATATATTTTCAGTTTCCTGGATTAGTTTTACATACTTATAAGTTTTTAAATTGCCGGGGTAGTATTTAACTTATTACAATTTATTGCAATTTTGTTCTACTTATATGGCCTTCTTAAAAATGATTGTCAGGAATTTTTATCTAAATGATCAGGAAAAGTCAGGGATTTTTTGTCCTAAAAAGTATGCACTTTTAATTATTTCATTGGCAAAATCTATAGCAAATGCCTATTAAACCATTTTTGTGTATCTATTATTATCTTACAATAATTTGCTTTTTTTAGCTTAGTACCAAGTAGAAGATGGACTCAGCCTAACCCAACCCACTTGAAAGGCTAAGTTATAACAAGACTTTTAAGCTGGTATACCCAAAAAGAGAAAATTTATTGCCAGTTACCTAATTCGAAAAGTAATCTGAAAACTGATTTGACAAAATTGCTGTTAAGAGAGGTTTTGTGAAAAAAGATATCTGCTTTTTTTAATAGGTAGGTTACCCATGTATTTTAAAGATTTTAAAATTAAACATACTAGGGCCGCTGCATGTAATTGTAATTTGTAATCTATAGTTTAACCTACAATATCACAAGATTATTTTTTCCTGATAATTATTTTTTGAAGAATTACAAATCCCACAAACGCCCTACAATTTTTACGAAACCTCTATTTAAACTGAATTTTAACCAAATACATTTTTTTAAATCACTTTAATATAATTATTTTTAGTAAAGACTCAACTCAGAGTAAAACCATTGGCAATGGACCTCATATTGACAAAACCATCTTGTGAGTAAAACAATTAAAAATTTATCATTAAGACAATTGAAAAATGTGTATATTTAAGCAAATATCATACAGTAACAATTTTACATATGACCCTCAAAAGGTTTCAGTTTTGTCAAGTGAGTCCCTTCTCCATTGCCAAACCTATTCAAAAACCCATGCAAAGCCCATGTAAAACTCAAAACATTAAATTGTGTATCTGGTTAATTTTTTTATTTATAAGTATGTAGAGTGAACAAATGCAAAACGAAGAAGAACATAATGGGGGGCAAAACAAAAACAAATGGTTTCTCTATTTATATATTTTTTCTTTTTCAAACTAAAAAAAGAACAAATTGTTGGCTATCCTTTAAGTTCACTTTTTTTTTGAAAAAGCATTTTCACAAACTGGCAACTTTCTACATGATGTTGTTATACTATTTTTAAAAACAATAAAGTGCCAAAAGAAATCGCTAGTTTTCGCCAACAAAGACCACTTTCCGGACCTAAATGCTAAATGCCTTCAAGAGTAACTAACATGTGGATCCTTGAAAAACATCTCTCTTAAGATTGATGTTTGTTAATTTGTTTAAAACGAATATAAACCTCCTTTATTTAATATTTCTATACTTATACTTTTAGGTCAGGCCTTAGTCATAGGAAGGCGGATGGTTGTCTCACCCAGATAAATAAAACAAAGAACATTCAAAATGTATCCCGATGACGTGGCCACAACTCCTGGATAAATTGCAGGAAATATCAAAATTTAAAGTAAAAAACAAGCACAGAAAGATAGGTGAGAGAGATGTGGCCCAGCTCTAAACAACACCGTTCTCAACTAAGAAGCCAGTTAACTCATTTTCGTTTTAGTATCCTTTGGCCTATGATCGGCGCCATATTGACACCAAACTGACATAAAATCCATGTTTTGCTTGTCAATTTGGTTATAAAAATGGCAGCCACAATAGGCTAAAGGGCACTGAAGCGGTAGGAGTTAACAGGCTTTTTAGTTAAGTATGGTGTTGCCCTAAATGGACAAGGCTCTTTGTGGAAGTCAAGGAGACTTAATCTTCAAACCAAACTAACAGGTGGGTGTTCTGTCAAGTGCGGACCTGGTCCCAAATTTAGGGGGAAAAAAAATCAAAAAATTTTACAATCTGGCTCTGCTTTTTGATTGCCAACGTTTAGTAAGCAAATAACAGGTTCTAGATTTTGACATTTTGAATGTCACATAATGTCAGCATCGGTGAGAAATACGGTGACCAGACTATAGTAAGTAGGGAGTTATTGGGCGTACATTTTCGCATTCCCTTAGTAAGGAAAATTGACATTTGACATCTGAGCATGCACATGGCCTGCGTTTTTATTAAAGGAACCTTAATAAAATATGGTGTTCCCTTAATTCGGTACAATTACCTTATGTCCCTTATCTTTAAACATAACCTCAATTAGCACTGATAGTGATAGTTGCTTTGTTTTTCAACACGACTTTTTAATATTCTTTGCATTTTTAGTTTTATGTTTATAAACAAAAACAGTCCTCTTGTGGAATTGGAGAAACCTACAAGGTTGAGGTTCAGATACACCGACGATATAATTCTTGGTAATTACACAGTATACGGTTTTCGTTTCTTGATTTTTTATGAAAAATTCTTTATGGGGGCACCTACTAGGGTCCCTAGGACCCCAAATCCGCCTGCGCCGGTTGTTTTTTTTTTTTCACTAAAAAAACCGGTAATTATGCAGTATACGATTTTCTGCCATTTTTGATTTTTTTTGAAAAATTCTTTATGGGGGCACCTTCTAGGGTCCCTAGGACCCCAAATCCGTCTGCGCCGGTTGGTTTTTTTTTTTGATTTTTTTTGTTTTTTTTAAATTTTTTTTCACTAAAACAAACCAAACCAACACAGTCCAACCCAACCTAATCCAAACCAACCCAAAACAATTAAAAAAACACTTTACAACCCCCCCTGGACACCCTTTTTTCTCGTTAAAAAAAAAAAAAAAAAAATCGGGCGCAGGCGGATTTGGGGTCCTAGGGACCCTAGAAAGTGCCCCCATAAAGAATTTTTCAAAAAAAATCAAAAATGGCAGAAAACCGTATACTGCATAATTACCAAAAAACCCAATCCAACCCAAACCAAAACAATCAAAAAAACACCCCCCCCCCCCGGGCACCCTTTTTTCTCTTTAAAAAAAACCTCTTCTAGAAAGGATTTAAAAATAAATAATATAGGTTGTACAAATCCAATCTTACCTATCAAAGCAACGGTTCCCACAGGCAATCCTCCCCCTGCAAAAAAAATAGAAAAATTGGAGGAAAATCGTTGAAAATGACGAAACTTAGAACAAAGAAAAAAAACAAATCTAACCTCAAAATCTTACCTAAAAGATCGTCCAGAGACGTTATTCCCGAGGATATTAGCAAATGACCATTTTGGGAACTTAGCAGGGTTCCTGGTATGGATTCTGGACGTTTTTTTTCCATTATACTTTTATGTTTTCCACGAAAAATCACGAAAATTCACTGATCCAAACTTTCACTTTAGGGGTTTCTTGTAGTGCTGAATAGAAATTTGTCAGTTGCTCGGCTGGAGAAAAAGCATGGTAAAAATCTGTTATGTGTGTATCAGCATGAGAATCTTGGGCAAGATTCTACCATTCGAATCGGAAGTCTTTATCTGTGTCGTGAGTCGTGATAAAGACAGACTTCCACTCGAATCACGACTTGACGAGGGGGGATTGTAGAATCCCACCTCTGGGTTTTAAAATAGGATGGCGCCAAATTAAAAAAAAATATTAATCTTACTAAATTTTGTAATAAATAAGAAACCTGTCAATAAATAAATAAAAAGTTTATTAAACTACATATCCTATATACTATTGTAAAATTATTTATTTAAATCAGTAGTTTCCTCAGTAAACCTAGTTTCTTTACACAAAGGTAAAGCCCTTAAAAGTTCTTTTTGTTCTGTCAATGCTCTAGACTCATGAATAAACACTACAAAATTAATATTCTGCTGCCTAGCTGCTCTAACAAACCCTTCATTTGAAGTAACAGTCACTGATTTAATTCTATCACCAAAAAGAAAAATTCGTAATGATCTTTGTTTGATTTTACCACCCAATGAGAGTTCTTTGTCAGGAGTAAATTGTACACTATCAAAAATTTTATTATGCTGTTCCTCTACAGTGTCTTTATAAGTGGCCATATCAGGCAGAACAGTAACTCTTTTTAGAAATTCCTTAGACCTAGTTTTTTCTGTTGGTCCCCCCACAGTTTCTACAATACTTAAAAAACTATTTCTTGCAGTTTCGCAACAATACAGATTTTTTCCTTTAAAAAATTCATCCAAAATTAGTTTTACAGGAGTTTTTCTTTCCCACTCTGCTTGCTGTTGTAGTACAGGCACATCAAAATCATACAAAAACGCACTACCATTGGCTACATTGCTACAATATGCTAACATTGCAGACACATCCACATTAACTTTTTTAAAATTAGATATATTTTTGTTTGACAAGTCTATAATGTCTATCAAGTTAGGTTGGATTGGTACTTGTTCATTTATGTCTTCATCTTCACTTAAGTCAGACTCAGTGAGATTATCAATATCACAGTTATTTAAAAGGTCACCTTTAACATTAATTCCAAGTTTCTCTAACTTCTCAGCTAGGTTAGCACCTATTCCATTGACAAAAGTAAACTCAATTTTGGGTGTTTGAAACATACAAGGGTATAATTGAGCACACTGAATATAATCTAAAGCCTGGTCAACAATGCTTTTAACACCATATCCTGTTTTTCCCATAAAAATTTGACTTAATGACTTGGGATTTCGGGCCACAACTTTAGTCCATTTCAAGCCATCACTACAGACTATATCCACAGTTATTTTTCTGTCAACTAGCATATAAACCTTGTTAACACTAACAATATTTTTCTCAGATTTTAATGTTTGGATAATAGCGTCAAAGTGGGTCAAGTTAGAGCACTGTAAATGCTCGTTCTTTAGATTACCATTCTTGACTACTTTTTTAAGGAATTTGATTTCCTGGGAGATTTTTCTACCTAATTTTTGGAGGCCCTCCAATTCGGAGTTTTCTTTGATAAAGTTTTGGAGTTGCTCGCCGAAGGTAATCTTTTGAGTGGCTGAATGATAGAGGTCTTCAAAGTCTTCTGCAATTATGGAACTCGACATTTTTTTCACGATAAAAAAGATTTTTTTCAATGAACTTTTGACGTTTGAGGTTGTGTATTTTGTTTTGATAATAAGACCAGCGAAAAAAATAGACTTTTTGAAGATGAGAACTCTCCTCCTTTCGTACGAGAAACTATCGAATGAGTTCACGAAAGTAAAAACAAAATGAGTTGTGGTTTCTACATCCGTGTTTACCACAGCCAAGGTCGACAAAAAAAACAACAGGCCGTAACCATCAGAAAAACAGCTGTTAATCTTGGGCCGGTTTTTACATGGAGTCTTATGGGAGAAGCGAGGTTTTTTCGGGATTATTTCTAAACGACTCGATGAATTTTCTTCAAATTCCCATGAAATATTCTTCGATACTATCCTAATATTTTAAAAAAGTTTTCTGGAGATCACAGGGTCTGAAAGAATAAAAATTCTAGGAAAAGTATTTTGTGAGGTTAGGTTGATGTAAACAACAACACTTATTTTATTTTTCTTAAAAAAAGGAAATTTTCTCATATTGTTAGCAATAAAATACACATGAAAGGTTTCAAAAGGTGCGCATCCTTATCTACACCAGAATAAAAATTGATTTATCGAAAAAATGCAGGAGACTAGTGTTTCTTTTGTGATCATTTCACGAATTGGAAATGGTGGATTTATATACCTAAATTAATAGTTCCTGTCTTGTTGAGTCGCTAAATAATATTTTAGTCGCCATACATGACATCTGAATATATTTTGTTGTATAGCGAGAAGAGTAGGTATGGTTTAAATGTTGGTTTAGGTTCTTCCACGAGGTCTCCTACCAACCAGGTCCCATCAGAGTGACTACCTTATAGAAGATTGGAGTAATGGTAAAAAGTAAGACAATGGCACAGAATGTGGTACAGAGAAGCATCTAATTAATATGTCATTTTGAGTGCAGTTTTTGAGTAACTTTTGCTGTTTGTGTGATTTTCATCATAAGAGATCTAAATTGAACATTATTTAGATAGATAGATAGATAATTCTTTATTAGCAATTAAATATTTTTCATAGGTAGCTGCACTGAGAATCCTTTTATCTAAGACGTCTTGTGGGAGTTTCAACCAGTTACCATTTTTAATACAAATCTCAGATTAAATTAACATTATGATGATGAACTTAACAAAAATTACTAGAGATGGAAACAGTGATTTCAGTGACATCACAAAGTTTTCTTGCTCTTTTTTGCATTATTTGAGGTGCTATGGAGGTGTATTTATGATAGGAGGATGACCGACAATCCCTCTGCATAATGTGATCCTTAACTTGTTAGTATTGTTTGTTTGAATGTGGTTATCAAATCACATTTTTTGATCCTTTGTCTCAGAGGATCTTGGGATTCATCACAAAAAAGTGTGACAGAAAAACGCTATACAATAACCACCCCCAAAACAAGCAACATTGACAAGTTAAGGGTCAAATACTACGAAGGGATTGTGGCTCTCCTTCCACCCACAAAAACACCTTCACATCACCTCAAATAATACAGAAAAAAGTAGACAAACTTCGCAATGTCATGATTTACTGTTTTCATCACCACCATCTCTGAGAATTACTGTTAATTTAAACTAGAATTTTAATTAAAAATGTTAACTTGTTGAAATACTTAGAATATCTGAGTTATATACTCTAACAAGACATCTTAGTTAAACAGAATTGTCACTGTGTATACCTATTTGTTTTACTTGATATTGACATCAAGTGGACCTTCTACTGAATTCTTTCAATAAAATTCGGTATTCTTCTGCAAATAAGTTTATTTTCTTTAATTAGATTCACACATAAGTAGGTACCTACTTTACAAATCCAAAAAATAATCACTTAGAGATTTCCTAGGACCTTCTCGACTTCATGGTTGTTTGACTATTTCATAAAATGACTATTTCATAAAATAATAATAATAATATATATCTATTAATTTTCAATCTCAAATTAGATTATTAACTCACTGAAGCCTCTATGAGGCTTGTGCTTAGAAGTTTTTTAATTTATTTATGATTACTACTAAGAAATAAATTATTAAAATATAAAGAATAAACATAAACATAAAATCTGTAAATATAAATAAATAATAAAATATAAAGGCAACTTTTGTAAAGAAATATACAAGGATACTAGAGGTTATTAGAAAAAAATTATATTATTTTTAAATACCTAACAACTTAACAACCTAACGTTTGCATAGCCTTTGATAAATAATTTGATCAAAAAATAATCTAGATTCATTTGGAATCCAAACTTTTATCTCTTTTTTAAATTTTTTCTGATTGTTAACAGTTTTAATTTCGTCCAGTATCAGATGATAGACATAATTAAGGCCCAGGGCTTTCCAGTCACAGTAAAAGGAATATTTTTTTACCCCTTTTAGAGGGTGAAACCCAACCCCACCCTATTTTTCTGAATGAAAGTTGAAATACTTACTAAAAAAAAATATAATTTTTTTTTCATTTGTGTGGCAGAATGAAATCAATTATTTTTGGCGAAATATTTTTCAAATATTCTTTATTTACATTAAAAATGCCGGCAAATAACCAAAAACATTAAAAATTGAAATTTTAATGATTGGGTTCAGAGATTCGAAATATGAATTACCTATTAAATTAAAATAGAACAAAAATTGCACAATTTTCTGCTTAAAAGAGCTTTCCAACAAAATGCCACAAGTGGGGTCAGGTTTCGCCCTCTAAAAGGAGTGACGCAATATTTTCTTTAGTATGACTGTAAAGTCCAAATTCTTCACCCTGAAGCTGTAGAAAATTTGTTTGAGTTAAAGTCCCCACCCAGTCTATTCTACAATATTATATAGGCAACCAACTTAATCTAGGAATAGTTTTCATTGGGTGTCATAAACCAAGATGACCATTGACCATCTCTCTAGGTAGTATTTGGAGGTACAGTAATCATTTATTTTCAAAAAAGGAATGGACACTTCCGGACCCTTCAACTAGAACAGTATTATTGTGATGCCTTTTTCGTTTACCTCTCTTTCTCCAGTTTTATCTTCTTCATCTCCTCCTACTTCCATTCTAAAAACATTAAAAAATTTACTACCTCAAGGGAATTAAATCAATAAATTCTCCAATATATACAAATTTTAGGTCATTCTATCGCTTTTATTGGCAATGGTAGCATGTGATCCCCAAAAAGTTAATAGCTGTGGATTTTTCTTAAAAAATACGTTAAAAAATGATACCAAACTTCATAGGGGTACCCCTTTTAGTTTTAGAGACATGGGCATTTAAAACTTACTTAACCTTATGAAACAGATTTCTATTAAAAGTAAATTTTAAGAAGATTGCAAATTTAATATTAAAATGGAACATTTATGTTCAAACCTTCTAAGTTAAACCAAAATTGCCCCCTAAAAAGGAGCTACATAAAAATTTTTAATTTTTATATTAATTTGAAGCTAGGGGCATTTGTAAGTTAAAAATATGGGCTGCAAAGTGCTTGAATATGCTAGTTTTGTTAACTTTGTTTACCTTGATATTGTTAATAACATGTGCCGAGGTATTATTTTCCATATTCATAGTTCTCTATCTCTCCCAAGATCTCTCCATTATGCAAGTTTCCATTTTCTACTCCTTTTCCTATAAAAAATAATAAAAATTTTTAGCAAAAGAACTGGGGACATGTACAAATTATGGAACGGTGATTTTACCAATTTTTGACACCCGCCCCCTCCCCCATATCACGTTTTGTAACGGTTTGGTGAACCCCCGCCCATAATATTATGTAACGGTTTCAAGACCACCGCTCCCCAAAAAATAATTTTTTCTTATTTTCATTCCAACTCTGTCGCAAACCCCCTACGTGACATTTTTGTAACACTTTGGCTACCCCCCTCCCTCCCCTCTATGACCGTTACATAATTTGTGCACAGCTCCTAGCATATAATCGTAAAATTTTATTCATTAGCTCAGTTCAATACCTATATATGTTTAAATTATCGCTAAGTATGAAGAATGTTCAGTGTTTTATACAAAAACAGTTTTTACAAGTAAATTTAACAAAAAGATAGGAAAGTCAAGTTTCCTACCTCTGATAACATGATGTATGAAGGGCCTCCTAGCAATAGGCAGGTAATATGTGACATTTTACTAGCTTAGTAGAAAAGGGGGCAATTATGCAGTATACAGTTTTCTGCCATTTTTTATGAAAAATTCTCTAGGACCCCAAATCCACCGGTTGGTTTTTTTTTCATTTTGTTGTTTTTTTTATTTTTTTTTTCACTAAAACAACCCAATCCAACACAGCCCTACCCAACCTAACCCAAAACAATCAAAAAAACACATTACAACCCCCCCGGCACCCTTTTTCTCTTAAAAAAAAACCGGCGACGGCGGATTTGAGGTCCTAGGGACCCTAGTAGGTGCACCTATAAAGAATTTTTCATAAAAAATCAAAAATGGCAAAAAACCGTATACTGGAAGGGATCATTTGGATAGGAAAAGTTTGTTACATATAACTCACCCTTTTTCTGGGCACTTTCTGGTATGCAGCATTTTCGACGCATTTTCCTGATTTCTATATCAACCACGATGCCCATTATTGAATTGTTCCCGATTCAAACATTTTGTATGTTTGAAGTTCTAGAAAAAATTCAATAAAAGGTGATTTAAACATTTTCAAAGCACAAAATTCACACTGTAAGCAATTGTCCTTTTTTTGGTTTGAAATTCACTTTTTTCACATCAAACGACCAGTCATTCTTTTTAAAACAAAACCGGTTTATTTGATTCCAAAATTGGAAAAAGAAGGTTAAAAATTGACTCAAAATTAAATACACAAAACAAGAATTAGTGAGGTTATGTTTGCGGCCTTGCGCGTCTGGCTGGACGCAACCAACGAAAAAAAAACCGGCCCAAGATTGTGACGTCACAATTTTGGTTGTGTGAGGCCCGTGTGGAACACATTCTTGTCGGCCCTGCCACAGCTAAAAACAGAGAAATTTTTTCCCATTTCTCTGGCTAAAAATCGCCTTTGGTTGACAACTTTGACAGCTTGTCACTGTCACTGTCATAAGTCAGGTGTAGTTTGAGCGTCAAACAAAATTTTTCCTTTGTTTTTTTTTTGTAAAAAAAAGCGCTTTTGAATCGTGTAAAAAGTTGTTTTTATTACAAGTGCTATTAAGATGTCCGCGGGCGAGTTTTCTGAACAGTAGTTAAGTAGAGTGGTGCATAAAAGTGCGATTTTAGGCACTAGTGATTTTTTTAGACTTGGACTGACGCCCATTTTGATTTATTTTTCTTGGCTCACCTTGGACTCGATTTAAAGTGTTTACAGTGTAAGAGCGAATTTACGCAGCAACTTAGGGCCCATTTACTAAAGTTTTAATGCCTAATGCTTAATTTTCGGTAATTTGCTATGTTTTCATGGGTATTGAGTTCGTTTTCAAAACTCATTGTATCTTTTTCTTTTATATAGCGTGTTCTTTATCAAGACCAAGAACACGCTATATAAAAGAAAAAGATAGAATGAGTTTTGAAAACGAACTCAATACCCATGAAAACATAGCAAACATGCAGTATAGGGTTTTCTGCTATTTTTGATTTTTTATTCTTTATGGGGGCACCTACTAGGGTCCCTAGGACCCCAAATCCGCCTGCGCCCAATTTTTGGTAATTATGCAGTATACGGTTTTCTGCCATTTTTGATTTTTTTTGAAAAATTCTTTATGGGGGCACCTTCTAGGGTCCCTAGGACCCCAAATCCGCCTGCGCCCGTTTTTTTTTTTAATTTTTTTTTTTAACGAGAAAAAAGGGTGCTCAGGGGGGGTTGTAAAGTGGTTTTTTAATTGTTTTGGGTTGGTTTGGATTAGGTTCAACCCACAGTCCAACCCAACCTAATCCAAACCAACCCAAAACAATTAAAAAAACACTTTACAACCCCCCCTGGGCACCCTTTTTCCTCATTAAAAAAAAAAAATCGGGCGCAGGCGGATTTGGGGTCCTAGGGACCCTAGAAGGTGCCCCCATAAAGAATTTTTCAAAAATGGCAGAAAACCGTATACTGCATAATTACCGAAAAAAGGGTGCCGGGGGGGTTTTAATGTGTTTTTTTGATTGTTTTGGGTTGGGTTGGATTACATTATGTTGGACTGTGTTTTATTGGGTTGTTTTAGTGAAAAAATTTTTAAAAAAAACAATGGGCGCAAGCAGATTTGGGGTCTTAGGGACCCTAGTAGGTACCCCCATAAAGAATTTTTCATAAAAAATCAAAAATGGCAGAAAACGGTATACTGCATAATTACCTAATTTTCTATTTGTGTCTAGATCTTTTCAAAAAGTAGAGAGAGAAGACAATATTATGCATTGAGCATTAGCCATTAAAACTTGAATAAAAATGCCTTTAATACACAATTCTTAAATTTAGTGCTTAATTTTTCATCTGTCTTTCTGTATCATACTAAGGATGTTGGAAAAAGATAGAGATATAAAAGTAAGCACTAAATTTAGGAATTGTGCATTACTTTGCTGGGTAATCCCACCTTTATTAGTTTCAAGCTCCCTTTAAGTATTATTTAGTTCTGCTCTGTATCTTTCTAACTTTGTACTCCCTGATAACCTTGCTTATTTGCAGGAAAACTTTCTTACATACCTAGTCAAAAGCCTCTCTACCTTAGCTACATGCAACACTGTCATTTTATTTTAAGAAGGGGCAGACGCTAATATACCAAAGAGAGAATGCTGTCTTGTTGTTTAGTTTTTTTAAGACAGTAATTTATTTATTTAAGTTCCTTTTTATTAATACCACCTAACTAAAAGTTGATTTTAATTTTATTTTAGAATCGTCCAGTGTGAGTAGACTCCTCCAAGAAAAAAATATTTTTTTTTTCTTTTCCTTTCTACACAAATTGTGATGTGCCCAAACCACCTCACATCTATAAGAAGAAAAATAGTGCCATCAAAGAATCTGGTCCACTCAAAAAGAAAAGGAATATTCATACACCCCACAGTCATGTTTAAAAACTTTCTTAATAGTGCCAGTTTGCAGTTTTTGTCTCAAATAATATACTGTTAAAAAGTGAAGAATTAAGTTGTTTGCAATTTGTTCAGTATTTTTGAGTTGTGATAACTTTGAGAGGAAGAGGAATTTTTAGGTAAGTACCTAGATTTAAAAAAGGCATTTTTTTCAATTCTGTTTGTAGTTCCTAACCCTACAATTGGTTTTTTTCATTCAAAAATGGATTGACCCCTTTATTGTCAATAAAAATTACAGTTGTGTGCAGTTACTAGAAGTTATTAAAAAAAAACTATCTAATGCATAATGGTATAAAGACCTGGGGGTTGTCCACCTTGGCAGTAGGGGTACAAATTGTTGGCAGTACTCGCACTACTGCAGTACTTGTCAGTATGTAGAAATACTAACAATAAATATCTAGAATTTTGGCAGTAGGTGTACATATTTTGAGGGGATGGATAACCCCTCAATAAACACTTAGAAAAATATTAATTTTTGATTATTTTGAACCACTTGAAACTTCAAATTTATCTTGCTCTTCATCTTTCCTAGACTGCTAAAGCCAAAAATTGCAAAATATGAAGTTGCTGGAAAGTACTACCTTTGAGGCCATCAACAATGCCCTCCAAATTGAGACAGGAGACAGCAAAATCCTGGGACGCATTGAGAGCTACTCCTGTAAGATGGTGAAGGATGATAAGGCCTCTTTTAAGCGGTTCAATCCAGAGGGGATCAATCCTAATGACTTGCAGGCTCTTTCCCCACCTCAGGGCTACAGTAGGAGCATTTCAGGTAGGTAAAATTAATTTGCATTCAAGAAGAATTGGAAACTTCCCAGGAGTGGCCAATCCTCTTAAAAGAATTCATATATTTGGGTTGTTCTTGAAAAAATTTATTATATAAGATTTGTGCTATGATTTATTATGGAATTGCCCCAAAAGAAAATATATATATCTGTGAAAACTTGAATGTGTAAAACATTCTTCCAGAACAAATGTTTTAACTGCTTTTTAAAAGTGATTATTATACTCTCCATTTTATGTAGTGATCGGCCGATATGCTTTTTTTTTGCCGATACCGATAATCGGCCGATACCGATATTTGAGTTGCCGATACCGATAAAATATCGGTATCGGCACGACATTTTAAAACATTAATATTAAAATTATTTAATATTAATAATATAGTATTTAATATACATACATACTAGGGTAAGTAAAACATCTAAATAATGGCAAATTTGTAATTAAAATATAATTAAATTCAAATCTGGCATGTACGCAAAAATAATTTCGGTAGTTCCCCATCCGTCGCTCGCTTGAATGAAACGTCAAACGGGCGGTGGATTACCCAGTTACGGAAAGTGTTGGGATATACTGGGTGTTTCAAATTTGATGCTCACCATGGGGATCTCCTAAGTAGTTCCGGAGATAGGCGAAAAAAACCGAAATTTTCAATTTTAGTTTTTATTTTTTTCCGCCTTTATTATTAAAGTTGTCAAAAAATGCTTAAAACTTTCTACAGGCACTTTTTTAACATCTAACAGACGAGCTATTCATTTTTAAGATTTGACATTTCAGTTTGACAGGAGTGCTGTCAAGTTCATTTTTTCTTATGGACACATCCTTTTTTTCTGGTCGTTTTGTTTCGGAAGCAAGGCAAATATCATTTTGAAACATTATTTTAACAGGGAGCTTGTTGTTTCGGGCTTAATGACCATCATCAGTTAAAAAAATCCTGTTATACAAGACTTAAAAAGCACTTGTAGTAGTTTCAAAAATGGCGCCAGCAAGCACGTATAGCCGTCCATAAAACCTTTTAAAAAAATTTAAAAAAAAATATCAACATTTTTTAAAAAAATTTCCAGTTTTTAAAAAAAAAATCTATATTTTTCATATTTTTTTGTTTTAAATGTCATCTAAAAATTTCCAGTATAAAAAGAATTTAAAAAATATACAATTTTTTTTTTCAAAATTTTTCATTTTTTTTTTTGTTTAAGATGTAATTATCTACCTAAATGTGAAAACCGCGTGTCTCTAGCTGCTGCGGTTCGTGAGCTATAATTTTTTTTTATCAAAAACTAATCAGCTCTGCTTCTGGTGACAAAGAATTTTTGTGCCAAATTTGATAAAAATCGGTTTTAGCAGTTTTTGAGTAATCATATCCCAGACAGACAGACAGACACCATCCCAAAATTTTGTAGATAACTATCATTTTGTAGATACTACTACAAGCGCTTTTTAAGGTGTCTAGTATAACGGGATTTTTTTAACTGATGATGGTCATTAAGCCCGAAACAACAAGCTTCCTGTATACTTCTTTACTTCTGCAATCAATTGGTGTTCTTTAGTTTAACTATGAAGTCTTGTGTAAATGCCGATATTTATCGGCAAACGGCAAAATTTGCCGATATGCCGATACGATACCGATACACCGATATTTATATCGGTATCGGCCGATCACTACTTTTAGGGCTTAATAAAAAGTTTTTCAAAAAATTTCGAGGTGTGATGAAGAATGGCCAATTCTGATTCCTTTCTGGGGTAATTATGCAGTATACAGTTTTCTGCCATTTTTGATTTTTTATGAAAAATTCTTTAAAGGGGCACCTACTAGGGTCTCTAGGACCCCAAATCCGTCTGCGGCGGTTGTTTTTTTTATTTTTTTTTTCACTAAAACAACCCAATCCAACATAGTCCAACCCAACCCAAAACCATAAAAGAAACACATTACAACCCCCCCGGGCACCCTTTTTTCCCTTTAAAAAAAATCGGGCGCAGGCGGATTTGGGGTCCTAGGGACCCTAGTAAGTGCCCCCATAAAGAATTTTTCATAAAAAATCAAAAATGGCAGAAAACCATATACTGCATAATTACCCTTTCTGGTTATAGTGGTTATTTGTTTTGAATGATTATGTTTGTGGGTACTTCAGGATTCTTTTTTTAAAATAATACCATGTTAAAATAACCTATTTTTTTAAACAAATTATTTTCAATATTATTAAAATAATTTTTTTTGATGAACCCATCAAGTCTCCATCTTGAAATTTTGTAAATAGTTTGGCGTAGTCTGAGTTTTGGCGAAATACCCAGAAACAAAATATATTTTTAAAAAAAAACTGTTTTTGGGTCAGTCCATATCAAGTCAACCAGGGTATTTTACCACACCATCTCCGATGTTGATGATTTTTAGTATACATGTTTTTCCTACCAAAAAACTGGAAAATCCAAAATTTCAGACTTTTTTGACCAGTTGTTTATTTTGAATTAATTTTTGAAAATCAAAAAAGTCACTTATTTGTCCTTAACATGTGCGCACAAAATTAGGAATATCCAAAGAACCACTTATAATAGAAAAGTAGGTGAAGGTTCATTTTAAAGCTCTTATAAAGACCTTTTATATGAGAATATTGCATGACATATATTGAAAAAAAAAAAACAAAAAAAAAAAATTTTGATTTTTTTTTTTGAAAAATTTCAAAAAGGCCATTTTTAATTTTTTTCAAAAAATTATATTATTTTCTTTAAAGTGTTATTAAACTATTCACAAAATTTTGAGATGGACAAATCATGGGTTCAATGTGAAAAAATTTATTAAAAATGTCACATGCATGAAAAATCGCCTATAAATAGACAATGCATTTTGGTAATTAGAAGAATATAATGGGGTTTAAAGCGATATTATAAAAATATTTAACAATATTTTATTTAATAATAAAAAATTATATCCTACGTTTCATTCTGTATCAGTAATCAGTGGATGGACTAAATATAAAGTAAAGTGCTGTGATCCACTAGAGTTAAAAATCAAGCATTTTGGGAAATTAAGAAATGTGACCAAGTGGATGTACAGTTACAAAAATGTCAAAATGGGAATGAAAATCTGTGATGGTTGTAGACTAAAGCTTTCAAAGGAGTTTAAGGCATCTGAAGAAGATGAGGCAGGGTAAGTAACAAATAGTATTTTTTAATATAAAATTAATAAACTCAACCAATTGCGTCAAGTACGGAGTGGAAAAATCTCATGGCATTATTTTGCATGGCATTTTGAGAATACATACATTATGTACAAATTTCTTGGCATTATGTACACATTTTCGGTCAGCTGTTACCCCCTTTTTAAGTTCTTATAAAAAACTAACTTTTTAAATTTTTTTAGACCCAGTCAAGTTCCAGAAAATGATCCAGATTTTCAAGATCCTGCTGAATCATTTACTCTTTAAACAAGTCATTGGAGCTTCTTGGTGTGTCGCCGATTAAAAGAAAAAATGTATACAAAGAAAAAATTGATATTGTACAGCATACAATTGCGAAAGCATTTACAAAGGAATCAGATTCAACGCTAGTAAAGGAATGCCAGAGTGACGAAAGTGAAATGATTAAGCAGTTAAAGGACAAATTTTTAAAAACCGAAAAGAGGAGTGAGAAAATACTAGTTTTATCATGTTTACCTCAAAGTTGGAGTAGAAAGAAGATTGAAGAAGAATTTGGAGTTTCTCAATATTTGGCCAG
This sequence comes from Oxystoma pomonae, assembly GCA_963921995.1. Lineage (NCBI taxonomy): Eukaryota > Metazoa > Arthropoda > Insecta > Coleoptera > Brentidae > Oxystoma > Oxystoma pomonae. The sequence goes on from OY998165.1 coordinate 111,250,908, forward strand.
AGCTGTAAAACAGTTAGTTAAGGACAATGGGATAATATGTTCTCCTAACCCCAAACCGGGAAAGACCCTTAGTGATAGAGTGGCCCAAATAGTGGTAGATTTTTACCAAAGGGATGACATTAGCAGGACCATGCGAGGTAAAAAAGATTATGTTGTTATCAGAAAATATGGAGCTGAAAAAGAATATGTACAAAAAAAATTAGTCTTAGCTAATTTAAAAGAAATTTATGCATTGTTTAAAACTGAGTACCCCAATGAAAAAATTGGGTTTTCAAAATTTTGTGAACTGCGACCCAAAAACTGTATACTGGCAGGAAAAAGTGGGACTCATACTGTATGTGTATGTACTATACATCAAAATATAAAACTAATGCTCAATGGCTCCAAATTAAATAAGCTATATGATGAAAATAACAGGCCTCTTGCAATATCTTATCATGATTGCCTTTATAAACTAATGTGTAATCCACCTTCAGTGGACTGTTTTTTAAGCAATAGATGCAAGCAATGTCCTGGAGTAGAACAGTTTAAAAATACGTTAATAGAAAAATTTGAGGAAGAATTAATTGATGAGGTCTCATTTAAAAAGTGGGTCTCAGTAGATAGGTGTACTATGGAAACCGTTGTTAAGAAAAGTGATGATTTTGTCCAGGAATTTACTGATGATCTTGTAAAACTTAAATCACATTCTTTTATTGCAAAATGCAAAAAGATAGATACAATGAAATAAAAATTAACCTTAAACCTGGAGAGTCTTTGATCACTTGCGACTTTGCGGAAAATTATTCCTTTGTTATGCAAGATGAAGTCCAGTCTTATCATTGGAATAACAGCCAGGCAACCCTCCACCCTTTTGCCATTTATTTTCTAAGTGATGGTAAACTGCACAACCTGAATTATGTGTTTATTTCGGAAAGCTTGACACATAATACAATTGCATTTCATTTATTTTTAAAAAAATTAATGCCTGATTTAAAAATCAAAATACCAGGACTTAACAAAATTTTTTATTTTTCGGATGGATGTGCTGCGCAGTACAAAAACAAAAAGAATTTTCTGAATATATGCCTGCATAAAAAAGATTTTGGTGTTGAAGCAGTGGCATTATTTTGCCACCTCGCATGGCAAAAGTGCCTGCGATGGCTTGGGAGGAACTGTTAAAAGACTTGCTGCCAAAGCCAGTTTGCAGAGGCCCTATGACAATCAAATAATGACACCTCTACAATTGTTTACTTGGTGTGAAGAAAACATATCTGGCATTGATTTTAAATATTGCACAGAAGCAGATTATACAAATCATGAAATAATTTTGAATAAAAGATTTGCGGAAGTCTTAACAATACCGGGGACACAAAAAATTCATGCTGTAATTCCTCTTACAGAAAGCACGTTTTTGGCAAAACAGTTTTCTACATGCTTAGAGGTCGAAACACATAATCTTTTTAAAGGTGGAAGCATTATTTTGCAAAATATCGAGTCAGGGTTTGTCACTGTAGAATATGACAGTGCTTGGTGGCTGGCTTGTGTCTTGGGGAAAAATAATGAGAGCGGAGAACTGAAAGTAAGCTTTCTTCATCCACGAGGACCTGCCTCATCATTTTTTTACCCAACACCTCAAGATATTTTAATTATTAAACCAGAAAGTCTTATAAAAAAAGTTGAACCCAACACTGCTACTGGCAGAACTTACAATGTCAGCAAAAAAGAAATGTCAGATTCATCAGAAATTCTTAAACGAAAGTTAAAAAAATAAATTTAAGGTATATAGTTAGTCTTAGTGTTTTCTGTCTAATTTTTATCAACGAAGTAGAAAAGTTTGTTTATTTCTTTTGCGAGTTTAAAATAAAATAATTTGTAGATAAAGCCTCTGGGTATTTTTTAAAACCTGTATCCATCCAACAAATTTATTTATTTTAATATCCAGTGCACTATTGGTGCTCCTAAAATATGTTTATTTTTTTTAAATGCATGATTTTTAATGTACTTAATATTTTTGATATTTTTTTTGACATTGAACCCATCATTTCTCCATCATAAAATTTTGTGGATAATTAAGTAACACTTTGACCAAAATTATATATTTTTTTCAAAAAAATTAAAAATGGCCTTTTTGAATTTTTCAATTTTTTTTTTTCAATTTTTTATTTTCAATTTTTTTTTTTGTTAAAATTATGTTGTGATATTTCATAAAAAAGAGCTTCAAAATGACTTTAAAATGAGCCATTTATTACTTTCCTAGTGTAAGTGGTTCTCGAGATATTGCTAGTTTTGTACATTCTTGTTAAGGTCAAAATGCTGACTTTTTTATTTTGAAAAATTAAAAAAAAAAAACTACAAATCAAAAAAATCTAAAAATTTGCATTTTCAACTTTTATGGTAAGAAGAAAATATATACCAAAAATCATCAAAATTGGAATTGGTCGCGTAAAATTTTTGTGATTTTTTGGTTGATTTGATATGGAATGACCCTTTTCTAAAATTAAAAAAAAAGTTTTTAAACAAAAAGTATATCATGTAATACATCATTCGAAAGGTATTTAAAATACCTTTAAAACGACCTATAAACCACTGTCCAAGTTTAAGTAGTTATCTAGATATTTCAATTTCTTTAAGTACATGTTTGAGCAAAATTAGTAGTTTTTGTGATTTTCAAAAATTAATTTAAAAAAACTAATAATCAAAAAAAAAATAAATTTCGTATTTTTCACTCCCTTTATGGGTAGAATAAATGTACCAAAAATTATCGAAATCGGGGAGATGGTCTGCCAAACCTCTGGTTGATTTGATTTGAAATGACCCCCTTGGTGGATCCATGCAAAAAAAATGGACTGATTTAACCTGCGTTTGCCATATTTATGAAATGGCTGAAAGTTAAAGTAATAATCAATATCCCATCTTTAAAAAGATATGCACAAAGCGATGTAATTTTTTGAGGGCAAGGTGTTTTTAACATCAACATTTTTTTTAAATTTGTACCCAATGAAATATTTAATCTTGATGTTGTCCTCCTTGTTCTTGTGTAATGAAAAACAACTCTTGAATAAAAAAAAATAAATATGTTTACACTTGGTACAAAGGTATTTTGAATTGATATTGTTGCCAAAATTTCTCATCATGTTTAAATTTAGTTGCTTAAAAGAGAAAGTCTGATGTCAAGTCGGTTCATTGCCAAATGAATTTACAATTTGAAATTACCTACATAATAATCAAAAATCATTTTATATTTTAGATCATAGCAACTATTAAAAAATATCATGTTTAAAAATCTTAATTAGGAAACAATTTTTTTTACACAGGGCACAAGTTGATTAATCATCGATTTTCATCATTTTTATTGTTTTAAAAAACCTGTTTTTGCAATTATTATTTTAAGAATGCCTACCAAGTGTAAAAACATATCAAAATTTCACAACAGATAAATAACCCGTTGATACACTATTCATTGTTTTTGTTAAATAACACTTGGTCAATGTTTACTAATTTTACTGGCCTAGTAAACATTGACGTTAATTTTTCGATTCTTGTTTAAATTTTTGTTTGTAAAGATTTAAAATTAAAATCATAATTTAACACCTCCTGAACTTGATTAATTATTAATTATAAGATTTCAGGTAATGCATGTTATAATTATTATAAAATGTCATTGCAAATACCCACTAATTAAAAAATAAAAAATAAATGGGATTTGTTTTCAAGAGAGGTCCTTAGATATATGTTAGTTTTTTTTACCTGAAAATTACGTTAATAGATTAATTAAAATGTATTTTTCCATGACCACATACGAAAATCATGAATTTCACACACTTTGGTTCTTTAGAAACCATTAAATTTCACAAATGTGCAAAAATATTTGCGCACATGTGTGGAAAGTTAAACTAAAATTGTAAATATATCAATGGTTTCAACGCGCAGCAGGCAAATTAAAGAATACCGTAAATATCTGAGGTGTTATTGCGCCACAATTTAAGCCCTACTTTTGATTTTGTAAATGTTTTCATAAAAAAAATCAATTCATATAATTTTTTCAGTTATAAAAAATATAGATAACAAACAAACCACAAACAAAACCTATTAGTAAACACTTTTTTTTGAGGTCTAAAAAGCTTTTTAAGTTGAAGCATTACCTTTTATATTGCAATATCTCAAATATAAGATGCCTATCTCAAAAAAAAGTTCAATTTCAGTTTTTTTTGGGCAAACCGGTCAATAACTCGCTCAATGTCAATGTCAGACAAATTCCCGTCATAGTGTTTTTAAGTGCTTTTGTTTTCAATCTTCTGAGGCAGGAGAAGCTTCTTTCTGACAAAGCATTACTTACTGTCAAACATCCAATAATGTTTTCATCAACAGAAAAATATTGTCACACTTGTTCATTGCCTCTAAAACGTTATCATATATGTTTTGATTTAAGCTTTTGCCTATTTCTGAACAATATTGTTTCCAAATACTGACTTCTCCTATTAAAAGTTCAAGAATTTGTGTTTTGGATAAATCAAACACCATTAGTTAATTTTGCCTTGATTTTTGCTGCACGTTGTATAAAACTTGGTATGAATATGTTCAGGTAAAAAATACTTATGAGTCTCGTTATTGAACCTTGATTTTATGTCCGAAATGATTTTCTCTAAAACTTATTTATAAATAGAAATTCTATAATGCTGTTCTTCACTTCTGTATTTCCAATATCGTGGTGTTTGCTGTAAGTACGTCATGTGTCTGTTGTGTCTATCCCAAAACATTGTGGAGGGATTCTAGAATGTCTTTAAAGGAACGTTCTGCATTTCTCGTTTTTTCTGCAACCCCTCGCCCCCCCCCCCCCACTGGGAACGCCACTGTCTAGTGTTTCCCAAAAAAATTTGTTGCAGCTATTTAAAATGCAATCTAAGGCTCTTTTTCTTTGCCTTAAAGTAGGGACTAATCTAGGGACCCACAACTATTCCCTCTTTAATTTTAGCATCGCTGGTCTTTTGTGTGTTCCTTGTGGGACACTCATCCAATTTTGAATTTTCGTTCTTTCCTCCCAAGATCTTTTGATCTTCTCTTTTTTAGATTCTTTTCGGTTGATGTAACTCATTTGGAAGTTTTAACTTCTTGTTTTAATCGTCTTAGGAGCATATTCCTATTGGAAAGATTAACACGCCAGGACCTAGTAAAACAACATGCAATTTTCTGTTTAGGCTAAAAAATGTAGTTTTATGTTTTTCTTCAAAAAACCGCTGTGGGGATGATTTTCGATTTATCACATGGTATCTAGAGTACTCAAAGAACTATTTGTTGAAAAAATTGGGGCATTCCACTTTTTAGAATTAGACCCTTGAAAAGCCATCGTGATACGTTGATATGTGCAGTTTCAGCAAGTTGAAAATAGATTATCTAAAAACACAATGATCGATGTACTTTTTTTTTGTAATTATGGTTATTTGCTTTTGCTGTTGCGCCCTCGAAACCGCAAAAGGTCATTACAGTACTTGCGCGATTGAAGTTATTACTCGAACGGATCCAAACAATGTATGCGTGGAAATGTAAACGCAGTTGTGATTAAGACGAATGGATATACAACTTGTAGTGTAGTGCTTGTTTGGGTATTATAGGTTTCAGACTTTCTGTGGGGACTTTCGGACCATGGAGGGAGGAAGGAAGCACTTAAATTTATTTCAGATTTAAGTTGCCTGATTTTCTCCAGAAGTTCAAGGAGTTTCCTCAAGCAAAGAATAAATGTAGCAATGGAAATGCGTGGAAATGCGGCTTCGGTGATAGGGACCCTTCCTCATGAATCAGGTCTAAAAAAAAATTATTTATAATATTCATTTTTCATTAATTTTTGAATGTTTTTCAATTAATGTTGATTTTTCATATTTTTTCGTACATACTTAATACTTTAATTATTGTTGTATTTTATTATTGAAGTAATTTATTTAAATAAAACAAAAACACAGCCCATTTATGAATTGCAATTTTACTGCTTCCTTTTGTGATTTGTTCTATTTTCCACTTTTAAAAAGTCTGCGATTCTTATTGGGGTTGTTTAATAAAAATTTAATATTCCGTCAAAATAAAAATCTTGTAAAGAGCCAGAACCATTCTGGCCACATAAGGGCCTTATGATAAGGCACTGCTTTTGTAAAATTAAAAACAAAAAATTCTAACCAAAAAATTTACCAGCCACTGTAACTTGAACGACTTTGAGAGATGGTGGAAATAATCATCGCTAGAGTATGTCCGTAAATTTAAAGTTTTAGTCGGGAAATGCTCGTCTCTTTACCAAAAGCGTGAAAAAAACCAGACAAAATGAAAACAACGACGATTTTCCGCAACTCTCAGATATAACTCTTTTTTGGACATTGACACCCATAATAATAAAGGCTGTTCTACATAAAATTATTGAACTGTGATAAATTTGAAAATATTTGCCCAATTTAACACACGAAAACGATTAAAATCACAAATGATTTTAAGAATAAAGGATATCGCCCTTTTTAAATGGAAATTTGTATTCGGTAGAATTGCCTGATTTTTTTATATGTTGAAGTCGAGGCCCCAAAAAACGTACAGTGATTTCCATATTTAAAGGTATTCCCAACTGATTACCACTGATTCCCAGTGATTGTCAAATGATTCCCAGAGATTCCGAGTGATTACCAGGTGATTCCTAGTGATTCCCAGGCGATTCCCACCCTAAAATTTGTTGGTGTTACCAAAATTTGACCATATGTACAAAATAAAAAAAAATATATTATTTCTGAAAGGATTTTTTTAAAGATGTATTTTTCATTAATTTTAAGTTTGTGTGACCTTTTCAGAGAAAAAGGATCATGAAAGTAAAAGTCGTGGCATATCGGACAAAGCGTTTTTGTTTCTCACTTCATTAAATGTCTAATGGAGAATCCAGACACCTACAGACCTTATTAGGAATCATCAGGGAGTCATAGCATAGATTATACCTGGCAGTTGAAGCTACACAGTCTTACAGGTCTGTAGGTGTCTGGATTCTCCATTAGACATTGGAGGTCTGGTCGTAATGAAGTGAGAAACAAAAACTCTTTGTCCGATATGCCACGAGTTTTACTTTCATTTTTATTTGCGGACACGAGATTCACTTTGTTGTTTTTTAAAAAGGATCATTTCCAATTAAATTAATGAGTCCATAGAATAAATATTCCTTTTTAATTTCGTACGTGTGGTGTTTGTGTGACCATGTAAAATCTTCCGTAGATATTTTTTATAGTTTTCTGTAAACATTTTATTTTAACTTCTTTTGGATAAATTTCAATTATCCTTCTTCATCATAATATATGGCATATATGTTCTCTTTATGTATAACTAGATCTTTCTGTTTCTTGTCACTATCTATTTTCTCCAAAATATTATCGGAATCTGTTAAACCTAAATCTAAATATTCACTCGGTCTTTCAGTTTCTGTTTCGCTTTTCTCTTTGTTAGCTTTTCTGTTTGTATTTAAATATTTCGAAACCTTATTTTTATTATTTTTTCTTTCCTTATTTTTTTGTCCTGTCATTCCCCTCACCCGTACCAGCCTGTCGCTTGAGAGGTGTCCCTTTTTGTTCTAGATAGGCATGATTTTGCTGGAAATTTAATGTCAGAATAATCTTTTAAATTTACGGAATTTAATTTCAAAGTTTGATTCACAAACTCTTGATCATTTTTATCAAAATGATTGGGTAATACATCGCCTTGAGGCTCATTTTCTGGATGTTCTTTATTTGATAAGTCCTTAGCTCGGTCTTTCCTAGTTTCATCTTCCTCTTCAGCTCGATCTTCATTCCTCGGGTTGTGTCTTGTTGTTTATTTTTTGTTTCGCTTGCTGTTAAATATATTCCAAACATTTTTTTGTGGCCCAATGGAATACTAAACAACAAGGGCTGATATTCCAAATAATTATCTTTTTTCATCTTCGCTAAGAATTTTGCTTAAAGTATGTTTTGATCTCTACAAGATTTTCATCTCTTGACAATTTGTATCAAACCCATTATAAAAAAGTAATGGTATTTAAGGATTTCTGAATCTTGTTTGTTTATTGTGTCTATAAAAGAATTAGATAGCTGTGCGAATAGCTCATATTCACCTAAAAACGCAAAAATATTATAATATAGTATAATTGGGGAGGCCTGAAGTTTTATTTTGTGAAAGGTTTAAAAAAACTCCCGGCTGGTAGACACGCAATTTTTTTTCTTGGTTATTTAGTAAATATAAAATATAATATGTTGTATCACTTACCTTTCAGGAAAAATTAAACACTAAAACATTTATAGCTTAATTACCAGATGATTTCCATGTGATTCCCAGAAAAATGTACAGTGATTACCACCCGCGAATTCCCCCTCGGTTGAAGTACTCGTCCTAAGAAGATTTTTGTTTCATTGCGCCAACTATCTACCCCTCCCAGAAGTACCCGAAAAGTTACGTCAAAGTCGTCGAAATCGCAGTTTTTGAATTATTGTACTGACCTTATTTGCAAACCGACCAGAATCTATTTTTCTTTTCTGAATTTGCCATGCCATTTCTTATCTGATTTAAACGAAACTTTCTCTAAATTCTAAAACGTTTCCAAGACACCTGACTGTGACAGAAAACTGACAGATGTCGGCCATATTGAACTTCGTTATTTTTTGTCCGATTTAAACAAAACTTTTGTTGCACATAAAGCGTTTTCAACAATATCCAATTTTGATCCAAAATTGACATATGTCAGTAGGCGTCTTACAAGGGCCATATTGTTAAAAACGCTTTATGTGCAAAAAAGTTTGGTTTATATCGGACTAAAACTAAAGAAGTTCAATATGGCCGACGCAAGATGGCTACTGACATATGTCAATTTTGCGTCTTATTTAAGTAATATTAGAAAACCTTAAAATGTATAAAAAGTTTTGTTTAAATCGGGCAAAATATAACAAAGTTCAATATGGCCCTTGTAAGATACGCTACTGACATATGTCAATTTTGTAGCAAAAATTGGATATTGCTAAAAACGTTTTATGTGCAAGAAAAGTTGTTTAAATCGGACAAAAAAAACGAAGTTCAATATGGCCGATGCAACAGCTGATTGATAGGCTATGATTAGTGACCGAAGGTCACGATTTCGCTCTTTGTCATCTTAAGGGTGAATTATAATATATATTATTTGAAAAAACTAAGTAAAAACAAGATATATATATTTTTTTTTTGAAAAAACCACGGGAATGGTCTGTGGGGGATACCAGAAGCATACACTGTGCAAAATTTTGTTAATTTTTGATGTGCGGTTTATCTGTTTAACTAGAAAAATTGTTTTTAGGATTCAAATACACTCTTAACAGTGTAATAATGATAATAGTACTTATTCTATATTAGGCATTGAAAGCCTTGGTAATTCAAGATCACAGCCATAAAAAAAAACAAGTTTTTTTTTATCATCAATGCAACTGCAACAAGATCAAAACAAGATAAGCTGCAATAGAAATTCCGTATGTTTAATTAAAATTCAAAATATTTTTGTTCGTGACCATTGAAATCTTACTAGGGTCAAAGACTTTTGTCATACATTATAAAATATTTAAAAAAATATATTTTTATTTAAAATTCAAATTTCCATTGTTAGTTTTTTTTTGGTCCAGTTCTCTTATTATTTCTCTTCTCTCTTTTTGAGCGGGCAACTTTGGATCCAATGAGCCGATTTTCGAAATTTTTGACTGTTTTTAGAGACAGAAGATAAAACTTTATTGACGTGACTCAAAATTTGACATGTCAAAAATCCAAGATGGCGGAGAGCTTTAAAAAATACCGAGGTATCACTTTGGTTATAAGGTAAAAAAGTTATAGAAATTTTAAATCGAGTATTTAGACCAAAAATTGTAATGTCTGTAGGAAGGTGCGCTATTAAGGGCTAGCGTAACTTGCGCCTTAGTTGTCCAATTTTGAAAATTTTAGGCTTGTTGGTAGGACAAGGCATGAGTTCTTGCTAATCTGGTTCAAAATTTGACATATGTCAAAAATCAAAGGTGGCAGAGAACTTTAAAAAATGGGTAAATTTTACTCCCTTATGTAAAATTTGTCTGCTTCCCTGGACTTGATTTTTCTCAATGAGGCAGAAGCTCCATACCTTCTTCGCCTACTGAGGTATCATTTATCTAAATTGGTTATGAGATAGAAAAGTAATACAAATTTTAGACCAGGAGTTTTTAGACCAAAAATTTTATTGTTTTAACAAAAACCGAATTGCCCAATTTTAATAATGTTGCAAATGCATTCAGCCATTAGCGCAATGATTTGCGCACTGTTATAAGAAGAAACGGTAACCTACTTAGAAAATCAAAATAAAATAAGATTTTATTTATTGTAGTTTTGTTGTTTCAGATTTCAAGTTTGTTTGTTTTTTCTAATATTTTTTTTGCAGTAATATTTTTTTGAACACAAACACCTAGGTTAAGGACCTTCATATTGAATTTAATTTTAATGCAATTTTATTTTTTTACTAAGATGACGTTTTATCACCAAGGAAGAGAAATAAAACTGAAATTCGAATTTTTTTAGATAACCAAATGGAAAAATAAAAAAAGTTTTTTTATACCTTTATCTAAAACATTATTTTAGTAACAGATAACTAAAGTATGGCTTTTTTGGTTACCGATGCAAAAAACTTTTTTTTGATCACGGGTGCAAAAAAAGATTTCTGTCCGTTTTTTACCCAAAATTAAAGAGAAATAGCGGAAAATAGTAATATTGAAAAAATCAAATTATTCTTGCCTAAAAATTAAGCCTTTTCTGCCAGTTTTCACCAAGTATTTACGAAAAAATCATTTAAAAACATCATCAAAATATCAAACTGTCAAAGATTAAAAAGTCGCAACAATGAACGTCACCGAGTAAACAGGCACATCGCTATGGAAACGATTGTTATTTCATTTACCAGCCGCCTTGATTTATAGTCTAAAGATTTTGCTGTTTTTCTTGGATTTTTTGATAAAGGTATTAAAAAAAATAGTGTTAACAACTCGCGGCTAAACTGTGTTTTTTTTACTCGCGTTTTTAAATACCTCGCTGCGCTCGTTATCTAAACCAACGCTTGTAAAAAAGCGCTATTTTAGCCACTTGTTGTTAAAACTACTATTTTCCTGTCTCTTTTTACCAAAGAGTTTAACAGTGGGATTTACTAAAACGGTTTAGTCTATTTTAAAACGGTCCTAAGTTTAAGTGAAATTTTTGGTTTTCAGCATTTTAAACGAACCCTCCTTGAGTTTTGGAGATAGTTTGATTTATAAGAAGAATTTTAATAAATTTGTTTATTGAATAATCCTTAACACAATCTTTTGTTGGATTTAAGAGGAAATTTTCAATTTAGAAGAAAAAAAAATTTAAAAATTTAAACCCACGCGGGGTTTAAATAGTAAACACTCTGTAGAATAAATTAACATTGGGGTTATATGTCACTCTAATAAAAACTTACCCTTGTTAATTAACTTTTCCAATTAATACTTGATGTCACACAATGATTTAGATGAGTAATAATAAAATAAGGAGTAGATTAATTTTGTATTTATTTAAAAGGTGTTTTTATTTATGAAATGTATTAAAAAACTTAAATGCCAGTTTTTTTTACATTTCTGTTACTGTCGAAATGTCGGTTTAAGAATCTTAATTCTGCGTTCAATCACAAAGAACGAGTTCGGATCTTTTACCTCTGCTTGCACCTTGGCTTGCACCAACCTCTAATGATGAATGCTACAGCTTTAAAATGAGTGGGCTTTAAGTAAGGAAAGTTTTTTTTGACTGAGCTTTTAGATAACCTCAATGTTTTACTCTCAGTTTGTAAATAAATTAATATAGTTGTTTTGGGTTTTTTTGTTTGGTATATTTTTCGTGCATAATTAGTGACCTTCACTTATGTTTGTTTTGCCTCGTAGTGGCCTCATAAATATTTTTATTGTGCTGAAAACGGGTTCAAAATATGGCGTTTTTCTGGACAAAATAGTAGGTGTTTTATTGGGTAATGAACAACTTGGGATATTAAATAAGGTAAATTAATCCTTGTAAAAAGGTTACTTAGGGAAATTATAAACGAACTTATTACCAAATGCTACAAAACAATTCTTTCTGGGGGCTATAAATTTAAACCACCCCCCTGAGGTGGTCTTAAAAATCACCAACTTTATAACCTCAAACACAAATAATGAAGCTATTATGTGCCAAATTTTTGGCGTATTCGCCATTTGCCATTTTGAAACTTGTCAAAAGAAAATAGTTTTAGGGCATTTTCTTTTAAAATATGGTGTATTTCGGGAAAAAAGCAGTTTTTCAGTGGTATTTTGCAATAACAACACAAATAATCAATAACTTTGTGTCTTTTCTGTATGGGTAAGTGTTTTTTGAAAATTGGTTTTCAAATTTAGTGTAAATATTTAGATCGGACGACTAGGTCGCAAGTTATGCTAGCTTTAAACAGTGCACCTTCCTACAGACATTACAAATTCCCCTGATTTAAAATTTGTATAACTTTTTTACATTATAACCTATTTAAATAAGTGATACCTCGGTAGGCGAAGAAAGTATGAGGCTTTTGAAATTTACCCATTTTTTATAGCTCTCCGCCGTCTTGGATTTTGGACATATGTCAAATTTTGAGTCGCGTCAGTAAAGCTTCAAAAAGTGGCAAATTTATTGGCCCACCCTATATATGTTTTGTTTCTTTTTGGGAATAACAAAAAATCGAAAAAAAAATATTCTTGAACTTTGGATTTTCAGATACTTTAAAAAATCATCAAAAAATATGCTACATTTTTATGTTTCAAACCGTTTTCTCACAGATCAGACTTAAAATAGTTAAATAAGGTACCTTATGTATGTGAGAGAAATTGCAAAAGATTACTTTTTTATCTTATGAAGTTTAACGGAGGGCAGTCAGATAATCGTGAACGGAGGTTTCTGTAAAAAGAACCGCTACAACAAAACCCGACGCAATCCACGCACCCTGAAAAAAAAATGACATGTCAAGAAAACCTATGAACAACCTATGACTATTTTATTTCATAAAATATCTCTAGAAGAAATATGCTTAAATGAAAAAAGAAATAAGCTTTTATTGTTTCGTAACATTGTTTAGTAACAATATATTTGCGGGTAAATTTTACACTTGTTTGATGTAAAAAAACGTGAAAGTTTTTTAACGATTTTTTATATTGGTTGACGAAGTTAAAGTCAAACCAAAGCACGTGTAAACTATGTGAAGATGTAGGAGGACAAATCAAAATTTAAATGCGGTAAAATTGACCCCCAGGTATAAATGTGGGTCCGTCAATCTTAGTATTTGGGACAGTTCACCAAAATGACAAATTTTGCGTAATCGCAAAATTTAAATGCGGTAAAATTGACCCCCAGGTATAAATGTGGGTCCGTCACTCTTAGTATTTGGGACAGTTCACCAAAATGACAAATTTTGCGTAATCGATGGCAAACAAAACTCTACATAATTATCAATCAATCAATACAGTAAAATTAAATTAAATTAAAAACATATTCAATTAAATCACAGGTGATGAAGACGGCCCCCTGTGCGACACCATCAGCCGCAAGACCCTTTTCAATCTGATCACCATTCTAAACTCCTCTTTTCCCGACTACGATTTCATGGACCTGAAGAGCCAAGAATTCAGCAAGGAACCCTCCCTTCAATGGGTCACCAATGCTATCGATTCGAATTTGAGTGCTACTATCGGAGATCATTACAGGTAACCTAAAAATTCTTGATAGATATCCTTATACCTAACACGTTCAAAACTAAGCCATAAGGCACTACATTTTTGACTTATTATGCCTCCTGGCTTCATTTTGAACGCGTTCGGTATAAGTTTACGTTTAAATAATAGCTAATTTTTTTGTCAATTAATTGTTTTAGCTTAAAAATAAACTACATATTTCTCTATTTACTCATGTGTTTTTTACGCCAATAATATTCTTGTGTTGTAGTTTATTTATTCCACTTAGTAAATAAAGAAATATGTAGTTTATTTTAAAGCTAGAACAATTGACAAAAAACAGTTTTTTTTTAATTTTTGACACATGGGTTGCCAGATGTCAAAAAAAATATTTAATCGAATTTCTTTTTAACAAGCTTTACAACAAGGTGCCACAAGTGGTACCTACTTATGAAAAAAATGTTGATTGGCCCTGGGCCTTCAGTGAGGGCGCCCAAATGTTCCGACAATAATGTTCTTGTGTAGTATTTTCTTCATTCCGCTTAGTAAATAGATAAATATATATAGTTAATTTTGAAGCTAAAACTATTGACAAAAAAATAAGTTTTTTTCAATTTTTGACACATTGGTTGACAAATGTCAAAAAAAACTAGTGCCTTAAATTTGTTTTTTAACAAGCTTTCCAAAAAGATGCCACAAGTGGTATATCCTCATAAAAAAAAATGTTGGTAGACCCTGGGCCTTCAGTGAGGGCCCCAATAATGTTCTTGTGTGGTATTTTCTGTATTCCGCTTCGTAAATAGAGATATATGTAGTTTATTTTGAAGCTAAAACAATTTAAAAAAAAATAAGTTTTTCTAAATTTTTGACACATTGGTTGACAGATGTAAAAAAAACTAGTGCTTTAAATTTGTTGTTTAACAAGTGGTGCCACAAATAATACCTTCTCATTAAAAAAAAATAGTTGGTAGGCCCTGGGCCTCTAGTTGGGGGCTCAAAAAGAATCATTAAAAATTTGCTTAGTTTTTTTAAACCTCGTCCCTAAAGCCGTTAGAAGCACCGTTCCATTTAAAGAATCCACTCAGGATATATATCTAGGGACTAAAGTGGCACTTTTTATCCGATGCGAAAAATGTGTAACCTGAACGAAGCGGTACGTGGTACATATACTATTTTTTGCATTTTAGATTTTTATTTTTTTACATCGTTTAAGCTGGAAGGACCATCATATGGGACCCAAATATTTTACAATAAATAATAATAAAAAATAAACTAAATTTTGTAGCTGTTTTGTTACGTTTAAATTAATTTTGTTACTGTTGCCGTTTTCGAGAAAACGCGATACCCTAGCTTAACCGTTAAGCTGAAAGGCCACCCCATAACTTTAGTTCTGCTGAAGCTAGAAAGTTCATATAAAAACCACATTTTGTTCGAGGGGATCACATATTAAAAGTGTTAAAAAATATTCCTAGATTTTCGTTTTTAAAAAAAAAAAACATTTTTTTTTTGTTTTTTGCGAAGCCTTTAAATAATTTAACAGTAACGAAATAGCTATAAAAAGTTTAAATTAATATCATTTAAAATAAGCCCTACAACAGTAGTAGTAGTAGTAGTAAGCCTGGCAAATAGGCCCCTTCATCAGGCATTTCTGCCATACCCCGTCTTGCACCATTATCCTCCCACTCCCTCTACTCGTCCTGCCTCTCTCTCTTTGGGCCTTCCTGCCTTCTTTACTAAGGTCAGCATGTCAGCCCATCTTAGAGAGTGTAGCTCCTCTTCTATTGTGGAGACACCCCACGTCTGCTGCCTCAATCTGGCGTATCCGTCACACTCCTATCAGGTGCACCGCTGATTCCTCCGCCCACTCACATACTGGGCAGGCGGAGTCGTCCAACACTCTGATGCATGTCAATGTCCTTGTGAGTTTTTCCCAGGCTCCATTTAGTTCTAACTGCGTCTGGTTCACTCACAACAGTTTGGATTGTTTGCACTCTCGCTCTTCCCTCCAGGACGACTTCAGTTGATCGCTCGACCATTTATTGGGATCGCTCTGTACCTGTTTTCTTGTGATTCCTAGGAGCGGTTCCGGTCCAATATATTGGTCTCGTTCCCTGGTATTCCCTCGTGGCCTGGGGGCAACATCAGTGTCTCTTCTCTTCAGCTAATGTCTGCAGCGCGTTAACGCACTCCTCCATTAGGCTACTGACAATTTTTGGTGAACTAACAACCTTGAGGGCAACCTGGCTGTCGGAACATATGTAAATGTGCCTCCTGCCATTTCTGACCTCTGGTAGGGTTGACGCCATGATAATGGCGTATATCTCCGCCTGAGAGACCGCAGCGTGCTCGCCAAGTGGGTAGTTTTCTTGAACTTCTAGGTCTTCCACATACTGTCCTGAGCCTGTTGTCTGCCTGGCCGACAGTTTTAGCCCCACAACAAGTTAAACAGTAATCACTATGTAAAAACAACAAAAAAAAAAACACTTTTTTTTAGTTAAAAAAAAGCCTAGGACTATTTTCAAAATTTTTAATATGTGGTGTTTATTTGAACTTTCTAGCTTTAGCAGAATTGTAGTTATGGGGTGACCGCTCAGCTTAACGGTTAAGCTAGGGGGGTCGCGTTTTCTCGAAAACGGCTGACCGTAACAAAATGTAGCATTGAAAATATTTGGGTCCCTTATGATGGTCTCCCAGGTTAACCGAGTTGTTTTTTCTTACTATTTCTTATATTTTCACTTAATGTTACTTCCGAGGTTATTTCCTAAAATTTTATTAATTTCAATCTTGCAAATAAGAACAATGCGTTTTTAGTCTTTAAAATTCATTTTTTACGATACAAATTTGCCTTTGACAGATGTTTTTTACCCACCAGGATCCTAAGACCGGCCCTCTGGTCCGCAATAGACGCGGAAATAGTGATGGACCACTGCGACATCTACTCTTACAATCCCGACCTGGCGTCCGACCCTTTCGGCGAGGACGGATGCCTGTGGAGTTTCAACTACTTTTTCTATAACAAAAAAATGAAGAGGATCGTGTTTTTCACTTGCAGAGCCAGTAATCCCAGTTACGCCATGGACTCCGGATTCGGAAGCGATTTTACCATGGACGAGGAAGAAATGTACGAGTAGTGGGTTGATTTTGAAGTTTTTTTTTCTTGGTTCTTTTCAAGGATCGAGTCAGTTTTCTTCTCGTGAGTTCTGACTTTCGTTAAAGCTTCAACTGTCATAAGTGGAGACAATTTAGTTGCCTGGGTCGTATGTGTTTTAGTTACGATCTTCACAATTTCAGTAGATTCCGGGTCACAATTGCGGGACTGAAATGTCATGCTTACTGTTTATTCCAAATTCTCCGGACCAATTTCAATATGGCGGCTGATTTTTAACCACGTCAAAAAATTGGTCAGATTGAATTTGGAATGAAGTCTACGTTCGCCATCACTTTCAGTATCTTGGCTCCTATTGGTCCAATTTAAAAAAAAAAACTGGGTTCTATAAACGAACGTTTTTTGACAGCTTTCATCGCCCACTTTGAGGTTACCCAGGAGAGATATTGAAGGATAGCCAGGATCTGTGTATGGAAACGTTCACATCCCTGATATCTACTAATATCAGACTCTGAATCTATCACGAGAATTGGCCGAGCACGGCCGAACCTCGCCCGATTGCCGTTTATCAAGAGTACACTTTCTTTCCACTGCCTCTGGGCAAGGGAACGCGGTTTTGCACCATTGTCGGCTTCTGACCCTTCTTATTGGTCGAAATGAAGGGTGTGAACGTTCCCAGACGACCATTCTCTCGAAATTCAAGAATCAATTGCGTATTATTTTCTTGAACATTCCCTCGGGATTATTTGATCTGTGGACCAGGTCAGTCTCCTTGAGGAAGCGGTGAGTTCTGTTCTGAAAGCACTTTAAGTTGATGCATACATTTTGTCAGGAAGTGTCAAGAACCGGCGGGCATAAAATGCGGAAAACATTATTTTTTGTGAAAACCATGGTATTAGAAAACTGACTTAAATCTTAAAAACTACTTATCCATTTTGTCTTAAATGTAATGCTTTGTAGCCTGTTTTTATGCTAATAATTCCCGAGAACTTCCCGCGTACATACTGTTGTCCTAAGGGCCAGTTTATCACCTTCAGGTTCAGCGTTGTTTGAACGTCTGATTGAACATTAAGTTATTGACTGGGATAAGTACCAGCCTGCCAGTTATGTCGTTGTGAAACTGACACTCCTCTTGTGCGCGTGTTGTGGAGAGGAAATTGAAATTTTTAATATACAGTTGGTGGGGAATTACGTGCACCACCGACATTGTTCGATTTAACATAATATGTTGACATGACAAATCAGGAGTATAGTATCAAAACCCGACGATGAAATTATCCCCTCCTGGATTTGTCAGATTTTCAAACTAACCTTATAGTTAAACCGCTAAAAATGTGTATTTATCACGTTCACGTTCACGACAAAATCAACCGGATGCACAGTGGTTCAGATTTGAGATCTAGGAGGAAAACATTATTTTCAACGAAAAATGAATCATTTCGCCCACTATCCATGGTTTAGCCCTCGAAGCCTGCCTCTTTCGCAAAAGAACAGATATTTTTGGACTGCAAACTTCTTAAATCGCCTGGGGCCAGCAGATAGTTCCCAAGGTGCGGCTCTCTTGACCTGGCCAGAGCCGGAAACTCCAGCAGGACATGCAAGGACGATTCCTCGTCCTCCATGCACCATCCACACTCTGAGTCTTAGGCAACAGTGTCCCGTTAGGAGCCCTGTTGCCGGTCTCACATCATTCCTACCTAGGTGGAGCAAGGACTTTGTTTTTTTGGCTCTCACCTCACCGATCAGGAGTTTGGTCTGTCTCGTGCCCTCTGTGCTATTCCAGAGCTCCTCAGAGCGCCTGTCTAAGTCACCTTTCATTGTGTAATTAGGCAAAAATAAATAAAATTAGCTCATGCCTTAACACAGTACACAGAAGCTGGCATGTATGTAATATCAACGATAAAACTTCACATTAAGCTCATAGATTTCTCGAGCATATGACTCGCATCCAAATTCATAGGCAAATTATTAGATAAAGCAGTTAAAATTGTTGAAAAATTATTTTTTACATGTTGGTTCACCTGAGTACACTCTGATGAAAATAAAGGATTTTTAAAGAAACTTCATTGTTTTCATTGTTGTTTAACAAATGTAGAAAATAGCTTTTACGCTGATGTCGCGTCCGTTTACAGAGATCTTGGTATTCTGCAGGTTTTTAATTTGGTTTTCTATATCTTGGGTAACGACTTTAGTTAACTCTGCAGTTTCTTTTTGAAAAATTAACTTTGTTGGTCGACAATACCGAATACTCGAAGGCTTTGGATTCTCCCATAAAACTCTTCATTGTGGCGTTGCTAACGAAAAATATTTGTAGCATGCCTGAAATATTACCTGCGTCACTACAAAAAGAATCATCAGTTTCCGTTTGGCTTTCAAACTTGAGCAATCGAAATTCAAGAACTCCATTTTGCACTGAAGTACAAAAAACTCTTATTTTTTAGTTAGATTTACAGTTTTTTTTTTAATTTTCCATTTGATTTTCAAATCGTACAGTACGACACCTTTCGGTTGTTTTGCGAATCATAATCGCTTGCTTGTAGACGAAACCTGCAAACAGATGGCATAATTATATGCCTCTCGCAGGATCGATTCTACCTCCACTTACTGCTAACTACAGTAGGTATTTTTTTGGTTTCGATCGTGCACACAGAGGGCGCCATTGATATGATTTCTTTCGCTTGAGCGTAATTTTTGGCACATAAGCGCGACCGAAATTCTCTGTCATTGTGGTACACCTAGCTGACGAGTACCTGATAAGGACGAAACCGCGTTGACCTAGGTTCCACCCTCTGTGTAAGCAATCGAAATTTAAGAAGTTCATTTTGCACTGAAGTACAAAAACTTGTTTTTTTCGTTAGATATGTTTTATCTGTACAACTACTGCTGCTATTTTACGAGCTCTTGTATTTTTGACAATTTTATTTTTAACATATCTTTTGGAAGAATTCTATCCGCGTTTCACCATTTTTTGTTTTTTTTTTAATAAAAAGCGGAGTTTTGTGGTGGAACTGTCATTCCACCGTTTCCTGATTTCAGATCAAAGTTTTTTTTTCCATGTTTAGCGCCTTGATAGTGTTTTTTCTCAAATGCTTACTATCTGTTGTTTGAAGACAATGATGTGTTTGAAATTGCATCTGAAGACGATCAGAGATTGTATTGATCGAAACGTCGTGTATAAATAAAATATAGACAATGGAAGTACGAAACACAGAGTTAGCTTACTATCTAGTTGAAGATGTCTTCATTAGTTAGACGCTGACCGCACATCAAATTTAAAATGTCTTTTCTGGTGATCATCAAGTCACCTGTAAGACAAAAAAACATCGATTTTTTAAAAGGGGGCAAAAAGGGGCAACTATTTTTTAGTTGGTACAAAACCACAATAAATGGTCTGTCAAACGAGGTACGAATCAAACCAGGATACGTTGGCAGTCATAAAATTTTTGTATTTCACATTTTAAGAGATGGGAAAAAATGTTTCTTTTTTCCATTTCCTGCATACTATAAAATTTTACTCAGCCATAAATCACTTTAAACAAATCTAAAATTCAACTAAATTAATCGTAAAAATACAAACCTTTTTTTCAGATGCCCATTTTTTGTTGCGAGATCGCTTCAGGTAAAAAAAAGAAATACTGATAAGACCTTGGTTTAAATTAAGAAAAGATACCTGGACCTGTATTTTTAAAAGGCATACGATCCGATCTTTCTCTCGTGCGATGGGATCTATCAACTCCCACGATCGAAAAGCAGTTTAGGAAGCAATATATTCCAAAAAAAGCCTCTTTATTGCGCAAGCGTCACTAGATTTCGCCATAGATCTATGCCGCTCCTGTTCAAGAACTTCCTGATGCTTACGGAGACTTGTTATTATTTGCAAGCAGTGGCGTATTCAGCCCCCCTCCCTGAACATTATTAAAGTTTTAAAAACATTAAAGAACCACGCACTGGATATTCCTATCAAACATATCTCGGTCGATTTCAACTAATTTTAAATATGTTGTATAACTAGTGCTACTTAAGAAAATTGGTAATTTTTATTTCGTTTCTGTGACCAGTTTCTGAGAATATCCGCTATCGAAGTGAGAAAAATAGCTGTTATGTTTCAATTAAGAAAATACGTCCAGAATATATGAAAAAAAGTAGCTAAAATTGCTAAACAGAACATAAGCTGTACGCAAGAGTCCATTGTTATTTCTGGCGGATGCCTAGTTTTTATACAGGGAACAGTCAAAAATAAGGCATTTTTGCTCATTTTATAATATCTGTTTCAAGCTATTTTGACAATGTGAAGGTTCTTTTTGAGCTATTATAATTTCAACTATTTGTAGGTAAGAAAAATAGGTTTGGCTTGGGTAACTTAAAAGAGTTCATAAGAAATTATACTTGATTAGAGTATTCCTCTTGCCTAAAAAAATTACATTATGTAGTTAATCGGGTTCACAATATTTTGTGAGCAGCAGAGTCGAGACAAATCACTTAAATATCGTAATTTGCAGCCTTCATGCAACTGTCTGCCAAATGTCATATTTGAATTGCGTACAGGGGGCGATCCAAGGTATCTTTATTAAATTTGTGAACTCCGACGACCCGTCAAAGATGCGACGCAGAAAAAATATCAGATATGGTAACAAAAATTATAGAAAAATTTGGCGCAGTTTGGGAGAGTTAACATTGTTTAAAAACGAAACTTTAAATAGTTAATGCGAGGATGCCTTAACAGCGTTGACACTGTGTAGTAAACATGATTACCCCAAGAATGTCTACAACGCATTAAAAATTGGTTCTTCTATTTCTGTTTCCACCGACGAAAGAAGTTTCTCCACTTTATGACTTCTGAAAACCTATCTTCGGTTCACGGTAGGAGAACAGAGACTTTTTGTATATATATATCGTTCAATGAACCTGGATTTATAATCTATCTTAGATAGGTTCGCAAAGCAAAAAAGAAAACTTAATTTTATTATATAACTAAAAGTTTTTTTAATACGATAACAATGTTGGAATGTTAATACTGAATGTATTATTTTGTTTTTTAGAATTAAGGGTTTGTATAACCAAAGCAAAATATATTGGTTGTATCAGGTAGTAATCTGCTAGTCAACAGCAACGGCTCAAGCAACTACGAACATATTTAGGTTGACATTTTTTTGTTAGTGGGGAGGGTCAGGTCACCACTAACTAACATACCAATCTAATCAAACCCCCAAAACCAATGATGACCATAAAAAAGAACTTTTTTGCCCAATGTTTGGTAGTCGCTTGTGCCGGCCACATAAGTTTTATTGCTTGCGCCCCCCCCCCCCCCGGTGAAACTGCTGGATCCGCCAGTTTACAAGCAGTTTTCGTTGGACCAGAGGTATCTTTTCTTTATTTAATTGAAGGATAAGACTCGTTTATTTTCTAAAAATGTATAATAACTGATTATTAAGAACACTGTGCACTGCAGTAATGAACTTTTTTCCCTCTAGATTTGGACTCTGGACCTCTATACCTTTAACGAACGCCTATGGTTTATCTAACCAGGAAATTCTCAGATGGTATTTAATAAAAATTTTCATTGTAAGAACGATTCACCATAAAAACAAATTCGAAATTTATAAAACCCGTTTTTAATCGAACCATTTTTCATCAAACTCATTCAATATCAAACTCATAATTCGTAAAACCAATTTTTAATAAAACCCGGAATTTGTCAAACCATTATTTTCCAAAACCGGAGTTCGTAAAACCCTTTGTTTATCAGAAAATTTTGATTAAATTGATTGCGCATTCGCCAATAATACATGCACCGGAGGCGTACAGGCAGGTGGTGCGGCGTTTCGATGCATTTGTCGTTCTATGTGCGCACACTTTGCTAAAAGTATTCACAGGTTGTGTTCAATACTTTGTGTATAGATGTCACTCTATTGTTCTAAACTGGAATGCAAGCGACATCTATACACAAACTATTGAACGCTACCTGTACAAGTATGCGCGCGTAGCAGCGACGAATGCATCGAAACGCCGCGCCACCTGCATGTACGCCTCCGGTTCAATCCTTTTGTTTTCACAGATGCATCAAAAGTAAATGAAAAAACAGGATATGGTGTTTATATTCAAAAAATAGATTACAGATTTTCAGGATGTTTACCAAACAATTTAAATATTTGCCAAGCAGAAATGATAGCTATAAACGAAGGATTAAAAACAACCCTCAAAAAAAACCTAGAAAACATAATCATCCTCACTGACTCTCAGAGTGCTATATCCAAACTAGACAGAAATAAAAGAGATGCAAAACAAGATTATATCACAATCCAAAGAAAAATCATGATAGGATTGATCAATCAGAATACAGCAGATAAATTAGCAAATATAGGAAGAGGTCTAAACGTTTCAAGGTTAATGCGAAAAACTGGAGATGAAATAATATGTTGGTCAAAGAGAGAGTCTATGGAAGAGTTTGAAAGAGATTGGAGGAAATGGATAAAAACGAAAGGTCTTTGGTATTCGGGCATTCAGCCAGCTTTTCCCAGGTCAGCCAGGTTTTCCTTAATCAGCTGGAACTTTTTTAGAGAGTGATAAACTGGTCCTAAAATGGCTTCGAATCATACAGCGAAAAATTGAGTGTTGTAACAATTGTCAATTTAATGGAATAGCGTTGACTTGTCTCATAGCTGTTTAACGGCATATCCAATTTTTTGCTTTTCTGACAAAAATGGGTCAAATTTTTAAATTTTTTTGTCAGCAAAGCCAAAAAAATACCAAAGTTCTCAATATAAAGTACTATTTTTAAGCGTTTTATTATAGATTAACACTGACATTGATTAAGTTTACTAGAATAATTATGTCGTAGTTTAAACCGGAGTTGTTAGTTGCATCAAATTTTTTTGAATATGCTGGTTCTTCCGCTAAGGAATGGTATGAACGCTTCTTTTTTTATCAAAATCCAAATTTTTCGTATTTAAAGACAAACTTAATTTTAAAAAACCCTGTATCCACTAGTGTTCTTTTCAATTGATTACAATGAAAGGAACGCTAGTAATTATTAACTATTAATCAGAAACTTTCATTTTTGGAAAATTTGTCCATTTTAGTATTTTTTGCAACCAATGTGATTACATACCGCCGAATATTGTACAATTTTTTAGCGGAAAAACCGAGGGAAAAACTGTTCAAGATACAATTTGCAAAGAAATTTTATGCGAAGATTATAAGAAAGTCAATGTCAATACATATATATTAGAGACTGTTTACAAATTACATAACAAGAGAGGTAAGGAGTTGGTCAGAAAATCAGACCGGCCAACTGTTATAGCTGGATCAACACTACCTAGAGGAGACATTTTCTCAAGAGGAAAAATTCCCCTTTAGATGACGTTGGCTGGATTTATCCTCAGGTTGTGCTTCAACACACATCGAAGTAACAGTTGTTTCTCAATTAAATTCCTATATTTTTGACAATTTAGTTTTTAATTTAGTTTGTGTGTTTAAATGTGAAGCTGCCATATAAAAATTGGTCTTTTTTATCCACTCTTTCTTCTGAAAAGGTGCCACTTTTGGTTTGCAGAGTTGCACATCATCTTAAGATGTAAATACAGCTAATATTTATTTTTCAGAAATTTGCTGTTTTATTGAAAAACAACGTATTTTTGAAAAAAGAAGGTAGAATTTGGGGATTAGAGTACCTAATTTGTGAACGGCCTTTCAGTCTACGAAACGTACTTACACTAGCAATATATCATAAGTACAAAGAAATCTCTACCTGATAGAAAAATAGTTACGGCTCTCAATTCAGTTTTTCATACTGTTTTCTCAGTCTTGTACTAATTTTAAATGCTTTAAAAATTACGGTTATAAGGTCAGTATAACTGCATCCAGTAATGATTTCAGTATTGTTTTTCCTAACATGATGATAAATAACACACACTTAAAAAACCCAACCAGTTTATATAATTTGGTAAATAGGTGGTTCACGTATGCTACGTACTATACATACCCAATGCAAAGTTAGCTTTGCTTTTTTTAAGTAAATTTTTTTTATTTTTACTTCAAATGTTTGAGTATTGATTGAATAAAGATTAAGATGGTTTATGTGCAAAATAGTGTGAAGGTTAACACATAAATCAGCTTGAGCTGCATAATCAAATGAATTTAAAAGTAAAAATTAGTTAATACTAACCAAAATTTTACATTTAGGTGGTTTTTATAGATCTCATTTTATTCCAGGTTCTTCCTTTTCTTGTCTTTTCACATAAAAAAGTTTTCAGAATTGCTTGTTTAATTTTAAAATCAATCTCGGTGTAAGTGAATGTATAGTTTTAAGAATTGTTGTGGCATCACAATTTACTTTAAAAGGTTTAACTAGGTAGCATTAATTAGTAGATTCTATTTTATCAAATAATCTTATCTTAGTTTTTATCGGTAATAGAAAATGTTGAGATAAATAGGTATGTTTTTTATTTTCCCAAACCACAATTAGTATTGATTTCTTAAGACATTACAAAAAAACATTGGCGTTATTTTTTGTTTATTATTTAAATCTGTCTTACCGACTGCCTAACAGAAAAGCTATAATTACATCACTAATTTACTAAAATAATCTTTAAAATAAAGTAATAATTAGAAACTTTCTAATATTTTGGTGGTTTTTCCAGTTTCGAGTAGTCAATGTTGGGAGAATAGAACTGAAAAAAAGACAAAAAATATTTTTGTATTATTGACTGAAATCGAGGGGGTAACCACTCCGCGAAATCGCGTCACATTTTGGCTGCGAAATCGCGCGATATCCTTGCGAAATCACGCGAAAGCCCGCAAGTCTTTGCGAAATCGCGCAAAATTATAGGAAAGATATGTTAAACGCGAAGTCGCGTCACATTTCACACTAGTGAATACCCCCTCGACTGAAATTGATAAATGGGTAAATCTCATAAAATGTCCCCCTAACAAAATATTTGTTTAATTTTTGTAATATTCTGCTTTTGGTTAAAAATTGTAGTTTTTACAAGGCATCAATCCTAGTAATCTTATTACATGATTGATTTTACACTTAAATATTCTAAGAAAAAACTAGACATTTTAAAAATCAGGGTTTTACATAGAATTTGATTAAATTAAAGAAATGAAAATTTAAATTTTTTTATTTTATTGAAATATATTTACAATAGTAGCAAAAAACGGAACTTTATATTTATATATGTTTTTTATTAGCCAATAAAGGAAATAGTTTATTCTGCCGCACTAAACACAAAAAGCAAACCTGCAAAGTGAACAAAAATTGAGATATGCCCTAAGTATATTAATATTAACCTGTTCTGTAGTTTTATTAAGCATTCTACTTTAAATCTAAATTTGTAAGCCCAAAAATTGACTGATTAATAGGACTGTACTACAGTGGGCAACTATGTCAAAAATGTTTAAATGCCTTTATACATAAGTGGAAGCAGTATTTGTTTGTAAATAAAAAAAAATCTAAGTGACCATTCAGTGAACTTAAGCTCTGGTACTATATAAGAGAGCAACACATTTATCCCAGATAAACTTAACCTTCCTCTAACAGTCACTTGATACTCTTTTTCTCTGGAAAAGAGATTTCCTCAGATAAAAATTGAGTCACTCAGGAGAGAGAAGTATGCATATGTAAAGTGACCATACGTCCATCATTTGGACGGACAGTCCGTCTTTTAGACGACGCGTCCGTCGTTGAAAAATCGGAATTCGCTGGCTGGGTGTTGGAACTACTCTGCCTTTCTAAAAATGTTTTCTGTGGTGCTGGTTTGTTTTTGTTTAGTTTTGTGATATTCACCCAGAAAGTTAACAAGTACTAACTATGTGGTGTTTGGGAGTAATTTTTGTAAAGAACCAAATACAAGTAAGCATAGTTTGCATAATTACACATCATGGGCACTCTTTTTAATAGTTATTTATGCACCGGGCCTAGGTCAAAAAGCACAGCTTTAACGTCAGCAGTGTGTATATAACAGCCTGAGGCATCAGCTAAGGGTTGTTACAAGCATTTTATGCACGATGAGCATGTCTTTATTTACATATTTAAAAAATTATTTATTATTTTGTTATGACATTAATCAAATAAATACCTACTTATTCTTATTTCAAAACCAAAGCTGTACTTCAAAGCTAATACATTTTTTTGAACCTAAATTTGCTTGTTGTCACACAAACTGCGAGGCCATAATTCAATTCAATGCAATTCATTTATTGATTTATAAAAGAAATACATCCTTTTTTAACCTTCAATTAATAAAGTAATAGTTCCATTCATCAACTGAGGTACAAAATAATTTAAACTGTTCCAGTTTTATTTCTGTATTCGGACGCATCTAATATATAAAACTTTCCCACCATTGTGAGGTACTTTAATGAAAATACAGGGGTTAATGTCAAATTGCTTGACTTCGTTTCACGTCCTGGTGAGATATCAGAAATGGTTGCTGAATCATTAATTAAAACCATAAGAACCAACCATTTGGAAGATAAAGTTATTGCTTACTGCGCCGATAATGCCAACACAAATTTTGGAGGAGTCGCCAGGAAAACAGGTAATCATATTTTCACTTGGATAAATAAATTGTTAGGAAAAAACCTAATTCATATGGAATGTTCTGCACATATTATTCACAATTCAATTGAAACAGCAGCTGATCTGCTACCAATTGATATTGAATCAGTGGTACATAAAATTTACTATCCTTTTTATATATACACACTGAGGGTTGAAAGCTTAAAAATTTTTTGTGCTGACATAGAAGTAGAGTATCAAAAATTATTCAGCTACAGTAAAACAAGGTGGCTTTGTTACAATGCATTCTAAAGCATTTTGAACCCCTAAAATCTTATTTTCTGTCAATGGAAAAATGCCTGAAAATTATTGAGACTTTTTTCAAAAATTACACTGTGGCTGCTGTTCCTCCATAATCAATCTGCTTTATTTTCAGACACCACAAAAAAAAATTGAAGGGAATCAGATTAGCCTAGTAGAGACTTTGGACAAAATTCAGAAGCTAAAACAAAAATTACAGCAAAAGATTGACACTAACTTTCTGCCATTTTCAGTAAAAAATATTCTGAAAAATTTAATTGGAAATGGAGAAATAAACAAAACATGGATTAATAGCGACCCAAAGGTTTTTACGAAAATTGCCTTAATTAATTAAAGAATTGGAGCAAAAATTTTAAAATTGCAGACATTTTTATGGGTTACTCTCAGGAAGGAGTTAGTCTGGGGAGACACTGAAAAAAGCCTGCCGGTCATCTACATCTGTAATAAACAAGTGGGTGATAATTCCTTGTTTGACAAATTTAACTGTTAAAAAGTATGTCACATTAGAAAAATTAGGAATATGGAAAGAAAATGACCTAGAAATAATATGGATAGAAGTTTTTTTCAAAAATTATGTCTGTCTTTTTCTAAAAAAAAAAATGATAATATTAATCAAATCCCCATGAAAACGCTCATTTTAAAAAAATGTCTGTCTTTTGGGTAAAAAAAATATGGTCACTTTAGCCTATGGCTTACTAAATTTGTAATAAACCTATTAATTTTTTATGTTTAGGTCAGTTTTAACAAGAACCTGGTTAAAATTTAATTCATAAAACACTATTGGAGGATGTTTTGTGAGATTCACTAGCATTTTTTAAAACCCTACTAGAGATATAGTACCAGAGTTTGCTGACTAGTCAATTATCATAAAATTAATAATGAGTTCCATAATTAAGTCTGTCTTACCTTGTATTGTTTGTTTCTGAACTCTTCATTGGAAATTTCCCCACTGCGGTTCCATTGTACATCAGGGTTCCTAAATGCCAAACGAAGGGTATAGAAGGCAGCACCTAGAGCTCCGGCACCCACACAGACATAGAGGGGAATCAACTGTAACAAAAAATTGCTTGCTAAGTTATGTCAGCCTGTGTAAAAAAGGTAGGCACTATCATAAAGGCAGATTCAGAGTTCTATAAGTTAAGCAGTATGAGGTATATAGTATATATTCGGTAATTATGCAGTATATGGTGCAGTAAATTCTTTACGGGGGCATTGACTAGGGTTCCTAGGACCCCAAATCTGCCTGCGCCCAATTTTTTTTTTTTTTAAGAGAAAAAATGGTGCTCGGGGGGGAGGGTTGTAATGTGTTTTTTTTATTCTTTTGGGGGCTCTGGTGCACTATCCGGACACTAAAACGGGACGTTTTTTGAAGACGATTCTTTTTGAAAACGGTAATTTAGAGGTTTTTAAATTTATTTAGGAGCGGAAAAACGAAAAAAAATACTGTTTTTTAATTAAAAAGACAATTTACATGTAAAATGCACACATAACCAACAAAACTAGGGTCATACTGGCTATTGCGCCATTTTTCAGAAATGCGAGGATGCCAAATGTCAGGTACCCACAGGATTTTTTTTTGGGGAAGAACTCAGGTTGGGTTGGGCCGGGTTGGTTGGGTAGGGTTACTTTTGGTTGGTTGGGTTGGTCATTATTTGTTTTTCATAAATTCCTAGGGGAGCCAAAAGAAATCTGGGCTCTGGGTTGGGTTGGGCCGGGTTGGTTGGGTAAGGTCAGTTTTGGTTGGTTGGGTTGGTTATTATTTCTTTTTTTATAAATTTGTAGAGGAGCCAAAAAGTTAATATTTTTGTTCCTTTTCCCTAATTTTCATTATTTTCTGGAAATGTGGCAACATTGTAAAAATATCAGGGCATGGATATTGCCAGGTATTGTTTTGATCAAGTAAAAAGAAGAAGAAGGAGCCAAAATTAAGGAAAGAGTGAGGTTAGGGTACTCTTTTTTATGGTTTTTTTTATTTATTTTCTCCAAAAATACTGGATAACCCGCAAATTTTTTTTTTGAAAAACACTATTTAGGAGGCCTATTTTAAGCACAAATTATTTTTTTTCGAAAAAAATTTTGGGTTATGCTACTGTTCATTTTCCTTGCGTCCTACCGCTTACCATAGGGAACTCTGAATCCCCCCTTAGGCCAGGCGTAAACTAGTAAAGGTTAAAAAAAATTTATATATATCTTCCTGTTACTTACAGCTTTGTGTTTTTTTAGGGAAGCTATGGACAGGCCTTGCATTCTGACGACTTTTTCCTTTGCTTTTCAAGCTTTCTTTAATTTTTCACAAGATTCTAGAAAACCACGAATGTCACGTAATACCTCAAAGAATACGAGAAGGAAATTGGTTTCGGAAAATCAAATTCATGTCTTCAAACTTTTTGTTTGTCTTTTAGCCGTTTTTAAAATGTTCACGTGTTTTTTAATCGCAGAAGACAAATTCTCATATACGACATTGGATACCTCGCCTGGATTCTATTATATAGGCAAATCCGAATTCAATTATTGCTATGTTTTCATGGGTATTGAGTTCGTTTTCAAAACTCATTCTATCTTTTTCTTTTATATAGCGTGTTCTTTATCAAGACCAAGAACACGCTATATAAAAGAAAAAGATAGAATGAGTTTTGAAAACGAACTCAATACCCATGAAAACATAGCAAATGGCTCTGAATTCGATGAACTCCCGAAATTTTAAATGAAGAAAATAATCATGTGAACATTTTAGAGAAATCCTCTATTTTTTATTTTCATGGAAATAACCTTAAAGATTCTAAATATAATTTTAATTTAAAAATATTGCTGATTTTCAGTTTTTTTTTGTTTAGTGTATATTATGGAACCAGAAGGTATGCCCTATTTATAATACTACTAAACTTTAGCATTTGCCTATGGTAACTATAGCATTTTTGCTACAGTTACCACAGCTTGTGTAAGAAAGATAGGAACTGTTCAGTACCCTCTCCACATAGGCCACTGGGTAAATGGTAATTATACAGTATACGGTTTTCTGCCATTTTTGATTTTTTATGAAAAATTCTTTATTGGGGCAGGTACTAGGGTCCTTAGGACCCCAAATGCGCCTGCGTCGGTTGGTTTTTTTTAATTTTTTTTTGTTTTTATTAAATTTTTTTTCACTAAAACAACCCAATCCAACACAGTCCAACCCAACCTAATCCAACCCAACCCAAAACAATAAAAAAAAACACATTACAAACCCCCCCCGGGCACCCCCTTTTTTCTCTTAAAAAAAAAAAAATCGGGCACGGGCGGATTTGGGGTCATAGGTCCTCTATAAAGAATTTTTCAAAAAAAATCAAAAATGGCAGAAAACTGTATACTGCATAATTACCGGCCACTGTCGTAATTTTAGCCAGGGTCATTACTAATATAGTCCAATTTTTTGATGAGCGGGCTGACATCATTTTTTTGGATCTCTATTTGATACATTGTTTTAGGCAGCAACAATAAATATCAATCAATCGATCAATCAAAAAATACTTTATTGTCAAGAAAAAAAATTCTATTGACAAAGCAGGCTAAAAACTAAAAGAAATAAAAACATGTAAAATAAGTAGGAACATGAAAGTCAAATTTGAGTTTACATTAATAAGTGGTTTTAAACCTATAATCACTAACAAATTGGAAAAGTTTGTTATGTTTATATTAAATTACTAATAATAAAAAATACCCACTTTACTATGATTAAAAAGGAGCACAACAGACACATAACATAGTTGCACCAACAATTATTGTAAAGGGGACAACACTACAACAGTAAAAAGAAAAAGAATAAAAATATCTAGTCACTAAAATAATTCATAAAAAAAATTAAAAAAAAACACATTAAAAGCAGCAAGTTTATAACTGAGTGTCATAAAATTCAGAAAGCGAGTAAAAAGGTAAGTTTAAAAGCCTCTCCCTTAGATCCCTTCTGAATTTTTTAACAGAGGTAGCACATCTGAGGGTAATTGGCAAATGATTGAAATTTTTAATTCCCTCATATATAAGAGATTTTTGTGCTAAAGTGCTTTTTGGAATTGGCAATCGAATGTTAAATTCTTGTCTTGTATGATATTGTTGAGACTTGGGCCCTTTTTTATAATTTTTAAAAACTAAAGATGCTGTTTCCAAAACATAAAGTGATGTAAGTGTTAATATTTTATGTTTGACAAATAGAGGTTTGCAAGACTCTCTTTGGTTTACATTGGAAATGAATCGAACAGCCTTTTATAGCCAAATATTGATGCGCAGATCCCCAAAACGGTAAGCCGTACCTTAAATGTGACTCAAAGAGTGAGAAATATACAGATCTAGCCATATCAACTCCAAGTTCAGATCTCACACATCTCACTGCGAAGCACCCAGTAGAAAGTTTTTTACTGAGTTTAAAGATATGTTCATCAAATCTCAGCTGGCTGTCAATATGTACACCTAGAAATTTAGATACATTTTGTTTTTGTAGAAGATCCTCACCCAATTGTACATTCTGCAAACTACACTTAAAAGCGAGAATGTTAGTTTTCTCCACATTTAAACAAAGACGATTAGCATCACACCACTTTTTAATTTTTGATAGATCATTGGAAATAATAGATTTTAGATATTCTATGTCTTTATGGTGCCACCGACCACCGATTGCGTACGATGGCTTAAATAAGACCTAAACCATTCCAACACCAAATCCATACCGCTCGAGCTTTTCCAGCAGTATTCTGTGATCCACACGGTGAAATGCCTTGAATAAATCACAGAAGACTGCTGCAACCGCGTCGCCCTTGTTTATTTCTGTATAAACATTTTCTAAAAAACTAAAAATGGTGTCATGATGCCTGAAACCCATACTGTTTTGTAAAAATAAGTTAAGTCATTGATTGTTTCAACTGTTACTTCAAACTGACAACAACAAATTATTTGACATACAGACTGTTGACAACAAAGAAATACGTTTTCAGAGGCCAAAATGACATCAGTCTGTCACCTCTGACATATAGGCCAATTATCGACTTCCGATTTAGTACCCTTTTACCTGTATGAAGCCGCCATTTTTGACACTGTTGACATTTATTACATGAGTTAATTGTCAAAATGGCCGCCACAAATGTTTAAAGACCACTGAAACGGGAGTTGATAATTGGCCTATATGTCGGAGGTGACAGTCAGTCTGCTCTTCAAAAAATTGGACTATATATACAGTGGTTTGTTTTTATTCAAGTGGACTGCTTTACCTTCCATTGTTTCCCCCTAGCTGCATTTATTTTAGACCTTGTAATTTGGCTGTTGACGTCAGCCTAAAAAATCAAAATAATAAATACTTAAAATCAATAAACAGTATTTACCAAGGTAGTTACTCAAACTGTACTTCATTGGGCAGGAATTGTGTTTGATTTGTTAATAATCAATCATTCTTGCAGGCCTTATAATTTGATTATGGCAGTTCAATTTTCTAAAGTAGGTAATGATTATGATGTATACTTAAAAGTGTGCAAGTACCTGCCTACTTAACAGTTTGCATTTTTTTTTTCATACAGAAATAAAAGATTACTTCTGTGGAATACTAAAAGAAGAACCTCATGCCTCCAACGGACTGGCTGCAATTAGAACTCTCTTGAAAGTGATAGAAAAATCTAACAGTAAGTAGATGCAAACAAGACAGGTAGATAGAAAAATACTTTATTGTCTGAAATAATATTTTGTTAACTAAGCATATACTTAAGGTTGGTTCATGGTTAAATTCCTTTTCCTTTACTATAGCTTTTTCTGCTTTTCTTTTTCCTTAAGTAAAAAACTGGTTCATGCTAAAATTCCTTTTCCTTAACTTTAGTCACTAAGGTTGACACTGGTGACAGGTGCACTCGCGAATTTGGCTTTTGTTTACAAAATTTGGGTGTCTTTTTGTCCTACAAATGTGAAAACTCTTTCACCATGATCAATATCCATTTCTGTAATAACTACTGCTTCACTGCGCAACACTATTTTTCTGCTTCTTTTTCTGTGAAAGTTAAATATTAGCCAACTTTCATTATAATAACTGTAACTAAAAACTTAAGGCTAAAGAAAAAGATACAGAAAAGGAACAAGCATGAACACCCTAATCTGAATACATGAGATTTAATAATTGCTAAAGGAAAAAGTTACAGAAAAAGAAAAGGAATTTAACCATGAACCAGCCTTT
Organism: Oxystoma pomonae; assembly: GCA_963921995.1. NCBI lineage: Eukaryota > Metazoa > Arthropoda > Insecta > Coleoptera > Brentidae > Oxystoma > Oxystoma pomonae. Next base: position 111,284,702 of record OY998165.1, read on the forward strand.
AAATATTAATAAAAAGATAGGACTAACAAACAGAGAATAACACAATAGAACACATTAAAGTATTAGGTATGTAAAATGTATTATTATTATTGATTTATTAATGATATTGAAAAAACAAAATCATAGGGGCAGTTTTTCTTGCCATCAAAAGAGCTTTCAAGTGTGTGGATGTTAATATTTTGCTCCGTAAACTTCAAAAGTATGGTGTTGCCAATGATGCATTGCAGTTATTGACAACTTATGTAAAGCCCAGAAAGCAAAAAGTTAAATTTAATAATGAGATTTCGGAGGAACTACTATTAAATTTGGAGTCCTGCAAGGGTCGGTAATGGGATGTTTGCTTTTTATATTGTATATAAATGATATCAAACTTCATGTTAAATATTGTAAAATTAAGCTTTTTGCAGATGATGGGTTATTGTATATTTGTAGAGAGCTAAAAGAAGTCGAAAAATTTTTGAATTATGATTTGGAATGATTATAGGATCAAAACAACAACAAGCAAAAATTAAAAAGGACAAGATAAAGTTTAACATTACAGTTAACAACAAATTAATTGAAGAAGTAGCGTCACATTAATATCTAGGTGTAATTATTGATAAAGGTAATAAGGTATCACAATTCTCAAAACTTGTAGTGTACAAATCGATTATAGCACCACATTATGATTATTGTTCGACGCTTTTATACTTTTTAAATGTTGAAGAAATAAAATCGTTACAAAAAATTCAAAATAGAGCACTAAGAGCTGTTTTAATGTGCAATAAACAAACACCTGTTAGGGAAATGTTGCACAAACTGTCATTAATGAGTGTAAGTCAAAGGCTGACATACAATATGTTAATTTTTATATTTAAGTTGAAGCATAACATGCTGCCTAGTTATTTAAGTGAAGAACTAACATATACGCAATCTGTTCATTCTCATAATACATGTGCACATGTAAATAATGACTTTTACATAACTTTGTCACAAAGCAGAATGAATACAATTGATAGTAAGGGCGTATACTGTTTAATAATCTATCTGTTGAAATTAAAAATTTACAAACACTATACAGCTTTAAGCAAAAATGAAAAAAATATGTTTTAGAAAAAATTGATATTATAAGGTAGAATAACTGAAATGTAGGGAATTTTTAAGATATTTGATTGTAGTTTGTAACTATTTTTTAGATGGGTAAGGTGCAAGTTTAGTAAGTTAAGTTTGCTGATGATTGTAATCAAAATACTGTAAATTGAGAGCTTTTCAGTAGCTAATAAAGTGTAATATATATATATATATAATAATTTTTTTAAAGTTAAATGAACATTTTTTATATTACAAAATAAATTGATACATTAACAACAGGTACTTAATTGATTGCATAGAAATTCTTAACTATAAATAAGCAGCACTTTCAATAACTATAAATAAGCAGCACTTTCAATCAGAGATTTGTGTTGTACTGCTTATAATGAATACATTAATTAATATATAACTATTGGGAAATCAATTTAACCGTGGCGACCTGATTTTTTTGCAAAACTTTACGTCATTGCATTTGTTTTCCATGGCAACGCGGAGAGTTTATTTATTTTTGTCCACAGTGGGACACCAGAGCTTTTTTTGCACCGGGTCAAAAATTTGGGGATAGTTTACTTATTTTGATTTCGCATTCCGCGCCGCTAAAGCACATAAGTTTTTTTTTACTTTCGCTTCCGTGTAACTCATGATGCGTTGCTGTAGCCCGAACTTGTCTTATCATTACCGCAGCTGTACGGTACCACCGCGCAAATAAACCTTTAGGTCCATGTGACTGCATGTTTATTTTTCAGACAAAAACAATAAGTTTTTCTATTTGTGGCTTGGTTTTTGCTAATGTAGTACATTATTTGCCTCTTGGTGTGCTTAAAGACTCCGAAAATATGCAATGGATCAAGAAAAAATAAAAGAAAGCAAATTCTTAAGGTAAGACCTCGGGTTGACTATACATTTTTTGAATAATTATTGTTGTCTTTATAATGGTTTTTCCCTTGGTTTTTCCTTGAAAGGTAATTATGCACTATACGGTTTTCTGGCATTTTTTATTTTTTATGAAAAATTCTTTATGGGGGCACCTACTAGGGTCCTTAGGGCCCCAAATCCGGCTGCGCCCGATTTTTTTTTTTTAAGAGAAAAAAGGGTGCCTGGAGGGGGGGATGTAATGTGTTTTTTTCATTGTTTTGGGTTGGGTTGGATTAGTTTGGATTGGACTGTGTTGGATTGGGTTGTTTTGGTGAAAAAAAATTATAAAAAAAAACCAAGCGCATGCGAATTTGTGGTCCTAGGGACCATAGTAGGTGCCCCCATAAAGAATTTTTCATAAAAAATCAAATATGGCAGAAAATTGTATACTGCATAATTACCCCTTGAAATAACTACAAGTGACTAGGCAATGTTGTTAGTTTAAGAAATTTCTTCCTTTTAGATTCTTTTAAGGTGTATTCAGAGTTCCATAACTATAGCATGCATATGCTGCTGTCCTCAGTTACTACGTTTATATGCACCTAAAAGCGCTTTTATATAAGGATGGTTTTAAATAAAATCGCTTTCTTCGAGGGTTATGTCCTTCATTAAATGTCAGTTTAAAGAAAAAACAAATAAAACAACATAATTAATTAACAACAGATTTTTTGAAAGACTAGGGTTTAGTATTTTCTTTAGGTTAGAAGAAATGCACTACCCTAAAATAGGTCAACACTGTTCTTAACTAAAACAATCAGTTAACTCATTTTCATTTTAGTATCCTTTGGCCCATGATCAATGCCATATTGACACCAAACTGACAGAAAATCTATGTTTTACTTGTCAATTTGGTTATAAAAATGGCAGCCACAGTAGGCTAAAGGGCACTGAGGCAGTAGGATTTAACTGACCTTTTAGTTGAGAAAGGTGTTGAATGGGACTTTTGAGTGATAAAGCGCTTCCAAATAAAATCGATTTAGTGCTTAAAAATCGGTTGTAGTGGTGTTTATATGACAACATTTTCGAAACATCCTTATATAAAAGCGCTTTAAGAGGCCTATATAAACAAAGTAAGTGTTCCGTAAGCCACAAGCGGTATGCAGTAAGAGCAGCATGCATTTGTTATTGTTTATTTTCCTTGCATCTTACCTCATACCACTTGCCTTACAGAACTCTAAATACGCCTTTATTCCTCTGGAAAACAAGTTATTTTATGTAGGTACCTATATATAATAAGTATGTTTTTCCTTTTTGAAGGGTGGACTACTCAGTTGACTACCACTAACATATGTGGAATTAGGTAGCATACAAATTAATAGTCCCACAGACCATAACTTAAATTGTTAAGACCTTGCCGGACTTTGCATAATATTTATTCTTTATGTCCACTCAGATGACATTTTAAACATATATATTCTTAAATTTGTAACTTTTTTAACAAGAAATGGACAAACATTTTGTCAAAAAAATATATTTTGTCATTAAGCCCCTCTTGATAGCCTCGAAAAGTTAAATTAAACTCCTCACAGCTGATTTTTCAAGGATTGCTTTATAAGTATTTAAAACACATGGTCACATTATCTAATTTAAACATTTCCGAGAAATTCTGTTGAAAGGACCTTAACTTAAGTTAAGGGTTAAGTTTGGAGGGGTCTCTAAAAATACCCCTTAGAACATCTTGAAGAACACATACAAAGTCTCAACGGTGAGGTAGTCATAAATTTTCATAGGCCTGGGCTCACGGACTATAATGAAAATATTAGGTAAAGAATAAAAACATTATACAAAAAAATAGTGAGGCACATTTTGCTCACTTTGGCTCATTTACTTATTTCTAAGTTTTCTCTACAGTAAAGCTAGAGAAAGTCCAGTTTTTAATACCTACCTCTATGCACTTTTTAAGAGTTGAAAATAAAATTAGGACCTGAATATTTTTGTAAATTTAAGGTGTCCAAGATTTCCCTCACGTTTGTTCAAGAATAAGCATACTGGCCTGAGGAAACTGTCTAGGAGGGAGGGTTCCTGAAAATACTAATAAGAAGGCTGCTCCACCTGGCAAAAAAACACCTATGTGAACAGTAGAAAAGAATATGCAATGAGGAATACAATAAGCCTTGCAATAAGCAAACTAGCTGCAGTGTCAGGGATTTCCTAAATCATGCCTTATTGCAGGAAAGAAATCTATCAAGATGGAATGACACTGCTTTTCTTGTCTTCAAGGTATATATATATAAAATTCAAAATTAAAATTGTTATTGTAACAATTTTAATCAGTCAGAGTATGTATGGAACTGAAAAACCGAGAAAAGGTGAGAAATTTATTCTTTGAAAAGGTCAGGAAATTTGACAAAAAAATATACAAAAACAAAATCTGGAAGCCCATCTGGAAAAAATTGATTTAAAAACAAATTAGAATCATGAAATTTGTCAAAATAAAATTTTGCAGCTGTTTTCTTTTATACAAAATTCTTGAAAAAATTATGATAAGTTTTTTACAAATGGTTAGGAAAAAGTGGGAGACATCAGAGAATCCAATTAAAGGTTTTCTGTACAAACTCTGTTATTGACCTTATGTACTGATGCCTTTCTCATTTAAATCCCTTACCCAAAATTATTACTTCTTGTGCAAACTCAAAAATAAATAATTCAAATAAAATCCAAAAAATTAATATTTAATATGCGTGCACACACAGAAATACTACCTATTTATTTTTGTTGGCATATAGGTAGGTACCAAATGTAATGTTACATCTCTTGCTATCTTTTATGTAAACTTGTGTTTTCTGTTAGTGAATCATTTATTGTGTAAAAATTTGAAATGTGTAGCTTCTGAAAGAGATACCTACAGGTCCAAGAATCTCTATAATTTCCTAATAAAAGATCCTTTAACTAAAACTAATTACCAATGCCCAATGTAGTTAAAAATGCATAAGATAAGGTTGCGGCAAAGATAGGGTTGCAGAAATACTTTCTCTTTTTTGGAGTTCTGTTTTGGTTGTAAGTGAACATTTATTAAAGCACTCCTTACTAGTACTAAAAAAAGCGATGTAGCTAAATTAGACAAATGTTTACCTCTAATTTTTTTTATTTTCAGATTTTGGAATTTAGGCAAGAAAACTACCAGAATGAAAAATACAATTTTTATACATTTTAGTTATTCACAGAACAATAACAACTATATGGGTAGAATACTATAGCATTTTTGTGTCGCAGAAATATTTTTAGCAATTTTAATTAACTATATATAATAAAACTTTAAAAAATATGCTGAAAAATTACATTTTTACATATACACCTCATTCCAAATTCTCCGGACCCATTTCAATATGGCGGCTGATAATTAAACACAGAAGCTAAATGAAACTGTCATTGTCAGTGTCAAAAAAACTGGTCTGCAGCAATTTGGAATGGAGTGTAATAAATATTTCAATGTAAAACATAATTAAATGTATTTGGTGGGCATTTCTGTTTTACGTCTCAGGACCGCGTGCCGACCGATGGTCACAAAACAGTGGAGGATTTGTGTCCACCGGTGGGCATCTGGTCCTTGGAAGTAAAACTAAATGCACACATGGCTCAACTTGTTGAGGTGATTATGTCCACAACATTATAAACACCTATAGATATGCAATTAAATAAATTAATTTAAAAACTTATCTCAAAAATACTTATTAATAATCATTTAAATTAAATCTAACTTAAAAAAGAAAAGAATAACATGTTATTTTTTCCTTCTTTGGAACCGTCAATTAGTAGCTTTAGTTTCAAATATCAGGCTTCACGTGGTTAGGTTCTGAAATTAAAAAAAAAACAAAAGTATAAGTGTATGAACTAAAAAAATATTTTCTTTAGAGAAAACAACAAAATTGAAGAAAGAGCTTGATAACAGATATTTTTTTACTGATTTTGGGGAACTTGAACCCAGATATTTAAGGTGGTGACCATTTTTTAAAAATAACTAATAAAAAAATAAAACAAAATATAGGCATCTGATACATCAATTTAGGGTTTTTTGGGTTCCTGTAATCCATTTATGTGATTTAAAAATTCTTAGGAGTATCTAAGGGTTCTAGTAGCAGTAAACATTTTGCATGCATGGTTGATTAATTTCAGTTTTTTTAGTTGATTTTAATTGGTACAGGTGTACATTTTATGAATCCGATTAATGCCACTCTGATACCCTTGTAAAACTCAAAATATTTAAGATGGGACACAAACATTTTAGAAGAAACCAGATCAAATACAGACATATGATATCATTCTTTAGATAAAAAAAAAATTCTGGAGATAATAGAAGGATCTTAGGACAAAATTTTGGGACCCAGCCCAAACTTATATTACCTCTTTAACTTTAGAAGACTTAAAAATATCCAAATCGATATATTTCCCTAAAACTACCTCTAAATCCTCGTCTGAATCCCTATTGTAATAATTGGAACACCAAAATTAATTTTGGAAGACCCAAAAAACCCCTAAATCAATATATCACATATCTTTTACACCAATAATTTTTTTATGTTGCCCATTCAGGCTCCTTACATTACTCCTAAAAACTGTTTAACCCCCAAAATGAATTTGGTTAACCCCAGAATTTCCAAAGTGATGTCTTTCTATCAATAGTATGTTGTTTTTACCACTTTACCCCTAAAACTCACCCTTAGGCCCCTTAAATTACCCCTAAAAATTTTTTTTACACCAAAAATGAATTCAGTTGATCCAAAAATTTCTTAATTGAGGTCACAAGTTTTCTTGTCATTTACGATTCTTTTTGCCCCTAGGAACCTTAATTATATTATTCCCAAAAAAATGTTTATTCTAAAAAATGGAATCAGTGTTTCCAAAAACCCTGAGGTTAATGTATTATACGTGTGTACTTGATCTAGTTTCTCATCAAAATTTTGTGCTTTTAAGTCGCCATCATCGCCATCTGGAATATTTGGGGTGTCAAAAAAAGTATATATTCCGACAAAAATGGATTTATATATAGTCCATTTTTCATGTGTTTATTTAAAAAAATGTTTACTGTTAAATCTGTTCTTAGAACCCTTATGGTGCCTATATTATTTTTTATTTTTTGGAGTTCTCCCAAAGGAGCCAGAGTTTCATCACTTGGATTTGTTAGCTTAGCTACCAAAATCCGTCAAAAAACCTTTATTATCAAGCGCTTCCTTCAAACATTGGCATCTTGACTTATTCTTGAAATAATTCAAATTCATGTTCAACGAAAACATAACAGAGATGTTTTTGAGTATTTGGTGAACACTTGAAAAACATACTATTACTTTTTAATATATTTTTTTCCATAAACAGGCTTTTTGGGAGTGACTTGAGGGATATGAGTTTTTCCAGGAGAAATTATATAAAAAAAGTGTCTCGAATGACATCTTATTTAGAAGATCGTTTAAATTGCTTTACAAACATGCAAGATATTAAGTTTAAATTTGTCAAGGAGCGACAAATAAACAATTTCTTGCACAAAAGTCAGGAAAAAATCGTTGGTTTTAAAGTTACATTTTTCATAATAAAAAAGGGAATAAACATTTCATGATTTTTTTCTGATTGTTTTCTCAAACATACCATCCAAATAACCCTACTTTTATTCTTTAAATTTTGGTGGTCAAACTGATCCGCTGAAAAGGTTTAAACCTTTTCTTCATTCCATACCAAATTTAAAAGCAAATATCTTAAACACCAGTCATCCTAGCTTTTTAAAATTTTGACATAATTAATAGTAAAGACGTTTAAAAGACCTTTCCCTTTTTAAATTCCAGAGATAAAAATTACCCTATGAAATTTCCAACAGAGCCAAAAAGTATCTGTAAGTGTCCCCCTTCAAAATTGTTCTCTGTTTTGTTCTTTGTGTATAGTTTTTCTGTTTTTCCTAATGGAATTGAAATAGATGAGGGGAGGCTCAAAACATGTCCAGAAATAGGTCGAGAAAATTTGCAATAAACAATAAGAGTTAAATTAATTTTTGATATCGGATCTAGACTATAATAAATTTTGTATATTTAAGGAAGTTTTACCAAATATAATTGAAATCAGAAGCAAAAACTTACTTTGAGTTTATAGATTATTATTCTTTGTTTGGTGCTGACTCTATAGAACCATCTTGTTTTGCTATACATTTTAGATGGCAAAATATCCACTGCTCTGTATGTTTGGGTACAAATTGTAGACTTTTTAATTTATAGATTATTATTCTTCTCTGGGTGGTGGCACTTTAGAATCTTCTTCTTTTTCATTTTAGGTAGTTGCCTAAATATCCACTGCTCCATATGTTTTGTTATTATATACAGCTCCTAAAAGAATAATAAAAATAACAAGAAATATTCCATCTCTAAATTTTGTTTCTATATTTTGCACTTTAGGCGAGGACAACCAATATTTCTTAAAAATTTTCTTTTGAGTGGCACATGTTTATAAACTGTTTAAAAGATTTTTTGCATAATTTTTTAGTTACAGAAGCAGATGTTTGGTTTTGTTATCTAAGTTATAAGTTAGAGACAAAAGTATCAAGCCAAAGTAAATCAAGTTTTGTAATCTGCTGTTTTATTTTCCTGTGTTATATGAGTTTCAAAATCTAAGCAGGTTCACAGTGCATGATTCAACTTTCATAGAAGTGTTCACTAACCACCAGTTATGACATACACACATAGTATTTTATCCTGTGTATTTAATTTATTTGAAAGATGAATGAGCAACTATTTATATTTTAAAGAATTTTTCCTGATTAATGTTCTCCAATTTTCAAGTCACTAACCTATTTTATTCAAAAAACAAGAGAGACTAAGGGCCGGTTTCTCAAAAGCGAGTTTGTGTTAACTCAAGCAACATAACCTAGTAAAAATCTTTAAAAATCAGGTTAAAATTAACTCCAGGATAACCAGAGCTTCAAGGTGAGGGTAAGTTACCTTACCTCAGGGTTAACCTAAAAAAAATATTGGCTTAAAAACAGCAAGGAAACTGGGATTTATCGCTTGCGAGTTACTTTAAGCTTTTGATAATCCGCTATTGAGAAACTGGCCCTAAGAATAACTTTTTATCAGTAAAATTTTCCACAGTATTATTTCATGCTGCTCACTTAATATATTAAGGCTAAACGGTATTAGTGTAGTAAACAGTTTTCTTTAGATACCTATTTAGCACGTACCTGAGCCCCTAGGAAGTTCAAATTTACCAGCAATGAAACTTTTTTCATTTTTTTTTAACTAAAGCGGGAACTAAACCACCCAAATCCTGAACTCACACCAACCCAGCACTTTTTAGCAATTCCAGCGCTCATAAATTTTAACTCTTTAAGGACCCTAGTCAGTGCCTACATACAAGATTTTTTTCATAAAAAAAACCAAGTAAAATACTAAAATTAAAAAAAAAACCATTTACTGCAGTACTTGCTAAAAAAACGCTATCCAACTACATATTAAAGTAACTGGGTGTAGTGTTTAAGGTTGCATTTACAAGTGCATTTATAATTGAATTTGAAACACTCCTGCTAGCTGTTACCACTGATTTAAGGACAACAGGTTAACTTAAAAAGCATGCAGATTTAAAAATCGGCTGCTGACGCTAAACGGAATAATCATATTCTATTTTAAACAGGAGCATCAACGACTAGCAAGAGTCTCTTCAACCTCTAAATCATAGGTTAAGGTTAATCTATGCTCTAAATGGAGCTTTACTGACCTGTTTTGTTAATACTCAAATATCCGTGTGTTTTTGAAACTGCTGTTGGGACTAAAATATATCCTTAGGCCTCTAAGATTTCACTAGTAAACTTGCATATAACTTATGCCGCAATAATTTAAATTAAAAAAAAAATTGAATCAAAATAAAAACAAAATTATGTGAAGTTATGGGAATGTTTCTAGGCGAATTCCTAGGAATTCCAGCGAGCCAGTAAAGTTCTCTTGGTTCTTTGATAAACTCGGGGTAATGCTCACGCAGCGCTAGGCCATTTTCGGCGGGCGACCGCACACGCGGAGTGGTTTCATATTCGTTTTTGAAAAAATATTTTTGAAAGATAAACATAACCTCGAATGGTTTTCTGTCAGAAAACGTAAAAATACCCCTCTGCCTACTGTGGGCCTTGTTGACAAAACACCTGCAGTTGCCATGGTATCGGGGGCTTTAGGATAGTTGGGGGCTTTAGGTTAGGGGGCGCTTTGCTTATTTTGATTTCCCAATAATAAGTGTAGTCTTCCCTGCCTATTTATTCTATCTGTTTTTTCTCTGTTTTTTTCTCATTTTTCTGACTTTACACAGTCATAATTTTTTTTCTCCCATAAACCAATTTCGATGAAATAAAGCTTATGTCCTACTCAGGAGTCCATGGAATATGAAATGCAATAGTGAAAGCCCCATAAAAATCAGTTTAATAGTTTTGGCGTGATGCTGGTACAAACAGACTTGGTATCTATATGGTTTGGTTAGAAGCTATCACATAAAATTAAAAAAAAAAAATTAATGTACAAAATTGATTTTTCTAGAGATTTATTATAAAGAGAAAGAAATGAACCCATCTAGACTCTAGAGACTTTAATTTAGCATTTGCTAGGTAGAATTTGTTGTTTTTTTTTTAGTTTTATGTTACAATTTTGTAAATTTTGTTCTGAACTTTGATAATGTGTTTCTTTAATGCTCTTTCCATTAATATAATCAAGGATTTTTCTTAATGGGCTTGAATGAGCGAGAACTTAAATCAACAGTGCAAACAGGAGTTTAAAGAAACTTATTTTTTTTTTTCAATTTATAACTTTTAAACCAAGTTAGCGGTGTTTAGAAGTGTGATTTTTTAAGATATAAAAAACATTATTTTCTTTTAATTGCAGGTGAGTACTGAAGTATCACCAAAAATCTTTTGTGCTTTTTAGATCCCATCCATGGCCTCACACCAGAACTTAAAAATGCCATTAAAGTCATGGTTAATTCTAGCCATCCAGTTGCAGCGATAGACTCAGCGGGTGAACTGCTCATGAGATACATTACTTTGGGAGAGATAGACAATGTATGAAACTTTCACTACATATTCATGGCTTGAATAAATTGGTTTTCACTTTATGTTTTCATATGGGAATTGACCTACCTACTACTTTTTAATAATAGGACTGAATTGCATTAAATGAATCCACATCAAAGATAAATAGATAATGTGATTTATCATCATAAAAACAGTACAATTTGTTATGTGAAAAAAATTCTTCCACGATTGTAAAGACCTTCAAAATAAGTTATCACTCAACCCATTTTCCCTATTCAAAATATAGGGGTAATGTGTACCCTTCAAATGGGGTGCTTGCGACAAAAATTGTCCCCCTCAAATAAAAAATTGATGTGTTTGAGGATTTTTCCAAAATCAGACTCTAAATATGTGAAAAAGTCCCTGTTTAATTTTAGTTAGAACACACTGTATACCTATATAAAAAGTTTTATTTGAAACCTTTGTCAAAAACCCTTAAAATGTAATTTTTTTTAAATTACATTTTGCACTATTTCAAAATATCTGATTTTTTATTTGCTGATTTTAGGTTGATTTCAAAAAAACATTGTTAGAGAGAGGAAATGCATTTCTAAAAAGATCAAATGATGCCAGGACGAAAGTGGTAAAGAGGGCATCCAAATTTATTTTAGATGGATCGGTAAGTATCAAATTTAAATCTTATTTTTAATATTTGTTATGTATGTGTTTTTCCCTTTCCTGCTTAACAAAAAGAATAATTCATTAAGATGAAATCAATGGACTGTGCACACTGCATGGACTGTGGATTTTCTTGGGATTTTGATAAGTTGTAACCCTTGTCGTTCTCATCAATGTTTCAAGCACACAGTTTTTGTCAAATACATGCACACTTTAAATTTTAAAAATAATCGTTTTCCCTAAAAGTTGGAGAGTTACAATGCTTTGTATTATTTTCTTGATATATTTGAAACCCAATATTCTGAAAAAAAGTTACTGGTTATACTAAGCGCATGGATTTTTTTTGCATAGACAAGATTAAAAATGATTTGTTGCACCCTCGGTTGCACCTAAAGTGATGGATAACTTAAAAAAATAAGACAGAATGTCCTAAAGCTAATAAAAATCCACTGTCCAAAATTTCCCATTTTAGTGATTTCTGATCATTTTATTTTGGTAATAATAGACTGATTTTGTTGTCTAAATTAGTTTTTGTAAAGTGTTTCTATAGTGCAAATGTTCAGTTTTTATTTGTAAATTGTTGAGATTTGTTTTATATTGTTTTATTGATGCAAATTTTGTGTAAAATCTTTAAAGCCAAAATTGGATTTTGACATGTTTTTTAAATTCCCTCTTATTCGAATATTGCTACTTTGTTTATAGAAAGTGCTCACACACTCGAGATCTAGAGTAGTTTTGGAAACTTTATGTGAAGCTCACCAACAGGGAAAAACATTTGAAGTTTTCATTACGACTTCTGCACCTGATAATAGCGGGTAAGTTTTAAGTTACCAAACCTTCCATGAAAACACGGCGAATCAAACTTTTTTATCGTTGGCCTTGCCCAAGTTCAATATTGCTTTTTCTAGGGATGAGCCAACCCGCGATTTTAGAGAAGCAGAAGCATTTTTTGGAGCAGTTTACCCAAAAGATGTAAATGCTTCACCAAAATCGCAAAGAAATTTAAATTTGATTGGTCGCAGCATCCTTCTTCCGTTTTCAGCGGAGGCAGCGGCGCGGCAAAAAGCAGCCAAGTAAAAACACCCGCCCGGCACGCCCGCGGTTTACCGAAATGCCGCTTGCTTTCCGAATACGGCAGCCGCGGCGGAGTGCAAGCGGTAATGTCCGCTCGGCCCTTGCATCGCCACATGCGGTTTACCGCCAACACCTACACGGATAGCCGCACAGAACCGGTTGGTGAACCGCCAGTGTTTTACCTAAGACGGCTGCACAGACATCGCCGATTGCACGCCGCCGCGGCGTTCATTGCGTCTGTGACTAAAACGCTACAAACCACTGGAAAATAACCCGCAGATAAGTGACGGCCTGCCGTCAGATGATGAATTGCCGCATTCGTGTCTTTACCGGCGGCCAGACACTTGCTGATAGATCTATCGGCAATCCGCTAGTGGCTGTAAAGTGGCCGCCCGGATATCGCCGCGGCGTTCGCGTGGGGCTAGAATGCTACAAATCATTTGAGCATAACCTGCGGATAGGTGACGTCCTGCCGTCAGATGGTGGATGCCGCATTCGCACATTTACCGGCCGCCAGAACGTTGCCATCTGATTAATCAGCAAACCGCTAGTGGCTATAAAATGGCCGCTCGGACGTAGCCGCTTGCACGTCGCCTTAAATACCACTAACAAGCAGCCTCGTGACAGCTGGAGTTCTTGGAGCGAGGCATCACCATTATATTTCTATGGTACCTTTTAATTGTTAGACTTTATAAACATTGATAAAGTTTGCATTTAAAAAATCTTGGCCATCTATATGTGTAAAAATATTATGTACTGAAGAAATATGATATTGAAACGAGCGCCATCTGCCTTCTAGACTGACAAATATTGTAACTGTGTAATGATTAATTGCTCGTCTAGATGGCTCTGGATAAATGCCGACCACGCAACGATTATATTTTAAGTAACAGCACGCTTGATTGCCGCGTCTGGCTAGTGAGATGATATGTTAAAGCGGCTAGCCACCTATATGCCACCTTTAAGGATTTTTTTCGTAAAGAAACCCAAACCGATCAAAAGCGGTACCCTTGATTGCCACGTCTGGCTAGAAAGATAATATGCCGAAGCGGCTAGGCAACTACATGCGACTTTTCTGGATTGTTTCGTAAAGCCATCCTAACCAATAAAAATGGCAGCGCGCTTGGTTGCCTCGTCTGGCAAGAGAGATAATATGCCGAAGCGGCTAGCCACCTATATGCCACCTTTCAAGATTTTTTTGTAAAGAAACCCAAACCGATTAAAAACGGTACCCTTGATTGCCACGTCTGGCTAGAAAGATAAAATATCGAAGCGACTAGCCACACTTTGTTCACCTTGTGGATTTCCTTTGTGCAGCTACATAATATTTACGAGAGACGTCACGCTTGATGGCCATGTCCGGCTAGAAACACAATATGCCAAAAAGAGTTAGTCACCCCTTCGCTGCTTACTGCAAACTATTGGTAAGCAAACTGGTTTACCAACTAGTGGCTGCCCACCAGTGCCGCCAGGAAACCGGTTTCTTGCTGTAAGGCTTGTGTTTACTGAGACGCTTGATTGCCTCGTCCGGCTAGAAAGATAATATATCGAAGGGGCTAGCCACCAATATGCCACCTTTCGGGATTCTTTCGTAGAGCCATCTTAATTAATCAATGGCAGCACACTAGATTTCCTCGTCTGCCTAGACAGATAATATGCCGAAGCGGCTAGCAACCTATACGCTACCCTTCGGGATTGTTTCGTAAAGTCATCTTAACCAATCAATTTCAAGTTTAAAAGTAGCTTTATTGTCAAAAATTAATAAATTGCTTAACTTAAATTAACAATAAAAATAAAACAGCAAAGTAAAACTACTTAACAGTTATTAGTTGTTGTGACAATAGTAATTAAAAAAAAAACGTTATTTCAGATAATAAGATAATTTTGTGGATAACCGTAATTTGGATACCTACATAAAATTATTTGTTAAGGTTCCAAAGTCAAACAATAAAAGAAAATAAAAAAACACAAAATAAATAGAGACTGTAAAAACAAGTTATCAATCATTTAACAGTTAGAATTAAAATAAACAATACAGGTAGCTAGGTCAACTTGTGTCCAAAGGGCATCAAAATTGTCTTACACAAATACATTAAAAAATATAATTTTTAGAACACACATTATTACCTAAATAAAAAAAATAATAAAAAAAATACATAAAAAAAAATAAATAATTGTATATTAAAATGCCATTCAAAGATATAATATCATTCAGAAAAAACTCATCTAGTGAGTAGTAAGTTTTAGATATCAAAAATTTTTTTGCCATGCGTCGAAAATGTTTATAGCAATCAATTTCTCTTAGGTTTATAGGCAATTTATTGAACATCTTTTTTGTATTGTAAACAAAAGAATTCCACGTGGGCGGCGATTGCTATATTCTCTTTGTCTATATAGCTCATGTTCGTATTTAAAAAAAAAATACATACACTTTCCAAAATATATATATACAACACAATGTTAAAATTTTTTGTTGATAAAATAAAGGTCTACAAAAGGTCTGTCTGCTAACTCTACATACGCTTCTAAGTGCTCTTTTTTGCAGTACAAACATAGATTTAAATAAACAGAGAGTTTGTACAAGACCCCCAGAAGCAAATTCCATAAGACAAGTGAGATTTGATTAGGGAAAAGTATGCATTTCTGGCTACATCAAGGCCAAGATTTTCTGATATCACTCTTAATGCATAATAGCCTGAAAAAATTTTATTATTGACATTTTTAACATGTGCCTGAAATTTAAGGCTTTTGTCAATTTTTTATTCAAGAAATTTCTTTGTTTCGACATTAGAAATATTTTCATTTTTAAGAAAAATGTTATTAATCTCACATTTAAAGTTTAATATGTTTGTTTTAGAGATATTAAAAGATAGCCTATTTACATCACACCATTCCTTAATTAGTGACACATCATTCTCAACTGTTGCAGCCAATCTATCAATGTCCGAGTCATGCCATAGGACGGTCTGATCATCCGCAAATGCTGTAAACTCTCCATTAATAGGAAGATGCAAGATGTCATTAATAAAAATTAAAAACAAAAGAGGTCCCAAAATGGAACCCTGGGGCACGCCAATATTTATAGCTTCTTCAGAAGAATTTTGATCATTAAAAATAACTGATTGAGTCCTGCCAGATAAGTAAGACTGAGTCCACTCCAATTCCACACCTCTTACGCCATAGATATAAAACTTTTTCAACATTATTCCGTGATTCACACAAGCGTGACGTCTCTCGTAAATATTTTGTAGCTGCACGAAGGAAATCCACAAGGTGAAAAAAGTGTGGCTAGCCGCTTCGGCATATTATCTTTCTAGCCAGACGTGGCAATCAAGGGTACCGCTTTCGATCGGTTTGTGTTTCTTTACGAAAAAATCTTGAAAGGTGGCATATAGGTGGCTAGCCGCTTCGGCATATTATCTCTCTTGCCAGACGAGGCAACCAAACGCGCAGCCATTTTTATTGGTTAGTATGGCTTTACAAAACAATCCCGAAAAGTCGCATATAGGTGCCTAGCCGCTTCGGCATATTATCTTTCTAGCGAGACGTGGCAATCAAGGGTATCGCTTTTGATCGGTTTGTGTTTCTTTACGAAAAAAATCCTTAAAGGTGGCATGTAGGTGGCTAGCCGCTTCGACATATCATCTTACTAGCCAGACGCGGCAATTAAGCGTGCTGTTACTTAAAATATAATCATTGCGTGGTCGGCATTTATCCAGAGCCATCTAGACGAGCAATTAATCATTACACAGTTATAATATTTGTCAGTCTAGAAGGCAGATGGCGCTCGTTTCAATATCATATTTCTTCAGTTAAATGTGGTTTTAAGAGTCTCATACGACCTTCTACTTGCTGTAAAAAATTTGGCTGTTAAGTCAGTTTTGTAGATAAATCGTGATTTTTTGACTATTCTATTGGAGTATACCTTTACCTCAGATTTTTATAAATTCGATGTTGCCGCGTATCTGTCTCGTTCTTCCTTAGTAAAAGAAAGAGGGACAGAGATGCATCATCGTCAACCCAGGGTTATTCTAATTCCATTGAACTATTTTTTGAAGGAAGAGAATGTACAAAGAACTACAATCTGTTGGTATACCCTGTACATTAATTCTTGACTCCTCGATTGGCTACATTATGGAACAGATCAATTTTATCATGGTAGGAGCGGAAGGTGTTATGGAAAGTGGGGGAATAGTAAATAAGGTAAATATTTATTCCGGTTTGCTGTATGTGGGTAACATCGTTTTTTGTGCCTTTTCTATTATGAAGTTTTTAACACTAGAAACTGATTTTTCACAGGCGCTTGCAAGGAATGTAATTTAAATGGTTTTTTTGTCTTTGTTGCATTCTTTTGTGGTTAAATTATATTTTTCACTGAGTGGCAATGAACCTACTTGAACAAAACTCATGACTCAAATTGTAATGTTGTAAAGGAATGCCTAATAGTAAGTTGAGAACTTTGCTATGAATAGTAGGGAATATAATTTATCTTCCTCTTATCATCTAGCTGATTAGCACGCATTTTTTTATATTTAAGTTTGATTTTAATTCCTGTTAAAAAAATAAAATATGAAAAATTAAAACATTGAATACACCTGCTACATCTAGACGTAGTAAAGAATGATTCATATTAAAAAGATCAACCTGACGTAAATACCAAACACAGCTAAAAATTTCTTGTTGGAAATCCCTATTATTCAGTAAAAGATTTTCTGCTTGACAATGAAACTGTTTGAACATTTTAAAACTTTTAACTTTAATTTTTTACTTTTTTAAGTGGATAGTACTTTTATTTATTTTTATTTTACTTGTTGTTTTCTATGTTTTGATTGTAACATGTTCTATGACATTTTATCAATATGTTTAGTTGTCTGTATTATTTTTAAATGTTACGTTAGTATTCTTTAAAGAACTTGTTATTCTCTAACTCTAAAAGCCTATTACTCAGTAAAATAGTTTCAGCTTGATAATCAAACTGTTTGACCATTTTAAAACTTTTAACTTAAATTTTTTAC
This sequence comes from Oxystoma pomonae, assembly GCA_963921995.1. Lineage (NCBI taxonomy): Eukaryota > Metazoa > Arthropoda > Insecta > Coleoptera > Brentidae > Oxystoma > Oxystoma pomonae. The sequence continues at coordinate 111,302,414 of OY998165.1, forward strand.
TTTTTAATTGGATAGCACTTGTTTGTTATTTATTTTTATTTTTACTGGTATTTTCTATGTTCGTTTGTAACATGTTCTATGACATTTTATTTGTTGTTATTTTTTTACATGTAAATTAAAATTAACTTAATTATTTTTAATATATGAGAAAAACTGTATTAATTTAAGGATTTCCTTTTAGTGCTTAGGTGAATTTAATTCTATTTGTTTTTAACTTAATGGGAAGAATAATTAAGAATTAGCCAAGTTTATGTTGTCCAGTAGAGATACAAAATCCTTGATTGGATTCCATCGATTAATGGATTATTTAACCTCACAAAATATCAGCTAATTTTTCGTATTTTTTATTTAGTAAACCAGAGATGGGGGAAAATTTAAAAGGAGTCGGCCATAAAAATTTCTCAAGAAACCAGCACAACTCGAATTGACCTGCCATTGTACTCTATTTTATTTGACTAACGATTTTTTATTCAGAGTTTCATTTACGAAAAGACGACAAAAGTAAGGTTATGTCAAATGTCATGTAGCGGGGCGTTTTTTTATTTAACGTTTGATGGCCAATCTGACATTCATCGGTGATTACGTCACACTCCATTGATTTTAAATACATAGTTATTAAATTTAATTTTTAGAAGATGATAAATAGAACAAGTAGGTAGGTACATTTTGTATTTTAGGTGGGAACCTACACAATGGCAGTGTGTGCAAAAGAAATGAACAAACCATTTTACGTCCTAACAGAACAGTTCAAATTCACGAGAGTGTTTCCCTTGAACCAGCTGGATTTACCCCTGGAATATAAGGTAAGTCAATGGGGACTTATCGGTACGTAACGTCCGCATACTGCTTTTATAAAGTCGGCGCCATTTTTGACAGTTCCGCGAAGGTCAAATCAGGATTGCTAGCAAAGGTTTCAAGGTAATTTAAAAAAAAAATCCTGGTTCTATTTAGAAACAAAAATATTTTTTTTGCAGACTTACATTTTAAGGTCAAGTAAGTAAGTGTGTAACTAGAATATTTTTTTTTCAAATTTTATTTATTCAGAAACCAACACAAAAAATTAAAATGTAACAAATAACATTATTAAACAAAACACTTATTACAAACTAAAATTTCACTAAAGAGTTTAACCTATTTTATCAGTGAAGCTTATTTTTAGGTACTGGCTTATTTTAGATACATATATTTGTTTAATAATTAATAAAGTTTAATTTGATCACGTCAAGTTTACTAAGTATTGCATTTTTATAAAGGTAAAGAGTTTATTTTTTTTTAAGATCCGAAACGCTCCTATCTATGTTTATTTGCTTTTTTTTTCTGTCTGCTCACAAATAGTTTTTTTTCCAAAACACTTTCTTTTTTCTGACCTTCCAAACAGGTGGAATATTTTGTGGCTGCAATAATCCGGTTAAACGGATAAGAAAAGTAGACTTCTTGTTCTTAAAAAATAAATAAAAAGAAAGGTTGGGGGTATCGGAAAGTGTGTGTCCAATGCCACGAAGGCGTTCTATATTCGTAATGAAGAACCCGAATCGCGATCCGCTCTCTTTGTTTTCCTTGTCTAAAACTAAACCATTATTTCTTCTAAGATAATTAATTCTTAAACAGTCTTTTTCTTAAACGTCCTTCATTTAAAGGGATAGCCTACGATATTTAAGTATAGGCCAAAAATATTATTTTTCCAAGTTTGCAGAAAAATTCCAGGTTTTTACAAAAAAAAAAAAAAATTCCTGATAATTCCAGGTATTTTTGAGGTCAAAAAAAATTCCCTGATAATTTCAGGTTTTCCAGTGAACTATCAACCCTGGTTAACAACTACTACATACTTTTATAGGCATTTTACCCGGCTGTTATGAAATTACTGGAACGTTTAAGTGCTCTTATCCAACTATAACAAAGAGAACACAGTTATTCTTATCAGGACTGATTATTATGATAGAATTGATGTAAGACCAGAGTATAACAAACCACAGAGTAGTGACAGCACCCGTCGGCACCTTTGATGTTTGGGGGGCCATTTTTCGAAAGCAATATGAGTGGAATTCCCACACAGTTCACTTTTTGATTGATTTTAAGAAAAAAAATATACTCTTCGAAAGTTATATTTTTGTGGTGCCGTCCCTAAATAGCAACCTGTCAAAAATATGTAATTTTTTCCCAAAATGTAAAAAAAAAATATTTTTTAAAAATAAAAATTAGGGCTTGTAGAGCATTTCATTTTCGACAAAAAAAGTCAAACAAGAATTTTTGTAGTAGTAACCCTTTTTTTATAAACGTCATTTAAATATTTGAAAAATGGAAAAAATTGTCACATTTTGAATTTTAATGCTGTTAATTAAAAAAAATATATTTTCTGAAAAAGCGATGTGAAACCTGAAAGAGAACATATTTTCGCTAAAAAACGTTAGAATGTTTTTTACATCCCTTATAGTTTCTATATAAAAATAAAATTAGTTGAAGAAAATGCTAAAATCATGTCGATTGTATTGAACGTTTTTGCACCAAGATTTTTCTATAAACCTAAACTACTAAAAAAACACAATTATGTGCTAAGTAGGTGGTCTTATTACTTTTTGATTGATTTTAAGAAAAAAAATATACTCTTTTCGAAAGTTATATTTTTGTGGTGCCGTCCCTAAATAGTTATTCTGATAAAAATTAAAATCTTCTATATACGTCCTACTGTCCCAACTTGTCAAAAATATGTAATTTTTTCCCAAAATGTAAAAAAAAAAATATTTTTTAAAAATAAAAATTAGGGCTTGTAGAGCATTTCATTTTCGACAAAAAAAGTCAAACAAGAATTTTTGTAGTAGTAACCCTTTTTTATAAACGTCATTTAATTATTTGAAAAATGGAAGAAATTGTCACATTTTGAATTTTAATGGTGTTAATTAAAAAAAATATATTTTCCGAAAAAGCGATGTGAAACCTGAAAGAGAACATATTTTCGCTAAAAAAGTTACAATGTTTTTTACATCACTTATAATTTCTATATAAAAATAAAATTAGTTGAAGAAAATGCTAAAATCATGTCGATTGTGTTGAACGTCTTTGCACCAAGATTTTTCTATAAACCTAAACTACTAAAAAAACACAATTATGTGCTAAGTAGGTGGTCTTATTACCTATCAAACGACAGTAAAAAAGTTTTGACTTTCTTATGTTTATTAGGTAAAAATAATAAATAACCAAATTTCTGCAACATAAGAAAAATAATTTTTTTAATGACCGTAATACTGACTAGTACATGATGCTTTGTGCTCTGACATTTTTTTAAATGTTCTATAAGACCCTTCGAACTCACCGGGATTAAGGGGGCAAGATAGAAGCAGGAATAAGGGAAGTACCTTATATAGTCAATATTTGTTGTTATTTTATTGTATATAAAAAGATGTCGTTCAAAGAGTTTACCTTTTCAAATCTAGTCGAAACTTTTTTACTGTCGTTTGATAGGTGATAAGAGTAAATATTTAGCAAATAATTGTTTTTTTAGAGTTTAGTTTTATAGAAAAATCTTGGCGCAAAAAAGTTCAATACAATGGACATGATTTTACCATTTTCTTCAATTTATTTTATTTTTGTACAGAAACTATAAGTGATGCAAAAAAAAGTTGTGACGTTTTTTTATCGAAAATATGTTCTCTCTTAGGTTCCCCATCGCTTTTTCGGAAAATATATTTTTTTAACTAACAGCATTAAAATTCAAAATGTGACAATTTTTCCATTTTTTAAATATTTAAATTACGTTTATAAGAAATGGTTAGTACTACAAAAATGCTTATGTGACTTTTTTTGTCTAGAATGGAATGCTCTCTATAAGCCCAAATTTTTTATTTTTGAAAAATATTTTTTTTACATTTTGGGAAAAAATTACATATTTTTGATAGGTTCTGACAATAGGATGTATATGGAAGATTTTAATTTTTATCAGAATAACAAGGTATTGGGTGTGTAGGCAAATTTTTTATTTTATTTGAAAACCACTGACAAACGAACAATTTTTTTTCTTTAGGAATTTACGCAGTGGGTTTTAGCATATTTTTGAAAAAAAAATTCCTTAACTTGGCCAACGTGGCCAAAAAAACAAAAAAAGTAGTTTCGACATTATGAATCCACCACAAACATATAGATTTTATTTAATCGGACGGGTAATCGACTACTTTCATAGTTTACCGACTTAGGAAGTGTGTAACTATGTCCGCCTCCACGTGATATCCGATCCCATCCGGCCCGATTACCGGCGTGAATGGAGAGGTAGGACCTAAGATAACTTTTACACTTATTTACCCTGGGACCGGTCTGATGAGACTTTCCGTCCATTACAGGATCAATAGTGTTAGCGAAGTTTTTGCAAAGTTAAAGACAAACAAAAAAAAAGTTAAAGAAAAACACAAAATATCCATGCACCTATCGGGGATTCGAACCCGGGACCTTTCGTGCGGCAGGCATATACCCACTGCGCTACGGCGGGCGGCTAGGAAGATTTAATTTAGCCTAAACCCCTTTGTCGAGGCTAGGGATCTTTAACGTGCTCCACTATCAATATATGGATAACACGGGACCGTCCTCTTAACGTCCTCTCCGAGAGACGGTGTGGAATCGAATTAGCCTGCCTTCTAGCTAACTCGGCCTACTCCGCTCCATACTGCGTTTTACCTTAATCTTACCAATGTCTCTCTCTCTCTCTGCGGTTTGCTATGGTCTTGCGTAACTTGACGTCCGACCAATTATATATTCAATGTAGTGCGTGACTGAATCACGTCTGGACTGTATCCATATCCTACAAGGGAGTTTTGCTCCACTATCAATATATGGAACACACGGGACCGTCCTCTTAACGTCCTCTCGGAGGAATCGAATTAGCCTGGCTTCTAGCTAACACCGTCTGCTCCGCTTCATACTCCGTTTTACCTTAATCTTACAAAATTCTGTAATTTTATAAGAAAATGTCCAAGTAGACTACCTTCAAGACCCGGGGCTTGAACCCGACATCTCCTGCTTGAAAGTCGCGGACTGAACCCCGACACCAAGCAGGCAGGTCTCTTACCAATGTCAATATGAAATGTTATGACCACAAAATATGTACACTTGATTTCATAAAAAACTCATACATGCATTTTTTCCTATGCCACAAAATTTAGCTTTCCATTACTGTATACTATTATAGGGTACCAACAGCTTAAAATTCAGTGTGACATCCTTAAAAATGCCACAAATATCAACATTTACAAAAGTTCAAATTATCACTCGAGTTAATGCGATGGAAAAAGTGCTGGATTGAAAATAATTCTACGGATAGGAAAGATGGATCAGGACGACCAAAAGTAAGTTATGAAGTGCAAGATGAGAGACTTATTGACCATCTGAGACAAAATCCTTTTTCAACGTCGGTTGAAGCAGCTAATGTTATATTATTTCCGGGTTCTTTAGCAACGGTAAATAGAAGATTAACGAAATCAAAAGTCTCTTGTCGAGTTGCTGCAAAGAAGCCTTTTCTAACAGAAGAACAAAAATAGGCCAGAGTGATTTTTGCACTGAACAACGTTCTTCGTGATAATGACTTCTGGGAGAGGGTGGTTTTCACTGACGAAAAAAATTTTCAATCATCTTTAAGCAGCAGGAGAATTTAGTTTATCGTCCACCAAATTCTAGTATACAAACCTAAAAACATGTGGGGTTGGTTTAGTTCTAGAGGTTTGGGTTTTTTTTTTGGAGAATCGAAGGAAGATTCAATAGTGAACGATATATTGAAATCCTTGAAAACGTTATGCTGCCATCTGTACAGGCTTTACATGAAAATAATGACTTCGTTTATCAGCAGGACAACTGTCCAGTACACACGGCTAATGTTGTTCGCCAATGGTTTCCAATAATAATATAGAAACACTTCCTTGGCCAGCCAAAAAAAAAAATATATGGGGTCGAATCGTTAAAATAATATACCAAAGGAATTGGAGACCACGAAATGCTGAAGAGTTAAGCGATGCTATTTATCGCGCATTGGATCAGCTCTCAGAAGACCATCAGTATTTTCAAAATTTAACCTTTTCAATGTCCAGACGTTTGCAGCTTTTAATAGAAAAAAATGGTGATCCTATTAAATACTAAATTATTTATTTTAGTTCTTTATTAAGTTAAAATAATTAGTATTAAGTTTCCCATCGTTTTTGTCCTAATCCAAGTTTCCTATTCGTCGAATTGTTTTCAATCCAGAGCTGTTTCTATCGTATTATTGTTATTTTATCAACTCCAAAATGGGTTACCGCCCTCTTTATAGAACAGCCTTCGTCCGTTACTCGAGTGATAATTTGATATTGTTCAATAAAGACTACTAAAACATTATTTTTGCTGATTTTTTAGTATTATGCAAAATTTAATATAAAAATAAAGTTGCCTTCAATTTAAGTAAAAAAATATTTTGAGTTTTAGAGACCTTTTTTAAACAATATGACTAATTGTCGTACTTTTGAAGTTTTTTGGCATTTTAGCTGGTAGTCCGTATATATCATACAATTTTAGAAAGGTCAATTTTGTGACTGCATGTATGCGTTTTCTTTGAAATCAAGTGTACCTACGGGTATAGAAGGCGATCTGACGACTTAGTGCCCTGTTATAAGTTTTTTGCTACCGTATTTTTTAAAGTATAATTAATTTTATTTTCCAAAATATTGTTGATTCTAATGACTATAAATTTAAGAAATAAACCAAGTGCGTTGTATTTAATATATTATACAGGGTTCCTAAGATTTTCCTTAGGGATAGGATTTCAATAAATCAAACAGAAATGGCATAGAAAGTTCTGCGCGCACAAAAGAAACAGGTATATTGAGCAATGGTGCCAGTTTGTTATTATCTCCGGACTGCTTTCATGAGAAAAAATTGTCGCCACTCTTTCATTGTGAGCATAAATCATAGTTGCAATGATAACCGTTGACAAGATGTCTGCAAATTCCGCTAGATGGCGAACATCTAATCTAATTAAAAATTAGATGTTTTCAGGTCCAAACCACAGCTTTTTCTTGCTTAAAGAAGGCGGCAGGGTCCATTATTTACGATACTGAGCGATAAACTCGTGAGGTTGTTAACATTAGAAAGAAATATCTTCGCTTTTAATTAAATTTCTTTCCATTCTGTTCTACTAGTGACATCTATCCGGAAACGGCCAAACCATGCAGCTAGCACTAGCAGCCAAAGAAATCAATAAACGGCGCTGTTTTTCCTGCAGAACCTTTTGCTTGCGATATTATTGATTTTAAATAAAGCTGGCCCTACACTACATTTGATATTTTCGAGGTGTTTTATGACATGATCTCGAAACATGTAGCGAACCAATTCTTCAAAACTAGCGGGATGGTAAAAGCGAAAAATAAGGGGCTGCCAATATTTGTAACACCCAAAAAGGGGTGAAAAGATTTATTTTGCTCTGTTTCTTTACAAAAAAAGTTTTTTTTACATAAAACATGAGCTCTGCCACTTTTTTTATTTTTTTCTTCAACTTTCTCGAAATTTTCGTCATACCGTAGAAAAAAATTATTTCCCCCATGGTCATACTCTAGAGACGGGATCAGTTTTCCTAAAACGGGGGATCTTGGTTTCGAGTGAGAAGATAAAGGGCGCCGCAGGTGAGAAGATAATTAAATTAGCCGAACGCAAAAATGTTAGAAAAACAAAGCACGAAATAAAAATGGCGCCGCTTACAATTTTTTATCAAAAATTACATAATTTCGGGAACGCAAAGAAATAGGTCTAAAGAGTATAATTTTTAAGAAAAAAATATCAATTTTCTCGCCCTCCTCCACTGGGACTACAGGGGCCGTGCACAAATTACGTAATGGTCATAGGGGGAAGGGGGGTTACAAAACGTTACGTAGGGGGGAGGGGGGTTTTCGACAGCGTTTGCATTTGTGTGAAACTAAGAAAATTTGGAATGAAAATAAGTGAAATATTTTTTTTTTTGGGGGGGGGTAGTGGTCTTGAAATCGTTACGTAATATTAGAGGAGTGGCGTGCCAATCCGTTACAAAACATTACATAGGGAGGGGGTCAAAAATTGGTAAAATCACCGTTACGTAATTTGTGCACGGCCCCACATCTGACTGTTCCTCCTTTTTGATTTCGAATCAAAGTGCAAAACCCGGGTTGGACGTTCGAAGGCGTCAACCCGTCCTATTTGCTTGATAAAGTTTCTACGGAAATATCTCCGGCCGTGTATGAACGCTTTAGGTTAGGCATTTGCATGTATCTCAGTCCCCAGCCTGTAAACAGTGCGTAAGGACAATGGTTACAAAATGAAAAGCCGAAAAATATTTTTTTTTACGATATCTTTCATCAGTTTGGTATTAAAGTCGAGCAAAAACAATTTTTATTCCAGTCCTAAAGGTATGAAAATGGAAAACATTAGAAAACAACAACCTGGAATGGATTTACTACGTGTAAGATGTAGTGACAACATCGCCCCATGCCCATCCTTTTCTGCCTAATGTGCTTTTCCGTTTGGCTCCCTAAGGATTTGCTTAGGAACCCTGTATTATTCTTTTAAGAAGATATATACATATCGAAACTATTGTATTTATTATTAAACTATTTATTATGCTTCCCATGTCGGCCTCAATAGCAGCAGTTTCTTTAATGACTTGTGAGTTTTCTTAATTTTTAAAAAATTCGGTGTAACTGGTTACCCATCAGCATTTTTGAACGGAATGGGCTAAAAAAAGATAATTAACAAATAGGCTAAATAAATGCCCTACTAGAGAGATCAAAATTGGTGATACTGTATAGGCAAAATCGGTTATTTTTCTCCCGTATCCAAAAATAACCTTTAATCGAAATACGTTACTTACGGAGGCTTAACGGTGCCCCTTCGGGTATTTTCTGCAACCAACCAGATTTATTTCTGCGCAAAAGCTGCAACTGGTAGATGATAATTCGTTTTTTTGTTTAGTTAGGTTTAATTTTTTTTTTTGTGATGTGAATTTGCAAAAACAGCAATTGTTGTTTTCTTTTCTATTTACATTGGCAGTTTGTATGTGGGCAAAAGAATATGGTTTCGGTAATTTGTGTTTGTGGTTTAAAAATCCTTTAGCATCTCAATTACGGTAATACGGTAAACAAATAAGGTGATGATAAATTAGTGGTCTATTAACTCTATTGAATACGCTGTTTTTCCTCTGGTATAGTGGTATGTAGAAACCTTGCCCGGTACAAGTCTGTTTGAGACTCTGGCGGTAAATGCAAGGATGGAATTACATGCCGCATTAAAATCTATAAAGCGTTTCGGTGGCAAATTATTGTCTTTGGCGAGCTTGATCTCAAGGGTGTGGAAAGCGATGAAGCAGAGGATCATTGGGACCCTCTGGGACACAACACTTGGGCATAGTTTTCCAATTGTACTTATTACAAAAATCCAAGAGATTACTGTAACAGTTAAAAAAGGCCAAAAACACACAAAACTAATAAACTTCAATAAAAAGGCCTCATGAAAAGAAGACGATGACATTGATGGACATCGATTAAAATAGATGTCATTGGTGTAATTTGTCGCATGAGCTTCGAGATCGAGTCCCCAGAGGCGCTGTAACTTGTTTTTTGCGATGCCCTTAGTAAGAGTTTTATCTAAGTCCGTAGGTATATGCTTTGCGGTTATGACAGTTATGTGACGCATGCGCAGCCACGCACGAAAAAGTCGTAGATGGGAACCGGGTTTGACGCAGCTAGGTGGACGGAGAAAGGTTTGTTCCAGTTATTTCATAGCAGGTGGGTAAAGTGCTTAAAAATATGTAGTAGTTGTTTAACCTTCATGCGGAACTGTCCGGTGCTTCTAGCGGGTTAGAATTTGGTTGAATAAAAAAAATCCAAAAACACGTTTAGTTTAGGAGGTATGGCAATTTTTTGTTTTTTTTTTAAATAGGACTGAAACTCGTACTGAAAATTAAAAGAAAATCTCAAAATTTTATTGTGCAATTTGTTGACTCGCACCGTTTAACCTATCCTGGTCTTCTTACAAATTAAAAATAAACAAAAAAATATTAAAAAAAGTATTTGATTAATACGTACACTATCTGTAAGGGAACTTTCCTCAAAAATTTCTTTGTAATTTAGATTTATTTCTTTTTTTTGGTTGGTCACCTTTAAACGGTTAAGGCATTTACTTTTAAATCACTCTATTCGGTTTTTCTATTTTAAATCTATCTCTATATCTATCTAAATATCTCTGGGAAGTCACAGGTTTTAAAAGAATGCTAAACCAACGCAATTTATTTTAGTCGAAGCATGCACCCAGTAAATGTATTTTTTCAGTTTCCTTCGGATATAAGGCAAAACGAAGACCTGAAAACGGCTCATCCCCTGGTTGATTACACTCCACCTCAGTATATCACTTTGCTTTTCACTGATTTGGGAATTTTGACCCCTTCGGCAGTCAGTGATTATCTTATAGATTTATTTATGTAATTAAGTAAGGTGAATATTTTATAATAAATCGTTAAATTAACAGAAAGCATATAATATTTCTTATATTAGTAGTAGTAACTAGGGGGCGGCCCAAGACCTGACAAGTAGACCCAAGCGGTCCCTTTTTACCTTACCCCAGCCCAGCCCCCTAATCCACCACCTGTATCGCTCGTACGGTAGTGGGCTCTCCGGGCCTTCCTGTTCTCTTCACGAAGTCCAGTACTTTGGCCCACTTGAGAGCTCGTAGGTCCTCTGCATCCAGTTTCGGTTGTCCGAGTACCTGATACCTCATCCTTAGGTATGCATCGCACTCCTCAACGAGGTGCCGGGGTGTCTCCTCCGCCCTCCCGCAGGCACGGCAGATGGAGTTATTCCCGATCCCGATGTAGTCCAGTATCTTTTCGTGTCCTTCCCAGGAGCCATTTGAGCCTGGCCGCGTCCGGTCCGTCGATGAATTCTTCGGACTGTCTGCATCCTAATTCGTTCTCCCAGGAGTCTGCCAGTTTCTTATATTAACTTCTTTCTATTTTTTTTTAACTCGTTTTAAAATAAACTATAACTTTATTTTAAAACGAGTTAAAAATAAAAAAAATACAAATAAAGTGGCATTAGCAAATTTGAAATAGAATCTTTGTCTTTATGGACGCGATTCTTCATAATCCATCGGAAAATCTCGCCTTCACAAAAAATCTGGCGATTTTTAAACACAGGTTTACACTAGCTGCTTTTTTGTCAGGGGTAATTACCCTGACAAAAAAACAGTTAGTGTTGCTAATAATTCTTAAAATTTAGTTTCTGAATACTGTTCTAGTAAATAAAAAATATGTCAATTTTAATTTTTGTACAATTTTTGTGAAAAACCCTTTTTTTATTTAAAGATGTATGTTATTAAGCTTATTTTTGTGTGTAAACAGACCTTTAAAACCGGATAAATGGAATATGTCACTCTTCATAAAAGATACACAAATTCTGTCATTCATTTTACATGATGAGACAATTTTTGACGTTTATTGGTACGGCGTAGTAGTTGCAATTTAGCTCCGCCGTAAAACTAGTCCTGCAGATCTCAAAACGTTAGTTGCGTTCACAAAAAGTCTGTCTAGCGTGTTTCTGTAATTTTTTAAAAGCAAAAAACCGAGATAAATATATAGTTTTTAGCCTACTCGCTAATTATTATAATTTTTTGCAAATCCCAAAACTGATAGAAGAAAACCTTTTGTCTAGCGTGTTTCTGTAATTTTTTAGAAGCAAAAAACTGAGAAAAATATGTTGGTTTTGGCCTATTCGCTAATTTTTATTATTTTTTGCAAATCCCAAAACTGATAGAAGAATGTGGTTTCTAGATTATTATCAGAAAACGTTAGTTGCGTTCACAAAAAGTATCGCCTTTTGTCTAGCGTGTTTCTGTAATTTTTTAAAAGCAAAAAACCGATCAAAATAGGCTGTTTTTCGCCCATTCGCTAATTTTTATTATTTTTTGCAAATCCCAAAACTGATAGAAGAATGTGGTTTCTAGATTATTATCAGAAAACGTTAGTTCTGTTCACAAAAAGTATCGCCTTTTATTTAGCGTGTTTCTGTAATTCTTTAAAAGCAAAAAACCGATAAAAATAGGCTGTTTTATTATCAGAAAACGTTAGTTGCGTTCACAAAAAGTATCGCCTTTTGTCTAGCTTGTTTCTGTAATTCTTTAAAAGCAAAAAAAAACGATAAAATATGATGTTTTTAGGCTATTCGCTAATTATTATAATTTTTTGCAAATCCCAAAACTAATAGAAGAATGTGGTTTCTAGATTATTATAAGAAAACGTTAGTTGCGTTCACAAAAAGTCTGTCTAACGTGTTTCTGTAATTTTTTAAAAGCAAAAAACCGATAAAAATAGACTATTTTTGGCCTACTCGCTAATTATTATAATCTTTTGCAAATCCCAAAACTGATAGAAGAATGTGGTTTCTAGATTATTATCAGAAAACGTTAGTTGCGTTCAGGAAAAGTATCGCCTTTTGTCTAGCGTGTTTCTGTAATTCTTTAAAAGCAAAAAACCGATAAAAATAGACTATTTTTGGCCTACTCGCTAATTATTATAATCTTTTGCAAATCCCAAAACTGATAGAAGAATGTGGCTTCTAGATTATTATCAGAAAACGTTAGTTGCGTTCACAAAAAGTATCGCCCTTTGTCTAGCGTGTTTCTGTAATTCTTTAAAAGCAAAAATCCGAGAAAAATATGTTGGTTTTAGCCTATTCGCTAATTTTTATTATTTTTTGCAAATCCCAAAACTGATAGAAGAATGTGGCTTCTAGATTATTGTTAGAAAACGTTAGTTGCGTTCACAAAAAGTATCGCCCTTTGTCTAGCGTGTTTCTGTAATTTTTTAGAAGCAAAAAACTGAGAAAAATATGTTGGTTTTAGCCTATTCGCTAATTTTTATTATTTTTTGCAAATCCCAAAACTGATAGAAGAATGTGGTTTCTAGATTATTATCAGAAAACGTTAGTTGCGTTCACAAAAAGTATCGCCCTTTGTCTAGCGTGTTTCTGTAATTCTTTAAGAGCAAAAAACCGAGAAAAATATGATGTTTTTAGCCTATTCGCTAATTATTATAATTTTTTGAAAATCCCAAAACTGATAGAAGAATGTGGTTTCTAGATTATTATAAGAAAACGTTAGTTGCGTTCACAAAAAGTATCGCCTTTTGTCTAGCGTGTTTCTGTAATTTTTTAAAAGCAAAAAACCGATAAAAATAGGCTGTTTTTAGCCCATTCGCTAATTTTTATTATTTTTTGCAAATCCCAAAACTGATAGAAGAATGTGGTTTCTAGATTATTATCAGAAAACGTTAGTTCTGTTCACAAAAAGTATCGCCTTTTATTTAGCGTGTTTCTGTAATTCTTTAAAAGCAAAAAACCGATAAAAATAGGCTGTTTTATTATCAGAAAACGTTAGTTGCGTTCACAAAAAGTATCGCCTTTTGTCTAGCGTGTTTCTGTAATTCTTTAAAAGCAAAAAAAACGATAAAATATGATGTTTTTAGCCTATTCGCTAATTATTATAATTTTTTGCAAATCCCAAAACTAATAGAAGAATGTGGTTTCTAGATTATTATAAGAAAACGTTAGTTGCGTTCACAAAAAGTCTGTCTAACGTGTTTCTGTAATTTTTTAAAAGCAAAAAACCGATAAAAATAGACTATTTTTGGCCTACTCGCTAATTATTATAATCTTTTGCAAATCCCAAAACTGATAGAAGAATGTGGTTTCTAAATTATTATCAGAAAACCTTAGTTGCGTTCAGGAAAAGTATCGCCTTTTGTCTAGCGTGTTTCTGTAATTCTTTAAAAGCAAAAAACCGATAAAAATAGACTATTTTTGGCCTACTCGCTAATTATTATAATCTTTTGCAAATCCCAAAACTGATAGAAGAATGTGGCTTCTAGATTATTATTAGAAAACGTTAGTTGCGTTCACAAAAAGTATCGCCCTTTGTCTAGCGTGTTTCTGTAATTCTTTAAAAGCAAAAATCCGAGAAAAATATGTTGGTTTTAGCCTATTCGCTAATTTTTATTATTTTTTGCAAATCCCAAAACTGATAGAAGAATGTGGTTTCTAGATTATTATCAAAAAACGTTAGTTGCGTTTACAAAAAGTATCGCTTTTTGTCTAGCGTGTTTCTGTAATTTTTTAAAAGCAAAAAATCGAGAAAAATATGATGTTTTTAGCCTATTCGCCAATTATTATAATTTTTTGCTAATTCCAAAACTGATATAAGAATGTGTTTTCTAGATTATTATCAGAAAACGTAAGTTGCGTTCGCCTTTTGTCTAGCGTGTTCCTGTAATTTTTTAAAAGCAAAACACCGATGAAAATATGTTTTTTTTAGCCTATTCGTTAATTATTATAATTTTTTGCAAATCCCAAAACTGATTGAAAAATTTAGTTTTTAGATTATTATTAAAAAGCCTTAGCTGCATTCACAAAAAGTATCGCCTTTTGTCTAGCGTGTTTCTGTAATTTTTTAAAAGCAAAAAACTGAGAATGATATGTTGTTTTTAGCCTATTCGCTAATTTCTATTATTTTTTGCAAATCCCAAAACTGATAGAACCAAAAAACTGAGAAAAATATGTCGGTTTTAGCCTATTCGCTAATTTTTATTATAAAATATGTTGTTTTTAGTCTATTCGCTAATTTTTATTATTTTTTGCAAATCCCAGAACTGATGGAAGAATATGGTTTTTGGATTATAATATCATCAGAAAACGTTAGTTGCGTTCACAAAAAGTATCGCCTTGTGTCTAGCGTGTCTCTGTAATTCTTTGAAAGCAAAAGACCGAGAAAAATATGTTGTTTTTAGCATATTCCCTAATTTTTATTATTTTTTGCAAATCCCAAAACTGATAGAAGAATGTGGTTTCTAGATTATCATCAGAAAACGTTAGCTGCGTTCAAAAAAAGTATCGCCTTTTGTCTAGCGTGTTTCCGTAATTTTTTAAAAGCAAAAGACCGAGAAAAATATGTTGTTTTTAGCCTATTCGCTATTTTTTATTATTTTTTGCAAATCCCAAAACTGATAGAAGAATGTGGTTTCTATATTATCATCGGAGAACGTTAGCTGCGTTCAAAAAAAGTATCGCCTTTTGTCTAGCGTGTTTCTGTAATTTTTTAAAAGCAAAAAACCGAGATAAATATGTAGTTTTTAGCCTATTCGCTAATTATTATAATTTTTTGCAAATCCCAAAACTGATGGAAGAATGTAGTTTTTAGATTATTATGAAAAAACCTTAGCTGCATTCACAAAAAGTATCACCTTTTGTCTAGCGTGTTTCTATAATTTTTTAAAAGCAAAAAATCTGATAAAAATATGTTGGTTTTAGCCTATTCGCAAATTTTTATTATTTTTTGCAAATCCCAAAACTGATAGAAGAATGTGGTTTCTAGATTATTATCAGAGAACGTTAGTTGCGTTCACAAAAAGTATCGCCTTTTGTCTAGCGTGTTTCTGTAATTCTTTAAAAGCAAAAAACCGAGAAAAATATGATGTTTTTAGCCTATTCGCTAATTATTATAATTTTTTGAAAATCCCAAAACTGATAGAAGAATGTGGTTTCTAGATTATTATCAGAAAACGTTAGTTGCGTTCACAAAAAGTATCGCCTTTTGTCTAGCGTGTTTCTGTAATTTTTTAAAAGCAAAAAACTGAGAAAAATATGTTGGTTTTAGCCTATTCGCTAATTTTTATTATTTTTTGCAAATCCCAAAACTGATAGAAGAATGTGGTTTCTAGATTATTATCAAAAAACGTTAGTTGCGTTTACAAAAAGTATCGCTTTTTGTCTAGCGTGTTTCTGTAATTTTTTAAAAGCAACAAATCGAGAAAAATATGATGTTTTTAGCTTATTCGCCAATTATTATAATTTTTTGCTAATTCCAAAACTGATATAAGAATGTGTTTTCTAGATTATTATCAGAAAACTTTAGTTGCGTTCGCCTTTTGTCTAGCGTGTTTCTGTAATTTTTTAAAAGCAAAAAACTGAGAAAGATATGTTGTTTTTAGCCTATTCGCTAATTTCTATTATTTTTTGCAAATCCCAAAACTGATAGAAGCAAAAAACTGAGAAAAATATGTTGGTTTTAGCCTATTCGCTAATTTTTATTATAAAATATGTTGTTTTTAGTCTATTCGCTAATTTTTATTATTTTTTGCAAATCCCAGAACTGATGGAAGAATATGGTTTTTGGATTATAATGTCATCAGAAAACGTCAGTTGCGTTCACAAAAAGTATCGCCTTTTGTCTAGCGTGTTTCTGTAATTCTTTAAAAGCAAAAAACCGAGAAAAATATGTTGTTTTTAGCCTATTCGCTATTTTTTATAATTTTTTGCAAATCCCAAAACTGATAGAAGAATGTTGTTTCTAGATTGTCATCGGAGAACGTTAGCTACGTTCAAAAAAAGTATTGCCTTTTGTCTAGCGTGTTTCTGTAATTTTTTCAAAGCAAAAAACCGAGATAAATATGTAGTTTTTAGCCTATTCGCTAATTATTATAATTTTTTGCAAATCCCAAAACTGATAGAAGAATGTGGTTTCTAGATTATCATCAGAAAACGTTAGTGGCGTTCACAAAAAATATCGCCTTCTGTCTAGCGTGTTTCTGTAATTCTTTAAAAGCAATAAACCGATAAATATATATTGTTTTTAGTCTATTCGCTAATTTTTATTATTTTTTGCAAATCCCAAAACTGATACAAGAATGTGGTTTCTAGTTTATTATCAGAAAACGTAAGCTGCGTTCAAAAAACTTATCGCCTTTTGTCTAGCGTGTTTCGGTAATTTTTTAAAAGCAAAAAACCGAGATAAATATGTAGTTTTTAGCCTATTCGCTAATTATTATTAATTATTGCAGAACTGATAGAAGAATGTGGTTTCCAGTTTATTATCGGAAAACGTTAGCTGCGTTCAAAAAAAGTATCGTCTTTTGTCAAAAGCAAATCCCATAACTGATAGAAGAAAGTGGTTTTTAGATTATTATTAAAAACTTTAGCTGCGTTTAAAAAATCTGAAAAGAAGAATGTGGTTTCTAGATTATTATCAGAAAACTTTAGTTGCGTTCAAAAAAAGTATGGCTTTTTGTCTAGCGTGTTCCTGTAATTTTTTAAAAGCAAAAAACCGATAAAAATATGTTGTTTTTAGCCTATTCGCTAATTATTATAATTTTTTGCAAATCCCAAAACTGATAGAAGAAAGTAGTTTTTAGATTATTATCAAAAAACCTTAGCTGCATTCACAAAAAATATGTTGTTTTTAGCCTATTCGCTAATTATTATAATTTTTTGCAAATTCCAACTGGTAAAACCAAAAGTTGAGTAAAATTTCAGTTAATTAGATTGCCAAGAATTATTTTAAACGAAATAAATTTTATAAATAAAGCAGCTAAGCTTATTACCTTTCGACATTTAAACATGTATTGGGCTTTCTAGCACCAAGTTTTTGTCGATCGGGTTCGCCATATTTTTAAGACGTGTGTACCAAACAGTACAGTGAAGCTACTGTCGCGTCATTAGAGGTGCTCCGTAGATAATGCAGAGCGAGTTATTTTATAGATAAATAGTACAAAATATTTTTTTAATCATTTCTGAATATAGTTTACCTAGTTCAATATTTTCAAAAAAATGGTGGATCCCCCTCCCCTGCAAAATTTTCGAAAATATTACAAATAAGGTTGCACTGTATTCCTGGAACTGCCACTACTGCTACTTTACACACACGCACACACACCACAGGGCCGGCGCTAGCAATTCCGCCGCCCCGGACAGAAAGGTAAAATGCCGCCCCTTTGCAACTCTCTTCCCATGCTTCGTAGTAAAATAAAACGTGAACAACAAAATTGACAGCGCAAAACATTAAATTTTCACATTTGTGATTTTGGCTCTAAAATAAAATTTTTGTTGCTCAAGAAAAAAGTAAAAAGTTAAAGCAATTTTTGTCAAAATTATTTGGAATGGCTAAAAAAAAAGGATAAGGAAAATAATAATTTTTCTCAAAATGTTTTCCCCAACCTTTGTCATCTAACCCCAGAACTACCCACTTTTTTTGATAAACTTCAATTTTTTTTGCCTTTGGTGCTATTACGTTATTAATGATAATAGTTTAATTTTAATTAAAGCATTTTTTTTCAACAACATTCAACACGCGTAAAAAATAGCATTTTTACTAGTGATTTTCTCAACTTTTTAAATTAGATACGTCCAAGCATTCGCGCCTTTGCCTTTAAATATATTTTTTTATAAATACACTAATCCAACCCAATACCTACTAAATAACCTCCCTTTTCAAAAAAGCTACGAATGCCACTTAGAGTAAAACCTTTTAAAAACAGCTTAAAAATTTTTCATTAATGAATCTGACTTTATTTTGCCGCCCCAGGCAAGGGCCCGGCTCGCCCGGCCTTAGCGTCGGCCTTGCATCACATATAACTTGACCGGCATGAATTTTATTGTATCTATCTCCCAAAATATTTGACATGAACCCATATAACTATGCGATGCCTCCGATATTTAATCAACACCGTTCTCAAGTAAAAAGCCACTTAATTCATTTTCGTTCACAGAAAAAAAATTGGGTTCGGTCTGTCTATGTTTTCGTTTTAGTATCCTTTGGCCTATGATCGGCGCCATATTGACACCAAACTGACAGAGAGACCATGTTTTACTTGTCAATTTGGTTATAAAAATGGCAACCGTAATAGGCTAAAGGGCACTGAGACGGTAGGAGTTAACTGGCTTTTTAGTTGAGAACGGTGTTGATTTAATAGGCCTTCCATCTATTCGCATTTTAGTGAGCTTTGAACGTATGTGGCGGCCATTTTGAGAATTAACTAATGTAATAACTGTCAACAATGTCAAAAATGGCGGCGGAATACGTCTAAAAGGGTACTAAAACGGAAGATGTTGACTGGCCTCCATGTCGGAGGTATCGAACTATGAGATACTATAACGGCCCAAGTGCCGCAAAATGTGTAACGAAAATAACTTTGAAAATTCAAAATCGCGGTTGGCTTTGAAACTGTTTGCTTGGTGGCCATAAACCAAAAATCTACTGCGCATGCACTAACAAATCCCTGGTGTCGTAGTGACGTTACGATAATTTAATTACAAGGTATTAATTTGAGTGACAGTGACAATGACATTATCTGTCCAAAAACTTTGATTTTATTTAATTGAATATATTTATTATATTATGAATAAAACATCTTCAACCGCAAGTTTAACCTTACTTGAGGGTTTCAATCAACATGGTAAACCTGTTACATGAGGACATGGCCCCAAATACTGAACCCACTCCCTGAGAAAACTGAGGTATAGTTTTGCCATTTTGTTTATGTTATTGAGGAGTTTTTGTGTTTTAAAATTTTGTGGCAGTATTTTCTGTAATTGCGTGCGTTATTATTACGAGAAACACTAGACAACACTTTATCAATTTTTTTTACGGTAGTGTGCACTCTTTTAATAGATTTTCCAAAAGTAAACAAAAATATTTAACATAAACCTACATTTTTGCTGTCAGATGGTTGTCAGTTGCTTTCACTACCGACGCAATCGACGCGCCTGCCCATTACACTACTCGTCTATCGGTTTTTTCCAGGCCAACTTGATTGGGAGAGTTATTATCGGTACGCATTTTTCTCTGGAAAAGCAAGGGGAGGGCCGTTATATTATCTCATAGTTATACAGACCGCTTCAAGCTACTACGAACATAGGGGGAATCAAGTCCAATTTACTCTCCGTGCCGTACGACCGAGGTGGATTCGAAGCACGCTGCAGTGTTATCTTTTGGAAATTCATTTTGTTTTTATTATTTTGTTTTATTTCTGCCTTGCTCGAGAAACAGATGGGTAAATTCTTAATTGAAATAATACATTTTTAAAACTAAAAATGGATGTCTACGAAGTTGCCGAAAAAGTGCATTTGTATTTTGACGTAAGAACACAGTATTTCCAAAAACTAAATGTTTGGGGGGGGTATTGTAGGGGAACACGTAATTGGGCCATTTTTTATTAACGGCAATTGCAATTTGAATGGTCCTAGATACTTGGATCTACTGCAGCAGCACATTATTCCAACTGCTAGGCAGTTGTTAGGTGTAAGATTTGGTGAAACATGGTTTCAACAAGATGGTTTTTCCGCTCACAATGTTGGCCTTGTTAGGGAATATCTTGATAATGTATTTCCTAATCGGGTTATAAGTACACGGGGAACTATTTTATGGCCAGCTCGATCTCCCGATCTTGCTCCTAATGACTTGCTTGGAAACGTTAGAAGGGGTTTTTATAGTAGGCTCGGATATTGTCTAGCCGAGCAAGGAGGACTTTTCGAACATTTGCTTTAATTTTTTTTTGACTGGGAGAATCTTTTTGGTTTTTAGAATGTATTATTTTATTTTGAGAACTTGCTTTTATTTTGTTTCTCCTTATTATTTTCATTGTAACACGTCGTCACTGATAAATCTGAGCAGTTGACAATAAAACGCTCTTATTTATCAGTGACAAAAAATAAGAAAATTACGTTATAAAAATTTGCGTATTTATTGACCAAATTCCGGTTTTATTGACTACGCTCCACACAGCACCGTGGTTAGAGGCGTACTAAATACAAGGCGAAAGGCGGCGAACGGCAGCGAATGGCGATCGGAAGCCTGAGTGTTGGTTGCTTCACTGATAGGCGTGCGGTGTCTCTGCATGTACGTACACTGGCAAATTAGACTTCTTCCGCCCTATGTTCGCAGTAGCTTGAAGCGGTCTGTATGTATGAACCTAACAAAGAGTCAGATTACTTGGGTATACAGCCCTAAATTAATTTAAGGGGGCTGTGGAGTATAAATAAACTATCATAATTTGGTTTACTGTTTTTTCTTAATGATGAAATATTTAGGGTTTTCAGGTATGATTTAAATATGTTAGAATCAATTTTTTTCTGGGGCTTTTCTTCCGTGGTTTTTTTTTCGGTTTTTTCTTGTTTTTTTTTTCGGGGGTTTTTTCCGTTTACCGAATCCGCACTTGAATCGTAAGGAGAACCCATTAAATATTTTTTTCTCAGGTTCCATATTTCCCGGGGGAGGGGGTTCTGTTAACACTGGATCCTATTTAAAATATTAAAATATATAAAAAATGGTTCAAAAAATATTTTATCTATAAAACAGCTTGCTTCCCATTATCTACGGAAAACAATTCAACACTCCAACAGACTAAAGGCACCTTGTGGTACGGTTAACTACACGTACCATCGAGTACCACCCGATGGCTTTTCAAAGCTTATAATAGGTGTCGCCACATATCCTGCCGATTCATAGGAATTCGTTTATAAACTTGACACGTATTAGATGGGCGGCCTATACCTAGAAATGTGTTCGTATCTCACAAAATAGCCTGAAAATCAACTTTAGTGGACCGCTATAGCTCGAGATCGCGACTGACTGTTCTGTGTGCGCTTGAAATAGGTGCAGTTGTGGGCCTTTGTTTTGATTTCTGTAAGCATGTGGTTATGACAGAAAATAGGTCTATCTTTTCGGGATTATTTTTAATTCGAGTTCTTATCAGTCGAATAAAAATAAGTATTAGGAAGACGTCACTGCGGGTTTTTTTTTGTAGTTTGTGCGTAAGTTTTTGAATAAAAGAGTTGGGTTTATGTGATGAAGTGATAATATTATTGTGATTTTTTTTTTGAAAACTTCAAAAGTTGATATTTTGTTTTTCGTAAGGTACCTATATACCTATACAAAGATAATGTGATTCAAATAATTTTATTGGTACAGGGTGATTTTTTTTAAAGTTAAAGAAACAAAATTTTACTACTTAAAAACTGTTTGAACTAGGTTTATAAAATTTTGCACACTTCTAAATCAGTTTCATTGGTTTTAAAGTTATAGTAGGTAAAGGCTATCGAAATTTTTGAAATTTTCCAGGATGCATTAAAATAACGTTTTGGTAAAGCCATGGATAATTTAAGGCTTAAAATATTTTAGCATAATTTAAGGTGTTTAAGCAATTTTTACTATGTTTTTCACATTTTTATGCCATGATTTTGCTCACATTTTAAAGCTTTTTTTCCAAACTTTTGATTTCTGGAATAAAACACTCACATTTTTCAAGTTTTCACTGCTTTTTAAGTTCAAAAAAAGTATTGCCAAAAAACATTTTTTCTCTGTTAAAATGAAAAAAATTTAAGGTTATTGAAGAGTGACAGCAGGCTATAAAATAGTAGTTTTAACAACTAGTGGTTAAAATAGTGCTTCTTTACAAGCATCGGTTTAAATAATGAGCGCAGCGAGGTATTTAAAAACGCGAGTAAAAAAAGCACAGTTTAGCCGCGAGTTGTTAACACTATTTTTTTAATACCTTTATCAAAAAATCCGCGAAAAACAGGAAATTACTTTTTTTTATACCTTCATCAAAAACATGATTTGAATAACTGCAGATAACTAAAGCATGGCTTTTTTGGTTACCGATGCACAAAAACTTTTTTTTTGATCACGGTGCAAAAAAAGATTTCTGTCCGTTTTTTACCCAAAGTTAAAGAGAAATAGCGAAAAATAGTAATATTGAAAAAATCTGTTTATTCTTGCCTAGGAATTAAGCCATTTCCGCCAGTTTTCACCAACAAGTATTTACCAAAAAACCAATTAAAAATATCGTCAAAATATCAAATTATCAAATATTAAAATGTCGCAACAATGAACGTTATTTCATTTACCAGCCGACTTGATTTATAGTTTAACACCCTGTTCTCACTATGCAACTTTTCCATGCGTCAAATTTTCTAATAACAGATTAAAAGAAGACACAATCTGCTTGTGTCTTCTTTTAAACTGTTATTAAAAAATTTAATGCATAGAAAAGTTGCATAGTTTCAGATTCCAGATTTTTAAAAGTATTTTCCTGTTTTTCTTTTATTTTTTGATAAAGGTATTCAAAAAAATAGTGTTAACAACTCGCGGCTAAAATGCGCTTTTTTTTATTCGCGTTTTTAACCAACGCTTGTAAAAAAAGCACTATTTTAGCCACTAGTTGTTAAAACTACCTACTATTAAAAATTTCGAACGAAGGCACTTTTCGCAACACACCATCTTTACACTATAAATCAAGGCGGCTGGTAAATGAAATATCTATGGTTTCCATAGCGATGTGCCTTTTTACTCGGTGACGTTCATTGTTGCGACATTTTAATCTTTGACAGTTTGATATTTTGACGATGTTTTTAAATGATTTTTTCGTAAATACTCGGTGAAAACTGGCGGAAATGGTTTAATTTTTAGGCAAGAATAATTAGATTTTTTCAATATTACTATATTCGGCTATTTTTCTTTAATTTTGGGTAAAAAACGGAGAGAAATCTTTTTTGCACCCGTGACCAAAAAAAAAAAAATTTGCATCGGTAACCAAAAAAGCCATACTTTAGTTATCTGCAGACAGTTACTAAAATCATGTTTTTGATGAAAGTATAAAAATAATATTTTAGAGAAAGATGGAAATAATTTAAGGCAATTTTTTAATAAAAATGTCTGTTTTTTCATCTGTCTGTCATCTTTAGTGATGTCGTGCATGTGATTTTTATTTTGCCATTTTTATCCCAAAAACAGCAAAAACTGTAATTGTTCAAAGCGTAAAGTGTGTACGACATAAGGTGGTATTAATTTCTTTCAATCAAAGTTCTTTACAGTCTTTAAATTGACCAAAAAACGTTTCCTACTATAAGTGTATTTTAGCACATCTAAAAATAATTTAACAGTTATTTAACTAAATTATTTTAAGGTTCATCATGGCTCTAACATTAATAAGGTAAAAACCGGCATCTGGAGGTCTGTAACCCCCGCGCCCCTCAACCCCGCCACTTCCTTCAGCAGTGTTAGAGTTTCTTTAAAGGAAGAAAGGAATTTTGAAAAGGGAAGAAATTCTTATAAAATAAAGAATAATGAGCAAATTACTTTATCAAAGAAAGAGGGAAACCATACAACAATTATTGTTAACTTTTAATTATGCAGACTTGAAGAATACGCAATATACAGGGTTCCTAAGATTTTCCTTAGGGATAGGATTTCAATAAATCAAACAGAAATGGCATAGAAAGTTCTGCGCGCACAAAAGAAACAGGTATATTGAGCAATGGTGCCAGTTTGTTATTATCTCCGGACTGCTTTCATCTCTCTGCAAATTCCGCTAGATGGCGGCCACACCATGAACATCTAATCTAATTAAAAATTAGATGTTTTCAGGTCCAAACCACAGCTTTTTCTTGCTTAAAGGAGGCGGAAGGGTCCATTATTTACGATACTGAGCGATAAACTCGTGAGGTTGTTAACATTAGAAAGAAATATCTTCGCTTTTAACTAAATTTCTTTCCATTCTGTTCTACTAGTGACATCTATCCGGAAACGGCCAAACCATGCAGCTAGCACTAGCAGTCAAAGAAATCAATAAACGGCGCTGTTTTTCCTGCAGAGCTTTTTGCTTGCGATATTATTGATTTTAAATAAAGCTGGCCCTACACTACATTTGATATTTTCGAGGTGTTTTATGACATGATCTCGAAACATGTAGCGAACCAATTCTTCAAAACTAGCGGGAGGGTAAAAGCGAAAAATAAGGGGCTGCCAATTGCTCTGTTTCTTTACAAAAAACGTTTTTTTACGAAAAACTTGAGCTCTGCCACTTTTTTTATTTTTTTCTTCAACTTTCTCGAAATTGTCGTCATACCGTAGAAAAAAATTATTTCCCCCATGGTCATACTGTACTTTTATTCGAAAAAATTTAGAAACAGAGACGGGATCAGTTTTCCTAAAACGGGGGATCTTGGTTTCGAGTGAGAAGATAAAGGGCGCCGCAGTCAAAAATTTTTCAATTAAATTAGCCGAACGCAAAAATGTTAGAAAAACAAAGCACGAAATAAAAATGGCGCCGCTTACAATTTTTTTTCAAAAATTAAGTAATTTCGGGAACGCAAAGAAATAGGTCTAAAGAGTATAATTTTTAAGAAAAAAATATCAATTTTCTCGCCCTCCTCCACTGGGACTACAGGGGCCGTGCACAAATTACGTAATGGTCATAGGGGGGAGGGGGGTTACAAAACGTTACGTAGGAGGGAGGGGGGATTTCGACAGCGTTTGCATTTGTGTGAAACTAAGAAAATTTGGAATGAAAATAAGTGAAAAGTTTTTTTTTTGGGAGGGGGGGGTAGTGGTCTTGAAATCGTTACGTAATATTAGGGGAGTGGCGTGTCAAACCGTTACAAAACATTACATAGGGAGGGGGTCAAAAATTGGTAAAATCACCGTTACGTAATTTGTGCACGGCCCCATATCTGACTGTTCCTCCTTTTAGGTTAGGCATTTGCATGTATCACAGTCTCCAGCCTGTAAACAGTGCGTAAGGACAATTGGTATTAAAGTCGAGCAAAAACAATTTTTATTCCAGTCCTAAAGGTATGAAAATGGAAAACATTAGAAAACAACAACCTGGAATGGATTTACTAGGTGTAAGATGCAGTGACAATATCGCCCCATGCCCATCCTTTTCTGCCTAATGTGCTTTTCCGTTTGTCTGCGTCTTATACACGGCTGCTTGGCCCCCTAAGGATTTGCTTAGGAACCCTGTATAATAATGATGAACTCTGTCTTCCAGACTATATTTTATTTATACACGACGCCGCGACGTTTCGATAAGTACAATCTCTGATTGTCTTGTACAAGACAGAAAAAAAATCTTGGGGTGGGGACTTAATTAGCATAAGCTAGGTATATTAAATTGTTTTAAATAAAAAAAAATATTTGCCTTTGACGGAAATAATGGGTCAAAACGAAAAACAAATCAAAAATATCAACTATTTGATCTTTATTAACAGCGTCACCAGTTTTATGTGTCGTACAAAGTGACCAAAAAACCGTAAAAAACGTGCAATAACTATGTAATGTTTTAATATTAAAACCTCGACTAAAACTGCGCATAAACGATACGAACCATGGGGTTTTTCTAACGTTTAGTGAGGAGTTGTAAACTGTTTCAATGGCGAATCGAGCGCGGGAAATTTCTAAGGTTTAGTGAGGATTTTCGAACGGTTTCAATGGTGAATGTGATGGTAAAGAACATGGGCTTTTCGACCAATCTGCAGGGGAAGCTGGCCCACGAGGCCCTGCTCTCGCGCCAGGACGCCGAACTAAGACTTTTGGACACCATGAAAAGGTGCATCAACGTTAAAGTGAAGTGTGACAGGGACTACGCGACTGCTCTGAGTTCGGTGGCCGCGCAAGGACTCAAAATTGACAGATGTGACGAATTGGCAGGTAATGTCCTTCTTTCGATTACTTTATTTATACAAGATTCTTGTATGCAACCAAAAGACGTAAATTATACGTCGAATAGGGTTCAAAATTTATCACTTTGACGTCTATTTTTTCACTTATTTTTAACGCGAAAATCACGTGGGTTTGTCTCGAAAATGTCATTTTAACGACGTGAATTTCAAGTCACATTTTATAACGTCAATAAGACGTATTAAAACAGACGTTTTTTTTAACGTTTCAATATCACGAATAAAAAAAAAGTAAACAAGATTTCACAAGGTTTTATGAGAATACACATGTTGTCAGCAGTTTTTAAAAGACCCACCCTCCATTAGATTTCACAAGATTACATGAGAAAATCCACATGTCTTTAGCAGTTTTAAGCAGATTTTAAGAGAAACAAGTTTGGTAAGATTTTACTGGTTTTGAGAAGTTTACATGTTTTCAGCAGTTTTGAGCAGATTTTAATGGAAATATAAAATAAAGTTAATAAGATTTCATGAGATTGCCCAGTTTGAGCAGATGTCACAAGTTTATATGGAAAAATTCACATGTTGTTAGCAGATTTTAAGAGAAACAACATTCATATTCACCAATTTTCAGGTTTTAAACGAATCCATATTAAAACACAACCCTTTACCCTATTTCTCATGAAATCCTGTGAAATCTTTTAAAAACGTCCCTTCTTTTAGACTTGTGCAATCTTGTAAAATCTCATAAAAATCTGGCTTGCTAAACATAATGAAATCTTGTAAAACATCTAAACATGAAATTTTATTGTCTTTTGTCAAAAAAACCACTTCAAAACTTTTAAAAACTGATCAAGTTTTGATGAGATTTTAAGAGATTTTATTGGTTTGAAGAGACTTGACCTGGCAAAAATGTATGCCACATGACAACTGACAAATTCTCATGATGTTTCATATGAGAATCATTTTCAAATAATTACTGACTACCGAAAACTCACAAGATTTCAAAAGATCCTATACAATTGGCACAATCAAATAACAATAATATAAAATATATAGGGACTAAAAGACAAAAGCCTGGACTCTAATTTTTAATAAAAATCTTTAAAAAATACTAAATTTCAATTTTCTGCGGCGCTATAACACCTTTCATTTTTACGATTTCATGTCAAATTCTCAAAAAATTTTGCCTGTGCGCATTGAAGCATGGTTTTGACATCAAATTTTAATCGTCCCCCCTATACATTTTTTTTTTACTTCAAATTAAGTTTTTTTTATTATTTATCCTTAACCCCCCGCCCTGAAGTTAATTCCTGGGTGCGCCACTGATATAAACAGCACTAAAACCGTTTTAAGCACTTAAGAAAGTGGTTATAAACACTTTAAAAACGCTCAAACCTGGTTTTGTCGAAAAATATGTTGTTAACTTAGATGTTTTGTTTATTTTTTCTTTAAACTGACATATTTAATGACCGAAGGAAAAAGCTTTGGAGAAAGCGATTTTATTTAAAACCGTCCTTATATAAAACCGGTTTTAGGTGCGTATAAACGTTGCAAATTACTAGAAGACTTCAAATAGGGTTTGACTTGAAAAAATTGCAAAAAATCCAGTCATGAAGCTAAAAAAAATTGTTTTCAGGGTGTTCAAGTCTCGGTTCAAGTATCCTCGTACTTGGGGCTACTTGAACACTCAGCTTTATGTCGCCCTAAAATGAAAGGTAAGTGCTGAATGTTCATGTTATCCCGAAATATAACGCGTATGCTTGTAGGATTGTTTTTGTAAGAACGTGTATTGTAACATGGAGAAATAAACAGTGATATGAACTAGAACGCAACTTCTAAGGAAAATAAACTTTAAAAAATGTCGCCTGGTAAAACTAAACTAATTTTCTGAAGAAACTTACGCCACTCTATGTTCAAGTAACCCCGTTTTACGGTATATCTCAATGCATGCATTATGTCGGTTATCTAATTCTCGAAAATATTTGCCATATTATTTTTTTTAAAGAAATTTGCAACTTGCAACTATCTCAAAAACGTTTGACTTACATTTACAGATCTATGGTTTCGTCTGTGGTTTCATGAATTTAAATATATTTAATTCTGTAAAATAATTGACGTAATACCAGGCATGTTAAAAGGTCTAATAGTTCGGGAGTTAGACGTTAGACGAAAACTAAAAAATAAAGGTTACATAATAAAAAAGTTAGTGGATATTATTGAAAAAATAGTTCTTTATAATATTTGCCTCAATAAAAATTAAATTTTTAAATGCAAAAAAGTTTTAGCTAAGGTGAATAAATAACAGAAAACAAAGAATAACGAGCTTTCCCTCAAAAAAGGTAATGGTAACCGTAGACCCGGGTTTCGCACTTGTGGGGCTCATCAGTACGGTGCTAAGAATTAGGAGATGAAATGATGATGAAAAAATCTGAAAGAAGATTCATGTAGAAAACAACCATCTGTCAAATTGAAGAATCGGCAGATGTACCTTCAATTTGAAGGAAAGTTAAGCGTCTCTACGGAGACAGATATAATTATCTTGACAGATATCCTGAGCTCTGGAGTTGATAAATTCAAAAAAGATTTAGCGAAGGTGTATAAATAACAAAAAACAAAGAATAGCGAGCTTTCCCTCAAAAAAGGTAACGCTAACCGTAGACCCGGGTTTCACACTTGTGATGCTCATCAGTACGGTGCTAGGAATTAGGAAAATTTGACAGATGGTTATTTTCTACATGAATCCTGTTTCAGATTTTTTCATCATCATTTCATCTCCTAATTCCTAGCATCGTTCTGATGAGCACCACAAGTGCGAAACCCGGGTCTACGGTTAAGTACCATTATCTTTTTTGAGGGAAGACTCGCTATTCTTTGGTTTTTTATTAAATTTTTAATTGTTCAGAATTTAAAAAAGTAGCAAAATTGTAGACTACTTATTTTTATGCAGAGAAAAATGGCCAATATTTTTTTGCGACCATCTTGGAAAACAAAGCTTTCCGGTGATCAAATTTAGGCAAACTTTTGTAATGTAAAGTATACTAAAATGTTCAAAAACCTTTTGTGCCAATTTCTTTGAGGTCAAACCTTATTTGCAGTCATATATTATACTACTTTTTGTTTGTACCAACATTTTTCTATTAGGTAATATTGTTAGCTCAAACTGATAGTTATTTCACATTATTATAGGTAATTCATATTCAATGACAGTCCCAAAATATAGCAGTGTTTGCAGAAATTTTGCAACATTTTTAATACTAGGTCAGTAAAGTAGTTTATTGCAGGAAAACCCGCATCACTCATTAAATTTCATAAATAAATTACAAAATCTGCTATTTCTGATGCAAAAGAGTATTGGGGAAAAATATATTTTGTGAGAAATCCAAATTGTTCATACAAACTTGACAAATAAATTAACATATCTCTTGAGTAATTAAGTACGTATAAAATTATTCCTTTTTAAATAACTGCTCCCCGCCACGTATCTGAAACCTTGCCAACCATTTTTTAGGCCTAGGACTAAAGCTGAGACAATTTTCTTTTAGAGACTTTGTGCATCTCTTATGAAAAATCCCCGTTAGGTGACTATCGCTTGATAACGCGTTGTGATGTAGCTAAAGTCACGTTATTTTTAAGGCAGCATTTTTAGTTTTTACACGCCGCCTTTGATTTGTTTATAGACGACTTTATACGGTATTTATTATTATCAAGATTTACAAAGAGAATTTGTCCAATAATATTTTTCATTTAAGGGTGAATTTGAATAAAAAATGCGCTTCTTCCAATTACTTAATCTAAAAAACTGTTGATCAAATTTGTATCAAATTATGTACCGTGAAAGTATAAAGCATTGTCCCGGAACGTAGTCACATCAATCGAATCAATTTGACATTCTTTTTTGTTTTTGGTCTGTCTTTTCCACAATCAGTAATTGGTATTTTTTACCATGATTTTTCATAATATATTAAAATTTTGTTTTTTAAAATTTTTGTTAATAGAAAAAGTAAAGTTATATCATTTTTAGATGGGTTTCAAGTCCCCCTGTAAACATGATATACATTTGCCTGCTTTTTGTATTAGCCACACACTTGTTTGAACCAAAACAAAAGTTACTAGGATGTTACTCCGTTGTTTTTTTAGTCAAAATAAAATGTTTTCGTTTTTTTTTGCCTGTTTTTGCTAAAAATATAGTGTTTTGATTTGTTCAGTGCTGTTATACAACCGGAATGACTAGTGTTTTGCCTTCCATAAGTGATGTGCGATAACCCTTTTTATTATTAGCCTCAGAGTTAGGGGAATTTTGTCAATACCAACTTATTTAGGCTCACAAATATCAAGTACATGTAGCGGTCATTTTATTTACAGGATATTATCATTCCACTTTTGTTTTTACTTTCGTGGTTGCGGTGTAAACAGCTGAGTGCCAAGAACCACACTTAAAATAATAAAATCATACCTCAACTTCGGCTCAAGAAAATTGGAAATGTGACTTATAAGAGCCGTATTTATAGTCGCTCCCAAGTCTCCCTTCTTCCTTGGGAAATGTAAATTTTTTATGGGCGAAGGAAGGAAGGAGCCTTGAGGAACAACTATGAATACCATCCTTAAAGCTACTTATGCTGTACTTCTGGACAGTTTTTTCAAAATAATCTTCAATGCAAGTACGTTCTTTGCTCAGAGTCTTCACTTGAACTCTCTTGCATTAATATTATGGCTCACCACTTCATTGTACTGTACCTTGTATTAACCAATATGCATAAAAAAATATCTTGGTTTGAATAAGTTATAAATAAACTGGAAAAAATAAATAATCATAAAGTAGGGTTATGTTTAATCCAACGAAGATTTTCCACCGACTCCCGAAGCCGGTGGCGATCGGTGCAAACATTTGTTGGATTGGTGAAATCCATCGAAAAACTTAGGAACTCTATTGTTGGATTGGTGAAATCCATCTAAAATTTATGAACTCTTTTGTTGGCATCGGTGGACGACCGGTGGATTTACAAACTCGCTGTAAACGAACTAGTGTTAGGATTCAAATTCACTCTTAAAATATCTTATTCTTGGGTTTTTTACCGTGAATTTTAATTATTAATAATCTTTAAAAACTCTCAAACACAACACATTTCTTACGAAATTCTAGCCAAATAAAATGATCAAACAAAAACTGACACTTATCTTTACAATTAAAAAGGATCGCTGAACATATTTGCATTCAAAAATTAATTTAAATATTTTGTTTTTCTACTTAACGTTTTACTGTTACTGCGCTGTACTGATACGGTATTCACCCGCAGGTAATTTTTGCGCCTATAATTTTGATTCCTGTTTACTTTATCGCTTATTTCAGGCATGCGCAGTTACGAGGTAATAACGGAATCCCTTACTAACCGATAAAGTTTGACGTTACCTGCGGGAGAATACCGTATCCCTTATAATTGACATGGTTGCCGATAGTAAAACGTTAAGTAGAAAAACAAAAAAATTAGATTGATTTTTGAATGCAAATATGTTCTGTATTTTTTTTATTTATAAAGATAAGTGCCAATCTTTGGATAGAATTTCGTAAGATGTGTAAAACAGTGATTTGCACTGGCAACTATGGCAAGTGGTTCCGATCTGCTTATCATAACCTCCCTTTTCTCTGTTGTGTTTTTGAGTTTTTAAAGATTAATAATAATTAAAGTTCATCCTAAAAACACAAGAATAAGAAAAAAATATTATTGGACAAATTATTTTTGTAAATCTTTATAATAATAAATACCGTATAAAGTCGGCCATAAACAAATCAAAGGCGGCATGCAAAATCTAAAAATGCTTTATTAAAAATAACGTCACGTTAGCTACATAACAACGCGTTATTAAGCGATAAAGTCACTTAACGGGGATTTTTTGTAAGAGGTGCAAAAGGTTTCTAATATATTTTGTATTTTCGTGACCTTCATAAAGTAAAAGTTGAATATGTCTTTGGTATTATTATTCTTGTGAAAATTGAAACATATAGGAGGGATCTTATGCCTGAAAGAAGCCACAGCTAATTTAAGGACGTAAGTACGTATTCGGCATCATTTACATTAGTAATTGAATAATAATTTAAAAAATAGAATCAATTTACCTTTTAGATGACTCCAAAATTTTTCAAATGTTTTTAAGACTTAAGGGGGGTTTATCCAACTTTCCATATTGAGAATTTATAACCTAAGCACAATTTTATTCATAGTCATAATGTTAAATACATTATTCTTAATAGAAGTGTTTACCCAAGTTTTCATAGTTATAATTCACAATTCATAAGCACAGTGCATAACTAAAAAGTTGGTTAATTTTAACTTTATGCACTATCAATATGAAAAAAGCAAAGAAATCATTTTGGTTGGTTGATTTCAAAATGAGAGTGATTGATTTTAGCTGATATTAGAAATCAGAAATTTAGCAAGAAGGAAGAATACCTAACCTGTTGAGGTTAGATAAAGAAAAACATTTTTTTGTTCTTCTTTTTTGTCAATAATTAGTATGTCAATTTTCAAAATTTATCCTAATGCACTATGCTTTAAATTATGTATTAACGCTAAAATTGTGCTTATACACTATGAATTAAAGTTATGAATTATCAATATGCAAAGTTGGGTAAACCTGCCTTTATTTAGTTATTCAAAAACAAACGAGAAAATGTTCTATCTTAAACTAAGTATCTACTTTATGGTTCTATTAATAAACAGCCGTGCAAGCAGCAGTGCAAAGATTTTATTATTGGAAAAATTAGTGCTAATTAAGTGCTAACTAAATGCCAAGTCACAAAATTTTGTGCTCTTGTAGTTTCCGAGATATGACCAACACTGCTAGCTACCTGTTAAGGCACCATGCTAGAATGGTCCAGAAAGATAGTACCCTGAGGAAAATTTTTAGCAAAGCAAATAATCTTGCTAGAATAAAAAAGTTGTTTGCTAAAATAACAAGATAAGACTTTTTGTTGCTACTATTACTAAACATTCTTGTTGTATCGGAGCTACTTTTTTATTCTAGCAAGATTGTTTGGCTAAATAGGCGCCAAGCAGAATCACTTTGCTAAAAATTTTCCTCAGGGTAAAGTGATCTGGATGGTCCAGAAAATTAAATTCTAATTAAATTCTGCCATTTCAAAACTTTTTTCTGCATATTTTTTAAAATTACCTTGGTGCACTGCTAACCTTAGATCATACACATATTTGAGTTCTCGTGAAACAAGACGTTGGTGGTGTTTTTGATATTGCAATGAATTAGTGGTATTTAGGTGCTAATTAAATGCCAAGTAACCAAATTTTGTGCTCTTGTAGTTTCCAATATATGGCCTGCACTGCAAGTTAATTTTAAAAAATATGCAGAAAAAAGTAAAAAAATATAGAATTTTCTTATTGAAATGACCTGACTGATTTTCTCTCAGACTAATAACTAAAGAGAGACCAAACATTCCCTATTGAAATCCTCTAATGTTTACAATCCAACACCCTTCTGGACGATTATATGAACAGAAAAGAGATAGAGCAATAAAACGGCAACACTGTCAAAAATTTCTTTTCCCATTACCAGTGGCGGCGTTAATTTTAATTTAAATATATAAACGTGAAAACGAGATATAAGGTAGGGTTGGTCGGATTTTCTTATTCAAAAGAATTAACTGCCAGAACTTGCATAACCACAAAAAATAGATTTATTCAAGGATAAAGTTTAGTTTGAGGAATGTAGGTATTTACGAACAGATCAAAAGTTTACCAAAGAGCACTTGAAATGATTTTTAGGTCAATTATTCAAGATGGCTGTTATATATTTTTTTTAATTGTGCAGTATCCCACAAAACAAAAGTAAAAAAAATATTTTCATAGCAAAAAAAAAGGTTAATAACCCGTTTTATAACGTTTCCGTTTAACGTGTCCAAAAAAAACACGCTAATAAACGGCTTATTAAGCGTTTTTTTCACTATGATAATAATGTCTCTTTTAGTTTTCTTTAGTGGAATATAAACTTTAATTATCAAATTAAGAGAACTTTTTGTGATGTTAATTATGAAAATTTTAAGGCCAACAAATTTTATTCTTTACACATTGGCTGCATGTTCATTTCTGAATACAGAACACAAGGAAAATTTAAGGAAGAGGTAAAAAATTAATTACTAGTAGTTTTTCAGGAAACAGGAGTCAAAAGGCAAAAAAATAAATAATAAATATTAATGAAAATAAAAATAAGATTGGCTCAGAGTAAATATCTCCAAAACGGTTTTATTCACATTATAGAAAGTACCCAGGTACCCATTAAAATACAAAAAATACCTGCCCCAGTACCTGACTATCAGCACTTGGTCTTATTGTCTTCTCTTGTTATGTATAAATTATAATAAATAAATATTTTACCTGCTGCAAAAGGAGCAAAATTATCTGGTACTTTTGTTTCTTAAAAAAGATTAGTATTAGTCTTAGATTTTTGATGTATTAATAGTATAATCATAAGCTTTTTACGCAGTTTTTTACCTCATACTACGCTCATGACTAACGTAAAATGACAGGATCTTTCTTACCTCCGAAATATTAGTTCTGGGCTGGAATATCCGCTTTTATTGCATACCAGGCAATGGTAAACCATTTTGTTGGTCCTCAAAATAGCTTGATACAGTTCTTTTTTCACAAATAGTCACAATAAAATACAAAAATCACCGAACAACACAAACCCCCGTTAACAACAACGCCGTCAGCTGCAACCAAACATGTCGGCATTTATTCGCGGCTCGTCGAAAAAACGTTGCCGGCTTGTGTTCTTTTTTATAAATCTCGAAATTCTACTTATTAAAAATTTAAAAAAGTTAATTATTGAGACTAAAAATTAGGACTAAGAATTAAGTTATTAGCATAAGAAAAATTATCCTATATAAAAATATGTCAAATAATCAATAATATTATCAAAAGAGCTTCAAGAAGTTTATGAATTGTTTTGTTTCTAGGGAAACCCCGCGGTAAATTGGCAACCATGTATTTTTTGGGAAATAAACATTGTGGCTGGTTGATCGGGGTAATATTGTTTACTGTTATATCTCATTTTTTTTTATTAATCTGAGGATTTTCTGAACCATTTAGAATCATTCGAACATGGTGTACTGCTGTCTTTACCAGGTAGCTAGCAGTGCAGGTTATATCTCGGAAACTACAACAGCACAAAATTTTGTGCATTTGCATTTAATTAGCACTAATTTTTCCGATCATAAAATCGGCGGTCCTCTCTATATTTTTTTACATCAATTAGAATAACAACAAATAATTCTATGTTCACCTTCCTTCTGGGCCTATTTAAGTTTTTTATTTTGTTGTAATTTTCGACAGGAAGCCTAGTTTGTTCGACATGGAAAAACATCATGGAAGAAGTGGACAACACCGCCAAACTGATCAGGCAAAACGCAGATAATGTGGAAACTAAAGCTCTGGACGCCCTGAACGCCTTGTATGCGGAAAAAAGAAAAAATAGGAAGCTTTATCATGAGGAACACAATAGGATACTACAACAGTTTCAACATGTAAGTACACAAAAAAGACCTTTTAAAGGAAAAGCTAGAAGAAACATATACCATACCTAGAGTCCGTTTCATTTTTATTGAGACAAAACCTAACCTCAATGACCCACTGAACAAAACCAGGTTTGAAATAAATAGAAATCCAAGTGCCATAGATTGTTGTTTGTTTTCAAATTTGAAGTTTTTTTTTAAAGAAATTTTGGCCGAAAGAGTATTTGTCACCTTCCAATTTTGCCACCAATAAACTATACAATGAGCTTCAGGCTACTGCGAACATAGGGGAAACTATGATGGGGTCGAAGCACGCTGCAGTGTTATCTTTTTGAAATTTATTTTGTTTTATTTTTGCCTTGCTCGAGAAACAGATTGGTAAGTTCTTAAGTGAAATAATGTGAAAAAGTGCAGATGATCAAATGGTTCTATCAAGGCAGATCATTGAGACTTATTCAAGAAGTCTTTTTGGTGAATTTTGTAAATCGCCCAGAACCTAGTTTATCAACGATTCATAGGTTTGTGCAGAATTTTGAAAAGTTTGGTTGTGTAGCGCCAAGGAACCATAAAAAACCCACTGTTTTGAATGACGAACAGGAGTACGAGATGTGATGATTTGCGCTGCAATGCATAAAATTTTTCCGGAGGACAACTATCGTCGTATGGAATTTTGCGAAACCATGATGAAAAGAGCTAATCGTGATGAAAACTTTCTGAGATCTATTCTTTTCAGAGATGAAAGCACTTTTCCATTATTGAATCGTTATAACCCAACACACGTTCAATATTGGTCGAGGAAAAATTTGCATTTGTATTTGTATTTTTGTGGAGTTATATAAAAAATAAAGTTTTCAAACTATCACTCCTAACATGCTTCGAAACGTTAGAAGGGATTTTTATAATTGGCTCGAATATTGTCTAGCCGAGCAAGGGGGACTCTTCGAACATTTGCTCTAATTTTTTTTGACTGGGAGAATCTTTCTGGTTTTTAGAATGTACTATTTTATTTTGAGACCTTGCTTTTATTTTGTTTCTCCTTATTATTTTCATTGTAACTCGTTGTTAGTGATAAATCTGAGCAGTTAAAAATAAAACGTTCTAATTTATCAGTGACAAAAAACAAGAAAATTACGCTATCAAAATTTGCGTATTTATTGAACAAATTCCGGTTTCATCGACTACGCTCCACATCGCACCGTGGTAAGAGGCGTTCTAAACGTAAGCCGCGAACGGCGTGTCTCTGCGTGGACACTGGAAAATTGGACTAGTTCCGCCCTATGTTCGCAGTACCCTGAAACTCACACTTTTTTTCTGCACAAACCTATGAATCGTTGATAAACTAGGTTCTGGGCCATTTACAAAATTCACCAAAAAGAGTTCTTGAATGAGTCTCAATGATCTGCCTTGATAGAACCATTTGATCATCTGCACTTTTTCACATTATTTCACTTAAGAACTTACCAATCTGTTTCTCGAGCAAGGCAAAAATAAAACAAAATAAATTTCAGAAAGATAACACTGCAGCGTGCTTCGACCCCATCATGGTCGTACGACACGACGAGAGTAAATTGGACTAGTTCCCCCTATGTTCGCAGTAGCCTGAAGCTCATTGTATAGTTTATGACATGACTGACATGTTACAAAATGTTTCGTTATTTTTTGCTGGACAAGGCTGTAGATGTGGACAAACATTTTGAGTTGATGCATTCATGAAAGTGATGATTTTATCTCTAATAGATAAAACAGTGTGCACAAAAGTTTGATGAAATCTTTGTAACAATAATATCGACGAAATTTTTAACTTATTTCCGCAAACTACTAACCTTACTACTTAATTTTGCGCTAATAGATTTCCCTTCCATATTTTTTGCATAAAACGAATAATGTTGGGCTTAAAGCTCTTAAAACGAGCTCCAATAAAGCAAGGTAACTCTTGCAAATTTTTCCTATAAATATTAGTACGGCAATGTTTCTTAATGAATGCGCGGCGTCGGCGTCGGTCGTCCGGTTGTAAATCTAGAAACGGTCTAAAATTACCTTTTCACTAAAAATAATGTTAGGAATTGAGACAACATATGCAGAGATCCGTGAAAATGCGGTTTAATTTAGCCTGGGTACGGGCGACCGAACAATAAATATCTGACCTTTTCGAAAAGGCTTCTGTAATAGTTGCGTATTGGTTGGATAAAACCACAGCAATAAAAAGTGCAAGACCACTGATGTTTTTTTTGTAAAATTAATTCAATTCATAAATACCGAGACCATCGCCTTTTCAACCAAATTTATTTATACTGACCTACTGCAGCACTGTGTAGTTTTTTATAATTTTTTTCTTTCTTTTGAAAAAGGAGAAATTACATTATTTAATAAAATTACAGCGTTCACGCTCAAAACATATTTAAATATTTGACCAAACTTTTTGCTTACATATTCAATCACCTTTTTAATTTTTCCCACATATTTTTGACAAAATTGTCCCAAAAATTTTGTTTTGTGTTTGTGTGTTTGCAATCCTCAAAACCTGCACTAATCAGAAAAAAAGTTTTTGTCACGGTTTTTGGGGATAAAAGTCAAGGTCTTTTATTAAAAATTGGTGGATTGTGCCCAGTCAGCATCCCTGTCAGCAGTCCAATGTTCTTTTGGGTCTTGCTAAGTCGATAACTTTTCTGAACTTCTAGGCTTTTGGCGTACATTCCTGCGCATGTTATCTGGCTGACAGTTTAGAGCCATCCGCGTAGCAGACCCTGCTTAATTCCGTTCGGAATTCTTGACCTTATACTTTTTGTCGAACCTCCATGGTTTAAGCGGTGCTTTCACTGGCAGTCTTAGGAGGGACAACTCTTTCGTCGCCAGTCCCTCGACCGTCAGATGGCCCTCTCTTTCCTCCCTGCTCTTCCATAGACCCTGGTCCCTTAATCGCAGGTGCGTCGCCATCGCCTCCTTCTTGATCCAAGTTGGAAGCGAGAGGAGACCCAAGATTGTTTCCAGGGCGTCCTCATTTCACCGGTTATCCCTTTGCAGGAGAACCCTTGTAGGCTTATGAGCTTTTTGAATATGGTCAGCTTCTCTACAGCGAGCCACCAGACCACTGATCCGTATTGGATCCTTGGTCTTATGATTGCCGTGTATATCCAGTGTAGGATCCTCGGGCTAATGCCCCAGGTTCGACCGACCACTAGGCGCAACTGCCATAATGTTGCCTGGACTTTAACGGTTATTCTGGCAACATGCTCGCTCCACTTGAGTCCCTTGTCCAGGGTCACCCCTAAATACTTAAGTTGTGATACCAAAGTTAGGGGTCTGCCATACATTATGGGAGCTCTGAATCCCTCTAGTTTTCTCTTTCTGGTGAATAGGATCATCTCGGTCTAACTATGAATTCAATGACGCCTGTTATTGATATAAAGGAAGTATGTTTAAGATTATCCTGGTTGACATTCTAGAATATAAATAGGACCTCCTGTTCATAATACCGCAGTGTTGTTTTCTGTGTAACCTTAAAAACAGCAAAGATTCGCGTCAGGTCAAATTTTTAGTAGTTTTCAATAAATCGTAATTCTCGAATATGCTGGATATGGACCATTATTTATATTTTTTTTTTGTATTTATTTAATTTCAGTCCGGAAAATAATACATTACATCACTAGTCCCGTAAAATATATTTACCGGACTGAAACTGAAATTTAGTATTTTAACTAACAGGGTTATTTCTGAACAATTTATTTATTTGTTTCATATTGTATTGTAATATACTCCATTACGTTATCGGTTTCAGTCCGGGAACATTACATCACTAGTCCGGTAAAGTAACTAAAAAAAATAAGAATAAATTAATGGATTTACCACTTACAGTATGAAATAATACGTTATACGATACACGGCCGTGAAATGTCATTAAACTACTCGTCTAGAAATACCGGACTCGGATCCTTCGTCGCCTTGTCCGTAAACATCTAGACTTGTACTTGAGCATTTCCCGGTCTTGTAACGTAAATCACTATTATATTTTTATTTATGCAGTTGATTGCTTATTGTATCTCTTGCTGTATTCTTTCACCTAGAAGAGGTTCGAAGCCTTCGCTAGGTTCAGCACCCTCTTTACAAGTGTCCTCTGGCAGCCTCCCTCCTGCCTTTAGCTGAAACACTAAAACCAAACCAGGTTCAGTTCGATAAAGTTACTTTACCGGACTAGCGAGTTTATGTATTTTTTCCCGAACTCAAACCGATTACGAAATGGTGTATATATATATATATATATATAAAATATAAATTGTCCTTATTCAGCATATTCCAGAATTACGTTTTAATGAAAAATACTGTTTTTAAGGTTACACAGAAAACAACGCCGCGGTAGTATCAATATTATATTCTATTTATATTCTTGAATGGCAACCGGGATTATCTTATTATAGTGCTTTATGTCAATAACAGGCTTTTATTAATTTTTGATTCAATGACTTGTTGTTCTTGATTTAAAGGGAATGTCATTAGGACAATTAAAAAACAAATGCATTTAGTGCACAATAGCTAACAAAATTTAAATCTTTTGAAACACTAGTATAAACAGACTTTGGCTTTTAACCTCAAAAACCGTGACAAAATAGTATATTTCCTAACAAGTGCGGGAATGACGCTTCTCGCACGTGTTAGGATCAAAATTTTTTCTACTGGGGTAAAATTCTTATTTAAATTTTATTTTTTAAAAATGAAAAAAAAAATGCGACATCTAAATTGGTTTTGACAAGGTAGTGTTTTTGACTGACACTGATAAAAAGTAAGTGCGGGAATATCTCGGGGTAAATTCATTCTCGCACTCAGTGCGGGAATGAGACACTTTACGAACTAAAATGCGTGCGAGAAGTAGGTACTTCTATTTTTATGATTAGTGCAGGTGTTGTGAGATTGCAAAAACCCAAACATAAAACAAAATTGTTGAGAAAATTTTGTTAAAAATATGTGCAAAAATTGAAAAAAGTGGCTGAATATGTAAGCAAAAACTTTGGTCAAATATGTAATGTAATAATAAATATGTTAATTTAAATAAAATATAAAACAGTATGAAATTAAACGTACTACGATACACGGCCGCGTGAAATGTCATTAAAGTACTACTAGAAATTCTGGACTCGGCTCCTTCGTCGCCTCTTGTCCGTAAACATCTAGTGCTTTTGTGCTTTAATAGACCATTTCCCAGCCTTTTAAAGTAAACTGCTATAACCAAACAGTTGTTAAGACAAATATAAAAAAAAGTTAGTAGTAGTAGTAAATAGGGGGCAGCCCAAGACCTGGCAAGTAGGCCCAATCGGTCCCTTTTTACCTTACCCCAGCCCAGCCCCCTAATCCACCACCTGTACTTGTACCGCTTGTACGGTAGTGGGCTCTCCGGGCCTTACAGCACTTGAGAGCTTGTAGGTTCTCAGCATTCAGGTTCCGTTGTCCGAGTAACTGATGCCTCATCCTATGCATGCATGCATGCATCGCACTCCGCAATGAGGTGTCGGGATGTCTCCTCCGCCCTCCCGCAGGCCTGGCAGATAGGGTCATTCCCGATCCCGATGCGAGTCAGATGCTTACTGAGTCGGTTGTGGCCGGTCAGTATTCCTGTCAGTATCTTTTCGTGTCCTTCCCAGGAGCCATTTGAGTGGCCGCGTCCGGTCCGTCGATGAATTCTTTGAACTGTCTGCATCCTCTTTCGCTCTCCCAGGAATCTGCCAGTGCATCATTAGCCCATTTAATGAGTCGACTTTGCAAGTGTCTTCTTGTTATACCTAAGAGTGGTTCCGACCCCACGTATGGAGTGCTGGCCTCGATCCGAGCGAGTTCATCCGCCTTTTCGTTGGCCGACACTCAGTAACTCTCTTGTCTTAACTCAAGGCTTCCAGTGCTTCTACACACTCTTCCACCAGAGTTTTGGCAATTTTTGGCGCACTAAGTGTCTTTCGGGCCGCTTGGCTGTCGGAGCATATGTACACATGTTCCTCCAGACCATTGCGAACCTCTTATAGTGTTGTCGCCATTATAATGGCGTATACCTCGGTTGGGAAGACGGTAGCTTGCTCTCCGAGCGGGTAGCTCATCCGAACTTCTCGGTCTTGCATGTAGACCCCCGCCCCTGTTGTCTCCGGAGCCATCGGTGTAGCATATCACAGCGTTCCTCTCGAACTGTTGTTGGAGGTTCTCACTCTGCCAGAATTCCCTATCGGGAACCCTGTACCTCTTATTGAATCTCCAGGGAATTCGGGTTAAAAAAAAGTTTTGTCGACTACAAACCTAAAATTTGTATTCTTCCTTGAAAAGCATAAGGCTTACTTACCACGTTTTCACGTGGAACTGAATATGTTTTGAACACGATTTAAGTTTTTGACATTTGCCCGATGCATTTTGAGGTTATTTTTTGCCTATTTTACTTGTTTGTTTTTTTTTAAAGCCAATAAGTTTACGAAACAATAATAGAATTAAAATAAAGGTATATACCGGGTGTCCCAAGGTGAGTAACCTATTAGAATATTTTGGAAATTATACAATGAAAACTTTTCAAACTTTCTATTCTAATATAAGTCCATGTAGACTTTATCTATGAAATACTTTCATATTTACAGTGTTGCCATTTGCAGGAAAACTTGGCAACAACTTTCTTATTTTAAATTGAGCACCCTGTATATTTTTGCATTTTTGGATTCTACCAAACATTTTAGGTACATTTTATGTATATTGTCCTATACCTATGTTCAACTGTTTTTAAAATATTGACAGGTGAAAACTGAAATTTTTTAACTGACATCGAAACGTTTTAGGATAGAGCAAAATGATTTTTTACACTTCTATCTTGGTTTTTCACAAGCTATCGTTTTATATCTAAACCCAGGGTTAAAATATCCCAAGGTTAGTTTAACCCTGGGTTAAAAATAGTATAAAACGATAGCTTGTGAAAAACCAAGATAGGAATGTAAAAACCGTTTTGCTCTATCCTTAACCGTTTCGATGTTACGGGCTGTCAAAGTTAAAAAATGTCAATTTTCACTTGTCAATATTTTAAAAACAGTTGAACATAGGTATAAGACATTATACATATAATGTAACTAAAACATTTTGTAGAATCCAAAAATGCAAAAATATACACGGTGTTCAATTTAAAATAAGAAAGTTGTTGCCAAGTTTTCCTACAAATGGCAACACTGCAAATATGAGAGTATTTCATAACGATAGTTTACATGGACTTATGTTAGAATAGAAAGTTTGATAATTTTCCATTGTATATTTTCTGAAATATTCTAATAGGTTACTCACCTTGAGACACCCGGTATACCTACTGTTTGCAGAAATATTGCAAGTGCTAACAGTTTATTATTGGTGTCATCAGTCAGTTCAGATAATATTCCCGTTTTCATGCAGTTGGATAACTCTACGATCCCAAAAAAAGCGGTATTTAACTTGAGCAGGGTCAACGACAAAGAAATTCATTTCGCCGCGTTCGTATTGAAAACGTGTCCAGTTTTACATGAAAACGTAGTAATTGTTAAAAATACAAGAGAGAAATTTCAATTTTGTTGGTATTTACGCTATTTTCCAAAGAAATTACTAAAAATCTGCTTGTTTATGTTTGTAGTGAACCGATCGTTACTGTATAATGATGTATGCCGATTTAAAAAATATGTACAGATGTACAAACTAGTGAAAATAATAATACCAACAGAATTTTAATAACAATTTTTATCAGTAAGTTACATCATGTTTGCGGATTGTAAAACAACAACAGAAGTCATAAATAAAAGTAATATACAACCGCGCTGGGCTCAGAGAACTAAGAGTTGGGTAGAAAGTGATTCGACCACTGCGCATCCAGATAAATTGTTGCCAAAATTCTTGAAATCCGGGAAAAAGTCGGGAATTCGTTGGGATCGGGAGAAATCCGGGAAAAAGTCGAAACATTTGCTAAGAATTCCTGAATTTTTTAGAAATTTTCGGTTGTATGTTCGAGATTCTCTAGGATATAAAATCACACATAACTTTTACTAAAATTTTGACCTGCGGCGCTGGATTCCGGTAATATAATATAAAACTTTGCGTATTTTTTAAAAATATTCTTATACCCATCTGTCGGGTTATCGCCTGCAGTATATTAGAACAAAAGAACTAGTAGTTCCTCTGTGACTCAATGAGTTTCCCGACCCTCTTCCTGCAGGGTTCGGAACTCTTTGGAATATGCCAGTCCCGCCAATTCTCTCCAGTATTGGTGGAACTTATTCTCCATCCAGCTTGAGAGAACAGTGTTGACTACGTTGTATGATTGTTATTCCAACGGCTAGTTCGGGGCCAACGAAAACGGCGGAGGTCGCTTCGCGCGTCAGCTGGTCGGCAGTCTCATTTTCCCGATGTCCAGAATCTCCCGGAATCCTGACTCCAAAGCCAGGGATCAGTCCCATTTCTCTGATAAGCATGCGCATAAAATGTATAATTTTGAATCTAAAACTTCGAAGAGGTTTCAAGAAAAAGCACATTTTTTCGGGGGATGAGATCACTCCCCGGGATTGATCCCTTCTCTTGAAGGATCGTTCCTTCTCTTGAGATTCAAGAATTCGGCCCCGGCAGCTCCTAACGGTTCTCGATGAGCACCTATTGGATTCAAGAGCCTTAAGGTCCGCTTGACTGTCGGAGAGTATCTTTATTGATCTGTTGTGCCACTTATGATCTATCATCCAACATGCCCTTATTTCAATGGCGAAGAGTTCCGCCTAGAAGATTGTAGCCATCTGTCCAAGGCTATGTGTAATCCTGATATTTTCCCGGCTACAATAATACTGGTTTTTTGTTTTATCTACACAAAATTAAAACTTTTATTGTTATTAGTTGTAGTTGTCTCACTCCCTCCCGTCCTTACTATCGTGTCATACTTTGAAAAAAAATCTGGTCACCCCACTTATTATTTCAAATACGTACACCGAAAATGGTTAATTTTGAAGAACTAAGTCGAACTAAGTCGGGAATTTTAATTTACCTGGGGATGCTAAATGTTGAGGCGAAAATGCTAAAAATCCAACTTTTGTGTGAAGTTCTTTTTCGACATTTGACGGCTTGTCCAAATTCCACTTCGCGTCGTTTCTCCAACTGCCATTAAAAATATCAATCTCTGGCTGGTTTAAGTAAACTATATGTGGAGTAAATTATAGATAAA
Source organism: Oxystoma pomonae (assembly GCA_963921995.1). Taxonomy (NCBI): domain Eukaryota; kingdom Metazoa; phylum Arthropoda; class Insecta; order Coleoptera; family Brentidae; genus Oxystoma; species Oxystoma pomonae. Next base: position 111,347,355 of record OY998165.1, read on the forward strand.
ATATTATCTTTAAATATTTGTTGTGTCAATAAGGAACTTAATAATTTTCGCCGTTTCTAAAAATATATATATAACCTTGGGTTTTTTTAGGGTACTTATGTACTTTGTTATTAAACCGGAATTGTTTCCGAAAAAAAATTATTTTCTTTATTTAACAACAGAGTCAAACTTTTAGAACCATACTTTTCCAAAAACTTTCTCCTGCGGCTCTATATTTCGTCATATTTTTAAAATAAAAGTGTTCAAAATATTTGTTGTCAAAATAATAAAATAACACATAATTTTTGCCAAAGTGTTTGCCTGCGGCGGGGCGGCGTTGTATAGACTCCTGGATTAAGAGTTAAGTTGGTTAAGACTTATCTAAAATCGCCATTGGATACCTTTTGATCTCACTTACTACGTTTATACGCTCCTAAAACCGCTTTTATATGAGCACGGTCAGCGTTAGCGCAAGGCTGCCACCTTTGCACTTTTTCATAGAACATGTGGTTTTGAGGACTATGTGCAGACTTCAAAGTAGGATCAATTCTTATCCCAAGATTTACACAGTACTCTATAGGAATGTAACGGATATCTGTCCAGTGCTACGCATGAACAATTAGGTTTTACACGCCTGATAGGGAAGTCTGGAAGGAATAGATGTGTGTCTTTTGCCCCCCGAATGGGACAGTCTGGTACACAGACAGCTCAAAAATGGGGGACAAGTCGAGGGCAGGAGTGTACTGTAAAATCACGGGGGCGAAGTTCCATATATAAAAATCTGGAAATGTTCGTTTCAGGCAAGGATATTTACATTTGCTCAGATAGTAGGGCTGCACTTACTATCAGGTCGGACAGTTAACTCTGCCCTTGTATTGGAGTGCAAACGTGTCTTGACAACTATGGCAAGACACAACAAGGTCAATCTCCTCTGGGTCCCGGGAAATGAAGAGGCCGATGGATTGATGATCCAATCCATCCGATACGGTAGGTCCGGAATCCATACTAGATATTCCGGCATGCCAAGTCATAACGGCTCTGAAAAGTGACTTAGACAGACGCTCTAAGGAGCTCTGGAATAGCACGCAGGGCATGAGACAGGCCAAGCTCCTGATTGGTGAGGTGAGTGCCAAAAAAACAAAGTCCTTGCTCCACTTAGGTAGGAAGGATGTGGGACTGGCAGCAGGGCTCCTAACGGGACAGTGTTGCCTTAACAAGCACCTATTATCTCCGAATGGGTAAAATCTGCACTAACAGGGAGAAAGATCCAGGCCAATCTAGGGGAGTCCAGGGTCAACATAGAGGCAACGGGAGGCTGCCCACAAAGCAGCTGCTTATCCCCACACCTGTGGTGTCTGATCATGGATACTCTCCTACAATGCCTAACTGCAGAGGAAGGATTCGACGCCCACGCATACGCCGACGAAGGTGTCGTGGAGGTGGTAGGCCGCCACCTAAACACCGTCTGTAACAGCATGCAAAAGGCGGTACGAATCATAGAAGACTGGTGTCAACAAAACGGTCTCTCTGTCAATCCAGGAAAGACTGAGATGATCCTGTTCACTAGAAAGGGGAAAATGGAGGGATTCAGAGCACCCAAGATGTACGGGAGACCCCTGACTTTGGTTTCAGAACTGAAGTACCTAGGGGTTACCCTAGACAAGAGGCTCACCTGGACACCACACGTTGCGAAATTGACCAATAAGGTGCAGGCAACGATGTGGCAACTGCGTCGAGTGGTTGGCCGCACCTGGGGTTTGAGCCCCAGAAACCTCCACTGGATGTACACGGCAGTACTAAGACCAAGAATCCAGTACGGATCCATAGCCTGGTGGCCAGCAGTGGAGAAGGTCACTACTAGCCTCAAGCTTAGGAGCCGACAGGGAACCATATGCAGAGGGATAACCGACGCTATGAGGACGGCACTCGAAATCATTCTGGGACTACCGCCGCTTCCGATCTGGATCAGAAAAGAAGCGATGGCGACCCACCTCCGGCTGAGAGATACAGGTCAATGGAGAGGAAGAGGGGAAGCTGCGGGGCGTCTTAGGATTGCCCAAATCGCCGAGAGAGAAATCCCTATGGCAGCGATTAAAACACAAAGACCAAAAAAACCCCTGGAAATTCAACAAGAGGTACAAAGTAGTCATCCCAGACAGGGAACTATGGCAGAGTGAAAACCTCCGCGAACAGTTCGAGGAGAACGCCGTGATTTGCTACACCGACGGGTTGAAACTGTCGGAGAGGCAAACCACAGGATCGGGGGTTTATGTGGAAGACCAGGAGGTTCAAAAGAGCTACCCGCTCGGAGAGCAAGCTACGGTCTTTCAGGCAGAGGTGTATGCCATAATAATGGCTGCAAGCATGGAAGAAATAAAAAACGGTAGGGAGGAGCATGTTTATATATGCTCCGACAGCCAGTCAGCCCTAAAGGCACGAAGGGCGCCCAAGATCACCTGGCAGAGGAATGTGTGGATGCACTGGAATCCTTGAGAGAGGGCAAACAAGTGACACTTATGTGGGTACCGGGACATATGGGGGTGCCGGGTAACGAGATGGCCGACGAGCTCGCCAGGATCGGGGCAAGCACCCAGTATGTAGGGCCGGAACCACTCCTAGGAACAACCAAGAGGCAATTGCAAAGACGACTCAATAAATGGGCCAACGATGCCATGACGACCGCTTGGAGAGCAGGAACAGGATGCAGACAGACCAAGGACTTCGTGAAGGGCCCGGATGTAGCCAAACAAAAATGGCTTCTGGGGAGATCGCGAAGGGACGCTGGTCTGCTGACAGGTATCATAACAGGTCACAACCGACTAAGGAAGTACATGACCCGGATCGCGGTGGAGAATGACTCAACCTGCCGGGCCTGCGGGCGGACAGAAGAGACATCTCGACACGTTATAGCGAACTACGAGGCATACCAGAGCACGAGATATCAGGTATTCGGTTTCCCGATCCTGAATGAGGAGGACCTGCACACGCTCAAATGGGACAAAATACTGGACTTTGCAAAAAGAACAGTGAGACCAAATGAGCAAACTTCCAGACCAGTGGTGCAGGCGGTGGATTAGGGGCAGGCTCGGGGTAGGGCAGAAAGGGCCCAGGGAGGCCTACTTGCCAGGCTTCGCTACTACAAGCACCTAGAGACAATGGGAATTGCCGAAGACTCAGAGTGTCGATGGTGCATGGAGGACGAGGAATCGTCCTTGCACGTCCTGCTGGAGAGAAGATTGCAGCCAAGAAAAATCTGTTTTTTTGCGAAAGAGGCAGGATTCGAGGGCCAAACCAAGGATAGTGGGAGTGCAATGGGCCCAGCAAGGTGGACTGCGTATATGGGAATCGTCCCGGCCGTATTTCTACATTCATTCATTTATTCACATAAGGACGCTTTTAAATAAAATCGCTTTCTCCGAGGATTTATCCATTTTTCATCAACTGTCAGTTCAAAAAGAAAACAAATAAAACAGGGTTGAGTATTTCTTTAGGCTGCGGCTGCGCTAAAGCATTTTACTGTTTATACCGACTCTAAAATCGGTTTTAAAATGATAAACCGCTTTCTTAAATCGCTTTGAAATAAAATCGATTTAGTGCTTACAACGGTTTTAATGGTGTTTATTCGACCAAATTTTCAAACCGTCCTTATATAAAAGCGCTTTAGGGGGCCCGTGTAAACAAAGAAATTGTCTTACTGGCCGAAAGATTTTTTAGAAAATATTTGTTTAAGCCGAGGTTAAGCCACAAGCAGAGTTCAGACAACAAACCTTAATTTATAGGAAAAGTCAAATGTCAATTAGTTTAAATTGGTGTAATGCTGCTGAATTTTTTTTTAAATATAATGAGTGAGAATAAACCAAATCTGGGTCGAACTGAGCTTGTGATAAACTAAAAACAATATGACGCCAAAAAGTGATTTATTTTTGGTAAAATTCTCAAAATACCCATTTTGTTGAGCCAACAAAACTATAAATATGGCATTATACAATAATTTTTACCTTACTCTGTGCAGGGGATTTTTTATAAACTTACCTCGTCATAACGTATTTAATGTTTGCCCTAGAAAGTTAAAACAAACACTGAATTAATTGTTACATTATTGCTTATTTTTTTTATTTGACATTTTTTTCCTGCTGTCACTAGGTAATGGCGTAGAACAACCCGACCCGACAATCTAAGATTTTTGTAATTTCTAAGTTTTACAAAAGATTGTCTTTCTATCCATATCACACACTTGGGGTCTGTCATTGATAGTTTTCCAGATATTTTATAATAAAAATTTTTACAAGAAAAACTTAACGGCCTTTCTCCACTTGGTATGGACGCCCACAGTTTATCGGAATGTGCAAAATCAAACCCGTTAAAAAAAAGAAAGTTCAATCATAAAATCATTCACTATAGAAACTGGAATTCGTTAAACCAATTTTTTATCCGAACCTTATTTCTTCAAACCCATTCAAGAAAACATTCGAAATTTATAAGACCCGTTTTTAATCGATCCATTGTTCATCAAACTCATTCAATATCAATCTCGTATTTTGTAAAACCCATTTTTAATAAAACCCGGAATTTGTCAAACCATTATTTTCAAAAACCGGAATTCGTAAAACCCGTTGTTTATCAGAAAATTTTTGAACTGGAGAACTGGAGCGTGACCTTCGGTCACTAATCCTAGCCTATCAATCAGCTGTTGATAGTGGTTTCTCCAGTCAATGTCAGTCAAATTATCTCTTTTATTATTGTCATGTTCATTGGCGTTTCATGAAAAATAAGAAGTCCCTCATATAATTAAGGACACTAGACATTCGCAAGTGTGCTAATCGTTTTTACATGATTTATTATTTACTTTTTACACATAGGTACCTATGTATTATTATAAAGAAATAGTTTAAAGTAGGTACTTTCAAAATCTTTCCGTTTCCATCTAGTTATAAAGTAAGTAATACTTTTTACCTAAAGGTATACCTACGTATTATTATAAAGAAACAATTTAAGTAGGGACTTTTAAACTCCTTGTTTTTAATCGAGGTAGTAGTTATAAAGTAATTACATAGCTAATAATAATTCTTCTGTATGATTCTTCTTAATGGTACTGATAAAACTTTTCCCGATTTCTCATCAAAACCCTTTATAGAGGTTGATCAGGATTTCTTCTACCTATATATTGTGATATAAAATAATTTCGTTTTGCATTTGTCGCAAAGTAAAGTAAGTAAAGTAATCTTTATTGTACTATAAAATGCTGTAAAAATACAGACGTACATTATCAAAAAATAAATGCTGATATGTACGTGGAGTACTTCAACAAACAGAAAAAAAACATACAAATTTGAACCGCGTTAGATAATAAAAAAAAATAAAATAACATTAAAAATACGCGCAAACTTAGAAACAAACATTTTAAAATCACAAAATAAATATTAAAAAAACACAAAATATGAACCGCAATATATATAAAATATATATATATAAATATATATAAAGAAAAATGAAAATAATAAAAAAACTTGTACAGGTAGCGTTCAATACGTTGTGTATAGATGTCACTTGCATTCCAGTTAAGAACAAATTTCTGATAAACAACGGGTCTTACGAATTCCGGTTTTGAAAAATAATGGTTTGACAAATTCCGGGTTTTATTAAAAATGGGTTTTACAAATTACGAGTTTGATAAACAACGGTTCAATTAAAAACGGGTCTTATAAATTTTAAATTTGTTATTGAATATGTTTGAAGAAATAAGGTTCGGATAAAAAATTGATTTAACGAATTCGAGTTTCTATAGTGAACGATATTATTACATTCTGATAAACCGAGGGCTTCCGTCCAGAAGAGTTTTTGGCTCTGCTTTTTTTTCAGGCTAACTTGATTGCGAAAGTTATTATCGCTACAGCTTTTTTGTGCAGGTCCCTTATAGTATCTCATTATTTTATTACTCAAGGATATGCATTGGGGCTAGGAAACTCAAAATCACAACTTAAAACTTGGAATACCTAGAACTTATTTTGATCTCATCAGTATGGTACAAGTCAGGTTATCTATATGGACCGAAATGCCTGGCCAGCTATTTAAAGTTGGCGTTGGAAAATACTACCTAGAATTTAAATGGCTGACTGTGGGTACATAAGCGATCTACCCCACAAAATAAATTAAAATATAAAAAATTTCGAAAAATGGATTGAATTTTGCTTTTTCGCTAACTAAGTTAGTATTTTAGGAGAAGATTAAAACTCGAGTGAGAAATATAAAGCTTTAGTGAAATGGTAAAACATTTTTTGAATTAATTACTTACCCATGCATAAAAATCTTAATTTCCACTCATATTCTCATAAATTAGCAGTATTACAGCTAGATATGATAAATCATAGTTGTTAATTATCGATTTATTTGTTCAACGACAATATTTATTTTTTTAACGAGTTTTTCTACAGACTGTCCCAAAATCCCAGCTTTGCAGAAAACTTTACTGAAATGTTGTATCCATTTCGGTCACCTAGTAAGGTCACTTCTGTTCTATTCTCGTTTTTTCATAGCTATAAGATTCCTTATTTACTGGTCAACGTGTAAAATAGAAAAAAAGTCCAAAAAAAAAACAAAACTTTGCAAAATAGAGCGTTTTAGCCATTAAAAATTGATTCATATTAGAATTAAATGGCCAACAGGTCAAACGCATCTATTTATGAAAATACCTGGGTTTCCACCTCAATAAGAATGGGGACAACTTGCAAGAATCAAACTGGTCCTATTATCTTTTATCAAAATAAAATCATTGTTGTGTAGTCGCGATCTTATTGTCTCTCTCCGAATTCGTATACTTGGCGTGAGACACTGACTGATTCCATTTGCAAAAGTTGAATACGTTTTCAATACAAATCACTTTGCGGTTTTCATGAAGCGATTTGAACGCGTTTTAAACACAGTTTGAGCTTTTGACATTTGCCTGACGTAGTAAATGGTATGGTGTTAGAACAACGACATTAAATAGCGCTAGAGCACAGTGAAATATAAAGAACTAATATGAGCTGTGTCCGAAGCCAACGTTCGAAGAGAAAAGGGTACGGAAGAAGGATAGACTCAGTAAATATTTTAACGCATCGGTATTGGTATACCTAACGCGTCCGAAACTAAGTCAAAATACACTACATTTTTCATGCCATGTTTCGAACGATGCCTGCTTCTTTGCCGGGTGCGATGCTAAAACAGCTGATTCCACTCGTTGCATACGGAGTGATGTACGTAACGTTACAGAGTCACGAACGTACGCAACGATTTCAATCAGCAGTGCTGTCATCGCACCCTTCAAAAAATCGGGCATCGTTCGAAACATCGCATAAACAAGTCAAAAATGCAGTGTATTTTGGCTTTATTTCGAACCCGTTAGATATATCGATAGCGATGCGTTGAAATATTTACTTTAACAGTTGGATTTACTAAGATCAAAAATACTACCTCCCACAGGTCTAAATATTTACAACTTTGGGGGATACTAAATTTTAAACCCAATTTTCAAAAACACTTACCCATACAGAAAAGACACACAATTATTTATTATTTTGTATAATTATTGCAAAATACCTCTGAAAAACTGCTTTTTCTCAAAATATACCATATTTTATTAGAAAATGCCCTAAAACTAAAATGGTGAATACGGTGTTTGAGGTTATAAAGTTAGTGATTTTTTAGACCACCTCTTGGGGGTGGTTTAAAGTTATAGCCCCCAGAAAGGATTGTTTTCTGGCAATTGGTAATAAGTTCGTTTATAATTTCCCTAAGTAACCATTTTTACAAGGATTAATTTATCTTATTTAATAACCCAACTTGTTCATTAACCAATAAAACACCTCCAATTTTGTTTAGAAAAATGCCATATTTTGAGCCATCACAAAAAGTATATTTATGAGGGCACTACGAGGCAAAACAAACATAAGTGAAAGTCACTGATTATGCACGAAAAATATACCAAACAAAAAACCCAAAACAACTATATTAATTTATTTACAAACTGAAATCAAAACATTGAGGTTATCTAAAAGCTCAGTCAAGAAAACCTTACTTTACTTACTTAAAGCCCACTCATTTCAAAGCTGTAGCTTTCATCAGTAGAGTTTGGTGCAAGCAGAGGTAAGAGATCCGAATTGCTGTTTGTGATTTGCACGCAGCTAATATTTTGAAACTGACATTTCGACAGTGACAAAAATGTAAACAAAACTTGCATTTAAGATTAAATAAATACAAAAATAATCTACTCCTTATTTTATTATTACCCATCTAAATCGTTGTGTGACATCAAGTATTAATTAGAAAATTAATTAACAAGGGTAAGTTTTAATTAGAGTGACATATAACCCCAATTTTAAATTTTTCTACAGAGTGTTTACTATTTAAAACCCGCGTAGGTTTAAATTTTTTAATTTTCTTTTCTTCTAAATTGAAACTTTTCTCTCAAATCCAATCAAAAGATTGTGTTAAGATGATTATTCAATAAACAAATTTATTCAAATTTCTTCTTATAGATCAAACTATGTCTAAAATTCAAGGAGTGTTGGTTTAAAATGCTTAAAACCAAAAATTTAACTTAAACTTAGGACCGTTCTAAAATAGACTAAACCCTTTTAGTAATTCCCACCGTTAAAGTAAATATTTCAATGCATCGGTATCGGTATACCTAACGCGTCCGAAACTAAGTCAAAATACACTACATTTTTGACTTGTTCATGCCATGTTTCGATCGATGTCTGCTTCTTTGCCGGGTCCGTGCGATTCCCAAACAGCTGATTCCACTCGTTGCGTACGGAGGGATGTACGTAACGTTACGGACTCACGAGGGTACGCCACTACTTCAATCAGCAGTGCTGTCATCGCACCCTTCAAAAAATCGGGCATCGTTCGAAACATTACATAAACAAGTCAAAAATGCAGTGTATTTTGGCTTTATTTCTTTAAGTGTCTAGTATCTATTATTTAACCTGTTTTGGCCATTTAAATTTGTTTTTGGCTGACAATTTTTCAAAAATAGGGTTTCCTTTAATTTTTAAGAATGTTTGTTTTTTTTAGTGAGCGTATTTTAGACACCTTGTATATTTGCACAGCGGTATTAACAGTAAAAATTTCTAGATTACGGTAAAACAGTTGTTAAACAAGGGTTTCTGTTTAAAATACGCATATATATGTACAGACATGGGTTTACAGTTAGGTTACCGAAGGTTGTGATTAGGAAACCGCATGTAACGTAAAGAACAAAACAATTAGTTTTGTTGGTTAAATGTAGTTTTTTGACTTCGGTTTGTCATTTATTTTGTATAGGTAAGTTGGACACGAAACTGCTATAGAGCACATCAACGTAGCATTTCAGGTTAAATTTACTTACACTTTTCCCTACACACAATGTACACAATTTTCTCTACCAAACAGAAGTTAAATCAGTGGCGGTCACAAGAGGGCGATTCCCCCCTTCCTCTCCTTTTCTATCTAACCCAACCAACTTTTTAAGGAACCGAACCCACTTTTTATGTTTCATATTAAAGAAGTGTGGAAAGTGATACGTTTAAGCACGCGACGGCAGTTGCACGAACGACGCGGAGCCGTCAAGGGTGGAAAAAACACTTCGCATGTGAGAGGTACAAAATTTTTCCTACTTGCGTAAAAACCGTCATTATATTTTAATTTTTATGTAAAACTATGTATTTCTTTCTCAAATTCAATGAAATAGAAACGCGATTTTTGATTTTCTTTGCCAGGGTGCACAGGCTTTTAGAAAAAGGAAAACTTACCTTTTTTTCGTTAATGGGCAATTCCACCTGCGATAAAGGTTTTTGGCATTTTTTCGATTTTTGTATTTAATAACCATCAATAAACGTGTACAATTATTCTAACCTAACTTTGCCACTAGCCAAAATATAATAGGCAAAAATATTTACAAAATGAAGGGAAAATTTAGCGCCCTAATAAATTTACAGAAAATATTTGTGGCGTAGAGGGCAAAGGGTTTTTAAGCCGCAGTAGGCTTCAAAGATCTCCCATCTACTAACAAATGAATCGGACGAAAGGATTTCCGAATAGCCAGTCAAAACCTCAGTTCCTCGGTAGCTCTGGGGTCTATTCTTGAATCGAGAGAAAATTTGCTCCCAGGGAGTCAAACTCTCGCTACTGTGCATCTCACTGGTCCAAAACTTCGGTCTAAATCGGTTTCTCTCACTTTTGCCCGATATTGATCGAAAGTAATTCTATAGGTTTTGACTAAGAGAATTACTTTCGATCAATATCGGGCAAAAGTGAGAGAAACCGATTTAAACCAATGAGATGCATAGTAGCGAGAGTCCCTGGGAGCAAATTTTCTCTCGATTCAAGAATAGACCCACAGGACGTGTATTCTTGAACAGGGAGCGGTATAGATCTATGGCGAATGATCACGTGGGATTAAAACGTTATATTCTTGAGCGATGATCGGATCTTACGGATCTCATGAAAATCATACGTTCCCGATCGCATGGTCCGAAACTGAGGAACAGCGTTAAATCTAGTGACGCTTACCGGATCGTCGACTTTCAAGAATAGACGTCCAGTTGCTATAGAGCATTAGACTGATACTCTGGAGGTCCCGGGTTCAAATCCTGGTCGAGGAGAAACTTCTATAAACAAAATATTAGTGTTTTATAATAAATGTCCTGTCATTTATCACAAAATTACATTTAACTTAAAATCAAAGCAAGCAAAGACAAATAATATATCTCTGCCCGTTTTTGTGGTCCTGTCAGTTATTACCAATTTTTTGTTATATCTTGGATCATAAATAAAAAATTAATTTGCCTTTACTTTTAAATTATTCTGACAAACCCTCTACATAATGCATTAAGATGTGCGATCATTCTAGAATACCTTTAAAAGAGAGAAAAATGAGATCAAAAAATTGATTACTTAAAATTTGTCCCGTCAGTTATCATGGAATTGCCCTAAAGTAGAAAAACGTAAAAAATAAATGTGGTTTTTTAACCGGGCCAGAACTTTTAGGTCCGAATCTTTACGTAATCCGACCCTGTACCAAAATTTCATTCTATTCGAATGTGGAGCTGACGACAACACAAGAATTCTAAAATTAAAATTACAACCAAGTTAAACATTTAAATAATGGCACGTTAAACGAAGACATATAATCCATCGAATTTTATTATATTTTATGTCATAAGCTAATTTTAGCATTAATTTCTGTGTTTCTATTGCACTATACACCGTACGCCTCCGATATTTTGTTGCAATCTTGCCAAAAATTTTTGCTAGCATGTTTATGCTCAAAATCGTTTGATAAGTAGGTGTTTTTTTGTTAAATTGCCTAATTAATAAAAATAGGCCTGTTTCATAGACTTTAAAAACAGAGACCAAGCAAAACCCTTTAAAACAAAACAATTGGAATGATTCCAACATTACTTGGGACCAAAATGTGCTAGAAAAAGACACTGTCCTGGGCTTTATTATACCAGCATAGCAGGTATTGCCTACAGTTTTTTCCGTTTTTTTGCTTTCAATGGTCATAACTTTTGTTCCCGTAAACCGATTTTGATGAAATAAAGCGTGTGTACTGCCCAGGAATCCAAGAAATGTAGTTACTTCCATTAAATCCAGTAGTTTTTGCGAGATGGTGCAAAAAACAGACAATTCTTAAAATTGGATTTTTGGTAAAAAAATTGATTAAAAGCCAACACCAACAATTTTTCCAAAATATTCAATGTACACTTCTCTCCACATAAAACTGGTACAGCAGAAGGTAGCTGCAAATACGATTTTTTATATTTTCCTATGTGCAACACTGACTTTTTGACTTGTCATTTTAGGTTATATTTTTGACATAATATATAAACTTTTTATAAGGAGACGGTTGTTTATTTTTTACTAATGCAAAATATAAGGCCACTAAAAATAAAAACCACATTTCAAAAAAGCAAAATGTTTTATTAACTAAACTAGAGCTACACAGTAATTGGTCTATTCAAATAGCTGATTATGAAAGCAGCAATTCTACGACACTAACCATAATCAATCGATTTCAAGAAGAAGGAACTGTCCCTTGAAAAGAAGGCACCGATTTGACGAAAGTTACTAGCGCTGGGCATTGAATTGGCTTTTCAAATAAGTTTGGATTTTCAGCAATAACTTCCCTATATGCCCTTACGATGAGTTCCATTAGATGTTCTGAATTCCTGGCAATGATATTGAAACTTATTTATCTTGTTGGAATACAAAATGATCTGGATAAGGGACTCTCACCTCTGGAAGAATTACATTTTCCAGCATATTAACGTAACCTTCGGCTGTAAATCGACCATTAATTCTAAATAGAGCGCCATGTCCTCTAGCCGATATCCAGCTCCAAACATTTACCGAAATTCTTCCCGCCCGGTCTTCGTTTCCAGCAATATATCGTTCTTCGTATCGGGTTCTCGGCGGTCGATACACCAGAATTTGTTTTCTATCGTAGTTAAAGATCTTCTCATCTGTGAAAACGACCCGCTGTCAAAATTCTTCGTCCCTCAGAGAATAATTCAACGCAAAAATTAATCGAGACTACTTCTTTTCCTCACTTAGTTTAATTCTTTTTTTTCCGCAATGCGGCCCCTTAGCCGCAAACGTTTAATCCTTCTGCCTAATGTTGTTATGGATCCTGGAAAATTTTATTACATTTTTACGTCTTTCGCTTTGACAAACGGATGATTTTTCCAGGAAATGGATTGCTTCTTGGTCTTCCTCTGGGCTAGTAAATTTCGTCAAACCAGTGCCTTCCTTTCTGGTCAAGCCATGATGACCCTTAAAATAATTTTCTTAAATACCTGTTAAATTATTTTTAGATGTGCTAAAATACACTTTAGTAGGACACGTTTTTTGGTAAATTTAAAGACTGTAAAGAACTTTGATTGAAAGAAGTTAATACCACCTTATGTCATACACACTTTACGCTTTGAAAAATTACATTTTTTGCTGTTTTTTGGATAAAAAGGGCAAAATAAAAATCATATGCACGACACCACTTAAGATCATAGACAGATGACATAACAGAAATTTTTAGTAAAAATTTGCATTAAATTATGTCCATTTTTCTCTTTTTTATAGACTGCTGTCTCTCTTCAACAACCTTAAAAATGTTTGCACGTCACTAAATTATCTCTCCACCTACCCCTAAAATTCTGCCCTCTATCTCTAAATATTTTTTATTTTAACAGAGAAAAAAAGTTTTTTGGCAGTAGTTTTTTTGAACGCCTAAAAAACAGTGAAAACTTGAAAAATGTTAGTGTTTTATGCTAGAAATCGAAACTTTGGAAAGAAATTAAATTATCCTAAAATATTTTAAGCCTTAATTACCGTCATGGCTTGACCAGCGGTGGATAGTTCCCTCCTTTTGAAATCGGTTTTTTATGTTTACTATCGTAGACTTGCTTCTCCCATAATGAACAGCGACTTGCCAAATAGACCAACCACCGGCAACGTCTAGTTTGGCTAAGATTTGAGCTTTATCAAATTCGGAAAGATGCGACGGCATTTTTTAAAATGAACCCCGCACACCGTTCCATGTAACCCAGACATCGGGCGATTTTATAATTTTTTTGATATGTTGTAGGCCTGGAAAAGGGCTTAAAAAATGTGACTTAAAAGTTGGTGAGACACAGCGGCGTATCAAATGTGGGATAAAATATCATTGTAAAGTTATATTTTCCGAAGAAAACATGCAAGTATTTATTTCTTTTTTGAAGGATAGTGTAAGTGTACATTTTTAGATTTTTTCGCAGTGTTTTCTGGCAAGTTGGGTCAGTGGCGCACCGTAAAACTATTTAAAATACTGTTAATTTTTTCATTAAGAGCACCAATTCAACCATATTATGTACGTATTTTGAGTTATTTTATAGTTTTTTATATATTTTATAAAATGATAAATCAGTGGTGTAACGTCCAAATATTAAAATACTTTTACTATTTTATTTGATAACTAAACTTATTAATTAAATCTATTAATAGAATCTTACTTATCTTCTATTTTACTTCAATATAAATATTCCAACACAGTGGCGTAGGGTGACCCATAAATAATTTTTTTTATGAAACTTAAGGCGGCTAAGTTTCACGAATGTCTAAAGTAAGTAATTGTTATTATTCTGACTAGTGCGGAAAATTGTATTTTTTCGCACGCGACTGCTGATGACCCTAAATTCGCGGAGCGGAGTTCGGGCAAGCAATCAAGGTCGGGAAAGATATTTTACGCGCGAAGATATGCGTGCTGTGGGTAAATAAATGCAATGTAAATAAATAAAAGAAGGCAATATCATAACATAAAAGGAAATATTTTCGTAACAGCCAACATCATTTTTTGGGTCAAATTCATTAAAAAAATCAGAACAAAATAAAAATTTTAACATATTTTACATTACGCAACTACGCCACAATTGACAACTATGACGTATAACAGCTAGCAAATATCAAAATTATAAAAAGGTTTCAAGACGGTATTCAATCAAATTGGCAGTTTAAATAAATAATATTTTGATGTTTCACCACTAAATTATCTTTTTATAAAATATACTAAAAAAACTATAAAATAGTACAAAATACATACACACCTAATATTTTAATTAATAGTTGTAAGGTGCGCCAATGACCTAACCTGTCAGAAAACGTTGCGAAAAAATGTAAAAATTAACATTTCTCTATCCTTCAAAAAATTTCTAAATGTTATTTTATCCCACATTTGATACGCCGCTGTAGCCAAACTAAATGCCTCAACAACATTTTTTTAAAGCCCTTGTTCAAAGCTACAACATATCAAAAAAATCCAAAATCGCCCGATGTCTGGGTTACATGGGCCGGTGTGCGGGGTTCTTTGTCAGGAGTCTGTGACATTGTCACTTATAGGAAGAAATTGCCGTAAACTTCTACTGTACCAGTTTTATGTGGAGAGAAGTGTATTATCTAGGGGGGACTTTTTAGCTTTATTGGAATTTTCTTATGATACCTTATTTCAAAGGTATTTCAATTAAAAAAGGGTTTTAATTTTAAATATGTACAGATTAGTTTTCGAGATATTCACTTTTAAAATAAAGTGAATTTCCCCTTCGTAGAAATGTTTCCTAGAAGAAAAAATGGAATAGGAAAATTTACTATTAACAAAAAAGAAGTAGACGTGTCCCGAGATTTCCCAAAAAGAAAATTATTTCGAAAAAAACAATTTTTGCATTTGTCCATGCAACTGTGAAAGTTATTATCTTGAAGACTAATCGCTAGATTTTTAACATTTTAACACTGTTGTCAATCCATTTGAAAGACGTTTGAAATAAGGTATCAATTAACCCACTTTTCTTAATTATGGTGGTGAAACTCGCTCTTGGAAAGGGATGCGTCCCGCGAAAATTCCAATATAGCAAAGAAGGGTCCTCCGTGAATAACAAATTAGGTGTTTCTCGAAATGCACTCTATATATCTCAGACTAATAACTTTTATTTTTTAATCTGAGACTCTATATAATCAAAAGCGCCCATTGACAGTTTTGGGAGGGATACTCTGTATATTGGTTTTACCTCAACATGTTACTTTTATAACAAAATGAGAAATATATGCCCAATGTTCATAGTGGAGTTAAGTATAAATAAAAAAGAGAATTTTACCGAAAGAAAAACTATTGGATTTTTGGCTTTCTTCACTAGTTCTACCACTAACGTTCAGACCCAGTCCATTCACCAGACAGGCTTGTTACTATGACGAATCGATAGCAAAAAAATAAACTATATAAAATACACCGAAGTACCACAAGAATACATACCGGGTGCGACATTGGAAATTTATTTCTCATTCTGTTATTCTAGTGTTTGCCGAGCATTCGTCCATGACTTGTTGATTTCTTCGTTCGTATTATGCGTCTATAAAAATTTATGGCTCACTGAAGATCCCTAACAAGGGTGAAACACATGTTTGCGTCAAGTCTCCAAGTCGCACCCGGTATGTATATTCTTGTGGTACTCCGGTTTAGTGTGTTTTTTACTATCGATTCGGAATAGGAAAAAGCCCGACTGGTGGATGCCCAGCAAACACAAATCGTCGGCATTGAATCGGGCCAATGTCGACAACGTCGGCAGTGTGTCGACATCCGCGACTACACTCTGGCCCAATGTTGGTCAGATTCCGATTTTCAGTTTTCGGTCAATAAACGGCAACTGACGGAGGTACATATTACTACAGTCGACTTTATGCCGACATCACTTTAGGACCGACGATGGTCCGATTGGAACTTTGTTTAATCGGTCGAAAATCGGCAATTGACGATGTCCCGATTTACTATAGTCGACATTATGCCAACTCGGCAACTGACGATGGCCCGATTTACTATAGTCGACTTTATGCCGACGCCTACTTTATCTGCTTTAGGGCCGACGACGGTCTGATTGGAACTTTGTTTAATCTGACGAGAATCGGCAACTGACGATGGCCCGATTTACTATAATCGACATTATGCCAACGCAAACCTTATCTGCTTGAGAGCCGACGACGGTCCGATTGGAACTTTGTTTAATCGGACAAGAATCGGCAACTGACGATGGCCCGATTTACAATAGTAGACTTTATGCGGACGTCCACTTTATCTGCTTTAGAGCCGAACGATGGTCCGATTGGAACTTTGTTTGATTGGTCGTGATTCGGCAACCGAAGATGGTCCGATTACGTCTCCTTAAAATTTTTAAACTGCTTAATAGTTTCTTCCTAGTATGTAGAGATGGCGCTAATGTCATTATATTCCCTGTACAGTGGAAGATAATATTATATATATAATGAGCAAAGATATTTCAAAACTAGAATGCGGACTTGACAAGATGGTGGTACTTCTCTACAAGAATCACCTCTTCTGCCACTTAAACCAGCCCGACTGGTTGAGCACCCGCATTATCGAAACTTTGTAGTTTGCCAATGTCGGGCCGCTTTAAGCTACCAACGCCGGACCTCCGTCAATCGCCGACATTGGACCGCTTTAGGAAATAAATGTCGGACTTGAATAGTTTACCGATGTCGGGCCGAGACCAGCTTGCCTACGTTAGACCGACCAAATTAAGCAGTTATGTGCGGATGGTCGGTATCATGTGGTTAAACCATATCGGACCTTAATCGTACGGCGACGGTATGCCGATGTCAGCAAAGAGTAAAATTTACCATTGGTCCGACGGCGGGCTACAGTCTAACGCTGCGGACAAACTAAACTAAAATGACGACAAATTCGGCAATCGACATCGGACCGACGAAGGCCCGAGAGAATCGTGTTTGCTGGGTGGACTAGCTCTGAAACCAGTCAGTGGTAAAACGAGTGGAGGAAGCCAAAAATCCAATAGTTTTTCTGTTTTATTTATAATTCTGTTTATTACTTTTGTCCACAACAGTATATACCTACCTAGACCACTGATGATGGTGGTACCAACGTGGTACATACGCACCGAGTAAAAGAGGACGGACAGTCACCTCATCCATTCACAAACTGCGTAAATATACGAGTAAATAATGGTTCTTGTCTTGAGAGTCAATGAACCGATGTAAACGTGTGGATTTGTTTTATTACTTTCGGTATTGGCTCGTTTATTAGACGTATACGGTCTGTACTTCACTAGGATTTAAAATGTATTGTATTAACATAAATTAGTTGAAAATTTTCGTACATTTTCTTTTGAGATCTGTGGGAACTTGTACATCATCAAATTTAGCCCTCCTTTTAACAAAATGATGAATGCGGTTGGTAGAGATTTAAAAAATTATACAGGGTTCCTAAGATTTTCCTTAGGGATAGGATTTCAATAAATCAAACAGAAATGGCATAGAAAGTTCTGCGCGCACAAAAGAAACAGGTATATTGAGCAATGGTGTCAGTTTGTTATTATCTCCGGACTGCTTTCATGAGAAAAAATTGTCGCCACTCTTTCATTGTGAGCATAAATCATAGTTGCAATAATAACCGTTGACAAGATGTCTGCAAATTCCGCTAGATGGCGGCCACGCCATGAGATGATCGAGGAAAAACTAAATAAAAATTAGATGTTTTCAGGTCCAAACCACAGCTTTTTCTTGCTTAAAGGAGGCGGCAGGGTCCATTATTTACGATACTGAGCGATAAACTCATGAGGTTGTTAACATTAGAAAGAAATATCTTCGCTTTTAATTAAATTTCTTTCCATTCTGTTCTACTAGTGACATCTATCCGGAAACGGCCAAACCATGCAGCTAGCATTAGCAGCCAAAGAAATCAATAAACGGCGCTGTTTTTCCTGCAGAGCTTTTTGCTTGCGATATTATTGAATTTTCGAGGTGTTTTATGACATGATCTCGAAACATGTAGCGAACCAATTCTTCAAAACTAGCGGGAGGGTAAAAGCGAAAAATAAGGGGCTGCCAATATTTGTAACACCCAAAAAGGGGTGAAAATATTTATTTTGCTCTGTTTCTTTACAAAAAACGTTTTTTTTTACGAAAAATTTGAGCTCTGCCACTTTCTCGAAATTTTCGTCATACCGTAGAAAAAAATTATTTCCCCCATGGTAATACTCTACTTTTATTCGAAAAAAATTAGAAACAGAGACGAGTGAGAAGATAAAGGGCGCCGCAGGCAAAAATTTTTCAATTAAATTAGCCGAACGCAAAAATGTTAGAAAAACAAAGCACGAAATAAAAATGGCGCCGCTTACAATTTTTGTTCAAAAATTACGTAATTTCGGGAACGCAAAGAAATAGGTCTAAAGAGTATAATTTTTAAGAAAAAAATATCAATTTTCTCGCCCTCCTCCACTGGGACTACAGGGGCCGTGCACAAATTACGTAATGGTCATAGGGGGAAGAGGGGTTACAAAACGTTACGTAGGGGGGAGGGGGGTTTTCGACAGCGTTTGCATTTGTGTGAAACTAAGAAAATTTGGAATGAAAATAAGTGAAAAGTTTTTTTTTTGGGGGAGGGGGTAGTGGTCTTGAAATCGTTACGTAATATTAGTGGAGTGGCGTGCCAAACCGTTACAAAACATTACATAGGGAGGGGGTCAAAAATTGGTAAAATCACCGTTACGTAATTTGTGCACGGCCCCACATCTGATTGTTCCTCCTTTTTGATTTCGAATCAAAGTGCAAAACCCGGGTTGGACGTTCGAAGTCGTCAACCCGTCCTATTTGCTTGATAAAGTTTCTACGGAAATATCTCAGTCGATTTGTCCGGCCGTGTATAAACGCTTTAGGTTAGGCATTTGCATGTATCTCAGTCCCCAGCCTGTAAACATTGCGTAAGGACAATGGTTACAAAATGAAAAGCCGAAAAATATTTTTTTTACGATATCTTTCATCAGTTTGGTATGAAAGTCGAGCAAAAAAAAATTTTATTCCAGTCCTAAAGGTATGAAAATGGAAAACATTAGAAAACAACAACCTGGAATGGATTTACTACGTGTAAGATGTAGTGACAACATCGCCCCATGCCCATCCTTTTCTGCCTAATGTGCTTTTCCGTTTGTCTGCGTCTTATACACGGCTGCTTGGCCCCCTAAGGATTTGCTTAGGAACCCTGTATAGAGTGGATAATTTATCGTCAGTTTATATTTAGCTCGACGCAGTGGATCTAGATATTGCTCGAGTTACAAACCTCTTTAATGAGCGAAGAACAATTTTCAAAGTAAGCCACTTTAATCCCAGTGCAGTGGTGGTTGCAGTAGAAGTAGCACACTCACAAATAAATAAATCAACTAATTAATCAATCAAATCCCACCACAGTGAAATAGTTTGTTTCAATGGGGTAACACACCACAGTGTTCCAAGCCGAATATCTGTGAGAAAATCTGAGAAGGAGATAATGGGTGTTCCAAAAAAACCGGACTTTTTGGACAACTTCCACAATAATTTTTAGAATTTTAAAATTTAATTAAAAGGAAACTGCAAAATTTATGCGCCCAATGTCAAAACTGACATTTCTTTAAAATTCAAGGTGGCAGACAGATTTAAAAAATGGGTATTTTTGTCCCCCGCCTGCAAAAAAATTGTGTGCGCCACTGTAATAAATCTAAGATACGCTGTAAATAGCCTTATCATTTAAAGATGTATAACCGTTTTGTTTTTTTAAATCGGTTAAGAAATAAGAAATATCTGCAGTATTAAATTTCATGGTGTTTGTGTGGTAGAAAAGTTTCTTACTTTAAGTCATCTTTTTCGACGTTATACAATTTGATTAAAATTCATCAGAATTTTAAAATTTTAAGGTTTCGTAAAAGCTAGAAGTCTAAATTTTACACGACCAGTATAAAAACTGACATTTCTTTAAAATTCAAGATGGCGGACAGATTTTTAAAAAAAATCCTTCTGAAAAAAAGTGTGCGCCACTGGAACAAAATTGAGTTATGTGCTAAATATCCTTATTCTTTTAACGTCAACACACGTTACGTTTATTTAAATCGGCTAAGAAATAAGAAAGTTATGCAGTTTTCTTACTGTAGTTTTATTCGACGGTGTACAGTTTGGTTAAAAATTATCAGATTCTAAAGATTTTAAGCTTAATGAATAGCTAAAAGTACAAACTTTATGCGCCTAATGTCAAAATTGACATTTATTTAAAATTCAAGATGGCGGACAGATTTGAAAAATGGGTATTTTTTATTTAGTGTAATAATATGAAAATGTGCATTTAATAGCCTTATTTTTTTTAAGGTATATTCACATAACGATTACTAAAGTCGGTTAAGAAATAAATAAAAAAGTTTTACATTCGATGTTCTTTTAGTAATAAAAATTATCTTTTTTACTTGACGGGAAAAATTTTAAAAGGCAACTGGAAAAGAGAGACAAAATTATCATCTTTTAAAAATTCAAGATGGCAGACGGCTTTATTGGCTGAGTATTTTTCACCCCTAAAAAAAATAACGTCCGGCACCACTGTAATTAAATTTAGATATGTGATAATAGCCCAATTACTTTGGTCTTAATTGAGTATTGTTTTTTTTTGTGAACAAATAAAAAAATTAATTTTCCTTTTAATAGTAGGATTTTTTTTGTTTATCCTGGGACTTTCCAGCCATACAAGGATCAATCGCCCAGTTAAGTTTTTTTTTTAAATTCAATTTAATTGCAGGGTTTCTTATTTTACATCATCTATAGTAATGAATTATCTGCGTCTTAATATTTGAGACACTGTAAATCCTCTTTCAAACAGATTTTTTGCAAAGTGCTTATGTTCTTCCTGGAACGCTATTTTGATTTAATAGTATAAAGTAGAGACGCGCATTCTAACAGGCAAAGTTATTAAAGTTTTTTGTTTTTTTTTATGGCCTACTAAGTCCTAATTCTACTTTGCAACACCCAATGACTTAAGTTAATAGATATGTAATTGTTACAAGTAAAACTTCAGATTTTTTTTATTTTTAACCGACTTTAATTCGTTACGTTAAAAAATAATAATAATTTTCTTATTTCTTAACCGATTTAAATAAACGTAACGTGTATACGTTAAAAGAATAAGACTATTTAGTTAGAAGGTAAAAAAAAAGGACTTTTCATGTTTGTCTGCCATCTTGAATTTTAAAGATATGGCAGTTTTGACATAAAGTACATATAATCTGGACTTTTAGCTTTTAAGAAAGCTTAAAATCTTTAAATTTTGATTATTTTTGACCAAACCATATACCGTCGAAAAGATGATAACTTTTAGTGAAACAGTCTTTTATCACACAAACAGCATTAAACGTAACACTGCAGAACTTTCTTATTTCTGTCCGCCATCTTGAATTTTAAAGAAATGTCAGTCATTAAGCGCATAAATTTTAAAGCTTCCTTTTTTAAATAAACTTTAAATTTTAAATTTCGTATAATTATTATGGAAGTTGTAAGCAATCCAAAAAGTCCGGTTTTTTTGGAACACCCTATATATGAACAAGGATATCAAAATTTTTTTCTGACAGCCAAGCAGCAATAAGAGCCTTAGCATGTCCACAGATAACCTCAAAATTAGTGTGGGACTGCTTGCGACCCTTTCTTATTCTGGCCAACCATAACAAGATGACGGGGTGTAAGGATGTGGGTGATAATGAAAATGCATACCTCTTAGCTAGGCAAACAGTTTATGGGCCTAGAACCTGTATTTTGAATATCAAAAACCTCGGACGTCGCTGCCTAATAGAAAAACGGACCCGAGAGGAACAAAAACATTCACTGGAATCAAACACCGCTTTATGTCAGCAAAACTGGCATCGCTCGCCTTTGAGATTCTAAAACGCACAAGAACACTTGCACATGAGCGAAATACACCAAGAGGAACCCTCTGTAGGACGAATCAGCCTCTCACATCATATTCGAGTGCTCGACACTCGCCCAATAGAGAACTTCTGGAAGATGAAACTTTGCTGAGAAACACCAATAACGAGGCTGCTCTACCTGGCGAAGGTGTCAAACCTATTTAAATAGAAATAAAACAGTTTTAATCTTCTGCTGAAGATGCTAACGTGTAGAAAGTAAAAATTATAAAGGTTTGGTGAAGTGGTAAAATGTTTTAAAATTAATCGGGATAATGCACACTAGCTGAAATGTCAAGGAAATTCTAAATCTTTCCTTGTTGTAAAAGAACACGCAGTATATAATATAATAACAATATCGACACGAAACAATAATAAATTCCATACACAATGTCACCATATGCATACAAAATTTCATTAACCGAACACAATGGATTTCTTTGATCCAACTGTTTTGTGGTTTAATGTCGCTTGTTTTATGATTACTTATTAGGTTTTTATGGCAAAACCTTCAGTACTTTTCCGTTTTGTTTACGTACGTACCAACAAATTGTATAAAAAATACTGGAAAATAGTTATTTACGAGAGTTAACTCTCTTTCTCTACCGCGTAAAAAAATATTCGACCCCTACCTTTTATTTTTTTGAAAAAACTAATTATAAGCGAAAAAGTTTAAAATTGAGCCTTTTGAAAAATTGCTAATTCGGGCATTATGCTCTGAAGTTAGCACACCGCTAACCTTATTTGCGCTTAGCCGCTTAATTATTTTTGACGTTTTCCACTTTCCACACGTTCGCGCGGCCTTGTTGTGATCGATTGCAAAATTGTTTAAAATTTTTGTGAGTTTGATGTGTATTCGGTGTAAAACTTAAGTGCTGGATCAACTGTTTAACTAAGTACAAAAAACTTAAAAGTGCTGGATCGACTGTTTAACTAAGTACAAAAAAATATGATGTTTTTTTTGGTTGTAATTGGAAAGTCGGGTTTATTAATGCATATCTAATTAATATAATCCTCAAAGTTAAAATCAACTTGTCCCTATACAATGCAAGTGAAAAACAAAAGATCAAAAGATCTTGGGTGCAAATAACGAAAATTCAAACTTGGATGAGCATCCCACAAGGAACACACAAAAGACCAAAGCGAAAAGAGAAATGATTAAACGATGTTTCGCCCTGGGTAACCAGCGTGGGCTCATCATTGGTTTCACTGGTCACCCTCCATCATACGAAATTAAACACCATCATACACTTTGATTTCCAACTTTGAATCACTCACAAATAGGCATCGTTCCGCACTGGCACTTATATCTGATACGGATTCGTCCTGGCGTGATAATATTTCCAGTAGGATCATACTCCTAAGGCAATTAAAACAAAAAAGAAGTTAAAAAAACCTCCAAATCCGTTACTTCAACCGAAAAGAAACTAAAAAACAAAAGGTCAAAAGATCTTGGGTGGAAACAACGAAAATTCAAACTTGTGGGATGCTCATCCAAGTTATTTCCGCCCAAGATCTTTTGATCTTTTTTTTTAGTTTCTTTTCGGTTGAAGTAACCGATTTCGAGGTTTCTTAACTTCTTTTTTGTTTTAATTACCTTAGGAGCATGATCCTACTGGAAATATTAACACGCCAGGGCGAATCCGTATCAGGTAACTTGGATAAGTGCCAGTGTGGAACGATGCCTATTTGTGAGTGATTCAAAGTTGGAAATCAAAGTGTATGATGGTGTTTAATGATGTATGGTGAAGGGTGACCAGTGAAACCACTGATGAACTCACGCTTGTTACCCAGGGCAAAACATCGTTTAATCATTTCTCTTTTCGCTTTGGTCTTTTGTGTGTTCCTTGGGAGATGCTCATCCAAGTTGGAATTTTTGTTATTTCTACACAAGATCTTTTGATCTTCTGAATTTTAGTTTTTTTTCGGTTGAAGTAACTGATATGGAGGTTTTTTAACTTCCTTTTTTGTTTTAATTGCCTTAGGAGCATGATCCTACTGAAAATATTAACACGCCAGGACGAATCCGTATCAGGTAACTTGAATAAGTGCCAGTGCGGAACGATGCTTATTTGTGAGTGATTCGAAGTTGGAAATCAAAGTGTATGATGGTGTTTAATGATGTACGGTGGAGGGTGACCAGTGAAACCACTGATTATTTCCACCCAAGATCTTTTGATCTTTTGTTTTTTACCTTATTTTCGGTTGAAGTAACTGATTTGGAAGTTTTTTAACTTCTTTTTTGTTTTAATTGCCTTAGGAGCATGATCCTACTGGAAATATCAACACGCCAGGATGAATCCGTATCAGGTAACTTGGATAAGTGCCAGTGCAGAACGATGCCTATTTGTGAGTGATTTAAAGTTGGAAGTTGGTTACCCAGGGCGAAACATCGTTTAATCATTTCTCTTTTCGCTTTGGTCTTTTGTGTGTTCCTTATGGGATGCTCATCCAAGTTTCAATTTTCGTTATTTCCACCCAAGATGTTTTGATCTTTTATTTTTAACTTCTTTTTTACAATGCAAGTGTTTACACAAGTGCTTCGGAATGTTGAATCAATACCTTCTCCATATAGGCCCATCAACTTCTACCGTTTTAGTGTCCTTTTCTCGACCTTCGCCGCCATATTGACAGCTAATGGATTTTCTGTCACTTTTGAGTGAAAATGGCGGCGAAGGTGGATTAAAGGAGGTAGAAGTTGATCGGCCTGTATGGAGAGGGTACTTGTTGAATGTTACTTTTTTCAGATGCGTCTCCGAGTTACTTAAACAGCAAGGAGCTCAACACTGCATTAAAAAGTCACAGATTATTTAGATATATGAAATTAAATTTAAAGCACTTTTTTAAAAACAAAAAAAAAGTAATAAACAATAATATTTGTTTATATTATGAAGC
Organism: Oxystoma pomonae; assembly: GCA_963921995.1. NCBI lineage: Eukaryota > Metazoa > Arthropoda > Insecta > Coleoptera > Brentidae > Oxystoma > Oxystoma pomonae. The sequence goes on from OY998165.1 coordinate 111,372,488, forward strand.
TGCCCTAGTCAGAAACTATCAATTGGTTGGTCGACGGTAATCTCTTTCGTATTTACTCTGAAGTTTGCAACGTTAAGCACCAGTGAAGCCACGAGGATTTACGGAGGTTTTTTTAAGGCTCCCAAGTTTTGTGCGAAATTACACAATGAAGAAGCCGAAAAAATGATGTGAGAAAACTTTTCGGTGATATAAGGGTCCCAAAAATATAATAAAATAATAAAATCGGCATTTTTTGCATGAACCCCATTATTTCCGGCAAACGATATGGATCGAAGTCACAAAACTCTATCAACAAACCTGGCTTGCCAAATGAACAGGAAATTAATCCCTAAAATCTGCAGAACGTCAAGAACAACTGAGTTGCAAAGACAACAAAACCGAATTTCAGATTCTAAGCCCTGTTCTCACAATGCAACTTTGTCATGCTTCTTAGAAAGTTGCCTGCATCTTGGGTGTTCACACACTATGCAATCGGGGTATGATTATACCTGATTCCATATAATTCGACGACGAGGATTCCAAAAAAATTACTTTCAGGGTTATCCGACCTTAAATGACCTTGAAAATCGCAAAACACAAGATTTTTGTCATTTTCCCTACAAAAAATCTTAATAATTCAAAGTTTTGTCAGACTAACTTCAAATGTACCTCAAACTATTAGGCATATATGCCAAATTCGATCCTAAGGGTTTGATACAGTTTGAAGCTTCACGACCCTGAAAAATACCTCAGTAAAATTAACATATTGCAAAAATAACATACTAAACAGCACTATTCATCAACTATTATAGGGAAGAGGACCAAATTTGGTAAGAAAGATAAGATGGTCAAGTCCAGCAATATTGTTTAAAAATATTTAGTTCATCTATGACGCGTGACGGTGACCTATAAACACATTTTATTTTATCCAATTTCGTAAAAAAGGCATGGCTTATCGTCGCTTACTATGGAAAAAAGTTTAGTTGATGCATGACCTTTATTGACCTGGAAAGTAACATGTACCAGTGGAAAAACCAGCTTTTTGTTGTAATTTTTCCCATTTATAACTACAGAAAAACTTTAAGTGCCGGAAATGAAATTAGTGCTATACCCCGGTAAAAATGACATATATGCCTGTCGTTTTTATTAAGTTTAGGAACTTTCTACACGGATGCGAACAAAACACCCGGTGGCACATGAATGTGTGACTAAATAGCTGTAACCTCATCCTTGAATTTTATTATGAAAACAGCATCTAAAACACCTGGTCCAGTATATGCATGGTAATGTATATCTAACTTCTGCTAACTCTCTTATAGGTAATTTAAATGAATTTGTTGGCTAGACAAGTGAGTAGAACCTTAAATTCACAAACCGACACTTAATAAAAACGACATATAGCTCATTTTTACCGGGGTATAGCATACACACCTTGGACGCCAAATCAAAAAAAAATGATAGGGAGGTTTAAAATGATGTGTTTAGTTATGGCTAAGATGTTAATTTTATCTCCGGCACTTAAAGTTTTTGCGTAGTGTTTAATTGGAAAAAACACTACAAAAACCTGTTTTTTTACTTGTACAAGGTATTTTTAAGGTCAATCAAGGTCATATATCAATTAAACTTTTTTCTCATAGTAAGCGGCAATAAGTCAACAATAATTTATGACCCCCTTGTCATTTTTGTTTTTTACGAAATTTTTGATATATCAGCCGCTATATTGAAACGCATCATAGCTGAACCAAATTTTTTTAACAATATTACTGGACTCGACCTTCTTATCTTTCCTACCAAATTTGTTCCTCTTCGCTTTAATAGTTGATTAATAGCGCCCTTTAGTTAGTTATTTTTGCAATATGTGAATTTTGCTGGGGTATTTTTCAAGCTCATAAAGCTTCAAACTGCATCAAACTCAAAGGATCGAATTTGGCATATATGACTAATAGTTTGAGGTACATTTGAAGTTAGTGTCAGAAAACGTCGAATTACTAAGATTTTTTAAGAGAAAATGGCAAAAATCTTGTTTTTTGGTCAAGGTCATTTAAGGTCGGATGACCTTAGAAGTTAATTTTTTGGAATCATCGTCCTTGAATTATATGGCATCGAGTATAAACATGCCCCGGTTGCGAAAGTTGTATTTTTTATGATTTTTGGCCTCCATCTTGAAAGATGACGTCATAACTTCTTCTACACGGATGCAAACAAAACACCCGGTAACACTTGATTGTGTGATTAAAGAGCTATCAATCCCACATAGTCACAAAACGCCTTCTTTCAAAATCCCACGGGATAAAAATTATCGACATATTATTATGCCTCTACACTAATATTTGAGTCCTACTTCCAGCGGTCCATCAGGGACCTACACCTATTCGAAATATTCAAACATTTGAATCGGTGGCCTTAGAAAAAAAATTTAGTTTGTTCGGCAACAAATCAAAAAAGTGCTCCGAGCCGTGTCTTAGTTTTTACAAAATGTGCCTTCCATACCATTTCAGCCAATTCTGATGTTTATTTGATTGCAAAAAGTATGCATATTACCTGACTCGTTTTGAACGTCACTTCAAACAGTTCCTGAGTTGGTCACTGACAGAAAAAAAGAGTTACTGCTCTTCATAGAAGTGTTTACCCAAGTTTTCATAGATATAATTCACAATTTATAGCACAGTGTATGATTTTAAAGTTTGACTTAAGAAAACTTGCATTATTAAAAAGTATATAACTACCTAATTCATTTCAGCTAAAAGTCCACCACAGGTAATATCACAAAATACGAATTAAGAGAAGAGAACCCCACTATATAGCACAACCACAATATGACACGTTGTTTGAAAAATTAACATTCAGGTTATTTTATCCATCACTGACAAAGTCGCACTGAAAATAAATAGAAAAAAAAATTTCAGATTGTTTCAGATACCTTGATAGATGGTACTAAATAGCAATTTTCGTTTTATGGAAATCATAGCCAAATGAAGAATTAGTACTAGAGGAATGAGATTTTGCATACAAGCCTAAAATTTCACTTCCAAATACGCTACAGAAAGCTTTTTCAGAAAAAAACTTTATTCCGTTTTCTCGTTTCCGATATTCTGCCCGGTAAAGATTGGCCCAAAACCAGCAAAGCAGTGTTGTCAAATCTATGCCGTTTTTGTGACCTTAACGAAGGCATTAACCTACTCTTTGAGACCACTTATATATTTTTTAATTTGCCTCCAAAGGCTAAAAATTTTTCTATTATAAAAGTAAATTAAAATATTTCTTGGTGTCAAAAAAAATGCCAAAAACATGAAATTTTGATATTTTTTTTTACATTAAAAGATCAGCTTAAACTTTTTACTCTGAAATATTGCTGCACACTACCCATGAAATAATTGTGTAAAATATAAATAAAGTAGGCTTGTTATTATCATTATATCCTTTTACGTAAATCACTTTTCTTGAAATTAAAATATTGTTTCTATTTTGAGTGGAAATACTATTCCGTCCGTTACGCAACCTTTGGTTAGTTAAATTCTTAACCCTTTCTTTTTTTTTGTAAAATAGTAACAAATAGTAATAAGTTTACATTTAAATTCTTTGAGTACAACTAATGTATTTACTTTTTGGAAGCAGCATTAACACTTTTGCAGTGCCTCATGGGAATATTTAATTTTTAATTTAAAAAAATCGTGCAAAGCTTTCCGATTATTAGGCTGGAACGACTGTTTTGCGACGAGTCTATGCTCTTAAACTTAGCCTAATTATTATCCATTCATATAAACTCAAAACTAATAGAAGGAAAAACTGAAGGAAAAAGATGTCCGGGTCCCAAACGAATATCACTCACGGATGCACTTATGAAAGGCAAAAAACTAGTCATTCCGGTTATACAGGGTAATTCACGACGAAATGCAAATATTTTTATGGTAAGTATTACAGGCCAGGGGCAACTCATATCCAATACTAAAAAAAAATTTAGTGATTTAAAAAAATATTGCAAAAATAAAAACGGACATATCTCGGAAACCAATAAACGTATTTACTTTAAATTTGGCACACATGAGGAGCCCCAAAAGCTACTGCTACCAATGTATAAAAAAATAAAATTCCAGGTCCGGACTAAAAAAAAATTAGTTTTATATATTTTTGTTAAAAACAACACACTGTATACTGCAATTTGCAAGTTTTGTATTACCACATAAAAGCTAAAGGATGGTGCTATAATACCCTTAGATTGTATTTAACGCATTAAGTCTCAGTTTTTTATAAAAAAAATAAAAACATCCAAATTTTAATCCTGAGATATTAGGGTTACAAACAATATCACATTTTAAATTCCTAAAAACGTATTTTTAGGTTAAAACTAATTTGGGCATAAATAAATCAACACCCACCCTACCCAAGCAAAAAACAGGCTGGTACAAACTTTTTTATATATTACGAAAAATCATCAGAAAAAAAATGTCAAGTCGATTCAATTGATATGACTACGTTCTTTTAGGCTCATAACTGTCACCTACATAAGGCGGCCATTTTTGTAAAATTTCTCAGAGGGTATTATCATTCTACCTATTTTTACTTCCGTGATAGCACTATTTAAAAATCTTAGACAGTCACAAATCTATGGCTCTGCGTTGCGCCGACTTTTGCTTTTTAATATTCGTTTATCATTAAAAAGAAGAACGCGGCAAGAAAGTAAAGAGTCATACGTCATGTTGCTTTACGGGCGTTTGAAAAAGATGCCGCAGTGGAACCGAGACACGTTTTAAAAATGTCTTCGAGACGTCAAGTGCTTTTATAATCGCTTCTTCTTTTGCTCAAGTATGAGTCATTTTTAGGTGCATATTTAACTGAGCGACACAAGAAGGAAAATGCGGTGACTTGGCCCTCTTATGCCTTTAATTTTTCCTTCTAATTTCCAAAAACTTCCATGTTTATTGATTATTTATTCGCCATTTTGACAGGGTTTGACAGGTGTCATAATTAATGACATTTTTGAGTTTATTGACCTCAATTTGGTATAGTTCGAGTCCTTACTTGTAAATATGTTAGTTAGTTAAGACAAATGTCACTTTTTTTACGGTTTCCAATTTATTATCTTCAACAGAGTAAAAAAAAGGTATCCGCTTTTCCAAAAACTTCAAATTCATTGATTATTTTTTCTACGAGCGTGCGGAAAATCGCATTTTCCACACTATTTTTAGTGCGGAAAATTCGTTTGTCCGCACGGTGTGGAAACATTTTTTCGCACGGTGTGGAAACATTTTTCCGCACCGATATGTCAAATTTTGAAAAACCTGTACTGATTCGAAGTTTCTGTTCATCATATTGCCTATGAAATGCCTTGGTTGCTATGGTGTGACTAACCAGTTGTTTATGCATTTATTTGTCAGTGGCAAAAAACTATTTTCAGTGTATTTTCCTCACGCTCGTAGAAAAACAATTATTCCTAACAAGTGCGAAAACCTTTCTTTCCGCACTTAACTGCTTGACAGAACTCCGCTGCGCGTCGTTCCGTCAACGGCAGTTGCGCGCGGAAAAATCGATTTTCCGCACTTGTTAGGAAAATAGCTATTTCCGCTATTCGGCACCTGTGCCAATGAGACAAAATGCTGTCATTGGCTGTCCCAATAACAAATACTTTAACGGCGTTGAAATGCCACTGAGATAGCCCATTTAAATTGTACGTGGTTTTTTAAGCGTTCTTCCAGCTTACGTTTCTTGATGAGGAATAGCAGTAGTACTACAGGGGCCGCCCGTGGGCCTGGCAATTAAGCCTCGTCATGGGCCCTTTCTGCAATACCCCGTTTTTTACCCCCTTGGCCCCTACTTCAGCTGCAACTATCTCTCCGGCCTCCTTGTCTTCTTTACGAAGTTCAGTATGTCGGCCCATTTGAACAAGCGCATATCTTCTTCCTCTATCGTAGGAAATTCCCACTTCAGCTGCGTTCATCTGGCATATGCATCGCACTTGCTGCGCCGATTCCTCTTCGAGCCCGCAGCCGATTGTGCCCAGTCAACGTGTAAAGTCCTTTCGAGTCTTGCCTAAGAGCCATTTAGTTCTGGCTTCATTAGGACCATCCACGAATAGCTTGGACTGTCTGCATTCTGACTTTTGCCTCCAGGACGTTTTCAGTTCATTGTTCGCCCATTTGTTGAGCTCACACTGTACCTGTCTCCTTGTTATTCCCAGAAGAGGTTCCGATTCAATCCGCTTTCTCATTCTCTGGTATTGAGCCAGTGTTTGCAGTGCTTCATCGCGCTCCTCCGCCAGACTACTGACTATTTTGGGTGCACTTAGAGCCTTGAGGGCAGCCTGGCTGTCGAAGCATACAATAAGCTTCAGGCTACTGCGAACATAGGGGGAATCAATCAATCATCTCTTCGTGCCGTACGATCGAGGTGGGGTCGAAGCACGCTGCAGTGTTATCTTTTTGAAATTTATTTTGTTTTTATTATTTTGTTTTAATTCTCCCTTGCTCGAGAAACAGATTGGTAAGTTCTTAAGTGAAATAATACATTTTTAAAACTAAAAATGGATGTCTAGGAAGTTGCCGAAAAAGTGTAGATGGTCAAATGGTACTATCAAGGCAGATCATTGAGACTTATTCAAGAACTTTTTTTGGAGAATTTTGTAAGTCGCCCAGAACCTAGTTTATCAACGATTCATAGGTTTGTGCAGTAAGTTTCGTTGTGTAGCGCCAAGAAACCATAAAAAAACCCACTGTTTTGAATGACGAGCAGGAAGTACGAGATCTGATGATTTGCGCTGCAGTGGAGGAAAATCGAAAGTTAACTAGCCACCAAATTGCCGAAGCCGTTGATACGTCTTCAGCCACTGTTTTACGTGTTCTCAAGAAGAATGGTTATCATTCTTACAAAGCGTCCGAAACGCATCAAATTTTTCCGGAGGACAACTATCGTCATATGGAATTTTGCGAAACAATGATGGAAAGGGCTAATCGTGATGAAAACTTTCTGAGATCTATTCTTTTCACAGATGAAAGCACTTTTCCATTATTGAATCGTCATAACCCAACACACATTCGATATTGGTCGAGGGAAAATTGGCATTTGTATTTTGACGTGAGGACACAGTATCCCCAAAAACTAAATGTTGGGGGGGGGGGGGTGTTGTAGGGGAATACGTGATTGGTCCATTTTTGATTGAGATACTTGGATCTACTGCAGCAGCATATTATTCCAACTGCTAGGCAGTCGTTAGGTGTGAGATTTGGTGAAACATGGTTTCAAATATCTTTCCTAATCGGGTTATAAGTACACGGGCAACTATTTTATGGCCAGCTCGATCACCCGATCTTGCTCCTAATGACTTCTATCTGTGGAGTTATATCAAAAATAAAGTTTACGGGCATGAAAGGGTTAATAATTTCGAAGAACTTCGGATTAAAATTGAAGAAGCTTTTGAAACTATCACCCCTAACATGCTTGGAAACGTTAGACGGGGTTTTTATAATAGGCTCAGATATTGTCTAGCCGAGCAAGGAGGACTTTTCGAACATTTGCTCAATTTTTTTTTGACTGGGATAATCTTTTTGGTTTTTGGAATGTGTTATTTTATTTTGAGAACTTGCTTTTATTTTGTTTCTCCTTATTATTTTCATTGTAACACGTTGTTAGTGACAAATCTGAGCAGTTCAAAATAAAACGCTCTAATTTATCAGTGACAAAAAACAAGAAAATTACGTTATCAAAATTTGCGTATTTATTGACCAAATTCCGGTTTCATTGACTACACTTCACATTAGGCGTACTAAACGCAAGCCGGAACGGTGATCGCAAGCCTGAGTGTTGGTTGCTCCACTGATAGGTGTTCGGTGTCCCTGCGTGTACGTACACTGGCAAATTGGACTTCTTCCGGCCTGTTCGCAGTAGCCTGAAGCGCTCTGTATATATATATCCCTCCTACCATCTTTGACCTCCGGTAGGGTTGGTACCATGATAATGGCATATACCTCCGCTTGAAACATCCTAGCGTGTTTTCCAAGTGAATAACTTTTCTGAACTTCTAGACTTTCCGCGTACATTCCTGCGCCTGTTGTCTGCCTGGCTGACAGTTTAGAGCCATCCGTGTACCGGAATTCTTCCCTTTGGCACGCATTCCGTTCTGATATTGTGACTTTATTTACATACTACTTTATTTTTTAATTCGTCAATTGTCATTAAATATGTCAGTTTAATTTTTAAAAAAATAATAAAACAACTCATTTAACAATCGATTTTTCAGTAAAACCAGGGTTGAATCTTTCTTTAGGTTAAAATAAATACGCTAAAGCCTTTTTAAAGTGTATATGCCGATCCTAAAAACGGTTTTATCAATCAAACATTTGATGAGTTTGACCTGGACAAACTGGAATTTATTTATTATTTAATGTATGTTTTACCAAAAAATTTCTTTTGTTTTTAGGTTTATTTGAGTTATTTTGGTATCAATAAAGTGTTTTAGGTATGCCCCTCCCCAAAGAGAAATATGAAATGACGCCCCTGTGTCCATTGACTTAATAATACTCCTCTGATGTGTTTTTGGCTATTGCCATTAATTTTGTTTTTCCAACTTTAAGTTAAACCTAAATTGCGACCTTTTGACTATAACTTGGTTCCAGCGTGTTTGCATACATCACAAAAAAATCTGGGAGGTTGCACTAAAATGCATATTAATAATTGCAAAAATTTTTTCTGGATTAATAAGTGGAAATCTTTGGAAATCGCATGACGTGTCAAAGTACATATATTTATATTAGATTTTCTACTATTTTAAATAAAATTAGTCCTCTGATAGAAATATGCAATTTCACTCGGTATATTCTCTATCAGAATATAATGGTAAAGCCATGATGGTAATTTAAGGCTTAAAAAAACGTTTTTGTTTAAGCAATTTTTTTTCTTTCCAAACTTTCGATTTCTAGAATAAAATACTTACATTTTTCAAGTTTTCACTGTTTTTTAAGCGTTCAAAAAAATTTTTTTTTCTAGTAAAATGAAAAAAAAAAGATGGAAGGAAATAATAATGTCATCTTTAGTGGTGCATATTATGATTTTTATTTTGCCATTTTTATCCAAAAAACAGCAAACATTGTAATCAAAGCTGAGAGTATGTAAGACATAAGGTGGTATTAATTTCTTTCAATCAAAGTTCTTTCCAGTCTTTAAATTTACCAAAAAACGTGTCCCACTATAAGTGTATTTTAGCACATCTAAAAATAATTTAACAGATATGTAACTAAATTATTTTAAGTTGTCAGCCAATTTTTTTTAACAAAAGCTTTCGAGCTACGGGTTCGGGATTTTTTCAGATCGCATGCATACCATGCACTCAAGCTTCTGTTAAAAAATTGGCTTTTCCAAAATTTTTTTGAAAATCTGACATGCACTAGGTATATTACGTCTGATAATTGCACCGAAAAACACAAGAAATTTATTAACGATTTCTCAAAAATATGTGAACCTATTTAAACCAAGTTTGGACCAAAAATAGTAAAGCGTCGGAGGAAGAGCTTAGTGGTTCAGATCCGAAAGGAGGTGAGGAACGGCTTGAATATTGATCAAAAATATGTAGCAGAAGCAAATTTCGAGGTGCATTTTTCGAATTAAAATAACTGGTATTAAGGTCATGCAAGAACGGCTAGAGCTTTAGTTCTTAAGATATTTAACAAAATATGAAAATTATGTATCGCACCATTAGACTTGTGCAACCAATTTTTCGTGATAATAACTACAATACGTAAATTTTGTTTGTTTTTAGACACTTAAAGTAAATATTTCAACGCATCGGTATACGTAACGCGTTCGAAACAAAGTCAAAATACACTACATTTTTGACTTGTTCATGCCATGTTTAGAACGATGCCTGCTTCTTTGACGGGTGTGATGACAGAATCTCGAACGAACGTCCGCAACGATTTCAATCAGCAGTCCTGTCATCGCCGCGCACCCTTTAAAAAAGCGAGCATCGTTCAAAACATCACATAAACAAGTCAAAAATGTAGCGTATTTTGACTTTGTTTTGAACGCGTTACGTATACCTATGCGGATGCGTTGAAATATTTACTTTAAGTGTCTATTTACTTTAAGTCTTGTCTTTTGATGGATAGTTGTACGTTACTCAAGGCGAAATGTTTTAAATATTTTTGTTTGTTTTTAATTGTTGCCTTTTATACTAAAATAAGCTATGCGTTCATACAGCGCTAAAATAAACCAATACCGTAACGCATTTTCTCGTGAACCAATAGGACAAACCAAAAGCAAAAAGTGGTACTAAGCTTGGGTACCATCTTCACTCGGTTGTTGGTTCTTGGTAAACACAACAGGAAGTGTGCTGCGTTTTTTTTATTTGTCTGGTATTTCTTTTAAACTACTTAAGATTGGAGATACAGAAATACACAAAGAAAAGAATTTACTGCCAATGTCCAAATTGTTTTCTTATCGAAGACAAACTGCTTTTTTTGTTAGAATTTGTAACATTGTAGGTTGCTAATTGCATGCAAGTTTTGCATCCAAGTTTGAATTTTCGTTATTTCCACCCAAGATCTCTTTTGTTTTTTAGTTTCTTTTCGGTTGAAGTAACTGATTTGAAGGTTATTTAACTTCTTTTTTGTTTTAATTGCCTTAGGAGCATAATCCTATTGGAAATATTAACACACCAGGACGAATCCGTATCAGGTAACTTGGATAAGTACCAGTGCGGAACGGTGCCTATTTGTGAGTGATTCAAAGTTGGAAATCAAAGTATATGATGGTGTTTAATGATGTATGGTAGAGGGTGAACAGTGAAACCACTGATGAGCCCACGCTGGTTACCCAGGGCGAAACATCGTTTATTCATTTCTCTTTTCGCTTTGGTCCTTTATGTGTTCCTTGTGGGATGCTCATTCAAGCTTGAATTTTCGTTATTTCCACCCTTGATCTTTTGTTTTCTGGTTTCTTTTCGGTTGAAGTAACTGATTTGGAGTTTTTTTAACTTCTTTTTTGTTTTAATTGCCTTAGGAGCATAATCCTATTGGAAATATTAACACACCAGGACGAATCCGTATCAGGTAACTTGGATAAGTACCAGTGCGGAACGATGCCTATTTGTGAGTGATTCAAAGTTGGAAATCAAAGTGTATGTTGTTGTTTAATGATGTATGTTAGAGGGTGACCAGTGAAACCACTGATGAGCCCACGCTGGTTACCCAGGGCGATACATCGTTTAATCTCTTCTCTTTTCGCTTTGGTCTTTTGTGTGTTCCTTGTGGGATACTCATACAAGTTTGAATTTTCGTTATTTCCACCCAAGATCTCTTGATCTTTTGTTTTTTAGTTTCTTTTCGGTTGAAGTAACTGATTTGGAGGTTTTTTAACTTCTTTTTTGTTGCTAATTGTACTTATACTTAGTGTATCGTCTACCAAATTCTAGGTTTGATCCAAAATACACAATTAAGAAAGCTGGATATTTTTCAGTGAATATGTGGGGATCGTTTAGCGCTAGAGGTTTGGGTATGTTTTGGCCAATCGAAGGAAGATTCAATAGTCAAAGATATGTTGAGATTTTTGAGGATGTTATGTTACCATCTGTGCACATGTTTTACGAAAACAACGACTTCGTTTACCAGCAATGTTGTTTGCCAGTGGTTTGAAAACAATAATATTGAAACTTTGGCCATCCAACAGCCCTGATCTCAACCCAATAGAAAATATGTGTGGCCGAATTTATCAGAGAAACTGGGAGACTACAAAATGCTGAAGAGTTAAGCGATGCGATCATGAATATTTTCAAACTTTAAGTTTTTCAATGCCCAATATTATTGAAAAGAATGGTGCGCCCCCTAAATTATAATTATTGTGGTTGTTTTAGGTAATATTTATTATTTAGTTGTTTCCAATATGTTGTGTTTTTAAATTCTCAAGTGATAATTACTCTTTTGCAATAGAGATTGTTTTTAAATATTTTTATTTGCTGTGTAATGGCGATTTTTGGTATCATTAAATTTTAATATACGAGATTAAAACATTGATTTTAGTAACAAGAAACTAAACTCAAAACCATCCTTTGCGATGCGTAGTCAGGTAATAACGTTATTTTTTTTAATAAGGGCATTTTTTTGATTTAGAGGCCTTTTTTTTTTGATTTTATCAGTTTGACAGACCGTCATCGTAATATCGAATTTAATACTGTCAGACATAAGAGAGTTAATAGACCACTAATTTTATAATATAATAAAGAAAACAACAACTCCTGTTTTCGCAAATTCACTTTCACAATAAATTAAAAAGCTAATAGCAGAGCATTAACCTTAAAATAATTTAGTTAAATACCTGTTAAATTACTTTTAAATGTGCTAAAATACACTTATGGTAGGACAGGTTTTTTGGTAAATTTAAAGACCGTAAAGAACTTTGATTGAAAGAAATTAATACCTTATGTCTTACACACTTTACGCTTTGAAAAATTACATTTTTTGCTGTTTTTTGGATAAAAAAGGCAAAATAAAAATCATATGCACGACACCACTAAAGATGACAGACAGATATGGCAAAACAGAAATTCTTATTAAACAATTGCCTTAAATTATTTCCCTCTTTCTCTAAAATACTTTTTATAGCCTGCTGTCTCTCTTCAACAACCTTAAATATTTTTCATTTTAACAGAAAAAATGTTTTTTGGCAGTACGCTTAAAAATAGTGAAAACTTGAAAAATGTGAGTGTTTTATTCTAGAAATCGAAAGTTTGGAAAATCCTAGTAAAAACAAAAAAAAACGAATTATCACCTACAAGTTGAAGCTTTTGCATAGAAATAAATCTGGTTGGTTGCAAAAAATTACCGAGCGGGTCTCGTTAAGCCTCCCTAAGTAACGTATTTCGGTTCGGTTATTTTTTGATACGGGAGAAAAATAACCTATTTTGCCTACGGTCGGTATCACCAATTTTGATGGTCTGTTAGCGCTCTGGGGCTCGATTCTGGGTGTAAGAGAACGATGATACCCTGAGAAGTGATCAATCGCACAAAAGTCATTCGAACGTCTTTTTTCCGGAAAACGCGGACATAAATGGAAAAATTAAAAAATTAAAAATGTATCTAAATTTGCCCCTATATGGCTGTCAAGATACTAGGTGAATAGTTGGCCAAATAATAAACTATGCTTTTTACGAGTTTGACATTACGTATCACTATTCAACATCAAATTTCAAATAGTATCAGAGTATGACAGTATTCAACTGTTAATATCTCGAAAACGGTTGATGATCGACATAGGGTACGGTATATAAAAATGCTTAGAATTTCTAAACAGAATGCAAAAATGCAATAATATACTGGGTGTTTCATTTGACAGTTTCGGTTGGCATTCTTTTTAATATACCCTATATACATCAAAATATTCTAGTATACTGTAACATTTATATATTGTGTCAATTACTTTAAAGTAAATTTGATTGTTCTAAACTAACATTTTTAGTTTAATTTTGTGAAGTGAGCTTAAAATTAAAATATCATGTGACTTTAACTGTAACCAAAATTATCACGTGACTGGACACTTTTAAATAGTCACGTGACCATCAGTGCTATATTCAAACTGTATTTGACATTTTTTTCTAAATAAAACCCATTTAAGCTCTAATCGTCTTTCAATCTATATGTCCTTCGTCCCTCACACCACCATCACAAATTTAGCTAATTAATAAATATATATCTTTTACCTCTTAAAAATGTCTTAGATAAATGTGAAAATTCACACGATCATCCTGTGTATCGGCTAAATAAGAATAAATTTATCTTTTTATTAAAACTAAATATTGTGTACGATTAAATTAGAATATGGAAGTTTTTTTTAATATCCGCGTTTTTACAAAAATCGACCACTATGCGAGTCCTACTCTAAAAGACGGTCAAGTTTGCCGTAGCATGCGCATTAGCGAGTTCGGTTACGTGATGGTTTCGTCCAATAGCGTGCTCTGAAATAATACGAGTGACGTTTTTCACACGAGCTTTCCTACAACCCCCAACGGCTTCGCTCAAAAATTTGTTTTTCGAGGCAGCTCTGCGCGTGCCCATAATAGTTTGATGATTATTCGATCGTCTCGTCACTGCTTTTAAACGCGTTTATTAGTTGAAACTACTTTTCTTCTCTCAGGCGAACGATCACTTCCTATGACTTCCAGAATCGGTATCCTGATGGTCTATTAATGCGTGTCTTTATAACTAACGGAAGCAAAACAAATAAAAACATACCGAAATCAAAGATAAATAGCAAGAGGACCCCCTAACCGTTAATACAGCAATAAATACCGAACAATAATGACGTCGATTTCCTTTTCAAAAGCTTAAACTTCTTAATTCTGAACAAATCCCTTTCTTTATCGGCTTTTAAAATTTTCAACTACCCACGATTTACGAGTGCCACCTTGTTAGTTAGAAGAAACACCCGAAAATCGCTTCGTAATGGTTTTATTTGTCTGACTATACCTGTTATTCTGTTTCGTTCGTAATTTATGAATAGGTGTTCTTTTTATTTAAATGTTTTGACCTGCTAAAAGACTGCCGAGTCTGCACACACAATGGGTTGTGGGACGACGCGACCCATGTTTAATTTAAATCGGTTTGTTTTCAAGGAGGCCCCAATTTTTACCTTTCGGGCCAGCAAAGCGAATTTGCTCGAAAAAATATTGAAATTTTTAAAACAAGCTCTAGATAACTGGATGGAAATGATAACATTTTGTGTTTTTAAAGGAATTTTCAATTTTGTTGTACTCTCTAACTTTGTAATTAATATTTGAAGAATCCCCAGTTTAAAAACTTCATTTCATTTCATAAAAATTTAATCATAAGCTGCTGTAACCCCATCATACCACAGGAATCACTTAAGACATTTAGTCATTTTCTTACAATCCCAAAAAAACGTTAGTACTTTGTTTAAGCATATCACGTAGAAATACTGACTCTGAAAGAGGATTTTTTATCAATGATGAAACCTTAAAGCAAGTAAAATGAAAATCAAAACATAATATATGGGTGAAAATAAGGCCAATTCAAAATTGGATCAGTATTATCCTCAACCAAAGCAAAAAGAGAAACCAACGTGAACTCATCGGTGGTTACACTGGGTCACCTACCCCTCACAATATTCAATACCATACAATTTTGATTCCCAACTAGGAATCACATCCTTTTTTAAATAGTCTCATTGATAACTTAAACGGGTCGTGTATGTATGATTCTCCAGTAAGTAGTAGCAGACTTTAGAATGTAAATATTAATTTAAAAAGGGATTTAGTGAGGGTGAATCCTGTGTCATATTTTTCCATCATCATTTCATCTCCTAATTCCTAGCACCGTACTGATGAGCACCACAAGTGCGAAATCCGGATCTACGGTTACCATTACCTTTTTGAGGGAAAGCTCGCTATTCATTGATTTTGTTATTTATTCACCCTCACTAAATCCCTTTTTAAATTTATTAACTCCATAGCTTAGGATATCTGTAAAGATAATTATATCTGTCTCCGTAGAGACGCTTAATTTTCCTTCAAAATGAAGGTACATCTGCCGATTCTGCAATTTCACAGATGGTTGTATTTTACATGAATCCTGTGTCATATTTTTCCATCATCATTTCATCATTTCATCTCCTAATTCCTAGCACCGTACTGATGAGCACCACAAGTGAAAAATCCGGATCTACGGTTACCATTACCTTTTTGAGGGAAAGCTCGCTATTCATTGATTTTGTTATTTATTCACCCTCACTAAATTCCTTTTTAAATTTATTAACTCCATAGCTTAGGATATCTGTAAAGATAATTATATCTGTCTCCGTAGAGACGCTTAATTTTCCTTCAAAATGAAGGTACATCTGCCGATTCTGCAATTTGACAGATGGTTGTCTTTTACATGAATCCTGTGTCATATTTTTCCATCATCATTTCATCTCCTAATTCCTAGCACCGTACTGATGAGCACCACAAGTGCGAAATCAGGATTTACGGTTACCATTACCTTTTTGAGGGAAAGCTCGCTATTCATTGATTTTGTTATTTATTCACCCTCACTAAATCCCTTTTTAAATTTATTAACTCCAGAGCTTAGGATATCTGTAAAGATAATTATATCTGTCTCCGTAGAGACGCTTAATTTTCTTTCAAAATGAAGGTACATCTGCCGATTCTGCAATTTGACAGATGGTTGTCTTTTACATGAATCCTGTGTCATATTTTTCCATCATCATTTAATCATTTCATCTCCTAATTCCTAGCACCGTACTGATGAGCACCACAAGTGCGAAATCCGGATCTACGGTTACCATTACCTTTTTGAGGGAAAGCTCGCTATTCATTGATTTTGTTATTTATTCACCCTCACTAAATACCTTTTTAAATTTATTAACTCCAGAGCTTAGGATATCTGTAAAGATAATTATATCTGTCTCCGTAAAGACGCTTAATTTTCCTTCAAAATGAAGGTACATCTGCCGATTCTGCAATTTGACAGATGGTTGTCTTTTACATGAATCCTGTGTCATATTTTTCCATCATCATTTCATCATTTCATCTCCTAATTCCTAGCACCGTACTGATGAGCACCACAAGTGCGAAATCCGGATCTACGGTTACCATTACCTTTTTGAGGGAGAGCTCGCTATTCATTGATTTTGTTATTTATGCACCCTCACTAAATCCCTTTTTAAATTTAATAACTCCAGAGCTTAGGATATCTGTAAAGATAATTATATCTGTCTCCATAGAGACGCTTAATTTTCCTTTAAATTGAAGGTACATCTGCCGATTCTGCAATTTGACAGATGGTTGCCTTTTACATGAATCCTGTGTCATATTTTTCCATCATCATTTCATCATTTCATCTCCTAATTCCTAGCACCGTACTGATGAGCACCACAAGTGCGAAATCCGGATCTACGGTTACCATTACCTTTTTGAGGGAAAGCTCGCTATTCATTGATTTTGATAAATATTAGTCCCGAGTAAATGAGACTTTCGATGCAATATGTTGCAAAAAAATTCAAAAAAAGAAGTTTGGAAGTGCAGAAACCAACAGCTCATTTTTTATTTTGATGAAGTCTAGTAACTAAAACTTTCATGTAATCCAAAGACGTTGTTTACTAAAGAGCTGTTTTCTATTAGTACTACCTGAGTATAACGTTATAAGTACTCGGGAATCGGGTAGTACTAAAAGAAGAATCCGATGCGGCAGGGCTGTGTGCTTTTAAAAAGTGGTCGGGGGCTCTTACAATTTTTGATTCAAGCAAAAACACACAAATTACCATTGTTAAACGAATACCTTGAAGTGGTCATTACAAGAAACCAATAAAATAATGAATCCCTAAATAGTAAAGCAAAACAAGGCGTAACTTGATTTAATAAAACATTCTTCTATATTTATTGCTAGTAAATACTTCGGTAAGCATTCCAATCTTTCTTTTGTCATCTGTTTCAGAGTGTTTTCATTTTCAATGTACGGGTGAATGATGTTCAGTCATAGCAAGGGTCAATTTTACCGCCTTAAGATTTATATTTTTATTTAGCATGACGTCACACTACAATTCTGCCTACTTGATTTCATAAAATATCTCTGGAGGAAATATTTTATATATTAGAGATTTAATAGACCATTATTTTATCGTCACTTTATTTGCTTACCGTATTACCGTAATTGAGATGCTAAAAAGAGTTTTTGATTATTAATTATCACCTACCAGCTGCACCTTTTGCACAGAAATAAATCTTTTAGGTTGCAAAAAATAACCGATTTTGCCTATGGTATCACCAATTTTGATGGACTTAACGCTGTATTTTATAACATCGAAGGGCTCTTCTACCAACAGCAGCGATTGAGAGCTTATGTTTACATGGGAACACACACCTTATTAAATCAGCTTTTATTGTTTGGTAACGTTATTTGCGCATATATTTTACCAGTGGCGTACCGAGGAGCCTGGTTATATACAATTGGCACAATCAAAGAACAGCAGAAATAAAATAAAATAGAATAGAATAAAATACAAGAGCACCTTAATTTTTAACAGAAATCATTAAAAAAACGATAAATTGCAAAATTTTTCACCTACGGCGTTATAACAGCTTTCATTTTTAAGATTTCGTTCGTTCATAAACTTTTTAATGTAATTTTATCAAAACCTTTTGACTACACTGAGAAAAATGGTGGGCTACGAGAACTCAAATATGAATTCTCCTAGACCCAGCCGTGTTGCCAATAGAGGACAGGTCAGACCTCTGGGCTGTGAGAACCAACTCCAAGGGATTGCAGGGAAACACGGTTCGTGTGTTGTGGTAACCCAAAATATGCATACACACTGAATGTATTTTTTGGCCATTTGGGCTACCAGAACTCAGCATGTGGGTTGTGGTAACTCATGGGCTGGGCTGGGAGAACCCTGCCTTTGGGCTACCAGAACTCAGCATCTGAGTTGTAGTTTAGTCAGTCGGGGTAACTTTGAACCATTATGGGTAACTTTGAGCCACTTGGAAAATTCAGTTTAGATACATGGAAAGTTCCAACAAATAATTTTCCAAGTTGCTCAAAGTTATCCACAGTGGTTCAAAGTTACCCCTAATGACTGTACTAGTATTTTGAAAAAAAAAATAAAAACCTTGCACCGGCCAGGATACCTGCACACCTACACTAACTACATCACAACTACCAGCTAAATTGAAATGGTTTGGGACAATCATACCGTGTGCTATAACAACGCACGGTGTGAGTTCCCCCAAATTTTCAACCCACGTTCGTGGGTTGGCTCCGTTTTCTCAGTGTACGATTTGCTGTCAAAAATGGCATTTTAAGTGTAATTTTAGCATTTTTACACATAAATTAAGGGTAAATAAACAATTCAAATTCCCAAAACCCCATCAATATTTACGATTTTAGTTTAATTTTAAGTCAAAAATTGCTGTTTAAGTGTTATTTTCTCAAAAAATTTTGCCTATTTTGATATCAAATTTTCGATAAATAAACACTTTTAAATTTGGTTAAATAAACACTATTGTTGGTTAAAAAAGTCAAACAAAACTTGTGAAGGGATGTTTTTCGATTTCTTTTATTGGTTGCACAGTAGAAGTTAAAGGCGAACCAAAACACGTGTAAAGTGTTTGAAGTTGTAGTATAACGTCATGTTAAATCGACATCTAAATCTAAAAGCGGTTGGATTGTTTGGTCAACACCTCAACTAAAAAGCCAGTTAACTCTTTTTTGATTTACACAGAAAAACCATGTTTTACCTGTCAATTTGGTTATAAAAATGGCGCAACAGTAGGCTAGAGAGCACTGAAGAGGAGTTAACAGGCTTCTTAGTTGAGAACGGTAAATTAAGGTGTTGTTCAGGCTCAAGCCTCAAATAGTCACGACTTGTCAGGGGGCGTCAATTTTATTAATAACCATTTAACCATTGTATGTATTTATTCATTGCTTGCGTATCAAATTTAAAATCGTGACAGGATCGTCCCAAAATAAGAATAAGGTGCGCAATTTTTTTTGTAGGATTTTCCCATATAACTATGAGATAATATAATGGCCCTGCCCTTGCATTTTCCGATAAAAAAAAAGGCGTAGCGATAATAGGGATATTTTAGAACGCTTAAAATTTTGACAACTTTGACAGCCGCTGTGGTAGTGTTTAACAACCACTACCACTTATCGATTTTACCAGAGTTTTTGGAACACATTAAAAACTGACACTTGTAAAAAAAATTTAAAGATGAGGAAAAATAAATTTGGCTTAATTTGACAAAATAAGTGTTTTATATAAAAAAGAGAAGATCAAAAGATCTTGGGAGGAAAGAACGAGAATTCAAAATTAGATGAGTGTCCCACAAGGAACACATAAAGGACCAAAGCAAAAGGAGAAACAATTAAACGATGTTTCGCCCGGGGTGACCAGCGTGGGCTCGTCAGTGGATTCACTAGTCACCCTCAATCCAGACATCATTTAAAACCATCGCACACTCTGACTTCCAACTCTGAATCACTCACAAAGGCATCGTTCCGCATGGCACTTATTATAAGTCACCTGATACGGGTCCGTCCTGGCGTGTTAATCTCTCCAATAGGAATATGCTCCTAAGACAATTAAAACAAGAAGTTAAACTTCCAAATCAGTTACATCAACCGAAAAGAATCTAAAAAAGAGAAGATCAAAAGATCTTGGGAGGAAAGAACGAAAATTCAAAATTAGATGAGTGTCCCACAAGGAACACATAAAAGACCAAAGCAAAAGGAGAAACAATTAAACGATGTTTCGCTCGGGGTGACCAGCGTGAGCTCGTCAGTGGATTCACTAGTCACCCTCAATCCAGACATCATTTAAAACCATCGCACACTCTGACTTCCAACTCTGAATCACTCACAAAGGCATCGTTCCGCATGGTACTTATTATAAGTCAGCTGATACGGGTTCGTCCTGGCGTGTTAATCTCTCCAATAGGAATATGCTCGTAAGACAATTAAAACAAGAAGTTAAACTTCCAAATCAGTTACATCAACCGAAAAGAATCTAAAAAAGAGAAGATCAAAAGATCTTGGGAGGAAAGAACGAAAATTCAAAATTGGATGAGTGTCCCAGAAGGAACACACAAAAGACCAAAGCGAAAGGAGAAACAATTAAACGATGTTTCGCCCGGGGTGACCAGCGTCGGCTCGTCAGTGGATTCACTAGTCACCCTCAATCCAGACATCATTTAAAACCATCGCACACTCTGACTTCCAACTCTGAATCACTCACAAAGGCATCGTTCCGCATGGTACTTATTATAAGTCACCTGATCATCGTCACACATTTTGCGACATTTTGGCCATTATATATGGTGCGCCAAAAAAAAACGCACCATTTTAAATGATTATAACACGGATTAACAAACTTTATAGGACTAATGTCAAACTTGACATTTTCTGAAAATTCAAGGACTTATTTAAAAAATAGGAATAATTAACCCCGCTATAGATATTTTTTGTATGCGACACTGTAATAAACCTGAAACATCGGTTACGAAGCCACATTCTTTCGAAGCGCATCGATGTAACATTTTAAAAATTCGAACAAGAAATAAGGAAGTTTGCAATTTTTAAATAGACCAGAGTTTACCTGCAAAATCGAGCTTATTAAAAAAAAATCTACTTGTTTAAATAGCAATAACTTTTTGAAAAATTGATGGATATTATAATAAGTTTAAACTTTTTAAAAGGCACAAGCTTCAAAATTTATAGTAGTAATGATAAAACTGACATTTACTAAAAATACAATATTTAAAAAAACTTTCCGCGACACTGTATTCAATCTCAGACATCGGTTACAAAGACAAATCCTTTCCAAGCACATTAATTTAACATTTAAAAAATTCGTACAAGATATAAAAAAGTTTTAAATCTTTATATATATTAGAGTTTGCATGCAAAATCAAGCTTATTAAAAAAAATGCTTGATTTTTTGGTGTATATAAAGATTTAAAACTTTCTTATTTGGTGTGCTTGGCAAGGAAAAGTTTTTTCTAGCCAGGTGAAACATGCGTATTTTTTAAATAGGTCCGCCATATTGGATTTTTAGTAAATATCAGTTTTATTATTAGTTCTTTAAATTTTGAAGCTTGTGACTTTTAAAAAATTTAAACTTATTAAAATCGATGATTTTTGAAAAAGTTATTGCTACTTAAACAAGTAGATTTTTTCTTATTTAATAAACTTGATTTTGTAGATAAACTCTGGTTTATTTAAAAGTTGCAAACTTCCGTATTTCTTGTCCGAATTTTTAAAATGTTACATCGATGTGCTTTGCAAGAATGTGGCTTCGTAACTGATGTTTCAGATTAAATTTATTACAGTGTCGCAATATAGGGGGGTTCAAAATCCCTATTTTTCAAATAGGTCCGCCATCTTGCATTTTTAGGAAATGTCAAGTTTGACATTGGTCCTATAAATTTTGAAGCTTTGACTTTCTAAAAAGGTAAGTTATAATCATTTAAAAAAGTGCGTTTTTTTGGCATACCGGATATCTCATAGTTATATAGATTTTCCCATTAGTATGAAGGAAATCAAAAAAAGCTTTAAGTTACTGGTATGAGCAATTTTTTCACTAATTTTGTTAGTCAGAGTGGCATCAATCGGATTCTTAATATAGATCAACTTGGCTAAGAAAATCAGTAAAAAATATCTTATACCATTGATTTTCCACTTGAGGAGAAAATAGTCGATTCGTTAAGGTCAATAAAACTTTTTTGGCTTAGACTTGATTCTTCAATTCGACGAATGTCAATTAAAAATTTCGGATTTACCTCTTGAAACTGAGAATATATGTTTATTATTATTTCTTATTGATCTTATCCGCTCATATTTTTGTTTCTCTGTTCTTGTACACTATCGGCATCACAAAAGTAGTACGTGATAAACATAGTTATTTTTTAAATTGTATGGTTAACTACCGGATTATATTTTGTGACAGACTGCTACTAAATGGTGAAAATATTGACATCAAAAAGTGTTTTCAAAAATAATTTTTATATTACAATTATACGCCAACCCATAAAACAACTGTAACAAAAATTAAAAAACACAACTGTAACGAAAATTTTAAAACAACAGAAAAAAATTTTAATATCTAGTCATTGCGCCATTCACCTCAATTATACCGTTTAACCTTCTTGGTAGAGAATCAGCCAAAATTTCAAAAAGGTTTTCATTTTCACCAATCACTTCTTCATAAACATTGACTATTAACTGGACCAAGTGATGTTGATTTCCCGGCACAATATTAAAGCTTTCCAGCTTTTTTGAAATTAAACCCCAGATAGGATTGGCGTCTGGGGTTTTCGCAGGCCAAGGAGGAACTTCAATATTTTGCTCCCGAAACCAAGTTTGGCAAATTCTGGCCGTATGAGCAGGGCAGTTGTCTTGTTGACAAATAAACTGGTCTTGATAAAGTTCTGTGATGGCTGGCTGGAAGTATGGTGTTCTCTAAAATGTCCACGTAAAGCTGTGCTGATTCGAAAGAGAGCACCGTGACCTCTAGCAGAAATCCAACCCCACATATTTACCGAAAATCTTCCAGCGCGATCTCATAGCGCGTTCTTGGTGGACGATACACCCGAATTTGTTTTCTGTCACTACAGGACTGGAAAACTTTTTCATCGGGAAATATTACCTTTCGCCAAAAGTCTGGTTCCTTTAGAGAGTAATTACGGGCAAAAAGTAACCTGGCCTGGTTTTTTTTTCATTCGTAAGTTTAATTTAATTTTTTTAGCGCGATTTCGTGCCACACTTACACATCCTGGAAATTGGATTAATCTCTTTGCCTGGGCAACAGATGCAAAAAAGTTTTCTTCCATAAAAGCGATAAGGTCATAATCTTGTTCATCAGTTGAAACTTTCAATAAACCAGTACCTTGTTTTCTCTCTATTGTCTAATCTTCTTCCCATCGTTTTTTAATCGTGGTTTTACTGCGTCCATAACTTCTAGCCACGTCCCTAACTGACCATCCTAGTTGTAGTTTTGCCAGGAGTTGGGCTTTATCAAACAAAGAAATTTGTGGAGGCATTTTTTATTTATTTGTCAGACTGAAATACAGAATGACATACTTTGACAGTTTAAGAAAAATACAATAATGGGTGACCAAGGTATTACAATAAAAAGTATTGTGTACCACTTTTATGATGCCGATAGTGTACTCTTGTTAACTGTTATAAATAAAATACCAAAGTAGGAATGTACAACCTGCCCATTTTTTTGTGGTAAAAGGTAATGTCCTGCGTAAACTCATTTATATTAATTGGGTAAATATATTTATATATAATACAATTTTGGAATTCCAATAATTAAATGCACCTACGCAAATTTGTGGTTCGTGTGTTAAAAAAATTCCGATTTTATTATTTTGTTATATTTTTCGGACTCTTAAATTACCGAAAAGTGTTCTCACAACATTTTTTTTTGCTTCTTTATCGTGTAATTTCGCTCGTGACGCCACTGATGCTTAACGTTGCAAACTTCAGAGTAAATACGACCGTTTTTTTTTTCTGTAGCCGCTCGAGATTACGGTCAACCAACCAATTGATGTTTCTGGCTAGAGCAGGTTCATAACCTATAATATTTGTTTACCACTTTTTTTGTTTTTGAAAAAGTTCTTTCAAATTCGGTGCTTACCATGGGGATCTCCTAAACGGTAGGAGATACGAAGAGGTTTAAATTAGGGCAAAGTTGCGCAATTTGATGCTTTGCTCAAAACTAAAAAAAAAAAGTTTACAAATTCCGGATAGTTCCGGAGATAGGCGGCCCTGCGCCCTTATTCTTAAAGCTGTCAAAAAACGCTTAAAGCTTTCTACAGGCACTTTTTTAAGATCTACCTAGTGAGAGGTCCATCTTTGAGACATTTCAGTGTGACAGGAACACTGTCAAGTTAATTTTTTCTTATGGACAAATCCTTTTTTTCTCCTGCCCGTTTGGTTCATAAAGGATGACAGATAGCATTTTTCAACCTTATTTTAAAGTCACCTGACGTGTTGAATTTATGGACCATCATCAGCACAAATTTAATTTTTGTTTTTTACTTACTCAAGATATTTTGTTGTAACCAAATAACTTTACCTAATATTTTAAAAATACGTTTTTTTCTTGCTTTTTTTAATCTTTGAATTTGGGCTGATGATGGTCAATGAACTCAAAATGTCAGGTGTCCATAAGAAAAAATGAACATGACAGTGCTCCTGTCACACTAAAATGTCAAATCTCGAAAATGGACATCTCAATAGGTAGATATTAAAAAAGTGCCTGCAGAAAGTTTTAAGCGTTTTTTGACAGCTTTAAGAATAAGGGCGCAGAAAAATAAAAACTAAAAATGAAGATTTCGGTTTTTTCCGCCTATCTCCGGAACTATCCGGAATTTGTATACTTTCTTTTTAGTTTTGGGCAAAGCATCAAATTTCGCAACTTTGCCCTAATTTAAACCTTTTCGTATCTCCTACCGTTTAAGAGATACCCATGGTGAGCAGAATTTTTGTTAAACACACTTTAAGAAAACCGAATCTTTTTATTCATCTATCTATTTTAACAGTTGATCCAGCACTAGTGAATAACCAAAATATCTTAGTTCAACCCATTGGTTATCCTTGGTTTGTCATATGTCATTAACCCCTCCATCAAAATACTAATAACCATTAAATTCGCCAATATGGGTTGGTTATCGCGTTTTTAAAGTTATGGTTTTTCATAATAATAGGGAATTATTGAAACGCAGTTAGGGCCCGGCACTAATAAGGCCAGGCACTATTTTGACGCTGTTGACAGATACGCATGCGCAGGAACGAGCACATTTAGTGCCGACACTAATAAGGTTAGGACCTGCCCTTATTTGTGGAGGAATTATACTGGGCCGCATCTTGGCTGTGCCTAGCCGTATTTGACGTTTTTGACAACTATTCGCCATTTTTTTTACCTTAACCCTACTTTCGGGAATTTTTTGTGTTGTGACGGCCAAAAAAGCAAAAATTGGGACAAAATAGTTATATTTTTATGAAATCGGATGACATAGCACAAGAAAATTTGTTTGCTACGAGAAGTAGTTCACCAAAATCACTTCAGAATTCTAAATGGTCCTTCTCTCTACCCTCCACAAAGACCTCTGCTTCCAACACATCACCCATGCTTTTGATCACTCTAAATAAAACAACACAGAATTTCGAAAACAGGCAGCATATATTTGTAGGTTAGAAATAAAGTCGTATCGTCACCGTTTTGCTAGAGGCGCGTTCAATAATTCTATAATTTGCACCTTTTAGAGCCAGGCACAGCCTGTGTTAAGGTCGGCGCTAAATAGGCACTATCCAGCGCGGCCGTATTTCAATAATTCCCTAATAATAAAGTCGTGTTTATTATCAAATAATATTTTTTTTTTGACAAGTGCATGAAAATCTGTCCAGCTGTTCAGAAGTCTAACCTAGTCCCACAGACAGTCCAATCCCACAAATTAACATAAACTGCCTTAAAAATTTGAGTATATAAACAGCCCAAAGAAATACCATCCCTTATGATATTTCTAAAACAAGCCATTAACCCTATTTAAAAAAATATAAAAAATGATATCTCACGACACTGTCCGAAATGCAGCCACGGCAGTAAGTAGTTCGTTTTACCTACCCACATACCTATTTTGTTTCACGCAAAATTGGTTATTCACTAATAAATGGCTTTAACTTTTACACCGAATACACATCAAACTCTAGTTTTGTAGTAGGTATGGAAATCGTAAGTAATCACAAAAATTTAAACAATTTTGTAATCGATCACAACAACACCGTGCGAACGTCAAAGTGGAAAACGTCAAAATTAATTTTGCGGCTAAGCGCAAAGAAAGTCATCGGCGCGCTAACTATTAGCAGTTTTTCAAGAGGTTCAACTTTAAACGCATATTTCTCCGCTTATGTAGTTACTTTTTTCAAATAACGAAAAGGTAGGGGTCGAATATTTTTTTACGTAGTTTCCAAATATGCGGTAACTGAAAAATGTGTAGGAACCCCACTGTGATTTTTACTGCTATTTAGAAAAACGTTTGCCAACGGCGCATCTATCCGTAGAACTTTTACTACTTTGTTTTCAAGAATAGGGCTCCAGATATTGATGTTGATTTAGTGGATCAGTTATTTGTCCTGTGTCTTGAACTTGATCTTAGACTAAAATAACAAACAATAAAATAGTATTCTATAGCCTAACATGACCTCGTGAAAAAGTTGTTTTTCCCCATAAAGTGCGACCGACATTATAGCGGTAAAAAATGCGAGATAACGCAACCGTACCCGTATTAAAATGGTATCTTGATGACAAGTGACTTAACATTAAGTATGTCGACGGTAATACGCAATTGATTCCGGAAAAAAGCAGTTAAAAAAAAAACAAGAAATTTCGCTTGCTTGCGCTATTATTGATCAACAAAAGACCAAAGAATCGAGGATGTCAAGAAAATTCAAGGTACTGTTCATTCCAAGAACAGACCAATTTCAATATGGCTTAAACACATGTACCACAGACGTAAGGCGTTTTCTCGCCTTGAAATTGTTTAAAAACGGTGACGTCACATTTAAACTGGGTTAAAAATATTTTGAAACGTTTCAAAACTGACGCGTGCCCAGAAGTTACGTCAAAAATTTGCCTTTTTATATTTTGTTTGTTTTCTAAAGCCCTGGGGTGCGTTTGAAAATTGTCATCCCAGGGTAAAAGTTATACTTCGGCTAGTCCAAAACGTTCATGATAGTAATGACGTCATACACCTTCGTTCGAAAATTGATCGCCCAGGGTGCGCCAGAATCGCCGTGGTTTTGAGCTGGGTAAAAGTTACCCGCGTCTGCGCAATAGCGTGTTTACCTAAGAAGTGTGTTTTTATTGTTTACTTTTTTGGTCTGGGTGAACAAAAGGTATATTTTGCACAAAAATAATGATATTTGGAGCAATTCATATTGCTAATGGATTCTTCCCATAAACTGAAACAAAGTTAACTTTCAAAACAAATTCAACACCCGCGTTCGATAACGGGATATTCACCCCAGGGTGACCGGCTGATTTTTGATGAGGTCATAAACATTATCTTACCCTACCCTCGCCTCACCATCACCTTTTGTTTTCAAACGCACCCGTTTTCAAATGATAATAATGACGGTTTTGTTAAATAAACAGTAACTTGATCCATTTTAATACGCACAAAAGTTTAATCAAAATAAATATGTATTAAACAGAAAAAAGTGAGGTTACAGGGATAGAAATGTGATCGACCTCAATAGACACTTAAAGTAAACGTAACGCGTTCGAAACAAAGTCAAAATACGCTACATTTTTGACTTGTTTATGCGATGTTTCGAACGACGCCCGCTTTTTTGAAGGGTGCGATGACAGGACTGCTGATTGAAATCGTTGCGTACGTTCGTGGGTCTCTAACGATACGTACAACCTTCCGTACGCAACGAGATTCTGTCATCACACCCGTCAAAGAAGCAGCCATCGTTCGAAACATGGCATAAGCAAATCAAAAATGTAGCGTATTTTGACTTTGTTTCGAACGCGTTACGTATACCGATACGGATGCGTTGAAATATTTACTTTAAGTGTCTATTGTCTAGTAAATAGAGACATAAAGCTATTTGTAACTCATCGCGGTATACGTATCCGCATCTAGCGAGAACCAAGCACATTGATTGGTCAGAAACTTGCAGCACGTTCGAAAAGAGCAGATATATGCTAATTTAAGGTGTTTCTGAACGCAATAGGTGCTGAGATACGATACGTGTGCCGTAACGATACGTGATACCTAACGCATCTCAACACCTATCGCGTTCAAGAACACCTTAGATTGGCATATATCTGCTCTTTTCGAACGTGGTACAAGTTTCTGACCAATTAATGTGCTTGGTTCTCGCTAGATGCGGATACGTATACAGCGATGAGTTAAAAATAGCTTTATGTCGCTACTATTTCAACGCATCGGTATCGGTATACCTAATGCGTTCGAAACAACAAACAAAGTGTGATGACAGAGTCTCGTTGCGTACGGAAGGATGTACGTATCGTAACGGACCCACGAACGTACGCAATGATCTCAATCAGCAGTTCTGTCATCGCACCCTGTAAAAAAGCGGGTATCGTTCGAAACATCGCATAAACAAGTCGAAAATATGTGTATTTTGGCTTTATTTCGAACGCGTTAGGTATACGGATACTGATGCGTTGAAATATTTACTTTAAGTGTCTACTATTTGAAATATTAATTTTCTCGAGTTTTGAACTAATGACATCTCTAGAAACAAGTCTGTGACAGTATATAGGTACTTTTAGCACGTTTCAAAATGTATCGATCACTGTCTCGTATACGTATACCTAACGTATCCCGACCAAAATCAGTATTCAATGGTTCTATAACCGCAATTTGTTTTTACGCCCGATCGCTACGTTTTGGCTCAAACAGCTAAAAGGTATTTTTTCACAATCGACTTTCCGTAGACGTATCTCCGATACGGATACGGATAAGTCAACAAATTTGAAACAAGCCAAAAGTAACAAACAACAAAAGATCAAGAGATCTTGGGTGGAAATAACGAAAATTCAAACTTGGATGAGCATCCCATAAGGAACACACAAAAGACCAAAGCGAAAAGAGAAATGATTAAACGATGTTTCGCCCTGGGTAACCAGCGTGGGCTCATCAGTGGTTTCACTGGTCACCCTTTAACATACATCATTAAACACCTTCCTACACTTTGATTTCCAACTTTGAATCACTCACAAATAGGCATCGTTCCGCACTGGTAGTTATCCAAGTTACCTGTACGGATTCATCCTGGCGTATTATTAGCGACATAAAGCTATTTTTAACTCATCGCCGTATACGTATCCACATCTAGCGAGAACCAAGCACATTAATTGGTCAGAAACTTGTACCGAGTTCGAAAAGGGCAGATATATGCTAATCTAAGATGTTCTTGAACGCGATGAGATGTGTTAGGTATCACGTATCGTTACGGCACACGTATCGTATCTCAGCACCTATTGCGTTCAGAAACACCTTAAATTAGCATATATCTGCTTTTTTCGAACGTGCTACAAGTTTCTGACCAATCAGTGCGCTTGGTTCTCGCTAGATGCGGATACGTGTACCGCGATGAGTTACAAATAGCTTTATGTCTCTAATATTTCCAGTAGGATTATGCTCCTAAGGCAATTAAAACAAAAAAAGAAGTGAAAAAACCTCCATATCAGTTACTTCAACCGAAAAGAAACTAAAAAATCAAAGATCAAGAGATCTTGGGTGGAAATAACGTAACTTGGATAAGTACCAGTGCGGAACGATGCCTATTTGTGAGTGATTCAAAGTTGGAAATCAAAGTGTATGATGGTGTTTAATGATGTATGGTAGAGGATGACCAGTGAAACCACTGATGAGCCCACGCTGGTTACCCAGGGCGAAACATCGTTTAATCATTTCTCTTTTCGCTTTTCTTTCTTCTTTTTGGTCTTTTGTGTGTTCCTTGTGGGATGCTCATCCAAGTTTGAATTTTCGTTATTTCCACACAAAATCTCTTGATCTTTTGTTTTTTAGTTTCTTTTTGGTTGAAGTAACTGATTTGGAAGTTTTTTAACTTCTTTTTTTGACTTTTAAGCTAAAAGTACCTGGAAAAGTCCTATTAATTCTTCACAAATTTTATTTGAAATTCTCGACCGGTTTCGACTAACACGTGATGTTCGACGGCAGTGTGGTCTACAAACTTTTATGTAATGATTGCAATTTGAGGGAGCAATCACAGAACTTTGAAATAAAAAAATAACCCCTTAATATTTTGCACAAAACCTCAAAAGGATATAAACTTAATGTTCTTGACAATATTGAGATTGCACGGGATTTGCTTCTCTTAATGAACCCATAAAAAGTCATTTTAAAGAGGTGGCAGACATAGCAAATCTTTTTTTCTTTTGTTTTTTTTTTAATTTCTTTTGGTCCCCTTGTTTTTGTTAAAAGTAATTTATATTAGTTGTAATATTTTTTTTTAACTCTTTTTAATATCCCAGTTTCCCCAATTTGATTTTAAAACCCTCGCACAAAAAATGAGCATTTTATTGTTATTGTATTCGTCTATTTTACTTAAATATCGCGCTTTATAAAAAAGTTTTCTTTTTTTTAACACAAAATAGCAGTACTTAGGCTACATTTACATTGAATTCGAACTCCAATTTAATGTTAAATTTAGCTTTTTTGACCCTATATTCCGGTTTGTGACGTGTGTTTTTTTTAGTTTTTTTTAGTTTAATTCTACGAAATTTTTCTCACAGCATTCAAAACGTGTAATAAATGGCATTCTTAGTATAATTTTTCTTAAAATTTTCATCTGCGGCACATTTATGATTTGGCAAGAAATCTATATATCCCACCGCAACTCACTCCTTCTTGGCATCTAACTCAATCTACTTTTCCTGCGGCGCTATACCAATATTAAATATGGTTACAATTTTGTTTAGTTTTAAGCAATTTTTTTGTCAACAACATTTTAAACGCGTAAAGAATAGCAGTTTAGTGTAATTTTTTCAAAATTTAAGTGTTAATTTTAAATTTAGATGAGACCTGCTTTTAAAATTAAGTATTTTTTTTTCGTATACACTAACTCAACACCTATTAAACTGCCCCTCTCTCTTCCCTTCAGTTCAAGAGCTCAAGCAATAGGCATCTACCTAATTTTTAAAAATTGTCCATAGTCGATTTTTAATAAATGATAAACCCCCCGGAGGCAATTTTTGGCTACGCCACTGGCTTACCATATGGGAACCTAAAGGATTATTTACATTCGAAGTTGACTTTGAATTGAATCCAATGTAAGCCAAGCCTTCAAAATTGGAGATTGTCGACAATAACAATCGATTCACATTCAGTTTGTTTTGTTTTTGGCACGTAAATGTATTAATTTTAATAGTTCTTTTGTACTATAAAAAAAATTGCTTTTTAAAGTATCGATGTTGCTGTTCTACATTGTTTTTTATATACGGCACTTTGTAAATCTGTTTTATAAATTAATTATTTTTGGCATGTTTTACTACGTTTATACGCACCTGAAAGCGCTTTTACATAAGGACCGTTTTAAATAAAATCGTTTTCTCCTTCATTAAATGTCATTAAATATGTCAGTTTAATGAAAAAACACATAAACCAACTTAGCTAACAACAGATTTTTCGGAAAACCAGGATTGAGTATTTCTTTATGTTGTATTTTTAAAGTGTTTATAATGACCCTTAAATGAGTTTTAAAGCGATAAACTTTCTTTCTTAAATCGCTTTAAAATAAAATCGATTTAGTGCTTGAAACGGTTTTAGGGTTGTTTATACGACGTATATAAAAGCGCTTTAAGAGGCCCGTATAAACAAAGTAATTTACTTTGTTTATACGGCCTCTTAAAGCGCTTTTATATACGGACGGTTTGAAAATGTTGTCGCATAAACACCACTAAAACCGTTTCAAGCACTAAATCGACTTTATTTTAAAGCGATTTAAGAAAGCGGTTTATCTATTTAAAACCCATTTTAGGGTGGTTATAAACAATTTAAAAATGCTTTAGGGCGTTTCTGCCAACCTAATTGGATAGGGTCTAGGTACTGTATGCCCGTTTCAAAAAATATTCAGTACCCTTTGAAAAAAAAACAGCTGATGAACTTTTTTATACTTAATTGTGTTTTATCCCGGGTCAAAGCCATCAGAAACCTAATTGTTTTACCTCTGTTGGATCTATTTTTAGATCGATTATATTTGGCCACTCATATAATTGGTGGTATACACGATGATATTTCAGGGACTAAAATACGTTTGTGCAATTCAGGGATTAAATAGGCACTTTTAATCCCTCTTTTTAGGGACTTAAGTGACAATTTTAATCCCAAAGGGGTTCAAAGAAAATTTAATCCCTGAGGGATTAAAAATAAATTTAATCCCTCAGCTTAGGGATTAGAAGTAAATTTAATCCCTCAGGGATTAAAAAAGAACTAATCCCTGGAAAATTATAATTAAATTTATGGCAAGTCAAGCCAAACAGCACTTGCTCTTGGCCAAGATTTCATTCTTAGCACCCTTTCTTGTAGTTGACGAAACATTTGGCGTAGAAATAACGTCATTTTAACAAAGATCTTTTTCTAAAGTGCATAAAACAGTATATAAACCTCGAGAATAAAGTGTCGTTTAATCCCTTAGCGAATTGTAGTACAAACCTTTCGCCGCAAGATTAAATGTGGCACTTTAGTCCCTAGGTTTATAATGTACTATTTGAGTTTCTTAAAGTGCAAAAAAAAGGCTTTATGTAGGAAAAGCTAAGCCCTTTATTTATTTTGTGTAATTTCTAAAAAAACTTTATAAGCTTTTACTAAAATATACATGTAACACTAAATTTTAAGTTTTTTAAGAAATATTCTTTTTACCTTTTTTTTTCGTGGTACCTTATTTGTAAATCTATAAATCTAAATAGTAGTTTTCACAACTAGTGACTAAAATAGTGCTTTTTTTTACAAGCGTTGGTTTAATCCCAGGCAACTAGTCACGTCACGTGCATTTGACGTGTTATTTGGGATTATCATTCAACGTGAAAGCGACGTCGAACTTACGTCGAAATTTTGGTTTCAGGAATCCAAAGACACAAGTCACACGAATTTTACGTGTATTTGACGCGACATAAATGACGTCGAATTTTAAGCTCTCAGGCAACCAGAGATATACAAGTAACATTTTTCTTACATCTGACGCAATGTTTTATGTAAGTGTTTTTCATTCTTTTGAAATAATTGGTATTTTATTTTACGGAAACCCACATCCCCGTCAAGAACTCGCTCTCACTAGACATCGGCCACGGGAGTACCTAATGGAAGTATTTGAAGTATAGCTGTTTGACTCGAAGTTTACCACAAGGGCGTAAAAGTATCATTTTACGCCTTGATTTACGGTAATTAATATATTGTAAATCGCCTGGTTAGACCAATATGTCATCAATGTTACGTCAAATTCGGGTAAATTAATACACGTCAAATTCACGTGACTAAAGTCACGTCAAAAAGCGGGTCAAACCCACTTAATAAAAACGTTGAAAAGACGTCGCAAAAATCACGTCATTGGTCGAATTTTTGACGTCTTCTGGACGTGATATAGACGTGTTTTGGTTGTTTTGGAATAACGAGCGTAGCGAGTAAAAAAAGCACAGTTTAGCCGCGAGTTGTGTGTTATGTTTTTAAGGTCTTTATTACTGACTTCTGTCAGTCAATGCTCAAACATCCATATTGACAAAACAGACAAATACTATTTACATCTCCCCTCTTGGGAATCTAAGTTCCGGGTATCATAAGAATTTTCTGTTTCTTATGAGAACACCGCCACTTGCTGTTTTACAATATATTTTCGGTACGGTCCAATTTCTACAACTACTCCTGTGTTATCCCATCGTTTAGTAATAAGGTTTTGTAGGTACACATTGCATGCAGGTTTCAATGGTGATAAAGCCTTTGAGGTTTTATTATATCTCTCAGCTAATTTTAATTTATGGTTTGCTTTTGCATCATGAATATTGGATACATTTTTCCATTCTGCAGCAAACGTTTTGTAATGCGCTGGAATAATAGATCTCATTGGTCATACAATATTTGTGCCGGAGATTTTCCGTACATGTTGGGTGTATTTCTCCACTCTAATAATCCTTTGTAATATTCTTCTTTCCTGAAAACTCCTTCTTTGGTACATCTCAAAATCAGGGATTTCATTGCTTTTACTCCAGCCTCAGCACGTCCATTACTTTCTGGATAATGCGGTGTAGATGGGGCAAAAGATACATTCCACTTTTTTAAAAATGTTTGAAATTCCCTTGAGGAATACTGACCACCATTGTCTGAGCGAAATCTGACTGGCACTCCAGTGTCTGCAAAAATGTTTTGTAAATCGTTTGTAATTTGCGAACTACTGTGGTCTTTGTTACCATACTGACAGACAATGGGCCATCCAGACAAACGATCAACGTAGACCATGAAGTGTTTTCCATAGGTCTTCAAAAGGACGACTTGGTGGATCTTCAATAATTAATGATTCTTTTTGTGAAGAAGGCCTGCTCATTTGACATGATTGACAAACTTTCACGCCATTTTTGATATCACTGTTTATTGCTGGCCAATATACTGTTTGACGGGCTCTTCTTAATGAGACGCATGTAACTTTTCGACTATCGACCTGCGGCAACTACTTGGAATTAAAATTCGATTTCCATCCTTGACAACTTTATGTGATAATGTCTCAAAAGTTTGGATCAAAATTTCGTGTTATACTCCAATTTTTTGATGAGCGGACATTTTTTTGGTTCTCTATATGATACATTGTTTTAGACAGCGACAATAAATATGTAAAAAAAAGTCATGGCGTTGACAACAACAAATTATTTGACATGGGAACTGTTGATAACAAAGAAATACGTTTTCAGAGGCATCTCGAAATTTTAAAGTTTCGTGATAATATCTCGAAATTTTAAAATTTTGTCCTATTATCACAAAATTTTAAAATTTTGAGATATCATCACGAAACTTTAAAATTTCGAGATAGTAACACGAAATTTTGACCCAAACTTTTGAGATATTATCACGTAATTTTAAAATTTCGAGATAATAACACGAAATTTTAAAATTTCAAGTTAGTAACTGGAAATATTAAAATTTCGAGTTAGTAACAGGAAATTTTAAAATTTCGAGATAATAACACGAAATTTTAAAATTTCGAGATAGTAACACGAAATTTTAAAATTTCGAGATAATAACTCGAAATTTTAAAATTTTGAGATAATAACTCGAAATTTTAAACTTTCGAGATAGTAACACGAAATTTTGGCCCAAAAGATAATAACTCGAAATTTTAAACTTTCGAGATAGTAACACGAAATTTTGGCCCAAACTTTTGAGATAATATCAGGTAATTTTAAAATTTCGAGATAATAACACGAAATTTTAAAATTTCAAGTTAGTAACTGGAAATATTAAAATTTCGAGTTAGTAACAGGAAATTTTAAAATTTCGAGATAATAACACGAAATTTTAAAATTTCGAGATAGTAACACGAAATTTTAAAATTTCGAGATAATAACACGAAATTTTAAAATTTTGAGATAATAACTCGAAATTTTAAACTTTCGAGATAGTAACACGAAATTTTGGCCCAAAAGGTAATAACTCGAAATTTTAAACTTTCGAGATAGTAACACGAAATTTTGGCCCAAACTTTTGAGATAATATCAAGTAATTTTAAAATTTCGAGATAATAACACGAAATTTTAAAATTTCGAGTTAGTAACACGAAATTTTAAAATTTTGAGATAATAACTCGAAATTTTAAACTTTCGAGATAGCAACACGAAATTTTGGCCCAAAAGATAATAACTCGAAATTTTAAACTTTCGAGATAGTAACACGAAATTTTGGCCCAAACTTTTGAGATAATATCAGGTAATTTTAAAATTTCGAGATAATAACACGAAATTTTAAAATTTCGAGTTAGTAACACGAAATTTTAAAGTTTCGAGATATAAGACGAAATTATAAAATTTCGAGATACTATTACAAAATTTTAAATTTTCGAGTTAGTCACACGAAATTTTAGAAATTAAAAAGAATAAAAACCTATTTTTAAATTCTTAAAGAAAACAAAGGTACTGCAAGCGGATTTCCAAAATATTTTGAGTAAGTTAAAACAAAAATTGGATTTGAGCTGATGATGATCAATTAACCCAAAACGTCATGTGACGTGTCCACTTTTTGGAATTTTTGTCTGTCTCTTTGTTTTTTGTACCAACATTACGGCAGAACATGGGCTTTATTTTGTCCATGACCATAATAACGCAAAAACGGGATATTACCGCAGAAAAACTGCGAATATAAAAAAGGACATTTTGCAGGCATGTTCCAGAACGGCTTTACGCGGTTTGTTTTGGGAGTGGGGATGTAGATACCTCTTGAAGGGGAGCATTCTACAAAAATTAAAATATAGCCAAAATGTGTCCCCGTGCAAACAAAATCTTTGGAAACGTCGGTCAGTTTTCGAAAAAATCCAGGTGCACAAAATCTTTGGGATTGCTTAAAACTTTAATCTTTCTTTTAAATGGAACACCCTGTATATATGATTATGCCGATGAATTTTCAACCCATAATAATCATTTAAAACGTCTGAAACCTTTTCAGACATTTACTGCCCAAAGGCAAATCTCGCTTATGGGTAACTTTATATCTTGGCACTTAAAACGGGTATACTTTTTTTTCTTTTTTTTAGGCTGCCGGTGAAATGAACGTTTCTTTCCCATTCATGGGTGGTTTTAGCATGATATTCTAAGTTTTTATAGATAAGACGTCACTTTTTAATTTACTTGGAAAATGACAGGGTCCCATATTTCCTGGAAAACCTCGAATACCTGATTTTTAATAAAACCAAATTCGTGGGCCTGTAATTCAGAAAAAAGTTTTTTTTTCCTAGAATTTTATAAAGCTGGATTTTTTTTAGCTTTTCTGGTTGTGATTGATCTTTGGTATAAATGAGAATATCAATATTATTTATGTGAAGATTAATCTTAATTTTATAATTTAATTTTGTTCACGCGAATCAATCAATTTTACTAGGGTTGGTTGTGGGGATGTAGAAAACCAATCTATACTTTATATCTATAAGTGACTAACCCAACCCACTTTTTATGTATTTTGAGAGAAGAAAAGATCAAAATTTTGAAATAATTTTTAGCTAAAATTTGGAATAAAATTGCTAAATCTAAAATTAAAACAAAATCCCACCTCAACACTACCCATATTTTTTAAATGTTTTACAGGAAACTCAAAATAAAATTTTGCCTGTGGCGCTATTATACCATTGATATTTTTTGTCATCGAAAACATTTAAAACATGTAAAAAATGGGATTTTTATTATAATTTTCCACAAATTTTTGTCTGTTTCCCATTGAAAATTTTTTTACACATACTAATCCAACCGAACATATACTAATCCAACCGAACATGTACCCCCCCCCATACTATTTAAATATTTTACAAGCAGTTTTTTGTAGTATTAAATTCTGAAAAAAAAAATTTCCTTGGAATTTGTATAAAATGTCCTGGCATTGTCCTGGAAGAAATGATTGGGATTTCTGTGGGAACCCTAAAATGACCAAAAAGGTTATATTTTTAGCGAACAAAATGGCAAATTGCAACGGTAGTGGGGTGCTAAAATGCAGAGATTTCTAAACACACTTACAGTTTTTCATCAAAACTTACGTTCTGCAGTTAAACTATATTCTATTATATTAGTTACAACGTTTATACGCTCAAAAAACCGCTTTCATATAAGGACCGTTTTAAATTAAATCACTTTCTCCGAGGGTTTATATGTCCTTCATTAAATGTTATTTAAAAAGAAAACAAATAAAACAACGAAATTAACCACAGATTTTTCGGTAAAACCAAGGTTGCAGAGTATTTCTTTAGGTTGGAAGCAACCCGCTAAGGCGTTTTTAAACTGCTTTCTTAAATCGTTTTAAAATAAAATTGATTTAGTGCTTAAAACAGTTTGAGTGGTATTTATACGACGAAATTTTCGAACCGTCCTCATATCAAAGCGCTTTAAAAGGCCCGTAGAAACAAAGTAAATGTGAAATATTTGCTTTTACTTGACAATTCCAAAGCTCCTGCTTTATAGTTAGGTCAAATTAAGAATGTAGACGGACAAAAATTCCCCTAGATTAATATTTCTTCAAAAGAGTTGGAAAAATCCTAAGTCAGATAGTCAGGTCAATTATTTTGTTTGCAGAGGGGAACATTTTCTATTACTTTGGTTTATGCCAGATCCACAGATTTGCTTTTTGCTGCTCAATGCTATATCCCTCTTTCTCTAATAGAGAGAGATGGAGAGGACATTTTGAATTTGAGAGATTTTGCTGCCAAGCGCAGGATCTCGCCCAACTTTTTTGCGTTTTTTGTTGAAGATGCTGGAAATCTAACCTCGCTTTGTTTATTATTTTTATTTTGTCAGTTTTATTTATAAAATGGAGAAAGAGATGGCCCTGTTAATGTGGGGGAGGTGAAGTTAAATCAAAAGAGTCATTTTACTATATTTCCTTGGTCAAAGGAGGAGACTGACACCAAAACACGCGCAAAAACTGCTCGCTTTTTACGCCAAACTGTGGACAAAAAAAGCATCTAGCTTTTTTGTTTTTTAGTACAC
The DNA here is from genome assembly GCA_963921995.1 of Oxystoma pomonae. NCBI lineage: Eukaryota > Metazoa > Arthropoda > Insecta > Coleoptera > Brentidae > Oxystoma > Oxystoma pomonae. The sequence continues at coordinate 111,411,191 of OY998165.1, forward strand.
CATAACAATATGGTATGGGGGACTATTAAAATCGTGAAATTTTGACTTTTCTTAATTTTATAAAAAATGAGTTAGTAAGGTTCCAAAACACCTAAATCAACGAAAAAAAAAAGTTGTCTGTTGTCTGTCTGTATATACGATAACTCAAGAGCACTTTAATCGATTTTAACGAAATCCTCTATCGGCTCACCATGAATTGATTAACTTTTGGGTAGGGTGGGGGGGTTGAAGGGGGGAAAAAGGGGGATAAAATATTTAAAAAATTGTAACTTTGGAACAAAAGCAAGTAGGTATATGCGGTTTTCAGATTTAAGTTTCCATGAATATGGACTATAAATTTTTTTATTAAGTCCAAATTCGTGGGAGCTTTAGTTTCCGAGTTATTTGAAAAAAACTTTAAAATATATAAAAAAAATCATAATTTTAGAAGTAAAGCAATATTGCCCAAAAATTTTGTTATAAGGTTGGAATCTTTCAAAGCTGCAGTTTTCGAGATATTTTCATTTCCTTTCAACATAAAATAATTGATTGTGGGGTGCTCTCTAGCACCATTTTTTTTTCATAAAGCTAGCTGCAAAAAGCAAATCTGTGGATCAGGCATTATCCATCCAGACTTGTAAGCAACATCTATAATCTAGCTAGTCATGGAAATACCAAAACAAAAGATTAGTAAACAAATACATGACAAATACCGAATTCTTTCTGTCAAACAACAACGATCGGCTACCTTCGTGGCTTCGGGTCTTAGCCGATGACGTTGGCGCGGCGCATGTGCGCAACAGCGTTTCTAAGCCAAACGAGGTAATAGAGAGAGAAAGCGGGATAAGTAAGAGAGGAAGTAGATGGACAGATACATTGAAGGCTAATTATCGGGACACAGACAGTCGAACATTCCAATCATGAACGTGTGACTTTTATTTCACTTGAAACAAAAACTATTCATTCATTTTATTCCAATTGATCTTGAGAAAGTAAAACAGTTAAATTCAGATCACCTGTTCTCAATAATAATTTTTTTCCGTGTAGCAATGAAGCCTCAAGCGAATTGTTGAACCTTAACAAGCTATCTAGATTTATTTTACTTTCAAACTAGTGAAAGAGTTATGAATATGCTGATATTTTAGATCCTCATTTTTATTCTATTGGCAACATAAAACCGCATTATCTCCTTTAAGTTTCCTACATAAATAAGTAGCGAGAAAATCGGGGTGGGTTGGGTGAGCTTTCCAGTAAAACGACTAAGGAGAGAATGCAAAAAAAAGTTTACAGAATTAATTTAAAGAAAATATTTTTTAATAAAATCGAAAGGAAAAGGGCAGGTTTTTATTTAGTGCAAAAATTATTTTTAATTTACAGCTGAACTTGGCTCTAACTTTGGCAACACTGGATATTGATCCTAGAACGAATGGAAAAGAAAAAAAAATACAGCTGAGCGCTTTCGGCCAAAAGCTCTCAGCTGTAAATTAAAAATAAATTTTGCACTTTTGCACACAACCACACTCCCCCCCCCCCCCCAAAGAAATAAAATATAAATATTTAGTGCTTAACCATTTATAATTGTTAAAAAGCTGTGAAAATTTAAAAAACCAAATAAATCACATTATTTATTTATATGAAAGGTCTCTAATTTTAGGTCAGTAATTAGTCAATTTTGACTCGTATTTTTATAACGGTTTAAAGTCACGCCTAGGGAAATTTTAATCTATACGGAAAATTAAGCAAATGTTTACTAAATTCCACAATATTGAAACAAAATAAATGATAATAAAGCTAATTTTTATTTTGTTTTAATATAGTGGAATTTAGTAATACAATTGTTTAAGATTGCGTATAGATAATGGAGTTCCACAAAGAAACGAAGGGTCAATTAAAATTTTAATATGTTTGGACGAATACAAATATAAGTAGCATACAAAAACAATGTTTAAGACAGTCTGTTATCTACTTTCTATTTCAAATAAAAAAATTTTCTTCAATTTGGGCGCGCCATCATATGTGAACTTAATTTAATTCGAACTTTCCTCAATATTTTACATGTTTTACGATGGTTTTTAGTTTTAGATCACATTTATTTGCATCGATTTCTCTTTTTGTGTCCACAACAAAAGTTGTTGTACTATGTTTTCATGGACGGTTCAATCTATTTTTAAATACGACTTTTGGGTTTTTATAAATTGAATTCGGTCAAAAAATAATTAAAAACATGGTAATGTTGTAGTTTTTTTTATATAATTTCCAATATTTTTACTATAATTTACAATATTTTTTTATTGTTTCAGTTATCAGATGAAGTAGTGAAGAAAAAAACTGAGTATCAAAAGTCCTTAGAATTTTACAAATTGATGAGAACTAGGTTTGAAGAAATCTACCTCAAAAGTAAGTATCTTTAATTTGTTTTATTTCGTTTTTCTGGTCTACAAGGTTTGGATCAAAATTACTAGTAACTTAAAAATAACATTTCAATGCAGGATGCTTCTTCCCTATGTTTATTAACCATTTGGCACGCCTATGGTTTGTCAAACCAGGAATTTATCAGACCGTACTTAATAAATATTTTCATCGTAAGAAAAATTCACCATAAAAACTTCAATTTGTTCAACTAATATTTTATCCGAACCTTATTTCTTCAAACCCACTCAATAACAAATTCGAAATTTATAAGACTCGTTTTTATTCGAACCATTATTCATCAAACTCATTCAATATCAAACTCGTAATTTGTAAAACGCATTTTTAATCAAATCCGGAATTTGTCAAACCATTATTTTTCAAAACTGGGATTCGTAAGACCCGTTGTTTATCAGAAATTTGTTCTTAACTGAAATGCAAGCGACATCTATACGCAAACTATTGAACGCTACAAGTATGCGCGCGTAGCAGCGACAAATGCATCGAAACGACGCGCCACCTTCGTGTACGCCTCACGTTAATGTATTATTGGCGAATGCGCAATCAATTTAGCAGAAATTTCTGATAAACAACAGGTCTTACGAATTCCGGTTTTGAAAAATAATATTGATTGATTTTGATGAACAATGGTTCGATTAAAAACGGGTCTTATAAATTTCGAATTTGTTATTGAATGGGATTGAAGAAATAAGATTAGGATAAAAAATTGCGTTAACGAATTGCAATTTCTATAATGAATGATTTTATGATTGAACCTTCGTTTATTTAGCGGGTTTTTTTTGCACATTTTGCACATTCTGATAAACCGTGGCAATCTAAATTGAATCGGGCCCATTTCCCTTCAATAGATACATACTCTTTACTAACTACTCCTCTGGGTAGTATCTTGACAGGTATTAAATTACAAAGAGTACCTCTGAGACCGGAATGCGGTTAAGTATAATATGTTGCATCTTGAATTTCTAACATTGCTTAAGTATTCAAAAGTCAATTAATTTGTTTACACGGGCCTGTAAAAGCGCTTTTATAAAAGGACTGTTTGATTTTGTCGTATAAACATCAGTAAAACCAAAGACGTTTAACTAAAATAGACCCATCAAGTCATTCATAAATTGCTTTGAAACCATTTTATGTTCCACTGGCAACGCTGCACCAGACATGCTCCTCCTCACACACGCTCCAACCACCTTACGTTTAGCAGTGACCAGAAGCGGCTCGTTATTTATAAATGTAAAAAGGTTTGGTCGTTATTTTCAGACTTGTCAAATTTTTTTGGAAATACAATCTTTAATTTTTTTATACTTAATAAGTGATACCGAGGGTATGGAGAGGTATTATATTTGTCATTGTGATATAACATAGAAAATATTAATTTTTTAAATGTTCTCCAGATAGTTATCTGCCTAATAAGTGCGGAAAGTGATACTTTTACGCACGGGAGGAGTTCGGGCGGGAAAGACACTTCCGCAAGGGTTAGGTACAATTTTTTTTCTACGAGTGTTTTAAATTTAAAAATTTGGTCCATAAAGTACCATTAAAAAAAAATTACGTGCGTTAAATATTTTTTCACGCATGCTATGACAGTTTTTTATGCACACCGTGCTTATTTTTTTACGCACGGCGTGTGGGAAGTTGAACTTTCCACATTAAAATTGATTATTGATTAGTAGAGTTTTTCACACGCATTTGCGAAGTAGTTTCTTTACCTATTTAATGTCAAGTGTCCTGCAAAACTCTAATAAAAAATTAGCGTAGGTAAAAGTATTTTTTTAGCATGGCGTGAATTTTCTAATTGGAGTTTTTAGATGCATTTATAAACTAGATTAAATTGAAAATGGAAACAAAATTATTTTTTGGTTTTAATTTTAAAAATACCAAATATATATAACCTTAGGCAGAAGCTTTTTATGCAAGTAGGAAATTGTTATACTAAAAACGTGTCAAAAGTGCCCTTTTCACCCTTAACGGCTTTTGTGTGCAGAAAAGTATCACTTTCGCACTGTTTAGTCAAATTACCAAAAAACCAATGTGGAAAAAATAAGCAAATTCGACTAAAAATAATGGTATTTCGAAAAAGGATGATACCTATATTATAGGTACTATATGATAGTTTTTCGTTGTGTAAAAAAAATAGAATTTATACACTCTACTATAATTTTTATTTAATACGTACAAAAGTATCTTTACATTTTTAACAAATACAAAAAAATCTTATGTGGAGTATCTACCTATGTAAATATTATAAATAAAAAGTTGTAACAAACATACATTCTTTATCCTGTGTCAAATCTCAGCAGAAAAAATAAGCTGACTACAGATGGTATCAAAATTATGAATGTAGTTATAAATAAATATCATACCATTACCCTCTCCACATAGGCCGATCAGCTCTTATCGTTTTAGTGTCCTTTTATCCACCTTCGCCGCCATTTTGACAGAAAACTAATGGATTATCTGTCACTTTTGCGTGAAAATGGCGGCGAAGGTGGATAAAAGGACACTAAATCGGTATGAGTTGATCGGCCTATCTGGAGAGGGTACTGATCATACGCACCTCTTACATTTTTTTGCTACTCATATAGGCTATTTAAAAATGTCGCAACTGGGGTTGGTTCATTATACCAAATCAAGTGTAATTAATTATACGTGCTTACCATATTGTTTTTATCACAAATTCGCAAAAATATCCCAAAAAAAATTATTTCTTTCCTATATTTATTAATAACATTTTGCATTTATTGCAAAACTAGTTGAACGCCTATGGCGGCCTATCGCAAGATGGCGTCGAAAAAACATATGATAACAAACCTGTGAAATGTTGTAGGTTTTACTCCCGATATATATTGGGAAATAAAAAAAAATATTCTTTCGGCCAAAATATCAGTTATGTTATATGATATTTCGATCGAAAAAATGAGGTATATTTCAAGTACCATAACATGTACCTCGACATTATAAATTCTGTATTGATTTAAAATTGTGAAGATTTAAGGAAATTTAAATGCAATTATATAATATACCGAAATTTCTTTATATATTTGTATAATAATAAGGTGTTTTTCCATGTTTAAAAAAACAAACCGAAGAATAATGCAATCTGGCATTGTCGCCAAATTGTTTACCTTATGTTTGATTGCAACTGTGGTAAACATAATATCTCTATTTAAGTTATAACTTTATGAGTAAAACCGTTTTAAGCACTAAATCGATTTTATTAAGCGATCTATCGCTTTAAAACCAATGTTAGGGTAGCTATAAACACTTTAAAAACGTCACTCCTGGTTTTATTGAAAAATATATGTTGTTAACTTTCTTTGTAACTGCCTTAAAAAAAAGCAGCAACACAATTTTAAACCAAAAATTTCTTTGAATATATATTTTAAGGCTGGATTTAGTGAAGGTCAGGGAAATAGTATTTAAAAACGCGAGTAAAAAAACACAGTTTAGCCGCGAGTTACTAACACTAATTTTTTTAATACCTTTATCAAAAAATCCAAGGAAAATACTTTAGTTTTCTGCAGACAGAAAAAATGTAATTATTCTTGCCTAAAATTAAGTAATTTCCGCCAGTTTTCACCCAGTATTTACAGAAAAATCATTTAAAAATATCGTCAAAGTATCAAACTGTCAAAGATTAAAATGTTGGTACAATGAACGTTACCGAGTAAAAGGGCACATCGCTATGGAAACCATTGTTATTTCATTTACCAGCCGCCTTGTTTTATAGTGTAAAGATGGTGTGTTGTGAGAAGTGCTCTTCTTTCGAGATTTTTAAAAGTATTTTCCTCTTTTCCTTGGATTTTTTTTTATAGAGGTATTAAAAAAGTTGTGTTAAGAACTCGCGGATAAACTGTGCTTTTTTTATTCACGTTTTTAAATAGCTCGCTGCACTCGTTATTTAAACCAACGCTTGTAAAAAAAATCACTATTTTAGCAACTAGTTGTGAAAACTACTATTAAAAATCTCAATCGATAAGCACTTCTCGCAACACACCATCTTTACACTATAAATCAAAGCGGCTGGTAAATGAAATAACAATGGTTTCCATAGCAATGTGCCTTTCTACTCGGTGACGTTCATTGGTGCGACATTTTAATCTTTGACAGTTTGATATTTTGACGATGTTTTTAAATGATTTTTTCGTAAATACTTGCTGAATACTGGCGGAAATGGCTTAATTTTTAGGCAAGAATAATTAGATTTTTGGGTAAAAAACTGAAATAATTTTTTTTTTGCACCCGTGATCAAAAAAAAAACCATGTTAAGTTATCTGCACTCAGTTACTAAAATCATGTTTTCGATGAAGGTATAAAAAAAATATTTTGGATGGTTGGCAGAAAATAAAAACAAATAACAGTAATTTTGGAATTTGCTTAAAAAATGGCGCTTCAGTCGAAAATGTTTAGAAAACTATCGTAGAAAATGGCTGTCGAAAATTAGTAAGAATATTAAATAATATAAGGATTAGCAGGTTGGTATATCGATTGGATTAGCATTATCTTAAATTTTACAACAAAAAAGTTCTAAAATTAACTCTGTGTTTCGGACTTCCATTGTCTATATTTTATTTATACACGACGTTTCGATCAGTACAATCTCTGATCGTCTTCAGGTGCAAACTACAATCAATTCCTAAGGCTACGTACTTATATACCGTGAGAAATCACTCAACCTTGAAGTTTAAGAAGTTGGCTCCGCCCAAGGAGGGGCTTCCAAATATTTGGGATTTCAACACTTGGTTTACTGAAAATACCTTGATTCTGCCCAATAAAGGCAGCTTCAAGAAATTTTCGTTTCTTCCAGTGTGACTCCTTGTGCAAAACCTTTGCTTCTGCCCACTTCATTCGGTGTTGTTTTGACCATGCATGTTCGGCAATTCCTGATTTCGTGGTTTCACCTTTTTGGGTATTCGTCTGATGTTCCTTAAGCCTAACAGATAGTGGTCTTTTAGTTTCGCCTATGTATGATTCACCACACTCACAAGGAACTTGGTAAATGCATTCCTTATTTTGTTTGTTCTCCGGTTTTGTTTTACTAAGAAGGCTTCGAATTGTATTACTAGATTTAAAAGCTGTTTTAATATTAAAGTTTTTCGCTACTCTTCGAATTTTCTCTGATACTCCTTTAACGTATGGGATTGTAAGGAATGCATTTGCCTGGTTTTGGTCTTGTAATCTCCGTCCTTTTTGTTGAAATTTAGAAATAGTATCTGTTATAAGTTTCAGGCTGTAACCATTCTGCTGCAGATCCTTCTTAATGTTTCTTATTTCGATTTCCAAGTCATGAGAATTGTTACAAATTTGAACGGCTCTGTTATACAAAGTTTTGATTATGCCTCGTTTGGTTGTAGCAGAATGATTTGAACCTTGATTTAAATATTGTCCTGTGTGAGTGGGTTTACGATAGACTGTTGTTCTGATGTCGCTTTCTACTCGTGTGACAAGTACATCAAGAAAAGGAATTTGACAATTTTGCTCCAGCTCCATTGTGAATTTAATGGTGGGTCTTATGTTATTTAGGTGGTGAAGAAATTCTGAAAGTTGTTGGTCATTCCCGGTCCAGACAATAAAAGTATCATCAACATATCTCAGCCAGAGCTTAGGTTTATATGCTGCGGTATCAACCGCGTGTGATTCGAACCACTCCATGTAAATATTGGCCACCACTGGCGAAAGCGATGAACCCATTGGCAAACCGTCTTCCTGAGCATAAAACCTATCTTTCACTTGAAAATAAGAGTTATGTAGGCAGCACTCCAACAACTCCATCACTCCCTCCAGCGGTAGGCTGGTACGTTCGTAAAGGGATTCGTCATCAAGCAGTCTCTTTCTAATAATATCTAGCGATTCCTTTATTGGGACATTGGTGTATAGACTTTCGACATCAAAACTGACAAGTCTATCCTCGGTTCCTAAAACAAAAGATTTAAGAATATTAACAAAATGGTTGGAATTTTCTACAAATGAAACGGTCTTGCCTGCAAGAGGTTGAATAATTTTCAAAAGGAATTTAGACAGATTGCTTGTCGGAGAATTTCTGGAACATGTAATTGGGCGTAAGGGCATTGCATCTTTGTGAATTTTGGGAAGTCCGTATAGATGAGGAGGCTTGCTATAATGTGGTGTTAGTTGAGATCTTGTATTGTCCGGAATATATCTGGAATACTTTTTCAAAATTCTATAAACCTTACTTTCGATTGATTGCGTCGGATCTTTTGGGAGAAGTTTATAGTTTCCTTTAGCAAGTACCTCTTCAACTTTCTGGTCATAGGTTTCCGTGTCCAAAATCACTGTTGCATTGCCCTTGTCTGCCGGTAAGATTTTAATTGATTTGTCCTTTTGAAGATTCTTCAACGCGATTTCCTCTGTTTTGCTTATATTAGAGGTATGCTTAATAGGTTTGTCAATCCTATTAAGTATACCTCTAATATAAGCAAAACAGAGGAAATCGCGTTGAAGAATCTTCAAAAGGACAAATCAATTAAAATCTTACCGGCAGACAAGGGCAATGCAACAGTGATTTTGGACACGGAAACCTATGACCAGAAAGTTGAAGAGGTACTTGCTAAAGGAAACTATAAACTTCTCCCAAAAGATCCGACGCAATCAATCGAAAGTAAGGTTTATAGAATTTTGAAAAAGTATTCCAGATATATTCCGGACAATACAAGATCTCAACTAACACCACATTATAGCAAGCCTCCTCATCTATACGGACTTCCCAAAATTCACAAAGATGCAATGCCCTTACGCCCAATTACATGTTCCAGAAATTCTCCGACAAGCAATCTGTCTAAATTCCTTTTGAAAATTATTCAACCTCTTGCAGGCAAGACCGTTTCATTTGTAGAAAATTCCAACCATTTTGTTAATATTCTTAAATCTTTTGTTTTAGGAACCGAGGATAGACTTGTCAGTTTTGATGTCGAAAGTCTATACACCAATGTCCCAATAAAGGAATCGCTAGATATTATTAGAAAGAGACTGCTTGATGACGAATCCCTTTACGAACGTACCAGCCTACCGCTGGAGGGAGTGATGGAGTTGTTGGAGTGCTGCCTACATAACTCTTATTTTCAAGTGAAAGATAGGTTTTATGCTCAGGAAGACGGTTTGCCAATGGGTTCATCGCTTTCGCCAGTGGTGGCCAATATTTACATGGAGTGGTTCGAATCACACGCGGTTGATACCGCAGCATATAAACCTAAGCTCTGGCTGAGATATGTTGATGATACTTTTATTGTCTGGACCGGGAATGACCAACAACTTTCAGAATTTCTTCACCACCTAAATAACATAAGACCCACCATTAAATTCACAATGGAGCTGGAGCAAAATTGTCAAATTCCTTTTCTTGATGTACTTGTCACACGAGTAGAAAGCGACATCCGAACAACAGTCTATCGTAAACCCACTCACACAGGACAATATTTAAATCAAGGTTTAAATCATTCTGCTACAACCAAACGAGGCATAATCAAAACTTTGTATAACAGAGCCGTTCAAATTTGTAACAATTCTCATGACTTGGAAATCGAAATAAGAAACATTAAGAAGGATCTGCAGCAGAATGGTTACAGCCTGAAACTTATAACAGATACTATTTCTAAATTTCAACAAAAAGGACGGAGATTACAAGACCAAAACCAGGCAAATGCATTCCTTACAATCCCATACGTTAAAGGAGTATCAGAGAAAATTCGAAGAGTAGCGAAAAACTTTAATATTAAAACAGCTTTTAAATCTAGTAATACAATTCGAAGCCTTCTTAGTAAAACAAAACCGGAGAACAAACAAAATAAGGAATGCATTTACCAAGTTCCTTGTGAGTGTGGTGAATCATACATAGGCGAAACTAAAAGACCACTATCTGTTAGGCTTAAGGAACATCAGACGAATACCCAAAAAGGTGAAACCACGAAATCAGGAATTGCCGAACATGCATGGTCAAAACAACACCGAATGAAGTGGGCAGAAGCAAAGGTTTTGCACAAGGAGTCACACTGGAAGAAACGAAAATTTCTTGAAGCTGCCTTTATTGGGCAGAATCAAGGTATTTTCAGTAAACCAAGTGTTGAAATCCCAAATATTTGGAAGCCCCTCCTTGGGCGGAGCCAACTTCTTAAACTTCAAGGTTGAGTGATTTCTCACGGTATATAAGTGCGTAGCCTTAGGAATTGATTGTAGTTTGCACCTGAAGACGATCAGAGATTGTACTGATCGAAACGTCGTGTATAAATAAAATATAGACAATGGAAGTCCGAAACACAGAGTTAATTTCAAACACATCATTGTCTCAAACTTTCAAACAAAAAAGTTCTATTATGAAATTGCATGTGAAAAATTCAAAAATAGACTTGGCACAACCTTCAAAATTCTCTAAAAAATTTCGATTCAGTCCAAAATGAAAACCAGTCTGTCTGTTTTGCTTCCGCGATCAAAATTTGAATACATAAGAAATATTGTTGGATCTGTGCGTTGTTTTATTTTGCTGAAAATTACTGAAATAGTGAAAAAGATTTGATGTCGCAGCAGTTTGCATGTGACAAGTTTTCATACTAAAATTAAACACTTTTGAATCAGTTATTACGTTTATATTCGCCTAAAAAAACCGGTTTAAAATAAAATCGCTTTCTCGGAAGGTTTATGCATTAAATGTAATTAAACGTCAGTTTAAAAAAAAAACAAATAAAACGACTGAGTTAGCAACAGATTTTTTGGTAAAACCAGGGTTAGGTTGTTAAGTGTTTTTAAAGTGTTTATACCGTAAAATTGGCTTTCTTAAATCGGTTTAAATTAAAGTCGAATTTGTGCTCAAAACGGTTTTAGTGGTGTTTATACGACAAAATTTTCAAACCGTCCTAATATATAAAAACGCTTTCAGAGGCCCCTATAAACAAAGTATAAGTGTCAGTTTGGAAAGTGCATTTTAGCAAGGCTTAGTTTTACTTATACTGCATATTACAGTTAGAATGACATCATTATCTTTGGTAAGCTTTTGCTTGGGTAATTACAATTTTTTGTATGCGTTACCATAATAATTAAAGTAGTAGGTGTTAATAAGATCACTATTTACTCCTTACTTTCCATGATGGAATGAGATGAAATGTGATTTTTTTTCCTGGGACCTACAGGGTGGTACTGATTCTGGTTTTCATGGGAAGTGATCTTTCCCATCCTACTAAACCAGTGTCCGTATTCTTGAATTTCCAGAGAATGATCGTCTGGAACGTTTAAATCAGGCTCAGACGCGATCACGAGATATCCGAGAATTAGCCGACCACGACCAAACAGCACCCGGTTGCCGTTTATCGAGAGGACCTTCTAAAACTTTTCAATTTTTTGCCAATATCTCAAAAACCAACCTTTATTAAAAGAATTGTTATTATCCTTACTTTGAGGTATAACAAGTGTAGGTAGGTACTCTTCTTTAACCTCAAATCAACCCTCAAAAAATCCTACACACTTGGTCTAGAGAGGGGTTTTAAAATATGTAATCTTTAAAACATAGACTTTTGTTTTTGATAAAAAGTAAAATCCCCTATGTAGCCCATTTCTGGGGGGCTATTTCTGGAAAATATTCTAAAAAACTTGAATAGTAAATCTCCCTATTTTGACTTCATATTTGAATTCTCGCTGAAATTCTCTTTCCAATGGTACCCTATATCGTAAGGTTTGCTTTAATAATTTTTGAGATATTGGCTTTCAAAATGTCAAAAATTCAATTTTAAAAGGCCCATATCTTAGAAACTAAACAACATATCTCTATTGTGTTTATTATCGATTTTGACAATAGTGACATAGAAATATGAAGTCAAAATAGGGAGTTACTATTTAAGGTTTTTAGAACATTTTCCAAAAATAGCCCTCCAGAAAAAGGCTACATAGGGGATTTTACTTTTTACGGTAAATATTAGTTGGCGATGGGTCAAAAACAAAAGTGTATGTTTTAAAGAATATATTTTTTTTTCTTAAAACCCCTCTCTAGACCAACTGTGCCTATATTTTTGGATATAGCCAAATTTGAAGCTGTTTTTTTATATGATAAAAATTTTCAAAGTGAAGGGAAAATTTAGCGACCGAATAAATTTACAGAAAAGATTTGTGGCGTAGAGGGCTAAGGGTAAGGGAATAAATCAGAAAAAAGTTTGACCAGGATTTGAAACCCCCAGACGTCTAGAACCATTAGTTAACTATTAGTTCCTCGGTAGCTCAGTTGGTAGAGCATTAGACTAGAGGTCCCGGATTCAAATCCTGGTCGAGGAAAAACTTTTTCCGATTTATTTCCTTGCAGTATTATTACTTTAATCTCAGCTTTGATTCTTTTTTTGAATTCCTCAAACCAGACTTATCCACTTATTCGTGCCTAATTCAGCGGGGGGGGGGGGGGTGTTTAAGGCCACAAGGCTTGCTTAAAAAAAACAAAAGGTACATAAAATTGTTATACATAGGTCTAGGAAGGAAAATAAGGAGATATTTTTTTATAACGTAAATTTTTATCATGTATTATATAAAATTTGGCAAAAAGCTATATCCAAAAATTTTAATTTTTTTTGAGGATTGATTTCAGATTACCTACACTTGTCATAGCTCAAATTAAAGATAATTTTATTGCCTACTAGTCCGATGTCTTAGCATAAAAAAAAACTTCAAACATAGATGCATCTGAGGTTTTTTTTGTCTAAAAGCAGAGCCCTGGAGCTCACATTAATTTTTCTGAGGTAAAAGAAATTTTAATTTTTTTTTAAATAATTTTTGCTTAAAAAACAAATAAGTATTATTATTTGCATTGCGGCAATAATTAATTATTCGAACCTGTTTGAAGTGTGGGGGGGGGAAGCCAAAGCTTTGAATTAGTTTTTCCAGAGATTCTTGCATAAAATAAGATTTAGCTTAAAAATAAAATCAAATTCATCACGTCATTATGACATCTTGCTTGTTTCTTATCACCTCGTTGCAAAAAAACAATAAAAATATCTAAGTAAGATATAATATTGATCAGACAAATAAAATTAAATCGCAATATTTTTCTACAGATTTATTAATAATTTTGCATTTAATACGGTTCTGGAACTTTTATGACAAACCGAAAAATGACAAGTGACATATGGTTTAAGAGGAAATTTTATTGTTTGTAAAATGCTTTATTAGGGTTTTTTCGTACACACATGAACTTTCTTATATCTGGTAAACGGGATAACAGAGCTCGTGTTTCGGACTTTTTTTAAAGCTTAGAGAATCCTCTTTCAGCAAAACTAAAAATCTCAGATGCATCCAAATTTGAAGTTTTTTTATCTTTTTTGGGGCTAAGACACCAGACTAAAATGTTATAGTCTGTGAGATATTGGCAAAAACTAAAAAAATTGTACCTTTAGGGGGTGGTTTCGCACATCGTGTGGTAGGGGGGCGGGTCTTTAAGTAATCTTTCTTCCCACTGCCTCTGAGCAAGGGAACGCGTTCTCTTGACAAACGATAATCGAGTCAGCTTTGCGCGTGCACCGTAAAAACTTTTGAGCCTTTTCATTGGTCGAAATGAAGGATATGACGATCGTTTTCACACGACCATTTTCTAGAAATTCAAGAATCAGCCCCCAGATGGAAATTTTCACAGACATCATGCATAAAAGTTCCTCAACCCTCAGGAGCTACTAAACAAAGCTGGTCCATCTTTGGATAAAACAGGGATCCACCTGTCAAAGACAGAATTTTTTCCGTTACTGTTTGTAAGGTTCGACCGGCTTATTCGCGGCTGGTTGACTGAAGAAATCTCTGGGCGGTCATAACTTGCCTACGACAAAAGTGGTTTCCTTTTTATGTTTCACCCCACAAGTTTTCCAGCCAGATGGTATAGCCTAGAGGCCCTGTATGCGATTTTTGACAGTTATTGTTTTACCAAAGGTGAGCAAATGGATGTGGCAGTTGTTAGGGAAATTTTTAAAAACAAATTGTGTGTTGGCAATGATAGTTGGTAAACCCTGACAGTAAATAATTTTGTCACCGTCACATTTTTGATTAAGAAACGTCCGGTTTAAAAATGGAATTTTGCTGTATTAAAAACTGTCCCACTAAGCAGAAACATGTTACATTTACATTAACTTAACGTATTTTTGTGACCTGTTACTTAACACAGCTTGTAACCTTAACGAGGATATTACATTGCCAGTACATCAATTGTCCTAAACATTTACGTAACAGTGTTACATTTTTTTAACAAGTATGTGACTTGCAAGTAACATTTAATGTTACATGGCTAGGTAAAATATATTTTTTTTAAGTTTACCTCTAACTTGTTAAATATTGGTTCAACGTTCAAAATACCTATGTATAATTTATACTTATTTTCCCTTTTGTGGGAAGTTATCAAAAAAATTGCAGGATTAATTTTTTCAAAAATTTTCGCCATATTTGGGTTAAAAGTTTCATTAATTTTGGAATTTTTGCATAAAACTTAGAATTGTATTTGGTTATTCTCCAATAAACAACCAAGTTTGTTTTAAAGCTGACACACAATACGGCTGCTTTCATGCAATCATTAATAAACTAAGCTTGTTTCAACTTTGATGTTGATGTGGATGAATTAAATATCTTCTATTGTAGTCTTGCCAGCAGCTTATCACAGAATCTTTCGACAGATACAGACCCTTTGCACTATCTGTCTGACATTAACGTCTCTAGTTCTTTTCAGTTTAGGCCCGTTAAACTATGTGACATTCTTGAAGCTCTTAAGGATATAAAAAATAAGAAATCAGGTGGTGAAGATGAAATTTCCGCCGAGGTCTTATCGAAATTATCTCACAGCGCCTTATTGGCATTGTCTGCCGCTATTAACAAATCATTCGATTCTGGTTCGTTCCCCATATGTCTTAAATCATCTATCGTCATTCCTCTGCATAAGGGTGGCGCAACAGATGTTCCGTCTAACTTTCGCCCAATTTCCCTTCTTCCGACCTTATCCAAAGTGGTTGAAAAAATTGTTAAGCAAAGAATGTGGGATTATTTAGTCAAATTCAAATTGATTACGCCCAAACAGTATGGGTTTCAGGCATCAAAGGGTACACATGATGCCATTTTTAGTTTTTTAGAAAATGTTTATACAGAAATAAACAAGGGCGACGCGGTTGCAGCAGTATTCTGTGATTTATCCAAGGCATTTGACTGTGTGGATCACAAAATACTGCTGGAAAAGCTCGAGCGGTATGGATTTAGGGGTTTGGTGTTGGAATGGTTTAGGTCTTATTTAAGCCATCGTACGCAATCGGTGGTCGATGAAGGCTCTCGCTCTGCTTTTCTAAATATCACTTGCGGCGTGCCCCAGGGGTCAGTATTGGGTCCCCTGTTATTTCTTCTTTACATTAACGATCTTGTACGTTTAAAAATTGCAGGTGAATTTACATTGTTTGCGGACGATACTTCTGTTTTGTGGCATCATAAAGACATAGAATACCTAAAATCTATTATTTCCAACGATCTATCAAAAATTAAAAAGTGGTGCGATGCCAATCGTCTTTGTTTAAATGTGGAGAAAACTAACATTCTCGCTTTTAAGTGTAGTTTGCAGAATGTACAATTGGGTGAGGATCTTCTACAAAAACAAAATGTATCTAAATTTCTAGGTGTACATATTGACAGCCAGCTGAGATTTGATGAACATATCTTTAAACTCAGTAAAAAACTTTCTTCTGGGTGCTTCGCAGTGAGATGTGTGAGATCTGAACTGGGAGTTGATATGGCTAGATCTGTATATTTCTCACTCTTTGAGTCACACTTAAGGTACGGCTTGCCGTTTTGGGGATCTGCGCATCAATATTTGCTATCAATAATTTTAATATTACAAAAAAAGGCTGTTCGGTTCATTTCCAATGTAAACAAAAGAGAGTCTTGCAAACCTATATTTGTCAAACATAAAATATTAACACTTACATCACTTTATGTTTTGGAAACAGCATCTTTAGTTTTCAAAAATTACAAAAAAGGGCCCAAGTCTCAACAATATCATACAAGACAAGAATTTAACATTCGATTGCCAATTCTAAAAAGCACTTTAGCACAAAAATCTCTTATATACGAGGGAATTAAAATTTTCAATCATTTGCTAATCACCCTCAGATGTGCCACCTCTGTTAAAAAATTCAGAAGGGATCTAAGGGAGAGGCTTTTACAGTTACCTTTTTACTCGCTTTCTGAATTTTATGACACTCAGTTATAAACTTGCTGCTTTTAATGTGTTTTTTTTTCTTTTTTTTATGAATTATTTTAGTGACTAGATATTTTTATTCTTTTTCTTTTTACTGTTGTAGTGTTGTCCCCTTTACAATAATTGTTGGTGCAACTATGTTATGTGTCTGTTGTGCTCCTTTTTAATCATAGTAAAGTGGGTATTTTTTATTATTAGTAATTTAGTATAAACATAACAAACTTTTCCAATTTGTTAGTGATTATAGGTTTAGAACCACTTATTAATGTAGACCCAAATTTGACTTTTTTATGAACTTACATTCTACCTAAAATAAGCTTCAATAATAATGTATTTTCTTTATGTTCCTACTTATTTTACATGTTTTTATTTCTTTTAGTTTTTAGCCTGCTTTGTCGACAGAATTTTTTTTCTTGACAATAAAGTATTTTTTGATTGATTGATTGATTGATTACACTCACAATAGTGTATTTTGTCATGTGACAATAAAGAACCAAATTTGTTTTAAATTTGACATTTAATAAAAACTTACAATATTGTGTAATATCATGTAACTGTAAAAAAGCAAATTTGTTTCGTCACTAACATTTATTAAACCTCAAATAATGTTATTTTTTAGTTACTTTGTGGTTTACATTTCTTGTTATATCCAAGATTAAATATTAACGTAAAATTAGCGCTTCTTTCGTGTATCAGTAATACTTTCACATAGAATGTTAATTTCACTTTTTTATTAACGTATACAAAGTTACATCAATTCTACATTTTTTCAACGTTGAAAACCTGTAATGTAACAGACCTTGCTTAGTGGGGTAAAAACATGTGCCTCGACGAATATGTATTGTTCCGTTGTCCAACGGAGAAAGAAACTCAAGAAAAGTGGAAAGAAAACATGCATTTACCAAGCTGGAAAATTAATAAAAATAGCCAAATTTGCGAGGTAAACATACGCATTTAAAATGTTAATATTGTTAATAAATAACACATTATGTTTCCGTGTTTTATTGTAAGAAAAACAGTAACAAAATATAGATCAATAGGAGTCTTTATATATCATCTACCGCGTGTCTATTCACTGTTTGTTTTTTTTTGTCAAAGCTTAACATATTTTACTAACCAAAAAAAAAATCAATCTTTCAAAAACTATCTGGGGTAATTATAAAAAGAGACAACAAAACATCAGTCCATTTCATTCGCTTTTATATGCAAATATGAAAAAAACTAGAAGTAGAGGGCAATATGAGTTGCCCACCTCTGGTAAAACAATAACTGTCAAAGGCCTCTAGTATATCCTTCAGGCCTTGATTCTCTAGTAAAACGTCCATGGCTCCACCTTTAGGTAAAACATGGATCTACATTTGAGAGATATACTCTGGGCGCTTGGAATGAAACGTAATAAAAAATGATAGTTTTGATAATAACTGTTAAGTAAACAATATCTTACAAATTTTTATCTCATTCCACCTTCCTGTCAAATAGAGACTTGAGAATTATGAAGAGTTGTCCCATTAATATCTTTGATAAGTTAGAGTGAGACCTCTGTTTTTATGTAATACTCGATTTTAATTATTTGAATTTTTGGAAATCGATCGTTTGTCGTTTCAGCTGCCAGATCGAGTCGAAAACTGGACGAAGTTAGGGACAAATACCAAAAAGCCTGTCGAAAGCTCCATCTAACGCACAACGAATACGTTTTGCTTCTGTGCGAGGCGGTAGAATACGAAAAAGATTTTAGAACGGTGCTTTTACCCGGTCTCTTAGAGTACCAACAAAATTTACAAGAGGCATTTATACTTACATGGTGAGTAGATCTTCAGTTTCTTTAATATCTATTTATTGACCGAAAAGAATCTTTAAGGCGCGCGTATGACACAACGAGCTCTCGCTATATATAGATGTTCTTGATTTTTGTTGCTTTATTTTAAACCAAGACCGATTCAATTATTTATTTTTTTTAGGAAACAAATTCTCAGTGATATAGCTAGTAATTCAGATTTAACCTCAGAAAAGTTCAAAGAAATCCAAAGGCGGATAGAAAACGGTATAGAATCGATAAAACCCAATGAGGAATATCTAGATTTTACCGAAAAATTCAAGTAAGTATTTATTTCTATATTCAAAACTCAAAACCTTGCTTACGTTTTAAGTGTCTTTAATATCCCAGAGGCTGATTCCAAAATTTCTAAGAATATTTAATAGATTCATTTATGAGCGTGCGAGTTTGGCACTTTCCACTACGACCTCTGACAGTTTTGAGATTGTTCTTCACTAAAGTTAATTAAAGACGTCTCCAACTTGTTTTGGTAAACCATCCCTTTTAGATCCACTGCGTTGATGTGTTGAACTTTGCCGCAAGAGCAAGGTATTCTGTATATTCCTGGCGAGGATAGATGATCCTTTTTGTCCTTTGCTGATCGAAAGTAATCTTTTAGTTTTCTAATTGGTTTAAAAATGGCGTTGACTTTTATTTATTTAAAATTCTACTAATTCTATCAGTGATGCCAGGGTATGTAGGGTAAAAATACCTAGGATCTTATTTCCTTTTTTGTCTTGTTTTCCCTTATGACTTGTGTTAAGCCGTTTGCACGGAGTACGTTTTTTAGGTGGCTTACTCCTGCGTTAAAGCTTTCTTGTTCACATATTCCTTTTCCATTCGATAAATATCTTAACACAAGTCATAAGGAAAAACACTACAGGGAGGAAATAAGATCCAAGGCATTTTTACCCTACATACCTGGCATTACTGATAAAATTAGTAGAATCTTAAATAAATACAAATTCAACACCATTTTTAAACCAACTAAAAAACTAAAAGATTACTTTCCATCAGCAAAGGACAAAAAGGATTACCTATCCTTGTCAGGAATATACAGAATACCTTACTCTTGCGGGAAGGTTTACATAGGACAGATTAAGAGATCTATTAACACCAAACTAAAGGAACACAATACACACTACAGACTGGGACATACAGAAAAATCAGCGGTAGCAGAACATATCCTCAAGTTTTGGCGCAAACGGTACAGTACCACACTCACAAACCTTATAACCAAAAAAATAGACTGCTAATGCTTATGGGTTTTCTCCCAATAAATGACTGCCTCATGGAAGTGACAGTTTGGTGTTATTGGAACCAGAGTAAACCGACTTGAGTAAAATTTGTTGTGGTTGCAAACTCAATATTTTAGTATTTGATGAATATATAACAAGCACTGCTTGACGAAATTTAAGAAAAAATATAAAACCACGGTTTCTTGAGTATTTAAAAAAATTTATTTAGAAAACTGTTCGAATTAACTAGATTTCAAAGGGGCAGTGTAAACAGTGTCATGACGTGACAACTTATTTTCTCTTTATCCACGTTTTTCGTTGGTAGCACTACGTTTGACGGTCTTGACGTTAGTAGATTCGCCATTTTCTTTATTTTCGTTTCTTGGTTTTCGAAGATTTTGCTTTGGATAGACGTCTGTAAAGACGCGAATCCATAGTAACCGAGAAGAAGATGAAGAAGTTTTTGCTTAACGTGTTGTGTTTTTAATATACTTTTTCTGTGCCCTTTTGCATCATGAAGTGCTTTGTTGTCGGCTGCAACAACAGCAATTCTGCGAGTGGAAATACGTTTTCCTATCACAGGTAAGGGTTAATAATTCCTATTTTTGCCAATTTTCTTTAATACTTCTGCGATCATTGCCTGTATTCTGAAAGGCCCATGAGGTGGTTACAGCTCACCAGTGTGGGGAATCAACATTGTTGACAGGAGAAAGAAAGAAACATAAATTCTTTAAAAGAGATTTGTCAAAAAATTGCAATAATTAAAACTATAAGCTTAAAAACTTATTTAATCTTAATAAATTTAACCTTATAGTTCTTATAATTACTGAGATAGCAATAGTGTCCCATGTTAATTAGGACACCCTGTATTAGCAGTATCCCTTATGAAAAAGGGTTTATTTTTCCTAAGGCAACCATGTTGAATCGCTCATCAGCTGATGGCAGTATTATTAAGTATCGTAATAATGAAAAAGTCTAATTATTGTTTTTCTATTTCTTTCAATAGGTTTCCACCAGATGCTGCTATTAGTAGAAAGTGGTTACTGAGCATTTGAAGAGACTCTAAGACTGTTATTAAATACCAAAGACTCTGTTTTGACCAGCTTTTAGTTGAAGCAATCATTAAAACATACAGCACTTTGAGGAGTCATAGCTCTGCAAAAAAATTAGTGAAAGTATATTTGGAGAAAAGGTCCGAAAAGTTAACAAAACTTGTATTGTTTAAACAACATGTTTTATATATTATCTTTAATTAAAAATAAGTAGTTTCTGTTTGTAAATAAGTTACTTTTAAGTATTTTTTGTATTGTAACTTTTTTGATGGTATTTTGTAAATAATTATTTTCTACAAATAAAATTTAAGGCTGGGTTTATACAAGCAAATAAAAATTAAAGTAACAAAAATTAAAATTAAAATAAATAATTTTGGTTTATACAGCTGAATAAAAATAACTTGGCAAAATTTTTTAACGATCCTATTTTTAATTTTCTTGTAGCTGTATGTTTATGGGTTGAGGGATCTTGTTAATGAAATGTCCTTTTTTTGAAGTGCCAATGTTTCACAAAATTTATATAAAAATAAATTTTGCAAAACGTCGGCATTTCAATATATAAAAATAAATTTTGCGAAACGTTGGCATTCCAAAAAAAGGACGTTTTATTAACCAAATCCCTTGACCCATACATACACCTTCTAGAAAATAAAAATAACTGAACCAATCAGCACAAAGCTTCAATAATTGAAATAATTAAACTAAACTCAATCATACTGTTTTCTTAAATAATAGGTATCTGCCTAAACCAAACCAAAAAATGAGAGGTTATGCGCAAAATTTTTTTCAGATAATAAAAGTTGCCCATCTTCCTATTTTTATTTCTGCTGTATAAACGCCTACACTATTTCCCATAAGCTCAACTTTTATTTGAATTATTATTTTTATTTGCCTGCATAAACAAAGAGTACCGAACAGACAGGGTGATTTTTTTTAAAGGGGTCATTCATAAACTGCTGTAGATACTTAAAGAAGGGGAACTTTTTTTCCTAAAGATAAAATGTACTTTACCCATTTAAAAAATTCATATTTTAAGGGAAGGGGGGGGGCTATTATTTAAGATTATCGTTAAAAAAATTGCAAATTTATTATGCCAGAGCCTTTTTTACAATTAGCCGCGTCTAGTGTTATTTGTGCTTCTCAGTTGGTAGTTATAGGGATTTTGGTGCATTGCCAACTGCTTCTGGCACCAAACTGTCAAATACATGAAGCAGTCATTTCTTAAAGCAACATCATCAGTCTATTTTTTTGGTTATAAGGTTTGTGACCACACTAGAAAATATCAATAGATCATCACAAACTCTCCGGTACATCAAACAAAACGCTCACTAATTCCGATTTCGACCAGTGAGGTACCACCCGTTTCACATAAATATGAGCTGCGGAGCAGAAGAAATCATCAGTCCACAGATCTCCTGAAGATGCTGAGCACTCAAATCGGCAAAACGTCGAGAAGACAAACCTCTACAGAACGATGGCCCGAAAGACAACAAACTATATAACAGACGAAGGCCGCGAAAGCTTAACTTGTTTAATTATTAAGTTTTGTTTTTTTTTCCTCCTTTCTTTTAAATAATTCTTATACCTTTATGTATGCCACCCATCCATAGGCGTAACTAGCTCTCTGACCTGGGAGGGTCCTAGGGTGGGGGCCTAGCTGACACTGCTTGGTAGTGATGTTTTTCTCAAAACTGTTTAATATTATTTCGAATATAATGCATTATTACCTTAACTAAAATTAACCGTATCCTTATTCGACTCAACCCAGCTGTTTAATATAAATTAACTGCAACTTCCTTGTCTTATGTGAAAATATTTCCAGAACGTGGTCTGAAAAATCGGGTTTGTCCCATTGTAGTTCTGGTTCAATTTTTTATTCTACGCATCGCAGAGAAGTTTCGTTAACAACTTAATAGAAAAAAAAGAGCAATCTGAAATCATTTCTAGAGGTTAGGACAAAAGTCTCTTAGTCTAGATACCGAAGCTCTCTGCAACCTTTTTAAGTTTTTCATGATTTTCTGGTTGCGAAAAATCCACATATAATTCCTCTAATGTATTAAAGAGAGAAGCTGCGGGTGCAACTTTTGTACATGCGCCAACAACAACTAACTTAAGTCTATGTGCCAAACAATGAATGTATTGCCGAAGGATGTTCTTCTCTTATTAAACCTTTTAAGCCCTTACGTTGCCCAGACATTATACTAGCCCTGCCATATGACTGACAACTACTAGGCTATAGTTTTCTGGAGGGGCCTGGAAGGATCTGGCCCCCCTCCCCTAGTTACGTCAGTGCACCAATCCCAACTCTTTCCAATTTTATAATTAATTTATCTCGATCAATGGTTTCGAACGCCCTTTATAAATTTAAAAAACTGTAAGATGGTATACCTTTGATCGTACTTGCACTTAAAGTCGTCCAAAATAAATTGTATTACAGTTTCACAACTGTGTTCACGTCTAAATCTGGATTGCTTTTCTGTCATAATGTTGAGTATTTAAGAAATCTGTTAACTGAATATATGCGCCTTTTTCCAAAATTTTTTTCAATAATCGAGAGAGTATTAATTGGTCTAAAGTTTGATTATTATTTGTTGCGTTTGTCCTGAGGCCAGATTTCATTTTCCACCGTGTAAAAATTAAAAATTGATCGACTTTGGAATCCGGGCCCTGGTTGACCATATTTTTTTTCAGGACCACCCCAACCGAACCAGTGAAGTTTCTGTTCGACGAAAGCCTAGTGGAAGAGTCGCCCGGCAAATTATTACCCAACCAATTGACAGTTGACAATTTGACAGTCGAATGGCTAAGAACCAAACTCAGTGACTTGGAGGCGAGCATTAAAGAGAGCCAAGAAAAACGAACCGCGCTGATTAATGGGCATAACAGTGACAGTCCGTTAGTCAATGGAAAAACGACGCCTAATAATGAAGTTAATAATAGGTTAGTAACCTGTTGTTTGAAGAGTAAACTAGCGTTACGAACTTCCATTGTCTTTATTTGTAATTTTTTTCACAACGTTTCGGATGCTTATGTATGTGCAATCGTCATCAGGTGAATACTAACAAAAACTAAGACTACTTAATCTTATACAGGGTGTAAACGATCCCTCTGCAAACCTGTTAATGGGTGATAAGAAATGTAAAAATAAGAAAAAAAGTTCCTATAACATTGGGTCAAAAATCAATAGTTTTTGAGATATGGCAGCTTAAAGTTCAAAAACTTTGCAGCACTGTGGTGCGACGAACGATAGGACGGGACTGGTCGCCGATTCGGCCACATTAAAAATAAAAAAAGAGTGTTAAGTGGGTAAAAATATCGGATAAAATTAGTGTATAAAAATAAGTAATTAATAAAACAAAGACAATAAACAAAGTTATGAAAACTTGCTTAAAGAAGTTGTTCAAAATGTCTACCACCACTTTCCACACAAGCCCCAGCACGACGCCGCCAATTTAAACGAACTCTTTGCACTATCAAACACTGTCTTAGCATATTTTCTGTTAAAATTTCACCATCCCCATATACCAACTGTTTTAGCTCCCCCCAATACCGAAAATCTAATGGATTCATATCGGGTGATCTGGGTGGCCATTTTCTGGGGTCAAGGGCATTACGTCCGATCCAGCGATTTGGAAATCGATCATTTAAATGCTGAATAAGTGACCAACTCCTAAAGGGGCAAAACCGGAACACTTCGGCCATTCAATGTATTGTATATGATGTATTTTTTGTTATATTTTCAAAAAATTTCAAATTTATTTTCAAAAAAAAAAAAAGTTCCTGAAAAATTAACAATAGATACTTAGCTAAATAAAATACATTTTTTTTTCTACATAAGAATTAATATTGCACCTAGATTACTAACAATCTGTATGTGCAAAAAATCTACGGGTTAATTACACTCTAAAAAATTTATATAATAAAAATAGAAATATTATTCGACAATCTGCAAGTATTAAGAAAAATAAAAATGAATTAAACAATAACATATAAATTTCTAAAATAAAAAAAAAACAAAAAGAGTTTTTTTCAAGCCCAGAATGCTGAGATTCATAGTAAATTGAGATAAGCCCTATAATTAGTAAAAATAAGTGGCTTGCACTTTTTAGCAAATATTTTATATTTAGGTATATTTTTCAGGCTAATTGGTAGAGAGTTGTATAGTTTAGGAGCTAAGCTCGTAGCAAATCTTTGATTACCATCTTTTCTATAGAAGGGAACAACTAAATTCTGATTAGATATTTGTCTAGTTTGGTATGTGTGTTCAAGTTTTGTTTGTAAATTTCTGTTTTTGTATAAGAAGAGACAGGAGTTATAAAAATATAACATTCTAATGTTTAGTATATTTTCATTATAAAGCTGGTCAGTCGGAAAAAGTTTACGTTTTTTAAATATAACTTTTAATATGTAATTTTGCACCACATTTAGAGGTTCAAGTGAACTGATATACAGACCACCCCACACAACTATGGCATACTGTAAAATAGATTCAACTAACGTTTTGTATATTGATAATAGTAGCTTTTTATTCATAAACTTACGTAACTGATAAAATTTGTAAATAAGCCTTCTTGTTTTAACAGCTAAACTATTTACATGATAGGACCATTTCAAGTTTTTGTCAACAGTTACACCCAAGTATTTAATATGATCAACTTCATTAATTTTGAGCCCCTGTCCTAATGACTGCAAAACATTAAAGTTTGGTCTGTTAACATCAGTAAGCGAGAATGCAATATATTTGGTTT
The DNA here is from genome assembly GCA_963921995.1 of Oxystoma pomonae. Taxonomy (NCBI): domain Eukaryota; kingdom Metazoa; phylum Arthropoda; class Insecta; order Coleoptera; family Brentidae; genus Oxystoma; species Oxystoma pomonae. The sequence continues at coordinate 111,436,645 of OY998165.1, forward strand.
TATCTATGTTAAGTGTTAACTCATTAAAGTCTAACCAGTCTTTTACCATTTCAATCCCAAGTTCTGCTTTAGTTTTTACACCTTGCCAAGTATTATCACTGAAAATCAAAACTGTGTCATCCGCATATGATATAATTAAGCCTTGTATGTTGTTTTTTAATAATGAATTAATATATATGATGAATAGAAGCGGTCCTAGGACCGTCCCCTGCGGGATGCCTAGATGGACTCCTTGACAGTCACTCAATAATTCTTTTATTTTAACTTGTTGGGTTCTATCCTCCAAATAGCTGCGGAAGACTTTCAGCACAGTGCCTCTAACGCCGTAGTTTACAAGCACTCTTAGCAATTTTTTATGAGGCACTGTGTCAAAAGCCTTCGCAAGGTCCAAAAATACACCCACACATTTTTTGTTTTTGTCCAGATCCGACTTAATACAATCAACAAGTTTAAATATAGCATGATCAGCACTTAAACCTTTTTGAAAGCCAAATTGGTTTTCATTCAAGATTTTGTTTTTTACGAAAAAGTCAAATAATCTATCTTTAAGGCATTTTTCAAACAGTTTGGCAAAAGTGCTTATTAAGCTTATAGGACGAAAATTGCTGATTTCAGTTTTTTTGCCGGATTTATAAATTGGGACTACTATTGATTTTTTTAAATCCTTTGGAACGTTACCTTGCAGAAATATTAAGTTTATGATGTGCATGAGAGGATTAATAATATGTAAATGATAATCTTTTATGAGCTTTGAACCAATGCCATCATATCCCGGGGAACTATTGTTTTTGAGAGATGCTATATGCAAAATAAGTTCGTTTTTAGTAACTGGCATAAGAAACATGTTTTTAGTGACACGAGGGTTATTGCAGCTTCTGTAGTTAGTGGGAGGTTTAATTTTCGCTGCCATTTTTTGTCCTATCTGCACAAAGTATTCATTACAGTAGTTAGCCATCTGTTTCGTATTTTCAAACTGTTTTTTATTGTCGTCTAATATGTTAATGTCACTGTTTTTGTTTTTATTTGTGTTTGTAGCTTCATTTATAATGTTATATATTTTTTTCATGTCATTTTTGTTGTTATTTACAATTTCACGATAGTATCTGGCTTTAGCTTCAACTATAACTTTTTTTAGATTGTTTCTATATGTTTTATATCTTTGAAGGAGTGTGTTGTTATATCTATTTTTTAAAATTGTTTTTTTAAGTTGATCACGATATTTAATAGAGGATATAATTGCATTTGTAATCCAAGGTTTGATTTTGACATGATTGCGAACTTTGATAACTTTCGTAGTATTGCTTTCTTTATGTACTTTACAAAAAATGTTGTTAAATAGATTCCAGGCTGTCTGCGCGTCATTTTCTGCCATGACAGAATTCCAAGATTCTTGACTGATTAAGTTTTTAAATTTAATATGGTCAAAGTTTGATATAGTTTTTTCAGTGGTCAGTGGTCTATTTTGGTTTTTATTATAAATCTGTAAATTGATAGGGTAATGATCCGTGGTATTGTTGTTTATTACCGCAGAATATAGGTTTAGGTGGACATTGTTTAGATTCTGTTTTACAAAGATGTGGTCTATGCACGACTGGGTGTCTGCTGTAACTCTAGTAAATGTATTTATGTATGATTTAAAGCCAAGCGACATAAGAGCAGTCAGGTAACTATTTGCAATAGCCAGATCACGATTTAAAATATTTATATTTATATCACCCAAGAAAATTATAAAATCCTCACTTTGAAGGTTTCTTAAGAAAGTTTCAAGATCCAGTACAAAATTTTGTTCTGAAGTGGAGGGTGATCTGTAACAAGTTACAACATTATAGGATGCGTTACTAATTTTAAACCTAATTTCTGTTAAAGTGACACTAGATAATGGTGTTACTGAGTGTTTAATGTCACAATTAATTTTATTATTTATAAAAATCAGAAGTCCATCGTTTTGGTTTAGGGTACTATTGTTAAAAAAAGTGGTAAAGCCAGGAATGGTAAATTGGTCTGGTGAAAAATTGTTTCTGGTTTCTCCCAATATTAAAATATCAATATTTTGAAGATCACAAGCTTGCAAAAATATTAAGATTTCGTCAAAATGTCTGGGAGCACTACATACATTGAAATGCAAAATTTCTAAAAATTTTTGGTTAGCCTTTATCTTAGTCTTAAATTCATTTAAATCAATGACATTTTGCAACTGTTCCAAGTCAGTTTCCGTTTCTAATGAATTAAGAATATTAGCAATATCCATAAAAAAAAGGATTTATAAAAAAAATAAAATAAATATAAAAGCAGATATTTTTTAATTTTTAATGACTTCTACTTGGAGTAGTAGTCAATAGAGGCTTTATATCTCTGCAAAAAATATTTATATGTAGGGCAATCTAAAGAAAAAGCTTCATGCTCAGTATTCTGGTTTAAATTTAAGTATTTTTCATTTGCTCGAGAGCAGTTGCAGCATTTTTTAAAAATTTTTGGACACGTTTCAGATCTGTGCTCCAAACTACAGTAAGTACAAGATAGTTTATTCTTACAGTCTGTTTCTTTGTGTTCATAGGCGAAACATTTTTTACATCTAGGAATTCTGATATCTTCGTAGACTGGACAGCGTTCCCATGATATATATATTTTTTTAGATGCCATCAGCCTTCCAAAAAGGTCCCCAGAGCATTCGCCAAAGACGAGACTTTTGTTGTTTTTTATTGGTTTAATGTATGTTAAGTTCAAGTAATCATCATTTTGAATGAATTGGTTTTGGTGTTTTAACCAGTCGGTGATATCTTCGCTGCTCATGTTTGTTGTTGACATAACAATTTTGAACCTTGGTTTCTTCATTTGTGGTAGTTGTACTGTATACTTTCCCCCTGTGTCTTGTTCTTGTATATTTTGTAACAACTTTTGGCATTCTTGTTCGCTGTTACAGTTGATTATCACAACTCCGTTTTTTGCAGTCTTCATAGATTTGATGCTTACATTTAATTGGCTCGGATTAATTTTTGATTGCAGTTCTGCTTTTGTTGCTTCCGCATCTTGTTGAATTTTTGGTTTAATAAGCACAGGAGGAACATTCTTAGGAGAGGTCCGCAATGGAACTGTAGGCAAGGCAGAAATAGATGCAGCACTAGCATATGATTTCGTGTTTTCTAGCTTCTTTATTTGGTCTTGCAGCATATCAATTATCATTTGTTTGTCATTTACAATTGTGGTTTTGTCTAGAATTGTATTTTTGAGACACTCAATGATATCATTTTCTCTACATTGTGTGCAAAAGAATTTTAGTTTGCGTTCTACAATTGGCATACATCTCACCTCAGATGTTGTTAATTCTGAACAATCTCCACAGTAGTATGTACTGCAAGAATCACAAGCAAAAACGTAAATTTTCTCCCTCTTGTTCTGTTTTTGTTTGCATTTTATGCATGTATTGTCACCCATGTTTAGTAACAATATTCATGCTCAGGAAAACTGTTGCAAACAATCTGGCAACAGGGCCCGCCAGCTGATCAGAAATCCGCACGTTTTTAGCAAATAAAAGTTTGTTTTACTGCACAAAACTCACTACCTTTACTTGTACACCAGCATCAGGACCAACAAAAGCCCTGTGCACCCTTTTTCACAATTTAATTTACTAAAAAACTTTACTTTTTTATCAAAACATATGAGGCATGTAAACAAAGACACTTGCAGTGTTGCCGCGCGCCTAGTAATGAATAATGATATGCAGCCCTAATAATATTAAGATGTATTTTTCAAAATACTTATTAAAGAAAAATAATTTAAGTAAGGTTTCAATTCAAATTTATAGATGGCAGAGAACATCTGCTTTTTTAAGTGCAGTGATTTTAAAGTTGCAAAATATAGTGGTATCAAAACCGGGACGAACCGGAACTTTTGCTGAAAAATCGGGACTATCCGGGACGGATTTTTTCCCCGGGACAAATGGTTAAAAATCGGGACTATCCCGGCCAAACCGGTACGGTTGGTCACCTTAAATAACCTGTCATGAACATCATGAAGATACCACAAATTATCTAGTGCTTCTTCCAAGAGCACTGGAAGGTTATTGGTTAAAAAATTAAGGTACGCCTGGCCATTTAGGTTTGGTGGTATTTCGAAAGGGCCAATTATGTAATTATCGAGAATGCCAGACCAGATGTTAATTTTAAACCGTTGTTGAAGATGTCCTTCTTGGATTGTATGAGGATTTTCTTCGGCCCATGTATGGGTATTATGAAAATTTAAATTTCTACGAAGAAAAACTGGGTTTTCGGCAACTTTTTCTAAACACCATTGGGAAAACTGTAGTCTCCCTGTGAAATCAACAGGTGCTAGTGCTTGAACACGTTAAATATGGTAAGGATATAAAAGTTTTTCCAGAAAAATCTTATGAACAGATGTATAAGACAACCCAACTTGTTTGCCCAGGGTTCTAGTGCTAATGCCAGGATTAGCCTGAACAATTCCTAAAATCTTGCGCTGGTATTTCTCTTTGCCGCCCTTGATTATGAGGTTGAACTTACCCCTGTTTCACGGAGTCTTTGTAAAACTTCCACCGTTGGGATCTTTAGACAGCGTAGTGGACCGCCGGCTTTACACCCCCTCCTTAGACTTGCATCTATCCAACATCGCTACCGTCCCAGCAGAACTTGGTTGACCGTAGACTTTTCTCCCCAGCAGCCCGCCGTCATATAGGTTGACCCGAAAATCAAGGTCGCCTTCGGAGTCTTCAGATGCATCTCTTTGGAGGGGTCCTGATACCCGAAGGTGGACCGACTCTTCCAAGTCACCTTCTGTCGACTCCCGCTACCAAATCTGTCGGAGTCCAGCCGCGTCTCATGGAGTCCCGATCTCGGAGAAGTCCAGGTCGTCCTTTTTTGGGTCACCGGCTAGTCTCCTCTACCCAGTTTGGCGGGGTCCTCGGCCGTCCACCTTTGAGTCCCGCAAAGTTTTTGGTGCAGTGTCAACCGTGCCGCCTACTTCTACCTCGTTTGTTGTTACTCTATGCACAACGTGAACTGCGGAGCTGCTGAGAAGTGGGGCCGCCCGTCGTCGTCTCCCGAGATCTGGGTTTTCGGCAACTTTTTCTAAACACCATTGGGAAAACTGTAGTCTCCCTGTGAAATCAGCAGGTGCTAGTGCTTGAACACGTTAAACATGGTAAGGATATAAAAGATTTTCCAGAAAAATCTTATGAACAGATGTATAAGACAACCCAACTTGCCCAGGGTTCTAGTGCTAATGCCAGGATTAGCCTGAACAATTCCTAAAATCTTGTGCTGGTATTTCTCTTTGCCGCCCTTGATTATGAGGTTGAACTTACCCCTGTTTCACGGAGTCTTTGTAAAACTTCCACCGTTGATCTCCCATCGGGATGTAGCTGTAAATTGGCCTTCCTACGACATTCACCATAAATTAGTAACATGTACACACGCACAAATACAAACCGTAAAAAAAAACACCACTTCAGGCAAAGATAGTAGTAGTAGTAGTAGTAGTAGTAGTAGATGGGCGACCGTAGGCCTGGCAATTAGGCCGCATAATGGACCCTTTTTGCCATACCCTCGTGCACCCCCGACTGATGCACGTGCCCCTTAGGATGCAAGTTTTCTTTCTCTAAGAGGACTTAATTTTTACTGACACCTCTTTGTCGAGAGCAGGGATCTTTAGACTGCTTAGTGGACCGCCGGCTTTACACCCCCTCCTTAGACTTGCATCTATCTAACATCGCTACCGTCTCAGCAGAACTTGGTTGACCGTAGACTTTTCTCCCCAGCAGCCCGCCGTCATATAGGTTGACCCGAAAATCGAGGTCCCGGTTTCGCTGGTCGAGGTCGCCTTCGGAGTCTTCAGATGCATCTCTTTGGAGGGGTCCTGCTACCCGAAGGTGGACCGCCTCTTCCAAGTCACCTTCTGTCGACTTCCGCTACCAAATCTGTCGGAGTCCAGCCGCGTCCCATGGAGTCCCGATCTCGGAGAAGTCCAGGTCGTCCTTTTTTGGGTCACCGGCTAGTCTCCTCTACCCAGTTTGGCGGGGTCCTCGGCCGTCCACCTTTGAGTCCCGCAAAGTTTTTGATGCAGTGTCAACCGTGCCGCCTACTTCTACCTCGTTTGTTGTTACTCTATGCACAACGTTAACTGCGGAGCTGCTGAGAAGTGGGGCCGCCTGTCGTCGTCTCCCGAGATCCGATCCTGCGATCTCTGTTCTGCAGGCTAAGACGCTGTTCACTGGTCTACGGCGGCCCCCCTCAGGCAAAGATAACAAGTAAATAAGTAAAAAAAGTACACAAGATAAACAAATAAACTCCAACCAATCAATCTTGCAGTTCGCGTTGTAGCTAGTTTTTATCAGTATAGTGCAGCGATGATTGTGACCTGGTTGTTGTCAAGTTTATTTTAATTCTGGTAGTAATTTATCTACAGGGTTCCTAAGATTTTCCTTAGGGATAGGATTTCAATAAATCAAACAGAAATGGCATAGAAAGTTCTGCGCGCACAAAAGAAACAGGTATATTGAGCAATGGTGCCAGTTTGTTATTATCTCCGGACTGCTTTCATGAGAAAAAATTGTCGCCACTCTTTCATTGTGAGCATAAATCATAGTTGCAATAATAACCGTTGACAAGATGTCTGCAAATTTCGCTAGATGGCGGCCACACCTAATCTAATCTAATTAAAAATTAGATGTTTTCAGGTCCAAACCACAGCTTTTTCTTGCTTAAAGGAGGCGGCAGGGTCCATTATTTACGATACTGAGCGATAAACTCGTGAGGTTGTTAACATTAGAAAGAAATATCTTCGCTTTTAATTAAATTTCTTTCCATTCTGTTCTACTAGTGACATCTATCCGGAAACGGCCAAACCATGCAGCTAGCACTAGCAGCCAAAGAAATCAATAAACGGCGCTGTTTTTTCTGCAGAGCTCTTTGCTTGCGATATTATTGATTTTAAATAAAGCTGGCCCTACACCACATTTGATATTTTCGAGGTGTTTTATGACATGATCTCGAAACATGTAGCTAACCAATTCTTCAAAACTAGCGGGAGGGTAAAAGCGAAAAATAAGGGGCTGCCAATATTTTTAACACCCAAAAAGGAGCGAAAAGATTTATTTTGCTCTGTTTCTTTACAAAAAACGTTTTTTTTTACGAAAAACTGGAGCTCTGCCACTTTTTTTATTTTTTTCTTCAACTTTATCGAAATTTTCGTCATACCGTAGAAAACAATTATTTCCCCCATGGTCATACTCTATTTTTATTCGAAAAAATTTAGAAACAGAGACGGGATCAGTTTTCCTAAAACGAGGGATCTTGGTCTCGAGTGAGAAGATAAAGGGCGCCGCAGTCAAAAATTTTTCAATTAAATTAGCCGAACGCAAAAATGTTAGAAAAACAAAGCACGAAATAAAAATGGCGCCGCTTACAATTTTTTTTCAAAAATTATGTAATTTCTGGAACGCAAAGAAATAGGTCTAAAGAGTATAATTTTTAAGAAAAAAATATCCATTTTCTGGCCCTCCTCCACTGGGACTACAGGGACCGTGCACAAATTACGTAATGGTCATAGGGGGGAGGGGGGTTACAAAACGTTACGTAGGGGGGAGGGGGGTTTTCGACAGCGTTTACATTTGTGTGAAACTAAGAAAATTTTGAATGAAAATAAGTGAAAAGATTTTTTTTTGGGGGGGGGGGTAGTGGTCTTGAAATCATTACGTAATATTAGGGGAGTGGCGTGCCAAACCGTTACAAAACATTACATAGGGAGGGGGTCAAAAATTGGTAAAATCACCGTTACGTAATTTGTGCACGGCCCCACATCTGACTGTTCCTCCTTTTTGATTTCGAATCAAAGTGCAAAACCCGGGTTGGACGTTCGAAGGCGTCAACCCGTCCTATTTGCTTGATAAAGTTTCTACGCAAATATCTCAGTCGATTTCTCCGGCCGTGTATGAACGCTTTAGGTTAAGCATTTGCATGTATCCCAGTCCCCAGCCTGTAAACAGTGCGTAAGGACAATGGTTACATAATGAAAAGCCGAAAAATATTTTTTTTACGATATCTTTCATCAGTTTGGTATTAAAGTCGAGCAAAAACAATTTTTATTCCAGTCCTAAAGGTATGAAAATGGAAAACATTAGAAAACAACAACCTGGAATAGATTTACTACGTGTAAGATGTAGTGACAACATCGCCCCATGCCCATCCTTTTCTGCCTAATGTGCTTTTCCGTTTGTCTGCGTCTTATACACGGCTGCTTGGCCCCTCAAGGATTTGCTTAGGAACCCTGTATAAAGTATGTATGCTGCTGAAAATATGTTTAAGTTCTTAACTTTAAAGTCATCTAGAAAAAAAAGGTGTTGATTTTTGACCAATATGTTATAGGAACTTTTCTTCCTATTTTTGCATTTCGTATCAGCCATTAAAAGGTTGGCAGAGAGATCGTTTACATCCTGTATACTAGCATGTGTTCAGTGTACCATAAAACTAACCTGTGTTCAGTCAACCATAAAACTAACCTGTGTTCAGTGAACCATGAAATTTGCACTTGGTTGGCTCCGCCCTTTCACAGTTGAAATCAGTTACCTCCGAAAAATGTGGCTTTCCAAATATCATTGATGGTGACGCTTGTTTGAGAAAATACATTCTGGTTCCTCGGGACTTCTTTTTTATAGCTACGGCCTCTGGTAGTCTACGGACTAAACACTTTCGCTGTAGGTTTGGTCCAAATAGCGAAAGTTCTTATCATATCATGCCCCTGGTTCCATTTATCTACGTGTTGTATCATTTCTTTGAAGAGGTTCCCTATGGTCATATTCTCTATCTGTGTATAGATCGTGTCTTGTTGTTTGGCAGTACCGACATATGTCGTCCGTTTTCCCTATTCGCTTTGTGTATGTCTTAAAAGATCCATGTCTCGTTAGAGCTTGTGTCATATAGTAATCCATTGTTTTGTGTTTGCAGTCTATCCATATTTTAATCTCGGGGATAATTCTTGCTTGCCAAGATTCCAGTGTTTTCTCTTTTGCAGTTTCTTTGTTTTCTTTACTGTCACCATTTTTATCTTCATATAAAATTTCTTCGACAATTAGGTCTATGGGCGGGATTTCTGTTATAACCTAAATAGCTTTCGTTGATATCGTTCGGTAGCCGCAGGCTACTCTTAGTAAGGCTTTCCGTTGCATTCTTACCAGCATGTATTTGAACTTCTTTGTGTGTACTGGATTTCCTATCTCTGCACCATATGTCACGAGTGAATGGATTACACTGTATAGTAACTTACTCTTGCTCGTACTGGGCCCGTTTATGTTGGGCATAAGTCTTTGTAGTACAGAGAGTCTTTTAGTTGCCTTTTTAGTGGTTTCTTCTATATGCTTTCCGAATTTCTGGTTTTCACCGCTGTGGATAACGGCGTCGCTTTTTCCTAGGTGGTTGTTTGTCATCCATTCGTTAATAAGTCTTGCTGCCTCGTTTGTCCTTTGCATGAGATGTATCGCTGTGTCAGCCCTGACTATTATTATTAGATGCCCACGCCCCTAGGGAGTTTTAGTCTAAGTTTGGGGTCGTAGTATATATTCCAAAGTAGGGACCCTAATATTAATACCGATCCTTGGGAGATGTCTGCTGATGTTTTAATTTTATTTTTGTCGTTAAGTATGTATCGTTCTTTGAAGTAGCTAATTACGGTATTTATAAGATATTGGTGTATAGGAGTGTCTGTTAGCCTTTCTACTTTCAGCTACGAGGCAGAGATAAAAGCATTTCTAACATCCAGCGCTATTAGTACTACCCACTCATTTATATTCTTGTTCGGATTGGTCCCTTGGTTCCTCAGGATGAATGGAGACGATCTTTGTCTCGCAATGTGATGGTATAGTATAGGCAACCAATACCATCTTCAAAACGACCACAACAAGTTAAATTGAAAAGGGTCGTCCATTTTCTTAAAGAGACTTAAACAAAGGCTTCAAATTTCGGTAGGTGACACGTATTTCGCCTGCCTAGGCATCTTCAGACCTGGTATATAGAACGTCACGGTAGAAATTAACATTTAAAGAACATTACAAAAGTTAAAAAATAAAAAATAAAAAACAAAAAACATTTAAACAAACAAGAGACTCGTTCTACATTTTGTAAAGAAAAACAAGTCAACAAGTCAATTAACAAAAATTAAACCACGACACCAAGAACTGAATCTATCAGGTACCATGCAAGTGTGGGGATATCTACATCGGAGAAACCAGCCGACCTATGGAAGGAGACAAAACTGGATCGAAAATAGCTCAACATTGCTGCTCATTAGATTATATTATACTGTGTCTATAATAGCAATTCTTCTATTCGAAATTCAATATTTACATTTTCAAAACATCATCCGACTGTTTATCAAACATTTTTTTAACAAAAGTTGATGTGTTTCTGAATCCATGGATCGACACCATGCATCGCAACATGTTCTGGTATTTTGTTTTCTAAGTCAACATAAAATACCACTAAATTCTAAAAAAAAATCTAAAAAAAGAATTCTTTCACTTTTAATTTCACAAATTTGGAGGACATTTTTTAACTTAACAAATGTTCTTCAAACTTAAACTACTCTATAAATTATCCTAATTTTTAATTCTAGTTTATATCAGAAATGATAAATATTTTCTTTTATAACTTTTAGGTTATCAACGATAAATTTAGACTCGTCTAGGAAAGAAGTCAACGAACTAAGATGTCAGGAACGGAAGATGTTAAAACAGACGGAACTGATCAGAACCGCCCTGAACGAGTTGGGCTGTGAAGAAGTACCACCCGGCTGTGACATTTCCATCGACAGCCAGGGTGGATTTATGGAAAATAGTCCCAGGGAAGAGGTAGGCTCATAATTTGAAATGCAACTTGGGGTTCCTAAAATATGACCAGATAGTTTTTTGATAGCGGTGAGACATCTCTTTTCATTTAGCCTGATTGGTTACAAAAATTTATATAGGGTACTTCTTAACAAAACATTACTTTAAATTAAAAGTAGATTTTTATAACATTTTCATTAAAATGACATTCTTCTACGTTTTAGTTTTGACTTCGGCTATCATCAAGGTTGATACACTACACAGGATAACAATTTTTTTTTTCTGAATGCAATAAAAAAAATACAACAGTTTTTCAGGCTTAAGTTTAAACACAAAATTTACAAATAACAGAAAAAATCAAAAACTGCTTAAATTGCCAAAATTTTCGCCTGCGCATGTTTACGATTTTAGTTCATTTTTAAACAATTTTTTGTCAGCAGTATTCAAAAAACAACCAAAATAGCATTTTTAGTGTAGTTTTTCCCGCCCCTCAACTATATGATTACTTCCGACAGAGCAATTGCAACCTCTCCGAGAAAAATCTTGGTTACGCCCATTTTTCTTATTTAAAAAAATCTAGTTATACTGAACATGGCAAAGCCCTTTAAACGCTACCATACAAGAATTACAAGTTTTCTGTAAGTTTTCAACCACTCGAAACAGGAACCAACGATAAAATCTTTCTTTTTCGTTATGGATATGAGCACATAAAACATAGAAAGATATGCTTATGATATGAAAATTTACTTAGAAAGCAGTTAGTTTTATGCTAACTAATAGTACTTAATAATGTTAATAAATTTTAAGCTATAGTAAGAAATCTAAAAAAAGGACAAAAAAGATGTCACACCTTTCGAATAATAAATAAATACAGACAAAAAAATCTTTTTGAAATATACGCGTTTTCGGAATTGGTCTATAACTTTTTTATTAATAAATTTCTTTTTGGTGTAAATTGCTGCTCTATAGATATTACCTAAACTAGGTATTAAAAGAAACGATGTCATACATCACTTTAAAGGAAATATTATGCATATTTAAAAAGTCGAATAAAAAATAGGTCGTTGCATAAGAAAAATACCAACTTAGTGTAATATCTCAAAAACTAAACGTTATATATAAAATTCAGTTTGATGAAAAAATTATACTTTAAATTATCTATAGAAAAGCAATTTAGACCAAAAATAAATTTTCATTAATACCTAGCTCAAAAACGGGTAGATAGTGAATTCTTTTCAAAACGATTGATTTTTTTAATTAAAAATAAATTATTTACTACTACTCGCGTAAAAATAAATTGAACTACTGAAGTTTAAATTTAGCAACATTGTGTCAACAAAATGCTTCCAAATATGTAGGCCCCTGTGTAGTATATCAACCTTGAGCTATCTTGTATTTAGTTTGTGTTTGTTAAGGTACCTATGTCATATAGTATGTGGTGTAAAGTTGGTACGTCTTCTTACAGTGTGGTAGTTTTGTGCCTGTAAAATATATCTTGATTTCTTCTGTACAGCATGGTTAGGTTATTACATTTAAATCGAGCACTGATTGTGACCATTACTTTAAAGAAAACCAATGCGTAAATTAAAAATGACCGTCATTGAACTCTGTAACGGTCAATTAAGCAATTTTTCTCTTTATTTGCCAACATTTAAGATCCGTATTGTTTTAGTAATCTATAAGAGAGGCATTTCTTTGTGAAACAGACATTTTTTTTTCTTTGATTTACTTTCTACTGTAAATTCAACAAGGTTATGTAAAATATGAAATAAATCAAGGATACTTAACTGTCATCAGGTGGGAAGTGATTAATTACTTACTAAAAAATTGTTAAAAAAATCCTTTACGTGATTTTATGTTAAATCTTGTCAAAAAAGCGGCTTATTTACGGTTTATATCAGGAATAATGTTTAAAGATATTATGGTATCTTTTTTAAGGCTATAGTTTCTCCCCAGATTTTAAGTAAAAAAAAGTACAACTGGCAACGCCTTGTTCTTTATTTTTTTAATCTTTTGCCAGAGTGCACAGGGAAAACTAAACATAATAATTAGCTGAAATTTTGCAGGGGTGATCATTTTTAAATGCTTAACAAAAATATCTCAAGGAATTTTCAAAATTCTCAATTATTTTTTCTTCAAAATAAACGCTCTGGTGCTGTCATCTATCCCAAAAGCCTCAAAATAATTGCAGTTTAGAACAAACCCGATTTCCCGATTTACAAAAAAAATTGAGATATACTCACAATTTCCTCTGGATTACTTTTTTTCTTTTTATATTTCCTTGCTTTAGCGAAAATAAAAACTAATTTTACTTTTTTTCTAAAAGCCTGTGCACTCCGGAAAAGAAAACCGATCAATTTGGGAGACACACGCAGTTCAAGTGCTGGCCGATAGATCGCAGAATTTATAAGATTCCATGGTAACTGCAGGTGTTTTGTCAACAAACTTTAAATCGGGCCGCAGTGGGACAGAAGAGTATTTTTACGTTTTCTGACAGAAAACCATTCAAAGTTATGTTTATCTTTCAAAAATGTGTTTTCAAAAACATTGTTCTAAAACAAATATGAACCCACTCCGCGTGTGCGGTCGCCCGCCGAAAAAGGCCTAGCGCTGCGCGGGCATTGCCCCGATTCTATCAAAGAACCAAGAGAACTTTACTGGGTCGCTGGGATTACTAGGAATTCGCATAGAAACATTCGGCGCCCATAACCCCACATAATTTTGTTTTTATTTTGATTCAACCATTTTGTTAAATTTAAATTATTGCGACATAGTTATGTGCAAGTGTATTAGTGAAATTTTGGAGTACAAAGGATAGATTTTAGAACCTCAGTTTCAAAAACACACGGATACTTGAGTACTAACAAAACAGGTCAGTAAATCTTCCATTTAGAGGTTGGAAAGATTCTTGATACTCGTTGACGCTCCTGTTTAAAATAGAATACGATTATTTCGTCTAGCGCTAGTAGCCGATTTTTAAATCTGCATGCTTTTAAGTTAACCTGTTGTCGGTATATCAGCTAGCGGGATTGTTTTCAGTTCAATTATAAATGCACCTGTAAAAAATGCAACCAATATTATACCCAGTTACTTTAATACATAGCTGGGTAGCGCTTTTTTAGCAGGTATTTCTTTGCAATAAATGGTTTTCTTTTATTTTAGTATTTTACTTGGTTTTTTAGCGGCGCAGAACGCGAAAAGTCAAAATAAGTAACCTAACCCCAAATTTTTGACCCGTTGCTCAAAAATATCTGGTGTCCCACTGTGGATAAACATAAATAAAGTGTCCGCGTTGCCATGGAAAACAAATTCAATGACGTAAAATTTAGCAAAAAAATCGGGCCGACATAGTTAAATTGATTTCTCGTACAGTGTTGCTAAAAACAATTCCCCAGATTGTAACTACGACTTTAAGGGTTTTGAAATATACTCTTGTTTTAAAAAAAACGCATATATGTTAAACCTTGACTTTTTATTAGTGTATACGCAGACACACCACCAGCTTCTAATGTCTGACAACATTAAATTCGGTATTACGATGACGTTATGTCATATTGATAAAATCAAAAATAAAAAGGCCTCTAAACAACAACAAAAATTAGTATTTAGTGGGCGCACCATTCTTTTCAGTAAGACTCTGCATTCGCCGGACCTCTAAAGCTGTGGAAATTATATAATTTCCAAAATATCAGCATTTGGTGGTCTCCAGTTTCTCTAATAAATAATTTTGACAAGTCGGCCCCATATATTTTCTATTGAGTTGAGATCAGGTCTGTTGGATGGCTAAATCTCAACATATATTTGACTGTTGAATCTTTCTCAACATAGCCAAACCTCTAGCGCTAAACCAGCCCCACATATTCAATGAAAAATGTCCAGCTTTTTTAATTTGGTTGGTGTATTTTGGATCAAACCTAGAATTTGGTGGACGACACACTAAAATTCTTCTGCTGCTCAAAGATGATTGCAATATCTTTTCATCTGTGAAGACCACCCACTCTCAGAAGTCATCACCATGAAGAACATTATTTAATGCAAAAAAACCCTGGCCTGTTTTTGTTGTTCCGTTAAAAATGGTTTTTTTGCAGCAACTCAACAGGAAATTTCAGATCATTTAATCCTTCTGTTAATAGTTGATAAGAAACCTGGGAACATCGTCACATTAGATGCTTCAACGGATGTAGCAAAAGTAGTGTAGTGTGGAATCCATGTTTTCTATTCATCGAATTTTTTGTATCCAGAGCTTTTTCCATCGTACGATTGTCATTTTATCAACCCCAAAATGAGTGGCCGCCCCCCTTATAGGCCAGCCGTCTGCTATAACTCAAGTGATAATTTGTGCTTTAGTAAATGTTGTAATTTTTGGTATTTTTTACTTTGAAAATTATTGTCAAAATCAGCTATTTGAAACTGGTGAATGGAATACATACACTATCAGAAAAATAAATGTTGCAAGATAATAAAACAAGAGTATGTTACAAAAAATATTACGTTTCTGCCAATTGGGGTGTTAGTGAAACTGGCTCAGTTTGCACACTTTAAAAATTAATTTTGTTATTTCAAAGATGAATTTAAAATACATATTAGCAGTATTATCGTCTGATGGCATTTTACACTATTTAATATTTATATACAAGGATTAATCACTCCTAGGAATAGTTAATTATCCTTGAAAAAAACAAATTTTTTCCATAGGGTTCCCAAAGTACACTAAACAAACACCTAGCGTCGGTGTTCGACCGCGCGAACCAAAAACGCATCATAAAGATGTTGCCGAGCGCCCTCCGAAAACCGTTTCGGCGGAAATCGGAACCCAATTCGCCGGTGGCGCCCCCGCGCACCAGAGGCCGAAGAGAGTCGGTTCCTACGAGCGAGGGGTGTAGCGATAACGTAGGTGGTGGATGCATGGCTACATATTGTATTTTGAAGCACTTACAATAACGCTTTTTTCAATTTTCTTTAACATGTTAGCACTTCCAACCTATACTTTTTAGAAATATATTTTGCACCGTAGGTAGGTCACGTAATTTTTGAGAATTTATATTGTTTTGGGCAGTTTGTAAGAGATGTAATTGAAAGCGAATTTTATTTCCTCTTCGTAGCTTTTTTTGTCGTATTTTCAAAAATTATATTGAATACTTGTCACTGAGTGACGATGTACTCCAACAAAACCATTTATAAGAAAAACCAATTAATACTAACTTCTTACATATTGGATCCTAAGACCTAGGATCCAATATGGATCCATCGTCTGGTGGCCGGCAGTGGAGAGGACCTCCATATCCCAAAAGCTCAGAAGCCTGCAAGAGCTTATGTGCGGGGGAATAACCGGCGCTATGAGGACGACACCAATTCAAGCCCTCGAGACCATTCTGGGACTGCCTCCGCTACCGACTTGGATCAAGAAGGAAGCGATGGCGCCCCATTTGCGTCTGAGGGACTCTGGTCAGTGGAGAGGAAAAGGGGAAGCCGTTGGAGACCTAAGGGTTGCCCAAATGGCCACCAGGGAGATGCCACTTGCGTCCTTTAAGATCAAGGCAACCCAAATTCCCTGGGGATTCAACAACAGGTACAAAGTCGAAATTCCCGATAGGAAATTCTGGCAGAGGGAGAACCTCCACCAACAGTTTAAGAGGAACGCTGTGATATGCTACACCGATGGCTCCAAGCTTCTCAGACACGCATGCGCGTAAATTCTATCTTTTTAGATATAAAATTAAGAAGAGGTTCCAAGAAAAATCATGTTTTTTGGGGGGCTGGGATCATTCCCGGGGATTGATCCCTTCTCTTGAGGGATCGTTACTTTTATTGAAATTCAAGAATTAGGCTCCAGGAGTCTGAAAAAATTCGAATACAAATTTTAGCCAAATTTCCTAGAGTTAAAGGTCCTCTAAAGCTGTGGAAATTCTATAAAACCACCTCCGACAAACAAAAACAATAAAAAAAATTGCAAAATCGTGCTTTGTATCGGTAGAGTCCCAGTACAAGCTTTGGTGTTCGGTTTATCGAAAATCGTCAAATGTTTCTATGAAATAGGTATTACATCAATAAAGACGTAAAAACCGCTCCCCAGACCCAGAAAAACTAATGAAATAATTAATTAATAAATAATTAACAATGAAAGTGAATGAAAATTTCTTACGTTATGAACTTGTCGTATGACTAACAAAATATTGGTTTATTTAAGACATTTTTAGAACCTTATTGAAGAAATCAATCAATTTGTTTCTCATCAAAATATTATTAACTATCCCATAAGTGCAGCTCAATAATATTTACCAGTAGAGTTTGACTAGAATAGCATGAAAATGTTGTAATTTTAACTCTTACGATATGCACTAAAATAATAACACTCACATTTTTTTATATTTGCATGCAACTTTTACTTATTTAATATAAATCTGTGTGTTTAAACGAAGAATTGTAACTATAATTTTTGGTGGCACTTAGTTCAGAAAACCTTTAGTTTTGAGAAACCATAGAGTTTTTTTCTTTGGAGCTTGGAGATGGACGAGACCGAGGCACAACAACAACACTTTACAGTCGAATTAAAAATAAGAACGTTATGGGTTTGTATCTAACTCGACACCACTATGTTTTACTGTATAGTTCTTATAAAAAAAAATCATAACTAAGCAGATTTCATCGCTAGAAAAAGACTGCCCAAAATTGACTCAATTTGATGCAAAAAAACCCTTACCTTACCACACTTAAATTCTTTATTCTTAAAATTTTAAGTATGGAAAATTTCGTTGTGAAAAAAAGGCATCAGAAACAACCTTCATCCTGAGCCGTGTTCGAGCTTAGGCGCAACTAGCTCCGAAAGGGTAAACTGCATCCTAAAAAAAGAGGTAGCAACATGAGTATTCTGTTAACTCTTCCAGCAATTGACATTTTTCACTGCATCTCTATTTAAGAAAACACGCCCTTGACTTTTTTTATTTAAAACCAAAACATAATTATAACACGAAACATAAAGAAAATTATTATAATTTTCCTAACATAGACCTCTGTCTACTCAGAAAAGTGACTTCTACAATTAACGCAGTAAAATTTTATAACCGGCTACCTGATAGTGCGAAGGAGATTGAAAACTTAAAAAAAAAAGAATGCTTTGTTTGCTAGGTTTGGTTTATATTATATTTTGTTCGTTAATTGTGTTTTTATCCAACTTCATGGCTGTGCGCAACATGTAATCGTTTTTAATTATGTTTTTATTTTGCTCTGTGGCTCTCTATTTTTGTATATTTTGTAGTAACAACAAAATAACTTTTAGGTATTATATGCTAAATGTTATTTGAATTTTATTGTTAATTAATTCATTAATTTTCGGTACGCTTTACAACCATCCTTGGAGGGTGTCCATGTGGGTTTTTTATTGAATAGGAACTTTTAGAGAAATGAAACAACAAAATTGCTTCCGGGGTCTTTTTCCCACAGTATTTATTTCAACGGTAGAAAAAGATGTTAGAAAAATCTAAAATATAAATAAAAATCCTTTTTTAAAGCTGAATTTCTTTTTAAAAGTGCAACCACACTTCAAAATATTAATTTGCCTTCTTCCAAAAACGAACATGCAGTCGATAAACGCCCTACAATGGACTCAATGCTGTTGATTTTTTTAAGGTAAGACTCTAGACAATGATAGATCACATATAGTTTTATTTATTGTTTGTATATTTTTTTGCTATCTTTTTAAACCTTGTTTTCGTAATATTACAAAAACCTCCATTTGGTCTTAGATTTGATTATATATGTTTATACCTAGGTTTTTACACAATTGACACAGTTCGACTGTTAAAATATTTGTTCCCCTTTTGTATTAATTATTTTTTTATATTTTTTATATTTCCTTACATTGTTTTTAAATTTTACAAAAAATCCCCTCTTTTCACTTGAAGTATTTGGTACTGAAGATCCCTCTTTAGGCGAAACCGGTCTACCATTGAAATAAATACTGTGGGAAAAAGACCCCGAAAGCAATTTTGTTGTTGCATTTCTCTAAAAGTTCCTTTACAAACATGTTTGTGTATTCTCTTCGTAAATAAGGCTTGTTTTAAATTAAGTTTTATTTAGTTTTTCTTTTATTTTATTTGAAATCATAGCGGTGTGCGGCACCTTATTAATTAAATTTTGAATTTGTCGAGTAGATGTTTCTTATTTTTGTGTTATATATTCTTAAATAACTACAGCCTATAACAATATTGCTCTTATAATAGCTTTGTAAAAAATTAACTCATTACTTTATTTAAGCATTTTGCGGCAAATTATTGCTATTTTTAATATTTATTATCTTTATAAGCTCATTAATTTAGGCTAAGTCTGACGAAACATGTATATGTATTCTACTCTGTATAAATACTTTGTAATAAACTAACTAACTATTCGCAATCTTTAAACCATAGTTTATTAACTGGTTTGAAACCGGTGTTATAAAGCTCCAAAAATTAGGTAGGCTCAGATGCGGGGAACAGGCGGAAGTAACTGTGACACATGTTTTCGCCGCGAAATTAAAGATTGATCAAAGATGTACGTCCACTGCATGTTTCAGACATACGGAGTTTATGAGATCAAAATAATGTTTTTTCTTATTATTTGTCTAAAATTTTGTTATAAAATAGTAAAAAAAGTTTATTGGTGCAATTTAGAATAATAAAATTAAAGTAGTAGTACTAGTAAAAAATTATTTATGTTTTATTTAATTTACGTTAATTTATATGTATAAGGCCTACTACATTTGATGTAGGAGCTTAACTACCCTAGCTCGAACACGGCTCTGGAGACATCCTACAACTTGACTTAATTTCTTTGGAAATGTTTAAAGTAAAAACATTTTCGGTTTAGGTTTCCTTAGCAACCAACAAATCCCTAGTGGACGAAGAATGGTTCCATGGTGTCTTGCCGCGGGAAGAGGTTGTCAGACTTCTGACCACCGATGGTGATTTTCTAGTGAGAGAGACGACTCGAAACGACGAATGTCAAACAGTATTGTCAGTGTGTTGGGGCGGACACAAGCACTTCATTGTACAGACGACGAATGAGGTAAGTTTATGTCGATTTTTTGGTTGAAAATGTTCTAACAAAATTGGTGTTTATTAGACCGTTTTTTATAAAAAATTTTATCAGAACAATCTGAGTGATGGGATGTTATTTAAGGACTCAAAAACGGCATATATTTGACAATACTGCTTAGCTATTTTTTTGAAAGATCAACAATAGGTGGCATCACTAATACCATTTCGAGTGAGATCGTGCAGTGTTCAGAACACGGTACGAACAACATATGTGAGAAAAGTATAACTTATTAACAACGTAACTATCTATTAATGCTTCTTTAAAAGGTTTAGCTCGGCTTCATGCTTCATGGATTACAATGTCTCGAAATTAAAAAGAAAAATTATTATTCAACAGCAAAAAAATAACAAATTTCCGTATTATTTTTATCACTTGACATGGCCGGGGGCTATGCGGAACCTGAATTCCAATACTCCAATCGAACTCACTTCAGTTTCCTTGGGCCTACTAAATTACGTGACCTTGGCGTTTCAGAATTCCGGCAGAATATTGCTTAGAAAGAAAAAAACCATAACTTTTTTGTTTTCAGATAATAGGATTTATAAAAATCTACAAAGTTATCCAAAGGATTTTTGAAAATTTGGTGAATTTTTTCAAAATATAAAAAAATCCATAAATTGCTGTTACAGATTTCTGTATTATCGACGAAGCTAAAGAAAAAGCCAGGTAAGCTTTTTGACTATTGCTAGCCGTGTTTATTTTATTTCGAAAATTAGAGAGTCCAGCAAAAAATTGTCTGGATACGGTTGTGAGGAATTCAAAAATAAATATTCCTGCCAAATTTCAACAGATTCCGTTATTCTGCCCGGTAAAGATTAGCCCAAAAACAGCAAAGCAATGTTGTCAAATCTATGCCGTTTTTGTGGTCTTAAAGTCAAAATTTAAGTCACTACTTCGTTATTTCGCTTTGTTTAGCGTAAGTCAGTTTATTGAACGATCCGTCAACGTCGCATTCTGTGACATAACTTTCTACTGATTTCTTAACATCGGGCTCACGTTGGGCTCTATCGTATACTACAACGTAACTCTCTATTCATTTCCCAACGACGGTCTTATGTTGTTTTCTATCACGATAAATTAGTTGTCTTACCCAACGTCAAATCGTCGCGTCGTCAGAATCGATTCGTTTAGTGATGATCAAAAGAATATGCCCTAAAGTGTTCCATTAATCTACTTTACATTCCACCGTTTAACCTAATTTTCGTTGGGTTTTCTAACCTTTGATATTAATGTTCTACGATTGTATTGAGGTCAGTTTTGTTTATCCGGCAGGGATGATGGACTGCACTTTTTTTTTACCTTGGGGAACCAGCAGATCCCATCCTTTTTCCAATTGTGGGGCATGGGCTCCATTTCCTTTAGGTTTTTTATAAACACAATTTTACAAATGTGTCAAATGTTTGAATGTCTGTTAACTTGGCTATAAATATGGCGGCGACAGTATAGGGTCACTGCATGACAAAAACTGCGTCTGGAGACCAAACTTCGGGATGCAGTAACCTTACCATAGTAGGTCAAAGGGCGCTAAGGTGGTAAGAGTGAAAAATGTAAAAGTAACTACCTTTTAAGTTGTTTACCTTCTTTAAGAAAAAAAAAATAAAGAAAACGAATATTCATTTTTTTGCCAACTCACTCTAAACAGCCGCCGATCGACTAAAAAGGTATTAAAAAGATGACACACAAAACACCCTGTTGTAGACTATAGTGTTATTCTATTCTATATAGCTTAAAATCATCATTTTTTTAGGGTCACTACAGATTTGAAGGCCCCGCATTTCCTACTATAAGAGACCTAATTCTATATCAGTTTAATAGTGGCGCTCCGGTGACACAAAGGTCGGGCGCCATTTTGTACAAGCCAATACCGAAAGAGAGGTGGGAGCTGAACAACGACGATGTGATTTTGTTGGAGAAAATTGGAAGGGTGAGTGACTGCTCCCTCCTATGAGAGCAGTGACACTGCGCATTATCGTTAAACATTTTATTGAGATTTTACCACATACCCAGACTGGGTTCAATGGATGTCCAACCAAATCCGAAAGAAATTTTGTCAACGATATATCCGTTGGATAATACAAAGTCAAAACGTTGGACCATTCTAGGACATCCCAAAAAGGTCCAAAATCGTCAATAAGTGTATTTTATAATTTATTATTCTTTTGGGCCACTATAATTAATCCAATTGCTATCCAGTGGACTAACCACTTTACCCAACAGATACCCATGAGAAATCCAAAAAGTGTCTATGGTTCTGTGGACTAACAAAAATTATCCAATGTTTTATTTTATTATCCTGTAAAGTTGACTTTACTGCACTCATTTTGGTGCGAAAAAGGGTATTTTACTGAACAAGTGGCTACGTTCATTTAAAAAAAATTAAAATACGGATAACTATATTTATTTTTTGGGAATTTTTTAAGCTTATAGGTAAAATCTTGTACCTAACATATGCGTAAAGTGTTTTTACCGCCCTTGCCGGCTTCACCGCTCACTTCGCTTCGTTCGGTGCCCCCTGCTAAAAATACCGCGTCAAAACTTGTAAAAAAAAAACTAGTGAAAATTCGGTATTTCATGCGGTTTATGAAACACCGCTTTCGGGTGGAATCTCATGAACTTTCAATGTTCGAAAGAGATTTAAAACTCGTCAAACATCATGAGTTTTGCATGAGCACTGTCATCCGTTTTTAGGAGTTTGGAAAAGTTTTTAAAAGAATTTATGATAAGAGTTGATAAGATTTCACCAGTATTTTAAAGGCTCTGCTTCCACTGGTTTTGAGCAGATTTTTAAGACCCATCCTTTATCAGAGTTTACAAGATTACATGAGAAAATCCACATGATTTTAGCAGATTTTAAGAGAAACAAGTTGTTAAGGTTTCAATGGTTTTGACAAGTTTAAATGTTTTCAGCAGTTTTGAGCAGATTTTAACAGAAATATAAAATAAAGAATAAGATTTAACAAGATTTCATGAGATTGTCTATGTTTTCAACAGTTTTTAAAAGAGCCACCCTCCATCAGATTTCACAAGATTACGAAAAAAGTTGATAATATTTCACTGCTTTTTACAAGTTTACATGAGTTCAGCAGTTTTGAGCAGATTTTAATGGAAATATAAAATAAAGTTAACAAGATTTCATGAGATTGCCCATGCTTTCAGCAGTTCTGAGCAGTTTTAAAGAGACCCAGCCTCCATCAGATGTCACAAGGTTACATGGAAAAATCCACATGTTTTTAGTAGATTTTAAGAGAAACAACATTAACATTCACCCATTTTCAGATTGACACATTATTTTAAAACCTATTCCTTTTTAAAAATTGCTGTTATAATTGTTAATTAATATTTTTAAATCTTACAGCATCTTCTCAAAGCTGCCAAATTTGATCAAATCATAAAAAAAATTCTATTTTTCAATATCTTGGTAAAATGGTCCTTTTCTGTTAATTTCTTCTTTTATAACTTGTCAAATCTCTTAAAATGTCTTGCTAGTCAAATCTGCTTAAATCTATAATATGTTTTATTTAATATACTTTTATGTACCTAGGTACTCAGAAAATATTTTCTATTCTCATTGAAAAACTTGCTTGTCAAGAAAGTGATGTGCATATGTATTTTCTACGCTTGACACAACTCTTCCCTTTAGTTCTCATGAAATCTTGTAAAATCTTTTAAAAACATCCCGTTATTTGTACTTTTAAAATCTCATCAAATCCTGCTTGCTAATCTCATGAAATCTCCTTTGTCTGATATAAACTTACGAAATTTCTTTAAATATCTTGATAGTTAAATCTTTATTATGTATTCTTTTTAATTTATGTTTATAGGTACTCATCAAATATTTTAAATTATCATCTTGCTTGTCAAATTGGGTTGGTGCTTGTCTATTTTCTACACTAAAATACTTATATAATCTTGACAAATCTTCACAACCCTTTAAACTATTTCTAATAAAATCTTGTAAAAACGTTCCTTCTTTTAGACTTGTGAAATCTAATAAAATCTCATACAAATCTTCCTTGCTAAATTTCTTACGAAATCTCGAAAAATCTCTTGCTATAGTAAAATTTTGTTAATTATAAATCTTTATAATATATTCCTTTTCATTTATTTTTATAGGTACTCATTAAATTTTTAAAATTCTCATCTTGCTTGTCAAATCTGGTTGTACTTGCATATCTATATTGTACACTTTAATTCTTATATAATCTTGTCAAATCTTTACAACCTTTTACCCTATTTCCCATGAAATCTTGTAAAATCTTTTAAAAACGTCCCGTCCTTTGGACTTGTGAAATCTCGTAAAACCTCACAAAAATCTTGCTTGGTAAAACTCATGAAATCTCATCTCATCTCATAAACATTAAATTTTATTGTGTTTAGGATCTTTTGAAATATTGTGAGTTTTCAATAGAAAGAAATTATTTGAAAATGATTCTCATGAAACATCATAAGAATTTATCAAGTCTCTTCAAACCAATAAAATCTCGTAAAATCTCATCAAGACTTGCTCAGTTTTTAAGAGTTTTGAAGTGGTTTTTTTGGCAGGGCCGTCACGTATGGTAAAGTACAAACTTTTTTGGTAAATAACTACTTTTTTTGGGATTTTCGCCACTAAGTTAAGGACATTTTTTCAAAAATATGTTAAAACCTGCGTAAATTCCTAAAGAAAAGATTTTTTTCGTTTGTCAGTGGTTTTTAAGTAAGATAAAAAATTTGCCTACATACAGGCAAATCCTAACTAGAATCTACTTATCTGACGTTTCGGCAGAAACTCTATATACTGCCGTTATCAAAGGAATTATTCTTTAAAAAAATTTTCTCGATTCTTTTTTAGAAATATCTTGGACATTATGAATCCGTCACAAACATATAGGTTTTATTTATAATAAAATTCACTAGCTTTTTATAACTTTTTTATTGATCAAAAAGAAATTAAGTTGTTGCATTTTTTGTTTTAGGGTAATTTTGGTGACGTCTACAAGGCGCAACTAAAAAACAGTAGCGAAGTGGTAGCGGTAAAAACTTGCAGGGTCACCTTACCGGAAGATCACAAGAAGAAATTCCTGCAAGAAGGCCGCATACTGAAGCAGTACGATCACCCGAATATAGTGAAACTCATTGGAATTTGTGTACAAAAACAGCCCATTATGATTGTTATGGAATTAGTACCAGGTGAGCAATTATAACGCTTTTTGAAAAACATAGTTACTTATTTTTGTTCTTATTTTTACAAGTTACCAATCACTTGTTGCAATATACGCTTAAAAGTTTGCACGACAAACCGTCCGAATCGAATACGGTTTATAATTAGTACGTTTCTTTCGACGGTCCGATGCGGATTGAAACTCAAGTCGCTTGGAATTGTTATCCCTAATCTTGAGTGTTTATATCGCAGGATTAAAAGTTAAATCCCTAATCTCGAGTGTTTATCTGAAGATTGCCACCTAAACGCTTCAGCAAGTGAAAACTGACACCTACGTAAATTTAGGGGATACCTAGAGCTAGGTGTATCCTTAAAACGTTGGTGCAAGTGGCCATAAATGTTTAAAAAAAGAGACCATAGGGCGGTCTAAAAAAACAGCTGATAAGATGGCCGCCGTGGGGTAAAACAAAAACAATGAACTTTTTTATGGTTTTGTGAGAAAGTTGGTGGATTTTTTGAGAAGTTTATTATGTTGTGTTATTAATGAGACATTTGTGAATAGTTCTAAGTGAATTTCAATATGAAACAGCCACATTTACACTAAAATGTGGTCATACGTAATCACAAAAATGTCCTTTACTTAGAACAGAAAAAAAACTGTTGAAACACTCACCAACTTTCTCAAAAAACTACAAAAAATTGTTTATTGTTTTCCCACAGCGGCCATACTGAATTGTCGACTTTGACCTGACTTTGACAATTTTTTCTTATTCTTCTCGAAAAATTTCGGGCCCCAAAGCCAGAATCAAGGTCGACGGCAAGGTTAATCCGACTTGACTCAATTCAATTCAAAAAATTTCAGGATTGGATCGAAGTTTTCGATCCTCCCAACTTGTTTATATCGGAGATTCAAGCGAAATTTATGAAGCCGGTTCTGATTCGTCGAAATAAAGGTAGTAAATATGAATAAAATGTTTTTTTTTTCCATTGCTCACATTTTAGGTGGTTCCTTGCTGACATTTTTACGGAAAAAATCGGCGTCACTAAGCGAAGGGCAGCTAATGAAAATGTGCATGGACACGGCGTCGGGCATGCGCTATTTAGAATCTAAAAATTGCATCCACAGAGATTTGGCGGCGAGAAATTGTTTAGTAGGTAAGTTTGACAACTGTCTTTCTTTCGAGTAAACTAGAGTTTCGAACTTTCGTTGTCTTTATCTTTACTTTTTCACAACGTTTTGTATACTCAGTATTCACTTAATGACGATTGCATATACATAAGCATTCAAAACGTTCTGAAAAATTAAAAATAAAGACAATGGAGGTACGAAACTCAGCATTTTTGTTTGTATGGCAAAGCTGTTTTTTAAATAGTTCCGTAGGAAACTCAAAGAAAGCATTAAAAAAAAAATGATTAAAAAAAATAATGATTAAAAAAAATATATACTTTTACGATACCAAAAAGTCAAAAATAATAAGGTGTAATGATTTTAAAAGACCGTTATAACTAGATCAAAATTTGGTGGAGAAAAATCTTTGCATTTAAAATTATGAAAAAAAAAAGAATCGGATATCAGTCACGCTTAAAAGTTGTTATTTACTGACATATGTTGTCCATGTAGTGATAAAATGTAGAAATGAATGTGAAAAATCAAATTAAATTTTCATATAATCAGGAATGTTAATTCAAATTTAGCTTCTCTTATCCAAACCATATTATTTTTTATTATTTAAAAAAATTGACTTGACATTTTATAAGGTCCATGGTACTGACAAAATAACATTTAACAAAAAAAATACTTTCCAAATTAACAGAAACCAAAACAAGATTATTAATGGAATTGCACTACTACAAGCTAACTGATAAAACGCATTAAAAAAAATAAATAGTAAGAGACTTAAGTTTCCATGGTAGTGAACCCTTATAAAAACGTTGTGCAAAAATGTGTGATCTAATCTCTTTCCAGGCTTGCTGGATACTGCAAGTTCTAGAATTGTCTGACAACTACAGTGTTGCCAAATTATTTTGTTTTTTCCTAAGTCCGTGGCGCGATGGTTTCAGATCGTCCATGGTAGTGACAGTAAAACCTATTGATAATTATGAATGGTTTGCATAAATATCTTACCACATCGTTGCTGGAAATCTTTATAATGTATTACTAAAAAAGAAAGTAATACAAGTCGTTTTTCTGTCTAAAAAATATTTTTGGATATCAAATTCTGGGATTATAAAAATTATAAAAAAAGTGTGGATGGACAGAAATTAAAAAAACACAGTGCACGTGCTAAAGGCCATTTGTGCTCAATATAACATACATAAAAAATCAACAGCTTTTGAGAAAAGCACAGGGGATATTAGATTGCCCGTTTGAATGAGAATGGCCCAAACTCGTAAGAAAGTTATGATTATCTGACAAAAATCCTGACAAATTTTCTTGGTCTTGGCTATGACTGAATGAATGAATGAATGTACAAGTGCGGGCCACCATGTACGTAGGCCACCTTGCTGGGCCCGTTGTACGCCCACTATCCATGGTTTAGCCCTAAAAGCCTGCCTCTTTGCAAAAGAACACATTTTTCTGGGCTGGGTTTACATCGCCTGGGACCAACAGATAGTTCCCAAGGTGCAACTCTCTTGTCCTGGCCAGAGCGGGACACTCAAACAGGAAATGCAAGGATAATTCTTCTTCCTCCATGCACCATCGAGTCTCTGAGTTTCCGGCGATGCCCAGCGTCTCTAGGTGCTTGTTGAGGCAACAGTGCCCTTTTAGGAGCCCTGTTGCTAGTGTCACATCCTTCCTACCTAGGTGGAGCAAGGACTTCGAGCAGGTGCTCTTCAGTCCGCTCTGTTTCGGTTGGACCGTCCATGCTGACCACGATTTTGACCTGAAGCTTCCTGAGCTCCTTGATCAATTTTTTTACATCATCGGCGTCCGTAGGCGCCCATTATGCGTTTGTAGAGTGTCCAATGGGTACTTGTGCAGTTACCTGTCGGGAATCTTGTGTTGAAGAAGATCTAATGGGTCCTTGAACAGTTCATTGTTGATTCTTATCTTTGGAGGTTCCACTGGATACCTGTTCGGTTCCCTGTGTTACCTCCTGGTTGTCGGAGGATCCTTCTGGAGTTTCCTAAGAGACGAGTAAATCGGCTAGAATTGCCTCCCCAGCACTTCGGGGAGGGGGCTATATACAACAGGGTGCGCCTGGTTCCCTGAGGAAGGTTTTTATTGTGGTGTGATTTTGGTCGTAATAGTCATGATTTTAAATAATTTTAGGTTATAATAACACGGTGAAAATCTCAGATTTTGGAATGTCTCGCGAGGAGGAGGAGTACATTGTCTCGGACGGAATGAAACAAATTCCTATCAAATGGACTGCACCTGAAGCTTTAAATTTCGGTAAGATAGAAAAAAAAAGATTGCAACTACAAAAATAACTAAAAATATTCAATTCAATTCCTAAGCAAATCCTTAGGGGGCCAAGCAGCCGTGTATAAGACGCAGGATGGGCATGGGGCGATGTTGTCACTACATCTTACACGTAGTAAATCCATTCCAGGTTGTTGTTTTCTAATGTTTTCCATTTTCATACCTTTAGGACAGGAATAAAAATTGTTTTTGCTCGACTTTAATACCAAACTGATGAAAGATATCGTAAAAAAAAATATTTTTCGGCTTTTCGTTTTGTAACCATTGTCCTTACGCACTGTTTACAGGCTGGGGACTGAGATATATGCAAATGCATAACCTAAAGCGTTCATACACGGCCGAAGAAATCGACTGAGATATTTCCGTAGAAACTTTATCAAGCAAATAGGACGGAGGAACAGTGAGATTTGGGGCCGTGCACAAATTACGTAACGGTGATTTTACCAGTTTTTGACCCCCTCCCTATGTAATGTTTTGTAACGGTTTGGCACGCCACTTCCCTAATATTACGTAACAATTTCAAGACCACTATCTCCCCCCCAAAAAAAAAACTTCACTTATTTTCATTCCAAATTTTCTTAGTTTCACACAAATGCAAACGCTGTCGAAAATCCCCCTCCCCCCTACGTAACGTTTTGTAACCCCCCTCCTCCCTATGACCATTACATAATTTGTGCACGGCCCCTGTAGTCCCAGTGGAGGAGGGCGAGAAAATTGATATTTTTTTCTTAAAAATTATACTCTTTAGACCTATTTCTTTGCGTTCCCGAAATTACGTAATTTTTGAAAAAAGATTGTAAGCGGCGCCATTTTTATTTCGTGCTTTGTTTTTCTAACATTTTTGCGTTCGGCTAATTTAATTGAAAAATTTTTGCCTGCGGCGCCCTTTATCTTCTCACTCGAAACCAAGATCCCTGATCCCGTCTCTGTTTCTAAATTTTTTCGAATAAAAGTAGAGTATGACCATGGGGGAAATAATTTTTTTCTACGGTATGACGAAAATTTCGAGAAAGTTGAAGAAAAAAAATAAAAAAAGTGGCAGAGCTCAAGTTTTTCGTAAAAAAAACGTTTTTTGTAAAGAAACAGAGCAAAATAAATCTTTTCACCCCTTTTTGGGTATTACAAATATTGGCAGCCCCTTATTTTTCGCTTTTACCCTCCCGCTAGTTTTGAAGAATTGGTTCGCTACATGTTTCGAAATCATGTCATAAAAAACCTCGAAAATATCAAATGTAGTGTAGGGGCAGCTTTATTTAAAATCAATAATATCGCAAGCAAAAAGCTCTGCAGGAAAAACAGCGCCGTTTATTGATTTCTTTGGCTGCTAGTGCTAGCTGCATGGTTTGGCCGCCGATAGATGTCACTAGTAGAACAGAATGGAAAGAAATTTAATTAAAAGCGAAGATATTTCTTTCTAATGTTAAGAACCTCACGAGTTTATCGCTCAGTATCGTAAATAATGGACCCTGCCGCCTCCTTTAAGCAAGAAAAAGCTGTGGTTTGGACCTGAAAACATCTAATTTTTTCCCCGATCATCTCATGGTTTGGCCGCCATCTAGCGGAATTTGCAGACATCTTGTCAACGGTTATTATTGCAACTATGATTTATGCTCACAATGAAAGAGTGGCGACAATTTTTTCTCATGAAAGCAGTCCGGAGATAATAACAAACTGGCACCATTGCTCAATATACCTGTTTCTTTTGTGCGCGCAGAACTTTCTATGCCATTTCTGTTTGATTTATTGAAATCCTATCCCTAAGGAAAATCTTAGGAACCCTGTATATATTTAATGTTATATTTTTTAACTAGCCGAATACCGTCATGAAATAGACTTTGTACATCGCAGAAATACAAAAAATGCAGTAATGAAACTCTCATTAAAATCGATTCGAGCTGAGTAGTTTTGGAATGATACGAAATTTCTAAAAAAAAAAACTTTTTTTTAGGCAAATACACCTCTCTGTGTGACGTGTGGAGTTATGGAATTTTAAGTTGGGAAATATTTTCCAGAGGGGGGACGCCTTACAATGGCATGAGTAATTCAAAAGCAAGAGAGAAAATTGATGGAGGTAAGTACGCAAAACGGCTATTTATAGCTTTTTAAATTAACAAACCATTTTTTTTAAAGGATGCTCGGACCTGTTTGATTTTTGCGCGGACTTTTTCCATGTAGTTGCAGTTCTCATTGTGTCTGTGGCGTTTGTTAATAATTTAATTTTTAAATGACCATTTAACGCCGCACTTCAAATCCTTATATAAGAGAGTACGAGACAAAGGATTGCAAAATTTTTCTTCGCAATGGTATTACTGGTACAGTTCTCGTTATTGACAATGAATCCACCCTCAATAAAATTTTAAATAAGTAACATCGTTCCCAGTAGCACTCTTTTTTAAACAGGTTAGTAATTTATATTTTTCAAAAGGCGTCTTTTATTATCAAAACACTCAAGGTTTGAGAACAAAGTTAAACAATTTATTTATTTCTGTGAACAGCTTCACTTTCGACTTTATCTGTATAACAGAAACGTGGCTAAATGGAAATGTATTTAATGGTGAGATTTGTGATCCTAGCCTTTACAACGGTGTTTAGAAGAGATCGAAACTACGTGTTTACAAACAAAAAAGATGGAGGTGGAGTAATGATATTGGTATCCAATAGGTTTGCAGCAGTTCATCATCCGGACTGGTCATGTGATGGGTTGTGTGGGGATATATGGGTTTCCGTCCAGTTGGGTGCTGGAAAAAAGTTGCTTTTGTGTTGTGTTTACATTCTGCCTAACGCCAGTGTTGAAAATTACATAATTCATCTTAATAAATTACGTGAAGTGATCGAAGCTCATCCTGAGGATAAAATAGTGGTGGTTGGTGATTATAACTGCAGTGATATTTTGTGGAAAAAAATAGTAATGTTAGTTTTTACGAGGCATATAATGTTACCAGGGCCAAGGATGAACACCTTGTTGATGCTTTTAGCTACTTAAATATGAATCAATACAACGGGGTCACCAATAGTACGGGTAAGTTTCTAGATCTAGCTTTCACATCGTGTGATTTCACATTCATATTTCACAGTCAAAACCCATTTGTCAAAACCCATTTGTTCCAGACAGTGAGTAAAAAAAAAAGATTACAAAAAGATAAAATTTAATATATATTCCTTGGGACAATTATTTCTTAAACTGTTCTGTTGATCAGATGGTTGACGTTTTTAACATTAAACTTAAATATATAATTGAAAAATATGTCTCTAACCGAAACATTAAACATAAATATCCTTGCTGGTTTTCGCGCAACTCAATATCATTACTTAAAGAAAAGCAAAAATTGCACAATAAATATAAAAAGTTTAAAAACCAAGCAGATTACATTCGGTTTTCAAATTTACGTAGGGAAGTCAAAGTTGAATTAAAAAAAGACTATTCTAATTGGATCTCTAGTGTTGAAAATAGTTTACCTACAAATCCACAGTCACTTTGGTCTTTTATTTCAAAAAAACACAATCGTAGTAGGTTGCCTGATACATTAACTTTAAACAACCGGGTGTTTGAAACTTCACAAGATATTTGTAATGCTTTCAAAAATTATTTTCAGTCAGTTTTTATCTCAAATAACACACCATGTTTGTTGGAATCGGTAGGCACTCAAAATCAATTTACAATTAACAATATTACGCACCAGCAAATTAAAAATGCTATTGGCAGTATAGATATTAAAAAAAGCGCCGGAATAGACAATATACCTGGTTTATTTATAAAAAAAATGCTGGAAATCTCTCACAAGGCCTCTTTTTAAAATTTTCAACAGGTCATTGGATCTTGGTTTCTTTCCCACACTGTGGAAAAAAGGGTAAATTACTCCGGTGTTTAAAAGTGGTGACAAACGTTGTATTGAGAATTATAGGCCGATAACATTGCTTTGTATATTCGGAAAAATTTTTGAATCGATAATTGCAAACGAGCTATTCTTTCAAATCAAACATTTAATAAGCCAACATCAGCATGGATTTTATAAAGCGCGCTCTGTGGTGACGAACCTGCTTCCATACATTCAGGATATTCTTGAAGCAATGGAAAGTGGTTACCAGGTGGATGCCGTATACACCGATTTCTCGAAAGCTTTTGACAAAGTACATCATCCTACTTTACTTGTTAAATTGGAGAACTTTGGTGTGTTTGGCAAACTCCTGGGTTTATCAAAAAGTTACATAGTAGGAAGGCAACAATGTGCTAGAATAGGTGATAGTATTTCTGATCTTGTCAGTGTGACCTCTGGCGTCCCACAGGGCTCGCACCTTGGTCCCCTCCTGTTTTCTATATTTATTAATAACATATTTGAATGCTTCCGTTTTTGCCATAGTGCATCATTTGCTGACGATTTAAAAGCATTTAAAGTTGTTAAAAAATGTAGGGGACTGTCGAGATTTCCAGGATCACCTTAGGGAGCTCCACGATTTCTGCAGACTCGATAGACTTGAACTGAACTTAAAAAAATGCGTTAAAATTACGTTTTCTCACAAAAAAGACGAAATACAGTTTAATTATAAAATTGGAAATAATGAGCTTGACGATGTAGAGAGCGTGAGGGACTTGGGGGTCATTCTGGAAAAATCTCCGAAATTCGACCTACACATCGAGTCAGTGGTAAAAGAAGCTTACAAAAATTTTGGTTTTATCGCTAGAGTCACTAAAGAATTTAACTCACATCTATTAGCCCTTTATAATTCTTACGTACGACCCCATTTAGAGTATTCTAGCTTAATTTGGAGTCCAGCTTATGTTAAGTACATTGAAAGGATAGAAAGAGTACAGATAAAGTTCGTAAAAATGATTAATTACAGGTATTTTAGAGCTCATTGCCACGAAAATTATGAAACTAGCTTAATTCGCCTTCATATGTGTAAATTAAGTACTAGGCGTATTGTCCAATCTACAATTTTTTTATATAAGATCGTAACCAGTAAAGTGGACTCAGCCAGTATATTATCACGATTAAACTTTAACACTGGTTTTCATTATAATCATAGACGTTTTAATATGTTCTACTTACCACCATTTAATACAAATTACCTAAGCAATTCACCTTTAATCAGACTTCAAAGAAATTTTAATATTCACTTTTATAGTATAGATTTATTTAATATAAGTATTTTTTCCTTAAAACGGCAATGCTATCAAATTCTTCGGTAAGGTATTTTTTTATAATTGCTGTTTTCTTTAAACTAGAGTAAGTTTTTCGCATATTATTGTATTTAGTAAATTCCGAGGTTTTTTTTTTCTCTTTAGTGGACTGTAGCACTTAGTTTATTTTTTGTAATTTTTAGGTGGTTCTCTGTAATAGGATACTGTGTATCTGTTGAGAACCCTATTATAATAAAATTAAAAAAAAATAAAAATAAAAAATTTTGATTTGAAATAGCAGTCAGTTATTTTTAGTAAAAAAAAACAGTTTTAATCCATAAGTTTTTCCCACCCAACTAGCAATTTTTAGTTGTGCAAGTTGTAAAAATTAGAGTTGCACTAATTTTCAACGTTGTTTTACGGATAAAGAATAGTTATCATGGCGACCGTCGACAACTTCGACTATTATACGACGCCTAAACGTTTATCACAACTTCAGTCACCATCACAACTATTTATGACCGTCTATTTTACTAACAGTAATTCCTTAGTTGTGAAGGCGCCGACTGCAAATCGGTGTGTGCTAAACCGAAAATTGATCAATTTGCCCCACGTTTTCTGGCCCGTTTGTTGGAGACGCGGGCACGCCTGTTTTCATCTAACCAAGTTTTCTGTTACGTTTGCAACAAACCAATTTTAGAGCACTGCTGTCTGTCATACAAACGTCAAAAGTGTTTTGTAAAGTTTCTATTAGTTTTGTTTCAACATTTTGCGCTATGAAAAGGAACAAATTGTATAAATATTCTTCGATATTTTATCGTCGCAGAAGCATTTAGCTGATATACTGGATCAAAATGTGTCATCTTCTGTGTGGCGGAAAAGAAAAAGGAAGGTCCTGTGTAAACAACAAGGATGGAAATTAAGTGAGCAGCAGAAAGCCAAACTGTGGAGCAAATTCGATTGGGTAAAAATTGAGGCGTGTTCGCGTCTTTTAAGTTAGGGGATCAGTTCAAAACAAAGTTAAGTAGTTACAGCGGTCGAGATACGGGACTCCTTTAGTTGTCATAGAAACTAATAAGTGCCGCCATGATTGATTGTAAAAACCACTGTATGCTAATATGTAAACAAACATAAATTTTTTTTTTACCTTTTTCTACAATAAACTACGATCTTTTTGCATGTAAAAATTCGTATTTTGTTCTTAGGAATCCTAAGCAACACCTTCAGAGGTTTTTCGAAGCGACTTTTAAGTCATGATTTTTTTTTTTTAGTTTCATAAAATCATCTTAATCGAGGGCGCGCTTGTTTTTTAAAGCTACGACCTGCACATTTGACAGTAAACTACCGTCTGTTTATATATTTTGGTATTGGTTCGCATGTTTTGATGATGCAAAACATGATATATGACATATAATATCATTTTATTTTAATAATATTATGGTGTTAGAAATAGTTTAATTTGTATACGAATAGTTTAATTATCATTTTACGTAATGAACAATATTTTGAACAAATAATTGTACTCCAAAACCCATTGAACTATTACTTCAACGGTAGTCGCGATCGGGACGTTGACTCAACCAAAAAATCATCCACCAAATTGGTGCAAAAGTGGGTGGTGTTTGAGTTAAAGTAAACGTTGCGACGCAACGTTGGCACGCGGTGCACAACGTTGAGTCGTCGACAAATTGCTAGTTGGGCATGTTCCACGAGCACTAATTTGCATTTGAACTTTTAAATTTGAACTCGTTTTAGGATATAGAATGCCGGCCCCCGACAATACACCGCCAGAAATGTATCAGTTGATGCTGCGATGTTGGGAATACAAGCCCGAAATGAGACCGAATTTCGAACAAATCTACACCGTCGTGGAAACGTTGTGCGCCGTTTACAGGTTATAGTAAAAATGTTTTCCTTATTTTTATTACATTGACAGGATTAATATCAAAAGTCATGGAAAACAGCTGTTACTTAGCGGTTTGTTTTGGCTTAAGTTGTTCAGTGTTAAAACTGAAAGTGAGAAAAACGAACGCTTTATAGTGAACATATCTTAAAGACGTCTCAAAAATAACAAAATTAAAATCAAAATAAACCAGTCAAATTTTTTGGGTTAAATTTACATCCTTTCCTACATAAAATTCATAAAATTGAATATACACAGATGATCAGTTTTATTTAACTCATAAATGTGTACCAACTTTTAAAATATAAAATGTGCAAGATTTCGTTACTTTTTAATTATTATTTATTATCATCAGTAATTTAAATTCATTGCATATATAACAAAAATTTTTGTGTCTGACCGTTTTGAACAACTTAAGTAAAAAAAACCGGTAATATCGCAAGCATCCTAATTTGCTTGTTTTTAAAAGTAGAAATGTAAATTTTGTTAAAAATATTTTTGAGGTATTGTTTTTTCGTAACGCCCTGTATATTTGGGCTGCCGGTCCTGTCATATATATTTTTTATAAAAAAAAATTTAATGGCCTTATGCACCGTATTATCCCATACAAAAAAATCTTCTAGTGTTAAATTTAAAAATACCGTTGAAGACCCTCTATGAGGATAGCCAAATTGATAGCCATAGATTTTTTGTTAACTTGGCTGTCAATAAAATCATGATAGTAGGCCAAAGGGTTCTAGTTGAGTCAGCGTTGGTTAAGCTAAGAAAAAAAAACAACTTGTTGTTTTGGCCATTGTCTTGGCTTGCTAAGATTTCGGCCTTTTTAGGGGACCAAAGATTTTACTTATTTTTGCTTGCACGATGGTGAATAATTTCAAACTTAGTAAGTTGTGTGAAGTTAGATGGTGAATGGGCTTTTGTTTATTTTTTTATACCGGGTGCACGGATGTAGAAACCTTGGATTGCTAATACCTATGGGAAATTTTCTTAAAAATCACTGCCGCGTGTCTTCCGCCATTTTCGACGCAATGTTGTGGAGATTTGGGTTGGCGACATTGGTTTCCTTAATTTTAAATAGTAGTATGGGAACACTGACTGTCAACAGTGTCAAAATATGATTGAAATTGACATTTTTTTGAAAGGTTATTTTTGTTGTTGTTTTTTAATACAAACACAAAAAAGTAAAGAAACAAGTCATAAACAAATGCTCCAAAGGTCACGCCATTTATCTCTCTCATTTGGTTTGGAGTATGTGCAGGTTTCGAACAAATAAATCACAATATGGAAACATTGCCCCCAATTTATAAACTCAAAGGGTACTGTTAAGCCACACGTTATAAATTGTAATAAACGCTCGGTTCAGCCACTGCTGCTGGCGCTCCCGCTGAAGATACACCTTGATTACGTTGATCTGAATCTGCACAGGGACTAAAACAGCTAAGAAGAGATGCACCAACGTGATACAGTAATAAAAAATAAATTAATAGAGGGAGATACTGACTTTGATAATAGCATATATGGCTTAGCTGAAAGCCAGAGCCATGGCAAGTGAAGCAACATTTAGCGATCACAAAAAAAGTACATCTTTGGCACATAGAGTCGAGCATGGAGTTTTACAATATTTGAAGATCTTGGCAGAAAAACCTATTAACTAACAACTGTGTCGACCATACCTTCCCTAAGTTAACAAGTTATTACTAAGATATCCTTGAGTTTTGGTAAGTTTTCAGCATTCAACATTTTTTTTTGTAGCTCTATCTTTTATAAAGGATGTGGATTTTGCTCAAAACTGCATATGTTGTAGGTTTCATTGTCCTGATAAAAATCTATCATTGCTCCACAGTGATCTGGTATGTGGTTTTTGAGATACTGCGTTCAAAGTTAAACATTTTGGTATTCTGGCTTTTCCCTAAAATCAGTTTTTTGCACTTTTTGTGAAAATGTAAATAATATTTATGAACCAAATTGTAGTCTCAGAATAAGTAGCAGAAAAATATAGGTTGCGTCGCACTGGCATCACAAACATAAAAAATATTAAATTCATATGACCAAGAAATGACTTTTAACAAAAGGCAATTTCAATTGTTATCTTGCCACTTAGTATTTAACAAAAATGCTTCAAAAAAAAAACTTTTGTAACATTTTTAGCCATTTTATTTTTTAGTTATTTATTGCTATGGGGCAATGATAGATTTTCATCAAGATACGCAAAATCACACAGAAAGCCAGTTTCCATAAGGAAAGTGCATCATCCTTAAAAAACGAATCTACAAAAAAAATGTCAAATGCTGAAAACTTACCAAAACCTAAGGATATCTTAGTAATAACTTTTTCTGCTGAGTTCTTCAGAATCAGAAAACTTTTATTACAAAAATTGTTAACAAAAAACATTGTCATAATTGAATAAATAAACGTCAAAATTTAGTGTTAAAAATTAACATTAAGGTAAATTTAACCTAAGAATGTCTTTAAAATGTTATTTAGATATTAAACAATGTTAACATTAAGGTTTTGTTAATAAAGATTAAAAAATTAATATTGATTTTTCTTTATTTCTAGTAAACTGGTAAACCATTTTATAGTTACTGGTCTTAAAATCTCAAAAAAATACTGGCTACAATATCACAAAAATTGACAATGAAATATTAAACTACTTACTTAAAATTACATATAGAAAGTTACAAACACATGGAAATGACAACAAAAAAAGAAAAAAATATACTGATAAAATACATATTAAAATTATTTTTTTTATGTTCTTTTTAAAACTCATGAAGTATTGTTCTAATTTTGTAAAAGTCGATGTGCCAAAGATGTACTTTTTTGGGATCGCTTGCCATCACTCTGGTTTTCAGCTGATCCATATATGCTATTATCAAACTCCGTATCTCCCTCTATTCATTTATTTTTCTTGTCTTCTAGGCCTATAACAACCTCGGATTTATAAACTGTTGGTGCATATCTATCCCTAGACGTTTTAGTTCCTGTTTCAGATTTAGAGATCAACTTAATGAAGGTTTATCTTGAGCGGGAGCGCCAGCAGCAATGGTTGACAGTACCCTTTGAGTTTATAAATTGGGGGTAATGTTTCCATGTTGTAATTTATTTGTTCAAAACTTGCACATTCCCAGACCAAATGAGAGAGATTATCATGGCGTGGCCGTTCAAGCATTTGTCTGTCTTTTAAATGGTTTTTATTGCTTGGTTCTTCACTTTTTTGGTTTTGTATTAAAAAACAACAACAAAAATAACCTTTTTAGAAACGTCATTTTTTGACACTGTTGACAGTCAGTGTTCCCACACTACTATTTCATAGAAAAAAAATTGGGTTCGGTCTGTCTAAAATTAAGGAACCAATGTCGCCAACCCAAATCTCCACAACATGGCGGCGAAAATGGCGGAAAACACACGGCAGTGATTTTCCCACAAGTGTATTATCAATCCCTTTCTTTTTTACATCCGTGACCGGGTGTAACAAAGGAAAGGTACGACAACTTAACGCTTTTATTTTTAAAAATAGAATTCTGAAATTTTGGAATTTTACAGAACTGGTATAAACTCAAAACTGTGTCCTATTAACACATGTGTTGTTTCTAGGAAAATGAGGTTAAATTTTGATTTTTAAATGTAACATCCTGTATATGTCATCATACCTTAAGAAGTAAAGAGATCCTAAATACGTTTGTGTCATCCATATATCATTTTGACAAGTTTGACAATATTTTTTTTTACATTTTACAGTTTAGTTGCGTTTTTTTCCGCAACGTTGCATTGGCGTTGGACAACGCGAATGTTTTTTTTGTTTGGTGGAATTAAGATATGTTCACACGAGACTAAAAATGGATTTTTAAACAGTTTTCAAGTTTATTCCTTAAATCATTTGTGAGACTGTGAGATAACTATTACTTTTATTTATTTAAATCGTTTTCTTGTGTTAAATCGGTCAAATATTGTCAACCTTTATTATTATGAGTGCGGATGTCAAAAGAGGTATTTCCAAGAATGACGAAAAATCGTCGTTGTTTTCATTGTCTTTTTTTGTCATGCTATTGGTAAAGGAAAGAAACATATACCGACTAAAACTTTAAATTTGCGGACATACCCTAGCGCTGATTATTTCCACCAGCTTTGAAAGTCGGTGGCGTTGCGGTGGCTGCTAAATTTTTTGGTTAGAATTTCTTGTTTTTAATTTTACAAGAGCAGTGCCTTTATGTGTCCAAAATGGTTCAAGACTCATCGTAGTCATGATCTTTAGAAGATTTTTATTCTGACAGGACATTGAATTTTTATTAAAGGAGCCCAATAAGAACTTTCGGCGTTTAAAAAGTGGAAAAAGCAACACATCACAAAAGGAAAAGGAAGCAGCAAAATTACAGCTCGCAAATGGGCTTTGTGCGTTCATTTTGATTTCATTTAAATAAATCTTTTTATTTTTTTGTGTTTTATGATAAAGTAAACTCATACCTATATCTACAAACAAACACCTTTTATTTATTTTTTTTTTTAAATATTAGACCTTAATCCTAACTATGTCCAACTCGTCCCAACTAATTCCATATGAGAATGATAGCCATAAACAATAAACAACAAATCAAACAAAGATAGCCATCTCTTTATTTCTGAGATCACAACTACGTTTACATTTGCATGCATAAACCTTTCGGATCCATCCAAGCTAGGCCGTATCAACAAAAGCAAAAAACCAAAATTACAAAAAAGGCACATCGATCATTGTGTTTTTAGATAAAAATTATAATCTATTTTCATGCAACTTGCTGCAACTGCATATATAATTAAATGTAAAAATCTGACCAATAGGAAACAAGTTTTATGCTAAATCTGGGTTTAAGAATTTTTAATCCTTGCCGAATGAGGTGTTAACCAAACCGGGTTTAACGACCCTTAAATCCGGTTTTTAAATATAAATCTGGTTTGGTGCAAATGGACATTATTATATAATATAAATAGAATTGGCAAACGAAGTATACCCAATAAAAATAAATCAAAATATTGAATGGTGAGTCACGTAACAAACCAAAACAAATCTTGCAGTTAATAAGTTTCTTTTATAATTGCTATAAAATTGATGTAAGTCGCACATGTAAACGTATCTACGACATTTCCGCCATGTTTTTCAATGTCCGGTGGATTCGACGCCATTTTTTCCACCGCAACGTTGCAGAAATAAACGTTGTTGTTTGTTATTTCCAATATATTTTGATTGACAGCAGTAAAAACATCTGCCATTACATACGGTTTAAAAGAATTTTTAAAATACAGGAGATATTACTAGCTAAAGGTTTAATTTACATTTTTCTACTTCAGGACGAATGAAAACCCTTTTTCTGAAACGACATTTTCTTACATATCAGATTGAGTTTTTAATTTAAGTTACAATAAAAATTGCTTAAGTTACAAAAGGCAAATACGTCAACCTATTTAATTTTTAATAAGTAGACAACACAGCACTGTCAAGAAGGAAGAAAGACAGTGACAATTTTTAATTCGTCAATCTAAAGTCATATCATCTCGAAATCCGACAAGAGAGAGTGACAGTGGCGTGCTGTCTACTTGTTAATTAGTATAAATATTTTATTTTTCAGTACTTAAGTTATTCTTATCATAGGTTAAATCGGAAAACTCTAGCTGATGTGTAACAAAATGTCATTTCAGCAAAAGTTAGTGTACCAGAAGAAAAATATATTTTTTCAAACTTGTCAAAATGATATACGGATGACACAAACGTAATTAAAATCTCTTCACATCTTCAGGAATCATGACATATACAGGATGATTCATTTATAAATCAAAAGTTAACCTCGTTTTCATGGAAATTGTGAGAGTTTGACATATGTCAACCGGACACAATTTTGTGCATTTATCAGTTCTGTGAAATTCCAAATTTTCAGAATTCTATTCTTGAAAATAAAGACGCTAAGTCGCCGTACCTATTCCTTGTTACACCCGGTATACTAGCCAATGGAAGTGCAGCTAGACGGTTCTTTAATAGAACGCGTCAATTTTTTAAAGGTCGTTGGTGCATACAGGCATTTAATCTGTGATTTACGCAAGTTGGATACTTTTAAAATTGTTTGAGTGAACCTCGGAGTACTAAAAAATTTATATAATTGATTTCTATGTGCCGAAAACTTTGTATAGAGTCATAATATATTGTGGACTATGTTCCGATACTTTTAAACTTGTCGACAGCAGATCCACAACAAATGTTCGCAACTGCGCACACCAATTGTTGAACACATGACTGACTCGTTATTATTTTAGGCGTACAAAACGCGATTAACAATTTTCGAGTTTGACCGGCTGGCAAAAACAAGTTGAAATTCACAGATTGATTTTTACGTTTAACGGCCCAATTACATCGTTAAACCGGCAACGCTGTTGGGTCCGTTTATTAGGCAATTCTTTTTCCGCATGTTTCTCGGAAACGGGACTTCCAAATGGCCTGAAATTTTGCCTAAATTGTTTATTGGACTATGTTTTTCCATCAAATCTTGGTACTTTTTTAAAATTTTGTTTATTTTTTGAAAAAAACTGTTTTAGCTTTTGTGGTGTTTCAAAATTGGCGCGCCCATATTACGTCAGAAACAGTCAGAAATACCCTTTATAGAGACCTGTAAAACTAAATTGGAAATATTTGTAATTTTCCAAATAATGGACACCTAATTTCAAAAACTCTCTAGATTGTATTAATAAGCTTTGTAATCCTCTTCCTCTAATAAAAAACAAATTGAGTATTATTTTCCTCTAAAGCTAAAACATGCGGAGATGTAAAAACATGGACTATACTGGTTACCTATCAATATTAGTTATATGCCTAGCATCAAAAAGTACTTAAATGGTATATTGTAGATACCGCCACCATCAAAATTAACCACCCACGTCTTTTTTTTGTGAGCTTACCCTAGGCATAGTTTCTAGTGTTCTCCTTTCCTAAATGTATTCGGCTAAGAGAGAGCATATATACCTAGGTAACACCCCTTACCAAGAAAAAAAATTTATGCCATGCAAACATCGAAATTGGTCGACTCACTGTATTTGCAACTAACCAATGTCAGTGTGTCTGCCTGACATTCTTCATAACCTTAGTTTTGTCGTTTTGTTTTGGAGTTCGTCGGCCTGGTTTTTGTGTTTTATTTAATAATTTTTCCTTTGGTGAAAAACTACTTTTTAGAACCCTTAAGTGGTCTGTGTGTATGGCCATTTGACTAGTTGTCACTGCTCTCAATTCGATCACCTAGGTGATAAATAAACAATCCCCCATAGGGTCACTGGATCCTGAGACCTGCGGTCCCAGCCGCAGGTTTTAGGATCCAGTGACCCTAATCCCCAATGATTCGCGGCGCAATCTGTGAACAGGAGAATACAGTAAAGAAACCAGAGATAGATAATGAGTGGTAGATGACGTATTGAAATCGATTGACAAATTTATATTATCTCTGGATTGTTCTTGCGCCGTTAACTAACGGAACTACTGATTTTCGAAATCATAGTCAAACAGTGCAAATTTTTCGCATTTCTCAGTTTCGTTGCCTTTTTTTTCTGCAACGTGGCGTTGGCGTTGAACAACGCGAATGTTTTTTTTTGTTTGGTGAAATTAAGAACGTATTTTTAAACAGTTTTCAAGTTTATTTTTAAAATCATTTATTAGACTGGGATAGAGCTATTGCTTTTATTTATTTAAATCGTTTTTGTGTGCTTAATAGGGCAAATTTGTCAAATTTATCATAATTCCTTAAATTTTCTGTAGATCAACCTTTATTATTATGGGTGACGATGAACCGAAAATTACGGAAAATCTTCGTTGTTTTCATTCTATCTCTTTTTTGTCATGCTATTGGTAAAGGAAAGAAGCATATCCCGCCTGAAACTTGAAATTTGCGGACATACTCAGGCTTTATTTATTTCCACCAGCTCCTAAAGTCGTTGGCATTGCGGTGGCTGGTAAATTTTTTGGTTAGAATTTTTTGTTTTTAATTTTACAATGTGGCTAAAGAGCCAAGACTCGGCGCCGTCTTGGCCTTAGAAGATTTTTGCTCTGACGGGACATTGAATTTTTATTAAAGGGGCCCAATAAAGCCGGTTTCTGACCATGCCATTTTTTTCGTGCAAAAATTTCTTGTTTTGGCATACTCTTTGAAAAATGTTCTTAAGTTGTGAATCTTTTTGTTTATTTCTTCCACTGAAACATCCTATTCCGACTGTTGTTTCAAGATGGTAGACAACCACTCCATTAATTTTGTCCCCTGTGCAAGTTTGTACAGGTCCTTAATGGAGTAGTCCCTAGTCGATTCTAGTTCACCTTCCCCAAATATTAGGTGCCGATCCAGTGCCTCGCATTGGCATATTACATGTTTCTACAGTTTCCGGTTCCTGATTGCATAGTCTGCAGCTCCGTGATACAGGCCCATGTTGTTTGGGTGAACTTACATAGGGCCGGTCATGATTGCTATTGTAATAGTTCTCTGCTGTGTCTTAGACCCTGTCTTTCTAGCCAGCGGCTTTCATGTTTTTCCCTTATCCAGAGTTTGACCTGGGACCTTATAGTTGTTTTGAATTCTTATGTATCTGCAATCGTCATCAACGCAAAAGGTTGCCAAATAAAAATATGACTAAAAAATTACCATATCGTCGAGATATTATCGCATGAAAATAGAGCAGGTTCTAATTTTCACGCGATTTTTGATATGTCAAATTGCACACACAAAAAAATCGCATCGTCAGAAATCGGTTAAGAATCGCCGATATTTAAAAAGTGGAGAAAGGCACATATCAAAAAGGGAAATCTCATAGTTATATGGGAAAAGGAAGCAGTAAAATTGCGGCTCACAAATCGGCTTTGTGTGTTGGTTTTCGTTTTATTCAAATAAATCACTTTATTTTTTTTGTGTTTTTGAATAAAGTAAACTCGTCTCTACAAACAAACATCGTCCTAACTAATTCTATATGACAAAGATAGCTATACATAATAAACAACAAATCAAACAAAGATAAATAAAATCTATATGTTTCTGGATTCATAATGTTGAAACTACTTTTTTTGGGTTTTTGGCCACTAAGTTGGGTAAATTTTTTCAAACATATGTTAAAACCCACTGCGTAAATTTCTAAAGAAAAAATTTTGTTCGTTTTTTAGTAGTTTTTAAATAAGATCTTTTGACTGACTTTAAGAAAAAATACAATAGAAATCCAAAGAACATCTTTAATTTATTTAAAAAAAAACCTTTTTGAAAATCTTGTTTTAAAATTTGAAGCCAAACTGTATTTATATCAACTGATATGAAAGCTATGCACTCATCTTCATTTAGATAGATTCAAGCTGCTTCTTTG
The DNA here is from genome assembly GCA_963921995.1 of Oxystoma pomonae. Taxonomy (NCBI): domain Eukaryota; kingdom Metazoa; phylum Arthropoda; class Insecta; order Coleoptera; family Brentidae; genus Oxystoma; species Oxystoma pomonae. The sequence continues at coordinate 111,481,485 of OY998165.1, forward strand.
ATTTTTCGTTTAATTTGGTCTGGTTCTTTTTGTAATATACTGGTTTCTCCCCACATTACTCTATGATCATTTTCAAAAGAATGTTGGCAAATTTTAGACCTCTCCCAATCTCCACTACTGAGGTTCCCCTTATGGTCATTTATTCTAACTTCAAGGGGCCTTGAAGTTTCTCCAATTAATTTCAGTCAAACGATAATCTTTATACTTGATATTTTAAAATAAAAAACAAAATATTAAACTTTATTTTTGATTTCACTTTAAATTTTGTATTTTTATTATGTTATCTAAAATCGAAAACACTCAAAAAAATATAATTTTGATTTTAAATTTTATTAAACTCACCCAATACCTTGTTGGCTACTATCGACACGTCAAACTGTCAAGTTATTATTTGAAATATACATCAGTCAAAGTCAGTCAGTTGTATTATTTCTAAAACCTAACATACACAAACAAGCACTACAAGTTGCATATCCACTCGCCTCGTTCACAACTACGTTTACATTTGAACGCATAAACCTTTTGGACCCGTTCGAGTAAAAAGTATGATCGCGCAAGTACTGTCACGTCCTAACCGCCTTTTGATGTTTCGAGGGCGCAACAACAAAATCAAAAAACCATAATTATAAAAAAAAAAGTACATCGATCATTGTGTTTTTAGATAAAAATTCGAATATAAACGTCTTTTGTCCTTCAGTAGTCTACCGACTTAGGGAGTGTATAACTAGGTCCGAGTCCACGTGATATCCGATCCCATCCGGCCTGGTTACCGGCATGAATGAAGGAGTAGGACCTAAGATTATTTTTACACTTATTTTCCCTGGGTTCCCCCTCCCCACCCTGCTCACCAGACCAGTCTGATGAGTACCCCCTAGGAAGGCAGTTTTCTTTTTCTAGTGAGATTTAGATCCTTACGAGGGACGGTATGGAATCGTGTTATCCTGCCTTCTAGTTAACACGGCCTACTCTGCTCCATACGGCGTTTTTCCTTAAGGTCGTAGTTACAATCTGGGGAATTGTTTTAAGCAACACTGTACGGAAAATCAATTTAACTATGTCGACCTGATTTTTTTTGCAAAATTTTACGTCATTGAATTCGTTTTCCATGGCAACGCGGAGACTTTATTTATGTTTATCCATAGCGGGACACCAGAGGTCTTTTAGCACCGGGTCAAAAATTTGAGGTTAGTTACTTATTTTGACTTCTTGCGTTCTACGCCGCTAGAAAACCAAGTAAAATACTAAAATAAAAGAAAACCATTTATTGCAGAATTTCCTGCTAAAAAAAGGATACCCAACTACGTATTAAAGTAACTGGGTGTAATGTTTAAGGTTGCATTTACAGGTGCATTTATAATTGAATTGGAAACACTCCCGCCAGCTGATACCGATAACAGGTCAACTTAAAAGTATGCATATTTAAAAATCGGCGCTAGACGAAATAATCGTATTCTATTTAGCTCTCTATTAGCAAGAGTCTTTCCAACCTCTAAATGGAGCTTTACTGACCTGTTTTGTTAGTACTCAAGTATCCGTGTGTTTTTGAAACTGAGGTTTGAAAACCTATCCTTTACACTCCAAGATTTCACTAGTACACTTGCACATAACTATGCCGCAATATTTTAAATTAAAAAAAAAAATGGTTTAATCAAAATAAAAACAAAATTATGTGGGGTTATGGGCGCCGAATGTTTCTATACGAATTCCTAGTAATCCTAGCGAGCCAGTAAAGTTCTCTTGATTTTTTGATAGACTCGGGGTAATGCCCGCGCAGCGCTAGGCTTTTTTCGGAGGGCGACTGCACACGCGAAATGGTTTCATATTTGTTTTAGAACAATGTTTTTGAAAACACATTTTTGAAAGATAAACATAACCTCGAATGGTTTTCTGTCAGAAAACGTAAAAATACTCTTCTGTCCCACGGCGGCCCGATTTACAGTTTGTTGACAAAACACCTGCAGTTACCATGGAATCGCATAAATTCTGCGATCTACCGGCCAACGCCTGAATTCAATGAAGTATGATTGTTTGATCGGTTTTCTTTTCCGGAGTGCACAGGCTTTTAGAAAAAAATAACCTTGGTTTTTATTTTCGCTAAAGCAAGGAAAAATATAATCCAGAGGACATTGTGAGTATTTCTCTATTTTTTTTGCAAATTGGGTTTGTTCTAAACCGCAATTATTTTGAGGCTTTTGGGATAGATGAGATGACAGCACCAGAGCTTTTATTTTGAAAAAAAAAATAATTGAGAATTTTGAAAAATCCTTCAGTTATTTTTGTTAAGAATTTAAAAATGATGACCCCTGCAAAATTTCAGCTAATTCTGATTTTTAGTTTTCCTTGTGCACTCTGGCAAAAGATTAAAAAATTAAAGAACAAGGCGTTGCCAGTTGTACTTTTCTTTACTTAAAATCTGGGGAGAAACTATAGCCTTAATCTCACAAAATTATGTAATTTTATAAGAAAAAGTTCAAGTAGAGTATCGACGGCCCCGGGGATCGAATCCGGGTCTCCTGGTTGATAGACCAGGAATATACCGCAACTTTTGTTTAATTTAAAAATCTGCCTTTATATTTCATTTTTTTGTTGTTGACGAAAACAGTTTTAGTTGGGTGGCAAACCTTTTTGCTAGCTTGTCAAACTGTTTAAAAGTCACATGATCATAATATTTGTTTTGGGCCTGCTGTCAAACTGGGAAAATAGTCAATTGTCAATATTTTGGGCCGCCATACTGGTTGGCGTGAATTCCAACCTTTTCCAACTAAATTTAATTGTTTAGTTGATTAGCAGTACAAAAATCTCCAAAAAAGCTGACATTTGTTGCCAACCTTGGAGGTGTTTGAAATGTCAATCTAGTAAACTTAAAATGTCAATCTAGTAAATGAACTAAACTTTGAAAAGGTTAAAAATACTTTTACGGGAACCAACATGGCCGCACAGAATATTGTCAACTGTTGTAAAATGTGTCATATTTTTAACTAAAATTTAGTTAAGATTTTTTTCATTTGTTAGTTGTACTTGTATTATTATTTTTATTTAAAACATTTTAAATTATATTGATTCGAGTTTTACGAATATAGCGTGTTTGATGTAAAAATTAAATACGAGTATATTGTCATTTTATACTCTGTGATCAATATTATATTTTATTATATAACTTTTACTTAAATTGTTTTTTTTTGTTGCACTTTAAATTGCCAGAGTTCGAAAAACCAAAAACTGGTGTTTTAGAAAATATATTTGGAAAAATAAAAAAAAAAAGATTATACATCTAAAATTACCACATAAAAATAAAAAAACTTAAAGAAAATATAGGTCGTGTCGAGGCCATTTTTATATCTTGAAAATAATTTTCTATTTTTGATCATTTTTATGTAACATTTCATTCTCAAAAATCGTTTCTGTGCACTTTCGGGCTCTGAGGACTTTTCGGCTTTATTTTGCCATTTGGTGTTGGAGATTTGACCAACTGTCTGATTTTTATAATTGTTTCCTTCTCGAGGTACCGTTTCAAGTAAAAATCAAACATATTATCCGTGGCCATAAGTTTGTAAAGTCTTTCTCCATATTTTCTAAAATCGAAAATAATCATTAAGCTTCTTAAATTGTTTTTTTGGTCCTGACTAAAATCGGTTTATGACTTTTTTACATCTTACCCGATGTCAACAACCGACACATCAGTGCACTTAGAAAAAACAAGGCTATATACGCAAATTTTATCTCTGCACCAATAATTTTAGAAAATTTCAATCATCACACCATATCTCTAAATTGTATAAGCTTGACTTTTCAAAATATACAGAGTGTCCAAAATTCGATGGTTTTGGGGGATTTCAGGTACTTCTAGAGGAGATAGAGAAAATTCGACCCCCCTTTACTCGCATTTCAATATGTCACGCCGTCTTCGACCTAAGGCAGTGGCGGTCCCATGGGGGGGGGGGCGATTTTTTTTTTATCGCATTTAAATATTTTTTTTTTAATAAAAAAAGTATAAATGTATGTGTATAAATAAACAACTTCAAATCTGAGTTTTGTTTGCATATATTGATATCTTCTATCTTTTATTCTAAATTTTTTTTCGTATCGAAACCGCCCCCCACCCTTTTCAAATGGCTGGGACCGCCACTGGCTAAGAGTGCTTTTTGAAAAGTCTGCATTTGGGGATAGGCTCTATAACTTTTTTATTTATAAAAATATCTTTGTGGACTTTTTAAACTAGAATTTAATTACTAAATCAGATTTCATGAGTCACTTTTAGTGTTTGAGATATAATACTTTATATTATATGTATGTATTATATGTATTTTTCTTATGGAACACCCCAATTTTTGTTACATATTTTGAATGCTTTTTTAATTGTCATTCAAAACGAGGTACCTCTTACGAAAATTGGATAAATAGTTCTCGAGTTATTAAATATTTTCCATAAATCATATGGTAGGCTGTGCTAAAAGCGGCACGCTACATTATTAAAAAAATCTAGAGTGCCATGGTTGTCAATCTGAGATGATAAAAATAATTTTTTACGAAGAGATAAAAAACTATTTTGCCTCTTCAAGACCTACTATTATATCAATAATAAATCATTATACCTATATGTTATGCTCAGATTGCCACCAAAGGCACTCTAGATTGTTTTAATAATGCCTTTATCACGTCCTGCTATATGATTTATGGAAAATATTTAATAACTCGACAATTATTTATCCAATTTTTGTAAGAGGCACATCATTTTTAAGGAAATTAAAAAATCATGAAAAAAAATTGGTGTGTTCCATAAGAAAAATACCAACTTTGTGTTATATCTCAAAAACTAAAAGTGACTCATGAAATCTGATTTGGTAATTAAATTCTGGGTTAAAAACTCCACAAAATTGCACTTAACACTACGAAGATATTTTCATTAATAAAAAAGTTATAGGGCGGGGTGACATATTTAAATGCGGTTTTTACCAAAAATATTGTCTTAACATTTGAGCCTCGCAAAAGGGGGTTCTCCTCTCCTCTAGAAGTATCCGAAACCCCTCCCAAAACTATCGAATTTTGGACACCATGTACAGGGTGGTCCAAATTCGAGGGGCCTCTATAGCTTTGGGCTTTTGCAGCATAGTTAGCCCAAGCTACAGGGTTATTCTCAAAAATGTGCGTTTCTAAAAAATCTCTACAACTTTTTTATTTGTAAAGATACAGATTTTCATTAAAAACATTTTTTGAAGATTTTGTCTTAGAGCCTTTAGTTCACGAGATATAACACAAAGTTACATTTTTTTAAATGGAATAACCCAATTTTTTTAAAAAAAATAATTTTGTAATAAAATTTCCTGTTAAACGATGTGTCACACACCTGTTTTTATTAAGTAGTTAAACAGATATCTGCAATTTTTAATAATTACCATAGTAGGCTGTGTTTAACTCTGACCTATGCAGTTTTAGGATATCTATCTAGGTAGCTATGATCAAATAAAAACAATTGCCATGATAAACGAGCCCAAGTGTCAAAAGTGGCGTCTTCGTCAAGATATAAAAATGTTTGAAAACTTTGAAAAGTACGACATGATAAAATGTTATATTGAAAGTAACGAAAATCGACACACGGCGTTAAATCTACATTTCCAAAGATATCCGGAAAGAAGGCAACCTAGCTCAAAAATATTTTTGAAAAACGTCATCTACAAGAATACGGATCCTTTACAAAACCGCGGCCTAGGACGTATAGAAGCCTAGCCAGAGATAGAGAGTTGGAAGAACTAACGGTTCTAGGAGAAATAGAAATTAACCCGAATACTTCCACCAGGGCTATGGAGAGAAACACAAGTTTAGGCCCTATCGACCCCGACGGGTGCATCAATTACGGCAACGAGATTTTGCTCCAAGACGTGCATTTTGCTGGTGGTACGTAAATAAAAGCCAAGAAGACCCCGATTTTGCCAGAAAAGGTATTTGGACGGATGAGGCAACGATTTCTAGTGATGAAATATTCACCAGATATAACTGCTATTACTGGAAACAGCAAAATCGCCATATTATGGTGGAACAAGCGAATCAGGGAAGGTTCAGTCATATTGTGTTTGCCGAAAACTGGATCGGCCGTCAATTTGAGCATTTGTTTTAGAATTAAAGAAAATTGTTAAGTGTAGATTTTAGGTGTTACATAGTTTAATTAATAAAAATTTTAAATAAAAACTTTTAACAATTTTATTTTTGTTTATTATTTTAGGGTTGGTAATTATAGTAAACTAGAAGTTAAAGTTCGAGGTTGCTGTGTCCCCTCGTGTCGTAGCCAACTTGATTTTGTATAAAAAAAAGTTATTTACACATTTAGGGCGCGCACAGCGCCTATTATGGTAAATATCAAAATATGCAAATATCTTTTAAACTATTTAATAAAAATAGGTGTATGGCACATCGTTCGACAGGAAATTTTATTAGAAAACTGATTTTTTAGAAAAATTGGGGGTATCCTATTTAAAGAAATATAACTTTTTGTGATATCTCGGGAACTAAAGGCTTTAAGAGAAAATCGGTGAAACAGGTAGATTTGTCTTTAAAAAATCTTCAAAAAATGTTTTTAATGAAAATCTCTATCTCTACAAATAAAAAAGTTGTAGAAGGCCTTTAAAATCGCACATTTTTGAGAATCACCCTGTAGCTCAGAAACACTTTGACATATCGTGAACCCACTTTAGTCCATCAAAAATTTAAAAAAAACTAACACCCAACCTGAAAACCACCCATTTGGTCCACCCAACGCACAAAATGTATTTTTAAAAGTACATAATAGCTCAACTCACCCTTATTTCGCTATTTTCGCTCGTTCAAAAAGGCACTTTCACTGGAGCGCTCCTTCTCGTGTGCCGGCGTGCGTCGAATAGGCTGAGGTTAGACATCTGTCAAATAACCTCAGAAAAAACCCAGGTTGGTTGAGCACAACAAAACAATTGGTTAAGGAAAAAAAATTACCCTTGTTTACAATTTACAACAATTATGAACGTAAATGAACATCAAACATTTCCGCCCACTTAAAATTAGGTAAGAATTTTAGCCCCAAACAAAAAAAAAATAATTCCCATGAAAGAAGATACTTAAACACCCAAAAAAAAAAAAATGTTTTGCAATTGTTGCAGCAAAGTTTTGACAATCGCACATTTCTAAAGATCGCCAAAAAAAAAAAAAATAGATGTATTCAAAATCACACACACAAACAAATTGTAGTCAGCCTGTAACTCTATAGTAAGGGTAGCGGGCAAATCTTCACCAACGGTCTGTCAAAAGTGCCCTTGGCTGTCTTAATTTTAACTATTCGTGGAACCCCATCAGGGCTAGGGTAAATTTTAATAATACGTGCCAGGGTCCAGCGCCGTGGTGGAGTATTCTCATCTTTTACCACGACTAAAGTATCTAATTGTGGAGGTTTTTCTGGAGTATTCCATTTTTCACGTGTTTGAAGTTGGTGGAGATATTCCATCTGCCATCTCTGCCAAAAGCTTTGATGTAGTTGTTGTACCAACTGCCAACGACTCAAACGTCCAACCTTGATGCCTGATAAATCTTCATCAGGGGGCGCCGTTAAAGGCTCGAGGGTCAAGAAATGTCCAGGTGTCAAACATGAAAGGTCGTTTGGGTCTGGACTAAGACTACACAATGGACGAGAGTTTAATATGGCTTCTATTTGAACTAATACAGTGTATAGTTCTTCAAAGCTCAAAATTTGATCGCCGACTAGACGAAGCAAATGCGACTTGGTCGACTTGACACCAGCCTCGTGCAGCCCGCCAAAATGCGGAGCTCCGGGAGGGTTGAAATTCCATTTTATTGCCAAGCATTCACTAGCCTTTCGACAATAAGAATCTAATAGGTTTCTAGACCCAATAAAATTGGTCCCCCGATCACTATAAAGCTCAGAACATCGACCACGACGAGCGACGAAGCGACGTAGTGCGGCCAAAAAAGCGTCTGCCGTCAGGTCCGACACTAATTCCAAATGTACGGCCTTGGTAGGCAAACACACAAAGACACATCCATACGCCTTTTGTGACCTTACACCTCTGGCTCTACTAAGAACAATATGGAAGGGCCCCATATAATCTACTGCACTATGAGAAAACGGTTTGACTTGGGAAATTCGAGCCTTAGGTAAGTTTCCCATATACGGAGAAAAAGGCACCGGATTAACACGGTAACATTTAATGCATCTTGACAACACACTATGAATCGCACGCTTTGCTGAGAGAATCCAAAATCTTTGCATCACTAGGTAATGCATCATTCTGGGTCCAGGATGACCATTTTCCTGATGAATTTGCTCTATTATTAAAATAGTTAATCTATGCTTTCTAGGCATCAACATAGTGTGTTTAGTCTCGTAAGACAAATCATCACTATGACGAAGCCGTCCGCCCACTCTGACGACACCGACACTATCAATAAACAGAGCTAATTTTCTCAACGGTTTGGAATATGACTCATTCCTTGTCAATTTTGATATATCAGCACCAAAACACTCCTGTTGCACGTGTCTCACAAGCACAACCAATCCCCTGTGTAACTCTTCAAAACACAAAGCCTTTGAGTCGAAGATGGCCTTTAAATGAAAGCGACGGAACGGTCGCAATAAATATGCAATAAGTCGTTGTATTTTGTGCAAAGAAGAAAAACGAGTCATCAGCTCGTCAAGTACATTGGGAAATATCTCTGTGACAAGAATTTTAATCTTTTGTTCAGCACAAATTTCAGCACTATCACAATCATTAAGTTCAGATGTAGGCCACAAATCTGAAGGCCAATGCAACCACGGTGGTCCATGAAACCACAACGAATGATTCACAAATTCATTAGGGAGTAAACCACGAGAGAGACAATCAGCGGGGTTGATTTTTCCCTCAACATGATTCCAGCAACTGGGAGCGAGTACTTCTTGGATTTGGGTAACTCGATTGGCGACAAATACCTTTAACTGAGATGGATGATCCTTTATCCACGCCAACGCAACTGTTGAATCGGACCATGCAAAGATACTGTCAATTTTGACGTCACGCAAATTATCTAGAACAAAATGCATAAGATTACTCAATAAATGAGCAGCACAAAGTTCGAGACGGGGCACTGATATTGTCTTAAGAGGAGCCACTTTACTTTTGGCACACACAAGATGCACTGACACATTTCCAGCAGAATTAATTTGCCTCAAAAATACCATACCCCCACAACCAAGCATAGACGCATTACAGAAACCGTGCAGGTCAGTCTGAACCACATCATCTATAGTTACACGTCTAGGTATAGATATCATTGATAAAATAGGCAACTGACTCACATAAGAAGTCCACTGGTCAACAATTTCTTTGTCCGGGACATCATCAAAGTTCAACTCTTGCAACCATAACTTTTGAATTAAGGATTTAGCCACAAAGACAACGGGCGAGAGAAATCCCAACGGATCATAAATCTTCGCTATCTGCGACAGAATATTCCTTTTAGTACAAGGCCTGTCTTCAGGCAGAACAGAGTAAGAAAATATATCATTTACTGGACTCCACTGGAGCCCTAGGACCTTTAACACCGAATCACTGTCATCAAAACTAATAGGTTGCAAATGACTTTCTGGCACATTGGCTAGCAACTCTGGGCAGTTGCTTGCCCACTTTCTAAGCTCGAAACCACCAAGTTTCAAAAGTTCAATTAGTTGACCCTGAATTTCCAAACCTTCACCTACACTATCACAAGATCCTACAGCATCATCAACATAAGTCTGATTACGTAATATACCAGCAGCCAATGGATAATTACCTCCATGATCCTCAGCCAGTTGTAATAGAGTGCGGATTGCCAAATATGGGCTACAACTAAGACCATAGGTCACTGTGTTGAGCACAAATTCTTGTACAGGATGGCTTTGATCAAACCTCCAAAATATAGTTTGAAAAGACACATCTTGCGGATCAATCAGAATATTACGGTACATTTGGCGAACATCTGTAGTAAAAACTACCCCTTTTACTCGAAAATTTAATAGAACAGAGACAATATTCACCTGAAGTTTCCGTCCAGTCAACAAAACATCATTAATGCTCTTCGAATTAGTAGTTTTGGCTGAACCATCAAACACTACGCGCAACTTGTTAGTTTCACCACATTGTTTCCAAATTCCATGGTGTGGAATATAATATTTTCCAGAATTCATAGTCACAGCAGGGCTCATATGATTCTGGTCCAGGTAGTCCTGCATAAAATCAATATAGTCCTTATGAAACAAGGGATTTTTGAGAAGCCTAGCCTCAAGCAAATAAAACCTACGAAGGGCTTGATTTTTGGACTCACCCAACATAGCCTCCTCACAAAATGGCAACCTTACAATATAGCGCCCACTGGTATCACGTTTGTGATGTTTTTGAAAAATATTTTCACACAGTTGATCGTTCTTAGACAATGGAATGTCTGTTGGGACGGATTCCAACTGCCAAAACTTCTGCAAGGATTGTTCAAAATCTAATGATGTCAGAAAAGTTTGAATACTTTGCCGTTTAGAGGTCACATTATTACATACACCGCCCACTAACACATACCCAAAGATGGTATTCATAGCACAAGGACCTCCATTCTGTCCCTGTTTGAAGCCTGGAAGCAAAATGTGTGAAAACACATCAGCACCCAACAATAAATCAACTTCCCGCGGATTTCCATACTCAGGATCAGCAAGTGTTAACCCTGACAAGTACTTCCAAGTATCACGCACACTACTAGAAGGAGTCAAACCACATATTAATGGAACCACCACAGCCTTGACTTCAATTGGCAATAAAGAACCAGACTTGGGAGTTAAGCAAAGCAACATGTTACCCAATGATACAGAGGATGTCATATTATTTAACCCTATTATTGGGGTACTACTATTAACACGTGGCAAGCCCAAACGTTGAGCACAGGCTGCCGTTACAAATGAAGCCTCACTCGCTGAGTCTAGCAATGCTCGGCAAGTAATAAAGTTGCCATGCACATCACGCACACACACCTGCGCAGTAGCAAACAACACCACTTTGAAACTAGGAAAATCATTTTTACATATATTCACTTTAACAGATCTTCCACTATCAGAATTATCACCACTTTGTTGTTGGTTATTGCCCATATATTCACTTGCTGGGGGTGGAGCCCCATTTTGTGATCTCGGAAAATGTAAAAGAGCCACAACCCACTGTCACGGGACATTCAGAATAAGAGTGTGTCTTTGCCGCAAGACAATTGAAACACAGTCTCTCAGATTTAGCTAAGGCATGACACTGTTGAGGTTCCATCTCCAAAAACTTCCCACATTTTTCTAGAGTGTGTGACCCAGCTGCCAAACAACAAGGATACATCACCACTGTACTAGTACCTGTCATATAATTTTGTTGTCTTTGATGTGAACCACCCTTTTTTGACGTGTCATATTTCTTAGGAGGCATGCCCCCTTGTGCACCAATTCCACTAGTCACATTACTAGCTTTGGACAAAAGAGCGCTGTTTTCTAAAGCATGACAATTTGTTTCCAAAAATGCAATTAGACTCTTATAAGAAGGAATTTTGTCTTGACTATGTTCAATCTCAAATCGTGTTTTCAAAAAAGGATCTACCTTTTGCAATAAAAGATTTAATTTTGTAAAATCCCACAAATCAATATTCTTATAAGCATCTAAAGCTTCCAAATTTTGGTTAAAAGTAGAAATTAATCTTCTTAATTCATTAGCACTATGATTTTTTGCAGAGGGAGCATTTATAATAGCCAACCAATAGTCAGTCAAAAAAATTCTATCATTTTGGTACCTTTTTACCAAGGCATTGTATGCCACTAAATAATTTGTACCTTGGATAGGTATATTTTTAATTATTTCTGCTGCCTCTCCCTCTAACACAGACACCAGAAGCTGAAACTTCGCTATATCAGAATAATCCAATTCTTCATGGACCAAAGTCCGAAACATGTCAAAAAAGGTTGGCCATTTACGCCTGTCCCCATTAAAATTAGGTATATCTAACCTCGGTTTTGCCAACATTTTCTGGCGACCACACACAGACATATTTGAATCCCCTCTTGGTTCATGTTTTGACAGCTCTGGCGGAGGAAATAATGTTTTACACATTTGATGAATGCTAAATCGCATTTGATCAAATTCATCCAACACGGCTTGCTCTCCATCGAATTTGTCGTCACTAATAAGGGACACAATATTTAAATGTAAATCTTCAAACTGAATTGCCAAATTGCTTACATTTTCCAACCGAGCTTCCAATTCCGGTTTTTTTGAGGGGTCGGTTTGAGCATCATGCGCCAAAGTATGAATAGTTTTCATTCTAATAAACACCGATTTTCGGCGACACGACAGCGCCTTTATTTCCTCCGGCATCGTTCCGTTTTCAAAACACGCAAAAATTACGCCGAAAAATGTCAACAACACAAGAAAATAAATGAGGTCATTACCCTCTCCACATAGGCCGATCAGCTCTTATCGTTTTAGTGTCCTTTTATCCACCTTCGCCGCCATTTTGACAGAAAACTAATGGATTATCTGTCACTTTTGAGTGAAAATGGCGGCGAAGGTGGATAAAAGGATACTAAATCGGTATGAGTTGATCGGCCTATCTGGAGAGGGTACTGATGAGGTTAATTCGAACCTTTTTTGAGGTTAGGGTACTTTTGACAACTTGACAGACGTCACACACTGAAGTGAATATAGCCACACAACCTATAAAATTCCACCGACCAGAAAAGTCACATGCTGACCAAAATTCGTTTGGTCCACTTTACACACACGGCTACATTCATGTTGTTTTCCGAACGTCCTCGGTTTTTTTCAACGGACAAAAAAATTGCGAAAAAAAACGATAGAAGTTTCACGAAAACAACACAGAATATGCCTGAAAAAAATTTAAAAAAAAATTAAATTAAAACAAATTGCTGCAAAAACTGCATGAATCAATCAAAATCACGAATTTCACTAAACCACAGTCGCTTTTTCAAAGATTTGACTCGCGAAGGACCATTTAATGAACCCACTTTAGTCCATCAAAAATTTAAAAAAAACTAACACCCAACCTGAAAACCACCCATTTGGTCCACCCAACGCACAAAATGTATTTTTAAAAGTACATAATAGCTCAACTCACCCTTATTTCGCTATTTTCGCTCGTTCAAAAAGGCACTTTCACTGGAGCGCTCCTTCTCGTGTGCCGGCGTGCGTCGAATAGGCTGAGGTTAGACATCTGTCAAATAACCTCAGAAAAAACCCAGGTTGGTTGAGCACAACAAAACAATTGGTTAAGGAAAAAAAATTACCCTTGTTTACAATTTACAACAATTATGAACGTAAATGAACATCAAACATATCGCAATGCGGTTTTTAGTTTTCGACTTCTCTTGAAAATCGAGCCCGTAACATGTATATTAGTTTTGGGTTAACTATGCTGCAAAAGCCCAAAGCTATAGAGGCCCCTCGAATTTGGACCACCCTGTACAATCAAAAGCATCCATGGTCAAACTAAAATTATGTTTTTTTTTAGTCTGACTGAATTTGATTAAATACAATAGTAAACTTGGGAAAGATGAGGCTGTACATGCAAAATTTTACTTTTTCATCAGTGGCGTACATAAAAAATTGCCGAAGGGGGAATCAAAACGACCAATTTTTAAAAAAATTGTACGCCCACTTGGTCAACGGGCCCTTAGAATTTGGCCACATATAATCGGGATAATAACAATAAATTGTATCATGCTCCCTCTCCATGTCTTTTTTCGCTTTAGGGTAATTAGGGCCGTATTCATAGCCCTTTCTTCAAGTAACAAGGCGTCCTTAAGTTGTCCTTGGACCAAAACCATTTTGCCGTACAGGGTGATTCACCATATTTTCCATCTCCCTACCTCCCTTATTATTAAAACTGGAAAAAAAGTTTTATGGAAAGAACTTGCATAATTTTTTTGTAACTTTCAAAATAATAACCCAACAAGCATTTGGACGTTATATTACGTTATGGTCACGTAGGGCAAGAAATACCTGACGTCGGCTCCGACGTCCATCAGTTTTCCTGAGGACTCGATTTAGCACCTAAGTGGGGAATCAAAATTCGAGTCGTTTCGACGTCGGGTGCTGCACAATGTTTTGGTCAAATATTACGTCAAATTACGTAGACCTACGACCCAAAGTTTTACTGTGCACACCAAGTTTAAACTTATTAGGTAAAAACTTTTATATGTCTAAACAAACACATCCCAATGAACTGTGGATGACAATAATTATTATCTTAGTTATTGTAGGTAACTGAAAAAAGTTAGTTTTACACATTCTATGGATGCAAATCTTCCAACGAAGGTCAGTTTACTGATAAATATAATTAAAATAGACATTAAAAAAACAGAAACCCACAAAAATAATTCAAAAATATTAAGAAATTAATTTTGAAAAAAATTTACCTAAAAATAAAATCTTTATAAGGAAGCCCGTTTCTTATAGTAAAACATTAAAGGCATTTAAAAAATGCATTTTAGTTGCCAACAAATGAGTTAATTTACATATCAAGCCTTTAAAATTAAAAAATAAAAGGTACTGTTGTAATGGCGCATCGATGCTAAAGGTTTAAAATGGCGTTTCGGGCGCCGACCAAATTTCTAATGATTATTTACCTATTCGGACAAGAGCACCTCCTGCGACGTCGCCTTGTAGAACGACCCGACCTAGAATATTGTAGTATAATTGTAGGTCACGCACCCACGTCGGTGGACCTCGGAATAGTTACATTTAATAAATAAAAGTTTGGCAACGTCAATTTTATTACAATTTTACTTTAAAACTCATACTAAATATAACGTCTCATGAATTGGACGTTATACAGGGTGTCCCGAGGTGACTGGCCTATAAGATTATTTTGAACTATACAATAGAAACTTTTAAACTTTCTATTCTAACATAAGTCCATGTAAAGTATATTTATAAAATACTTTCGTATTTGCAGTGTTGCCATTTACAGAAAATCTTGGCAACAACTGAATTTATTGACGTCCGTTTTCACTTTGGCCTGACCTTAAATTTTATTCTAAAAATTACGTCGCCGAAATTAACGTTAATTTACGTCGCTGATAAGTAGCGAGTATCACCAACATTTGGCTACGATAGTTTTGGTAAGTATCGACTTCACAACTGATGCACTAGTTGTTGGCGACGTCAGGTCTTAGTAAAAAATACGTTGTTTGATGGACAAACAACTGCCGACCTAAATTTGCTCCAAAACCGACGTCATGTTAGGTTGGAATTAGTCGGAAGTCAGAAAAATGCTGCTTGGGAAGCTGTCATCGCAACTGTCAAACGATTTAATTTTATTATTTATTCCTGTTGCGTGCCAGGCTGCAAAAAATAGTCCTGCGACGGAGTTCAGCTCTTTCAAGTACCTATTAAAGGTAAGTTATAATGAGTGAAGAAGTATTTTTATTAGGAAAATCAAACAGCAATAGAAGGAGAGCTTGGCTGGAAGCCTTCGGACAAGACTTTAAGCAGCACGAAAATTTAAGGATTTGTGAGGCAAGTTTTATAACAGTACCTATTTTTGCCCCGACGATAGTGCTTAATAAAGTGGAAGTATAAATTCGATTCCTTGTGTATTTGCGTGCCTGGTGTGTGAACTTGTGTGTCCCATTTTATATCCGAAATTAGAAAAAAATTTTACGGCGTTGTGAAAGTTGATCTTTAGTCAAGTTTAGTTATTCTTGGTAAAAAAAAATCATTTTTTAAAGATGTATATATATATAGTTATTTAGTTTATGGTAAGAATTTAAGTACTTCTTTTGGGGCAAGTATGTATAAATGTTACTGTAAAACCCCCATTTCAGTTACAACCTGGTTTTCCTAGGAAAAACTAGTTTAGATTAGGTCAGATTAAAATCTAATCTAAACTTATATAATTTAGACTAATCTAATCTAATATAGAGTTAACAGTTATAACTAGTTTTTACTAGGAAAAACCTGGTTTCAACGGTAACATATAGGTACTGTGATAAGAATGCGTTGTATTGGTAAAAGATTTTAAACATTATAAATCTAATGTAGTTTTAAGTTGATTTGAATAATTTAGATAACTTTAATCAGCTTTCTGTAATTATTACGGAATAATTATTTTTTTTACATATAAGTTTAAATATAATAAATAATATAAATATAATAAAGAAAGAAAAAAACTGTTTTAATTCTTACTTGAAACACAGTGACACAAAATGTCTTATTAGTACACCATCATCATACCAACGTATGGTACGGTAGTTCATCAAAAATTTAGTTGCTATTTGGGTCCTAAAACGCCTACATCTACAAAAAAAAAAGGATTTTCTGTCGGTCTACACACATGATAGAGAAAATTTGGTACCAAAGCGTTTTTTTTTGGCCACCCACCAAGTAAATGTTGAATAGAATAATGGGGGTTTAGGAAGAGAAAAGTGTGAAATAATTGAAAAAATTATAACTTTGAAATAAACATTTTTCTGCAGTTTGGTTCAAATTACTAAGAGCTTTAGTTTTTGAAATATTTAAAAGAGGTGTTAAAATATATTTTTGTAAAAAACATAATTTTTGAAGGAAAGAAGCAGATATCAATATACGTTTCCAGATTTTAGTTCCTGTGAATAGTACTTACTTGAAAATTTTGTTGTCCGGTTTTACAGAGGGTTTACCCAACTTTTCGTATTGATAATTTATTCATAACGTTAGTAATTCTGAATGCCTGTCGTTTTACTTCTTTATCAAAATACAGAGAACCCGGACTAAGAATAAGTATATTTTTTACTTTAGTAACTCGCGACTGTATGATAATGGACTAGTGGTGCTTTCGAGAAATTCTTTCTTATCCTATTTGTCATTCATTAAAATATTTAAAATAAAAACGAGCCGCCCATGACAAAAGTGAGGCAAACAAATCAAAAATGACAACTCAAACTTTCAAAGTAATGTCACGCTTCGCTTCCTTTAGAGCTTGCTCTAGGATTAGTGTCCTTAGTTCAACACATTGTACTTATGGGAAAGTTTTTTTTTTACTCGAGAACCGTCCAAGATAAACCCAGCATATTACATATTTTTGGATTAAGGCAAAAAGGCCACCCTAAATTTAAAAAAATATACAGGGTGTTTTATTTAACATAAAGAAGTTAATGTCAAAATTTGACAGTTGCAATCACAGTTGCTAATTTTCACTTTTTTCTAGTTTCAATATAAGTGAGGTAAAGTGGGGATGGAAAATATGGTGAATCACCCTGTACCTTGCCCTGAAGGAGCCTTAAGGCCGCCTTCGGCAAGGAAAGAAAGGACTATAAATACGGCCCTTACCTACTTGGTCTCAAACGTTTTGTCGTTCAGAAACTTGATCAGGTTCAAAATCAGCCTTTTTCTGGTGTAGTCGCTGGTGTTCGGATGTAGTATAGCGTGGGGACCCGCTATCACGGCCGCGCACACTACCAGTCGGGCGCATGCCGTCCTTACCAGAGGGTTTTTGTGGTCAGGAGCCTGCGAAATTTACCAATCAATGCAGTTTAAAAATACTCGAGAAAATAATATTGGTAAAAATAGAAGTTTTCATATCTAGTGCTTTTTTATAAGCGCAGCGGCTGATTTTAAAACTCGAGTAAAAAGACACTGTTTATAGACGCCAGTTTTATTGACGAACTTTTAATACACCCTCTACGAGTTCAAATTGTGTATTCAAGCTATACAGGGTGATTCAAAGTTCCTAAAAAGACTTAAACTATAGGTAGAATTTGTTGCTCTCAACAAGAATTAGTAAAATATATTTTTGTAAACTCTTTCGTTTCAGAGATATTTGCATTTAGCACCCTTTACTAGGTGGTAGAAACATCAATTTTTAAAAACAAAACTTTGACTTAGTAAAATACAGAGTGTCCCAGCGAAAACTTACATTGGTCGATATCTTGAAAACAAAAAAAATATTAAAAAAAATGAAAAACCCGTTTCGAGGGTTTAAAGGGGGAACCATATTAAAGTACTTTTGTACCCACCTCAATTAACCCCTAGTGGTAGCCACAAAAACTCCAAAATCTTAAATTGAAACATAGGTCATGTTGTGAAAGGTCGAAAATTTCAAGTCAAATTATTTAATTAAAAAAAAAAGTTAGTACTTTTTTTTTAAAAAAAAAAGTTAACACAATTTTTCTTAAAAGTTTTCCAAAATAATTTCCATCAAAAAAAAATTTTAATAAATTTTTTTTGTAAAAACGGTAAATTTATTCTAAAGAAATATTTCTTACCCAAAATAAAAAACAATAGTTAAATTTAAAAAACCAGCAATCACAAAAAAGTATCTAAGTCTAAACACCCACTGTGTTCTATGTCTATAGGCATAGCGCGCACTACCGAGTTGTTGCTCCGGCAACAAATTGTTAAAAACTAAATTCAATTTGCAGCGCTCCGAAAGATCATATCTGCGCTTCACCTTATTTGGTCAGTTAACTAGAATTTTGCATCACATGCCCGCGAGATCATTCTAGAACCGTGTTGATAGGACGTGTATTCTTGAAAGTCATACGATATGTGGTCATTCGCTATAGCGGTTTACGCCGTTGTTCAAGAATACACTTAATTTCCTGGAAATTCGGCG
Source organism: Oxystoma pomonae (assembly GCA_963921995.1). Lineage (NCBI taxonomy): Eukaryota > Metazoa > Arthropoda > Insecta > Coleoptera > Brentidae > Oxystoma > Oxystoma pomonae. Next base: position 111,500,103 of record OY998165.1, read on the forward strand.
CTTACGTCGAACATTCCACCTAAAAATCGGGTCACATTTTTAATATAAAAGCCGAGATTTGGGTATAACGAAGTCAGTATTAAAATCGCATCTTAACTCGTTTTCTTCTTCAAAAGAAAATAGTTAGAATGTAAAAAGTGAAGTTTGGTTTGTGAAAGTATTTTAAAATGTTAAAATTTTGGAAGCCCGGTATAAGAACTGTCGTGTGGAAGTTAAGAATCAAACAAATAATGTAAAAATGTTAAAAAGTGTAGTATAGTGATTAGGCAGGATGCAAGATGTAAGTCGGAGATTTCCTGGACTACTGTATCGGTCAGACTTTGTGTAATGGTAAATTTTCATGCAAAATACTTGTATTAGTGTAGGACTGTTTGTTTAACCGAATATTATATCACAATGGATTTGAACTTTAGCAATGGCAATAAAATACCTATTATATTTCTGAAAAATCGAATTGTCTGTTTGTACATACATCCCCAAAAATTAAATATTACTATGCACACTAAAACGCTCATGTCCAAAACAGTGTAAGAAAAATATGTGGCGTCCTCAGACTAATAACTAAAGAGAGACCAAACATTCCCTATTGAAATCCTCTAATGTTTACAATCCAACACCCTTCTGGACGATTATATGAAAAGAAAAGAGATAGAGCAATAAAACGGCAACACTGTCAAAAATTGCTTTTCCCATTACCAGTGGCGGCGTTAATTTTAATTTAAATATATAAATGTGAAAACGAGATATAAGGTAGGGTTGGTCGGATTTTCTTATTCAAAAGAATTAACTGCCAGAACTTGCATAACCACAAAAAATAGATTTATTCAAGGATAAAGTTTAGTTTGAGGAATGTAGGTATTTACGAACAGATCAAAAGTTTACCAAAGAGCACTTGAAATGATTTTTAGGTCAATTATTCAAGATGGCTGTTATATATTTTTTTTAATTGTGCAGTATCCCACAAAACAAAAGTAAAAAAAAATATTTTCATAGCAAAAAAAACGGTTAATAACCCGTTTTATAACGTTTTTGTCCAAAAAAACACACGCTAATAATATTAATTATGAAAATTTTAAGGCCAACAAATTTTATTCTTTACACATTGGCTGCATGTTCATTTCTGAATACAGAACACAAGGAAAATTTAAGGAAGAGGTAAAAAATTAATTACTAGTAGTTTTTCAGGAAACAGGAGTCAAAAGGCAAAAAAATAAATAATAAATATTAATGAAAATAAAAATAAGATTGGCTCAGAGTAAATATCTCCAAAACGGTTTTATTCACATTATAGAAAGTACCCAGGTACCCATTAAAATACAAAAAATGCCTGCCCCAGTACCTGACTATCAGCACTTGGTCTTATTGTCTTCTCTTGTTATGTATAAATTATAATAAATAAATATTTTACATGCTGCAAAAGGAGCAAAATTATCTGGTACTTTTGTTTCTTAAAAAAGATTAGTATTAGTCTTAGATTTTTGATGTATTAATAGTATAATCATAAGCTTTTTACGCAGTTTTTTACCTCATACTACGCCCATGACTAACGTAAAATGACAGGATCTTTCTTACCTCCGAAATATTAGTTCTGGGCTGGAATATCCGCTTTTATTGCATACCAGGCAATGGTAAACCATTTTGTTGGTTCTCAAAATAGCTTGATACAGTTCTTTTTTCACAAATAGTCGCAATAAAATTCAAAAATCACCGAACAACACAAACCCCCGTTAACAACAACGCCGTCAGCTGCAACCAAACATGTCGGCATTTATTCGCGGCTCGTCGAAAAAACGTTGCCGGCTTGTGTTCTTTTTTATAAATCTCGAAATTCTACTTATTAAAAATAAAAAAAAGTTAATTATTGAGACTAAAAATTAGGACTAAGAATTAAGTTATTAGCATCAGAAAAATTATCCTATATAAAAATATGTCAAATAATCAATAATATTATCAAAAGAGCTTCAAGAAGTTTATGAATTGTTTTGTTTCTAGGGAAACCCCGCGGTAAATTGGCAACCATGTATTTTTTGGGAAATAAACATTGTGGCTGGTTGATAGGGGTAATATTGTTTACTGTTATATCTCATTTTTTTTATTAATCTGAGGTGGCGTCTCTTAAGGAGTTAAAAGTTTTCCGCTCGAACTTTAGAAATAACCCTTAAGGACCGTTGTTCACAATGTGATACATCAATCGAGAGGTCTTTTGATTCTCTAAACGCTTGCGTAATTTGTTTTTGTTAAATATGAGTTGAATAGTCGTAATTAAAAAAAAAATATTTTTTAGTAAAATAAGACTGCCTTCGTTATAAAAAATAATAATAAGAACAAACTGACAGTTAAAGTTCTTCAAGAAAGACCCAATCTAGTTCTTTAAAAATCCACCCTCAAACCAACTGTAGCGGTAATCAGCCATAATATATTGATTAATTTATTGATCCATGTCGTGAAAAAAAAAAGATAGAAAGAATTTGAAAAACCTGTTTAAAGGATTTAAAAGAGGATCAGAGTAAGAAACTTTTCTACCCACTCCTGTAGAGGTAGCAACCTCTAAACCAATTCTTAAATGGATTCATCAGAAAATTAACAAGGAACACACAAGCATTGAGCAAAAAAATTTTTAGGTCTAGCGAATGTTTTTAACTTTATTGAATATGTGTCTCTTTCTTAATGTAACACTTTTTGAATTAAGGCTGCAAAAAATTTTTTTATACCTAGGTTTTTTCAAAATTTTTATCAAAAAAGAAAAAATAATAAAAAGAACTTATCTTTACAATGAAACTGAAAAACAATATTTTATGATTTCTGCTTAAAAAAAATTCTTTAAGGTTATTAAATTAAATGATTTGCCGTTCACTAGTAATAATTTTATCGGTAAAAATTTGGGTGAAAATGATGTACACATGTAAATCGGGATAATTGGAAAAGTACCTTACTATCCTCCTAACTAAATGCCATTTTATTAAAAAAACGTCTTTTTCAATTTCGGAAATACAATCTAAGTTTGACAAAAATAAATTACGGCGATCTTTAGAGAATCAAAAAGCCTTTCGAATAAGGTATCACAGGATATATGTTTCTATTTAAGATTTTGGGGTAGGGGTAACTTCCGCTCTAATACTCGATGCCCACCAACGCGTGTCCTTGCATGCCCACGCATGGCATCACGTGACTCTGCATTTAAAACCATTGGAAATATATGTCCAGTCACATGGTGCGTTTTTTGAAGCAGGTTGAGCACGCGTTGGTGGGCACAAGGCTTAAGGGTTAATACGAGTAGGTGGAAAAGTACCTTAATATAGTTCCTCCTTTAAGCCCTCGAAACGGGTTTTTCATTTTTTTCTATCTTTTTTTGTTTTCAAGATATCAATGCAAGTTTTCGCTGGGACACCCTGTATATTTTGTAAACCTTTCATTTCAGAGATATTTGCATTTAAAAATTGTTAATATTTTCTGAGAAGCACCCTTTACTAGATGGTAGAAACTAGAGGCCCTCTATACATTTGACAGTTGTTGTTTTACCAGAGGTGGGCAACTCATATATTGCCCTCTCTTTCTAGTTTTTTTCATATTTGCATGTAAAACGGATTTTATGAAATGGACTGATGTTTTGTTGTCTCTTTTTATAATTTCCCCAGACAGTTTTTGAAAGATTAATTTTTTTTGGTTAGTAAAATATGTCAAGCTTTGACAAAAAAAAACAAAAACAAACAGTGAATAGACAGGCTCAGTTAAGTTTGCCCCCCCCCAGATCAATTTTCTCAAAAATTTTTATGCCAAAATTTTGCACACATCTTGCACAATTTTGCACACCACAAATCAAATTTTGCACACCTTCCTACGAGAAACTACAGCCCGTTTTCTGTGGGGGGGGGGGGACAAACTTAACGTTGCCCCCCCAAGTCAATATTTTTCAAAAAGTTTGGTGTCGTTAGAAAGGTCTTATTTTGCACAATTTTGCACACCCATTTTGAAATTGTGCACACCTCCCTGTAACCCACACGAGGGTTCAGAAAATATCAAGTTTGCCCCCCCCACTCAATATTTTTCAAAAATTTTGGTGTCGTTAGAAAGGTCTTATTTTGCACAATTTTGCACACCCATTTTAAAATTTTGCACACCTCCCTGTAACCCACAGGAGGGTTCTGAAAATATCAAGTTTGCGCCCCCCCAGTCAATATTTTTCAAAAATTTTGGTGTCGTTAGAAAGGTCTTATTTTGCACAATTTTGCACACCCATTTTAAAATTTTGCACACCTCCCTGTAACCTACACGAGGGTTCTGAAAATATCAAGTTTGCCCACCAGTCAATATTTTTTAAAAATTTTGGAGTCACTAGAAAGGTCTAATTTTGCATCATTTTGCACACCCATTTTAAAATTTTGCACACCTCCCTGTAACCCACAACCAACGTCGATATTTTTTAAAAAAATTTTGTGTCATTCGAAAGGTCTATCTTGCGCAATTTTGCACACCCTTCAGTACCCCACAAGAGCGTTCTCAAAAAAGTTTGCCCCCCCCCCAGTTAATTTTTTTCAAAAAATTTATGTCATTCGAGAAGCATAATTTTGCACAACTATTTTCAAATTTTGCACACTTCCCATGCCGTTTTCTTTTTGTGGCGTTTACGGTTAAACTTGGTCCTAAAATTTCCCAGAAGAATAAGCAAACGAAGGAGACTTCGATTGTGTAATATCTTTGAATATTGTTTAAATTTATAATTGTTTATGTTTACATTTGTATATAATCAAAAGTTTTTAATTTTTATGAATTTCCGGATTATACTTAAATTTTCATATCAAAAATGCAATGACGTCATGTATTAGCTGATATGAACAGAAAAAATCGATGTAGACAGCGCATCCTCTCATGTTCGATGCCTTGAGAATCGGAACCAGCCTATTTTGCTGGTTCAGAATGGTTGCGGTTCTCAAGGTATGGATCTTCACAGGATGTGCTATCTACGTCCATTTGTTAGATGATGTCATAGCATGTGAAAGTATAATCCGGAAATTCATAAAAATTAAAAACTTTTGATTATAGACACATATATGTAAGCATAAGCAATTATATGTAAATTTAAACAATATTTGAAGACATTACACAATCGAAGTCTCCTTATTTTGCTTATACTTCTGGGAAATTTAAGGACCAAGGTTAACCGTAACCGCTACAAAAAGGAAACAGCTCCAGAAACTAGTAGGTGGGTATATGCACCTATATCTGAATTCGGGACAGGTATCCGCGGGAGGCGGGAGGTTGTACGTGCCATAAAGAGGAATGCGTGCGTACCTACACCTACCACGCGCGAAGGCCTTTTATGTAATATATTGAAATGTCGCTTAGCAATGCCTAGTTTTATTTGTGTTCATGATTCAAAATGACTTCGGCTGAAGTTTCCGAAGTTTGCAACGTGTATTTTAAATGGTGGCGTAAACGCCTCTATTTAAAATACATAACATTACGGAACGCCTGGTTCTCACCTATGCGTGCTCACCCTGACTCTAAAAATGCATCACGTGATCAGCCATGCATTTGCCGATTTTTTAAAAGTGTCTCGTGATGCGTTTTTAGTGTCAGGGTGAGCACGCATAGGTGGCAACTAGGCGTAACGCTTATAGGGGTTATGTAGGGGTGAGCGGAGTTTCGCGGTTCCGTTACGTAACGCAATTATTATTATTATAGCAATTATTATTATAATAGCGGCTACGGTGATGACGCCCGCCTTGATTTTGCAGTTCACACCACGCGTTTGGCGTCTTGGTGTGTCATTAACTAGGTTTACATCAAAAAATTCCGTCCGTCAATAATTATAATTAAAAGAAGTCGTTTATTTATTTCTACACATGAACATTATAGACATTTTGTTTTTATATTTCATGCACTTAAAATAGCCAATAAGAAAAAAATTATTCCTTTTATAGATCGAAAAAAAAAATGAGATCGAATTCAAAAAATATTGACTGGGGGGGCAAACTTGATGTTTTCAGAACCCTCGTGTGGGTTACAGGGAGGTGTGCAAAATTGTGCAAAATAAGACCTTTCTAACGACACCAAACTTTTTGAAAAATATTGACTGGGGGGGGCAAACTTGATATTTTCAGAACCCTCGTGTGGGTTACAGGGAGGTGTGCAAAATTTTAAAATGGATGTGCAAAATTGTGCAAAATAAGACCTTTCTAACGACACCAAACTTTTTGAAAAATATTGACTGGCGGGGGCAAACTTGATATTTTCAGAACCCTCGTGTGGGTTACAGGGAGGTGTGCAAAATTTTAAAATGGGTGTGCAAAATTGTGCAAAATAAGACCTTTCAAATGACATCATAATTTTTGAAAAATACTGACTGGGGGGGGGGGCAACGTCAAGTTTGCCCACCCCACAGAAAATGGGCTGTAGTTTCTCGTAGGAAGGTGTGCAAAATTTGGTTTGTGGTGTGCAAAATTGTGCAAAATGTGTGCAAAATTTTAGCATAAAAACTTTTGAGAAAATCGATCTGGGGGGGGCAAACTTAACTGAGCCGAATAGACACGGTGGATATTAAAAATATTAGGTAAAATATAAAGACTTTTATGATATATTTTTTTGTTACTCTTTTTCTTACAATAAAACATGGAAACATAATGTGTTATTTATTAACGAAGTAAATGCTTGTAGCTCACTTACCTCCCAAATTCGGCTATTTTTATGAATTTTCCAGCTTGGTAAATGCATGTTTTCTTTTCACTTTCCCTGAGTTTCTTTCTCCGTTCGACAAAGGAACAATACAAATTCGTCGAGGCACGTATTTTTACAGTTTGACAGACTGACGTTTCTTAATCAAAAATCTGACAGTGATAAAGTTATTTATTGTCAGGGGTTACCAACGAAATCCAGTTGCTCACCTCAACACCGTTCTCAACTAAAAAGCCAGTTAACTCCTACCGCCTCAGTGCCCTTTAGCCTACTGTGGCTGCCATTTTTATAACCAAATTGACAGGTAAAACATGGATTTTCTTTCAGTTTTGTGTCAATATGGCACCGATCATAGGCCAAAGGATACTAAAACGAAAATGAGTTAACTGACTTTTTAGTTGAGAACGGTGTTGCTTACCTCTGGTAAAACTGTCAAAAATCGTATACAGGGCCTCTAGTAGAAACATCAATCTTTGAAAACAAAACTTTGACAACTTCAAAATGCTTGACAAAAACCCTAAAATATGTCATTGTCAGCACATGTAGATTTGCCTGATAAATTTTAATCCTAAATTCAGAGAAAAAAAATATGAAATTTAAACAAAATAATCACGTAACTTTTCTTAGATTAATGATATCCAACCATCAAATCTTTCTAGGGAATTTTAAATCACCCTGTATATTAGACAATGATTTTAGTTGGCATCATATATAATCCTGTTTGTGTAATTTTTGTCCTTGCGGTTTTAAGATAAAAACAAGAGAAAGAGATATCACAGCACTAATTGCTTTAACGGAAAACACTATAAATTAATAAGCTGATAACTAAGCCTTCATCTTGGTTAGGAATCAAAAATCATTTTAATTTTAAAGAATGAGAATTTTTTCTCATCTAACTTTTATTGAAACAATTGGTAATATAGAGTGAGGAAAAGTCAGGGGAGTTACGAAAAGTTAGGATGGACCAAAAGTCAGAATAGTGGTTTTTACTTTAAAAAAAGCTAAAATAATTAAAATACTAAAATTGCACCATTTGCATTTTAGCTACAGTATCTACGACAAAAATAGAATACATTATGGAATAGCAGAAACGAGATCAATATAGAAGATACCTAAAAAAGCTACAAAATTAGTCATGGAACGGTTACACGATGCCCATCAAGGAATTGTAAGAACTTTCAGAAAACCTAGAAACAGGGTTTATTCGTCTGCAATGAGTTCAGACATAAAAAATCATATTGATTCTTTTGAAGCATGTCAAACCGTTAAGCCATCTCAACAAAAAGAAATTATGATTTTCGATCCTCCGCCATTTCGTCCATTTGCTGATGTTTCATCGGATCTATTGTCTGTTCGGGCGGGTTTTTGTTGAAAATGTGACAACCATAAAAATATTAAAAAACAAAGCAGTTTCTTTATAAAAAATATTTTAAGTGTATTTATTCTAAATGTTACTGATATTTCGACTTGCATATTTGTTTTTAACCTGTTAAAACAAAACCTAGAGTTCAGTAGTCTGTAAGCCAACACAACTTAAAGATGGCCTAAGGCCGAAAGCGCGCTAAGCTATTTCCAATAAACAATTGCACTGAGTACAAACCTTCTTTCAATCTTATTGTTCATAAAGGCGCAATCAGCCAACCAAACAACCTTAAATAATGCCCCTGCATTTACCTTATTACAAATAGCTCTAACGGAATGCAGGATAGGTATGTGCGTAACCATACAATCCAAAGCCAAGTTAGCGTCGTGTCTTATAAACTTGTTTGAGTCAGCTGTTCGACAGAGTAAGGTGTCCACTATTTCGTCAAACTCCTGTAGAACAAAAACAAAACTAAAAAAAATCTGTCAGGTGAATATTCCAACTAGCATTAAAGGTCAAACTTCACTTAAACTACGCAGGCTCAGCTGTTAAACGAAAGTAAAATTTACCAAGTTTGGAGGACAGTTTTGAAGGCCAAAGATGGTAAAATTTTATTGGATCAATAATAGATGATTTATAAAGGCGCATTTACACAGACAAACTTTCCTTTGATGTTGTAATGCCGACAAACATTTACACGAGCCTCTTGAGCAAAATGTTCAAAGAAATGTTCGAGCAAAATCTCGTATAAAAAAACACACGTAAATTTTGGAGAGAATGTTGAGCAAAATTTATTTGAAGAATTGGGGGTATAAAAATTTCTTTACAAATTTAAATTTTATAGTTTTATGGGAATTCATTGAACTTAACTGAAAATAGAAAGACTAAGTTTTCAAAACAAGGTATTTTAATTAAGTGCTTTCCGACGGAAAAACGATATAATGTCGAAATTCACGTTTTACCTCATAAGCAACTTCGATTGATTTGATTTTTATAAGGGATATGCCAGTATACCATAATTGGCACTTATTTGTTGCTGATGCTGGGTTAGGAGAAGGTAAAAACCGTAGACTAGTGAGAGGGGGTTTTGGTCAAATGAACATTGACACACAAAATTACATGACAACAAACAAGGGTCAACGCAGTTTTTTTATGAAAGTTTTAGAACAAATCTTTCCATAAATAAAGGGCTCTCCGACGCAAAACAAAGAAATTCGTTTTATTTTATTGACGCGTAGAACTTGCGTTTCCGATTTTTTAAATATTGAAATTTTTGGCGATTTTTACAAGCTTTTATTTATGTATGTTTGTATTCAATTTCAGTTTTCGGTGTGTATTTATAGTTGCGGCGACAATACAATAATATGGTATTATTAGGCACCCCCTCCCACTAATGAGGAAAGTGGAGGAAGAAAAAGATTTATTTTTTTCGATTTCAATCAAAATTGGCATACAGGGGTTTTTAGGGAAGAGAATTATCGAAAGGATGGATTTATGATAGTCTAAAAATTAAAAAAAAATTTAAATAAAAAGAATCTTTTATAAAATATAAAGTGCACTAAAAAGTAGAAAATAAATTTTAGCATTCTCATATCATAATAATAAAAGCGACGGGCGCAAACTAAAACTAAAAATGTCCATCCATATAGCAGAGAAACGTAGAGTAGTTTGGGTCGAGTTGGGTTGGATTTACTTCACAAAAAATTGAACTTACAATACCAGATAAAGAATTCTTTATATTTACACGTCGTAGTTGTGGTGAGAGTATTTTTTGTACTTATGGTATTTATTGTCTTTTTGATACGTTAGTTATAAACGCCTTACCACTCATATCTCTTTCTATTACTTCCTAGTTTAGTCTTTTACAATAATAATTAAGTCAAATGAAAAAACCTATTTACATTTTATTAAATCTCAAATATATGAACAAAAGCACGTTCGATTTAAATAATACCCGTTTATTACCCACTTTTACAACCCTACGATTCCGACCCTTGTCTAAAAAATATAATTTAGCAGTAATAGACTAGACTTTTGAATCGGAATGTTGCCCCTTTGCATATTGTTTGTTCAGTGTCAGTAATCGACCTTGATTATTACATTAAATTGACAGTAAATATCTATCTTCAGCATTTTCATAAACCTTTTGCTTTTTTAAGCAACCCTTGGGACCTTAAACTAAGTAGGTAAATCTGGTGTGAGGAATTAAAAAAAAACAATCAAAGCTAAGGTTAAAGTAAAGTTACAAAAATATGTTTTAAAAAAAATCCCCTGCCCACCACTCCTCATAGTCGTGAGGCGCGGATTACCGCTTAAAAGTGCAATTTTTGAGTTTTTTGCCGATATTTGAAAAATTCAAAAATTTTTTGGAAAAGAAAAATTTTCCTGGGTTGTTTTTCGAATTTAGGAAAAAAACCCTTGGAAATAAAAAAAACTCGCAAGAAAGTCCCAAAAAAAACCCCGGGCAAAAAAATCCGGGAAAAACCCTAAGAAAAAAATATTATAAGTAACCCTAATCCATGTGACAAAACTGATAGCCAATAATAATGTTTCGCTTGCCGTCGGCTTTTTTTCACAAAAATTTAAAATAAAAGTTGGTGTTCCATTTTTTTAAAGAATTGAGATCACTGATCACTGATGTGATCACTGATCACTGATCTGATCTTTAAAAATATGTTTCCAAAACAGATAGCAATAATTTTCTCAAAAATTTACCCGAACAAAATGTTCAAAGAAAAGCTCACAAAAATGTTCGCGCAAAAAATTTTAAATCTTTTGCACGAGCTTTCGTTTGAGCATGTTCGTCTGTGTAATTGCGCCTTAACGAGTCGCTTCTTTAAAAAACCTGAAAGACACTTTAGGTAAAATAAAAATTAATTTTGCCCTTTTAGTAATACCTGTTTCAAATGTAGCAATTAAAGTTAATTATTTAGTATCATTAAGCACCATTGGTTGGTCTTGCTTGCTTCAGGGATGTCAAGTGAAATGTTAGTTAGATTTTTACCTCCCTCTGAGCATTTCGTTTCATTATAAAAGTACTAAAACTAAATCTAAATTCGTTAAACGAGACTGACAGGGAAACATTTGGTTTTAGCCAACCTAAATATTCTGTTTTCTCGATCTCTGGTGGCCATTAGTATGGTCAGCAAAAGTTGGAATGAGCAGTAGTGTCTTAGCTACACTTTATTCCAAATTAAATCGAAGCGCTTTTATATAAGGACAGTTTGAAAATTTGGTCGTATAAACACCACTAAAACCGAAGTACTAAATCGATTTTATTTTTAACCCTCGTTTTACTAAAAAATTAGTTTTCTTTTTAAACCGACATTTAATGACGGACGTATAAACCCTCGGAGAAAGCGATTTTCCTTAGGGATAGGATTTCAATAAATCAAACAGAAATGGCATAGAAAGTTCTGCGCGCACAAAAGAAACAGGTATATCGAGCAATGGTGCCAGTTTGTTATTATCTCCGGACTGCTTTCATGAGAAAAAATTGTCGCCACTCTTTCATTGTGAGCATAAATCATAGTTGCAATAATAACCGTTGACAAGATGTCTGCAAATTCCGCTAGATGGCGGCCACACATCTAATCTAATTAAAAATTAGATGTTTTCAGGTCCAAACCACAGCTTTTTCTTGCTTAAAGGAGGCGGCAGGGTCCATTATTTACGATACTTAGCGATAAACTCGTGAGGTTGTTAACATTAAAAAGAAATATCTTCGCTTTTAATTAAATTTCTTTCCATTCTGTTCCACTAGTGACATCTATCCGAAAACGGCCAAACCATGCAGCTAGCACTAGCAGCCAAAGAAATCAATAAACGGTGCTGTTTTTCCTGCAGAGCTTTTTGCTTGCGATATTATTGATTTTAAATAAAGCTGGCCCTACACTACATTTGATATTTTCGAGGTGTTTTATGACATGATCTCGAAACATGTAGCGAACCAATTCTTCAAAACTAGCGGGAGGGTAAAAGCGAAAAATAAGGGGCTGCCAATATTTGCAACACCCAAAAAGGGGTGAAAAGATTTATTTTGCTCTGTTTCTTTACAAAAAACATTTTTTTTACGAAAAACTTGAGCTCTGCCACTTTTTTTATTTTTTTCTTCAACTTTCTCGAAATTTTCGTCATACCGTAGAAAAAAATTATTTCCCCCATGGTCATAATCTACTTTTATTCGAAAAAATTTAGAAACAGAGACGGGATCAGTTTTCCTAAAACGGGGGATCTTGGTTTCGAGTGAGAAGATAAAGGGCGCCGCAGTCAAAAATTTTTCAATTAAATGAGCACGAAATAAAAATGGCGCCGCTTACAATTTTTTTTCAAAAATTACGTAATTTCGGGAACGCAAAGAAATAGGTCTAAAGAGTATAATTTTTAAGAAATTAAGAATTACGTAATGGTCATAGGGGGGAGGGGGGTTACAAAACGTTACGTAGGGGGGAGGGGGGTTTTCGACAGCGCTTGCATTTGTGTGAAACTAAGAAAATTTGGAATGAAAATAAGTGAAAAGTTTTGTTTTTTTTTGGGGGGGGGGTAGTGGTCTTGAAATCGTTACGTAATATTAGGGGAGTGGCGTGCCAAACCGTTACAAAACATTACATAGGGAGGGGGTCAAAAATTGGTAAAATCACCGTTACGTAATTTGTGCACGGCCCCACATCTGACTGTTCCTCCTTTTTGATTTCGAATCAAAGTGCAAAACCCGAGTTGGACGTTCGAAGGCGTCAACCCGTCCTATTTGCTTGATAAAGTTTCTACGGAAATATCTCAGTCGCTTAGGTTAGGCATTTGCATGTATCTCAGTCCCCAGCCTGTAAACAGTGCGTAAGGACAATGGTTACAAAATGAAAAGCCGAAAACATTAGAAAACAACAACCTGGAATGGATTTACTACGTGTAAGATGTAGTGACAACATCGCCCCATGCCCATCCTTTTCTGCCTAATGTGCTTTTCCGTTTGTGCATGTGCTTATACACGGCTGCTTGGCCCCCTAAGGATTTGCTTAGGAACCCTGTATAAAAGCGATTTTAGGTGTGTATGAACGTAGTCATTATCATAGACAATCACTCGATACCGAGTATGATTTTCCTCTATTCTGTATCGTCGCTATCTGTTGTGCGTTTTTTGATGGCTATGTAAGCCAATTCTCGAGCCGCACACCCTTCCACAGTCCTGGCACACCCAGTCTCCGGCAGCAGTCGGGTGTTGTTGGTCATCCATTCTTCCATTTTGTCGCTCTTTTCTGCGTTTTCTCTTTTCCGTCTCTAGTCTACATCGTTGCTCTTCAAAAGATTGTGCTCCCTCATAGACTGTTCGGCGCCATGAAGCCCTATCGTTTGCCGTGGTCTCGAAGTTGTTTATATCGATGTGACCCTTTATCATATTGCCTTTGAGAACGTTCTTGTACCTTTTTTGTTGACCTCCTTGATTTCTCTTTCGCTCCTTCAGTTATCCATAAAATATCTGCTTTAGGAGACGTGTTTCGGGCATGCGGATAACGTTCTTCTAAAACACTTATGTTTGTTCATCGGTCTTGCCATTTGGTTCTCAGGATTCGTCTTAAACAACTTTGGTGATTTTTTTCTAGTCGTTTGATGTACCTTCTGTAGGTGGTCCACGTTTCGCATCCGTATGTTAGAATTGGTATTATAATTGTGTTGGAGACACGAAGCTTGGTCTCCGCATTGACGTCGTGATTAAAAAACAAACATTATAACGAAAATAAAAACTTGGATGAGCATCCGACAAGGAACACACAAAAGATCAAAGCGAAAAGAGAAACGATTAAACCATACCATACATCATTGAACACCATCATACACTTTGATTTCCATCCAATTAAAACAAAAAAAAAGAAGTTAGAAAACCAGGGCAAAACATCGTTTAATCGTTTCTCTTTTCGCTTTGATCTTTTGTGTGTTCCTTGTGGGATGCTCATCCAAGTTTGCATTTTCGTTATTTTCACCCAAGATCTTTTGATCTTTTGTTTTTTAGTTTCTTTTCGGTTGAAGTAACTGATTTGAAGGTTTTTTTTTTGACGTCGTGATTGTTGAAGACTCTTTCCGAAAGCCGTCTGAACGCTGCGCTACCACATTTTAGGCGATGGGTAATGTTCCACGTTCTGCAGAGGATGGCCATTTATGGAAATGTTTGGAGTTTGGAAATTCGTACCTGGTTCTGGTTGGTGAAGAATTTGCGTTTTGGTAAGATTGAGGAGAACGTAGTAAATTGCTTGTCAAGTTTATCAGAGGCTTCTGTTGTTGTAGTAATAGAGAGAGAGCGAGAGAGAAAGGAACCGGCAATTCCCTGTTGCTGGCAGTTAAGAAATATGAAGGTTCAGTTGAAAAATTTAAGTAAATTTTACAAAACATTTTGTATTTCTAAATAACGTTGGAAACGCTTTTAATATTAGTTGAGAAAATGGCCTTTATCCCCCCCTATCAAATGCCTTCGGAGAAAGGAGAAAAAAGTGAACATTGAAAAAAGAGTCAAGATAATAAAAGGCAGGCATATGCCTACAATATTAATTCCAAAAGAAATTCATCCATATATTGTTTCCGAGACTTCACTTACCGGTCTTCTGACATCCTTGACATACTCGAACAAATGTCCCACAGCCTGACAAGTCGTTCTACAAACGTGCGACCTGGGGCTTTTTAGCAACTCGATCACTCTTTGGTTGACAGACGTCATATGGGGCATAATAAAGTCGGTGTCGGTTATTCTGCAACATTCGATCACTTCTGCCAGGCCTCTGAGAGCCACGTTCCTACGAAAAATTAGTTACTTGATGCGTAAACGGCCTAAACAGTATTTATAAGATTAACATTTTTCTAAAGCTTGCTATTTTCGATGTGCAAAAGCATTTTTAAAATTGCATGTCAAAAACTATTTTAAAAAATCTTACCAGTCCAGATCTCTCAACCTAATCAAGATTTGGTTTAAATCTATTTCTGGTTCCGTCTTACTATCCACTATTGTCGCGCAAGATGACATATTCTAAAAATCAGTTATTAAAAAATAAAACTTTTTTTGCCTGCAGAAACTAGAACCGTTTTTGGGGCAAGTGCGTTTCTCAGTAGTACAAATAAAAATGGTTTACAGAGTTCAAACTAGATAATAACCAAAATTTCGAATTAAATTAAATTGAGATTTAATTTAATATATTTATTCTAAACTTTAACACTCGTCTATTCAAAATTAAAGTTTATACAAACTGGTTTAGTAGAGTACTAGTAGTAGAGAGTGGCGGCCCGTGGGCCTGCCAATTAGCCGCTTCATGGCGGGCCCCTTCTGCCATACCCCGTTGTGTACCCCTATCCTCCTACTTCTGCTAATAGTGTAGGGGCATATGTCGATAATTTCTATCCCGTGGGTTTTTTATGAAGGAGTTTTGTGACTATGTAGGATTGATAGCTCTTTAGTCACACAATCAAGTGTTACCGGGTGTTTTGTTTGCATCCGTGTAGAAGGGGTTGATTGACGACATCTTACAAGATGGCGGCCAAAAATTATAAAAAATACAATTTTTGCAACCGGGGAATGATTATACTCGATTCCATATAATTCGAGGACCAGGATTCCAAAAAATTTACTGTCAAGGTCACCCGATCTTAACTGACCATGAAAATCGCAAAAAACAAGATTTTTTCCATTTTCTCTTGAAAAAATCTTAATAATTCGACGTTTGGTCAGACCAACTTCAAATGTACCCCAAACTATTAAGTATGTATGCGAAATTGGGTCCTTAGAGTTTGATGCAATTAGAAGCTTCATGACCTTGAAAAATACCCCAGCAAAATTAACAAATTGCAAAAATAACATTCGTCATTCATCAATTATTAAAGCCAAGAGAACCTAATTGGGTAACAAAGATAAGAAGGTCAAGTCCAACAATTTTGTTAAAAAAGATTTTGTTCAGCTATGACGCGTTTCAATATGGCGCCTGATATCTCAAAAAAGAGACCTATAACCACATTTTATTTGATCCAATTACGTAAAAAAGTAAAAATAAGAAGATGGCTATCAATTCTTGTTGACTTCTCTGCTTAATATGAAAAAAAAATTAGTTGATGCATGACTTTGATTGACCTTGAAAATACCATGTATAATTGAAAAACCACTTAATTTTAAACCTTTCTACCATTTTTTTTTATCTGGCGTCCCAGATGTTAGTGCCATACCCTGGTAAAAATGACCTATATGCCTGTTGTTTTTACTTTCGGAACTGTGAATTTTATGTTCTACTCACTTGTCTAGCCAGCAAATTACCCTACAAAAGAGTTAGCAGAAGTTAGATATACATTACCATATTCTGGACTAGGTGTTTTAGATGCCATTTTCCAAAATGACGGTCGAAAAATCATAAAATATACGATTTTTGAAACCGTTGCGTGCTTATACTCGATTTCATATAACTCGAGGACCTTGAAAATCGCAAAAAAAAACGATTTTTGCCATTTTCTCTTTAAAAAAATCTCCATAATTTAACGTTTTGTTACACCAACATCTGGAACGCCAGATCAAAAAAAAATGGTAGGGAGGCTTAAAATGAAGTGTCTTTTTATGCCTAAAATGTTAATTTCATCTCCGGCACTTAAAGTTTTTGCGTAGTGGCAAATTGGAAAAAACACTACAAAAAGCGGGTTTTTCAATTTTACATGGTATTTTCAAGGTCAATCGGGGGTTATGGATTAACTAAACTTTTTTTTTTCATAGTAAGCGGATATGTCAACAAGAATTGATGGCCACCTTGTCATTTTTACTTTTTTACGAAATTGCCATTTTGATATATCAGCCGCGTTATTGAAACACGTCATAGCTGAATAAAAATTTTTTTAACAAAATTTTGGACTTGACCTTTTGGTTCTCTTTGCTTAAATAGTTTAGTATGTTTTTTTTTTGCAATTTGTCAATTTTACTGTTTTACTGTTAAGGATCGAATTTGGCATACATGCCTAATAGTTTGAGGTACATTTGAAGTTGGTCTGACAAAACGTCGAACTATTAAGATTTTTTGAAGAGAAAATGGCAAAAATCTTGTTTTTTGAGATTTTCAAGGTCACTTAATGTCGGATGACCTTAAAAGTAAATTTTTTGGAATCCTCGTCCTCGAATTATATGGAATCGAGTATAATCATTGCCTGGTTGCGAAAGTTGTATTTTTTATGATTTATTTTATTTTTATTTTATTTTATTTATTTATTTATTTATGAGGTTCCGGTCCGATATATTGGGTTCCGGCCCCCACTCTGGCCTTCTCGTTCCCTTTTATTCAATTTTTTTTTATTGGAGTTTTTGGATCCGGGATCTGCTTATTGCTAGTTGCACGTACTCTTGAAAATGCCAAAACGACCATTCAAACTTTCAAATAGTTTCTACAGAAAAAAATTAAACTTTTACAGATGAAAACCTCCAACAAATCCGAGATACAAACAGATTCTTTTAGGGAACCAGCATATCCCATTTTCTCTCTTTTAATTTTTTTATACAAATAATTGTCGAGATAACGAAGCTCGACCACAAACAAAAATAAATAAAAACGCTAAAACCGTAACAGTTAGGTCTGTGATACTAAAAACGACTTCAGATTCTAATAAGTATATTAGGTTAATATTACTCCGTGCTATTCTAATTCGTACGCAGGAAGATGAAAAATTTCACGAGGGGTTTTGAAAAATTAATTCGTACATTATGGCGGACGTACGGTTTTAATACGTTTGCGAACCGACGGGTTTCGTAACTTGCCATGCTTGACGACTTAACTTGGAGACCCGGTCGGACTTGGGATAATGTTAGTTCAGATTAAGTAGGTCACGAAAATTCGCCATTTTGAACAGGTTAGCGTTTTTCAACCATTGTAAATTAATTTGCTTTTTAGATTTAGTCTAAAATTAGAGAGTGCCGTAGTATAAATGTTAATATTTTAATTTTCTTAGATTTTTAAAATTTCTTGGGCGCCCGCTTTTTTTCGAAGTATCTTATTTACATTTATCAATAAACGTCTTTTAATATAATATAATAATAGCTCAATCGCATGTTTGAGCTGATTTGTACAATTATCCAGAAAAAATTAATCTAAAAATTCCAAAACTGTTTTTTAAAAATACCAAAAAAAAACAAAAAGAATACCAATATTTAATGTAAATTAATAAAGAAAACCTTAGAAATAATAGAAACAAAAAAATTCAAAATAATAAATCAAAATTAAGGAAAAATACAAGAAAAAATATATATAAATAAAAAAAAAATATATTTTTTTTTAAATAAAAATGTTTAATTTATTACTATTTATAAATTTTTATTAAGGCGCTTTAAAAGTAAATAAAAGAATTCTCTATTATTGTTATGTACCTATCAGGATTCGCGTTTAAAAAAAACGAATTCATTTTTATTCAACCTGTAAAATATGTATTTATTGGGTATAATTTAAGTAAATCTTTAAGAATTTCTTTTATAAAAACTTTATATATTTTAGGTTACAAAAACTTTATATTAGAGAAATTAAATATAAAGTAACGTGGGCAATTGGTAAAGCTAGTCAGGATCAGATCGAGGTGACCCGAATCTGTATTTAGGTGCGAATGAGGGTCGTCAGGCAGTCGAAACGACGTCGCTAGCCGACGTCGCGTTTCTCAAGGGCAACGTAACGCTTGGGATTCCCTTATACAAACTGCTTTAAAATATAATTGACTCACAGATCTTGTAGTACTTGACAAATCATTTTTCAGATTCAGCGCCAATCTGTCGGTACTCTCCAATGACAAAGCTTGGCAAGATTGGAATATCGAAGAGGAGCTTAGGTCGATATATGGCACTTTCTTAAGCAGTTCGTTTTTCTTAGCGGGCTTGGATTTCGGGCTGGCCGACCTAGATCAATGAAATCATACAAAGACGAGTTTTTGCACTTTTTAACCCTGAAATTCAAATAAAAAAATGAAATTTTGTATGATAGGCAAACAATCCTACAAAATGTTATTCCATTCTAACATTCCGGTTTTTTGAGATCCTGAAAAAGAATGAGCAAACAGAGACCTTACCAGCACCTATAGGAGAATCTACGGGTTTGACCACAAAGGTATGAGTTTCCAGAGTAATCCTTCCTGACTAAGGGAAAAGAAAACATTTTCTAAAATTTTTAAAAATAAGTACAAAAATCGCAATCATAGGAATATCTTTTCCGCATCCCTGTAGGTGTAGATACCGTCATCTTTCTCAAATCAGACACCCTTATTTCAGGCTGAACTTAGTGCAAAAACTACAGGACATTTACCCCTTTAATTTGCGAATTTTAAGTTTAGTTTTCTGATCCTGAAAGGAAAAATTCTTTGCCGATCTACAACCACCAATTTGAAATCCCCCTCAGCAGATTTTGACAATTTGTTACATTGCCCTATTAAAGACTCTTGATTAGTTTTTGTTTATGACTTACCGGCCGCGCCTCGTAGGTGAAATCAGCTTAGTTACATTTTCGATGTCTTTCATTTGGTTCTTTTTCTCGCTGGATATAGTTGGTGACATAAATGTTTTCGGAGAATCCGGTTTTGCCATTGGCTTTCCGCAAAAGTATTTGACTGGCTTAATTTGGGTTTCCGTCGCAGATTTATCTCTGACGTTGGTCACTTTGAATCTACTTGCCCTAGTACTGGCCTAAAAATAAACAGTTGTTAGAAGATGGTAGGCAATGTTGAACTATTTTTACTTTTTCATAATAGATAGAGAGGTGGTGGTAGTAAAAAATTAATAATTTCATCCCATTTGAGGTTTATATAGTTTTGATAAAGGCACACGAAAGATACCAAAAAAATATTTTCAGACGTCTAGATGGGGACTTTTAATACAGGGAGGCCCCGAAACTTTCAAAAAATAATCCCATCCCATCTGCAATTTATATTAAAACAATCTACTTACCTCAGGAGTAAAAAAAAATCAAACGGTACTCGCCTATGGCGGGGCGTTTACGAGTAGTTAATATTTTCCCAAATATTTATGATACATCAAAAAGTTAGTCATTTCATCCCTTTTATAATTAGTGCTATTATGTTAAGGTCCTCACCGAGATAACAAAAAAAAATATGGCACGCCTCGAGGGGGAGGCGTTTTTTACAGGGAGGCCCCGAAACTTTCAAAAAATAATCCCATCCCATCTGCAATTTATATTAAAACAATCTACTTACCTCAGGAAAAAAAAAATCAAACGGTACCCGCCTATGGCGTGGCGTTTACGAGTAGTTAATATTTTCCCAAATATTTATGATACATCAAAAAGTTAGTCATTTCATCCCTTTTATAATTAGTGCTATTATGTTAAGGTCCTCACCGAGATAACAAAAAAAAATATGGCACGCCTCGAGGGGGAGGCGTTTTTTACAGGGAGGTCCCACAACTTGCCAAAAATAATAGCTCTATGACACCAATATACTAGGGAGGCATCAAAACTTGTATAAAATATTAGTTTTGGGGCCCAGGGAGATGCCAATTGCGTCCTTTGAGATCAAGGCAACCCGAATTCCCTGGAGATTCAATAAGAGGTACAAAGTCGAAATTCCCGATGGGGAATTCTGGCAGAGGGAGAACCTCCACCAACAGTTCGAGAGGAACGCTGTGATATGCTACACCGATGGCTCCAAGCTATCGGAGAGGCAAACAACAGGGGCGGGGGTCTACGTGCAAGACCGAGAAGAAGTTCGGATGAGATACGCCATTATAATGGCGGCAATACTAGAAGAGGTTCGCAATGGTCCGAAGGAGCATGTGTACATATGCTCCGACAGTCAAGCGGCCCTAAAGGCACTCAGTGCGCCAAAAATTGCCAATACTCTGGTGGAAGAGTGCGTAGAAGCACTGGAAGCCTTGAGTCAAGACAAAAGGGACACACGGGAGTGTCGGGCAACGAAAAGGCGGATGAACTCGCTCGGATCGGGGCCAGCATTCAATACGTGGGGCCGGAACCACTCTTAGGTATAACAAGGAGACAGCTGCATAGTCGACTCATTAAATGCTGCACTGGCAGACTCCTGGGAGAACGAATTAGGATGCAGACAGTCCAAAGAATTTATCGACGGACCGGACGCGGCCAGACTCAAATGGCTCCTGGGAAGAACACGAAAAGATATTGGACTACTGACAGGAATACTGACCGGCCACAACCGACTCAGTAAGCATCTGACTCGCATCGGGAGCGGGAATGACTTCATCTGCCGTGACTGCGGGAGGGCGGAGGAGTCATCCCGGCACCTCGTTGCGGAGTGCGAAATGACTTCATATAGCTATTATTTTTTACAAGTTTTGTGGCCTCCCTGTAAGAAAAGCTCCACCTAGGGGCGTGCAATATATTTTTTTGGTATAATGGTGTGGCCCTTAACACAATAGCACTAATCAGAAAAGAGATGAAATTACTTCATAGAGGTATTATTTTTTGCAAGTTTTAGGACCTCCCTGTAAAAAAAGCCCCACCACCTGAGCATCATAATATTTTTACTTAATTCGTATGGATGTAAACTACAGTTTTATACTAGTTATAATGTGGATGAAATCATACACCTCAATTGCCACCACCTCTCTATCTACAACGTTTCGAATGTTTATGTATCTGCAATCGTCATCAGCTGAATACTAACAAAAAACTAAGACTACCTACTCATATATACTAGCATGTGTTCAGTGAACCACGAAGTGTACACTTGGTTGGCTTCGCCCTTTCACAGTTGAAATATGTTACATCCGAAAAGTGTGGGTTTCCAAATATCCTTGATGGTGACGGTTGTTTGAGAATACTATATTTCCTAACAAGTGCGGAAAAGAAACTTTCCGCAAGTGTTAGGAAGGCTATTTTTTCTTCGAGCGTACGGAAAACGTAAAAAATAAAGAATTAAAGAAACGTTTATTGATCTATAGTTTTATAATAATAAGTGCCTATAACTATTGTTTATTGGTAATGTTAATAGTGAAACTGCAATTAGATGCATTTTGTTGCCATGGGGATACAGCATTAAAATTGTGACTTGACTAGTTTTTGACAACTATTTGAGAGTTGAGTGATTATAAAGACACCGAAAAAATTGTTATTAAGGTACCGATTCAGATTTTTCATATAAATAAACGGCATTGCAATCCATCCTGCGTTCAGAAACAAAGCATTTTTCGTTTTTTTACGTAAAAATATGTGCCGCCAAAAAAATGTAATCTTATGGCGTTTTTAATCGTATTTTAATGATCGAAAAATTAATAAGGTGTGAAAGTGCCAAGGCAGGTACTTATTTTTCTCTGTATTAAATAACTTTGTTTTGCTTTCGGATTACCGATTGCAGAAAGCAGCACCACAAACCAAATAAACACAGCGGTGAAAATATAAATAATCATAGAAGATAAAAGTACTGTGGGTAAAATTAAAAACCGAAAAAACACACCACTTTCGGAATCAAATCAAAAATGGCGTCAGGAATAACATCAATCCAATGCACTTGCGCGAAATGGCCGTATATCTTTATTTGCATGACCTACTTGACCATGATATGTTGCTAACAAAATTTCCACTTCCAGGGTCTGTATATTAAGTTTATAAGTATATGATTTCTACACACAGCACAAACTATGGAATGAAAGCCTTTGACATGCTATTGAGAAACAACAATAAGAACTTTCTGGATTTCGACATTTTTCACATATAAGCTTTGAATTTGAATAAACACACTGTAGATGAAGATATTAAGCTTAAATATAAAACATGTAAAAAAACAAGTGCAAAAACACATTAAAGCCGAAAAAATAGCATATTTTAGTAACAAAAATAATTATAAATCAGCTGAGTGGCAAATCAAATAACAGTAATATAATTTCTGAAATAAAAACCGATAAAAATGTAATAAGGGAACTAAAACAAATTGATAATGAATTTGGAACATATCTTTAAACAGTTATTCAGGAAAAACTTAATTCGCATTTTGGCAGTTTGGGTTCAGAAACGTGTACAAGCGGAAAATATGTTTCAGAAACTATGTTTTTTAGACCAACAGTGGCATTGGAAATAGAGAAAATTATAAGTTCTTTAAAAAATAAAAAATAAATAGGACCTGATAATGTCCCGGTAAAATTAATTAAAGAATGTAAAAAAGAATTTGCCGAGATTTTTTCTGTATTAATAAATACTTCTGTAAGTAAAGGTGTATTTCCTGAAGCGTTAAAGAAGCGACCGTTATTCCCATTTATAAAAAGGGTGAAAAAACTAACGTGGAGAATTACAGGCCAGTGTCTCTTTTAAGCGTTTTTTCTAAGATCATTGAAAAAGTTGTGTATGAATGAACAACTGAATTCATTGAGAAACATCATATTTTTTCTGAGCGTCAATATGGATTTAGAAAGGGTTTATCAACTCAAAGTAGCGGGCTGGATCTAACGCAAATGATCTATGATAAATTAGACCGGAATGAAACGGTAATAGTTTTGTTATTTGATCTAGCCCGGGCTTTTGATTCTGTTGATGCAAATTTTGTCTCTAGCAAGCTGCATACTATAGGTATTAGAGGTAATTTAAATAGCTGGTATAAATCTTTTTCCACGCCTAGACGTTTTTCAGTTAGAATTGGAAATGTTACTTCTGATAGCTTTGAAATAGATTTGGGAAGCCCACAGGGCAGCATACTGGGACCGTTTATATTTTTAACTTTTATGGCGAAAATGGCGAAGTATTTTTGGTATTGTGATGATGTTACAGTTGTAATTTCCGACCCAGTTCCACAACGTGCATTTGACAAAGCCTTAAACTGTTTTAATGAAATATCTAAGTGGTGCAAAAGTAACAAGTTAATGCTAAATCCTTTGAAAACACAAATTTTGGAAGTCCATAATAAATATCTCCAAGTAAGTTTATTTTTAATTTTGCTGGAAGTTATGTAGAAACATCACAAAATGCCAAATTTTTAGGTGTAATGATCGATAAACATTTGAATTGGTCGGATAAGATTAAATCTGTCTGTAAGCGATTGAATAGTGGTTGTTTAATGATATACCAATTAAAGAATTCACTGGGTATTAAAGACTTATTAAGTGTCTATTATGGTACCGTTTATTCAGTAATAAATTATAATACAGTTTTGTGGGGAAACTCAAAGGATATTGAAAGGGTTTTTGTTGCTCAAAAAAGGATTATCAGGTTGTTATTTAACATTCCCTATGGACAGTCATGTAGAAACACCTTTAAATTCAAAAAGGTATTGACCATAGCCGGAATATTTATTTTAAGGATCTTAACAGTCATTTTTGTTAACAAAGCAAAGCTTATGCAAGTTAGCGATCGAAAATTTGTTACTTAAGAAGCATTCTCATGAATTTTACAAAAAGTCTCCATTTTATTTTGGCAGTTCGCTTTTCAATAAGCTTCCTAAAGAATTAAAGATGTGCACATCACCTACAATGTTTAAAAACCAGCTAAAGAAATTATTACATTCTGATGCTTTTTATTCGGTTAGGGAATTCGAAATTTTCTTGGGGTAGTAGGTTCTTGGTGTGTAAAGGTTCTTTTCTGGTTTCTTAATAGTCCATTTTAAATTTTAAAAGTTTGTTAGCAGTATTATTGTGGATCTACATTATTTATTATTTTTTGGCTGTAAATATAAAAAAACATTTTTTTTTCTCATTTATATAACATATGGATGTACATGTGTGATATTTTTTAAACATGTCTTGTTATTTTAACTTAATGCATGTATGTGTATATTTTAGTTTTAAATGCTATAGTTTCCTTTGTCTTTTATTAATTGTAAGCTCCAATTTCTTGCCAACAGTCTAGTCGTAAAGTGTATTTTGTAACGTAAAAAGAGAGAAAACTAAAATTAACAGAAAAGCACGATAAGATAATTAGTATTTCTTATTTTCTTTTAGTTAGATAAACATTTATTTTTATATTTTTTTGCTAACTAAATGTGTTGTCAAACACAGGTTGTTTTCTTTTCTTGTTTTAAGAATTTTCTTTTATATTTTGGATTTGACCTTGTCTATACTATTTTTGTAATAGTTTTTTAAGACAATAAAGATTTTGAATTTTTGAATTTGGAATTTTAAGAATTGTTTTCTTTTTTTTTTTCATTTTTTAGAATTTTATTGTTGTTTTATTTTGAAAGTAAACTTTTATTCTGTAACTTGAATCGAATAAATAAATGAGGATTAATAAAATTGTTTTACGGAGCAAATTTTATTTATCACATGGTTTAAAAGTAGTGCATGCACATGCTGTTGAGAAACAACAATAAAAACTTTTCTGGATTTCGACATTTTTCACATATAAGCTTTGGGTCTTTGAATTGTTTTCCTTTCATTTTTGTAAATTTTATTGTTGTTTTATTTTGTAAACTATTTGGGCCTAAACTTGAATCGAATAAATAAATAACCTACCTATTTCCATTCCATTCCAATTGTGTCCCGTTGTCGAGTTTTGCGTTTGTTTTACGGAGCAAATGTTATCTCTCACCTGTTTAAAAGTAGTGGTCTCGATACAAGACTGGCTCTTTAAAGATCCCGTATCTGACTTGGCACCCAGTTTCCTCAAAGGTGAAGTTTGCTGCAAGAACCTAGACCTTGTAGTCGACATAGTACTTGTGGTTTCCAAGGTTTTAATTCTGGAAATAAGATGATCATAAAATATAACGGTCGTAGAAAATCGAGATTATTTAGAAATAATTGGATTGATTTTTTCATTTATTGGTTTCTAACCGGATGGGATACGTCATTCTGATATGTGGATATCAAAATCTGGAAATTTCGCTTTAAGCAAGGATGTTTAAGGCTGGTTCATGGTTAAATTCCTTTTCTGTAACTTTTGCTGTAACTTTTTCCTTTATCATGCTTTATCATGCTTCATGCTTGTTCGTTTTCTGTATCTTTTTCTTTAGCCTTAAGGAATGACCTTGAAAGTTGGCTAATATTTAACTTTTACGGAAAAAGAAGCGGAAAAATCGAGTTGCGCAACTGCGGGCGGCAAAATATTTGCTGATGTTTTTTTAACCTCAAAATTGATTGTTTTTATTTAATGATTTGAAGCAGTAGTTATTTCAAAAATGGATATTGATCATGGTGAAAGAGTTTCCACATTTGTAGGACAAAAATAAACACAAATTTTGTAAACAAAAGGCCAAAATCGGGAGTGCACCTGTCATTAGTGTCAACCTTAGTGACTAAAGTTAAGGAAAAGGAATTTTAGCATGAACCAGCGTTTTACTTAAGGAAAAAGTTACAGCAAAAATTACAGTCAAGAAAAAGGAATTTAACCATGAACCAGCCTTTAAATTCGCTTATGCCCGTGTGCACGGCTTGACATGTAAGCTGAGCTTAAGCTTTAGTTTTGTTTTGCAAGGGTGTGAAATATCATGTAAGTGGCACTTAAGCTGTAGTTAAGATAAGCCGTAGAATTACTTCGGCTTAAGCGCATTTTTAGGTTATGTGAGATATTTTTTTGATTATGTTTTTAAACAAAAGCCATTAATTTAATCAGATTATAAACTGTTCCGTTGCCTTCAAATATTTCTGTGATTGTAATAGTGGTCTGTGCTTAAAATGGAACTTCTTTGGGATGACAAAGAAGATGAAGAATTAGACTTTGTAAATAATGGAATACCTACCAAGAAGGATTTTTCAAAAAATGGGATGAAGATACCTTTTTTGTAAATTTGTTGTAAAGAAACTGAAAAATGGGTTGGGTTGGGTTGGTCTGGTGGTGTAATAATTACTATGTTTTTACATCGTATTCAATACGTATCGAAAATGAAGCATCTTGTTCTTCATATGTCACGCTCTTTGTCGGAACAGAGAACATGCTCTATGAAAGAAAAAGAAGACAATCTTTTCAATACGTATTGATTGCGATGTGAAAACATATACTAAATAAATAGTCAGGTTTTATAGTTAACCAATTATAGTAGTTTTATTTGCCTTTTCCTCCATACAATCATAAATCATCAACAAAATTTATTTTTTAAAAACAACCTCAAATTTTACATGGTTTTTTTGATAGCTGACAGGTAATAATCATGATCACCACACAAAAAATGCAGATAACTGACACGTTGCCAATAATTTCCTTACTTTTTCCAAGTGGAACATATTCGGAACCTTTGCAAACCAAGTAAATCTCAAGGGTCACCCTCAGTTCAAGCGGCACTTGAACAAGCGGAAGAAGTAAGGGGAAGTGGCGCACACGGGCATTAGAATGTTTTTTTTGCAAATTCGTTGCAAAAAACTGAAAAAAGTGTTGGGTTGGTCTAGTGGTATAATAATTAGTATGTTTTCACATCGTATTCAATACGTACCAAAAATCAAGCATCTTGTTCTTCATATATCACGCTCTTAGTCGGAACAGAGAACATGCTCTATAAAAGAAAAAAAATACAATCTTTTTCAATACGTATTGAGTACAATGTGAAAACATACTAAATAAATAGTCAGATTTTATAGGTAACCAATTATAGTAGTTTTATTTGCCTTTTCCTCCATATAATCATAAATCATCAATAAAATTTATTTTTTTTAAACAACCTCAAATTTTACGTGGTTTTTGATAGCTGACAGGTAATAATCATGATCACCACACAAAAAAACAGAAAAAAATGCAGATAACTGCCACGTTGCCAATAATTTCCTTACTTTTTCCAAGTGGAACATAATCGGAACTTTTGCAAACCAAGTAAATCTCAAGGGTCACCCTCAGTCCAAGCGGAACTTGAACAAGTTGAAGAAGTAAGGTGAAGTGGTGCACACGGGCATTAGTATACAATTTTTGACAGTTATTGTTTTACCAGAGGTAAGCAATTTTTTTGTGTATTGGCAACCATTTGAAATAAATAATTTTGACAATGTCACATTTTTGATTAATAAACGCAGGTACATCAAATTTTAAATTTGATTATTTATATGCGTTTTAAAAATCTAATATTGCGGCACAAGAAACTGTAAAAATACTCGCGCCTACGACCTTGTATTGTTTCATTGTTCTATGGAAAAAGAAACGCAAGAAAAATGGAAAGAGATCCCAAGTAGCATTTGGACGTCAAACTACGTCCTCTACTCGTTGGCTTAAAAACCCCGACGTTGGCAAGCGGACTACAAATCTAAGTCCATACGACCCCAATCCGACCTAAATGGGAAATACAAATTCGGGTCGGCTCGACGTCGCTAATTGTACTTCAATGGTATAGTAGTTTACCTATGACGACGTGATAATACGTCCGCCTTCTTATGTAATTTTATATTATTTAATTAATTAATTAATGTGGTACTTGTTACAAAAATAAATGGCCACCTTTTTGTTTCATTAACAATAAAAGTTATCTTATTAAAAAGGGCACTTTACTGAGTAATCTAGAGCGAAATATTTCTGCGAGGGTCACTTTACTGACAAAATTGGTCAAGATGGGGCGAAAAATAACTCCCCCCCCCCCTTCCAAATTAGCACAAAATAGCAAATAAAAAAAATATTTAAAAAAATATTTTTTTTTAAAGCACTATTTCGGTTGTAATTAATACTACTCAAGAATAATACTAAACGCATCTTTAAGATAAGAATAGAAACAAGAAAAAAATTGTTGTGAATAATGGCTGCCCAAGCTTGCAACTCCAGAATGGCCGAATTTGGGCTGGTATAGTACAGCTGGGTCCTTTAAATTTTAGGACGACTCTTAAAGCAGTTTTTTATTGAATTTGAGCGGTGTATTTTATTTTACCTTTTCCATGTCAGTTAAATTATAGTATCAGTCTACTTCAAAAATTTATTTTCAACGTCTGTCACAAAAAATTGTTAAATTTAGTCAAGAAACTCAAACCATGGCCCCACACATGACGAAGGAATTGAGATTGTAACGAAGCTGGATGATGGTTGGTCTCTCGCAGCTGTGACAGAACATTTCAATCTCAACCGTGGAGGGAAGAAAGAATGCTAGGGGGGAAAGGAGAATTCGGGAGAATCAGGCAGACCCACAGTTTCCAACCAGGATGAAGGTGCAGCTCTCATTCGAAAACTCGAAGAGGACCCTTTTTTAACAGCAAAACAAGCAAGGATTTTGTCTCAGATTCCAGGTTGCAAGGCAACTGCTTTCAAGAGGATAAAGATAAAAGACTTGAATTGCCGGGTTGCAGCTACTAAAACTGAGCTTACACCGCAACAAAAACAATCTTGCTTGTTTTTTATTCTGAATTATATTATGGATGAAAAGATCTTTTAGTCATCAAAGAAAAGCAAAATGATAGTGTATAGGCCAGATAACGCCAGATTCAATCCACAGTATGTGAGTCACTACCGAGCAGCTGGTCATTTTAGTGTGAATGTATGGGGATGGGTGTCAGGGAGAGGATTGGGGGTGATATGGAGAATTGAAGGAAGATTTGTGGGAGAAACCTATTTAGAGATATTGGACAATGTCATGCTGCCAAGTGTGGAACAGGATTTTCCAGAAAACAACGATATGGGAAGACCTTGCAGACCAAGAAATTTTCACGGTGCCTTTCTATCAATCAATCTCGCAGATTACAAAGATTTATCGACGTAAACATAAGCAGACACAAATTGTATTTATTATTTTTGGTATCAAAGTTAAATAAACCAAGTAAACAAAATAAAAAAATTAAGAAAATGCACAACCTTAGTGTAAGAGATATAACCAGTTCCCTTAAAGAAACAGATCATCCTGTAGTTGTAAATAACCTACAAAATTTATAATGTCAACTCAATAGTATAAACTGCTCGCAATAATCAAACACTTTCTGAAGTCGTCCTAAAATTTAAAGGACCCAGCTGTACTTTTACCAATTTGGACAAGGAAATCGATATGCAGCCCTAATTTTATCCAAATCTAACCAGCTAACGTTAAACAACGTAATATGTGCAAACGTTCGGAATCCGCCTCCATTCTTTGTTGGCCATGTAATCAAAACTGACTTAAAAAAAGACTCTCAGCTGAACATAACCTAGAAAAATATTTTCCGTTTTTCCTTGTTTTTTCCTTAAAAACATAGATTATTTTAAAATTGTATTTATTAAAGCACTTAATGAGCTCGAACCTGTCCCGCAGATGTGGTAGAAGGGTAACAATTGTTGGTTCCCTATCAAAAAAAAGCGACATTAAACAATATCAGTGTAACCTCACTAATGCTCCAGATAAAGTGGACTGGAAGAAATATAAATGCGAGCTAAAGGTCCATCAGATTTTTGGTTGGAAGCAAGCCAATAAATTGTGCAATTTGATGTCCCAGATGCAAAATTGTAGGTTAAGTATCCTTCGTTCCTTTTTTGGTAGGTCCAAATAAGGACCCTGAAATCCGATGTTGATTAAGGTAACAAGGCCGATGATGTTACGTGGGCGATTTAGGAATAGGCGTTAAAACAGTGGGCTTTGAAACGTAAATTGACGTGAATCCGTCTGGGCAAATATTTGTACAAATTACGTTCCCCTATTTTGACGTCGTTTAAGGTTAGCATATGCGTACCTGACTACGTAAACGAAGGATTTTATTACGAAAGACGTTTGTCGTTTGACTTACTAGTAGACAACTTTATTTTGTACATAATAGACGTGGCTTTATGACAGATTAGGCTGGAAAATTAATAAAAATAGTCAAATTTGCAAGGTAAGTAAGATTAATTAAATTTAAATAATATTATATATTGTCATTATTTTAAGAAAAAGAGGAATAAAAAGATAGACCAATAATATTTTTTTCTATTTTACGTACTCTTAACGTCTTTAATCTCCCACAAACCTTAATGTTTAAATTTAAATTTAATGTTTTAAAGCCTGACATATTTTACTGAGGGCTTCTACAGGGTTCCTAAGATTTTCCTTAGGGATAGGATTTCAATAAATCAAACAGAAATGGCATAGAAAGTTCTGCGCGCACAAAAAAAAAACAGGTATATTGGTGCCAGTTTGTTATTATCTCCGGACTGCTTTCATGAGAAAAAATTGTCGCCACTCTTTCATTGTGAGCATAAATCATAGTTTCAATAATAACCGTTGACAAGATGTCTGCAAATTCCGCTAGATGGCGGCCACACCATGAGATGATCGAGGAAAAACTGGGATTCACAGGCATTGCATTTTTATTTCCGTTCGAGTCAGTCTCGTAAATTTTGTGTTTTTAAAATGCTGTATACTCGAGAAGAAAATATTTTTATTATTAAAAACTACATAAAAAGTGACAGTGCGGACGAGGTCATTGGGCTTTTTGTTTTTGCGTTTCCAGATCGACCGGTTCCTGTGGCTCAAACTGTCTACAACATTTATCATCGTTTTGAAAGTTACGGGTGCATAAATGGTTGTAGAAAGTGTTACCACGACGGTGAAATACCAGAGCATCCCGTTCTTCCACACAGGGTGGAACGAGACGAAATGGTATGCTCTTACGTTGAGGCACATGAACCATGTTCGACGAAACCGATTGCGGAGGCACTGGATATTCCCAACAGTACTTGCCAATGAATCCTAAAAAAATACGGCTACAAGTCGTTTAAGATTGGGAAGTCGCAGGAATTGCAACCAGGTGATTATTTTCGCCGGTTAGAAATATATGAGGGATAAATGTGACAGGAACGAAAATTTCCTATCAAAAGTTTTGTTTAGTGACAAGAAGACATTTGAACTTCATAGCTCTCACAATCCACAAAATAGCCGCTATTGGTCTGCGAAAATAAACATCTGCACGCAAGTGTTAGAACGCAACATCCTCAAAAATTAAATCTTTGGAGCGGTATTGTCGCGGATCACATTATTGGACCCTTTTTCATTGAAGGGAATTTGAATAGCCAAAAATATGTTGATCTTCTCCAACACCAGGTTTTACTACGGTTGAGAGAACTCAACATAAATTTGGACGAATTGTGGTTTCAGCAAGATGGCTGTTCATCCCACAATTCAGGCCAGGCTACAAATTACCTTCGTCAGGTATTTGGTGATAGAATTATTTCCACGTATGGAAATATCCGATGGCCTCCTCGATCACTAGATCTTGCGCCAAATGACTTTTTCCTATGGGGTTGTTGGCACGACAAAATTTTCCAACACCCTCACTTACGGCCTACGACCATACAGGAGTTGAGGACGAAAATTTTAGAGGCGGGCAACTCTATCACCCCTGAAATGTTGGCTGCTACGCGCCAAGAGTTTTACAATAGATTGGGATATTGTGAGGCTCAAGAAGAGGACAGATTTGAACATCTAATCTAATTAAAAATTAGATGTTTTCAGGTCCAAACCACAGCTTTTTCTTACTTAAAGGAGGCGGCAGGGTCCATTATTTACGATACTGAGCGATAAACTCGTGAGGTTGTTAACATTAGAAAGAAATATCTTATTTTAATTAAATTTCTTTCCATTCTGTTCTACTAGTGACATCTATCCGGAAACGGCCAAACCATGCAGCTAGCACTAGCAGCCAAAGAAATCAATATACGGCGCTGTTTTTCCTGCAGAGCTTTTTGCTTGCGATATTATTGATTTTAAATAAAGCTGGCCCTACACTACATTTTATATTTTCGAGGTGTTTTATGACATGATCTCGAAACATGTAGCGAACCAATTCTTCAAAACTAGTGGGAGGGTAAAAGCAAAAAATAAGGGGCTGCCAATACTTGTAACACCCAAAAAGGGGTGAAAAGATTTATTTTGCTCTGTTTCTTTACAAAAAACGTTTTTTTTACGAAAAACTTGAGCTTTGCCACTTTTTTTTATTTTTTTCTTCAACTTTCTCGAAACTTTCGTCATACCGTAGAAAAAAATTATTTCCCCCATGGTCATACTCTACTTTTATTCGAAAAAATTTAGAAGCAGAGACGGGATCAGTTTTCTTAAAACGGGGGATCTTGGTTTCGAGTGAGAAGATAAAAGGCGCCGCGGGCAAAAATTTTTCAATTAAATTAGCCGAACGCAAAAATATTAGAAAAACAAAGCACGAAATAAAAATGGCCTGCTTACAATTTTTTTTCAAAAATTACGTAATTTCGGGAACGCAAAGAAATAGGTCTAAAGAGTATAATTTTTAAGAAAAAAATATCAATTTTCTCGCCCTCTTCCACTGGGACTACAGGGGCCGTGCACAAATTACGTAATGGTCATAGGGGGGAGGGGGGTTACAAAACGTTACGTAGGGGGGAGGGGGGTTTTCGACAGCGTTTGCATTTGTGTGAAACTAAGAAAATTTGGAATGAAAATAAGTGAAAAGTTTTTTTTTTTGGGAGGGGGTAGTGGTTTTGAAATCGTTACGTAATATTAGGGGAGTGGCGTGCCAAACCGTTACAAAACATTACATAGGGAGGGGGTCAAAAATTGGTAAAATCACCGTTACGTAATTTGTGCCCGGCCCCACATCTGACTGTTCCTCCTTTTTGATTTCGAATCAAAGTGCAAAACCCGGGTTGGAGGTTCGAAGGCGTCAACCCGTCCTATTTGCTTGATAAAGTTTCTACGGAAATATCTCAGTCGATTTCTCCGGCCGTGCATGAACGCTTTAGGTTAGGCATTTGCATGTATCTCAGTCCCCAGCCTGTAAACAGTGCGTAAGGACAATGGTTACAAAATAAAAAGCCGAAAAATATTTTTTTTTACGATATCTTTCACCAGTTTGGTATTAAAGTCGAGCAAAAATAATTTTTATTCCAGTCCTAAAGGTATGAAAATGGAAAACATTAGAAAACAACAACCTGGAATGGATTTACTACGTGTAAGATGTAGTGACAAAATCGCCCCATGCCCATCCTTTTCTGCCTAATGTGCTTTTCCGTTTGTCTGCGTCTTATACACGGCTGCTTGGCCCCCTAAGGATTTGGAACCCTGTATATTAGCTCAGATAGAGTGGGACTGGAAGGGGGTTGGAATCTATAGTAGGGTAATCCAGCATGCCAGTTTTTAACTGCCAAGAAAAGTGAGGCGCTTTCAAGAGCTCTGGAAAAGCACATATGAAGCGCTAACAAATCAAAGTTTGTGGATTACCCTTGTGTTGTCTGGGAACGTTTACTTCCTTCATTTCGACCAACAAGAATTTTATGTTTAATAGTTTTTTTTTTGCGAGACAACTATATCTACACTAACCTAGTTTTTTCCAAAAAAGTTTTTGTCAACGAGTCGTCTGGCAAATCTCTAGAACTTTCTTCGACAATGGTTTCTTGTTTATTAGGATACAGATACTTTAAAATACAACTCTTGCGTTCGAATGAAACCATACTTCCCGTTATTTTTATCGCTTCCAAGGTTTTACTCTTGGGGTTGCGAGGACTGTATTCGGTTTTTGGACTTAGACTATCTGGGGACATTCTTGGGGTTTCTATCGCTACATCTGTAAAAGAAAACGCATTTAAGGCAGCAGTTTACCAAAGTAACCAGGTGGGTTTTATCGAGGCAAAAAAAAGGTTAAAGACTAATGGTAAAATTTTCTACGAAACCTCGCTAATGAGATAAGAGTTAACTGATAGAGACACACACATATGCGTAAAGTTTCGCCTGCACCAGTACCCTTAAAACTACTTATCATTGGACAGCACAAACTTATTGCCAGTCAAATCTCTTGAAACAGGTAAATTTTAGTCAAAATATATTTTTGTATTATTTACATTATTTCATGGTGGTTTAAACCAAATATCCTGACTGAAAAAAATTTGTGTAGGTAATAATCCTATAATAGTTTGACTCACATAGATTCTAAAGAAAAGGTTAAAGTTCGTTAGCTAGTTGTTATTGTATGGTTCATTATATAAAACAATCAACAAAAGAACTCCTAGAGCTTTTTGTAGCTGCGGTCCTGGAAAATTTGTCTTTCGAATTTTTGTTAGTAGTATATATATGAAGAGAGTATATAAATCTAAATAGAGAGGACACCTAATAGTAAATTTGAGACCACGCTCAACTGACTTGAAAACCAAAAGGCGCCGCTATCGTTTTTTTTTTTGGTTCTTGGCTTCGAAACTTGGTGTACCACTTTCGCTTTCGCTTTTGCTTATTTTTATCGATCCAAAGCAGTGGCGGCGCACAGGAAAATCGTATTTTTTGGACGAGTTACACGTTGGGAACTATCCATAATATCGATCTCTGCCGGTAAAGTCACACTGCCGTGTTAATAAAGGAGAGCGAATGTGCAAATTTCTAGTTTTGAGAAAAACGCATTTGAAGTTTTTGACGTCATAAAAGTAGTTCTAACTTTTTTAAAAATTCATATTTTTTTTCATTTTTTTTGTTAAGTTTTCTCGTAAAAAAACCTTAGTGTCTTGTAAAAATTATTAATTTTGGTTAACTTTTTCTATAGAAATGAATATAAAATCAAAACGAATGTTCTCTGATTTTTTAAATTTAAAGCAACTTGTTAAGGAAGAAGAGCGAATGTTACACCTGTGACACTTTCGCCGTTCTTTATTAACATTACTATATACAGAATTTAAGCAACATTTTGTGAAAATCAGCGAATGTTGAACAAAAATTTTTAATCTTATATCTTAGGAACAATAAGGAATTAGACAGCCAGACACTGATTTTGGAGGCTTTTGATATCCTGGTTAAATAAGGTTAGGCCAGTATTACTATTGACAGTAGGTTTGAAAGCAGTGTTCACATAAAAATGAAATTGTACCGCAGCGCGCAAACCAAAAATTTTATAAACTCGTAAAAATAGATAAGTAGGTAAAAGAAAAAATCCTTCTACGCAAAAATTGTGCAAAGGTAAAAATAAATAAAATGATAATAAAATTCCCTAGTTTTAAAGGTGGGAACATAATAATCAATTAAATTTGGTTCCAAAAATAATATTTTATGATAATGTAAAACTATAGACATAAAATGAATGGAACAATAAATGTACAAGTCAAACTAAAAATTATGATAATAGGTACCTACTTATTTGTTTTATCTAATAAACATTATTATACAAAACAGCAATAGCAGATAGAACAAAAGCATTTTTAAAACTTATTTAACTTAAGTAATACCCTGTTATTATATTATTAATAATAATGCTAATTAAATTATATTAAAAATAAATAAACAAAACAGTTTTGTAAGTACAAAATACCTACTTAATATTTTTTTTATTAATAGTATTAAAAGTATTAAATATATTTTTTTAAACTATAAATTAACAAGAACAAATAAAAAAATGTATGCAATCGAAAACCCAAGCACAACCAATAACCCAAAAAATATTTATACAACACGATTGAAGGTTAAAAAAGTAAACGTACCTTCATTTTATACTGATTCATACTAGGTAATTACTTGCAGTCTAAAAAGCTAATCTTCGTCACTGTCTATAAAATCATTTTTTTCGTCATTTACCTTTCAATCGAGCCAAAATTGCCTTTTATGTTCTGGCATTAGTTTCAGCAAATGTTTAATGATTTTTTCAGAGCAGCCGGATGTTATTACCAAACTTACGCACTAAAAACACTTGTATTAAGTCATTAATAACGTGTCTTTATAGGTCTGTAGTAATTTTTTACTCGTTACCACAGTTTTAGGAGACTCGAACATGGGCTCGTCACCCCCTCCTTGTACCGAATT
The DNA here is from genome assembly GCA_963921995.1 of Oxystoma pomonae. Taxonomy (NCBI): domain Eukaryota; kingdom Metazoa; phylum Arthropoda; class Insecta; order Coleoptera; family Brentidae; genus Oxystoma; species Oxystoma pomonae. The sequence continues at coordinate 111,536,665 of OY998165.1, forward strand.
TTCTGTATTTTTTTATTATTGTACTTTTTTTTAATTTCACTATTTCTGAGTAAATTGTACAAGCGCTAACTTTTTTTTTAAAGAATATTTTCGTACGCCACTGTTTTTTATTAAGTTAATATTAAGATCATATATTGGGCTATAAATAATGAACGAATTTTTGCTTAATGCCTTCTTCTACCAACAATACAAAACATTACCTGCCTATTCTGTTTTTTTAATTTTTATATTTTTAGGTTAAAATAGCACTTAACGGCTTTCCGTAAATACTTCAAATTGTTAACACCTAACTCTAAAACACAATTGTTATACCAGTATAAAAACACTACTTTAATCTTATTTATCACATAAAATGTACTTACCTTTTCTCCCATTATTTGGCACTTTTATGTTATCACATTTAAAAAAAGCAATGCTTATCCTTTGAAGAACGAATTAAAACTGAAAAGGGAATTACATTACATTCGCTTCCGCACTAAAAACATGCGCGAAAAATAAGTTGTTAAGAAAGAACAGCGAATGTGTAAGCGCCGGCGCGCATCCAAGCGATTGTGTTAGAAAATAGGGTAAAATATTAAGTAAAAACAGCGAATGTGCAGAAAACATGTATCATTCGCTCTTCTTACTTAATATTTTGACCAAAAAAAGTGCCAATTCGCTGCAGACTGTTGCATTCGCTCTTGATGATTTTTTTTTCAATATTTAAAATTAAAAAAAAATAAAAAGTGGTTTAAAATAAAGCTATGATGATATAGATTATGAAAATGCAAAAAAGTGAAAATCGCAAATTTGTAACATTCGCTCTTCTTTATTAACACGGCAGCACAGGTGGCGAATACAGAGGGAGGCGATCGACCCGCTCTCCGGCGAAAAACCAACTGCCCCAAAAATGTTGCCCTGCGGCGCCAGTTTTTTTTTTATTTCAAATTAAACATTACTCTTTCACAAGGTTTCGTCTTCGGCGGTCAAATTAAAAAAAAAAATCATAAAAACAATTTTGGAGAAGACTCGCCATGATGGGAATTGACACGGTTACGTCACAACCGCCTCTTTTGGATTAGGAGAACAGAACCATTGAAGGAATATCCAAAGAAATTTATTATATGAGACCATCAGTTTTCACATACCTTCCCACCCATTCTGATCTCCTAATCATATATTTTTTAAACATTCGGAAATGACGGGATTACTAAAATTTGAAGTAACCTGAAATAGCAAAATATTTAAAAAATAAATAAAAAACACTTTTACCGGAGAAAATATAAATTATCCCTGAGTGCCCTGAGGATGGTCTTATAAAGGCCGAAACGTCGGTACTGAAGAAAACAGATTTCTGGCGTTTTGACCTCTTCAAACAACCTCCTGACTTTAAAATTGATCTGGGTCGCAAACCATAAAGGGAAAAAAATTAATTTAGATAGGTACCTATTGAAAGTACGGTCTTGCTAGTCTGTGTGGTAGTTTCCTTGGTAGACGTAAAATTTTCCTGTACGCTAGCATCGACTTTTTGCGGCGAAACCCCCTCCGGATACGCAGTCTCTTCATTTGGGCGCGATCGGCCTTCCATCGTGAGGGTGCTTGAGGCGGGACACACGTAAGAAGAGGATTCGAACATTCCATGACTAAAATTTAAATTATATATTTAAAAAAAAGTTTCTATGCCAATTTATAAACAATTATTAGGGACTTATCGGTACAGAAAGCCGGAACAACACTTTCTCCACTAAAAAGCCAGTTAACCCTTTTTCGAACCTTTGATCTACTATGGCGGTCATATATTGACACCAAACTGACAGAAAATCTATGGGCGAGTTTGTAAATTCAACATTTTTTTGACAGCGGTGGAACATCGGTGCCAACATTCGGTTGACAGATGGGTTTGACATCCATGTGAGATCTAGCAGTGATAAAATGTCGTTGTTCCATCGAATACAAAAGGAACGCGTTGCGATTTAAACAGCTGAGTGCCAATAACCACATTTAAAATAATAAAATCATACCTTCCTTGGGAAATGGAAATTTTTTATGTGCGAAGGAAGGAAGGAAGGAGCCTTGAGAAACGACTATGAATACCATCCTTAAATAAAGGCACTTATGCTGTACTTCTGGACAGTTTTTTCAAAATAGTCTTCAATGCTCAAATTTAGTATGATGTCAAGCTCATCATCAGAGTCTTCACTTGAACTGTCTTGCATTAATATTATGGCTCACCACTCCATTAATGCCCATTTGCTCTGCGATTTGCTTAAGTAATGAGTAGTAAAGAACTCCATAATTTTTAAATATTCCCTAAATTTTATTCGTTTGCTCTGTTCAAAATAAAGTTTTCCATAGCTAGGAATTAAATCTTGTTATAAGTTCAACCACTGGATGGCGCTGCTTGTCATAAAACCATTATTTTTTGTTATTATTTATTATTATTATAATAATTATTATTTATTATTAATTATTCTTTGAGTCAGTTTCTACATAAATTTTTTCAGCTTCAGTAAGGGTCATTGAAACATATACCGGGTGTCCCAAGGTGAGTAACCTATTAGAATATTTTGGAAACTATACAATGAAAACTTTTCAAACTTTCCATTCTAACATAAGTCCATGTAAACTATCTTCATGAAATACTTTCATATTTGCAGTGTTGTCATTTACAGGAAAACTTGGCAACAACTTTGTTATTTTAAATTGTTCAACTGTTTTTAAAATATTGACAGGTGAAAATTGACATTTTTTAACTTTGACCTCCCGTAACATCGAAATAGTTAAGGATAGAGCAAAACGGTTTTTACAATCCCATCTTGATTTTTCACAAGCTATCGTTTTATATCTATATGCAGGGTTAAAGTATCCCAAGGTTAGTTTAACCCTGGGTTGAAAATAGTATAAAACGATAGCTTGTGAAAAACCAAGATAGGAATGTAAAAGCCGTTTTGCTCTATCCTTAACCGTTTCGATGTTACGGCTCTCAAAGTTAAAAAATGTCAATTTTCACTTGTCAATATTTTAAAAATAGTTGAACATAGGTATAGGACATTACACATAAAATGTACCTAAAATATTTTGTAGAATCCAAAAATGCAAAAATATACAGGGTGTTCAATTTAAAATAAGAAAACTGCAAATATGAGAGTATTTCATAAACATAGTTCACATGGACTTTTGTTAGAATAAAAAGGTTGAAAAGTTTCCATTGTATAGTTTCCAAAATATTCTAATAGGTTACTCACCTTGGGATACCCGGTATATTAACCTTAAAATCCACAATGCTAGAAATAATCGTAGGGTTCTCAGTATAATTAGTTAATTGAAGAGACAGTTGTATTGTTTCTTAAAAATAAACAGTGATATTTATTTTAATTATACTAATAAACAACAACAAAACTTGCATAAAAATATGTGACCGTAAAAACTTGAAGCAATCATCCATTGTAGGCTTGTCTCTGCATTGACTGGTCCTAATTTGTAAGTCATATAGTCTTACCCAAAACGTCCTCCATCGAACTCCAACTGGTCTTGTATGAGTTGCAAAATATTTCAAACTGTTGGTTTGGTTATTTGGAAACGTTGCAAAAATCTAAATCTAAATTTAGACCCCTCTGGCAAAACCATTTTCAATTATCTTCAGCACATTCAAAACGTCATTTAAAAATTCCATTTTTATTTTTTTGACCGCCGTTTTCGACCGTTTGAGGTTAGAATTTTCTCCTAAGGATGATTTAAGGCTCGATATCTGGCATCTTAAATTTGGGTATTCCTTAGACTAAAAAGAAAAGCTGAGCAAACCAAATCAGCTACTTAGGACCGTTAAGAGATCCTTAGCGTAAAGGAATCCTTAGAGCAAACGCAGAGCAATTGGGCAGAAGCATCCTGTACTGTACCTTGTATTAACCAAAATGCATAAAAAAATATCTTGGTTTAAATAAGTTATAAAAAAACTGGAAAAAATAAATAACCATAAAGTAGGGTTATGTTTAATCCAACGAAGATTTTCGACCGACACCCGAAACCGGTGGCGATCGGTACCAACATTTGTTGGTTTGGTGAAATCCATCGAAAAGTTTAGGAACTCTATTGTTGGACTGGTGAAATCCATCTAAAATTTATGAACTCTTGGCACCGGTGGACCACAATGGTGGATTTACAAACTCCCCCTATGTTTCACCTGTCAATTTGGTTTTAAAAATGGCGGCAAGAGTAGGCTAAAGGGAACTAAATAGGTCGGAGTTAACTCAGTGGCGTAGCCAGAAATCGACTCTGGGGGGGGGGGTTTCATCATTTAATAAAAATCAACTACCGACCTATGCCAAATTTTTAAAAATTAGGTAGGTGCTTATTGCTTGAGCTTTTGAACTGAAGGGAGGGAAGAGAGACGGTTTAATAGGTGTTGAGTTAGTGTATACGAAACAAAAAGACTTATTTTTAAAAGCAAGTCTCTATCTATTTAATTTTTCGATGCGCCGCAGCCAACAATTTTTGAAGAAATTACACTAAAATGCTATTTTTTACCCGTTTCAAATGTTGTTGACAAAAAAATTGCTTAAAGTTAAACAAAATTGTTACAATATTTAATATTGGTATAGCGCCGCAGGCGAAACTATTGTCAAAAAAACAAAAAATTCTTTAAAAATTTTGATCTTTTAGGTTTTCTGTAAAATAATTTTGGAAGAGTAGATTGGATTAGATGTGATGGTATGCCGCAGATGAAAATTTTAAGAAAAATTATACGAATAATGCCATTTATTACACGTTTTGAATGCTGATGAGAAAAATTCCTTAGAATTGAACTAAAATTGTAACAATTAATGACGTCATAGCACCGCAGGCAAAATTTTTCAAATTTAAGACATCACACCACACACACACAAACAAGCTCTCCCTGGGGCCCTTGATCATGATTAGTTTATTGTAGATTGTGTTGGATCTCCTGGGGGGGGGGGGGTTTAAACCCCACTGGTTAACTGGCTTTTTAGTTGAAAATGGTGTTGGCCGGCATAGCTTGACTCGGCACAATTTCCGCACAGTTCCGCACGAAGGTTAAAAGGTTTTTGACATTTTTGTCATAAACATGTCATCTAAACATGCCCTGCCAAAAAAAACACTTCAAAACTCTTAAGAACTGATCAAGTCTTGATGATATTTTAAAAGATTTTATTGGCTTGAAGAAACTTGACCTGGCAAAAATGTATGCCACATGAAGACTGACCAATTCTTATGATGTTTCATGAGAATCATTTCCAAATAATTTCTGACTATTGAAAACTCACAAGATTTCAAAAGATCCTAAAAAAAATAAAATAAATTCCATTATGTTACACCAGACACATGAGGTTTAGTAAGCAAGATTTCTATAAGATTTTACAAGATTTCACAAGTCTAAAATAAGTAACGATTTTAATCGATTTTACAAGTTTTCATGAAAAATAGGGTAAACGGTTGTGATGATATGACAAGGTTATATAAGTATTATAGTGTAGAATATAGACCTTCACGCACCACCAGATTTGACAAGCAAGATGAGAATTTAAAAGGTGTTATGAGTACCTATAAAAATAAATTTAAAAAAAATATATTTAACAAGCAAGATTTGTATAAGATTTTAATAGATTTCAAAAGTCAAATAGGGTAAAGGGTTGTGAATATTTGACAAAATTATATGAGTATTAAAGTCTAGAAAATAGACAAGAGCTAACCAGATCTAACAAGCAAAAGAAAATTTAAAAGATTTTACAAGTCCCAGTAAAATCTTATCAACTTGTTTCTCTTAAAATCTGCCTAAAACATGTGGATTTTCTCATGTAATCTTGTGAAATCCGATGGAGGATGGAAACATATGTATTCTCATAAAACCTTGTAGAATCTTATTAAATCTTGTCATAAATTCTTTTAAAAACTTTTAAAAACTCATGATGTTTGACGAGTTTTGAATATATTTCCAACATTGAAAGTTCATGAGATTTCACCCGAAAGTGGTGTTTCATAAACCGCATGAAATACCGACCAGAACTCGTGAACTTTCATCAGTTTTTTTACGAGTTTTGCCGCGGTATTTTTGGCAGGCTTTATTAAAGGCAGGCACAAACAAGTCAATATTAGTATTAGACATTTTAAGTTGGTACGAGGTGCCCAGCGGTATACGTGAAATTTTCCGGCTCGGATGTTTCTGTCTTTTACATTTTATTACCACGTATTGCTATATTGCTTTCTTTGTCCGTCGGCAAAACTCGCTGTGTATACTACTTAGCAACATGTTGCAGACGCTATACTACTTAGGTTAGCGTCATGTCTGAACGTTATACATGCTAAAGACGTGACCTTGACGAAAAAGTTTAACGATAGACCGCAGAGATTGGACTTTGATATCTGTATTCGAGCGGAAGACTTCCGCTTTTGTACATGAAAGGAGAGAATATTTCACATTAGCAACATGTTGCAGACGCTATACTACTTAGGTTAGCGTCATGTCTGAACGTTATACATGCTAAAGACGTGACCTTGACGAAAAAGTTCAACGATAGACCGCAGAGATTGGACTTTGATATCTGTATTCGAGCGGAAGACTTCCGCTTTTGTACATGAAAGGAGATAATATTTCACGTTAGCAACATGTTGCAGACGCTATACTACTTAGGTTAGCGTCATGTCTGAACGTTATACATGCTAAAGACGTGACCTTGACGAAAAAGTTCAACGATAGACCGCAGAGATTGGACTTTGATATCTGTATTCGAGCGGAAGACTTCCGCTTTTGTACATGAAAGGAGATAATATTTCACGTTAGCAACATGTTGCAGACGCTATACTACTTAGGTTAGCGTCATGTCTGAACGTTATACATGCTAAAGACGTGACCTTGACGAAAAAGTTTAACGATAGACCGCAGAGATTGGACTTTGATATCTGTATTCGAGCGGAAGACTTCCGCTTTTGTACATGAAAGGAGAGAATATTTCACATTAGCAACATGTTGCAGACGCTATACTACTTAGGTTAGCGTCATGTCTGAACGTTATACATGCTAAAGACGTGACCTTGACGAAAAAGTTCAACGATAGACCGCAGAGATTGGACTTTGATATCTGTATTCGAGCGGAAGACTTCCGCTTTTGTACATGAAAGGAGATAATATTTCACGTTAGCAACATGTTGCAGACGCTATACTACTTAGGTTAGCGTCATGTCTGAACGTTATACATGCTAAAGACGTGACCTTGACGAAAAAGTTCAACGATAGACCGCAGAGATTGGACTTTGATATCTGTATTCGAGCGGAAGACTTCCGCTTTTGTACATGAAAGGAGATAATATTTCACGTTAGCAACATGTTGCAGACGCTATACTACTTAGGTTAGCGTCATGTCTGAACGTTATACATGCTAAAGACGTGACCTTGACAAAAAAGTTCAACGATAGACCGCAGAGATTGGACTTTGATATCTGTATTCGAGCGGAAGACTTCCGCTTTTGTACATAGAAGGAGATAATATTTCACGCTAGCAACATGTTGCAGACGCTATACTACTTAGGTTAGCGTCATGTCTGAACGATATACATGCTAAAGACGTGACCTTGATGAAAAAGTTCAACGATAGACCGCAGAGATTGGACTTTGATATCTGTATTCGAGCGGAAGACTTTCGCTTTTGTACATGAACCATCGGAGCAACTTAAAGTGACTATCATTAAAAAAGCTCTGGATGGATAGCCCCAACATAGGTTTTCGATAGCCCCAGCAGCAAAGAGCGCCGCGCCGCCGTAACGCCGTCCCAGAAAAGATATGTAAGTGCCTAAAAGTCAGTCTATAACGTCCGATTAGTCCCTATTAAAGGTAGGCACAAACATTAAGCTCTTGATAGCCCAAACGTAGGTTTTGGATAGCCCCAGCAACCAAGAAGAGCGCCGTGCCGACCCATAACAGATGAGTAATCGTAAAGCCATGATGGTAATTTAAGGCTTAATATATTTTAGCATAATTTCGGCGTTCAAAAAAAGTACCGCCAAAACATTTTTTCTCTCTTAAAATGAAAAAAATTTAGAGAGAAAGGGCAGAATTTTAAAGGTATATAGAGAGATAATATAGTGAAGTGCAAACAATAGGGAGTTTTTGGACCGCATACAAAAATAACAACCTTTGTGGTTATCGTTATTTGATAAGCCGTCAAGAATAAAGTTATTTCCGTTTATTTTCTTAACTATTTCTACGCTTACCCATAAAACAATGCATTCTGCATCTTTCTTAATCAAAAAGTAGCAATTCGAAGCTTTTTTTTGTGCAAAATTCGTCAACTACATAAACGCTTTGACGTGGATTGACAGAAGTAAATATAAACAAAATAAAGATAACATCAGAAATAACGTAATTTTGGCGGTAATAAGCACGCCTGGTGGTTATTAACAACGATTTTTGAAGTTATCTTTATTTTGTTTATATTTACCTGTCAATTCACGTCAAAGTATTTGTGTTTTTGGCGAATTTTGCGAAAAGAAAGCTCAAAATTGTTACTTTTTAATTAGGGAAGATGCAGAATACATTGATTTATGGGTAAGCATATATAGAATTAGGAAAATAAACCGAAATCACTTTATTCTTGACGCCTTGTGAAATAACGATAATCACAAGTTTTTATTTTATAATGCTGTCCAAAAACTCCCTAATATTTAAGGTTGTAAGTTGTTAAGGCAATTTTTTACTAAAAATTTATGTTATGTCATTTGTCTGTCATCTTGAGGGGTGTCGTGTATATGATTTTATTTTGCCATTTTTATACAAAAAACAGCAAAAATTGTAGTTTTTCAAAGCCTAAAGTCACTTTTAGTATCATAGTATAATAGGACACGTTTTTTCGTAAATTTAAAGACTGTAAAGAACTTTTATTGACAGAAATTAATACCACCTTATGTCTTACATACTTTACGCTTTGAACAATTACAATTTTTGCGGTTTTTTGGATGACAGATGACAAAACAGAAATTTTTATTAAACAAATGCCTTAAATTATTTCCATCTTTCTCTAAAATAATTTTTTTTATACATTCATCAAAAACATGATTTTAGTAACTGTCTGCAGATAACTAAAGCGTGGTTTTTTACTTTTTTTTATACCTTCATCAAAAACATGATTTTAGTAACTGTCTGCAGATAGCTGAAGCATGGCTTTTTTGGTTACCGATGCAAAAAAACTTTTTTTTATCACGGTTGCAAAAAGATTTCTGTCTATTTTTGACCCAAAATTAACGAGAAATAGCGGAATATAGTAATATTGAAAAAATCTAATTATTCTTGCCTAAAAATTACGCCATTTCCGCCAGTTTTCACCAAGTATTTACGAAAAAAATCATTTAAAAACATCGTCAAAATATCAAACGGTCAAAGATTAAAATGTCGCAAGAATTAACGTCACCGAGTAGAAAAAGCACATCGCTATGGAAACCATTGTTAATTCATTTACCAGCCGCCTTGATTTATAGTGTAAAGATGGTGTGTTGCGAAAAGTGCTCTTCGTTTGAGATTTTTAAAAGTATTTTCCTATTTTTCTTGGATTTTTAAAAAAAAAATAGTGTTAACAACTTGCGGCTAAACTGTGCCTTTTTTACTCGGGTTTTTAAATACCTCGCTGCGCTCGTTATTTAAACCAACGCTTGTAAAAAAGCACTATTTTAGCCAGTAGTTGTTAAAACTACTATTTTTGATCACGGGTGCAAAAAAAGATTTCTGTCCGTTTTTTACCCAAAGTTAAAGAGAAATAACGGAAAATAGTAATATTGAAAAAATCTAATTATTCTTGCATAAGAATTAAGCAATTTCCGCCAGTTTGAACGTCACCGAGTAAAAAGACACATCGCTATGGAAACGATTGTTATTTCATTTACCAGCCGCCTTGATTTATAGTATAAATATGGTGTGTTGCGAGAAGTTCTCTTCGTACGAGATTTTTAAAAGTATTTTCCTGTTTTTCTTGAATTTTTTGATAAAAGTATTTAAAAAAATAGTGTTAACAACTAGCGGCTAAACTGTGCTTTTTTTACTCGCGTTTTTAAATACCTCGCTGCGCTCGTTAAAAAAGAACTATTTTAGCCACTAATTGTTAAAGCTACTATTTGATAACCTGCTGTCTCTCTGCAACAACCTTAAATATTTTTCATTTTAACAGAGAAAAAATGTTTTTGGCAGTACCTTCCTTGAACGTTTAAAAAACAGCTTGCAAAATATGATTGTTTTATTCTACAAGTCGAAAGTTTTGAAAGAAAGCTTTACCCTGGTAAAATTTTCCCCTCGAATCTCATAGAAAATATGATAGAAATTTTGTAGAATATTTTATCGGGTTTTAGGTTGGTTTTTGTAACATTTTCTATGATATTAGAGGAGATTTTATCAGGTCTATGGGCAGTGATTTTAATGGGTTTTGAAGAAGTTTCTATGGGCACATGTGGGATCGGTTTAAATAAATAAGTAAATAAATAAATAAATAAATAATGTCTTTATTTAACAAGCCTTTTAGTACAAAATAAAATATAAAGTAAAACAGATGAAGAGCCTGAAAAAATGGCGAGGTGTCGCTTCTAGAGCGTTTTTCAACCTAACCGTAAAAACTATAACTAAAAAAAACATAAAAAAATGAATGACTAAAAACCATAAAAAATGAAAAATCAAAGCATTATGTATGTGAAAGTGTTGTTATAGGAAATACGTCGCTTGGGCTATAGTTAGCTCCTTTATGCGTTTTTTAAAATTTATTATATTATAATTAAGAAAATTCCTAGGTACTTTGTTATAAATTTTTGGTGCGTTATATGAAAACGAGCGTTGGAAAGTTGATGATCGGTAACGAGGCATGATCAAGGTCCTAGCATTTCTTGTTGTATGGTGTCTATTACCAAAAGAAGAAAGTTTGTTATATAAATATCTAGGATATTTGAGGAGATTATATCAGTATTGTGATTCTAGAAGATCCTATGGGGAATGATTTTGGAGAAGTTGATGATATGAGTTCTTCTGGGATCGGTTTCTAGGATATTTGAGGAGATTCTATTAGTATCATGATTCTAGAAGATCCTATGAGCAAGAAGATTTTATCGGGTTTTGGGTCGGTTTTTGCAACATTTTCTATGATATAGGAGCAGATTCTGTCGGCTCTACGAGCAGTAATTTTGATGGTTTTTGAAGAAGTTTCTATAAGTACTTATTGGGATCAGTTTGTAGGATACTAGAAGAGATTTTATATATTTATATTATTATGTATATTTTTAGATTTTCGGTGGGTTTTTGAAACAAATTCAAGGATATATCTGAGAAAATTCTATCAGTAACGTGATTATGGACAATAGTATTATTTTGTAGAATATTAAATGGTACTATCAATATCATACTTCCAGATTATCTAATGGGCCAAAGGATTTTATTCGGGTTTTGGGTCGGTTTTTGCAACAATTTCCAGCAGATTGGATGACCTTAAATTACTGCTAGGGACAAAATTTCCTTATGTTAGTTTGGTTGGTCTTTCCTTAAAATCTGACCAAAAGAATATAGGCAAAGGGATTAACGTATATCTCAAGACTTAAAAGTCGTAATTTCATAGTAATGAGAATTTTCAGACCATGCAGTAATATACCTGCTTCTTAAATTAGCTCACAAAATGATTTGCTTGTCTTATAAAAAGTCCTTAATACCTACCATTCCTGTCAAATCATAAAATATTCTCCAAACGCGCGCATTACGATACTGATAGAATCTCCTCAAATATTCTAGAAACCGATCCAACAAGAACTCATAGAAACTTCTCGAAAATCATTGCTGATAGGAACCCCTACAATCGCGATGCTGGATAGAATCTCATCAAATATTCTATAAACCGATCTTACAAGATCTCATTAAATATTCTAAAAACCGATTCAACAAGAACCCACAAAATCATTGCGCTTATATATGATCTTCTGGAATTACGATACTGACAGAATCTCATCAAATATTCTAGAAACCGATCCCACAAGAACTCATAGAAACCTCTCCAAAATCATTGCTGATAGGAATCGCGATACTGGGTAGAATCTCATCAAATATCCTGAAAACCTATCCCACAAGAACCCATAGAAACTTCTCCAAAATCATAGCTCATATAGGATCTTCTGTAATCACTATACTGATAGAATCTCCTCAAATATTCTAGAAACCGATCCCACAAGAACCCATAGAAACTTCTCCAAAATCACGATACTGATAGAATCTCCTCAAACATCCTCAATACCTCATTCTCATCAAATCTCCTTTAAAACTGTGTATTTGTTCCTTGATAAAATCTTCTTCAAACAAATACCCTTATACAAACTGATAAAATATCCTAGACTTCTGTCTTATAAAACATCCTTGATTCTCATAAAAGTAATTAGGGTCTTATCCAATCTTATAAATTATTCTAAAACTATATATTCCCTATATAATCTTCTCTGTTTCTAAAAGATTATAAAATATTATCGAAAAAAATATTGGCCTTCTCATTGGATCTTATAGAACTTATAAAAACAGGATAAAAACTTCTCCGGTCTGGATGAGATTCGAGGGGAAAATTTTACCAGGGTAAACTGTAAGCAAAATCATGGCATAACAATGTGAAAAACATAGTAAAAATTGCTTAAACTAAATCGTTAACCCTTAAATTATGCTAAAATATTTTAAGCCTTAAATTACCATCATGGCTTTACCAAGAGGCGAACGAAAAGTTTAATTATAAAATTACTTACCGATCGTTTGGACTTCTGATAAAGAACGGCCTTGTGAAGGGTACACCATGCGGTCTATTTAAATTGAATTTATTTCTTTGCATCACTTTGAAAATTCAACACGTTTGTTAACATATTTCCAAAGATTTTTGATTCATGTAAACAATTTTAAAATTTTTGGCATGTAACTGACATATTTTTATAATTCAAAAACCTGTCATACAAACACAATCATGTAAGTGACATTTACAGAAAATGCAGTGGCGGTCCCAGCCATTTGAAAAGGGGGGGGGCGGTTTCGATCCGAAAAAAAAATAGAATAAAAGCGTAGCTTTTATGAGGAACATATCAATATATGCAAACAAAACTTAGTACCCACATAGCACATTGCAAAATAACGTTATTTAGATAGAGAAAATGACGCTTAATAGGTGACGTTCTAACGTTTTTTTCTCAAAATCACATGTTTTCACGTGAAAAACACGTTATTTGAGAAAAAAACGTTAGAACGTCACCTATTAAACGGATTTTCTCTATCTTAATGACGTTATTTTGCAATGTGCTAAGTGGGTAAGTACAAGCGAGGATTTGGTCTCAAATCTAGGAAGGATACTCAGATTTGAAGTCGTTTATTTCATAATTTTTTATTTTAAAAAATGTTTTTGAGAAAAATTACATTAAAACTGTAATTTTTGAGTCGAAATAAACTAAAATCGTAAATATCAACGGTATTATAGCGCCGCAGGCGAAAATTTTTAAAAAATTGCTCTAAAAAATGCGTTTTTTGATTTGAAATTATACTAAAATTGTAAATATATCAATGGTTTCAAAGCGCAGCAGGCGAAAATTTCTAAGAAAATGACACTACAAATGCCATTTTTAACACAAAATTAAACTAATACCGGAAATATCAAAGCTGTTATAGTGCCGCAATTTATGCCCTACTTTTGATTTTCTAAATGTTTTCATAAAAAATTTAAAGCCAAGCTAGAGGGGGGGGATAACTATGTATAATTTTTTCAGTTATAAAAAACATAGATAACAAACAAACCACAAACAAAACCTAATAACTAAATACTTTTTTTTTGAGGCCTAAAAAGCTTTTTGTTGAAACATTACCTTTTATGTCGCATATATCAAACATAAGATGCCCATCTCAAAAAAAAAAAAATATATTTCTAGTTTTTTGGGCAAACCGGTCAATGACTCGCTCAATGTCATTTTCAATATGTCTTTTGATGAAATTAACTCTGTGTTTCGGACTTCCATTGTCTATATTTTATTTATACACGACGTTTCGATCAGTACAATCTCTGATCGTCTTCAGGTGCAAACTACAATCAATTCCTAAGGCTACGTGCTTATATACTGTGAGAAATCACTCAACCTTGAAGTTTAAGAAGTTGGCTCCGCCCAAGGAGGGGCTTCCAAATATTTGGGATTTCAACACTTGGTTTACTGAAAATACCCTGATTCTGCCCAATAAAGGCAGCTTCAAGGAATTTTCGCTTCTTCCAGAAGACGATCAGAGATTGTACTGATCGAAACGTCGTGTATAAATAAAACATATAGACAATGGAAGTCCGAAACACAGAGTTAATTTCAAACACATCATTGTCTCAAACTTTCAAACAAATGTCTGTTGATATGCAGCAACGCTAAGCCCGGCAGACGAATGTCCGTCATAGTGTTTTTAAGTACTTATGTTTTCAATCTTCTGAGGCATGAGAAGCTTCTTTCTGACGAGGCATTACTTACTGGCAAACATCCAAGAATGTTCTAATCAACGAAAAAATATTGCCACACTTGTTCATTGCCTCGAAAACGTTATCAGGTATGTTTTGATTTAAACTTTTGCCTACTTCTGACCAATATTGTTTCCAAATACTGACTTCTCCCAATAAAAGTTAAAGAAATTGTTTTTTGGATTAATAAAACAGTTTATAGTATTTAGAAACGACTTTAGTTAATTTTGCCTTGATTTTGACTTTATGTTAAACTTGGTATGAATATGTTCAGGTAAAAAATTCTTTTTATGTCCAAATTCATTTTGTCTAAAACTTGTTTATAAATAGAAACTCTATAATACTGTTCTGTATTTTCAATGGTTTTCGCGGTAAGTTCGTCATGCGTTTGTATATTCTTGGTCTGACGGATTGAAGGTCAAACTGTCCCAAAATATTGTGGAGGAATTCTAGAATGTTTTTAAAGAAACTTTCTGTAATTCCTCGTTTCTTCTTCTTCAGGGTTATTACCATCAGCATCTTTGTTGTGGTTGTCTACTTTTTTCTAGAGCAAAGGGGGGGGGCGATCGCCCCCCCCTGGGACCGTCACTGAGAAAATAACATATTTTCATAATTCAAAAATCTCTCATTCACAATGGGCGAGTTTGTAAATTCACCGATGAGCTCACCGATGAAAACAATCGAGTTTGTAAATTCATCTTTGATTCTTGGTGATATTCATCCGGTTCTTAAATTACAAGAATGATTCCACCAATTCACCAATTGATGACATCGACGCTCATCGACTCTGAGGCTCGGTGAGCCTAGAGGCTCTTTATCCATTTGACAGATATTATTTTACCAGAGGTGGGCAACCCATATTGCCCTCTCTTTCTAGTTTTTTTTCATATTTGCATGTAAAAGCGATTTTATGAAATGGACTGATGTTTTCTTGTCTCTTTTTATAATTTACCCAGACAGTTTTTGAAAGATTGATTTTTTTTTTGGTTAGTAAAATATGTCAAGTTTTGACAAAAAAGAACAAAAACAAACAGTGAATCGGAACAATACAAATTCGTCGAGGCACGTGTTTTTACAGTTTTTGTTACGGCAAAATTCCATTTTTAAACCGGACGTTTCTTAATCAAAATGTGGCAGTGACAAAATTATTTATTGTCAGGGGTTGCCAACCATAGAGAAAGTAATTGCTGGCGCATAATAAAATTCATATATTCTTTTGGTTAATTTTTGACAGACACTTATATAATAATAAAAAGATATGAAAAACTTAACTGGCGCAGTTTTTTCATACTTTTTAGTGTTAAAAAAGTAATGCATTCGCGAAAGGTTTTAGCTCTATACAAACCTTAACCAACCTTGTACGGTTCTATGCAGCTAAAAAACTTCCTTTAGCTTACAAAAAGCTTTTTGGACCCTTTAAAAATCTAAAATAGGAGGAGGGGGTAAAGGTAACAACATTTTATTATGTTATTTTCTTTTATTAATTGGGAAAAAATTGCAGTATAAAAGTCTAACAGATTTTATAAATGTTTTAACCTATTTTTTGTTGTATTTTAACCTATTATCTTCTTGCCCAACTCTGTATAAATCATCACAATATTTTCTTCAGGGATTTGGTGCGCAAAAATCTGAACTCCAATTTTCGGCAATCTTCAAATAGTCCCATGCACTCTAGCTTTAATGGTAGTGATCCAGCCTGATTTGAATAGCATTTTAGACTTTACAAAAAGTTGTTAATCCAGCTAATCCCATAAACTTGCGCGATTTCCAACCAAAACTGATTTTTAAAATCTAAAAAAACCGCTTGCCAGGCTGGACAGACTTTGACAAGCGGTGGCAAAAACTGGCAGGTACTAAATTAAAATTGTGTGAAATATATTTTGACATTGAAAAATGTTCTGTCTTTCTTTTTTGATCATATAGGAAGAGATGGACGGGGCAAGGTAGGTGTTTACTTAATACAAGCATTACTTTCACTCTCCGCCGCAATGCGCTACAGGAACATAGTTCCTGCGCGGCCCTATCATTCTGTTAGTCTCCGTAAGTTATTACGTTGTCTCTGTTGCCAACTATCATTTCCAACACACAATTTGTTTTTAAACATTTCCCTAGCAACTGTCAAATCCAGTTGCTCACCTCTGGTAAAACAATAACTGTCAAAAATCGTATACAGGGCCTCTAGGCAACACCGTTCTTAACTAAAAAGCCTGTTAACTCCTTTCGCCTCAGTGCCCTTTAGCCTATTGTGGCTGCCATTTTTATAACCAAATTGACAAGTAAAACATGGATTTTCTGTCAGTTTGGTGTCAATATGGCACCGATCATAGGCTAAAGGATACTAAAACGAAAATGAGTTAACTGGCTTTTTAGTTGAGAACGGTGTTGCTCTAGGTGAGCCTCACGATGAATGTCATTAACGTCATTTAGTCAGCTGTTTTTTGTTGTTATTTAGTTTTCAAATTTTTTGTAAGATTGCCGCAGACTAATCATTATTAAAAACAACATAAAAAATTTTGATAAGAAGTCGCGTTAAATTAAAACTATTTGAAAGACAGTTTTCGAGGACTAATGCTGGTTTTATACAGCAAAATAAAATAATATAATAATAAGAACGGCCAATAAAAAAACCATATTTGTGATCCCATGATCACGTTTGACCAATTGCAGGTCTTATTCTTATTTCTTGTTTTATTTTATTTGCTGTATAAATCCAGAATAAGGAGATAAATCTTCACTTTGGACTGGTATAAGATGGACATAAGTATTATTCTCGCTACATCCTCCGTCTTTATTGTAATACATGGGATTTTTTCGAAAAATCCAAAATTTCTCAATTGGAAAAAAATCTAGATCATATTAACGTCATATTTCATCTGTCAAAAAGCCGATGACATCGGTGAAATAAATCTGATGTATTTACATACTTAAAATTGTAGTATTAAATTTTAACAGGAGTGTTTTGTTCCTTCGATAATAGCGAACTGTAACTTACAAATTTTTGGGGTTCATGCAAGTCAAAACACGCGAAATCGTTTTACTACTTTTATTAAACGAAACGCAGAAATACAACAAATATTTTTACTCGCGATCTCTTAGGTACAACGTAACCTTATCTTCTCTTTTTGCCTTTAAACACGGCGCCAAGTGATGCTTCTCGAAAACTTCTGGAACATTTGGCTGCCTTGTGATTGGCTGTGGTAATATTCTAGAGCCAATACTGCGTTTCGAGAACGAAGATGTTCGTTAGAAATTTAAACTGATACACTGAACAAATTAGAGTACCGACGTTTATTAGAGTATCTACTATTTACATAACAAGGAGATTTGCAATTTTAAATGTATTGCCCAGTATTTTATAGCACTTGAAGCTTGCCCGAGAAAAGGTTCCCACCTATGCGTGCCCAACCTGGGGCTGGAATCTTGACCCAGAGTGAATCATAAGTCATTGACCAGACCGCGGTTATTCGTTTGGTCAATACCCTCTCCACATAGGCCGATCAGCTCTTATCGTTTTAGTGTCCTTTTCTCCACCTTCGCCGCGATTTTCACAGAAAACTTTTGAGTGAAAATGGCTGCGAAGGTGGAGAAAAGGACACTAAATCGGTATGAGTTGATCGGCCTATCTGGAGAGGGTATTGGTTTGGTCATTGATTTTGAAGTTAGGCTATGACGTAGTTCACAATAACCGTAATCCAACGGACCGTACGCTTGGATGGTACGGTCAAAGTGACTGGTTGGAAAATTTTAATTACGGCGCCAAAGGCAAGAATTTTCGGCTTAGGAACCACCCTTAAGTTTAACGGTAACACAGTGAAGTCTATATAAATGGAGCGCAGCCCTATAATCCCGTAGCCGCAGATAATGTTTCAAACAAAACCTTGAATCACCTTTAAATCTGATATCCAAACAACAAACATAACTCACCTTCAGATCAAGATTCTCATCGAAGTTTGTGCATGAGGCAAAGGACTAATAAAATAAATTTAAAAATCGCTATTTGAAAATATACCTAACCTCTCCAAAACTACTGACCGGAACCATAACTCACCTCCCGAGCACGGTCATTTTTAGTCAAGATCAAAAGTAAAACAGCTGATCAATAACGTCACAATTTCCCCTATTTTGGTTCAAACCGGTGTCGCTTAGATGCCTTGGTCTTGACCAAATATGACCGGTCATTATTGGTTAATGGCTAATAAATCACTCTGTAATAATTCTTAAACCGGCGTTCGCCGATCACATTCACCCAAAAACCGTGGGAACTTGATCGCTTGGCCTGCGGCAGGCGAACAGCTTCATTTCGAGAGACGTATGCGTACACTATTTTTTCATAATTTTGTTTTTCTTCAACGAGAAGTGTTCACTTCCCAGCAGTGAACGTTCGTGTCATGTACACTTGATTTCAAAAAAAAGTCATACATGCATTTTTTCCTATGCCACAAAATTTAGCTTTCCATTAGTGTATACTATTATAAGACACCACCAGCTTAGTATGCCTGACAGCTTAAAATTCAGTGTGACATCCTTAAAAATGCCACAGATATCAACATTTACAAAAGTTAAAATTATCACTCGAGTTATAGAAGACGGCTGGTCTATAAGAAGAGCGGCCACCCATTTTGGAGTTGATAAAATAACGATAATGCGATGGAAAAAGCGCTGGATTGAAAATAATTCTACGGATAGGAAACATGGATCAGGACGACCAAAGGTAAGTTCTGAAATGCAAGATGAGAGACTTATTGACCATCTCAGACAAAATCCTTTTTTAACGTCGGTTGAAGCAGCTAACATTATTTCCGGGTTTTTAGCAACAGTAAATAGAAGAGTAACGAAATCAGAAGTCTCTTGTCGAGTTGCTGCAAAGAAGACTTTTCTAACAGAACAACAAAAACAGGCCGGAGTGATTTTTGCACGTTATGCTGCCATCTGTACAGGCTTTACATGAAAATAATGACTTCGTTTATCAGCAGGACAACTGTCCAGTACACACGGCTAATGTTATTCGCCAATGGTTTCAGAATAATAATATAGAAACACTTCCTTGACCAGCCAAGAGCCCTGACCTTAACCCAATGGAAAATATATGGGGTCGAATCGTTAAAATAATATACCAAAGGAATTGGAGACCACGAAATGCTGAAGAGTTAAGTGATGCTATTTATCGCGCATTGGATCAGCTCTCAGAAGACCATCAGTATTTTCAAAATTTAACCTTTTCAATGCCCAGACGTTTGCAGCTTGTAATAGAGAAAAATGGTGATCCTATTCAATACTAAATTATTTATTTTAGTTATTTTTTAAGTTAAAATAATTAGTATTAAATTTACCATCGTTTTTGTCCTAATACAAGTTTCCTATTCGTCGAAATGTTTTCAATCCAGCGCTGTTTTCATCGCATTATTGTTATTTTATCAACTCCAAAATGGGTTACCGCCCTCTTTATAGAACAGCCTTCGTCCGTTACTCGAGTGATAATTTGATATTGTTCAATAAAGACTTTACTAAAACATTATTTTTGCTGGTTTTTTAGTATTCTGCAAAATTTAATATAAAAATAAGGTTGCCTTTAATTTAAGTAAAAAAATTGTTTCAGTTTTAGAGACCTTTTTTAAACAATATGACAAATTGTCGTACTTTTGAAGTTTTTAGGCATTTTAGTTGGTAGTCCGTATATATTATACACTTTTAGAATGCTAGTTACATAAAAAATGGCAATTTTTTGATGTTCACCCAAATCCAAATTCACGTGGTGCATTTTTTTGAAGCAGGGTTAGCATATGAAAGAACCGGGTGTAACATCAATGATGTTTTTTAAATACAGGGTGTTATATTTAAAACTACAACAGAAAACCCTGTATAAAATGCCGCGTGAACACCGAAAAATCCAGTGGCGTAGTAATAGACTAGTTTCTTTAAAAATCATCACAAAAAATGCTTTTTAAAATTTATTTTTTTAACGAATTTTTACACTGATATGGTGATATAAATATACATCTAATGTGTGCGCTACAACAATTGCAAAAAAGTTATAAAAGTTGAGATGAACTAACAAAAAATAAGTAACCAAAATCTCAGAATATTGTTTAACCTGTTAAAGATATGAGCACCCTAAATCGTTCCTTGAGAAAACGACTATGAATACGGCCATAAAAAGTAATAGTACAAGCGTTCGCAGTCAAAATTATGATGGATAGGTAATCCTCGCCATTTTTTGATAAGATGTGCATTTTCTCGTCCTTAATACGAAATGGACAATCCTGTACCTCAAAATTGAGGATAAGGACTCGGCACACCAATCCAAAGGTGAGCACATTTTCACATATATGATGTAGTAGTACCCCCAGAACAAAAATCAATTGGTTTGCCGGACCTCATTCATGGATAAGGGCATTTTTTGAGTGGTGTGCCGAACCCTTATCCATGAATAAGGTCCGGCACACCAGGTCATTTTTTGTCTGGGGGTACTACTACATCATATATGTGAAAATGGGGGGGGGTTACCCTATCCCTTCTAAAATTGTCCACCTTTAGATTGGTGTGCCGAGCCCTTATCCACAATTTTGAGGTACAGGATTGTCCATTTCGTATTCAGGACGAGAACATGCACATATTATCAAAAAATGGCTAGGGTTACCTATCCATCATATTTTATACCTTGAACTCTTGCTCTACAATAAATGTAACACAAATAACACCTAGGGTATTTTTGGTCAGTATATTTAACGTCGAATATATCGATATAGTTGTAGTTATATTTATTTTTAATGACCATAATGAAATGTTCGCGAAATAGTTTTGGCTCAGTCTACTTTATTTTGTATTAATTGACGTTAAATATAACCTAACTTTTTTTGTTATAGAGTTCTATTTTTATTGTTTTTGTTCTGCCTGATAAATGGGATTTTAAAAAATACTGCTAAAAAATAGCAATAACCATACAATTCCGTGTTTCGGACTTCCATTGCAAACTAGTAGTTTGCACCTGAAGACGATCAGAGATTGTACTGATCGAAATGTAGTGTATAAATAAAGTATAGACAATGGAAGTCCGAAACACAGAGTTAATTTCAAACACATCATTGTCTCAAACTTTCAAAATAACCATACAGTTATGGTTAATAACTACAAATGCGAAGTCGCAGAAATAACTAGAGTCAAAAACACTGACCAAAAAGACCCTAATGTGACCCTTGATGAGTGAAAGACATATAACTGTGGTGTAAAATGTCATTAACAAGTTAAAAAATTACTCTGAATACGCCTATAACAACAAATACAACACCATACAATATATCTCATAAAGTAAAACAACTAAACAACAATAATCTTTAAAGCTCTCACAACATTAAAACTTATTCTAATTTAAAACATGTACCTAGGTCTTAATAAAAAGGGTAAAAATATGTTTGTAGTTACATATAATAACGTTCGTAGATTCGTAAAAAACAATTTTTAAAAATGGTCATTTTTAGGTCGAACATTTGGCACTAAAAATGTCAAATTTTTCAGTCTAGAAGGTCTGGAGAGAATAACCTGGTGTAACAAAAGTTTTGGGAAAAAGTTTTAAAGAAAAAGTGTCCAATTTACTTTTATTTAATATACAAATAGTTTATTAGCAATAAATACAACTGAAAATATATTTACAAGTGACAGATTTTGACATCTGTCAATGCCTGTCAAAATGACAGCACCCATTTTCTTAGTTTTTGATATTTTAAATTGAAAGTGACAGCTGTGGGCACATGTCATTTGTTTCATTTAAAAAAAGTGTTCAATTTAGCTTTTTTTTAATTTAAAACAGTTTATTAATAACCAATACAAGTAACAATCAATTTATAAGTGACATTTTTTGAACGCTGTCAAATCCTGAAAATAGGATAAAGGCGCTTTTTTAAAATTTTAACAAACAACTTTTACACTTCACTGTCACTGTACTATAAATTGGACAACTTATTTAGTTAAAACAAATGGCAGGTCCCCACAGCTGCCATACTTTTTTTCAATTTTTGTATTCAGGGATATCACGAAAGTAAAAAAGGTAACATGACATTTCACAAAATATCAAAAACTAAAAAAAGGAGGCTGCAATTTTGACAGGCATTGACAGATGTCCAAATCTGTCACTTGTAAATAGATTTTCACTTGTATTGCCAATAAACCAAACCGCTTAAAAATCTTAGACCGTGGTATGGTGTTAGTGCTACGGCACTTTTCCGAAAAGCAGCGGACGACGTTCGAAGGGAGCAAGGCATTTGAAGAAGAAGGTGTTGTTTTGACGCAACTTTTATCTTGCTTTTTGATTCGTGTCATCTTCAACCAAGTACATTTATGTGAGAAAAGTGTGCTCCTCTCCATAGCCACACTTTGAACAGTGTTTTTCTGACACGCTTTTTCTTGTAACTTCTGTCTTATCAGCACAAAACCAACGATTTTTGCAGGCCAGGCTTGAATAGTTTTTCCTCGAATGTGGATTAAATGGAGGACGACAAGACGTTGAGACATGTACGATGTCGGTCAAGTTGTTTCAGAAAATGCTCGTCCAAGGAATTTTAAGATTTTACTTATTTCAAAAATTATTATTTGTTTGGTAAAAAATTCTTAGTGCCCTAAATTATTTCAAAATGTATTCTTGAAAAATTATCAAAATTACAAAAATATCTTCCAAAAAAAAGTCACTAATTATAATTAATTATGCAATGAAAAACAAAAAAAAAATATAAAAATAAACTATTTTTGGTCATTTTTTTAAAAGAATTTTATTTTGAAAAAAATCAGGTCTTAAAGGAGATAACGCAAATATATTTTCCCAAAACTTTCGTTACATAGGTTACATAGGGAGTCCATTCAACAATGCAGCCATAACGGCACTGGAATTAAAAACGTTGAATGGACAAGACTTAGATTTACAGTCGATAATGGTCACCCTGCTACATGATATGTTGTAATTAATTACTACGGTTTCGTATGCGACTGAATCTGTTTTCAAAACAATCAATTTTTGTGTTTTCATGAATTTGCCTTGAAAATCCGATGGGCTTGTTTATTCTGTGAACTTCGTCTAAGAAAATCAATCAATTTATTGTAAAAATGGTGTAAGTGAATTTAGTGTTTTAATTTTTTGAATGGTTTTTCTGTCTTCTGTATAAACTACTATTCTTACACTAGAATACAAAACAAAACTATTCAGCGAAAATAAAAAAGTTCAGTTGAATCCTGGGCCTCTCTCTTTTCTCACGGTGCGATTGCGATGCGATTTTCCGTTTGCAGCATGTCGAATCGCAGAAAGCTTTCACACACTGGGATAAAATTTCTGTTCCAACGATAGAACGTTGTGCTGTGTTGTCTTTGCTCAGTTGATTTTTGCAGGTAGAGGAGTGTAGTTGACAAAGACGAAGGAGTTTTACACGTTTTATGGTGCCCTTATTGGTATAGATAGCAGGTGATATTTATTTTAATTGTATGAAGGCTTGACAAACAAAATTAACTTTTCGGATTTTTTTTTGTTTAAATGATTACATTAGATTTTTTAATACATATAGAGTCTCCATATGCAAAACAGTAATGTTCAGATTACATCCATTCTGAATATTCAGTGAGTAATAAAAATATGGACCGTTGGGATTCACAGGATGTCTTTTGGACATTCCGAATGTTCCAAGAATATTTCACTCAATATACCAATATTCTTGCTATGTGGGTAAAAGAAGACAATCTTTTCAATACATATACAGGGTGTCCCAAAAGTCCGAGTCCACCCAAATATCTTCTGAACTATTAGATGTAACTAAACTATAACATCAAAAGATCTATTTTTTTAAGGGGCGGTTGTGCCGCCCCTGTCTTGGGGGGCGGCATACGGGCGGCCATCATGAAAATTAAATGGAAACCACTATCGAGTGATAGCTTGTTTTGAAGGCCTTTGAAAAAACAAAATGTTGATGTAACTGTCACTTGTCTATGTCAAACGTGTCAAAAGTTATGCACTGTCAAACTTCTTTTTCACAATTTTTGACAAATTTCGAAAATTTGTGTTAGCCAATGAAAACCCATTCGAGTGATACCTTATTCAAAAGGTTTTTTCCAAACTAACATTTTGCTGTAACTGTCACTTGTCTATGTCAAAGGCGTCAAAATCTATCGTCTATGAAACTCATTGGTTTTGACAAATTTCACAAGTTTGTCAAATCCTATCGAGTGATACCTTGTTCGAAAGGTCTTTTGAAGAGTAACATCTGTCAAAAGCTTTGCACTGTCAAACTATTTTTTCTCAAGTTTTTGGAACCCTAGATATTATTGAGTGATACCTTGTTTGAAATGTCTTTTCAAGACTTACATTTTGATAGGTATAACAGTAGTGTATCACTATGTCACCCAAACCTTTTTTTATAATAATCAGCTATCAATTTTATAATTAAAAAAGAAACAATTACATTAAAACTCAACTATTTATTCTTGAAAGCTATCGCAACAACATTGAACCTTATTGAACAGGGTTTGGAGAAAATGGAGAAAATTCAATTCAAAAACTGTTGAAAATAGCCACCAAGAACCTTCTGACAGTAAAAAAGTCTGTTTTCAAACTCACTACGAACGTTTCTTAAAATTTCTGGCGTTATTGATCGGCAGACCCCAACAATTCTTTCTCTTAGTTCCTGCAAGTTTCTGGGCTTAGTATAATCGATTCGTTCCTTGATGTATCCCCAGAGAAAAAAATCCAAAGGCGTCATATCGGGCGAACGAGCAGGCCATTCTAAAGTTCCTCGACGCCCAATCCAACGACGAAATTCATTATTGAGAAGTTCCCTCACAAAAAGATAGTAATGGTGCGGCGCCCCATCCTGCTGAAAAATGGGTTCAAATAAATTCCCAGCTGCTTCTGTTATTGCAGGAATGATCTGATTTTGTAGTAGCTCCAAATATCTTTCGTTAGTAAGGTTGCCATCAATAACAAATGGTCCTATTATTCGATTTCCCAAAATTCCCGCCCATACGTTTAATTTAAAGGGATTTTGGGTATGAGCTTCTTCATACCAATGAGGATTCTGGTCCGACCAATATCGGCAGTTATGTCTATTGACTATCACATCCAAGAAAAAATTAGCTTCATCACTAAAGCAAATTTGATTCAACACATACGATTCAGTTCTAATTAGTTCAGTCATTTCTTCGGAAAATTGCACGCGGCGATCAAAATCATCTTCGGTTAACTCTTGAACCAACTGCAACTTATAAGGGTGGAATTTGAACCGCTTGCTATAGTTCTCACAGACTGCTTGGGCTGTTCAATAACGGACCCCAGCACCTGCTCCTGGATCTCCTCGTTTTCTTCGCTTGGTCGCCCTTGACGTGGGGCATCTTTCACAGTGAAAAATCGTCTAAACTTTAGTTTTTCTTACGTAGCTGTGGGACATAGGTCTGTCGGGAAACGCATTGTTGAAAAGGCGTCTAGCTTGTCTATAACATCTTGTTTGTCCGTAGAAAAAGATAATTTCAACTTTATCTTCATTTGATCGTGGCATCGTAAAAACTTATACCGAAAGCAGTTTTCACTTGACATTTTGCTGAATTTTTATAATAAAATTTTATTTTATTTTTAAAGCCTTCTTGATTCTCTTATTATTTAACAATTAATGTGAGTCAGGTATCATTATCCATAAATTTTATGTAATAAAATAATCAAATATCGAAAATATGCGGCTCCTGTTCAAAAAACAAAAAGTTATAAATTATAACCCCATATTATACGTCTTTTCCCTATTTTAAACAAGTGATAGTTACACAAAAATGATAAACTTTGAAAAACCAGAAAATTAACAAGTTTGTCAAAATATAGACGATAGATTTTGACGCCTTTGACATAGACAAGTGACAATTACGGCAAAATGTTAGTTTGGAAAAAACCTTTTGAATAAGGTATCACTCGAATGGGTTTTTATTGGCTAACACAAATTTTCGAAATTTGTCAAAAATTGTGAAAAATAAGTTTGACAGTCCATAACTTTTGACACGTTTGACATAGACAAGTGACAGTTACATCAACATGTTAATTTTTCAAAGTCCTTCAAAACAAACTATCACTCGATAGGGGTTTCCATTAAAAATTTTCATGATGGCCGCCCGTATGCCGCCCCTCAATCTTCACCCCGATCTTTTGATGTTATAGATCAATGACAAATATAGTTTAGTTACTTCTTATAGTTCAGAAGATATTTGGGTGGACTCGGACTTTTGGGACACCCTGTATATTGAGGAGATACAATATGAAAACATACTAAATAAAGTTTTGAATATAAAATCAATCAGTTATGTTTTGATGACAATTGACAATACCTATACCGATATTCTTGCTATATGGGTACTTTTTACTTTACTTTACTTTCATAGAGCATGTTCTCTGTTCTGACAAAGAGCATGCTATATCTATTCAATAGTAAAGATACCTAGAAAAACTTAACTTAGCTTTTATATAACTATTAATTTTAGGTTTTACCAAAAATATCATTTCCTAGGAATAGTTGGTCTCATTGACTGCACGCATGTTGCTATTGCCAGACTGAAGAAGAATGAAGTCATATATATATATATATATATATATATATATATATATGTTAATCACAAAGAGTCCAGTTAGCATAAGAAAAAAGTTAAATAAGATGTGTACTTATTTTTATTCAGAAGCAAGCAAGATTCTCTTGCGGTTCTTAAGTATTAAATTTTCCTAAAAGAAACATGTTTTAAGGCGCATTTACGCTGGCCAAGCAAGCAGGAAATTGACAGTTGTACATGGAGAATTGCCCTCCTTCTGCTTGACATTTGCAAGCATAAACAGTTGTGTGTGTTTCCATAAGATGAACTTTTCCAAATTGCTTGCTTGCTTACCAGCGTACATCCGCCTTTATATACTGAGTTTTATTTTAAATCTGTTTTCCACTATTTTTGGCAAGAGTGTATGTAATTTTTGTATGTTGTTAAATTTTTGAAAAATGCATACTTTCAACAAAAAAGTTTAAAAAGGAAAATTATCAACATAACTAAGATTACTGCAAAAGCAAAAATGTTTTGTAAAGTTTTTTTCTTTTCTCCACAATATAATTTAAATACTTTATAATAATAATAATAACTCAAATTTTGAATAAAACAAGAAATAAACAAGAAGAATGTAACTTTTATTTAAAAATAGAAACGCATCTAACAAAATTCCACCCAAGTTTGATCCTAGAGTGAAAATACAAAAAGAAAAGTAAAAAGAAACGAAACTGACCAAAAATGTAGCAAATTCACTTTTTTATTTGAAAAAGTTTCGAAAAAAAAGTAACGCTAGTAAACAGAAAAATCGCCCAGGCGATTTAAGAAACCATAGAAGTTTTAAATGGTTAATTGAAAGTAATTCGTTTAAAACATATATTACATTTGGCAACGTTGGATGCGGCAGGTGTTCGTTCAAGAATACGACAATTAAGGAAAGGTGCTCAGCGGAAACCCATAGGAACGGTCACTTCCTAAGTATGACCGTTCCCTACGCCTACGGATGCCGCTGATGTAAACAAATTGGTCAAGGAGCTCAGGAAGCTCCAGGTCAAAATCGTGGTCAGCATGGACGGTCTAACCGAAACAGAGCTGACTGAAGAGCACCTGATCGAAGTCCTTGCTCCACCAGGCAGGAAAGATGTGAGACCAGCAACAGGTCTCCTAACAGGACACTGTTGCCTCAACAAGCACCTAGAGACGCTTGGAATCGCCGGAGACTCAGAGAGTCGATGTCTGAGTCTGATGGTGCATAGAGGGCAAAGAATCGTCCTTGCATGTCCTGCTGGAGTGTCCGGCTCTGGCCAAGTCAAGATAGTCGCACCTTGGGAACTATCTGTTAATCCCAGAGACAGGCTTCCCGGGCTAAACGAGGGATATTGGGCGTGCAACGAGCCCCCAAGGCTACATTCATTCATTCATTCACCAGTCAGTGAGGTCATAAACTGTAAAAAAACCAAATATAAACGCTATACATACTTTTACACTATTTTTGAGAAATTGAGACAGCACGAATTCAATTAGTTATTTCGTATTTAAATTTTAATTTCAGAGCCATTGCGAATGCACAAACAATACTCTACAAAGCTCAAGAGAAAGTGACAATGATGGCAACCCTGAAATTTTATTCACCGATAAATATCGCGACACGGTGTGAAAATATGGAATTATTTTAGTGGTTAATCTCCCTGACCAACCACTGTGCTGCGACCAACTACTGTGCTGCGACTAATCACTGTGCTGCGACGCGAAAAAATGCCGCAATCGGAGTCCGGTTTTTTTGTCACTTCCGCAAAATGTAAAAATTGCTCATAATATTTCATGTATTTTGATGCATGCCTCAAAGGGAAAATCGCATCGGAATCGCACCGTGAGTCATATTTTTTTTTTACGTTTCCAAAAAAAAGGGGGATCAACTTAATTATCTCAATAAGGTCCTAATCCCCTTTTTCACGTGGTAAGAGTCAAATTAAAAACTGATTCAGTCGACGCAGACGATTAAAACCTAGCGAGTAATAAACTAAATAAAGATTGTCCACTATTGTCAACACTACGAAATTCATTTTTTTTAAGGCAATATTAGACTTAGTATACAGACAATATGTAGACAGACATTTTCACGGACAGACAAACATCTAACAATAAAGGTTATAAATATAAAGGATCTTTTTGTTGTTCATTGTTTGCTTAAAGCTAAATTGGATGCTATCTATCTATCCCTTTAACAAATTATATATCAAGAACATAAAAAGAAACAAAAATTTCCGAACACAAAAACGGTTCCCGGAAATGTATCTAAATTGTTACCCAAACAAAACCACATTTGGGCTCTCTAATAACTCAACTTAACCCTAAAATAAATACATAGTTACCCTGATATAAATAGGATTGATATTTGATACTAAAATAGGATTGGGATTACTTTCTTCCTGAAATTTTAAATTCTCTTGTGTCTTTTTTACGTAACGTAACACTCTGGGGGTACAAAAACTAGCTTGAACGCTTCTAACTCCCGCCAACTATAAGGCATTGACGTGATATCCTTTCAGAGGTCAATTGGTATGTTTTCACATCGTGTGAAAACATACTAAATAAAAACATACATCCAAAATCAAGTAAGACCACAAATAGGTCATTTAGAAAAGTCGGAACTTTCATATAGGCGTCACTCGTAGTGATCTAACTCTGTATTGGTGCTGTCAAAAAATTATAGTCTGAGTGCAGATTGGATGGAACATGAAAAAACTGCAACCAGGCCGGAACACTCGTTTCATTCAAACACTTAACTCAGTGTATGTAAAAGTACTATGTTGGGAATTTGGAACCTTTGGTTGCACTACAACAAAGTTATGATTGTTTTCCAGAAACCAAAACTACACTTTTTTGCACTCGACGTAAGTTTCAACAACGTTAGCACCATCAGGAGACGATAAACAATAAACTAAATTAACCTACACTCTATCTTATATACTATTTTTTAGTGGGCGGCGATAAGACTAATAATTTGTGATTGGTCACGCTTTATAATCCTATCTCCCCTCAACTAAAGAATAAAGTGTACTAAACGGAATGGAGCCTCTATCTTTATTTAAACTATTACTGGATTTAATGATTTCCATACTTTCATATGCATTCAAAAGTCTTTTGTTTGGTACACTTTTTAGAAGTTTTAGGTTATCTAATGTGAATCTATGATTGTTTTCAAAAGCATGCTCGGCCACACTTGACTTTTCTGTTCTTCCGTATTTTAAGTGTGCTAAGTGTTCTTTGAATCGTGTTTGAATAGAGCGTCTCGTTTGGCCAACATATTTTTTGTCACAATCCATGCAACTAATTTCGTAAATTCCACTTT
Source organism: Oxystoma pomonae (assembly GCA_963921995.1). NCBI lineage: Eukaryota > Metazoa > Arthropoda > Insecta > Coleoptera > Brentidae > Oxystoma > Oxystoma pomonae. Next base: position 111,566,998 of record OY998165.1, read on the forward strand.
TTTCTAGAACTGTAGTTTTATCCTTGGGATTTCCTAGTAAACTTCTTATTGTGTTTCCGGATTGATATACTAATTTAAGACCGGTGTTATTAAATACTTTTTGTAATCCTTTCGTGTAATTAGGATTATAAGGAATTGATACAAATTTAGAGTCGCAGGTATCTTTTTGTCTGAAACAAGTGGAATTCCGAAAGGTGCTTTGAAAAGAATGTCTATTTATCAGCTTATTTATTAAGCCTTCGTCGTAACCGTTTTCCCCAGCTATATTCCTAATCTTCTTTATTTAAGGGGAAATTTACTAATCTATATGATAAAAAGTGCAAACTTGCAAGCTTATATTGTAAACAATGAAAAGAGTCATTTGGAATATACCTGTTGGTGGCCGTTCCTTTTCGATATAGGTCAAATTATAATTTATTTTTATTTCTTATAACTAAAGTGTCTAGAAATGGCAATGTACCATTGTTCTCTGTTTCATAAGTAAATTTAATTGTGGGAAATATGTTATTTATTTTTTCCATAAAATTTTCAACAATAGTTACTTTAGTGTTGAATACTGCAAACACATCGTCTACATACCTGAACCATACTCTGGGGAAATACTCAAATTCTTTACTTATATCTGATTCAAATTTGCTCATAAAGAGGTTTGCAATAAAATGTGATAAACTATTACCCATTGTGGTTCCTTCTAATTGTTGGTAATAGTTATTTTTATATTGAAAGTAATTTTGATTCATGCAGAGTTTTGTTAAAGATAGGTATTCTAAAGTCTGTTAGTTTTCTAGATTGTTTTTTCTAAGTAGTCCCTCCAGGTATTATAAGGTATTGGGGATCGGCACACTAGGGAAGAATGAACTAAGATCAAACAAGATTAAAATTTCACCTTCTTGGAATGAAATATCTTTACCCTTGTTGATAAATTCAAGGGAATTTTGAACAGAAAAAACTTTTTCCTTTATAGGTAAATTTTCAAACTCGTTTGCTAGACATTTCGAAATATTGGAAGTAGGTGATCCTACAGAAGAAACTATTGATCTAGGCTTGTGGATTTTCGGAAGACAATACAGTAGGATTGCTTACTTGTAGCTTATATTTAATATAGTCGTTAATAATATTGTTACATTTTTTATTGTTTTTTACTTCGTTAATCCTAATAACCTAAAACTTCTAAAAACTGTACCAAACAAAAGACTTTTGAATGCATATGAAAGTATGGAAATCATTAAATCCAGAAATAGTTTAAATAAAGATAGAGGCCCCATTCCGTTTAGTACACTTTATTCTTTAGTTGAGGGCAGATAGGATTATAAAGCGTGACCAATCACAAATTATTAGTCTTATTGCCGCCCACTGAAAGATAGTATATAAGATAGAGTGTATGTTAATTTATTTTATTGTTTATCGTCTCCTGATGATGCTAACGTTGTTAGCGAAACGTGCGTCGAGTGCAAAAAAGTGTAGTTTTGGTTTGTGGAAAACAATCATAACTTTGTTATATAAAAGTAGCTTAGTACCATTAAAAAACTCTTTTTGAGGTTAATTAGTGGGTTTTGACTTAAAATATAAAGGCGGGAAAAAGTTTTCGATGCGCCTTGAGCCCTCAGAGCCGGTGTAGAGAAAGTTGCACAGTTTTCTGTGCTGAAATACCTTATTTCATAGTTCATTTAATTAAAATCTATTAAAATATTCTCATTTGTCCCTTTAAGTCATCTTCGATATCGACACTACCAAAAACAGCAATTTATGTTCATGACAATATTGAAAATTCCTTCGACACTAGCTTTTAAATCGACAGTGGAAAGAAGGCATTTCAGTCACATTGCATTTTTTGTGAGCTTATGTAACTGCGATATTGGAGTTATTTCAATATCGCGTTGAGCTAAATACTGTTTAATCTCTTTAGGCTCAGCCATTTTATTTGTTCTTAAGTTATAAAAAAACAAACTGTAGTTAAAGTACAAATAATAATAATAATAATACGAAAGATTATTAAACGCGGTAAGACTTGTTACTTGTACTTAAAAAATATTTAAGAGTGATCATCAAATTTTTTTCTTTTACTGCAAAGTATTTGTAGTATAAAAGTATTATAAGCGAGAATTTAAGGTTTAAGCACGAGAGAGTTAATAATATTTAATATTATACAACATAAGCACTTAATTACCTGATAAAATTTTAGAGCATAAATAAAATTAAATCTGCAAATAATGAGTTGTCGTTGTTGGCTCCTGTGTTAATGATAAAATACGAAAACCGTGAGGTCGGCTACGATAATATAATTCAAACCCTTGTGCAGTGAATCATGAAATCGAAGATTTGACATTAATTTAAATACAGGTGAGAAAATCCCGATTTTTAAAGAAGAGACTATATATAGACTCGCTCACAATCCTACTTAGTAGTAGTAGTAGTAGTAGATGGGCGGCCGTAGGCCTGGCAATTAGGCCGCATAATGGACCCTTTTTGCGATACCCCCCGTGCACCCCCGACTGATGCACGTGCCCCTTAGAATGCAAGTTTCCTTTCTCCAAGAGGACTTAATTTTGCCTGACACCTCTTTGTCGAGTGCAGGGATCTTTAGACTGCGTAGCAAGTATACACAGTGGACCGCTGGCTTTACACCCCCTCCGAAGGGTGGTTCTACTACATGTTACCGTCCCAGCAGAACTTGGTTGACGGTAGACTTTTGTCCCCAGCAGCCCGCCGTCATATAGGTTGACCCGAAAATCGATGTCCCGGTTTCGCTGGTCGACGTCGCCTTCGGAGTCTTCAGATGCATCTCTTTGGAGTGGTACCGCCCCTTCCAAGTTACCTTCTGTCGATTCCCGTTACCAAATCTGTCTGAGTCCAGCCGCGTCCCATGGAGTCCCGATCTCGGAGAAGTCCAGGTCGTCCTTTTTTGGGTCACCGGCTAGTCTCCTCTACCCAGTTTGGCGGGGTCCTGGGCCGTCCACCTTTGAGTCCCGCAAAGTTTTCGGTGCAGTGTCAACCGTGCCGCCTACTTCTACCTCGTTTGTTGTTACTCTATGCACAACGTTAACTGCGGAGCTGCTGAGAAGTGGGGCCGCCCGTCGTCGTCTCGAGTCGCATTCGGTGTTGTGTGAAGCAATGTGTACTTGCCGAGATCCGTTCTGCAGGCTAAGACGCTGTTCACTGGTCTACGGCGGCCCCTCAATCCTACTTAAATTTGGGACTAATATTTTCATTTAATTATGTTTTCTTTTACGGATTTAACAATTGATTTTGAGCAGCACAAGAGTGAAGGAATTTTTCAAGGACGATCCTGGGAAAGAAGGACCAAATGATGAGGGAGCTATCTGGGGTTAAGGAAGTTTAGTGTTAAATTAAAGTTAAAAGAAAACGTGGACATGTTGGGACCTTATTTCATTGATTCTGTTGTCCTTCGTTGAAATGAGCTCCTTCTGCCTTCGCCTGGTGGAGAGTGCGTGTCACTATCGCGTAACCGGACTATTTAGGTATATATATTGCATAACGTTTTAAAGTATATTAGCGATATATTAACTTTGATAGCGTCTTGTGTAGTGTGGCAAAAAATATTATACCACCGTAAATAAATTATTTACTTATTTATTAATACTTTTGTACTCATTTATTTGCATACACCCTCTGGCAATTTACTTTTCTTTTCGTAAAAATAAATCAAATGCACCTTGTATAGATTTTCAAATTTTATTCTTGCGCACAAAAAATTACTCGTTACTGAACGATATCATTTATTGTTTTCTTCAAGTTTTTTTATCTCTTTTAACTTAAACCAAGTTTCACCTCGGAATTTCTTATATCAATAAAATTTGCCATTGTCTCATATAGCAAGAAAGAACTTTTGGGTAATAAAAACTTAGGGAAGTTCCTTAAGTTGTGGCGAGCCCGATCTATCTAGGTATGTACTTCAGTGAATTATTATTATTATTATTATTATTATTATTATTATTATTATTATTATTATTATTATTATTACACTCCGCAAAAAAAAGTATCGCATCACTTAAAAATGTTGAGATAATTTTTATTGAGGTACACTTGCCCTAATTTTGTATACACCCTGTAAATTTCAAATGTATCCTGTATAGTAAGCGAATAAAGAATTAATTTCTTTTGCTCTTTTTTGTTATCATTCACAAAAAAGTAAAAATATGCAGAGAAAATTTCGTTGAATTCATTCAGTTTATCCATATTTTTGAAAAAAATAACTTGACTGAACTTGACTAGAGAACAAGTTGCACAAATTGTTGCGTTGGTTCAAGATGGCCGGTCACAACGATAGGTAGCCCGTTCTCGGGCAATGGTGCAATTCAGAGAACTTCAAAATTTTGGCAGAAGGCCAGTTCCGGGTAGGCCAAGGCGCAGCTGATGATCGATTTTTGAGACTGCAGGCTCTTCGTATGAGGCATTTGACGGCAAGAAGGCTCCAAGTTGAACTTCTAAATGTGCGTAACACCCGAATTTCCACACAAACTGTTAGAAAAAGGCTCAGAGAAGCTGGAATCAGAGCAAGAGTTGTAGCACGAGCGCCTCCTTTGACTCCAGCTCAACGTAGAAATTGGGCGAATATTTTCTTTACTGATGAATCCAGATATTGTCTTTATAGCTCAGACAGACGAATACCTGTCTACCGGCCTCGTCACAGTTTTGGAGGAGGGTCTGTGGTGTGTGGGGTGGTATTCATTTGAGGGGCCGCACGGACTTGATAGTGGTAGATGGAGGAACAATGACTGGTCAGAGGTATGTGAGAGACATTTTGGAACCACATGTTATACCTATTGCACCTCAGATTGGGGACAATTTTGTTTTAATGCACGATAATGCCCGCTTTCACATTGCCCGGATGGTAACAGACTACCTTGATGTGGCTGGTATCAATAGATGCAAGTCCTGACATGAATCCGATAGAACATGTTTGGGATGATATTGCTAGACGTTTGGGACAGCGGGAAAACCCTCCAGTTAATTTGGATCAAGTTGCTCAAGCTGTGTATGAAGAATGGTTGAACTTAGGCCAGGATTACTTTCGGAGGAAAATTGAGACCATGTCTGAGTCATTAGAGCTAGAGGAGGCAACACAAGGTTTTAGAACATTCAAAAAGATTTATTTTTCTGGTTTTCTTTATTTGAGAATTATTGTTTATTTTGTTTCTTTTTTCAATAAATTGATATTGACTTATTCTGTGCTTGTTTTAATTAAAAAAACTTTAAAAAACTGTATTTTTTTTATGAATTTTCATAAACACAACATTCCATACAAATGTGAACATATTTAAATTTTTCAGACTGTATATTGGGTGTGATGCATTACTTTTTTTGCGGAGTGTATTAAATAAGTTAATATCATATTACTTAAGTAGATTAGAGTAGCTGTATTTTTTTGAGACCATTAGTTGTTGTTTTTAACCTAGTCATTCCTTCTACACTTTCGAAAAAATGTTAATGTTTTCTAGTCTGTGAAGCAAAATCATAAATAACAGAGGAATATATAATTTATAAACTAGAAGCGCCCATACAGAAATTAAAGCCAGGTGCGATTATTTCTCAAACCAGAGTTAGGACCTTGTACCACTGCACCAGAGAAATCGCTGCTGGTGAAGAATACGGAATACTTTATTTAATTACTTGTAAAGCCCGGTCCTCATCTAGCCGTTCATCTTGCGTGCCCATCACTAGTAGTGGGCACGGATGGGAAACGTCTATAGAGGAGAACCGGGCTTAAATGGTCAGATTTAAGAAGGTAGTTCCGGCAAATAAAGTTAATTTCTAACTATATCATGTGTATGAAACAATAAATTCTTATGAAGGGCATGGCAACAGTCTGCAGCAACTAAACATGATATTGGCGTTTGAGAGCATATTGTGGATGAAACAATAAAATGTTTTCAAGGGTTCAACAACAGTCTGCAACAAGGCATGTTATCTGGTCTGGTATCTTCGTCCCTGCTAATATTAAAAAAATGCTTTATATCAGAAAGCTTAGGTTTTTCTTCCCTATTAAATATACCAAAAATATATTTTTTTCAAACAATACTGTTCATTTTTCCTCCAAAGTATTACGTTACCACCATCATAATTTCAATAAGCCTTACCTCTAGATCAGTAAGAATGAGTCTTTATGTATTCCGTATGTATCTCTATTAACTTACACACCATGAGGTCCTCTAACTCGATACCTTGTAACATCTGGTCACGTGACAATGTCACTTCCATGCTACTGTCGGGCGTTACGAAGACCACTTTCGATCTTCTCGTTTGAAGAATGTTTCCGATGACTAGCTGAAATATTATTAAAAATTAGGATAGTTTGCCGCTTTACGATGAAAGTATATCGGTTTTAAAAAATGAAAAAAAATATATATATTTGCATCGATGCAAAAAAAACCTTTGGTTAAAAAAAACTATACAGGGTTGGCCATTTAAAAGGGTTCACCTGGATTTTTTCAAAGACTGTAAAGAATTGGAGAAAATGCTAAAACACGTCGATTTTGTTTGTAAGGGGGAGACTTTTTGTAGCGCGCATCCCCTTTGAGGGGTAAACTTTACCCCTATATTTTAAATAGGGAAAGTGGGTCGAGTGATACCTTGTTTTGAAGGTCTCCTGAATGTCTTGACAATCGTGTAAAAATTTCGCTATCGATTGGTTTCACAACCCAAACCCAACGCTCTTTTAGAAAAGCGAGTAAAAAAGCACTATTTTCGTAACTAGTTGTAAATACTACTATTTTAATTTTTTTGGTCCCAACGCAAAAAAAATCTTTAAATTGCAAATATTCTTAGATAGTCCAGCAGCTCTAGAGACTTTCTAATCCTGTAAATGCTTATCGAGAACTGTTTGGAGCTTCCAGGATACAGTGGAATGTTAGAATGTGACTTGCCAAGTTTTAGCGAGTTGCGGCAAGTCAGATTTTAATCCCCGACTTAGGACAGGAGTGTCTCAACTCAGACAGTCAAGCGGCCTTAAAAGCCCTAAACACATATAAATGTGCGTCGAAACTAGTCTGTCCACAGTCAGGTAACCTTGATGTGGGTGCCTGGACAACGAGGCATGCCCGTACGCACGAGAAAGCACATACCCTTAAAAAAAACAAGGTGCTTAGACACCATACTATGGCCCAGAGCACTACTGTGGACTCATGAAAAGACACGATCTAAAAGAACTCAACAATTGTGAAAAGGACCAATTTTCAAAACACTGGAGACACACTCCAGAACTAAGACAGTCAAAAAGGTTCATCACAACATCAAAAAAAGGAGCACAAAAGACATCAGAATCGTCGTCGGACTCCTCCTCGGACACTGCCCAGTAAAATATCACCTAAAGGTCATAGGAAGAGCAGAAGACGACCACTGCAGATTTGGCGAAACCGCAACAGAGACCGCAGAACACTTACTCTGTGAATGGCCCGCCCAACTCTGGCAGACGCTTAAGCACCTCGAGGGGGTACTTTCATCTACGCAAGAAGTGGGGCAACTATCCCCCAAAAAAATAGCTTCCTTTGGAAGAAGCCTTAAATTCCTGGAACGAACGAAGAGTCATGCACAAAATTCCTGCAAAGGAAGCAGTGCCGTGCGACTAAAAGAGCCGAAACGTATCCCCCTGCAATTTAAAATCTAACAAAGAAAATAAAATATAAGAGAAGCACTGATGCGTTGATTGGGCAACAAAAGCAACTAGTTTTGTTTTTCGTTTATGTGTATGATGTGTTCTGTATTTAATTTTGTGTCAAATAAAAATGGTATAAAATGAACTTGTTGCAACAACACACTAATATAAACTTTGAGCCCGAGGGGTCATAAGCAGCAGACAGTAGGGGTACAAATCGTTGACAATACTTTAACAATACTGAAGACAATACTTACCAATACCTGACAATAGTCGAGACAATACTTTCAAAAAAACGAAAATATGAACAAAAATTCAGAAATCAATGCCACCGAAGGAAAAAGACAGTTACTGCAACACTGAGATATTTCTTTGTTTCTTGTTTTTACCTCGGTTTTTCTCAAAAATGAAATATTCGATTCGATTCGAATGCCCTGAATCTAGGTTCCTGCGAATATTTGTTATGGTCGAGGTTAAATTGAGTTCACACCCCAAGCCTAAAGGTACTCTTTATCTTTGTTTACAATGGCCTTGCATTGTAAACAGATGGAGAGCGAGAGAGAAAATACTTAGGGTGTCAACTCAAATGCACTCTTTATTTACCATGCGTAGCGCGCGCAACCGAATCGCCGCCGAATATAGTCGAGTATCCCGCCAATATTTTGTTATTATGGTCGATTTTTGTTTACCGAATTGACCGCGCAGCTAATGTGATTTATATGTGATGTAAGATATTTTTAGATTATTTTTTTTAAATAATAGAGGTTGAGTTTAAACAAACACAATTAGCCCATTTCTCTCTAGTAGATACATAGACTGTTAAACAATTACTCCTTTGCCTCAACAGGTAGATATTTAAATACAAACAGCACAATTCAGAAATGTCGTGGCATTGGCCAGAGGAGTAGTTGTTGAAAAGTCGTCTCTATTTACAAGAGAGAAATGGGCGAATTGTTGTTTGTTAAATCCTACCATTTCTTATCTTTAGCGATGTTATATAGATCAAGGATAGATCAAGGAGCAGATAATCTTCATTCTCTTCTGTCTTTACTTTTATTGATTGCAATTTTTCAAAAATTATAAAAAATATTCATGACAATACCTTAAAAAACTTTCTTGACAATACCTGACAATACTGGAGACAATACTGGACAATACTGGACAATATTTGACAATACTTAACAATACTGGACAATACTTAACAATCCCGGACAATACTTGATAATATTTCAGTTCTTGACAGTAGGTGTACAAATTTTTGGCTAACTGTCGAACTTTCGTTTGAGCAGTTCGAATACTGCCGACAGGACCGTATTAAGATACCTTTTTAATTGAAGAAAATTGTAAATAAATAAAAGCTTGTAAAATAGTAAGGTATTTTTCATTTTAAACCACAAAATCTTTTTAACTTCAACTCAGAAAGCCTTCAGTTAAAAGTCCCAACTTATGAGTCACCTCTGCATTAGCCAACTTATGAGTCACCACTGCATTCATTAGTTTTTAGCTACCTTTGATAAAAATATCACGTCACAACTCTAGCTTTTGTCTTACCTTATGTTTATATCTAGTTAGGGCCCCTCTACTTTTAGGAATCAAAATACTTTCGTCGGTTTCTAGTTTAAAAGACACGACAAAGGCATGAGGGACCCACAGACTTACTAGAGGCTCCAACAGCTTTGGCACCAGCTTCAGGTGGATGTCCGGGGCGCCAGCACTGGATTGGAGTTTGTGGGTAGCCTAAAAATATAAATACCAAAATACCGGGTTATGCGTTTACTACTGAAGTTATAATGCAGACCACTTAAAACTTCCACAATGTTCGCAATTCTTCAGAAACAACAGAAAATCTCACCAGTCACAATTCTGGAAAGGGGCGATTTTTACTTATTGCCTCATTTAAAATAAAAACACAGCACTCACCATGTAAAAGGAAAGACAGAATTTGTGTGACTTTTCGGAACAGTGACATATTCCATGTGTGACTTTTCTGAACAGTGATATATTCCATCGTTATCTATGGTTTTGTATGTTAAAAGTTTTAAAGGTTTGTTTACATACAAAAATAAGCCTAAGGCTATAGTTTCTCCCCAGATTTTAAGTAAAAAAAAGTACAACTGGCAACGCCTTGTTCTTAAATTTTTTAATCTTTTGCCAGAGTGCACAGAGAAAACTAAACATCAGAATTAGTTGAAATTTTTGCAGGGGTGATCATTTTAAAATGCGTAACAAAAATATAGGAATAGGATTTTTCAAAATTCTCAATTATTTTTTCTTCAAAATAAAAGCTCTGGTGCAGTCATCTATCCCAAAAGTCTCAAAATAATTGCGGTTTAGAACAAACCTGATTTACATTTTTACTTTTTATATTTCCTTGCTTTAGCGAAAATAAAAACTAAGTTTCCTTTTTTCTAAAAGCACACTTCATTGAATTTGGGAGACACACGCTGTTCAAGTGTTGGCTGATAGATCGCAGAATTTATACGATTCCATGGTAACTGCAGGTGTTTCGTCAACAAACTTAAATCGGGCCGCAGTGGGACAGAAGAGTATATTTACGTTTTCTGACAGAAATCATTCGAGGTTATGTTTATCTTTTAAAAATGTGTTTTCAAAAACATTGTTCTAAAACAAATCAACAAACAAACCAAACCACTCCGCGTGTGCGGGCGCCCGCCGAAAAAGGCTTAGCGCTGCGCGGGCATTACCCCGAGTCTATCAAAGAACCAAGAGAACTTTACTGGCCCGCTAGGATTACTAGGAATTTATAGAAACATTCGGCGCCCATAACCCCACATAATTTTGTTTTTATTTTGATTCAACCATTTTTTTTAAATTTAAATTATTGCGGCATAGTTATGTGCAAGTGTACTAGTGAAATCTTGGAGTGCAAAGGATAGATTTTAGAACCTGTTTCAAAAACACACGGATACTTGAGTACTAACAAAACAGGTCAGTAAAGCTCTATTTAGAGGTTGGAAAGACTCTTGGTAGTCGTTGACGCTCCTGTTTAAAATAGAATACGATTATTTCGTCTAGCGCCAGTAGCCGATTTTTAAATATGCTGTAAATGCAACCTTAAACATTACACCCAGTTACTTTAATACGTAGTTGTGTAGCGTTTTTTTAGCAATTCTGCAATTAATAGTTTTCTTTTATTTTAGTATTTTACTTGGTTTTTTAGCGGCGCAGAACGCAAAATCAAAATAAGTAACCTAACCCCAAATTTTTGACCCGGTGCTAAAAAATCTCTGGTGCCCACTGTGGATAAACATAAATAAAGTCTCCGCGTTGCCATGGAAAACAAATTCAATGACGTAAAATTTTGCAAAAAAATAAGGTCGACATAGTGAAATTGATTTCCCGTACAGTGTTGCTAAAAACAATTCCCCAGATTGTAACTACGACCTTAAAAACATGTTTTGTACTTACTGGAACAGTATTAAAACAGTATTAAAAAACTAATTTTATTAACTTGTGTTTAAAAATTATCAGGTTTTTTGTAAGGTCGAGATTTTCTGACGCTTTTTGAAGAATCGCGAAAAATTTGTCAATATGGTCGCGATTCTTCAAAAACCGTCAGAAAATCTCGCCCTTAAACATAAGTTTACACTTCATGTTTTTTTGTCAGGACTATTTGCTAATATTAATTAAAATTTAGTTTCTTAATACTGTTCTAGTAAATAAACAATATGTCAGTTTTAATTTTTGTAGGCTGTTTTTTCTGAAAACCCTGTTTTTTATTTGAAAATGTATGTTATTAAGCTTATTTTTATATGTAAAAAAACCTTTAAAACTTTTAACATACAAAATCACAGATAGCCATGGAATATTTCGCTGTCACTGTTCAGAAACGTCACACAAATTCTGTCTTTCCTTTTACATGGTGAGAATTTTCGACACTTTTTGACGTTTATTGGTACGCGTAGTAACAATTTAGCTCCGCCATAAACTAGTCCTGCAGAATATCTTTAAAATACTAAATTTACAAAATGTTATTAAAAAAATGACGCAGTTTCTCTAACAACGTTAGGAGAAATATGAAGGACGCTGTGTTTTTATTTTAAATGAGGCGATAAGTAAAAATCGCTACTTTCCAGAATGACAAGTGAGATTTTCTGTCGTTTCTGAAGACCTTTATTTCAAAAAGTTAAAATTAGAATTTTACCATTTCATTTTGAGGAATATAGAAATCTGACACCGCCGCAGCTAGATAAAGCACCGCTTTGGGTCCGAACTGACCTAGGCACTCGCAGGCGGCCCGAAGCAACCAAAAATAATCGGACAGGGTTGTAAAATTTACGTAAAGTATTCGGTTATTCTCTCGGGCTGCTTGATAACTGGCCAGGACTGGGGCTAGGACGTCTACGCTGTCGGGGCTCACTAAAAAATAAGTTCAACTAAAAAGTTCATCATATGATATGAATTAAAAATAGTGTATTAAAAAAAACGAAGCACCTTCACAAACTTAGCAAGCCCATCTCTATGAAACTAAAAACAAAATATTCCACAGAATTATGAGCAAAATTCCATTTACGATTTTTTTTTTATAAAGATGAGGCTTGGATTTAAAAAAAATGTATTAAATATGTAAATTGATTTTTTTAGCAAAAAAGCAGACATCATAAAGTATAAAAATATTTATTAGTTCTGTATGTCAAGGTGGAAACCCAAACATTTTTTAAAAATCAGAGGAGCACAATATTTTTGAAAAGTATAAATATTTTTAAGGCATGAGCTTTCTAGCTTTATGCGTTATAAGATCAGCTCATATTATACAACGCTTTATGAAACGGTAGCAACCAGAGAAGCACAAAATTTTTGAAGGGTGGACAAAATTAGCACATAAAGAGCAAATAATTCTGCATTGGATTTTGTTTACATTACATTAAAAATTGTATCTCGATTTTATACACTGTAGGTATGTCTAGAAAATACAGTTAGGTTATCGTCCTTAGATTAAAAAGAGACAAGATACCTGACACTTACGGAGACTTTGGTTACTTTATTATATGGAACAATGTTTACCATTCTGTTGTTTACAGTAAACACACCAGTGGCGTACCTACTTAAATATAAATTTACAGATGGATTATATTATTAAAATTTTACTATAATATGAAATCTGCAAAATAATTTAATAATTTTGCCCATTTGAGCTTTGGAAGCTTGCTAACAATAAATATTTGTAGTATATTTTATTATTTATTTATTGCAATTTCAATTTTCAACACGATAAAATTATGCCAAACATTAAAACAAAGAAACACAGTTCACAGCACCTGGAACATCAAGAAAAAAAAAAAAATATTACCTACTAGCTAAAAATTATGTTATTGTGTTTGCTAATTTTGTTATTTTTTCTGGTCATTAGCAGAAACTTACTTATACTGACTTCTTTAGTACGATAAAGTCAATAATGCTTAGGGTATATAGAGACATCTAGGACAGACAAAAAGATTCAAATATCAATTCGAAGGGCGAGCGCAGATGGCATGGCAACGGCGGCAGTATAAATCAACCTTAATATTCTGATAAGAGGTGGAAATTCAATATTCTTACAAACCTGAACACATGTGAATTAACTTTTATTGTTGTTTGTAAGTTTGTTTAAGGACTTTACTTACCTTTATTTTGTAGTCTTTATAAAAAAAACCTTGGAAAATGTCTCATTGGGCATTAAAAAGTATGCTTTATTTTACCGTCTTTATAAAAAAAACCTCGAAAAAAACGTTCGAAAATATATCGTTTGACTCATTGGAAATTAACTACTTCATCAAAAGTATATAAAATTAAAAAAAAAAACGTGTTTGTTGATATTTTAATCTAAGGATCTACTAATTTAAGTATATTTCATAAACTTTTTTTATTTTCTGTGTACCTACCGGCATGTACCGCCACTGACTGATTTGACTAGTTCACTTTAAATGCACTGAAATATTCTCCTACTGGTAAAAAAATACACTATAAACGTTTTTTGACAAAATATGGTTTTAAAACGACTTACAAACTGCTTAAAACATCCTAAAATTTTTAAATAAATAATACGGAAAAGCTTATGTCCTCAGACTAATAACTTTTTTTTTATTAATCTGAGCTTATGTCAATAAAAATATCATCCGACCGTCTGCGCTCTGCCGACTTTCCCCGCCCACAACCCAATCACGACCTAAAGTGATTGACACAGAATTCTCGGTCCCTATAGTTCTAACTCGTTTAAAAGGATAGAAAAATAATCGATATTTCTCACCTTTGTTTTGTGATTATTATTTGCCAAGGAGTTTTCGTTCGACCAGATATCTTGTGTCTTTTAATCTAAGTTATCATCACTAAAAATTTCTGCATGAACAACTTAAAATATCAAGATATTGTTTGTTTCAAAGTTTGAGACAATGATGTGTTTGAAATTAACTCTGTGTTTCGGACTTCCATTGTCTATATTTTATTTATACAAGACGTTTCGATGAGTAAAATCTCTGATCGTCTTCAGGTGCAAACTACAATCAATTCCTAAGGCTACGTACTTATATACTCTGAGAAATCACTTAACCTTGAAGTTTAAGAAGTTGGATCCGCCCAAGGAGGGTCTTCCAAATATTTGGAATTTCAACACTTGGTTTACTGAAAATACCCTGATTCTGCCCAATAAAGGCAGCTTCAAGGAATTTTCGTTTCTTCCAGTGCGACTCCTTGTGCAAAACCTTTGCTTGCTGATTTCGTTGTTTCACCTTTTTGGGTATTCGTCTGATGTTCCTTAAGCCTATCAGATCAGCCTGTTATAATAAACAATATCTTGAAATTAACTCTGTGTGCCGGACTTCCATTGTCTATATTTTATTTATACACGACGTTTCGATCAGTACAATCTCTGATCGTCTTCAGGTGCAAACTACAATCAATTCCTAAGGCTATGTACTTATATACTGTGAGAAATCACTCAACCTTGAAGTTTAAGAAGTTGGCTCTGCCCAAGGAGGGTCTTCCAAATATTTGGAATTTCAACACTTGGTTTACTGAAAATACTCTGATTCTGCCCAATAAAGGCAGCTTTAAGGAATTTTCGTTTCTTCCAGTGCGACTCCTTGTGCAAAACCTTTGCTTGCTGATTTCGTTGTTTCACCTTTTTGGGTATTCGTCTGATGTTCCTTAAGCCTATCAGATAGTGCTCTTTTTATTTTGCCTATATATGATTCACCACACTCACAGGGAACTTGATAAATACATTCCTTATTTTGTTTGTTCTCCGGTTTTGTTTTACTAAGAAGGCTTCGAATTGTATTACTAGATTTAAAAGCTGTTTTAATATTAAAGTTTTTAGTGACTCTTCGAATTTGCTCTGATACTCCTTTAACGTATGAAATTGTAAGGAATGCATTTGCCTGATTTTGGTCTTGTAATTTCTGTCCTGCTTCTTTAAATTTAGAAATAGTATAAGTAAAATGTTATAAGTTTAAGGCTGTAACCATTCTGCTGCAGATCCTTCTTAATGTTTCTGATTTCGATTTCCAAGTCATGAGGATAGTCACAAATTTGAACGGCTCTGTTATACAAAGTTCTGATTATACCTGGTTTGGTTGCAGCAGAATGATTTGAACCTTGGGGAGTGATGGAGTTGTTGGAGTGCTGCCTACATAACTCTTAGTTTCAAGTGAAAGATAGGTTTTATGCTCAGGATGACGATCTGCCAATGGGTTCATCGCTTTTGCCAATGATGGCCAATATTTACATGGAGTGGTTTGAATCACACGCGGTTGATACCGCAACATATAAACCTAAGCTCTGGCTAAGATATGTTGATGATACTTTTATTGTCTGGACCGGGAATGACCAACCACTTTCAGAATTTCTTCACCACCTAAATAACATAAGACCCACCATTAAATTCACAATGGAGGTGGAGCAAAATTGTCAAATTCCTTTTCTTGATGTACTTGCCAAACGAGTAGAAAACGACATCAGAACAACAGTCTATCGTAAACCCACTTACACAGGACAATATTAATCAAGGTTCAAATCATTCTGCTACAACCAAACGAGGTATAATCAGAACTTTGTATAACAGAGCCGTTCAAATTTGTAACAATTCTCATGACTTGGAAATCGAAATAAGAAGGATCTGCAGCAGAATGGTTATAGTCTTAAACTTATAACAGATACTATTTCTAAATTTCAACAAACAGGACAGAGATTACAAGACCAAAACCAGGCAAATGCATTCCTTACAATTCCATACGTTATAGGAGTATCAGAGAAAATTCGAGACTTGCGAAAAACTTTAATATTAAAACAGCTTTTAAATCTAGTAATACAATTCGAAGCCTTCTTACTCCTAAATGCACCGTAGGCACTTAATCGCTAAACCATTCTTCTTCTCTCTTGATCCCATATAAATGAACAAAGAGGAATCATGGATTAGCTAAACTAATCCGAATATTTTTACGGTGCATCTGGGGGTTGGTAAAACAAAACCGGAGAATAAACAAAATAAGGAATGCATTTACCAAGTTCCTTGTGAGTGTGGTGAATCATACATAGGCGAAACAAAAAGACCACTATATGTTAGGCTGAAACAACGAAATCAGGAATCGCCGAACATGCATGGTCAAAACAACACCGAATGAAGTGGGCAGAAGCAAGGGTTTTGAACAAGGAGTCGCACTGGAAGAAACGAAAATTCCTTGAAGCTGCCTTTATTGGGCAGAATCAGAGTATTTTCAGTAAACCAAGTGTTGAAATTCCAAATATTTGGAAGCCCCTCCTTGGGCAGAGCCAACTTCTTAAGCTTCAAGGTTGAGTGATTTCTCACAGTATATAAGTACGTAGCCTTAGGAATTGATTGTAGTTTGCACCTGAAGACGATCAGAGATTGTACTGATCGAAACGTCGTGTATAAATAAAATATAGACAATGGAAGTCCGAAACACAGAGTTAATTTCAAGATATTGTTTATTATAACAGGCTGTTGCTTGGTTTAAATGATTCCTACCTACCAGTGATAGTAGTATTAGGCCCTCTATCGTTTAACTCCAACATGTCCAAAAACTTTTGTCCGCTAAAATGTCTCGTAAAGGGTTCCAGCGATTTGTGTCTGTGCATAAAAACAACTGGATAGCCGGCACTTAAAAATACTTCTGCGGAAGCCGCTCCCCTTAGGCCTGCACTGAAATTATCCACAAAACGGACGGTGTTGTGTTCTAGGGGAACTGTGGTGCCGCCTGACTAAAAAATTAAAATTTACCATAAAAAACAAATATATACACAGCGTGTTTCACAACTGAAACAGCTACAAAATGAAAAACGTGATTCGAAATGCTGATCCATTTCGCCGAAAGAACCCCGCACGAAATACATTAAAAAATTATTTCGGTGAAATTTGATAAAATTTTAGTATGTTATAGTCTGCTGCTACACTGACGGATCAAAACTGTCAGCCAGGCAGACAACAGGCGCAGGAGTATATGTGGAAGACCTAGAGGTTCAAGAAAGCTACCCGCTTGGCAAGCAAGCTACGGTCTTTCAGGCGGAGGTATACGCCATTATCATGACGGCAATCCTATCAGAGGTCAGAAATGTCAGGAGGGACATTTGCATATGTTCCGACAGCCAGGTTGCCCTTAAGGCTCTTAGTTCACCAAAAATTGTTAGTAGCCTAGTGGAGGAGTGCGTTTACGCGCTGAAGACAAGATGTGGGTCCCAGGCCACAAGGGAATACCAGGGAATGAGAAAGCGGACGAACTTGCCTGATCTGGTGCTGAAACCCAATATATTGGACCGGAACCCCTCTTGGGAATCACAAGACAACAGGTGCAGAGCGAACTCAATAAATGGGCGAGCGATCAACTGAAGTCGTCCTGGAGGGAAGAGCGAGAGTGCAGACAGTCCAAACTGTTCGTGAGTGGACCAGACGCAGCCAGAACTAAATGGCTCCTGGGAAGAACATTGGATTGTTAGTAGGAATGCATAATCGGCTGCGCAAGCACTTGACATGCATCAGAGTGTTAGACGACGAGGCAGCAGACGTGGGGTGCCCCCACAATAGAAGAGGAGGAGCTACACTCTCTGAAATGGGCTGATGTGCTGACCTTCGTAAGGAAGGTAGGAAGTTCCGGAGAGAGAGATGCAGGATATGTAGAGGGAGTGGGAGGATAAGGTGCGAGACGGGGTATGGCAGAAAGGGCCCATAAAGAGGCCTAATTTCCAGGCCTGCGGGCCGCCCCTTACTACTACTACTACTACTACTAGTATGTTATAGTGGGGTATGAGATGAGAAAAATGTGTAAATATAAAATGAATTCTATGTCTAATTCCAGAGATATAGACGGTCAAAGTTTAAAATGTTTTGAGGTATATTTGGCACGCTCAAAAAGGCATTTCCTGACCGAAATAAAATAAATTATCGGAGAATATATATTACTGAGGAACCAAAGATGGACTTTCTTATTATTATGTTGGTAAAGTGTTAGCAGGTTGTATACAAGGGCTAGTCAAAAAAATATTTTTTGTCAGTTTTTTTTACCATAAAAACTTGACGAAAATTGTTTTCTACTACGAAATTATTATTTTGCAACTTAAAAATCTAAATATTCATTTGCATTCAGTTAAAGTGATAAGTAATCGAACTTTAAATAAATTTTATTTTAACTTTTTTTCCTAGCTACGAGGAAGTTCTATATCATTAATTTTTACAAAAAAGTAATCAATATTTAATTTCTTTAAAACTGATCGACGAATTTTAATTTAATTTTGCGTACGCCTTTATCATACTTTTATCTAATACAGGGTGCATTTTTTTATCACTTTATGTTTTGCATATAGGAAGATCTAAACTAAATAATAACACTTTTGGCGGGATCCAGTGGCGTACCCAGAGGCGGGTTTTGGTGGTTAAAACCCCCCAGAGGGTCTAAGCCATAAGCTAAGCGTCATTAGTTCATTACTAAACGAAACATCCCAGAGCCAATTTCTGGCTACGCCATTGCACCTTCATACTCTATTGAGTGCTAGTCAAAGTCAGTGACTTGTCCGAAGAAGGGTAAAAGTAATTATCATCCTAGATGCAAAACATAAAGTGATAAAAAATGCACCCTGTATTAGATAAAAGTATGATAAAGGCGTACGCAAAATTAAATTAGACTCCCTCGATCAGTTTTAAAGAAATTAAATACTGATTACTTTTTTGTAAAAATTAATGATACAGAACTTTTTGCATGTACCTCGTAGCAAAAAAAAAATTAAAAAATTAAATTTAAAGTTTATTTACTCATCACTTTAAACAGAATATTTAGATTTTTAAGTTGCCAAATAATTATTTCGTAGTAGAAAACATTTTTCGTCAAATTTTTATAACAAAAAAAAATAAAAAAAAACGTAACACAAATTAACTGTTACTGAGAAGAAAAACTTGTTCAGTTTATCTAGAAAATACTAAAACATTAATGTTTGCTCAAAAATATTCTTTTTATTTTTATAACGGAAAATAAAAAATTTTCAAAAAAATGTTTTTTTTTTACTAGCCCCTGTATCAACCAGTTAACATTTTACCAACATAATATACCCCAAAACGACGTTTTTTTTAAACTTTGCCGTCTATATCTCTGGAAATAGACATAAAAATCATTTTATATTTACACATTTTTCTTATCTCATAACTCAATGTAACATACATATACAAATTTTAACAAATTTCACCGAAATAATTTTTCAATGTATTTCGTGCGGGGTTCTTTGTTCAAAAGTTTTCCTTAAAAATCAACCAAAAATGTGCTAAAACATTTTCTTCGCCTTTGACTTTACGTACCTAACAAGAAATATTACAAGCCTCAAGCAAGCAAGTGCGTTGCGCGCCCCTCTTTTATCTCACTATCCTACCACAGAAAATAAACAAACTATACAATATTAGCTGATTTAGTTTTGAATGTCACGTCGCGTTGTGGTGCGGAGTATTAGGTTTTTTACGAGGGGTCAACAGCTGGCCAAAAATTTGTACACCTACTGTCAAGAACTGAAATATTGTCAAGTATTGTCTGGGATTGTTAAGTATTGTCCAATATTGTCTATTATTATCTAGTATTGTCCAGTATCGTCCAGTATTGCTATTAATTTCCTTCAATGGCATTGGTTTCCAAATTTTTGTTCATATTTTCGTTTTTTTGAAAGTATTGTCTCGACTATTGTCAGGTATTGTCCAGTATTTTCCAGTTTTGTCTCCAGTATTGTCAGGTATTGTCCAGTATTGTTTAGTATTGTCACGTATTGTCAAGTATTGTTAAAGTATTGTCAACGATTTGTACACCTACTATCTGCAGCTGATGACCCCTCGGTTTTTTATTGATTTTGTTTTGTTCAAAAACATGAAATACAACCATTCAGTTTTTTGGAAATTTAACAGCCAATTAGCAGATATTTTTTTAATTTTTAACGAAGCACAACAACCCGCCGCAGAAGCTTACCGAATTTATTTTTGTGAAGCCTTACATTATTAGAGGTACACTTCTCTCCACATAAAACTGGTACAACAGAAGGTAGCTGCAAATACGATTTTTTATATTTTCCTATGTTAGGTTATATTTTTGGCATATATAAACTTTTTATAAGGAGACGGCTTGTTTATTTTTTACTAATTCAAAATATACGGCCACTAAACATAAAAACAACATTTTAAAAAAGCAAAAATGTTTTATTAACTAAACAAAAGCACAAAGGAAAGCACTGCTTAGACGAAAGTTACTAGCCTAAAACAATTAAAAGGCCAGATGAAAGAAAATTAAAAATATATAAAAAAATACTTATTTTTAATAGCGTGTCATTAGCTGCAATGATGTTTTGAACTTTCCTACATGCCCTTACGATGAGTTCCATTAGATGTTCTTTGCGACAAGTCCCAAAACGTTCTTTATTGGATTCGCATCAGGGGTTTTTGCAGGCCAAGGAAAAACTTCGATATTATTATCCTGGAACCATCGCTGCGCAATTCTGGCCGTATGAACTGGACAGTTATCTTGTTAGAATACAAAATGATCTGGATAAGGGACTCTCACCTCTGGAAGCATTACATTTTCCAGCTTATTAACGTAGACTTCGGCTGTAAATCCTCCCGCCCGGTCTTCGTTTCCAGCAGTATATCGTTCTTCATATCGGGTTCTTGGCGGTCAATAAAGCGGAATTTGTTTTTTTATCGCTGTTGAACTTAAAGATCTTCTCATCTGTGAAAAATCACCTGCTGCCAAAATTCTTCGTCCCTCAGAGAATAATTCAAGGCAAAAATTAATCGATACTGCTTCTTTTCCTCACTTAGTTTTTTTTTTGCCGCAATGCGACACCTTGGCCTCGAACGCTTAATCCTCCTGCCTAATGTTGTTATGGATCCTGGAAAATTTGATTCAATTTTTACTTCTTTCGCTTTGGCAAGCCGATGATAAGAGATGAGAAAATTGATTGCTTCTTGTTCTTCCTCTGGGCTAGTAACTTTCGTCAGTCCGATACTTTCCTTTCGGTTGATAGTTCCCTCCTCTTGAAATCGGTTTTTTTATGTTCTACGCAACACCTGCTAGAACCGTGTTGCGTATACTTGATTTTCCCATAATGAACAGCTATTTGCCGAATAGACCAACCAACCAACACCGTACTCAACTAAAAAGCCAGTTAACTCATTTTCGTTTTAGTATCCTTTGGCCTATGATCGGGGCCATATTGACACCAAACTGACAGAAAATCTATGTTTTACTTGTCAATTTGGTTATAAAAATGGCAGCCACAATAGGCTAAAGGGCACTGAGGCGATAGGAGTTAACAGGCTTTTTAGTTAAGAACGGTGTTGAACCACCGCACCGTCTAGTTTGGCTAAGATCTGGGCTTTATCAAATTCGGACAGATGGATGACACTGACATGCAAAACATGATGTTGTCAGGAATCTGTGACATTGTCACTTTTAGAAAAACAATGCCGCACTATAAAAATTTTAAAAATAAAACAGGCTGCTAACTTCTGTTGTACCAGTTTTATGTGGAAAGAAGTGTATGTCATTATTTGACCTTTTTATTTAGTTATGAGATTATTCAGCAATACAGTCATGTCCTGGAAAAATGTTCCCTAATTGAAACATTTTTCAAGAAACTTTTGCAAACGGTGGCGTACTCGTTTTTTTCTTTAACTTAACACGCTCCAGAAGCCTCTGACATAAGTTGTAAAACACCTGTATATGGGTCTAAAATGAGCGCAAATACATTAAAAAATAAGAAAAAAAGTTCCTAAAATGTATGCTTTTAAACTCATTTTTTAAATTTATTTAATTAATATAATACTTTTAGTTTTTAAAGTTTGAGGAGTGGGGGTGACAGGACATTCCAAAAATTGAAAAAAACTAGCGCCAATTAATTTTTGAATGTTTTACGATCAAAATACAGGCTCTGCGATGGTAAAAAAAGGACATTATCTCAACTTTTGGAAAAAAAAACCTTTTCATTTTAAAAAATACCATGAAATGTTCACATTATGTATAAAGGGTGTTCCAAATTCGATGCTCACCATGGGAATCTCCTAAACGGTAGGAGATATGAAAAGGTTTAAATTAGGGAAGAGTTGCGGAAATTGATGCTTTACTCAAAACTAAAATAAATCGAGTAAAGGTTTACTCCAAAACTTCCCTCGCTCAGAAGAACATATATTATATAAAAAACCGCTACTCATATATACATGGGTTAGATTGGGTTGGTCAGACTTTTCCAGAGTATATCCAGACTTTTCTTGGGTGTATCTACACTGTTCAGGGGTGTATTTACTTTTCTATGGTGTACTCGGACATTATCACAGTGTATTCAGGTTTTTCCAGAGTGTATTCAGACTTTTCCAGGGTTTCCCAGACTTTTCCAGAGTGTATCCAGACTTTTCCAGGGTCTTTCCAGACATTCTTTTCAGAGTGTTTCCAGACTTTTCCAGGGTCTTTCCAGACTTTTCCAGAATATATCCACTTTTCCAGACTTTTTCAGAGTGTTTCCAGACTTTCCCAGGGTCTCTCCAGACTTTCCAGAGTGTATCCAGACTTTTCCAGGGTTTTTCCAGACTTTTCCAGAGTGTATCCGGACTTTTCCAGGGTCTTTCCAGACTTTATTTCCAGAGTGTTTCCAGGGTCTTTCCAGACTTTTCCAGAATATATCCAGACTTTTCCAGAGTCTTTCCAGACTTTTCCAGAGTGTTTCCAGACTTTTCCAGAGTCTCTCCAGACTTTCCAGAGTGTATCCAGGCTTTTCCAGGGTCTTTCCAGACTTTTCCAGAGTCGTTCCAGATTTCTTCAGACTTTTTCAGATTATATCCAGACTTTTCTAGGGTCTTTCCAGACTTTTAAAGAGTGTTTACAGACTTTTCCAGGGTCTTCCCAGACTTTCCAGAGTGTATCCAGACTTTTCCACGGTCTTTCCAGACTTTTACACAGTGTATCCAGACTTTTCCAGGGTCTTTCCAGACTTTTCCAGAGTCGTTCCAAACTTCTTCAGACTTTTCCAGAGTATATCCAGGCTTTTCCAGGGTATTTCCAGACTTTTTCCAGACTTTTCCAGGGTTTTTCCAGACTTTCTAGAGTGTATCCAGACTTTTCTAGGGTCTTTTCAGGCTTTTTCCAGAGTGTATCCAGACTTTTCCAGGATCTTTCCAGACTTTTCCAGACTTTTCTAGGGTCTTTGCAGACTTTCCAGAGTGTATCCAGACTTTTCCAGGGACTTTCCAGACTTTTCCAGAGTCTTTCCAGGCTTCTCCAGACTTTTTTTTAGAGTGTATCCAGACTTTTCCAGGGTATTTCCAGACTTTTCCAAAGTATATCCAGACTTTTCCAGGGTCTTTCCAGACTTTTCCAGAGTGTTTCCAGACTTTTCCAGGGTCTTTCCAGACTTTTCCATGGTCTTTCCAGACTTTCCAGAGTGTATCCAGACTTTTCCAGGGTCTTTCCAGACTTTTCCAGGGTATTTCCAGAGTATATCCATACTTTTCTAGAGTATATTCAGACTTTTCCAGGGTCTTTCCAGACTTCTCAAGGGTCTTTCCAGACTTTCCAGAGTGTATCCATACTTTTCCAGGGTCTTTCCAAACTTTTCCAGAGTCTTTCCAGACTTCTCCAGGGTGTATCCAGACTTGGCTAGATATATATATATATATATATATATATATATATAGATTCAGACTTAATTGTTTCTAAAAATATTTCGTTTTACATGTCCTATATATATTATATATACAGGGTTCCTAAGATTTTCCATAGGGATAGGATTTCAATAAATCAAACAGAAATGGCATAGAAAGTTCTGCGCGCACAAAAGAAACAGGTATATTGAGCAATGGTGCCAGTTTGTTATTATCTCCGGACTGCTTTCATGAGAAAAAATTGTCGCCACTCTTTCATTGTGAGCATAAATCATAGTTGCAATAATAACCGTTGACAAGATGTCCGCAAATTCCGCTAGATGGCGGCCAATATTTGGAACACCCAAAAAGGGGGGTGAAAAGATTTAGTTTGCTCTGTTTCTTTACAAAAAACGTTTTTTTTACGAAAAACTTGAGCTCTGCCACTTTTTTTATTTTTTTCTTCAACTTTCTCGAAATTTTCGTCATACCGTAGAAAAAAATTATTTCCCCCATGGTCATACTCTACTTTTATTCGAAAAAATTTAGAAACAGAGACGGGATCAGTTTTCCTAAAACGGGGGATCTTGGTTTCGAGTGAGAAGATAAAGGGCGCCGCAGGCAAAAATTTTTCAATTAAATTAGCCGAACGCAAAAATGTTAGAAAAACAAAGCACGAAATAAAAATGGCGCCGCTTACAATTTTTTTGAAAAATTACGTAATTTCGGGAACGCAAAGAATAGGTCTAAAGAGTATAATTTTTAAGAAAAAAATATCAATTTTCTCGCCCTCCTCCACTGGGACTACAGGGGCCGTGCACAAATTACGTAATGGTCATAGGGGGGAGGGGGGTTACAAAACGTTACGTAGGGGGGAGGGGGGTTTTCGACAGCGTTTGCATTTGTGTGAAACTAAGAAAATTTGGAATGAAAATAAGTGAAAAGTTTTTTTTTGGGGGGGGGTAGGGTCTTGAAATCGTTACATAATATTAGGGGAGTGGCGTGCCAAACCGTTACATAGGGAGGGGGTCAAAAATTGGTAAAATCACCGTTATGTAATGTGTATACAGCCCCACATCTGACTGTTCCTCCTTTTTGATATCGAATCAAAGTGCAAAACCCGGGTTGGACGTTCGAAGGCGTCAACCCGTCCTATTTGCTTGATAAAGTTTCTACGGAAATATCTCAGTCGATTTCTCCGGCCGTGTATGAACGCTTTAGGTTAGGCATTTGCATGTATCTTAGTCCCCAGCCTGTAAACAGTGCGTAAGGACAATGGTTACAAAATGAAAAGCCGAAAAATATTTTTTTTACGATATCTTTCATCAGTTTGGTATTAAAGTCAAGCAAAAACAATTTTTATTCCAGTCCTAAAGTTATGAAAATGGAAAAAATTAGAAAACAACAACCTGGAATGGATTTACTACGTGTAAGATGTAGTGACAACATCACCCCATGCCCATCTTTTTCAACCCGTCCTATTTGCTTGATAAAGTTTCTACGGAAATATCTCAGTCGATTTCTCCGGCCGTGTATGAACGCTTTAGGTTAGGCATTTGCATGTATCTTAGTCCCCAGCCTGTAAACAGTGCGTAAGGACAATGGTTACAAAATGAAAAGCCGAAAAATATTTTTTTTTACGATATCTTTCATCAGTTTGGTATTAAAGTCGAGCAAAAACAATTTTTATTCCAGTCCTAAAGTTATGAAAATGGAAAACATTAGAAAACAACAACCTGGAATGGATTTACTACGTGTAAGATGTAGTGACAACATCACCCCATGCCCATCTTTTTCAACCCGTCCTATTTGCTTGATAAAGTTTCTACGGAAATATCTCAGTCGATTTCTCCGGCCGTGTATGAACGCTTTAGGTTAGGCATTTGCATGTATCTTAGTCCCCAGCCTGTAAACAGTGCGTAAGGACAATGGTTACAAAATGAAAAGCCGAAAAATATTTTTTTTTACGATATCTTTCATCAGTTTGGTATTAAAGTCGAGCAAAAACAATTTTTATTCCAGTCCTAAAGGTATGAAAATGGAAAACATTAGAAAACAACAACCTGGAATGGATTTACTACGTGTAAGATGTAGTGACAACATCACCCCATGCCCATCTTTTTCAACCCGTCCTATTTGCTTGATAAAGTTTCTACGGAAATATCTCAGTCGATTTCTCCGGCCGTGTATGAACGCTTTAGGTTAGGCATTTGCATGTATCTTAGTCCCCAGCCTGTAAACAGTGCGTAAGGACAATGGTTACAAAATGAAAAGCCGAAAAATATTTTTTTTTACGATATCTTTCATCAGTTTGGTATTAAAGTCGAGCAAAAACAATTTTTATTCCAGTCCTAAAGTTATGAAAATGGAAAACATTAGAAAACAACAACCTGGAATGGATTTACTACGTGTAAGATGTAGTGACAACATCACCCCATGCCCATCTTTTTCAACCCGTCCTATTTGCTTGATAAAGTTTCTACGGAAATATCTCAGTCGATTTCTCCGGCCGTGTATGAACGCTTTAGGTTAGGCATTTGCATGTATCTTAGTCCCCAGCCTGTAAACAGTGCGTAAGGACAATGGTTACAAAATGAAAAGCCGAAAAATATTTTTTTTTACGATATCTTTCATCAGTTTGGTATTAAAGTCGAGCAAAAACAATTTTTATTCCAGTCCTAAAGTTATGAAAATGGAAAAAATTAGAAAACAACAACCTGGAATGGATTTACTACGTGTAAGATGTAGTGACAACATCACCCCATGCCCATCTTTTTCAACCCGTCCTATTTGCTTGATAAAGTTTCTACGGAAATATCTCAGTCGATTTCTCCGGCCGTGTATGAACGCTTTAGGTTAGGCATTTGCATGTATCTTAGTCCCCAGCCTGTAAACAGTGCGTAAGGACAATGGTTACAAAATGAAAAGCCGAAAAATATTTTTTTTTACGATATCTTTCATCAGTTTGGTATTAAAGTCGAGCAAAAACAATTTTTATTCCAGTCCTAAAGTTATGAAAATGGAAAACATTAGAAAACAACAACCTGGAATGGATTTACTACGTGTAAGATGTAGTGACAACATCACCCCATGCCCATCTTTTTCAACCCGTCCTATTTGCTTGATAAAGTTTCTACGGAAATATCTCAGTCGATTTCTCCGGCCGTGTATGAACGCTTTAGGTTAGGCATTTGCATGTATCTTAGTCCCCAGCCTGTAAACAGTGCGTAAGGACAATGGTTACAAAATGAAAAGCCGAAAAATATTTTTTTTTACGATATCTTTCATCAGTTTGGTATTAAAGTCGAGCAAAAACAATTTTTATTCCAGTCCTAAAGGTATGAAAATGGAAAACATTAGAAAACAACAACCTGGAATGGATTTACTACGTGTAAGATGTAGTGACAACATCACCCCATGCCCATCTTTTTCAACCCGTCCTATTTGCTTGATAAAGTTTCTACGGAAATATCTCAGTCGATTTCTCCGGCCGTGTATGAACGCTTTAGGTTAGGCATTTGCATGTATCTTAGTCCCCAGCCTGTAAACAGTGCGTAAGGACAATGGTTACAAAATGAAAAGCCGAAAAATATTTTTTTTTACGATATCTTTCATCAGTTTGGTATTAAAGTCGAGCAAAAACAATTTTTATTCCAGTCCTAAAGTTATGAAAATGGAAAACATTAGAAAACAACAACCTGGAATGGATTTACTACGTGTAAGATGTAGTGACAACATCACCCCATGCCCATCTTTTTCAACCCGTCCTATTTGCTTGATAAAGTTTCTACGGAAATATCTCAGTCGATTTCTCCGGCCGTGTATGAACGCTTTAGGTTAGGCATTTGCATGTATCTTAGTCCCCAGCCTGTAAACAGTGCGTAAGGACAATGGTTACAAAATGAAAAGCCGAAAAATATTTTTTTTTACGATATCTTTCATCAGTTTGGTATTAAAGTCGAGCAAAAACAATTTTTATTCCAGTCCTAAAGTTATGAAAATGGAAAACATTAGAAAACAACAACCTGGAATGGATTTACTACGTGTAAGATGTAGTGACAACATCACCCCATGCCCATCTTTTTCAACCCGTCCTATTTGCTTGATAAAGTTTCTACGGAAATATCTCAGTCGATTTCTCCGGCCGTGTATGAACGCTTTAGGTTAGGCATTTGCATGTATCTTAGTCCCCAGCCTGTAAACAGTGCGTAAGGACAATGGTTACAAAATGAAAAGCCGAAAAATATTTTTTTTTACGATATCTTTCATCAGTTTGGTATTAAAGTCGAGCAAAAACAATTTTTATTCCAGTCCTAAAGTTATGAAAATGGAAAACATTAGAAAACAACAACCTGGAATGGATTTACTACGTGTAAGATGTAGTGACAACATCACCCCATGCCCATCTTTTTCAACCCGTCCTATTTGCTTGATAAAGTTTCTACGGAAATATCTCAGTCGATTTCTCCGGCCGTGTATGAACGCTTTAGGTTAGGCATTTGCATGTATCTTAGTCCCCAGCCTGTAAACAGTGCGTAAGGACAATGGTTACAAAATGAAAAGCCGAAAAATATTTTTTTTTACGATATCTTTCATCAGTTTGGTATTAAAGTCGAGCAAAAACAATTTTTATTCCAGTCCTAAAGGTATGAAAATGGAAAACATTAGAAAACAACAACCTGGAATGGATTTACTACGTGTAAGATGTAGTGACAACATCACCCCATGCCCATCTTTTTCAACCCGTCCTATTTGCTTGATAAAGTTTCTACGGAAATATCTCAGTCGATTTCTCCGGCCGTGTATGAACGCTTTAGGTTAGGCATTTGCATGTATCTTAGTCCCCAGCCTGTAAACAGTGCGTAAGGACAATGGTTACAAAATGAAAAGCCGAAAAATATTTTTTTTTACGATATCTTTCATCAGTTTGGTATTAAAGTCGAGCAAAAACAATTTTTATTCCAGTCCTAAAGTTATGAAAATGGAAAACATTAGAAAACAACAACCTGGAATGGATTTACTACGTGTAAGATGTAGTGACAACATCACCCCATGCCCATCTTTTTCAACCCGTCCTATTTGCTTGATAAAGTTTCTACGGAAATATCTCAGTCGATTTCTCCGGCCGTGTATGAACGCTTTAGGTTAGGCATTTGCATGTATCTTAGTCCCCAGCCTGTAAACAGTGCGTAAGGACAATGGTTACAAAATGAAAAGCCGAAAAATATTTTTTTTTACGATATCTT
Source organism: Oxystoma pomonae (assembly GCA_963921995.1). Taxonomy (NCBI): domain Eukaryota; kingdom Metazoa; phylum Arthropoda; class Insecta; order Coleoptera; family Brentidae; genus Oxystoma; species Oxystoma pomonae. The sequence goes on from OY998165.1 coordinate 111,595,961, forward strand.
TCATCAGTTTGGTATTAAAGTCGAGCAAAAACAATTTTTATTCCAGTCCTAAAGTTATGAAAATGGAAAACATTAGAAAACAACAACCTGGAATGGATTTACTACGTGTAAGATGTAGTGACAACATCACCCCATGCCCATCTTTTTCAACCCGTCCTATTTGCTTGATAAAGTTTCTACGGAAATATCTCAGTCGATTTCTCCGGCCGTGTATGAACGCTTTAGGTTAGGCATTTGCATGTATCTTAGTCCCCAGCCTGTAAACAGTGCGTAAGGACAATGGTTACAAAATGAAAAGCCGAAAAATATTTTTTTTTACGATATCTTTCATCAGTTTGGTATTAAAGTCGAGCAAAAACAATTTTTATTCCAGTCCTAAAGTTATGAAAATGGAAAACATTAGAAAACAACAACCTGGAATGGATTTACTACGTGTAAGATGTAGTGACAACATCACCCCATGCCCATCTTTTTCAACCCGTCCTATTTGCTTGATAAAGTTTCTACGGAAATATCTCAGTCGATTTCTCCGGCCGTGTATGAACGCTTTAGGTTAGGCATTTGCATGTATCTTAGTCCCCAGCCTGTAAACAGTGCGTAAGGACAATGGTTACAAAATGAAAAGCCGAAAAATATTTTTTTTTACGATATCTTTCATCAGTTTGGTATTAAAGTCGAGCAAAAACAATTTTTATTCCAGTCCTAAAGGTATGAAAATGGAAAACATTAGAAAACAACAACCTGGAATGGATTTACTACGTGTAAGATGTAGTGACAACATCACCCCATGCCCATCTTTTTCAACCCGTCCTATTTGCTTGATAAAGTTTCTACGGAAATATCTCAGTCGATTTCTCCGGCCGTGTATGAACGCTTTAGGTTAGGCATTTGCATGTATCTTAGTCCCCAGCCTGTAAACAGTGCGTAAGGACAATGGTTACAAAATGAAAAGCCGAAAAATATTTTTTTTTACGATATCTTTCATCAGTTTGGTATTAAAGTCGAGCAAAAACAATTTTTATTCCAGTCCTAAAGTTATGAAAATGGAAAACATTAGAAAACAACAACCTGGAATGGATTTACTACGTGTAAGATGTAGTGACAACATCACCCCATGCCCATCTTTTTCAACCCGTCCTATTTGCTTGATAAAGTTTCTACGGAAATATCTCAGTCGATTTCTCCGGCCGTGTATGAACGCTTTAGGTTAGGCATTTGCATGTATCTTAGTCCCCAGCCTGTAAACAGTGCGTAAGGACAATGGTTACAAAATGAAAAGCCGAAAAATATTTTTTTTTACGATATCTTTCATCAGTTTGGTATTAAAGTCGAGCAAAAACAATTTTTATTCCAGTCCTAAAGTTATGAAAATGGAAAAAATTAGAAAACAACAACCTGGAATGGATTTACTACGTGTAAGATGTAGTGACAACATCACCCCATGCCCATCTTTTTCAACCCGTCCTATTTGCTTGATAAAGTTTCTACGGAAATATCTCAGTCGATTTCTCCGGCCGTGTATGAACGCTTTAGGTTAGGCATTTGCATGTATCTTAGTCCCCAGCCTGTAAACAGTGCGTAAGGACAATGGTTACAAAATGAAAAGCCGAAAAATATTTTTTTTTACGATATCTTTCATCAGTTTGGTATTAAAGTCGAGCAAAAACAATTTTTATTCCAGTCCTAAAGTTATGAAAATGGAAAACATTAGAAAACAACAACCTGGAATGGATTTACTACGTGTAAGATGTAGTGACAACATCACCCCATGCCCATCTTTTTCAACCCGTCCTATTTGCTTGATAAAGTTTCTACGGAAATATCTCAGTCGATTTCTCCGGCCGTGTATGAACGCTTTAGGTTAGGCATTTGCATGTATCTTAGTCCCCAGCCTGTAAACAGTGCGTAAGGACAATGGTTACAAAATGAAAAGCCGAAAAATATTTTTTTTTACGATATCTTTCATCAGTTTGGTATTAAAGTCGAGCAAAAACAATTTTTATTCCAGTCCTAAAGGTATGAAAATGGAAAACATTAGAAAACAACAACCTGGAATGGATTTACTACGTGTAAGATGTAGTGACAACATCACCCCATGCCCATCTTTTTCAACCCGTCCTATTTGCTTGATAAAGTTTCTACGGAAATATCTCAGTCGATTTCTCCGGCCGTGTATGAACGCTTTAGGTTAGGCATTTGCATGTATCTTAGTCCCCAGCCTGTAAACAGTGCGTAAGGACAATGGTTACAAAATGAAAAGCCGAAAAATATTTTTTTTTACGATATCTTTCATCAGTTTGGTATTAAAGTCGAGCAAAAACAATTTTTATTCCAGTCCTAAAGTTATGAAAATGGAAAACATTAGAAAACAACAACCTGGAATGGATTTACTACGTGTAAGATGTAGTGACAACATCACCCCATGCCCATCTTTTTCAACCCGTCCTATTTGCTTGATAAAGTTTCTACGGAAATATCTCAGTCGATTTCTCCGGCCGTGTATGAACGCTTTAGGTTAGGCATTTGCATGTATCTTAGTCCCCAGCCTGTAAACAGTGCGTAAGGACAATGGTTACAAAATGAAAAGCCGAAAAATATTTTTTTTTACGATATCTTTCATCAGTTTGGTATTAAAGTCGAGCAAAAACAATTTTTATTCCAGTCCTAAAGTTATGAAAATGGAAAACATTAGAAAACAACAACCTGGAATGGATTTACTACGTGTAAGATGTAGTGACAACATCACCCCATGCCCATCTTTTTGTTTTGTCTGCATCTTATACACGGCTGCTTGGCCCTCTAAGGATTTGCTTAGGAACCCTGTATATATCCTCGTATACATAAGATTTTTGTCCATTAATCACGCAATAACGGCTAAACAGATTTGTATGAAATTTGTTTTGGGAAGTAAAAAAATTGATAAAATCCGAGTAGTACTGAAGCGAAAAAAAACGAAATGTTCCTTTTTAGTTTTTATTTTTGTGCGCCTTTATTCTTAACGCTGTCAAAAAACGCTTAAAACTTTCTACAGGCACTTTTTTAAGGTTTACCTAATGATAGGTCCATTTTTGAGATTTGACATTTTAGCATGACAGGAGAACTATCAAGTTAATTTTTTCTTCTGCATGCATGCTTTTTTTCTGCTGCTGTTTGGTTCATGAAGGACAGATAATATTTTGCAAACTTATTTTGTCAAGTCACCTGACGTTTTGGATTAATTGACTATCACTAGCCCAAATTCAATTCTTGCCTTTAATTTACTCAAGATATTTTGGAAACTCGCCTGCAGTACCTTTTTTGACACTTTAAAAATGACAGTTTTGACCTTTTTTCTTTACAAAATAATTTTGCATAATATTTAAAAAATATGTTTATCTTTGTTTCTAAAATGTAAGAATTAAAAACAAAGAAAAAACGTATTTTACAAAATATTTGTCAAAATGTTTTTTTTTAATCAAAACGTCAAAAAAAAACTGTCATATTTTAAAATGTCAAAAAAGGTACTGTAAGCGGGTTTCCAAAGTATCTTGCAAGTTAAAAGCAAAATTGAATTTGGGCTGACGATAGTCAAATAATCCAAGAGTCAAAATAAGGTGGCAAAATATTATCTGTCATCCTTCATTAACCAAACAGCAGCAAAAAAAAACACGCGTCCATAAGAAAAAATGAACTTAATAGTGATCCTGTCATGCTAAAATGTCAAATCTCAAAAATGGACCCCTCATTAGGTAGACCTTAGAAAAGTGCCTGTAGAAAGTTTTAAACGTTTTTTGACAGCTTTAAGAATAAAGGCGCACAAAAATTAAAACTAAAAATAAACATTTCGGTTTTTCGGTACTCCGGTACTACTCGGATTTTATCAATTTTTTTTTTAATTTTGAGTAAAGTATCAAATTGCGCAACTTTGCCCTAATTTAAACCTTTTCGTATCTCCTACCGTTTAGGAGATCCCCATGTTGAGCATCGAATTTGGAACACCCTGTATACCTGAGGACCTCTCTGGGTTATATCATTTTAAATAAACCAATTTGAAATTTATTTGTTAAAACCTAACATAGATTTATTTTTTATTCTCTGTTGGTTTTTGTGTAGTGGCCTATATTTCCTCTTGCAATGCATTAATTTTTATCAAAAAACATGTACTTGTTTATCATTTTATATTATAGTTTCTATAAAACCTAGAAAACCAAAATTGTATACAGAATAATATAGGTGATATTGGCTTTATGCTAGATTATTTTGCCAGGATGAGATTTAACTCGGTACACATTTTCGACATATGCAGTTTTAAAAAATATATTTTTGGGCTAATACTTTTGCCTAAAAGCACAGTATGTTGATTTTTACCAGAAAATAATAAATAACTATAATAAAATAAATAACCTTTGCGTTTTAACGTGATTTTATACACGATTTTTTCATCTGAGCCAGGGTCAATATGAATACTTGTTCAATATTGTTAAGTTTTATGCCGTACTGATGAATAAATTTTTGTCTCTTTTAGTTATTAAAATATTGACCTTTTAATACTAGAAAGCAAATGAGTTAAATTTTTGATGAAAAAGATAGGTTTTACTTACTTTTTTTAATTTTTTCCAAAGTTAGACAAATATCTAAGTAATTCAATATTATTACTGCTTCGGGTGTTATAATCATGGACTTGATCTCTAGAAGTAAAAATTATATTTGTTTGTCTCGATTTTTCTATCGTTTGATGAATATAATTACAGACCTGGTATTTATAAATTTAATTTACTGTTTGATAGACCATAATTATTTTGAATAGTTTTATTTTGAAGAATTTCTATTGGTCTTTTTTTAGATGTAGCATACAGAATTGCAGTAAAATATTGAAAGGAGCTGTGAACCAGACTAAAGTAAATAGGTTTTGTGTAAAAAAATTGCCAAGTGAAATTACATTTTAAATCAGGAACCACCCCATAAGGAACTCCTGGATGCGCCTCTAAATTGTTAGGTTAGGTTTGTAGGTTAGGTTAGGTTTGTTATGAGTAGTAGTGCAATAGTGAGTTGGGACAAGGGTTGCTGATTTAAAATTTAATTTTATTGGCAATTATTGTGATGATTTCAGATAAAGTAATTTTTTATTTTTAAGTGGTATTTGAGGGTTGTTACCCCACTCCTCCCCTCCCCCCCCTTTTATTTTATAACATCTAAAATATAAGATTATTTAATCAACACATAGGGTGGGTACGCCGGTTTTCGACCAATTAACGAAAATTTTGATTTTAGAAGCAAAATTTTTGGGCTTCTCGGCTATTTGAGGCAATAATATGGATACCGATGGATTCTGAATTTAATCGAGATTTCAGAAAAAATATTTTTAATTTTTTCCGTTATAAAGTTAAGAAGTTAACTAAGAAAAACTTAACAAATGTCATTTTTACCCCTTTTCGACCAGCACTTCCCTCGAACCGACCGCCAATATCCTACTTTTCGACTGGAGGCTGTCGAAAATAGACCCGTTTTTGACTAACGCAAAAACCGAGACTTTAGCCTAGGTCGAGAAACTGGGTATCATTCGACCTTCTTAAATTTATTAACAAAATTATAGGTCGAAAAACTGGGACATCGTCGACCGTTTAATTTACTACTAAAAACAGTAAATAACCTACCGTTTATTAAAAAAAGCATTTGTTAATTTTACAAGGTTGGTAAAAAATTCTACTTTATACCTAAAAATTTAACAAATAAACTCAAGAAAAATACCTAGGTAGGTAGGTGTTTTATAAAACGTCTTAGGTATAGAGGTACCACATACCTATAGGTAGATAATTTTAACGAAAAATAAAGTAGGTTATATACGTAACTAAAATACTGATTAGATTCGTATTAAAAACTGTGTGTTTTAAGTGAAAACAACCAAAAGTTTAACAAAAAACTCCAAATAGATAACATGTATTTTATAAATAAGTCTTCTAGCCAGGCAGCACAAATAGATTTTTTTTTTAAAGTTTTAGTTTTAAGGTACATAACTAATACTTATAGGTTAACAAACGGTACTTATAAGAACTAAAACTGCTTTTTTTAAAATCTTACAAACCAAAAGTTACACAACTATTATCTATTCTATGCGAGGGGTTATTCACTAGTGTGAAATTTGTGACGCGATTTCGCGTTTAACATATTTTTCCTATGATTTCGCGCGATTTCGCAAAGACTTGCGGGATTTCGCGTGATTTCGCAAGGATTTCGCGCAATTTAGCAAGGATTTCGCACACAAAATGTGACGCGATTTCGCGGAGTGGTTACCCCCTCGATTCTATGATAAGTTTTATAGACCAAATACTGCACATAGATTAATTTAATTTAAGGAACTCTAAATATAAGGTACTTAAATAACTCATGCTCTGGTTAGATTGCAAACAGTACTTAAAGGTACTAAAAACAGTTTTTTAAGTCTTACAAACTAAAACAATATATTCCAAATGAAAAATACCTATAGGTACTAATAGGTATCTAAAAACCAGGTACAAATCGATTTATTTAAATTGCATTGAGCTGTATTGAAAAAATTTTCTTTTCGTTGCTGTCTTTTTCTTCTCTTTAGTTCCTTTTTTCTTTTTTGGGGTACCTGAAAAAAACGTTAATAATATAGTAGATAACTAGGCATCAAGGGAAGAAATTGAAAAAGTTCACCCGAGTCTAAAGATTTCTGTGGTTTTTCACGAGTACCGAGACGAGTAGATTATTTTTTCTACTTTAAAATGTAAATTGGAAGTCTAATGTTGTTATGATGCATTTTCGTCAGTTTAAATTGGAACGGGGTGGGTTGCTGCTTTTTAATCTAAGCTGGTAACTGCTTAAGTGTCTGTTTATAGGGGTGCCACTACAATAATGTACCACAAGTGGTGTTTGGAATAACAGGTTTGTAGAAAACCAAAATTTATGACGCATATTTTTTATTTAAAAAAGTAACCACATTTGCTTACCATTAGAATGGTCATCTTTTGTCGAAGGACAAATTTCTTCTGGATCTCTTCTTTTTTTTTGGGTGCCTTCTGACGATCGAAAAACAAACACGCGAGTTTTGCTTTGAAAAAATGTAATCCTTATGGAAATAAATTAAAAATTTAATCCCTAATTTTTTTTTAAAATAGTGTAAACAACTCAGGGGTGTTTTTTAGTCCCTCGACAAATTATAGCCTTCCCGTCGTGGTCGGGCTATAAACTCGTTGTCTCGGGATTAAAAGTACCACTTTAGTCCCTAGGTATATAATGTACTGTTATCCTTGTCATAATACATAATTTATTCAAAGTTGCTGTGGTCTGAAAACAGGCTACTTTCTCGACCACCAAAATAGCAAATAAAATAATATGGACGAGGAGCAGACTTATTTCTCGACTAGTGAAATAGTCTTTAAAATATTAGGGGACAAGAAAAAGGTCATTTCTCGAACACCTAATTCAAAAGTAGTCGAACAATAGGCCGGTTTTCGAACCACCTAAAATTTACCATATTTTAAAGCTTCTTATTTCTTAAACTACGTCAAAAAAGGGTAGTCGGAAACCGGACTTAAGATTCTTCGCAACCAGAAGATCTAATTGTGCTAAAAAGGGATTGCATATCTAAAATATTATGGGCGTGAGAGAGCTCAAAACATAATCGTCATTTTTCCCTTTTTCGACCATTTGGTCGAAAAACAGATTTTGGATTTTTTCATATTCCGGTTATCCGACTACCTTTATTTTTCAAAAAAAAAAATCAAATTCACCAAAAAAATATGTGTATCTGATTAAAAAAACATGTTTGTATACAAAAAACAAAAAAAATTATAATAAAATACTAATCTCTATTACTTACCCGCTATTTTCACCGACACTGCACACTAGTAAAAAACTACTAAAATCGAATTTTTCAAATTAGCGTCTACACGTCTCGAGAAAACAGCCTATACTGATGTTATTTTAGGAGGGAGGACCGTCATTTTTATTTGGGTGGTGAAGAGCGCATTAAAGAATGCGTGGAAATGATTCGCGGAAGACATATGGTTCCTGGTTTCTTATTTTTGGGCAAAAACCCTGAAAATAGTCGAAAACCGGCTCTGGTCGGGTAACCGGCGCACCCACCCTAGTATGTATAGGAGTTTTTAAATTCTTATCTGATTTTTGTGGATGTCATTAATTAACAAAATACAACATCAAAAAGGACTGAGGAAAGGACAATATCTTAATAACTAAAAAAGTCTTAAAGATAGATATTTAATCATCAGTAGATCATAAAAGGCTAACAATATTGGACAAGTTTTATGCATTTTGATTCAGGCCCACATGAGGAAATTTATTTAAAATTTTTGTGTATCTTTTGTCTTTTTGTAAACCCGCAGCAGAAAGTTAAATTATTAATATTTGTTTCTTAGGTGATCTGTATAGAACAGCAAGATAATAAAAAAAAATTAAGACAATCTGAAACCATCAAGCAACATTTGCTGGCCGATTTAATAGCAGAAAAACATTCGAAATTGAAATTTGGTATTAAGAAAACAAATATTAAAATTTTGACATCATTTTTTGTCTAAATTGTTTTTATGCTTAACTATTTCCCTTATTATAATGTGCAGCTCTAAAAATTTTCTTTTTTTTTTTTGTGACGTCTACAAAACTCAAAAACATGTTATATGACTTTTTTTCTTGTTTTGGTTTCCCCTATCACTCACAACTCTGTTGAAGTTTGTTACCAAAATACAATTTAAAAACAAATCTTACTGTTATCAACACTATCCTCTCTTTACTCTTATTGTGTCTTTCACAGAATTCTTGCAAGAGTTTTCTATTGTCCTCATAGTCACTTGGTGGCAGGTGTGTAGCATAGAATTCTTCCCAGTGTGAACAGGACATTTTTAGAGGTCCTAAAAAACACTTATGGGTAAGTAATTTTTGATAAAACATAGAAACCTTAACCAATTTACTTTTTTAACACATTATATTACTTATATACAATTGTCACATCAACACATCTTTGTTATGCTTTCCATGTGTATTTCTTAAGATAAGCCATTTACTATTAAAATTGATAACATAGTCTCGAACACAGAAGAGTGAATATGTATATTAAACCTGTTTGAGACAGCTTGATCAAACTTCTTTCAAAAAACAGAGCAGAATGATAACAGAGAAGAAAACATATATATATTTTTTGAAGACAGCTTAATTAAACTTATTTCCAAAAAAATAGGCCTTTAGTGCAACTTTTCTCCATATTTAAAACAAATATTACTCACAGATTAAATTTTAAGAATTTTCCTTTACCTGATATTGTTAATACCAAAATATTTTGCTCTATACTTAAAAAATATTAAATGTGACAGATAATGGAGCAGAAGCATGATTTGATTGAAAATATTAGATTTTGCTAAAACATGCATATGACAATTAATTTTCTGTTTCTTTTAAGAAATACCCTTATATTTATTGTTTTTTTATGTTTTCATTTAGTTTTCCTAAATCCTCTAGGTATGATCTTTTACGGCAAGGACAACAAGAAAATTTTTGATTTTGATCCTTTAGATTTTTTTCTGAACTTGAGAGTCCAAAGCACTGATAAACAAAAAAACACTCTCTTTCAAAACAAAATTTTGCAAAATGAAAATATGATGCAAATTTGATTTGGTTGTGTGGGTGTTTGTTCAGTATATCAATTAAATTAAATATAGTTGAAAAGAAACGACTCCTTACTGATAAATAGCTGCATTACCTGTCTTTTATATTATTGGACTCAAGTAGACTTATTTTTTGTGTTTGTATGGTATTACAATTGACAAGACCTATATTTTAGGATTTATTAATTTATATTTAGGTTTCTTCGGGTCCTAACCGAAAATGGGCTATACCTATTTTAGGTCCCAGAAAAGGCCCATGAAGAGGCCTAATTGCCAATGGGCCGCCCCCCTACTACTACTATTTCAAGTCGTATAGAGTTCTGAAATCAGCAGGATTCAGCAGGTAAAGTAAAAAGGGCATTCAAAGGTATAGGTACTTGCCAGGCTCTAGATTTGATCTTTTCTACTACTAATAACTGCATTAACTATTATTAGTAACAAATTTTTGGGACAACCCAAATTTAAGATAATTTTTCTTACCAGTGAAGTTTTGGACTTGGAGCTTTTAGGTGACACTGACCACAGTCCACTGTTCCTTTGCTAAAAACAATATTTTTCACAAAAAATTAGGAAAAAAAAAATTGTAAACAAATCAGCTGATGGCCAGATAAAAATTTCGCTTGTTTGTTGGCCATCGAAAAGATTCCAATTTTATAGAAAATTTATAGAGCACATCGGAATCTCAGATCAGAAGTAGGATTCTACAATCCGCGACAAATCATATTTTGAAGTGAGTGGAGGAAGGGCATTGTCTTTTCTTTGCAAAAATAACGACTTCTCATCGTGTTTGATGGTAGAATTGTAAAATCTTGCACGGTTATTCTATTCAAGGAACCTCCACGTAGGTAAAAACCATATTTTTTCCAGTTGGCCGTCGAACAGATTCCAAGTTCATGAGAACATATTTTGTTCGTCGGCCTATTCGCGGTTTCTTTTCGTTGGTCACCATTATTTATTAAAATGGCGCTTGTTTACAGTGTTGTTTTCTAAGAAAACCGTTTTTTGTGTAAATTTGCGTGAGAAACTGCTCTAGAGCGTCTGCAAAATGTATATCAAGCAGGTAAGCTTATTTCACTTTTTTATATTAACACAGTTCGTTTGAGATTCGTGTGCAAAGATTTTTTCTTTGGCAGCGATAAAGTTACGACAGTCGTCCTATCTAGAGTTACGACGGCCGTTTTTGCAGTTGGGTTGCGTTGGTTAGCACTTATCCCTTATTTTGGTTGAGTTTGGTTGGATTGGCTGGTTTGTGTCGTGTTGGGTAGGGTTGGTTTTCAGCATGCTTTGGTTTTCTTGTAAAAGAAAACAGGATATATGCAACTTACATCAATCTATGTTAATGTTAGCAGCTTTGGTAAATATGCAGTATACAGTTTTCTGCCATTTTTGATTTTTTTTGAAAAATTCTTTATGGGGGCACCTACTAGGGTCCCTAGGACTAAGGTGACCAACCGTCCCGGTTTTGCTAGGACAGTCCCGATTTTTAACCATTTGTCCTGGGGAAAAAATCCGTCCCGGATAGTCCCGATTTTTCAGCAAAAGTTCCGGTTCGCCCCGGTTTTGATACCACTGTATTTTGTAACTTTAAAATCACTGCAATTAAAAAAGCGGATGTTCTCTGTCATCTATGAATTTGAATTGAAACCTTACTTAAATTATTTTTCTTTAATAAGAATTTTTTGTTGGTTTTTTTTAATTTTTTTTCACTAAAACAACCCTTTTACCCAATAAAATCCTTGGTATGTTTACATAAACATACCAATTATTGACACTTATAAAAAAAATAGAGTTTTAGGCTCAGTTTTAGGTGTATTGGATAAGCAACCTAAGAAAACTAGTACACTTATATATTTTAACCGATTGGGCCTACTTACCAGGTCTTGGACCACCCCCTAGTTACTACTACTGCTATATATTTCAATTGAAGTTCCAATAAGAAGTAGTTTTCTCAAGATTTCTTTCAATACCTAAGTTGGAACTCAAAAAATATGTGAAACATACATAAAAAAATGTTTTAAAAACCAATTATTGACACACTGATTTTATCAAAAACCATTTTTTGTCAGACCAATTATTGACATCTAAAACCCTGAAATTTATGAAAAATAAACAGCACTACAAAGACTAAAACTAAAAAAATACAAGAAAATGCAATATAAAAAAATACAAATCTACCTACTGAAATACATACTTTTTGTGGGTGCCTTACTAAAGAAAAAAAATCAATCTTGGCAAGATCTCTATTAATTAAACGATATTTCTAAATATATAAAAAATTGCAAAAGGAAGCAAAATCCAGTATTATGCAGTGGTATCAATAAGTGGTAAAATATATATTAAGTGAACCAATTATTGACATCAGGTTTTTGAACAAGCTCTAAAGTGCTAGGTTATTTATAGCAACTCTTTATTGTTTAGTGATCTTTGTGAACACACAAATACATTTTTAAATATTTTTAATAAAATATTTTTTTTGTTTTGTTTTGTTTGTTTTTTAAAAAAACCTTAAATTTTAACCTAAGGATTACATAAATTTTGCAAAATGTGGAGGACTATTTTGCATTTTTGGCTCTTACATAAAAATGTCCTACTTCAAAATTCTACAGTTTTTTAAGAGATATACCCAAGTAATTTATGCATAAATCTTTAATAAAAAGTTAGCAATCTAGGAAAAGTGCCAATACTCCCATATTGTATTTTATATGTTTGCTGACTGATAATTTTTATTTCTGTGAATTTATTTTTAGCTCAAGATTGTTTAGCTTTTTCTGTATCAGGTCTATTAAAAAAATAAAAAGAAATTGACCATGATGATGATTTTGTCTATGACATTTTTAGCATCTAGCTGTTAAGATAGCAGTGCATTGGTGGATCATTTCATTCCCATTTAGAGCATTATTTTGCCTTCAGCACACAAAGTAATAATAGTTAAAACTTTTTAGTTGATGGCATCTTGTTTTAATTTATGATTTTAAAATTAGACTAGTCCAGGTTTACTTGGAAGTGTACTTGATGAATATCATTATTAACATTTTTACTTTTATCTTTAGATCATTATACAAGGTTTCAAAAGCTACCGAGATCAAACAGTCATTGAACCATTTGACAAGCGACACAATGTTGTTGTTGGCAGAAATGGCTCAGGCAAGAGCAACTTTTTCTATGGTAAGTCATGTACCTAAAACTCCCCACACTTGATGATTTGCTCTGCTAGAAGGCTCAACAATTCTGCTTGTCCCTATATTTACAAAAATATCTCTAGAGTCCCTTTTTAAGCAAAAAAAGACTGTACCCTAATATAATGTTTATTTAAAGCTCTTGTTTAGCAAAATATCACAAAGTGATAAATACGTAACTCCTGTAAAACTGGAATTTTGACTGTACTAAAATAATTGCAGAACAAATCAATTAAAAATTACAAAATTTATTGCCAGATTTGTATTAATTAAAAAAATTATCTTCTGAGGTTAAAAAAAGGATTATGTAAATATAAATATCATTTTTCAGTGTTTATTAAACAATGCATTGCATATTAAAAAATGATTTTTTCACAGTTTTGACACAAAAGGTTCACTTTTTGTTCCTAGTTTTACGGAGTAAAGTGTCACCTTTTATCCCATGGGGTAAAAGTAAAAAAAACCAGGGATAAAAAGTAAAAAGAATAGCTGTCAGACAGTTTTTTTGACATTTTGATTTTGGCAGGTTACCTATTTGATGCCTATATGCCTATGTGTATGAAAGGCAAAATAATATCCTATATGTATAATAATAACAAAAAAGTTCCTCCAAAAGTCCCTTTTTATCCCTTGACAAATTGTACAAACTTTTCATCCTGGAATGAAAAATACACTTTAGTCCCTTGGTTTATAATATACCATTAACATTAGCAAAAGTCACTGCAAATTGCAATAGTTTTTGTACTTGTAAGCATTTTGGAACATTAAAAATTGTTCCGAGGGTCACCAAACAAAGGTTTGCCAAGGATGCATACAGATAACAGGACATTGACTTCTTTTAAAATCATTTTTAAAGTGAACATTTTAAGTTATTTAATATTTTTTTACAAAAAATATTGGCATTATATTAGGTTATTATATATTTATTTCTTTTTAAAAAGTATAGGCATCATATTTAACCAAAAATAAAAATGATTGTGCCTCTACTGAAATTTAAATTTGGGGACATGTCACGAGGTCACAAGTTAAGGGATTTTATTAGAGGGTTATGATTATATTATTTATTAAAGTAAAAATAATTTAAAACAGATAACACATACTTGGATAAAATTTTCTGTCATTTTAACTATGAAACATGCAAGGGGGTAACAGCTGACCCAAAATTTGTACAGGGTGGTCCAACTTCGAGGGGCCTCTATAGATTTTCAAGAGAAGTCGAAAACTAAACACCGCATTGCGATATGTCAAGGCGTTTCTGAGCTACAGGGTGATTCTCAAAAATGTGCGTTTCTAAAAACCCTCTACAACTTTTTTATTTGTAAAGATAGAGATTTTCATTAAAAACATTTTTTGAAGATTTTTTAAGGACAAATCTACCTGTTTCACCGATTTTGTCTTAAAGCCTTTAGTTCACGAGATATAAACGAAAGTTACATTTTTTAAATTAGTTTTGTAATAAAATTTCCTGTTAAACGATGTGTCATACACCTATTTTTACCAAGTAGTTAAACAGATATCTGCAATTTTTAATAATTACCATAGTAGGCTGTGTTTAACTCTGACCTATGCAGTTTTGTGGTATCTATCTAGGTAGGTATGATCAAATAAAAACAATTGCCATGATAAACAAGCCCAAGTGTCAAAAGTGGCTCTTCGTCAAGATATAAAAATGTTTGAAAACTGTGAAAAGTACGACATGATAAAATGTTATATTGAAAGTAACGAAAATCGACAGACGGCGTTAAATTTATATTTCCAGAGATATCCGGAAAGAAGGCAACCTAGCTCAAAAATATTTTTGAAGTTAAAACATCATCTACAAGAATACGGATCCATTACAAAACCGCGGCCTAGGATGTATAGAAGCCTAGCCAGAGATAGAGAGTTAGAAGAACTAACGGTTCTAGGAGAAATAGAAATTAACCCGAATACTTCCACCAGGGCAGTGGAGAGAAACACTAGAATTCCACGCGCAATGCCGTTCGGGTGCTTAAAAAACACAAGCTTAGCCCCGACGGATGCACCAATTATGGCAACGAGATTTTGCTCCAAGACGTGCATTTTGCAGATGGTACCTAAATAAAAGCCAAGAAGACCCTGAACTGCTATTACTGGAAACAGCAAAATCCCCATATTATGGTGGAACAAGCGAAGGAAAGGTTCAGTTTTCATCTACAGAGGACAAATTATTGGGTCATATATTTTTGATGGAAATTTAAATGCCGAAAGATACCAACAAATTTTAGAAGAGCAGGTGATTCTGTTTATCGACAATTTGCCACTTCAGCAAAATAATGAGCTATACATTCAACATGATGGTGCACCTCCTCACAATGCACGAGACATTACTAATTTGCTAAATATTGTGTTTGCCGAAAACTGGATCGGAAATAAAGGTCCTATATATTGGCCTCCCAGGTCTCCAGAACTAACCCCTTGCGACTTCTTTTTGTGGGGGAGAGTCAAAGACCTTGTATTTCAAAATCGCCCAACTACTAGAAGGGAATTGGAAGAGGCACTTCGTACTGCATTCAGGCAGCTTCGTGCGGTAGGACTTCTTAATACAGAAAATAGCGTCAAGAGAAGATATAGGATATGTTTACAAGAAAACGGCCGTCAATTTGAGCATTTGGTCTAGAATTAAAGAAAATTGTTAGATGTAGATTTTAGGTGTTACATAGTTTAATTAATAAAAATTTTAAATAAAAACTTTTAATAATTTTATTTTTGGTTATTATTTTAGGGTTGGTAATTATAGTAAACTAGAAGTTAAAGTTCGAGGTTGCTGTGTCCCCTCGTGTCGTAGCCAACTTGATTTTGTATGAAAAAAAAACAATAAAATTTTATTTACACATTTAGGGTGCGCACTATGGTAAATATCAAAATATGCAAATATTTTTTAAACTATTTAATAAAAATAGGTGTATGGCACATCGTTCGACAAGAAATTTTATTAGAAAACTGATTTTTTAGAAAAATTGGGGGAATCCCATTTAAAGAAATATAACTTTGTGTGATATCTCGGGAACTAAAGGCTTTAAGAGAAAATCGGTGAAACAGGTAGATTTGTTTTTAAAAAATCTTCAAAAAATGTTTTTAATGAAAATCTCTATCTTTACAAAAAAAAATTGTAGAAGGCCTTTAAAATTGCACATTTTTGAGAATCATCCTGTAGCTCAGAAACGCTTTGACGTATCGCAATGGGTTTTAGTTTTCGACTTCTCTTGAAAATCGACCCCATAACATGTATATTAGTTTTGGGCTAACTATGCTGCAAAAGCCCAAAGCTATAGAGGACCCTCGAATTTGGACCACTCTGTACATGTATTGCCAAAATTTAACTTTTTTACTGTAATTCCAGTAATATCAACTAATTTATTATGTAATGCCAAGTAATGCCTTGTATACCTGTTAATGCCATGTAATACCTTGTAATGCCTGGTAATGCAAAGTTTTGTTTTGTAATGCCTGGTAATGCTGTGTAATTCCAACATAATAAAGTGTAATGTAAGTTATTAGGGACTTATCAGTTTATGAGTTTTCTGAGAGTTCCGTACAAAGGTTGAAAGATTTCTGACATTTTTGTCATATAAACATGTCATCTAAACATGCTCATATTATGCCATTTCTAGAGTTGACAAATTAAAGTTAATGCCGTTCTTTATTAAAGGCAGGCACAAACATTATAAAAGTCGACATTATTTTGATAGCAAAGATGACAATTTAGACAACAAGAATGTCAAAATCCTTTTAAACTTCGGCAGAATTGTCAAAAATAGTGCCGTTTTTATCGAGGTTTTTATTTAAGTCAAGCTATGCCGACTTTATGTACCGATAAGTCCCTATTAACTAGTGCTGGAAAAAGATACTGTCCCGCACGCGACGGCCGCCGTTAAGGGCGCAAAAGACATTTTAAGCAAGAGTTAGGTATAATTTTTTTCCTACAAAAGATTTTAACATTCAGCTTCCTTAAAAATAGGTTCTTAATAGACATACATTTTTTAAAAATTGTGTGGAAAAGTAAAAAATCGCACCGAAAAGTAACTTTTCAGCATTATCTAAATCGTGCGGGAAAATTACTTTTCCGCACAATTGTGGGAAATAGTTATTAGCCTAACAAGTGCGGAAAGTTATATTTTCTCACACGCGAACTGCTGATGGCAGGCAGTTAAGTGCGGGAGAGTTTCTTTTCTTAAGAGTTAGGATCAAGATTTTTTCTACTCCCATAAAATACTTAGTTATTATTGGCCTCAAACTCTTCTTCAATTTCAAAATCGCTTTCAGTCTCATAATCTGACTCATTTGGTGTTGTTTCACTTTGGCTGGATTCGTTTCTTTTTCTTTTGGGATTTTTATTTTGAATTATTTTACCGCCTTTGGTTTTTCTCTTTTTAATGTCAGTTGTTTTTTCTTTTGTAGGATTTTTTACATTTTTCATTCCTTAAATCTTAAGTAATCTGGCAGAAGACAACTGACCTGTTTTATCTGAGTACAACCAGCATAGTGTTGATTTTTTTAGCCTCATTATACGACCATTTACAGATAGTGAATAGTCTTTTAAGTTCTTTAAATCTATTTCTGAACTGGAGGGAAGTTCTTCAGCTAAATTTTGCAGATCATTGGATATTTCCGAGGAAATTTCTTCCGGGATTTCTTCTCGCAAGTCAGATATGTCTTCTTCGCCATTGAGCTCGTCACTTATTGATTTATTATTGTGATTTCCCCCCTCTACTGGTGAGACATAATTTATGGATAAGTTCCTTCAAGTAAATTTTTTCTGTGCATAGGCTATATTGCCCTATCCCATATTATATTTGTCAAAATATATTGTAATAGATTCTGGTAGGTGTTATATTTCCCTGATTTTGTCCTGTTTTTTTTTTTCGAATTTGAGTGACTTTCATGTTGTTAGATGCAAAGCTTTGAAATATATGGAGTCATCTCATTATTTCTCGTATGTTTAAGAGGATATCATAGTGAATCAAAAAGAGCGAACGGAATCTGACAGCCCGCTTTGCTTTGGTTACTTACTGCTAACTGGTAGTATGAGTAAAAGTAGGATGAAAGCTTGTTGAGGTAAGACAATGTCAAGGAAAAAACATGCATTTTTGCTAAAAATATTTTGAGTAAAATCTTACTACAATTAAGTACAAAATGCGGAAAAGGCAACAATTTCCAAAAAAAAAATAAAAATATAGGTTTTAGAACCAAGAAAATTACCGAAATTTATAATAAAGGACTTTTCTGCATTCGACAGTTATTTTCCAGCAACATTTCTGAATATTTTTTTTTTCTTAAATTAATAACAACGCCTCAGTTTCTTTTCGCTTTTTAGTGAGGTGTGATATCCTCTTAAGCTAATCAAACTACCCTTAATATAAACTAGTCAAAAATATATTGTGATTCTATCTCTGCACATTCAAACAAGTACCTAGATTCAAAAATACAATTTTCCAGTCCTATTTAGAACTATTTATATTTAAATAAGAATTGAACATTGTTATTTTTAATATAAACTTATTTCATTTTCCTACTTACCTGACTTCAATATCATTTATACACAAACAAAAAACCGAGCAAAAAACTCCAATCGCTAAAGAACATTTTATTATAATGTGGAAGAACCAACCGCAATGTTATGTAATGGCAACATAATGCCATGTACTGCCACCGTAACTCATGTAATGCCATGTACTGCTAAGTAATGCACATGTAATGCCACATAGTTTGTATAGGTATTGCCAGCAGCTGTTACCCCCTCGGAATCATGTTTTCACATCATATGCAATATGTATTGAAAATCAAGCATCTTGTTCTTTCATCAAAAACAAAATTATGATTGTTTTCCACAAACCAAAACTACACTTTTTTGCACTCGACGCGCGTTTCGCTAACAACGTTAGCATCATCAGGAGACGATAAACAATGAACTAAATTAATCTACGCTCTATCTTATATAAAATCCTTTAGTGGGCGGAGACAAGACTAATAATTTGTGATTGATCACGATTTTTAATCCTATCTCCCCTCAACCAAAGAATAAAGTGTACTAAACGGAATGGGTCCTCTATCTTTATTTAAACTATTTCTGGATTTAATGATTTCCAGTAGTAGTAAGTAGTAAACATGCTTTATTGTCCAAAGATTTTCTACATCCTTATTGACAAAGCTTAAGAGGCTTAAGTCTAATTTCATACAATATTAACATAAATTAAAATTAAAATTAACTACCTGGCAAAGGCAGGCACGACACAAAATAAAAAAAAAACAGATCAGTTGGTAACAGAGATATGGTAAAAACATAATGAAAATAGAACAAACAGGTTAAGTAAAATCTAAATAAATATATGCACAACAGATAAACATTTAAAGCAAAAAATACAAACAAGTTGAGTAAAGTAAAAAAAAGTAAAAAAAAATACTAAATAAATATATAGGTAAAAAATTTTAGATCACAGACAATTTAATAAATCTAGTTGTTTTGGCATAGGGTTGTTGTAACACAAGCAAGAGAAATCCTAGAAATTAATTTAATTGTAAAGCTATAGGAAATAAAAATGCAAAAATGGCTACTTAATTGGACAGGGTTAAAAATAAATTTTAAAGTAAGATAAAAAAAATTATAATAAATAGGTAGGTTTAAAAGGAAAAGGTAAGAAATTCGTCCACGGTATAAAAAGCTTGTTTTACTAAAATGTTTTTGATTTCTTTGCGGAATTTCGATAGATCTGCAATATTTTTAATAGCTATAGGAAGATGGTTATAAAGTTTTATGGCATTATAAATTATGGAATTTTGAACGAGCGCCGAGTGTGGAATAGGAAGTGGTATATGGTGCCTTTGACGTGTAACATGAATAATTTGGTGTTCAGGGAAAGAAGATTTGTGCTTGTGAATAAGACTTACTGATTCTAAGATGAAAAGACATGGTAGGGTTAGGATGTTGTAGTTTATAAATAAGGGTTTACAATGATCTCTTGCAGAGACACCAGCAATGAATCGGACTGCTCGCTTTTGAAGTTTAAAGACTGACTGAAAAAGATATTGAGTACAACAGCCCCAGAATGGTAGACCGTAAGAAAGGTGAGATTGAATAACAGCATAGTACACAGATTTTGCAATAGAAATATTAAGAATTTTGGCCACCGCTCGTACACAGTAACAACCTGAGGCGAGTTTCTTGTTAAGCCCAATGATGTGAGATTGGAATTTCAAATCAGTATCAAGTTGAAGCCCAAGAAACTTGGTATTTTGGGAAGATTTAATGGAGAATTGGTCACAATCAACATCATCAATACTGCAGCGAAATCCAAGTATCTGTGTTTTATTAAAATTAAGTAAAAGTCCATTGGCATCACACCACAGCTTGATGACCTTGATGTCATCAGATATTACCTGGACTAACTCCCGCGTCCCTTTTTTATGCCAAACCACCGTTGCATCGTCCGCGAACGCAGCAAAAACTCCTGAGATATCCAAATTTAACAAATCATTGATGTATATGAGAAATAGGATTGGCCCTAGGACTGAGCCCTGCGGAACCCCATAATTGATTTGCTGGACTGAGGAACATCCGCCGTTCGCGGCGACACGCTGGGTGCGGCTTGAGAGATAGGATTTAAACCACTCCAACACCACTCCGCGGAAACCATAGACCTCTAGTTTTCGCAGCAGCGTTCTGTGACTCACACAATCAAAGGCCTTGGAAAAATCACAGAACGCTCCTGCAGTATCAAAGCCGTTATTAAAATGCCTGAAAAGTTGTTCCATTACTTTATACATAGCATCATGGGTGCCCTTTTTTGGAAGGAAACCAAACTGTGCAAGATTAAAAACTTTGTGCGAAGTTAAGAAATCTATCATGCGTTTTTTGACGATTTTTTCAATAATCTTCGATATGGTTGAGAGCAAGGATATTGGTCGATAATTTGACGGATCTTTAGTATCGCCATTTTTATGAATAGGTATTATTAGAGCCTGTTTAAGAGTGGTTGGGAAAGTGCCAGAAGAAAAGGAGAGGTTAATCGCTTCTGCTAAGATATGAAGGGCTTGGTCAGGTAGTTCTTTCAAAATTTTTGTAGATATACCATCTGATCCGGCTGCAGTTTGGTTTTTAAAAGATTTAAGAGTGGATCTGATTTCATGGATATCAGTAGGTAAAAACTCAAAAGACTCATTCACACGCAAGCTCTCCAAATAGACTATAGGATCGACATCAGAGTTAATGTTTGCAGTTAGATTGTCAGCAACGTTGCAGTAAAAGCTGTTCAGTAGATCTGCATCAATCTCGATCTCCCGTGGCTTAATACTAGTTTTACCAGTAAGTTCCCTCACGATGTTCCACGTTTCTTTAGATTTATTAGCCGCGTTGTTCAAACGATTTGTGTAAAATAAGTGTTTTGCGGTGCGAATTAACTTTTTGTACAATTTGCGGTATTTTAAATAGTGATTAGTAATAAACGGACTGTCAACATAGTGATTTTTTATAATATTTAAAGATCTTAAGTTGCCCGCAGATATCTTTAATCCGTTTGTCATCCAGTATTTTTGGATCCCTTTTTTGCGTAGTGTCCTTAAAGGAAAAGATTTATTGACTATCTTACTTAGAATAAGATGAAATTCTTCAAGGGGATCAACTTCAGAAAGAATAGGTTGCCAAATTGTGCTGTTACAAGTCTGTTTAAAATGGGAAAAATTATTCTTACTAAATATTCTACCTTGTTTTTTGTGATTACTAACATGACTTATTCTTAACGGCAATGAAGTTAAAATACTTTCATATGCATTCAAAAGTCTTTTGTTTGGTACACTTCTTAGAAGTTTTAGGTTATCTAATGTGAATCTATGATTGTTTTCAAAAGCATGCTCGGCCACACTTGACTTTTCTGTTCTTCCATATTTTAAGTGTGCTAAATGTTCTTTAAAACGTGTTTGAATAGAGCGTCTCGTTTGGCCAACATATTTTTTGTCACAATCCATGCAACTAATTTCGTAAATTCCACTTTTTTCTAGAACTGTAGTTTTATCCTTGGAATTTCCTAGTAAGCTTCTTATTGTGTTACCCAAGGATAAAACTACAGTTCTAGAAAAAAGTGGAATTTACGAAATTAGTTGCATGGATTGTGACAAAAAATATGTTGGCCAAACGAGACGCTCTATTCAAACACGTTTTAAAGAACATTTAGCACACTTAAAATACGGAAGAATAGAAAAGTCAAGTGTGGCCGAGCATGCTTTTGAAAACAATCATAGATTCACATTAGATAACCTAAAACTTCTAAAAAGTGTACCAAACAAAAGACTTTTGAATGCATATGAAAGTATGGAAATCATTAAATACACACTATTCTTTGGTTGAGGGGAGATAGGATTAAAAATCGTGATCATTCACAAATTATTAGTCTTGTCTCCGCCCACTAAAGTATTGTATATAAGATAGAGCGTAGATTAATTTAGTTCATTGTTTATCGTCTCCTGATGATGCTAACGTTGTCAGCGAAATGCGCGTCGAGTGCAAAAAAGTGTAGTTTTGGTTTGTGGAAAACAATCATAATTTTGTTTTAGTGCAACCAAAGGTTCCAAATTCCCAACATAGTTGTTCTTTTGTATATCACACTCTTTGTCGGAACAGAGAACATGCTCTATGAAAGAAAAAGAAGACAATCTTTGTAATATCTATGGAGTATGATGTGAAAACATAAACAAATTCATATTTAAAAATTTAAATATCTCGATAAGCACTTACACTAGGACAGTGAGTTTTAAGCTTAATTGAAAGGTCTTTAGAATGTCTTTCCAATGAGTTATCACATGATGTAACTACTTTCTATAATTTTTTTTTCAAAATTTTGTAAATTTAATTCATTAATAACTTCCAAAAAATATGTTTTCTTTCTGGATATCTTGCTAAACTATTTACAAAATTTTCTTACCTTGAACCCATCAAGTCTTCATCTTGAAATTTTGTAGATAGTTAAGTAAGAAGTCGAGAAAGAAAATACATATTTTTCAAAATTAAAAATGACTTCTTTGTAAAAAAGAATCTAAAGATTTATTAAAGAAAAATCATAAAAAGTAGGTACATCACGTGATATCTCATTGGAAAAGCACTTGAAAGAGCTTTGAACTAAGTGTGAAATCACTGTCTAGTGTAAGTAATTGAAATATTTCAATTTCTTTTAGTTCCTGTTTAATCAAAATTGGCTGTTTCTTCAAGTTTAAATTTGTGTGGAAGAGACAGGAAAATAAGTATCATAGGTATTAATATTGGGTAGTTAATTTTGATTTCCCTATCTCTTTCATACAAATTTAAACTTGAATATCTTGGAGAAGACGTCCCTAAAGTTAGCAGTACAAAGCAGCAGTGCTAAGATTTTGTGGTTGGAAAAATTAGTGCTAATAAAGTGCTAGATATGACCTGCACTGCTAGCTACCTGTCAAAAGATAGCAGTACACCATGCTAGAACAGTCCTGAAAAGTAATAGAGTGATCTAAATGTTTCAGAAAATTAAATGCTAATTAAATGCTGCCATTTTAATAAAAAAATAGTATTTTTAACAACTAGTGGCTTAAATAGTGCTTTCTTTTACAAGCGTTGGTTTAAATAACGAGCGCAGCGAGGTATTTAAAAACGTGAGAAAAAAAAGCACAGTTTAGCTGCGAGTTGTTAACACTATTTTTTTAATATCTTTATCAAGAAATCCAAGAAAAACAGAAAAATACTTTTAAAAATCTCGAACGAAGAGCACTTCTCGCAACACACGATCTTTACACTATAAATCAAGGAGGCTGGTAAATGAAATAACAATCATTTCCATAGCAATGTGCTATTTTACACGGTGATTTTAATCTTTGACAGTTTGATATTTTGACGATGTTTTTAAATGATTTTTTCGTAAATACTCGGTGAAAACTGGGGGAAATGGCTTAATTTTTAGGCAAAAATAATTAGATTTTTTCAATATTACTATTTTCTGCTATTTCTCTTTAATTTTGTGTAAAAAACGGACATAAATTAGCATCGGTAAACAAAAAAGCCATGCTTTAGTTATCTGCAGACAGTTACTAAAATCTTGTTTCTGATGAAGGTATAAAAAAAAGTATTTTTTGACTTTTTTCTGCATATTTTTTAAAATTAACCTGGTGCACTGCTAACTTTAGGTCATACACATATTTGAGTTCTCGTGAAAGAAGACGTAATTAAATGCCAAGTAACCAAACTTTGTTCTCTTATAATTTCCGAGATACGCAGTGCGCCAAGTTAATTTTAAAAAATTGCAGAAAAAAGTAACTTCTCTGGACCATTCTAGCATGGTGCACTGCTATCTTTAACAGGTAGCTAGCAGTGCAGCCCATATCTCGGAAACTACAAGAGCTCAAAATTTGGTTATTTGGCATTTAAATAGCACTAATTTATTTCAATATCAAAAACACCACCAACATCTTCTTTCAAGAAAACTTAAATATGTGTATGACCTTAAGTTAGCAGTGCACCACGTTAATTTTAAAAAATATACAAAAAAAAGTAAAAAATACAATTTGATTTTATTGATATGGTAGCATTTAATTAGCATTTAATTTTCTGGACCATTTAGATCACACTATCACTTTTTGGGACCATTCTAACATGGTGCCCTGCTATCTTAACAGGTAGCTAGCAGTGCAGGTCATATCTTGGAAACTACAAGAGCACAAAATTTTGTGACTTGGCATTTAATTGGCACTTAATTAGCACTAACTTTTTCATTCATAAAATCTTTGCACAGCTGGCTTTGTATTGCTAACTTTAGGGACGTTTGGGGAAGATAAATATACCCAAAGTGTTTGATATTTTTGGAAAGCTTTTTAAGGATTCAGAAAATGAGATAATATACAGAGTGTCCAATTTTACCTAAAATGATTCTATATTATAAGTTTTTTTTTGAAAAAACCCATAGTTCTCCCAAAAAATCCATCATCCAAGACTTTTGGGACACACAATATAAAATCAGCGTATGCATTTTATGTGGCACCAAGTTTCGTTAATAGTCTTACTGAGAAAGAAATTATAAATATTATTAACACAAAACTTAAATCTAAATACTCAACTAGTGTTGATAACATTCCTAGCTTGCTTGTAAAGTGTTCAAATTTTATTATTAACCCCTTAAGTTATTTAATAAATGAATCATTTAAGTGTGAAATGTTTTTCTAACATCGCCTTTTTCAAAAATTTTCGTATACTGTTTTTTGCATCTTTTGAGTTATTCATAGCAAAGCACAAAATTATCAGCAATAATCAATTTTCTTTTAGACAGGGTATGTCAACAAAAGATGCACTAGATTTTATAATTATTGAAATTGGAAAATGGCGAGTGTCCAGCAGGTGTTTTCTGAGACCTTAGTCGTGCTTTTGACTGCATTGATCAAAATTAACTTTTGGAAAAATTTTATAAAGTAGGTGTTAGAGGAATCCCATTGAATTGGTCAGACTCATTATTAAAACATAGAAAACAATATGTCCTTATAGTTAGTTAGTTAATCTAGGGGTTCCCCAGGGAACAGTCTTAGGTCCCATATTTTTATTGTTTACCTGGAATCAATAAATAATAATATAAAAAAAATGTGTAGATGAATGTAAGCTGGCAAATTTTGCAGATGATTCGGGTTTTTAACAACATGTGTATTGAGGATAAATGTAATAATATTATAGCAAATATTCCATATTGGTTTTCAAAAAATTTTCTATTTTTAAATACTGAAAAAACAAATTACATAAGATTTCATTATCCTCAGCACAAGAACAATTTAGCAATAGATATTAGTGTAAATGGAAAAGAAATCAATAAGGCAGTTTCTCTAGATTTTTTCGGTTTAACAATTGATCAACATCTTAGTTGGAAAGATAAGTGCAGTAAGGTAGTTTCTATTTTAAACAGAAATGGTTAACTTTTAAGAAATTGAAAACAAGTGCTTTCATTGCCACAGTTAACTTCTGTGTATTATGGTAAAGTTGAGAGTATTCTTCGATGTGGACTGTGTTTCTGGAGCCCATCACCAGCTGCAAAAGAAGTTTTTATTGCTTAACGAATTATAAGGAGCATAGTTGGTGTGCCTCAGATGCATTTCTGTAGAGACGTTTTTAAATCATTAGAAATTTGATTTGCTAATTTTTGAAATGGCAGTTTACTTTTACAAGAATAACTATAAATATATAAGGCAATGTGACGTACACAGTCAAAATACAAGAATTAAGGATGATTATAGAATTCCTTTTAGAAGTAGCGAGTTGGGTATAATATTGCCTAATACCCTCAGTGTAAGGATTTTTATGAAATTACCTTTAGAAATAAAATCCGCTACATCCATTAATTTATGTAAAGTTAAGCTGGAAAAATTCCTAAATTCATGTTCATTTTATTCTCTTGACGAGTACTTAAGTTAGTTACTTCAGTTAATTATATGTACCTATTGCTCTCGATTTTAATTTAAATTCAAAATAAGTGCTACACTTGCTGAAAAATATAATCTTAACAAATGGTGATTATTAATCACTATGCAAACTTATTTATTTATTTATTATTGTGTATATGTATTCATATTATTAATTTTTTATGTGTAGTTTCTTTTTATTTTATTTTATTAAGTATATTCTGTATTGACTTGTTCCATACAATTGTAAAATTGTCAGAATGAAAATAAAGAAATACTTTACTTTACTTTATTAGCTGAACAGTGCTGTTCTGTGCGTGGTTTGTTTGGTGAAAATCTATTTCAACTAATTTATGTTTTTTGAGATGGAGATGAAGCTAGCATGAAATAACCGAAAATGTTTTTTAGCCATTCAGTTTGTCTTGAGTGATGAATTTTCTCATTTGAAACCAGAACAGAGACATTCCCTGCTACATGAAGGAACTGGACCTCGTGTTGTGTCGGCTTATGTAGAGATTATTTTTGACAATTCCGATGCCAGAATACCGGTAAGGAATTTTTTTTTCGAAATTAAATAAAAAAAAACCAGCTAATAAATACATAAATCGTTTTTATTTTGTCATTTTAGATTGAGTCGGAGGAGATCTACCTACGTCGTCTCATCGGCGCCAAAAAAGACCAATACTTTCTGAACAAGAAGGTTGTCCCTCGAAGCGAAGTGATGAACTTATTAGAATCGGCTGGTTTTTCCAGTTCGAATCCTTATTACATTGTCAAGCAAGGAAAAGTGAGTATTTTTGTATTTATTTTCAGGACGTTTTTCTATTGTCTTAAAATACACAATACAAAAAAATAAAAACTTTCACATAGCCAGACAAAAAAAAAGGAAGCTTTACAGCTTATTTGTCAACAACGCTTAGCTTGAAATTAACTCGGTGTTTCGGACTTCCATTGTCTATATTTAATTTATACGTGACGTTTCCATCATTTCCATCAGTACAATCTCTGATCGTCTTCAGATGCAAACTACCAGAAGACGATCAGAGATTGTACTGATCGACACGTCGTGTATAAATAAAATATAGACAATGGAAGTCCGAAATACAGAGTTAATTTCAAATACATCATTAACTCAAACTTTCAACACTTAGCTTAGTTTAACTTAATACTTACTTGGTTTGGCAAATATGCATTACCGTACCATTTTTAGTTTCTTAAAAGTTAAAAGAAAACTATAAATAACTATGCACCCAAAACTAGTATCTCATATGCTATGTTTTCATGGATATTGAATTCGTTTTCAATATGTTTTGAAAACTTTTTTTTCATGAGTTTTCATGACAGATTTTCAAATCGATTTTCAAATTTTGATTTTGATATTTAGCAGCAGAGTTTTGGTACTTTTTTAAAAAAAATGTATTTTATTCGAAAGATGATGTTGGCCCTTGCCACACATTTTTTTAAAATTTTAATTACTACTCTGTTTGCAAGTGGAAGTGAAGAAAGAAATGCTGGGATATGTGCATAGCACATACACTTTCGAGCCAAATATTTCTTTTATTTTCCATAATTATTTTTTTTAAAGTCTTTAAAAAAACAAATCTTTAGTTATTTAAGTAAGGTTATGTTATTAATCTTCTTTTTTCTATACACGCCACCAAATTCTAGAATGCCGGTTCCACAGTTTCACTTCTAGTTCTCTCTCTCTCTCTCTCTCTCTCTCAAAGAGTGAGAGCAATAAAATATAATTTGGCGGCTGTCTGGTAATCCGACGCAATACGCATGTGTAAATCCCCGTTTTCATGGAAAATCGGTATTTCGATCTCAATACGATCTTGATCCAACCCTAAAAATTTTCAGGGTCGGATCTAGATTGAAATCGATTTGAATACTGGAAAAACAGGCGTTTTCATGGACGGTATCGGATTGAAATCGTTTTCAGAACGAACTCAATTCCCATGAAAACGTAGCAATAGTTATATAGGTCCTGAAGGAAATTATGGCTAAGGCATCTGTAAGATGGAGTTTCCTTTTAAAACCTTTATCCAGTACTTTGTACTGGCATGATTAGATAGATAGATAAGATAAGACTCTTTATTTGATTATTTGTAAGTAATTTACATGGGATCAAATTTCCCAACACCACAAATACTAGTTTTTTTGTTCATTTTCTTTAATGGTTAAAAAAAGAGTCGATACTGAAAGTGGCGGTCCCAGGGGAGTGCTGGGGGGGCGATCGCCCCCTCCCCCCTTTGCTCCAGAAACAAGTAGGCAACAACAACAACGATGCTGGTGGTAATAACCCTGAAGAAGAAAAAACGAGAAATTGCAGAAAGTTCCTTTAAATACATTCTAGAATCCCTCCACAATATTTTGGGACAGTTTGACCTTTAATCCGTCAGACCAAGAATATACAAACGCACAACGAACTTACCGCGAAAACCATTGAAAATGCAGAACAGTATTATAGAGTTTCTATTTATAAACAAGTTTTCGACAAAATCAATTCGGACATAAAAAACTATTTTTGAACTGAACATATTCATACCTAGTTTAATATGAAGCCAAAATCAAGGCAAAATTAACTAAAGTCGTTTCTAAATACTATAAACTGTTTTATCAATCCAAAACACAAATTCTTGAACTTTTATTGGGAGAAGTCAGTATTTGGAAACAATATTGGCCAGAAGTAGGCAAAAGCTTAAAACAAAACATATCTGATAACGTTTTCGAGGCAATGAACAAGTGTGGTAATATTTTTCCGTTGATTAGAAAATTCTTGGATGTTTGCCAGTAAGTAATGCCTTGTCAGAAGATTGAAAACATAAGTACTTAAAAACACTGACGGAAATTCATCTGACGGGCTTAGCGTTGCTGCATATCAGCAGACATATTGAAATTGACATTGAGCGAGTTATTGACTGGTTTGCCCAAAAAACTGAAAATGATTTTTTTTTTTGAGATGGGCATCTTATGTTTGAGATATGCGATATAAAAGGTAATGTTTCAACAAAAAGCTTTTTAGACCTCAAAAAAAAAAGTATTTAGCTATTAGGTTTTGTTTGTGGTTTGTTTGTTATCTATGTTTTTTTTTAATTGAAAAAATTATACGTAGTTAGTTCCCCCCTTTCCCTGGCTTTAAGTTTTTTATGAAAACATTTAGAAAATCAAAAGTAGGGCATAAATTGCGGCGCTATAATACCTTTAATATTTACGGTATTAGTTTAATTTTGTGTTAAAAATGGCACTTGTAGTGTCATTTTCTTAAAAATTTTCGCCTGCTGCGCTTTGAAACGCAAAAACGCATTTTTTAGAGCCATTTTCTTAAAAATGTTCGCCTGCGGCGCTATAATACTGTTGATATTTACGATTTTAGTTTATTTCGACTCAAAAGTTATAGTTTTAATATAATTTTCTCAAAAATTTTCTTAAACATTTTTTAAAATAAAAAATGTATGAAATAAACGACTTCAAATCCTCGCTTGTAGTTACTAAGTTTTTTGCATATATTGATATGTTCCTCATAAAAGCTATGCTTTTATTCTATTTTTTTTTCGTATCGAAACCGCCCCCCCCCTTTCAAATGGCTGGGACCGCCACTGATACTGCACGTAAAATAAATTTAATCCACTATAAAATTGGTAAAACGGTTAAAATTATAGACGCTAAAAATGGCGCTAATTTTGAATAAGAATCAATTCTCCTAGGGGATCAAGTATCCTCACCAAAGAAATTTAAATAAAATAGAAACCACATAAAAATCTTGAGGCAAATCACACATCTTGGCGTAAAATTCCGGAAATATAGATCGCGGTTGACGAGTTTCCATAATTATCCCTTATTTTATTTCCTTTAGTTATGTAATATAGCAATAAGTAGCATAAATAGAAGACATTAAATATAAATATATATACTATGTAATATATATAGTATAAGAGCGTTCTCAAAAAAGTTTGCCCCCCCCAGTTAATATTTTTTAAAAAATTTATGTCATTCGAGAAGCCTAATTTTGCACAACTATTTTTATATTTTGCACACTTCCCATGCCGTTTTCTTTTTGTGGCGTTTACGGTTAAAGTTGGTCCTAAAACTTCCCAGAAGTATAAGCAAAGGAAGGAGACCTCGATTGTGTAATATCTTTGAATATTGTTTAAATTTACAGATAATCGTTTATGTTTACATTTGTATATAATCAAAAGTTTTTAATTTTTATGAATTTCCGGATTATACTTAAATTTTCATATCAAAAATGAACAGAAAAAATCGATGTAGACAGCGCATCCTGTCATGTTCGATGCCTTGAGAATCGGAACCAGCCTATTTTGCCGGTTCAGAATGGTTGCGGTTCTCAAGGTATGGATCTTCACAGGATGTGCTATCTACGTCCATTTGTTAGATGATGTCATAGCATGTGAAAAATTAAGTATAATCCGGAAATTCATAAAAATTAAAAACTTTTGATTATAGACACATATATGTAAGCATAAGCAATTATATGTA
The DNA here is from genome assembly GCA_963921995.1 of Oxystoma pomonae. Classification (NCBI taxonomy): domain Eukaryota; kingdom Metazoa; phylum Arthropoda; class Insecta; order Coleoptera; family Brentidae; genus Oxystoma; species Oxystoma pomonae. The sequence continues at coordinate 111,626,664 of OY998165.1, forward strand.
AATTTAAACAATATTCGAAGATATTATACAATCGAGGTCTCCTTATTTTGCTTATACCTCTGGGAAATTTTAGGACCAAGGTTAACGGTAACCGCTACAAAAAGAAAACAGCTCCAGAAACTAGTAGGTAGGTATATGCACCTATATCTGAATTCGGGACAGGTATCCGCGGGAGGCGGGAGGTTGTACGTGCCGTAAAGAGGAATGCGTGCGTACCTACACCTACCACGCGCGAAGGCCTTTTATGTAATATATTGAAATGTCGCTTAGCAATGCCTAGTTTTATTTGTGTTCATGATTCAGAATGACTTCGGGTGAAATTTCCGAAGTTTGCAACGTGTATTTTAAATGGTGGCGTTCCATTTCGGCAGGAAAGTCAATGTGAACGCCTCTATTTAAAATACATAACATTACGTAACGCCTGGTTCTCACCTATGCGTGCCCACCCTGACTCTAAAAATGCATCACGTGATCAGCCATGCATTTGCCGATTTTTTAAAAGTGTCGCGTGATGCGTTTTTAATGTCAGGGTGAGCACGCATAGGTGGCAACTAGGCGTAACGCTTATAGGGGTTATGTAAGGGTGAGCGAGGTTTCGCGGTTCTGTTACGTAACGCAATTTTTAAATTATTATTGTGAAATAAAACAACTTTTTGGATTTTTCGAGTGAAAAAGAAAAAAAAGAGGGGGTCTCTGGCAGCAAAACTTTTTGTTATTTTAGACTGGAGTAGTCCCAAACGTTACAAAGCGTTATATAGGGGGTCGCGGGTTGGGGTCAAAATTGGGCAAAATAAGGGTTACGTAATAAGTGCACTACCTCTCAGTTTACGCAATTACTTTGTGGTTATCGGTAAATATCACCTAACGTTCTTACTTACTTTTTACTTTTTTTAGTCGATGATACGTACCTCATCAATCAATTTTCCAAAAATATTAGGAAAAAAATAAAATAACGATAACCATAAAGTAATTCCTCCGGAAATTCCGAACTCTGTTATGGAATTGCGCAGTCGCAGAAGTAACAATAATAATAAGGAAAGAGACAAAAACACTGACCAATTAAACAAAGATCTTAAGTGGAACTTTAACTTTCTACCTATTGGTGTCATCCCATTTGCAGCAGGCGTTGTTTCCGTCTTTGGGTTGAGAATTGAGTCAAATTTACATGACATATATTTTGAATTCGATTTGATTTTTTTTTCGATCTATAAAAGGAATAATAATTTTTTTCTTATTTGCCATTTTAAGTGCATGAAATACAAAAACAAAATGTCTAAAATGTTCATGTGTAGAAATAAATAAACGACTTCTTCTAATTATAATTATTGACGGACGGAATTTTTTGATGTAAACCTAGTTAATGACACACCAATACGCCAAACGCGTGGTGTGAACTGCAAAATCAAGGCGGGCGTCATTACCACCATTATCCAGATGAAAATTTTAGGACGCACCCATGAAATCGGAGGCGCGTTCGACCTCGGGTGAAACTTGCCCCAAAATGGGTAAGTGCAGCCCTCTAGAAATTTGATAAGCCTTTGGTATTCTTGACATGTAAAAGAGAAAGATAGAAATGCGGCGTTATAGGCGTTCTTAGTCATTTTCGGTAAGAGCTTCATAGAAAGTGACAGTTTCCTCGTTCTTCACTCCCCAAATGGACCTACCTAAATTTTTGGGTGTTCTGCACCAAATTTTGACGTTTCTTGGACCTTGGTCATCTTGTCTTTACACTTTGCAGTGTGTATTTGTGGAAGAAATGAATTTAATGGACGAGAAGTACGAAAACGTCTGGGCGTGAAAAAAATTCTGTTTTTTTTTATAAGTTAACTATACAGGTTAAAAAAGTGTAGGTTGTATAAAAACAAGCTTACGGAACCGTGGAGTGAATTAGGGCGTACTCCTATTAACTCCACGGTCCCGTAAGTATTATATATATATAATATAATATATATAATATATAACTTTTATTTTGGTTTATTATTGAAGTAAAATATGCGTGCGGGAAAGTAGAAAGATCTGAAAGAAAACAAAGCGTCGTTTTTTTTAAAAGAAAGTGTTTATTTTATCTATCAACGAAGTTTACTATTAGAAGTGCAACAACACGCAAATACGATTTACTTACTTTCGACTAACTTGCGTGACAAAGACTTTTATGGAACTTAAAATTAACGTTTTTATTTTATTAGACACTTAAAGCCAATTATCAAAGTTAACACTATCCTAAGACGTATTTTTGTCGAGTAGACCAATCAACCATGTACAGTTTTAAATATATGGGGAATGCGAGACAGCTCCAGCTGATCAAAGTACCCCTGGATACCCATTCTTCAGTTTCGAGAGAAACTTTCGTGTAGGAACGATCACATCCTTTATTTCAACCATTAGGCAAGCCCCAATGTGGTTACGAAACGTTCGATAAGCTGAAAAGCTCCACGGCGCCCGCGCAGGAGAACCCGCTCTCTTCCCCATAACCAACAGATGTAAGTTGTAGGAGAGTTCTCTTGATATGCGGTAGCCCGGTAATGTCCGGCGGTGCTCGACTGATATCGGATGGCTAGTGCAAGCAGTCAAACTATCCTATTGGTCCAAATCACTAATGTGAGCATTCCTATAGGAGTGTTCTCTCGAAACTGACGAATAGGTACCCTGTCCTGCACTACGTGTCAGGATAACACGTAAGAAGACGTGACGTTACGTAGTTTTCACCCAAGACGTTGCTCTATCAACAAAAACGTGTCATTTCGATCAGCTGGAGATGTCATGCATTCGCCATAAATTTAAAAGTGTACTTGGATAATTGGCCGATCGACGGTGGGGGGGGGGGCAAACTTCATATTTTAAGAATCTTCGTGTGGGTTAGAGGGAGGTGTGCAAAATTTTAAAATGGGTGTGCAAAATGATGCAAAATTAGACCTTTCTAATGACTCCAAAATTTTTAAAAAATGTTGACTGGGGGCAAACTTGATATTTTCAGAACCCTCGTGTGGGTTACGGGGAGGTGGCCAAAATTTTAAAATAGGTGTGCAAAATTGTGCAAAATAAGACCTTTCTAACGACACCAAAATTTTTGAAAAATGTTGACTGGGGGGAGCAAACTTGATATTTTCAGAACCCTCGTGTGGGTTACAGGGGGGTGTGCAAAATTTTAAAATGGGTGTGCAAAATTGTGCAAAATAAGACCTTTCTAACGACACCAAACTTTTTGAAAAATATTGACTGGGGGGGGCAAACTTGATATTTTCAGAACCCTCGTGTGAGTTAAAGGGAGGTGTGCAAAATTTTAAAATTGGTGTGCAAAATTGTGCAAAATGAGACCTTTCAAATGACATCATAATTTTTGAAAAATATTGACTGGGGGGGGCAACGTCAAGTTTGCCCCCCCCCCCACAGAAAATGGGCTGTAGTTTCTCGTAGGAAGGTGTGCAAAATTTGATTTGTGGTGTGCAAAATTGTGCAAAATGTGTGCAAAATTTTGGCATAAAAATTTTTGAGAAAATCGATCTGGGGGGGGGCAAACTTAACTGAGCCCCGAAGAAGTGCAGTTTAAAATGCATGAGAAAGTTTACTTCATATAATGTTTTGTTTTACTTCTAGAAATCATTGAAATCAGGGTTAGGACAATCTGATAACCAGGGCAAAAAAGTTATTGAATTATTGTAGCACGTTTTGCCATCTTAGGTCCGACCGATCCAACGGGTTTTTGTTTGTTTTTTGTGTTTTATGCAATTGGTATTTACTATAGTAATATATGTTTGTTTTAAGACTTATAAAAATGCATATGAAGTGTGTGTTAGATGAAAAAAGTGCTGAAAAGTCGCCAGAACTATCCTTTCACGGTAAACCACACTTCTCTATTAAATCGTCACATTTTAAATATTGCATTAGAAACCAACAGAACGCGGCTCTACATTGTTGCCATGGACAGTCCTGCGCAATTTCCTTAGATTTGGGTACTGATTTGGAAAATATGCTTTTAATATATGATGTGCGCCTTGTAGTTTATTTTAATATCTTTGTTCCTTAACAATTGTTATCTGATTTATAAAATCGTTTCTTTGTAGATCAATCAAATGGCCACAGCTCCTGATACTCATCGCTTAAAGCTGCTAAGAGAAGTGGCGGGCACTCGCGTTTACGAAGAAAGACATGGTGAATCGATGGCACTGCTAAAAGAAACCGAAGGTGAGCTTTTTTAATTATTTCCAAAGAAGTTTACAAAATGCACAATATTAAAGAAAAATGCTCATGGTGTAGGAAAAGTTAATCTTTCCACGTCGCCAAAAATTTTACCTGTCTTGCATTTGAAAAGTGTTTCTTATTATCTGTTAATTAAAAAATATACCGTTATATTATATTTTTGAGTATTTGCAGACAGGTTATTTTGTTTTCCTAAATAATTTACTTTACAAGTAGAATTTACGTTCATCCACGTGATTTTGAGTGGAGAAATACAAACGTTAAGGTTCATTTGCTGACGTCGTACTAACTTCGAGGAGAACTGAATTTTTATTCCCCATAAATAAGGGTCGACAAGAAGTCTAAACTTCGGACGTTGCTGGCTGACATTGGATCATTTATTCGCTACGTCTGTATAAAGTAAGATAACGTCCAAATGCTGCTTGGCCGGTCGTTACTTCTTTTTACTTCAATCACTTTTTCTCCCTTTTTAGTGGAGAATGGTCACTTCTTAGTCGACCATACCAATATGGTATGGGGTATTTCATAAAGGTATAACTTAAATAGAGACATTATGTTTACCACAGTTGCGATCAGACATAAGGTAAACAATTTGGCGACGATGCCAGATTTCGCTGTAAGTTGTATCGACGCACGTAATGTTTTTACAAACACATTATTTTTATTACTTTTTTATCATTTACCTGCAATTATGCAAATTCTCTGGTATGTTTTTTAAAACATGGAGAAACACCTTATTTTTATTCACATACATAAAGAAATTGAGGTATATATAATATATATATTATTGCATTTAAATTTCTGTGAATGTTCACAATTTTAAATCAATACAGAATTTATAATGTATAGGTACGTGTTATGGCACTTGAAACCTTATTTCTTCGGTCGAAATATCAGATAAAATACCTGATATTTTGACCGAAAAAATAAATATTTTTATTTTCCAATATATATCGGGAATTAAACCTACAACAACCTGGCAACCTCGCATTTGTGGCGGGTAGCTATATAATCGTGTGTACTCTGCTCCATTCATTATTTGTAGACGCAGTTGTCGTTTTAGTGGAATTGGGTTTTTGGTATATTTTACAGATCAGTTTTTAATATTTTTTCGATAGATTTTTCAGTTTTTCTGACAACAGTGATATAGCAGTGGTGTGCCGAAATATGGAGATTGCAGGTGAAAACCAAACATTTCACAGGATAGATATCATATGTTTTCCGACGTCATTTTTGCATAGATCGCCATTGGCGTGCAACTTGTGTTGCAATAAATACAAAATATAATTAATAAATATAGAAAAGAAATAAGTTTTTTTAGGATATTTTCGCGACTTTCTAATAAAAACAATAACTATAGTATGGTATGGTATTTATTTATAACTAGCTACTTTCACAGTTTTAATATTATCAATAGTCAGCTCATTTTTTGCCAAGGTTTTTTTTATAAATAGTGTAATTAATTAAGCATTCTGGGTATAAAATATGATGGACAAAATAGGTAGGTAATGCTGGATTTATACAAAAAAAATAAGATAAGACATAACATAAAATTAAATAAGAGTTGAGCTTAAGCCCGAAGCTCATTGTCTTCAGTGAAGAAGAAGAGTTGGTGTTTATACAGAACAATAACTTAAAGATGCCCAACTTTTATCTTTTTATGTTATGTTATTTATGTCATGTAAAATCACATTTCGCGCATGACCACGAAGCCATTTTTTACTTTAAAAATTATACTGACTTCGAAGGCAGTATAATTTTAAAAAAATTGAAATGAGAAAAACAAACAAAAATTTAATGTACTCTACATAAGATTTGTTTGTATTTAATAAAAAAGTAAGGATACTTTTCTAGGTGGTAAATAAAAACTATAGCATATATTATTTATTTTTAAACAATGCAAGCCATCATTAACATCTATGATATATTTCCTTTTTCAGAATATTTCTTTTATTTTTAAATTTTCCACATTGATTTAGCCGTTTTTACAAAACGCTGTGTATATTTTTTCACAATAGTTATTTACCTAACAAGTGCGGAAGGTGAAACTTTTCTGCACGTGAAGGAGGTCAAGGGCGGAAAAGCAACTACGCACCTGTTTAGTTTCCTACTTGCGTAAAACATTTGGACCTAAAATTCAAGCTGTGCTCGAAAAATACTTTTTCTTACGGACGTGCGGAAAGTAGCACAAAATATTTTACTTTGTCGCACTAGTACGGTAAAGTTACTTTTTCGCACTCATTTTTTTATATCGGAAAAAATTTAAAATATATTTTTATTCAACAAAATAAAATTTTTATGCGTAATGTGACTTTCGTTCTTGACGGATTGACCGAACTCCTCTACGCGTCGTTCGGTCAACTGCGCAAAAGTACCACTTTCCGCACTAGTTAGGTAAATAAATAAGTATTACGTAAGCTAAGTTCTACAGGCACTCCATATTTTGTGTATGACTTGACATTTAATAGATTAAAAACATTTTTTTATGTTTTTTTGCATCGCATGCGGGAAATCCAAACATTTTTCATGTAAATGCGTGCGAAAAAGTTTACGTACGCAATTAGGAAACATAATTGAGAACCTCTCCATAACTCGGTATCAACTGTTGAGTATAACAAAATTTTAAATGTATTTTCATAAATATTTAACAATTCTAAAAATAAAGACCACCTTTTTTACATTTATAAATAACGAGTCGCTCCTGTCCGCTGCTAAAAGTTTGGTGGATGGAGCAACACCGTACTTAACTAAAAAGCCTGTTAACTCCTACCGCTTCAGTGCCCTTTAGCCTATTGTGGCTGCCATTTTTATAACCAAATTGACAAGTAAAACATGGATTTTCTGTCAGTTTGGTGTCAATATGGCGCGGATCATAGGCCAAAGGATACTAAAACGAAAATGAGTTAACTGGCTTTTTAGTTGAGAACGGTGTTGGATGGAGCATGTGTGAGGGGGAGAATGCCTGGTGCAGTGTTGCCAGTTGAACATAAAATGGTTTTTCCTAAATTAACGACTGATCGCGTTTTAAAGCGATTTATGAATGACTTGATGGCTCTATTTTAGTTGAAGGTCTTTGGGGTATTTTCGTTCTTAATTCTATCAAAAATGATTTACGAAGGTTTCAAAACATCTTAATCCACGGAAAAAAAAAGTTGCCTGTTGTCTGTCTGTATACACGATAACTCAAGAACGCCTTAATCGATTTTAACGAAATTTGGTACAAAAATCCTCTATCAGCTGACCATTAACTGATTAACTTTTGTGTAGGGTGGTAGGGAGTTAAAGGGGGGAAAAGGGGGATAAAATATTAAAAAAAATTGTAACTTTGAGACAAAAGCAAGTAGCGATATACGGTTTTCAGAATTAAGTTTCCATGAATATGTACTGCAAATTTTGTTTTGAAGTCCAAATTCGTGGGAGCTTTAGTTTCCGAGTTATTTGAAAAAACGTAAAAGTATATAAAAAAATCATAACTTTAGAAGTTAGAAGAAAAAATTTTGTTATAAGGTTCAAATCTTTCAGAGCTACAGTTTTCGAGATAGTTTCATTTCCTTTTAACATAAAATAATTGATTGTATGGTGGACTCTCCGTGCACCAATTTTTTAAAATTAGTATTGTTAGATTTTATCTCAGATTATTTTATCAATCTGTTAAGGGCAAACATTTTTTTGTTACTAAACAGTTTGTCCTCACCTCACACTTTTTCAGAAACACATTTAAATAAGATCTGAAAAACGGTTGCTTTTAAGAAATCGTGTATTTGGATCTATTTTTTAACCGAAAAGTAATTTAGATAGAACTATAAACGTGTTGTTTTTTTTTCTAGGTAAAGTGGAAAAAATAAACGAGTTTTTGAGGACGATTGAGGAAAGGTTGGGAACCTTAGAGGAGGAAAAGGAGGAACTGAGGCAGTACCAATTACACGACAAAGTGAGACGTGCTTTGGAGTATATTATTCACGAAGTTGAGTTAAACGAGAATAAGAAAAAATTGGCGGATGTAAGTATTAACTGTTGTCTGTGCAAAAATGGCGTGATAATGTAGAACTTTTTTTTCAGTTTTTCTCCACTGAATTTGTTGAATATTTTTTTCACTGCTTACCCGTCGTCTTCCGACGGTATCAGACCGTCATCCTCAGGGGGCTCTAAGTGGTAATTATTATAGAAACCGTCTAGCTTGTATCACAAGTCCATAGTTATAAAAAGATTTGGGCCCTGATTATAAGGTTAAGGCTATAGTTTCTCCCCAGATTTTAAGTAAAAAAAAGTACAACTGGCAACTAAACATCAGAATTAGCTGAAATTTTGCAGGGGTGATCATTTTTAAATGCCTAACAAAAATATCTGAAGGATTTTTCAAAATTCTCAATTATTTTTTCTTCAAAATAAAAGCTCTGGTGCTGTCATCTATCCCAAAAGCCTCAAAATAATTGCGATTTAGAACAAACCCGATTTACAAAAAAAATAGAGAAATACTCACAATTTCCTCTGGATTACGTTTTTCCTTTTTATATTTCCTTGCTTTAGCGAAAATAAAAACTAAGTTTCCCTTTTTTCTAAAAGCCTGTACACGCAGTTCAAGTGTTGGCCGATAGACCGCAGAATTTATACGATTCCATGGTAACTGCAACTGTTTTGTCAACAAACTTTAAATCGGGCCGCAGTGGGACAGAAGAGTATTTTGACGTTTTCTGACAGAAAATTATTTAAGGTTATGTTTATCTTTCAAAAATGTGTTTTCAAAAACATTGTTCACACAACAAAATGAAACCACTCCGCAATAAACGGTTTTCTTTTGTTTTAGTATTTTACTTGTTTTTTTAGCGGCGCAGAACGCGAAAAGTCAAAATAAGTAACCTAACCCTAAATTTTTGACCCGGTGCTAAAAAATCTCTGGTGTCCCACTGTGGATAAACATAAATAAAGTCTTCGCGTTTTCATAGAAAACAAATTCAATGACGTAAAATTTTGCAAAAAAAATCAGGTCGACATAGTTAAATTGACATCCCGTACAGTGTTGCTAAAAACAATTCTCCAGATTGTAACTACGACCTTAAGGTTAAAATTATAGAAGAACTGAAACAAAAGAAAGAAGTCTAGCAACTCTAACTCTATGTGTTATATATACAGGGTGTTCATTTTAAAACTTCCCACCCGAGATTCATGAATTTGGGCAAAATACTTGGACAAATCGATTTTTTTTTCGAGGAGATTTGAAATTTTTGTAGCATGCATCCTCTGCATGCATGCAACAAAAATTTCAGTTCTGCCCTTTTGATGATGCTTAGAAATATTGCCAGTGACCCTTGGATTCTTTCTGGCAGAGGGCATTCTAGGTTTCCCAGTAAAGCAAGAGTTTTGCACTGACACAAGATGTGTATCGAGGTTTTCCCCTCTTCAGAAGAGAGGCATAAAGCTTCTTCCTCAAGTAAAGGCTGTTCTTAAGATCAAGGAAAAGAAAATAATTCCTCGTAAATGCACGCTTCCCATTGGTCGATGTATTGGGCGACAGAAAGGACGATATTTTTGTTTGTGATAACACCTTATTTCTTTTTTTAGTTGGAAAAGCAGCGAAATGAATCAGGCTCCGAACAGCAAAAGCTAGCGGCAAACCTAAAAAAAGCCCAAGAGAATATCAAAAATCTCAACAAGAAGGTGAAAGAAATGAAAAAAGAACTGGCCAGTTTTAAAGAAGAGCGAGATATTCTTAATAACGACCACCAGCACTTATACAAGGAAAAAACCAAGCTCGATTTATCGATTAAGGATTTATCTGAGGATATTGTAGGTGAGAAACGTTTCTTTTTTTAATTTTAGGGTTCTTCTTCAAGTGCCATGCTCTCTTCGAACGTTGGCTATCATCAGCGCGATCTGCACCCTATCCACTGCCTTTCTGAAAAGTGTCGTAGTACTAACGACATACCATTGCCTAAGATTTTTAAGCCATGATATACGTCTGCGATCCGGACCTCTTCTGCCCTCAATTTTTCCTTCTATTATTAATTTTAAGAGTTCATATTTGTCATTTCTCAAAATATAGCCAAAATATTCAAGTTTACGTCTTTTGATGGTAAATAAAACTTCAAGATTCTTATTCAATCTAAGAAGAACATCCACATTACATACTTTGTCCACCCAAGATATCCTGAGCATTCTACGATAGCAGTACATCTCGAATGCCTCCAATTTTTTGCACATGTCGTCTACGTCGTAATACAAAATGCTAAACACATAACAACGAAGCACACGAATTCGGAGAGTAGTATTAAGATCTACTACACAACACTGATTTCATTTCGACAAAGGATGATCTAACCTGTTCATTGAGCTGACAGCCCCGGTATTTATAAGATTCTACACGTTCGACTTGTTGGCCATTTACTTCCAGTATGGCTCTTATGTTTTTTTGCTTGGCTATAGCCATCCATTTTGTTTTTCCAACATTCAAGTTAAGCCCAAATTGCGAACTTTCGGCTGCGACTCGATTTATCAGCTCTTTCAGGCCTTCCAACGTATCCGCAATTATGACGGTGTCGTCAGCATATCTCAAATTGTTAACTTTTATGCCGTTTATAGTTAGACCCTCCTCGCAGTTGTGAAGTGCATTCTCGACGATTTTATTACTACAGATATTAAATAGCAGCGGAGACAATATGCAGCCTTGGCGAACACCCCTTTTTATTCGGACTACTCCGGACAGTTGATCATCAACTTCTATTTGAGCTGCCTGGCTCCAGTATAGGTTGGCAATTATTTTTAGATTTCGATCATCTAGACCAACTTCTTTAAGAGATTCCATAAGCTTTTCGTGCTGGACTCGGTCGAAGGCTTTCTCATAATCTATAAAACAGGCATATACTGGCACTGACACATCTCTAGACCGTTGAACCAAGACTTGAATTCCAAATGACGCCTCTCTTGTCCCGAAGCCTCCGCGAAATCCGAACTGCGTATCGCCCATAAAGAATGCGCATTTTTTTTATAAATTCTCTTATGAACAATCTTTAAAAATATTTTTAGCATATGGCTCATTAGGCTAATTAGACGGTAATCATTACACTTCTTTGCTGAATGTTTTTTAGGCAATGTAACAAATGTTGATTTTAGCCAATCAGCTGGGATTTTACCACCGCGATAAATCAGATTAAAAAGTTTGACAAGAATATTCAGCGACTCTTCGTTTTTGATAAGTTTTAAAACTTCCGTGTCTTGCCCTACTGCTTTTCTGTTTTTAGCTAAAGATATTGCATGCTGTACTTCTTCCGGTGTTATATCTAAGTCTTGACTTAAGAATTCTTCTGGATATTCGGACCAATCATCGCTAAAGAGATTTTCTATGTAGTTACACCATTCTTTTATTTTTTCTTTGGTATCAGCTAAGATTTTTCCTTCACTGTCAACAAGGATTCCTGTTTGTCTCTTATTAACTAAACCGGCCGCTTCCTTTATACGTTTGTGTAAATTAAAAGTATTATGTTTAGCATCCAGATTTTCTATTTCTTGACATTGTTGTTTTCGCCATTCTTGTTTTGCTGAATTGATTTTGTTTTTTATTTCTCTATGAATTTCTTTGTACTGAGCGGTGCTTTTTTTATTGCGCCTTTTATCCATTAGGTCCAGGATTTCATCGGTCATCCAAACTTTCTTTTTTTTCCTTGGTTCATCCGTGCATAGGCGTGCTATGCTTTCAACTATGGCGTTTTTGACATCTGTCCAGACCATTTCTGCATCTTGTTTGGTAGATGTATCAATATCTCTAAGTTTTTTGTTCAGTTCGTCTCTTAGTTCAGCTGCTTCCATGGTATTTTAAAGTTTGTCAATCCTGAGTCTGGGTTTGTTATGTGTTGGGCGATTTTTGTTTAGGGTAAATATAATTTTGGCTACAACTGGATTATGATCTGAATTTACGTCTGCACTAGGGTAGGTTTTTGCTGATTTAATGCAGTTTTTGTATCGTTTATTAATTAATATGTAGTATATTTGATTCCTAACGATCCTCTCTGGAGTGTCAGCAGGAAAGGTCCAGGTGTATAGGCGCCTGTTGGGAAGTTTAAAGAAAGTATTTGACACGACAAAATCCCTTTCCTGGCAGAATTGGAAAAGGCGATCTCCACGATCATTTGGTATGCCAAGACCGTGCTTTCCAACAATATCTTCTCTTGGAGCGTTTCCAATTTTTGCGTTGAAGTCCCCCATAACAATGGTAATTTCTGATTTTTTAGCAAAATCAAAGGCAGTCTGAACTTCATTGTAGAATGCCTCTACAGCATCATCTGGAGATTCTCCGGTTGGAGCTTACACCTGAATAATATTGATGTTAAGAGGCTTTGAGTTTAGTTGAAGGAAAATTACTCGATCTGACACAGGGACAAAGGAGATTAGGGATTTTTGAGTTTCTTTATTTAAAATGACTACTACGCCGTTATAGTGATTTGGGTCGTTATTGCCTGCACAATAGATATGGTGTTCGTCCATTTGGCATTCCCCTGAGTTAGGCCATCTTACTTCGCTAACTCCCAAGTTCCCTATGTCTAATCTTTTCATTTCTTTGAGAACATTGTCCACTTTTCCTGGCAGAAACATACCTTGGACGTTCCAGGTTGCAATCGTCATCATGACTGGACCGGAGATTCTTAGCACCCTCTGATCACCTAAGGCCTGCCGGGAACTGAGGGCCTGGGCTTCTGGTTTTCCAGTTAGGGTAAAACCGTTAAAACAATCCTTGTCACGCCTTTAACTATGTAATTTGTTGCCGTTTTGTTTTCTATATCTAGAAATACGCCGAACAGTTACTTTTAGTGTTGCTGCTTCCCAACACTAATTTTAATTTTAGGGTTAGTCAGCATAAAAGTGAGACAAAAATACTTGCAGTATTGCTTTGTTGTATTCTTGCAGTATTTCTTTGTTGTCTTCTTAATATTTTATGTTGTTTATTAAAACCTATGTTCTTGGTTTATTATTGTTTTTTAGAATTGTTGTGTCTATCTTGTTATAAATTGTTTGTGTCTTCCTTTTAAAGCCCCATTGTTTTGACCAAACAGATGTGCAAATTATCAGTGGGAATTACTTGATACAGAGTATGATTATTTTCGATTCTTTTTTTCGTCGATTGTGAGTTCTTTGATGACTATGCAGACCAGTTCTGGAACTGCACAATCTTGTTTAGTCCTGGCGCTCCTTTCTGCGGTCTCTCTTCTTTGTCTCGTATATACGTCGCTGGTTTTCGAAAATTTGTGGTCCATCGAGGACTACGCGACGCCATGAGGACCTATCATTTGCCCTTAAGAACACCATTGCAGTATTACTGTGGACCTCATTAGTTTCGTCTTCCTTCTCGGCAATTCCATGATAACTCATGGGACAAATCTTATATAATTAATTTTTTGATCTCATTTTTCTCTCTCTTATTCACAATCCAGGATATAACCAAAAATTGGTGGTAACTCATGGGACATCAAAAACGGGCAGAAAAAAATCATGGATTTAGAAAGTGCCTTTTCTCTTAAACCAAAGATGCATGAAAACAAAGAAGTTAAAAAACCTCCAAATCAGTTACTTCAACCGAAAAGAAACTAAAAAACAAAAGATCAAAAGATCTTGGGTGGAAATAACGAAAATTCAAACTTGGCTGAGCATCCCACAAGGAACACACAAAAGATCAAAGCGAAAAGAGAAATGATTAAACGATGTTTCGCCCTGGGTAACCAGCGTGGGCTCATCAGTAGTTTCACTGGTCACCCTCCACTATACATCATTAAACACTATCATACACTTTGATTTCCAACCTTGAACCACTCACAACTAGGCATCGTTCCGCACTGGCACTTACTTATCCAAGTTACCTGATACGAATTCGTCCTGGCGTGTTAATATTTCCAGTAGGATTATGCTCCTAAGGCAATTAAAACAAAGAAGAAGTTAAAAAACCTCCAAATCAGTTACTTCAACCGAAAAGAAACTAAAAAACAAAAGATCAAAAGATCTTGGGTGGAAATAACGAAAATTCAAACTTGGCTGAGCTGCATGAAATATGTTTCTTTTCCCTAGATATAATAAATTTTTGATAACTCATGGGAAATTTCTTATGAAACGTTATTATTTTGTTTGCCTATATTTTAGCTATTGGCTATTATTTTATGATTTGGAAAAAAGTTATTGCGTTCTAATGAGTGTTCACGTTTAAATATTTACACTACTTTAGCTATTAAAACAAAGAAGAAGTTAAAAAACCTCCAAATCAGTTACTTCAACCGAAAAGAAACTAAAAAACAAAAGATCAAAAGATCTTGGGTGGAAATAACGAAAATTCAAACTTGGATGAGCATCCCACAAGGAAGACACAAAAGATCAAAGCGAAAAGAGAAATTATTAAACGATGTTTCGCCCTGGGTAACCAGCGTGGGCTCATCAGTAGTTTCACTGGTCACCCTCCACTATACATCATTAAACACCATGATACACTTTGATTTCCAACCTTGAACCACTCACAAATAGGCATCGTTCCGCACTGGTACTTACTTATCCAAGTTACCTGATACGAATTCGTCCTGGCGTGTTAATATTTCCAGTAGGATTATGCTCCTAAGGCAATTAAAACAAAGAAGAAGTTAAAAAACCTCCAAATCAGTTACTTCAACCGAAAAGAAACTAAAAAACAAAAGATCTTGGGTGGAAATAACGAAAATTCAAACTTGGATGAGCATCCCACAAGGAAGACACAAAAGATCAAAGCGAAAAGAGAAATTATTAAACGATGTTTCGCCCTGGGTAACCAGCGTGGGCTCATCAGTAGTTTCACTGGTCACCCTCCACTATACATCATTAAACACCATGATACACTTTGATTTCCAACCTTGAACCACTCACAAATAGGCATCGTTCCACACTGGTACTTACTTATCCAAGTTACCTGATACGAATTCGTCCTGGCGTGTGTGGTTAGCGCTAAAAAGTTTATAATTGAATTGGAAACACTCCCTCTAGTTGATACTGACAACAGGTTAACTTAAAAGCATGCAGATATAAAAATCGGCTACTGGCGCTAGAAAAAATAATCGTATTCTATTTTAAAAGGAGCGTCAACGACTAGCAAGAGTCTTTTCAACCTCTAAATGGAGCTTTACTGACCTGCTTTGTTAGTACTCAAAAGTATCCGTGTGTTTTTGAACAATGTTTTTGAAAACACATTTTTTAAAGATAAACATAATCTCAAATGGTTTTCCGTCAGAAAACGTAAAAATACTCTTCTGTCCCACGGCGGCCCGATTTACAGTTTGTTGACAAAACACCTGCAGTTACCATGGAATCGTATAAATTCTGCGATCTATCGGCCAACAATTGAACTGCGTGTGTCTCCCAAATTCAATGAAGTGTAAACGTTTATGATTGATTGATCGGTTTTCTTTTCCGGAGTGCACAGGATTTTAGAAAAAAGGAAACTTAGTTTTTATTTTCGCTAAAGCAAGGAAATATAAAAAGGAAAAATGTAATCCAGAAGAAATTTTGAGTATTTCTCTATTTTTTTTTTGTAAATCGGGTTTGTTCTAAAACGCAATTATTTTGAGGCTTTTGGGATAGATGACAGCACTAGAGCTTTTATTTTGAAGAAAAAATAATTGAGAATTTTGAAAAATCCTTCAGATTCTTTTGTTAAGCATTTAAAAATGATCACCCCTGCAAAATTTCAGCTCATTCTGATGTTTAGTTTTTCCTGTGCACTCTGGCAAAAGATCAAAAAATAACCAAAGTTGCCAGTTGTACTTTTTTTACTTAAAATCTGGGGAAAAACTATAGCCTTATTAAGCAGGTAAAAAATTAAACAGGAGATGTCACATTAGATGTCACTAACGCGCTAGGGGCCGGAAAAGTAACATGGGCTTTTAGCAAATTTTTATGAAAATTCGGAGATTTTTTGCAGAAGACGGGACGAGGGAGGGCATTAATTCCGAGAACTGTAACAAAGCTGTATGGTAGGTAGTTCACACTGATTCGATAGAAATTGCAAACTGTTTCTGTCACTTTTTTTCAACAATCAAAACTGATTGGCTTTCTAAGTCAAAAATTTACTTTACCAGATAGCAACCCAAATTATTTTTTCTTCAAACCAGTTGCTAAAAATAAAAAAGCATGCTTTCCTTTGTGTGGCATTTTAAATGTATCATTTCAAAAGGGAATTTTTCCAGAAAAACTAAAACTGGGTCATGTTATACTTTTGCATAGAAAAGGAACTTGTCATTAAGTACAGATCCATCACTGGACTTTCTTCGATATCTAAATTGTTTAAGAAGGTGGCAGTAAATCGCTTAAACTCATTTATAGATCGTTTTGACCTCTTATCTTCACATCAACACGGCTTTAGAAGCAATTTTTCAACAACACCGGCGTTATATATATATATAGGGTGGACCACAAAAAATCGGACTGTTTTGTTTTACCTGACAATTTTTTATTTATTGTCGGATTTTAACTCAAAAAAAAAGTTTTGGGAAGGTAATGAAATAGCCCTCTTGCAAATATATCAAAAAATTACCAAGTCACTAACTTTTTTCAATTATAATTCTTAAGTATTTACAGGCGGGGATACTCACCGACAGCCAGGCTTCCCTCAAGGTTCTAAGTGCAGCCAAAATAGTCAGAAGTCTGGTGGAGGAGTGCACTGAAGCACTGCAAACACTGGCTCAGGACAAGAGGGTAACACTGATGTGGGTCCCAGGGCATGAGAATACCAGGGAACGAGAAAGCGGACGAACTTGCCAGACTAGGGGCCGAAACCTAATACATTGGACCGGAACCTCTTCTGGGAATAACAAGGAAACAGATACAGAGTGAGCTCAAAAGACAGAGTGCAGACAGTCCAAGCTATTCGTGGATGGTCCGAATGTAGCCAGAACTAAATGGCTCTTGGGCAGGACCTGAAAGGACATTGGACTGCTGACGGGGATGCTGACTGGGCATAATCGGCATCTGACGAAAATAAGAGAGTTGCGGGCTCGAAGAGGAATCGGCTAAGCACTTGATAGCGGGTCATTCCATATCAAATCAACCAAAAAATCACAAAAATTTTACGCGACCAATTCCAATTTTGATGATTTTTGGTATATATTTTCTTCTTACCATAAAAGTTGAAAATGCAAATTTTTAGATTTTTTTGATTCGTAGTTTTTTTTTTTTAATTTTTCAAAATAAAAAAGTCAGCATTTTGACCTTAACAAGAATGTACAAAACTAGCAATATCTCGAGAACCACTTACACTAGGAAAGTAATAAATGGCTCATTTTAAAGTCATTTTGAAGCTCTTTTTTATGAAATATCACAACATAATTTTAACAAAAAAAAAATTGAAAAAAAAAATTGAAAAATTCAAAAAGGCCATTTTTAATTTTTTTGAAAAAAATATATAATTTTGGTCAAAGTGTTACTTAATTATCCACAAAATTTTATGATGGAGAAATGATGGGTTCAATGTCAAAAAAAATATCAAAAATATTAAGTACATTAAAAATCATGCATTTAAAAAAATAAACATATTTTAGGAGCACCAATAGTGCACTGGATATTAAAATAAATAAATTTGTTCGATGGATACAGGTTTTAAAAAATACCCAGAGGCTTTATCTACAAATTTTTAAACTCGCAAAAGAAATAAACAAACTTTTCTACTTCGTTGATAAAAATTAGACAGAAAACACTAAGACTAACTATATAACTTAAATTTATTTTTTTTAACTTTCTTTTAAGAATTTCTGATGAATCTGACATTTCTTTTTTGCTGACATTGTAAGTTCTGCCAGTAGCAGTGTTGGGTTCAACTTTTTTTATAAGACTTTCTGGTTTAATAATTAAAATATCTTGAGGTGTTGGGTAAAAAAATGATGAGGCAGGTCCTCGTGGATGAAGAAAGCTTACTTTCAGTTCTCCGCTCTCATTATTTTTCCCCAAGACACAAGCCAGCCACCAAGCACTGTCATATTCTACAGTGACAAACCCTGACTCGATATTTTGCAAAATAATGCTTCCACCTTTAAAAAGATTATGTGTTTCGACCTCTAAGCATGTAGAAAACTGTTTTGCCAAAAACGTGCTTTCTGTAAGAGGAATTACAGCATGAATTTTTTGTGTCCCCGGTATTGTTAAGACTTCCGCAAATCTTTTATTCAAAATTATTTCATGATTTGTATAATCTGCTTCTGTGCAATATTTAAAATCAATGCCAGATATGTTTTCTTCACACCAAGTAAACAATTGTAGAGGTGTCATTATTTGATTGTCATAGGGCCTCTGCAAACTGGCTTTGGCAGCAAGTCTTTTAACAGTTCCTCCCAAGCCATCGCAGGCACTTTTGCCATGCGAGGTGGCAAAATAATGCCACTCTGCTTCAACACCAAAATCTTTTTTATGCAGGCATATATTCAGAAAATTCTTTTTGTTTTTGTACTGCGCAGCACATCCATCCGAAAAATAAAAAAATTTGTTAAGTCCTGGTATTTTGATTTTTAAATCAGGCATTAATTTTTTTAAAAATAAATGAAATGCAATTGTATTATGTGTCAAGCTTTCCGAAATAAACACATAATTCAGGTTGTGCAGTTTACCATCACTTAGAAAATAAATGGCAAAAGGGTGGAGGGTTGCCTGGCTGTTATTCCAATGATAAGACTGGACTTCATCTTGCATAACAAAGGAATAATTTTCCGCAAAGTCGCAAGTGATCAAAGACTCTCCAGGTTTAAGGTTAATTTTTATTTCATTGTATCTATCTTTTTGCATTTTTGCAATAAAAGAATGTGATTTAAGTTTTACAAGATCATCAGTAAATTCCTGGACAAAATCATCACTTTTCTTAACAACGGTTTCCATAGTACACCTATCTACTGAGACCCACTTTTTAAATGAGACCTCATCAATTAATTCTTCCTCAAATTTTTCTATTAACGTATTTTTAAACTGTTCTGCTCCAGGACATTGCTTGCATCTATTGCTTAAAAAACAGTCCACTGAAGGTGGATTACACATTAGTTTATAAAGGCAATCATGATAAGATATTGCAAGAGGCTTGTTATTTTCATCATATGGGTCAGTCCATATCAAGTCAACCAGGGTATTTTACCACACCATCTCCGATGTTGATGATTTTTAGTATACATGTTTTTCCTACCAAAAAACTGGAAAATCCAAAATTTCAGACTTTTTTGACCAGTTGTTTATTTTGAATTAATTTTTGAAAATCGAAAAAGTCACTTATTTGTCCTTAACATGTGCGCACAAAATTAGGAATATCCAAAGAACCACTTATAATAGAAAAGTAGGTGAAGGTTCATTTTAAAGCTCTTATAAAGACCTTTCATATGAGAATATTGCATAACATATATTGAAAAAAAAAATAAAAAAAAAAATTTTTGATTTTTTTTTTGAAAAATTTCAAAAAGGCCATTTTTAATTTTTTTCAAAAAATTATATTATTTTCTTTAAAGTGTTATTAAACTATTCACAAAATTTTGAGATGGACAAATCATGGGTTCAATGTGAAAAAATTTATTAAAAATGTCACATGCATGAAAAATCGCCTATAAAATGTACTTAATATTTTTTTGACATTGAACCCATCATTTCTCCATCATAAAATTTTGTGGATAATTAAGTAACACTTTGACCAAAATTATATATTTTTTTCAAAAAAATTAAAAATGGCCTTTTTGAATTTTTCAATTTTTTTTTTCAATTTTTTATTTCCAATTTTTTTTTTGTTAAAATTATGTTGTGATATTTCATAAAAAAGAGCTTCAAAATGACTTTAAAATGAGCCATTTATTACTTTCCTAGTGTAAGTGGTTCTCGAGATATTGCTAGTTTTGTACATTCTTGTTAAGGTCAAAATGCTGACTTTTTTATTTTGAAAAATTTAAAAAAAAAAACTACGAATCAAAAAAATCTAAAAATTTGCATTTTCAACTTTTATGGTAAGAAGAAAATATATACCAAAAATCATCAAAATTGGAATTGGTCGCGTAAAATTTTTATGATTTTTTGGTTGATTTGATATGGAAGACCCTAGGGTCAGTCCATATCAAGTCAACCAGGGTATTTTACCACACCATCTCCGATGTTGATGATTTTTAGTATACATGTTTTTCCTACCAAAAAACTGGAAAATCCAAAATTTCAGACTTTTTTGACCAGTTGTTTATTTTGAATTAATTTTTGAAAATCGAAAAAGTCACTTATTTGTCCTTAACATGTGCGCACAAAATTAGGAATATCCAAAGAACCACTTATAATAGAAAAGTAGGTGAAGGTTCATTTTAAAGCTCTTATAAAGACCTTTCATATGAGAATATTGCATAACATATATTGAAAAAAAAAATAAAAAAAAAATTTTTGATTTTTTTTTTGAAAAATTTCAAAAAGGCCATTTTTAATTTTTTTCAAAAAATTATATTATTTTCTTTAAAGTGTTATTAAACTATTCACAAAATTTTGAGATGGAAAAATCATGGGTTCAATGTGAAAAAATTTATTAAAAATGTCACATGCATGAAAAATCGCCTATAAAATGTACTTAATATTTTTTTTGACATTGAACCCATCATTTCTCCATCATAAAATTTTGTGGATAATTAAGTAACACTTTGACCAAAATTATATATTTTTTTCAAAAAAATTAAAAATGGCCTTTTTGAATTTTTCAATTTTTTTTTCAATTTTTTATTTCCAATTTTTTTTTTTGTTAAAATTATGTTGTGATATTTCATAAAAAAGAGCTTCAAAATGACTTTAAAATGAGCCATTTATTACTTTCCTAGTGTAAGTGGTTCTCGAGATATTGCTAGTTTTGTACATTCTTGTTAAGGTCAAAATGCTGACTTTTTTATTTTGAAAAATTAAAAAAAAAAAAACTACGAATCAAAAAAATCTAAAAATTTGCATTTTCAACTTTTATGGTAAGAAGAAAATATATACCAAAAATCATCAAAATTGGAATTGGTCGCGTAAAATTTTTGTGATTTTTTGGTTGATTTGATATGGAATGACCCATATAGCTTATTTAATTTGGAGCCATTGAGCATTAGTTTTATATTTTGATGTATAGTACATACACATACAGTATGAGTCCCACTTTTTCCTGCCAGTATACAGTTTTTGGGTCGCAGTTCACAAAATTTTGAAAACCCAATTTTTTCAATGGGGTACTCAGTTTTAAACAATGCATAAATTTCTTTTAAATTAGCTAAGACTAATTTTTTTTGTACATATTCTTTTTCAGCTCCATATTTTCTGATAACAACATAATCTTTTTTACCTGGCATGGTCCTGCTAATGTCATCCCTTTGGTAAAAATCTACCACTATTTGGGCCACTCTATCACTAAGGGTCTTTCCCGGTTTGGGGTTAGGAGAATATAATATCCCATTGTCCTTAACTAACTGTTTTACAGCTCTGGCCAAATATTGAGAAACTCCAAATTCTTCTTCAATCTTCTTTCTACTCCAACTTTGAGGTAAACATGATAAAACTAGTATTTTCTCACTCCTCTTTTCGGTTTTTAAAAATTTGTCCTTTAACTGCTTAATCATTTCACTTTCGTCACTCTGGCATTCCTTTACTAGCGTTGAATCTGATTCATTTGTAAATGCTTTCGCAATTGTATGCTGTACAATATCAATTTTTTCTTTGTATACATTTTTTCTTTTAATCGGCGACACACCAAGAAGCTCCAATGACTTGTTTAAAAGAGTAAATGATTCAGCAGGATCTTGAAAATCTGGATCATTTTCTGGAACTTGACTGGGTCTAAAAAAATTTAAAAAGTTAGTTTTTTATAAGAACTTAAAAAGGGGGTAACAGCTGACCCAAAATGTGTACATAATGCCAAGAAATTTGTACATAATGTCTGTATTCTCAAAATGCCATGCAAAATAATGCCATGAGATTTTTCCACTCCGTACTTGACGCAATTGGTTTAGTTTATTAATTTTATATTAAAAAATACTATTTGTTACTTACCCTGCCTCATCTTCTTCAGATGCCTTAAACTCCTTTGAAAGCTTTAGTCTACAACCATCACAGATTTTCATTCCCATTTTGACATTTTTGTAACTGCACATCCACTTGGTCACATTTCTTAATTTCCCAAAATGCTTGATTTTTAACTCTAGTGGATCACAGCACTTTACTTTATATTTAGTCCATCCACTTGCCTCACCCATAGTTGAAACTTTTAAAATTACACAGAGATGACTTCTGATAAACCTTCAGTCGAACTATTATGTATCGATTATTTGGAGCTGTATCAGGAAGATACTTGCCAAAAATTTAAAATCAATTTATGCAGGAATTTTCATGTCAGCAAATCCCCACAATGTACCTAAACAGACCAATAAAATGAAGGAGGTGTGTCCTTAATGTTAAACAGGAATAAACAGGCAGTATTTCACAAAAGTATTGGCAGGTTTATACAGGCATATTTTCCTAAGAATTGGAACATCCAATAGTACGTCTCCGGTGGAAAAGAGGTTTTGTAAGTAAATATTACAATGGGGGGCAATGTTAATCTGATTACTGATACAGAATGAAACGTAGGATATAATTTTTTATTAAATAAAATATTGTTAAATATTTTTATAATATCGCTTTAAACCCCATTATATTCTTCTAATTACCAAAATACATTGTCTATTTATAGGCGATTTTTCATGCATGTGACATTTTTAATAAATTTTTTCACATTGAACCCATGATTTGTCCATCTCAAAATTTTGTGAATAGTTTAATAACACTTTAAAGAAAATAATATAATTTTTTGAAAAAAATTAAAAATGGCCTTTTTGAAATTTTTCAAAAAAAAAATCAAAAATTTTTTTTTTTTTTTTCAATATATGTTATGCAATATTCTCATATGAAAGGTCTTTATAAGAGCTTTAAAATGAACCTTCACCTACTTTTCTATTATAAGTGGTTCTTTGGATATTCCTAATTTTGTGCGCACATGTTAAGGACAAATAAGTGACTTTTTCGATTTTCAAAAATTAATTCAAAATAAACAACTGGTCAAAAGTCTGAAATTTTGGATTTTCCAGTTTTTTGGTAGGAAAAACATGTATACTAAAAATCATCAACATCGGAGATGGTGTGGTAAAATACCCTGGTTGACTTGATATGGACTGACCCTAGCACAGTGTGACGCATATGCCAGATCAAGGTAGCTGAAGTGGGGATTTCCCACGATAGAGGAAGAAGAGCTGCATTCGCTCAAATGGGCCGACATACTGAACTTCGTAAAGAAGACAGGGAGGCCCGGAGAGAGAGGTGCAGCGGAAGTAGGGGCCGCCCCTATACTACTGTACTATACCATACTAAGTATTTACAGTTATTGTTTTTAATTTCCGTTTTTATTTGTTGTTATGATGTTTTTTTTAGTTACTGTATAATTTCGATATACTATGTATTTGTTTTTAAAGTTGGTGCAGTGTTGTACTGCTTCTAAATGCCTTTTAGAAGTTTTGTTAGATTAGTATATAATTTAAATGTAACTTTATTTTAAGGTTATACCTACTATATTTGTAATTAGAAATTTTGTCAATATTTACCATGTAAATCTTCTAGCAATAAAGCACTTTGAACTTTGAACTCCAGCGATTTACGGCGTCGAGCATCTTTAAATACTTTCAGCCAATCTTAGCTCTAGCTGCTTTTTAGATCTCCACACACTTCCTAGTTGTGATTTTTATATTGTATTGTTAGAAGTAATTCCTCTAAATTTTCATAATTTTCCTTTAAATGAACTGAATGACCGACCGTAACAGAACAGCAAAAACATTGCCATTATGTAAATAAAGTACCACAGAAAATAATTTTTGGATTAATACTTAAAATTTAAAGGAGTATAAAATGTATTGTTTTGCCAAAAAAAATTCTTTGACCATCTCCCCGATTTTGATAATTTTTGGTATATTTATTCTACCCATAAAGGGAATGAAAAATCCCAAATTTTTTTGGCTATTACTTTTTTTAAAATTAATTCTTGAAAATTAAAACAAACTACCATTTTGCTCAAACATGTATCTAAAGAAATTAAAATATCTCAATAACTACTTAAACTAGGACAGTGGTTTATAGCCCGTTTTAAAAAAATTTTAAATACCTTTAGAATAATGTATTATGATATACTTTTTGTTAAAAAAAATTGAAATTGAAAAAAAACTTTTTTAAATATTTTGTTTCTGGATATTTTGCTAAACTATTTACAAAATTTTAAGATGTTTCATAAAAAAATATTGAAAAATTTTGAAAATAACTTCAAAAAAAATAGGTTATGTGATACTTTATCAAAATGGGCTTTAAAATACCTATAAAACAAGGTATTACTCGATTTTTTACGGTATACAGTTCTCAAGATCAAGAACTCTTTTTGTGTACCTGCACAATTTTTAAAATATTTTTGATGAACCCATCAAGTCTCCATCTTGAAATTTTGTAAATTTGGCGAAATACCTAGAAACAAAATATATTTTTATAAAAAATGCTGTTTTTCAAAAATTAAAAAAAAAAGTTTTTTTTAACTGCAATTTCTTTTTTAAATAAAAAGTATATCATGTGATACATCATTCGAAAGGTATTTAAAATACCTTTAAAACGAGCTATAAACCACTGTCGCAAGTTGAAGTAGTTATCGAGATATTTAAATTTCTTTAAGTACATGTTTGAGCAAAATGGTAGTTTGTTTTAATTTTTAAGAATTAATTTAAAAAAAAAGTAATAGCCAAAAAATTTTTTCGATTTTTCATTCCCTTTATGGGTAGAATAAATGTACCAAAAATTATCGAAATTGGGGAGATGGTCTGCCACACCTGCCTTATTTTTGGTTGATTTCATATGAAATGACTCGGTGCGTGATAGAGACCAATTGTATTTTAATAAGTTATTTTTATATAAAAACTGAGCTTAACAAATGAAAATTACGTCATCACAAATTTCATGTAATATACTACTTAATGTTTTTTTTTTATCAGGGGATAATAAATCGAAGGAAAGGGCGGAAAACGAACTCGCCCGTCTAAACCAATCCATTAAAGAAAAGGAAGCGGAGTTGGAAAAAATCAAACCGGTTTACGAGGAGATGAAAAATCGCGAAGAAGAGTGCACCAGAGAGTTGTCGCTCAAAGAGCAGAAACGTAAAGAGTTGTACGCCAAACAGGGAAGGGGTAAGTTGAGTAGCGCTTTTTTGTTTTGGACCAAAGAATTTTGGAGAAAAACTTCAAGTTTGAGAAAACGAATCCCACTACTTATCATCATATTTTAATACCATAAAAATATTTATTCATCTCTATACTTTTTAAGAGTTTATAACCCCTTGAAATCATTCGTAGTGTTTCACAAAACTTATTTTTTGT
Source organism: Oxystoma pomonae (assembly GCA_963921995.1). NCBI lineage: Eukaryota > Metazoa > Arthropoda > Insecta > Coleoptera > Brentidae > Oxystoma > Oxystoma pomonae. The sequence continues at coordinate 111,652,247 of OY998165.1, forward strand.
TTTTATTTGTTTCTCTTTAATCTTTCATAATTTCCATGAAACTTTCACTGTGCCAAATTTTTTTGGAGGACTTATTGGAAAAGCACATTTTTTTACTTAAATTCCTTATTGCAGTGATTTTAAATGGCCAACGTCGAAATATCTTAAAATGATAATAATATTAAATAGATCGAGTAAAGATTTACTCCAAAGCTTCCCTCACTTAACAAAATACAACAAAAATTTTGGCGCCATTAAACTAAGATTTTTATAAGCTTTCTCACGACGTATCACAAGGTAAGAAAAAAAATATTTTTTTTTGGGGAAGAAGTTTTCTGGGGGAATGCTCAAAAGAGATTCATTAAAATCTTGAAGTGCGATTTTTGGATGATTACATTACTTCTCTTAGCGAGGGAAGTAAAAAGGAAAAAATATTTTTAGGCAGTCAGTTTACATCAAGAGACGACAGAGACAAATGGATCCAAAACGAACTCAAGTCACTGAATAAGCAGCTCAAGGACAAAAAAGATCACAAAGAAAGGTGGTTTGTTTTTGTAATTTATTCCAATTATTAAAATAGAAAAGTTAGCAGGTGGTTTTAAAAGTTAAACACTACTATTGTTTCAGATTTTTTTGTTATCGAAAAACTTAGTGTTTCCGTCGGTCCTTCCCTCTAGAATTAGGAAATATTTGGTGGAACTGGAAACTGTATATTCTTAGCAGCTTTGGCTCAAAAGTTGTAGATTTTTTTTCTCTCTTACTCGACCAATATACAGTTTACTTTTCTATGGTTCTGCTTAACTAAAAGGTAAAAACCGTTATCGTTCCCCATTTATTCCATCAAAAATGGAACACCCTGTACACCATGGAAATTAACTTTATCATTTTTTGTATAGATTGGAAGCTGACCTAAAACGAGACGCGCAAAGAGCCGTCGATTTGCAAAAGAAAATTGAACAGCAAGGTCAAGAGTTGGAAAGGCAGAAAAACTACATTGACGAGTATAATAAGGAGTGTTACGAGCTGAAAAAACAGAAGGATCAGTACCAGACTACAAGAAAGTAAGTTGACGTCGTCGCGTCGGCATGAACGATTTTACTCGCTAATCACTGTTACAGTTGATTCCCAGTCGAATTGTACCACTTTTTTTACATTGGCAACTTCATTTTCTCTCTCTCTCTCTCTCTCTCTCTCTCTTGCTTCTCTCTTCGTTTTTGTTCCTTCCTTGTCATTATTTTCCTATATTTATTAGTTTGCACTTACTTAAACAGAAGCTAACCCTTGACTAAATTACTAATCATGTTTGAATAAGGCAGGCTAGTCATCAACCGGCCTTCTAACAAATTGTTGTTGTCAGTTCATAGGCATTTAAAAGGGTGACTAGGCCCAAGTAACATTTTCAATTACCTCAAGTTTTATAAGTTTGTTTACCAGTTCTTATAAAGGTGATCGGGTTTTATTAACAGGTTTCCTGATTTCATAAAATTACATGAAGGCACGAAAATTTTCATAATAGTAATGTTGTAACCTTGCAACTTAAATGTTTATTGGGTTACTAAACACGGATTTATTAAACTGCTACTACATAACTGCAACAACAACTACTTAAACAGTTATTATAAAACCAGATTTCTTTTTTTATAATAGGTATTTTATGAAACTGAGTTCATTAAATTTATAAAGGTTTCATTATAAATTCCATTACTTGTAATTCTGCTTCTGCAGCTTCATAGAGATAAAACTCCCTTCTTTTAATAACACAGGACTGGTGTAACCAGTCTTTTTCTGGGTATAATTCGTTGTCTTCGTCCAACTTCTTGCTGCGTGCTTGAGCCTCAACCCTTTTGCTCGGCCACCTTAAAATTGTCCCTTCAGGGACGACGCTTAGGTGGGTTTTACCCATCTCAATCGTCTGGATGATCACATATATCACTCTTAGTCTTCTGCATGGTTTGGGCCAATCGGCCAATTCCTTTAACAGATTTATTAGAGAGATATGGTCACCTGGATTTGTCACAAATCCAGATTACCGCAAAGAAACTGATGGCGAATATTGCGGCGTAATTTTTTTTCAATATTATTGTATTTGTTTAAAACATTAAAAAACTCTTTATATTTTGTTTTTTCAACAGTGATAGTCCCCATCCATAAAAAGGAAATAAAAAGAAATGCTTAAATTATCGTGGAATAACTCTATAAGGTCCTCTCCAGTATCATGCGAGAAAGAATTGAATTTGCTTGTCTCAATCTTGGAATTGAATTATATAAGGACGAGAATAGCAGTGCGGGTTTCGACCTAAAAGGTCCACTATAGACCAGATTTTCACCGTTAGACAAATAATGGAATTTGACAGAGAACTTCACCAGATGTTTATTGATTTCAGACAGGCATTTGACAGATTATGAAGAGCAAAGTTGTGGGCAGCAATGCAGGAACTGGGCTTTCCAAACACAAATATTGCTGTTTTTATAATATATCCATAATTTAGTACAAAAAGAATCAACAAAAAAACGAAAACATTTTGAATAGAAAAAAATGATTTTTTATAAAAAAAAAAAAAATTGCAGGCGCGCGTGTTTTTTAGGTTTTTAACATGCAGTTTAACAGTAAAGTTTGCGCTGCAGGGGGTGGAAATGCCTTTAAAAATCATTCTACCATCATAATACTCTATCACTGCCTATTTATAATTTGATGTTGTTTTGATTCCATGTTTTTTATTACGGATCCATAATTACTTTTTTATAACCTAAGACCTTTCATAATAATTCATATAGGGGGCGCTGCACACGGGTTACTTTATTTCGTTTCATAAAGAGATTCTCACAGGCAACCTCTAGGTTTTTAAGGAGTTTATAATAAGGTTGCCACTACCTTTATAAAATCCACCAGTTAAGGCCAATAAGAGGGTAATAAAGGTTCCGGGAAGTTTCTCGTTACTTTTCTATAAAACTTTAAAGTTTATAATTTGGTGGCGGTAACTTGCGCGCAACTCGAGTCGCAACCTCTAAAAATGGAATGTTACTTGGGGCGGTAAACAAACCTTTTTTTACAGTACAGTCTGAGTCGAGGGGTCTAGAAACGTGAAATTTTGCACGCGAGTTCGTTCTATAATGTAGGTGAGCAGTAAGAAATGTTTTTGAAAATTCATCCCCTAAGGGGGTTAAATAGGGGATAAGAGTTTGTTTAAAAGTTAGTCTCTTTTGAAGTTAGCATTTGGGTAGTAGAAATAATTACTCTATAAAATTCTTGATAAAATCGTAAATTTTTTGTTGTTCGTACTTTCGATTTAGCCAAAATTTTGCCCTGCAGGGTTCCCACTGACCTGGAAAATCTGGAAAAGTCAGGGAATTTTGAGAGCTACCTGGAAAAGTCAGGGAATGACCCAAAAATCCGCAAAAGTCGGAATTGACACACAAAACCTGGAGTTTATCTTTCTTAATCTTAACCTATTTTTTAAACCAACTTTGTAAAAAATATTTTATGAGTTCTTCTCTGCTCACCTCGTATATAAGCTCAACATCTGTGTCGCGCTCAATCAGTTCCGGTCCCACTAAAATCCAAGAGCAAGAGAAAAGAGAGAGGAAAGCTTTTTAAAACGTGTGTACCCAGGGTGGCAGATTGTGTTTATTGAACATATTTGGTTTTCATTTCGAAATAATAAATATCACCTGGTATTATTTCTCCTTGTTCAAAGCACACATCGCGCTATCTTCCGTTGCAACTTTCAAGTGTAGTTCAAGCGCGTTTTTTCTAATTCGACAATATTATCATGTAATGTATTTATTCCTAACCTTAAAATTATGTGGAGTACAATTTTCAATTCTTGTAAGAGCAAGAATCCAAAATGTCGAAAAAACAGTTTTTAATTTAGACTGAATAAGTCCTTCCATAAGTCCACCAGAGTGGAAATGTCTACAGACTAATAAATATCAAGCATTTTGTGAGCTTTGTTTTAAAAATATTGAATTGAGTAATATGGGGCGTCAGGCCATCTTGAGCCATTTTAAGAGCAGTGGTCATGTAAAGAAAGTGTTGTTAATCAAGAAAACTGATCAGTCTTGACCCAAAATCACAATGGACCTACATCTACACCAACTACTACCTCCACAACAACTTCTTCCACTGCCAAAAAGGGTTCTACTCCGTTTTTGTAATCTTTTCTTATTAAGCAATCAGTTATGGATGCAGAAATATTGTGGTGCAAGGAGTCTAAGATTAATCCTGCTGTTGTAGGTTGGGTCCTTCCTGGTGGAATATAGCCGTTGGTGTCTCAATTTTGGTTTTCCTACATATGCAATGTTGAAGAGTTGGGGTGAAAGAGAATCACCCTGCTTAAACCCATTGTTGATACCAAAGAAATCAGAGTAGCTCTGCCCCACCCTTTTCTTGCACCTTATATCCTCCGTACACATTTTTACCAGGGATATCAGCTTTTTTGGAAAGCCCAGTTCCTGCATTGCTGCCCACAACTTTGCTCTTCATAATCTGTCAAATGCCTGTCTGAAATCAATAAACATCTGGTGAAGTTCTCCGTCAAATTCCATTATTTGTCTAACGATGAAAATCTGGTCTATAGTGGACCTTTTAGGTCGAAACCCGCACTGCTATTCTCGTCCTTATATAATTCAATTCTTTCTCGCAGGTTACTGAAGAGGATATTCCACGATAATTAAGCATTTCTTTTTATTTCCTTTTTATGGGGACTATCACGCCTTCCTTCCATGGATCCGGTAGCATTTCGGTGTTCCAAATATTTTGGATGAGCTTATGGATGGCCCTTTGCAGCGTTTCTCAACCATATGTTATACACTACCAGTAGCTTTGTTGTTTTTACCTTTTCTATGGCTTTAACTGTTTCTTCATGTATTGGGGTTGGTACGTATATTTGAGCTGTCAATATGCTTATGGGTGTAGTATCGGTATTTACCTCTTCGTTGGGTAGTTCGTAAAAGTAGTTCTTACATGTGGTTAGTATCTCTCTTTTGTCCGTTGTTTGTTGAAAGGATGTTTTCGGTTGGTATCAACTTCGTGAAATTTAATTTTATAACTTGCTAGATGAACCAAAAAAACGTAGGTACCCTAGTAAAAAACCGCATAGAATCTCATGAAAGTTGGTAAGTTTTTATGCTGTTTCATAGGGGTGTTTTATTCTTACTCGTAAAAACTGATAGACAGAATCGGTACTTCATGAGATTTGTCTTGGTTTTTACAAGTTTGTTTCACATACCGCATAGAAAACATATAAAACCTGATAAAACATTTTAAAATCTCGTTAAAATTTTCCAAGAGATTTTTTTTTGGCAGGTTTGTATTCCTTTGTTAAGTACCTGATTTGTTTTTAGGATTTAACGAATTCGGTTCCTGTGATTTTTGTCTTCCAATAAAGTTGCGAACAAAGTTTCTCGTCTTATTTCTCTCGATAATATAAATACCTGCTAAATTTGAGAGATGGTAAAAGTCTACATTTACTTGGTATCCACGTAGACAAGCAATTTATATCTAAAAAATACCTGGAATTTTTTTTTAAATGGTCAGGGAAAACCTGGAAGTCAGGGAATTTGGAAATCAGAATTTAGTGGGAACCCTGCCCTGTATTAGGCAAAGCAATTTTCAGCCTCTAATGACGTACTCCATTGAGATATCTTCCATCTAATTATTTTCAGACAGTTAAGAACATTGACAATTTTACTGCCAAAACTTCATCTCTGCCAATTTATATCGTAATTCACCATTTTTAGCGAGCTCTGGCGCAAAGAAAACAACTTCACCACGAACCTGTCCTCCCTTAAGGAAGACTTGGCCAAGGCCGATCAACAGTTAAGGTCCATGGTCGGCAAATCGACCCTTAACGGCCGAGACAGTATCCGCAAAGTTTTGGACATATTTAGGGGAAAAGGGGGCGACGACACGAAGATTGCAAAATCTTATTATGGACAGGTACGTTGAATCAATTCAGTCGTTTTTAGCTTTTTAGTCAAGTAGGAATGGCCCAAAAATAGTAGTTTTTAGAACTAGTGCTAAATTAGTGAAATTATATATTTATTGATTGATGTGCTAAAACATTTTCTTCGCCTTTGACGTTGCGTACCTATCAAGAAATATCCCAATTAACATTTTCAATTACCTCAAGTTTTATAAGTTTGGTTACCAGTTCTTATGAAGGTGATCGGATTTTATACCAGGTTTCATAAAATTACATGAGGGCACGATAATTTTTATAATAGTAATTGTTGTAACCTTGCAACTTTAATATTTATTAGGTTACTAAACACAGTTTTATTAAACTGCTACTACATAATTGCAGCAAAAATTATTTAAAAAATAAAAGATCAAAAGATCAGTTATTATAAAACCAGATGCTTTTTTTATAGGTCCCCTATGAAACTGATAGTTTGTTAAATTTATAAAGGTTTCATTATAAATTCCATTACATCACAAGAGATAAAACCCCCTGTAACCAGTCTTTTTCTGGATATGATTTGTCGTCTTCGTCCAACTTCTTGCTGCTTGCTTGAGCCTCAGCCCTTTTGCCCGGCCAACTTAAAATTGTCCCTTCAGTGGACACCTCTACCCACCCCCGCGGGACGACGCTTAGGCGGGTTTTACCCTTCTCAATCGTCTGGACGATCACAAACATTTTTAATTGGAAACAAACGTTGAAAAATTATTCTGCTCTGTTCTGTTTTCTTGAAAAATGGTTGAAAAGCACTGTTTTTTTTTTAGATTATTAAAATATCTGTCACTCTTCTGAGTCTTCTGCATGATGTCAGCCAATCGGCCAATTCCTTTAACAGATTTATTGGAGTTTTGGTCACCTGGATTTGTTACAAATCCAGATTACCGCAAAGAAACTTTGATGGCGAATACGACGGCGTAATTTTTTTTTAAATATTATTATATTTGTTTAAAATATTAAAAAACTCTTTATATTTTGGTTTTTCATAACACGTATTGCTGTTTTTATAATATATTCATAATATAGTACAAAAATAATCAAAATAAAAAAAATTGCAGGCGCGCGTGTTTTTTAGGTTTTTGACATGTACTTTAACAGTAAAGTTTGCGCCGCATGTAGTTTTAGGGTGTGGAAATCTCTTTAAAAATTATTTTACCATCATAATATTCTATCATGGCCTATTTATAATTTGATGTTGTTTTGATTTCATGTTGTTTTATTACAGATCCATAATTACTTTTTTAGAAACTTGGAACTTTCAAAAACATTTTTCTACTGCATTTTCTTATAGGGGACGCGCTGCTCTCGGGTTACTTTATTTCGTTTCATAAAGATTGCAGACACTTTCTTGTAACCTTTACGTCTCCTAACTTGCATAACTAAAGGTAATATAAAAGTCGTAAGAAGGTTATCACTGGCAACTTCTAGGTTTTTAAGGAGTTTATAATAAGGTTGCCACTACCTTTATAAGATCCACCATTTAAGGCCAATAAGAAGGGTAATAAAGGTTCCGGGAAGGTTCTCGTTACTTTTCTATAAAACTTTAAAGTTTGGTGGCGGTCACGTGCTTGTAATGTTACTTGGGATAGGCATCAAGCCCCGCTCTTATCGCCCACCAATATCGTATCACATAAAGTAAACAACCCAATGAGCATTTTCAGAAACCTCTGGTGACAAAAATTTATATAATTATTATAAAGAGGGTTCCATTAACGCCCTAGGTTATTTAGAGGTTTCCTACAGGAATTGAGTTTGTATATTTGTTTTATTAAAGGTTCTAAATTGATGGTACCCTAAGGTAATATAAAACTGGTGTTAACAATATTTCCACGGACATCTTTATAAAAATTAAAGTCATCGGTAACAAATGTTACATAAATTGGTGTTAAAAATGTTTCCACCAACATATTTATAAAAATATAAGTCATCAGTGACAAAAGTTATATAAATTGGTTTTTGAAATCTTTCTGTTAACCCATCTATAAAACCGTAAGTAACTATCAATTAAAGACATATAGATTGGTTTTTAAAATGTTGCTATCAACTCACTTATAAAAACTTAATTAACCAACAACAAAGAGACAACCTGTAATATTCTTATGAACTCATTCATAAATCTTTTTTGCCCATTCTTTCTATAATGTTTTGATTAATTTCTTTGTATAGTGGTTATAATACCACTGTTTTTACAACAAAAAACAATTTTAATTTATAACAAAACAAACAAGATTTTTTAGGTTAATTTTGTGACATCAAAAGGTGCATTTTTGCGACATCAAAAGGCGCGTTTTTGCGAGATACCATACTATCATTATCTGCTTTTAATTACGTCAATCTGAGGAGAGACATAAGAGATCCAAATCTTCTTGAGATAGTTTTTGATTTCAGATATCGGGATCGAATGCATTCTACACCTGATTCCGACCAGTGTTTCCCATGCGCGGCCACCCTGACTCAGAAAACTCATCACGTGGGCCAACATGAACTTGTATAGGCAAATCTCGCTTAGACTACGTGATCCGTGTTTTGATTCGGGAAGCCCACGCATAAGAAACCCATAGATGGGAACCGGCTTTTAGAAAAAGAGAACAATATAGTAACCGTGTTAAGTTCCCAAAAATGCACCGTGAAACTTCGAGTGCATACAGTGCGCACGGCTCCTCTTTTTCTAAATGCATTCGTCTGAGAGAGATCCAGCATACCAGGGAAATACCTTTCTGTACACCCTTCGACCACTCAATCTAACTATCTTCTTGAGATAGTTACCTCTGACAGTTATGCGGGGTTGAAGGGTGTGCAGGCGGGTATTTTTCCTGGTATGTGTAGTATGCTGGATCTCTCTCAGATGAATACATTTAGGAAAAGAGAACAATGGTAACTATGTTAAGCTCGCAGAAACGGACCTTCAGTGTCATGTTTTAAAACGTTGATGAAATAGTGTTGAAAGAGGTTAACAGTGGTATAATTGTATTGTTTTTTTTTTTATAGAATTGTCGTAAATTTTCGCCATTTTGGATTCCAACAATAGGTTTTTGACCAAAATAAAAACGTTATTTATGGGGTTTCAACATGTGCTTTAATCGAAATATTGCTTGTTTAGGGTTAAGAATAAAATACAAAATTCAATATTTCTCCCAGAAAGCAAAAAAACATATGTGAAAAAAAAAGTATTATTTAAATGAATATTTTTTTCCCCGTTTTCTCAAGTATTTTTGGAGCCCATGAAAATTTTGTGAGTGTATTCGAAAACTATACAGTACACACGGGACCGCAGCTGATTATCAGAGTAGGATGACTGGGAAAACAGCTTTTATTTAACCTATAATATATAAATATTCATATTCCTAATTCAATTTATCTCACTTCCATTTTAATTTATTTTAGAAGATTGGTAAACACCATTTTATAAATTTTTTATTTTAAAAAGAAAAAGAATAATACATAACAAGCAAAGGGAAGAAAGATGGAAAATTTATATTTCTAAATCTATAAAAACCTTTAATTTGTTATGTAGTATTGTTAGAACAGTTGTAAAACCTTTTTATAATAATATCTAGACTTGAGGGTTCATAAGGAAGTTTTATAAAATCTATATGTTGTTTTTCTATCCAATACTATGTACCATAAATTTTTATAAGCTGGTGTTGGTCAGTTGTTTTTCAAGTCTTTTTTACTCATTTAAGAGATATATTAGAGTTATAAAATTATCACCAACACTAAATAATATAACTTTTGGTTATTTTATAAAGGTTTTATATTATTTGCTGTAACTTCTATATAGACAAAAATGCTCATTGGGAAACTATGCAATATTAGCTGATTTTGCACCTGAAGACGATCGAAACGTCGGCGTCGTGTATAAATAAAATATAGACCGAAACACGGAGTTAATTTCAAACACATCATTGTTTCAAACTTTCAAATAAAAATTAGCTGATTTAGTTGTCGTCGCCTTGTGATACGGAGTATTAGTTTTTTTAGTGATTTTGTTTTGTGTTTTGTTGCAAAAAATGACATGCAACTATTTGTTTTTTGGGAAATTAAACAGCAAATTAGTGGATATTAACAAATCATCATGTCTTGGAAAAATGTTCCCTAATTGAAACATTTTTGAAGAAGCCTTTGAACTCGCTTTAAAAGTTTCTGACATAAGTTGTGAAACACCCTGTATAAGGTGGCCAGAAAAAAACTTGTTTGTCCATTACTTAAAATGTTTTTGTTCGATTTCAAAAAGGAGCCAACACCAATAAAAATTGATCAAAGTTTGGCCCCTATTGTTAGAACCACAAAAATAAAAACTGAAAATAAATATTAAGTAGAAAGAAAATTAATAATAAAAAATCAAACCAAAAAAAAAGAAAAAAAAAGGACCTTGTAGAAAAATACAGTTATGGAAATATCCGGAAATATTAATAATTTTAAAACAGGAAATATCACATTTTAGGTATTTAGGAACTGGATTTAGTCTTAAAACAAGAAAATTGGCCAACCTCGCTTTAAGTATTACAAGCCGCTCAATGATTTTCTCAGTTGTGTATTATCAGCATGGATGCAAGATGCAATTCAACATTCTAGAAACGTAAATTGTAAATAATATAGGTCCTAAAGTTGAACCCTCTGCGGTACGCCACTGGATATTCTGCCTCTGTCCGATTCACTAATTTCTACAAAATCGCTGCTGTCTGTCATATATTCTTTTATAACACTGATGGAAAAGTCCGAAAACACAATGTAGGGCAGTGTGTGGCGTTCTGAGATCGGGCGCTAATTGGTTGAACCTCTATGCCACCGCAGTGCAGCGCGAGGTGCAGCGTTTGTGTGTGATCGGCTTTAGCCTTGATCTGAGTTTAATTCCATTTAATTCAATTATGTTTCAAGGACAAAATCCATAACATTAACTTTCTAAAAAAAAATAAAAGTGAAATACATTTTCTTATCAAAATAATAATATACCAAAATATAATCTTCTGGATTTAGGAAAAAGCAATGACTATTCGTTTCTTAGAAATGAGCGCAGTTTCGAGATATTCAGATCTGAGTTAAGAATTAAAGCTTTATGTTATAGGCCTTCGCTGTACAAAACCTTTGGTAATTTTTTTTTGTTCGGTTTTCCGTTTAACTCGTTTAACCTTAGAAAACTGAACTTTTTCTAAGCATTTAACTGTTGATTTTTAGGTGATAGAAAACTTCGAATGCGAGAAGAGTATTTATATCGCGGTCGAAGTGACTGCTGGCAACCGTCTTTTTCACCATATCGTCAACACCGACATTGTCGGCACTCAGATTTTGAAGGAAATGAATCGGCAGAAGTTACCGGGAGAAGTCACTTTTATGCCTTTGAACAGGCTGCAAGTGAGGGATATGGATTATCCGGACGACCCTGTAAGATATTTGTTTATGAAGCTATGGTTTAAATTTTAATTGTTTTGGAGAATTTTTATGTTACAGGGCATAAAACGCATATAATCTTTTCAAGAATCTTATAAAATATTTAACCCAATATAAAAGTCACTTTATCAATTTAAGAAACTTATACTATAACCAAACTTGCATGTCCCCAGCTATAACCTGTCCCCACCCACCTTTCATTTCCCCTTCATCTTAAGCCACCACAACGTGTAAAGATTATCTCCGTTTGTGAATAATGTTTTAACTTGGCACACAATTGATAACAATTCAACTTACAATCTGTTCTTTTTGGTAATAATTAATCTTTAAAAAGCGGAATCATACACCGGCGTTCTTTAAAACGAATTAAATATACAGACCGCTTCAAGCTACTACGAACATAGAGGGAATCAAGTCCAATTTACTCTCCGTGCCGTACGACCGAGGTGGATTCGAAGCACGCTGCAGTGTTATCTTTTGGAAATTCATTTTGTTTTTATTATTTTGTTTTATTTCTGCCTTGCTCGAGAAACAGATGGGTAAGTTCTTAATTGAAATAATACATTTTTAAAACTGAAAATGGATGTCTACGAAGTTGCCGAAAAAGTGCAGACGGTCAAATGGTCAAATCGTCATAACCCAACACACGTTCGATATTGGTCGAGGGAAAATTTGCATTTGTATTTTGACGTAAGAACACAGTATCCCCAAAAACTAAATGTTTGGGGGGGGGGTATTGTAGGGGAACACGTAATTGGGCCATTTTTTATTAACGGCAATTGCAATTTGAATGGTCCTAGATACTTGGATCTACTGCAGCAGCACATTATTCCAACTGCTAGGCAGTTGTTAGGTGTAAGATTTGGTGAAACATGGTTTTAACAAGATGGTTGTTCCGCTCACAATGTTGGCCTTGTTAGGGAATATCTTGATAATGTATTTCCTAATCGGGTTATAAGTACACGGGGAACTATTTTATGGCCAGCTCGATCTCCCGATCTTGCTCCTAATGACTTCTATCTGTTTTTGAAGAAGCTTTTCAAATTAACACCCCTAACATGCTTGGAAACGTTAGAAGGGGTTTTTATAGTAGGCTCGGATATTGTCTAGCCGAGCAAGGAGGACTTTTCGAACATTTGCTTTAATTTTTTTTTGACTGGGAGAATCTTTTTGGTTTTTAGAATGTATTATTTTATTTTGAGAACTTGCTTTTATTTTGTTTCTCCTTATTATTTTCATTGTAACACGTCGTCACCGATAGTGACTGAGCAGTTGACAATAAAACGCTCTTATTTATCAGTGACAAAAAATAAGAAAATTACTTTATAAAAATTTGCGTATTTATTGACCAAATTCCGGTTTCATTGACTACACTCCACACAGCACCGTGGTTAGAGGCGTACTAAATACAAGGCGAAAGGCGGCGAACGGCAGCGAATGGCGATCGGAAACCTGAGTGTTGGTTGCTTCACTGATAGGCGTGCGGTGTCTCTGCATGTACGTACACTGGCAAATTAGACTTCTTCCGCCCTATGTTCGCAGTAGCTTGAAGCGGTCTGTAGAATATTTGCTCTGACATACCGACCAAACTGAAACATTAAAAATTACATGTTTTTTTTCGAAAAAAATTTATGTTTTATGTATTTGTTGATATATAATTATAAGAACTAAAAACCTTATTGTACAATCAATTTTATGACTGATTTGTCTTAATATTTTTAGTAACGTTTGAAGATGATGATAAACTAATTAATTTAAAATTGTGTGAAGTCATTTGGTCACGCCTACAGAAAAGGTTATATATAATCTGTAATTCTGTGCATTCTCGGGAAATCCGACATTAACAAGTTTTAATTCGAAAGTTTGAGACACGTTGGAATCCCGGTACGGACCCGGTATCAGCGATCTTTTTCGAGGCTACGAGAAAACTTTAATTAAGCATTAAATTTTAATTCATTAGGATGCGATTCCCATGGTTTCCAAATTGATCTACGACGAGAAATACGACGTTGCCATGCGTTATTTGTTCGGCAAAACGTTGATATGTCGTCACTTGGACGCGGCCACGAAATTGGCCAGGAGCACGGGCTTGGATTGCGTGACGTTGGACGGGGATCAGGTTTCGTCGAAAGGATCTTTGACAGGTAGAGATTGACATTGTTTAAACAATTATTGATATTAGTCCTAGTCTTTATATATAGTCTAGTTCTAGTTCAAGGCCCTGTATACAATTTTTGACAATTATTGATGATGCCAGAGGTAAGCAACTTAATTTGGCAGTTCTCATCTAAAAAGCCAGTTAAATCCTACCTCTTCAGTGCTCTTTAGCCTACAGTTAGGTTAGGTTTGTTACGAGTGGTGCCATACTGCACCCTCTAGCGCGACCTAAGAGGTCTATTGGGGCACTTTCAAGCCAGGGTCAAATATTTTCGCCCTTGTTCTCATTAGTCCTACGCAGTGGCATAGGATATGTACCGGAGTTTCCCTCTCTCTTCTACAGAATCTAGAAATCGGTGTAGCGCTCACTCCAAACCTGTGATTATTGTTGTTGGTTCCACAGATATTTAGCAGAGTTTGATGGCAGTTCCAAACTAAAAGTGATTGGATCTTATTCGAGCTTATTGCTTTCAGAGTAGCTTGACTATCTGATATGATTTTGATGCTTCTTGGAGATGCCTTTGTCGGCTATTTCTCTTGCACAGATCTCTATGGCGTAAACCTCGGCCTGGAAGATGGTAGCAAGGTTACCAAGTCCAACTGAAATTGAAGCTCTTGAACCCGATACACGTTCCCACGCCGTCCTTGGTTTCTGATCCGTCTGTGTACCAAACGTGGTCAGAATTGGTAGGTTGATTTTTAATTCCTCTCCCATTCTTCCCTTCATTTTAAACAGAACCTGAAACGGTTTTTCTAAGTTGTATTTTGGTAGCCTGTGGTCTTAGCCTACGGTTGCCGCCATTTTTATAACCAAATTAAAAGGTCAAACATGAATTTTCTGTCAGTTTGGTGCCAATATGACCGCTAAAGTAGGCTAAAGGATACTAAATCGAAAAAGAGTTAACTGGATCTTTAGTTAAGAAGGTTGGTTGACAATTTTTTTTTTGTGTTGCCAACCACTGAGAATAAATAATTTTGTTATGGTCACAATACCAATTTTAGTAGTTATAGTATTATAGATAAAAAAAACAATTACGAAACACAAAATATTTTGTTTTTATTCAATTACCTCATGTTAAAAATTTACCGAATAAGTTAGATTTCCCTAGTCATTTTTAAATAATAGATTTTTTTGGTTTGCCTTAACATTTCTCTGTACTATTAGTTTCCTTGTAAATTTTAAACGCGAATATTATTATTTCACGCGTTGTTCTGCGGTGGTACCGCACAATTTAATAAAAATAAATCCATTTTGTTGTAAGCGTTATCAAAACGGTGATAACTGGATACTTTTTTATAATTTTTTCTAATTAATTTCCAATATACTGTGTCTTAAAAAGATACCTAGATATTTTGTATACAGTAGTAAAAATCTAATGGAACCAGAAATATCAGCGCAAAATCATTTGATTTTGGTATCTCGATTTCTGAGCACTGATGAGCATTATTCTCGCAATAAAGGTAAAACCTGAACATGAACTTAGGTCTCTACCTTTTTTTAATTTCAAAATATCTTGAGAACTATAATAGCTAAAACATGTTTGTCTTACATATCGCTGCCTGAGGATTACAAACTTCTATATTTACTATATTACATTACAAGCCTGTGTTGTAGTTTTAAGTATTTAATATTCTCTCGATTCTTTTGTTGAGATTATCACTAAATAAGTTACGAGGTGTGCAACTTATGACTGTTTTTTTTTTAGGTGGTTATTTTAACACATCCAGATCTCGTCTCGAGATTCAAAAGAACCGCACTGAAACGATATCGCAGATTCAGCAGTGCGAGCAAGAGTTGCAAAAGATCAGGGACCAACTGAAGGAAACCGAACAGTCGATCAATTCGGTGGTGTCGAAAATGCAACAAATCGAGACCAAAAACAGCAAAGCCAAGGGCATTTTCGATACCGTTAAAGGTAAGGATAATTTGTTTACAAGTACTTTTACTTTTGTTTTGCCAGTTTGTCACAAATTATACGTTTTTTAACCATTTAATTTAAAACCTACTAGTTTTCTGAGGTTCAATAGCAATTATATATAATCCACTACTAGGCGGTAAAAGAACCGTTATTACAGCAAGAGTTTGGATGTTTGAGATAATGATGTGTTTGAAATTAACTATGTCTTTCGGACTTCCATTGTCTATATTTATACACGATGCTTCGATCAGTACACAATCTCTGATCATCTTCAGGTGCAAACTACAGTACAATCTATTCCTACTTATATACTATGGGAGATCACTCAACCCTGAAGTTTAGGAAGTTGGCTCCGCCCAAGGAGGGGTTTCCAAATATTTTAAATTTCAACACTTGGTTTACTGAAAATACCCTGATTCTGCCCAATAAAGGCAGCTTCAAGGAATTTTCGTTTCTTCCAGTGTCTCCTTGTTCAAAACCTTTGCTTGTCCACTTCATTCGGTGTTTTTTTGACCATGCATGTTCGGCGATTCCTGATTTCGTTGTTTCACCTCTTTGGGTATTCGTCTGATGTTCCTTAAGCCTAACAGATAGTGGTCTTTTTATTTCGCCTATGTATGATTCACCACACTCACAAGGAACTTGGTAAATGCATTCCTTATTTTGTTTGTTCTCCGGTTTTGTTTTACTAAGAAGGCTTCAAATTGTGTTATCAGATTTAAAAGCTGTTTTAATATTAAAGTTGTTCCCTACTCTTTGAATTTTCTCTGATACTCCTTTAATGTATGGAATTATAAGGAATGCATGGTTTAGGCCTGTAACCATTCTGCTGCAGATCCTTCTTAATGTTTCTTATTTAAATTTCCAATTCATGAGAATTGTTAAAAATTTGAACGGCTGTGTTATACAAAGTTCTTATTATGCCTCGTTTGGTTGTAGCAGAATGATTTGAACCTTGATTTAAATATTGTCATGTGTGAGTGTAGTACATCAAGAAAAGGAATTTGACAATTTTGCTCCAACTCCATTGTGAATTTAATGGCGGGTCTTTTATTATTTAGGTGGTGAAGAAATTTTGAAAGTTGTTGGTCATTCTCGGTCCAGACAATAAAAGTATCATCAACATATCTCAGCCAGAGCTTAGGTTTATATATTGCGGTATCAACCGCGTGTGATTCGGACCACTCCATGTAAATATCGGCCACCACTGGCGAAAGCGATGAACCCATTGGCAGACCGTCATCGTCATCCTGAGCATAAAAAATATCTTTCACTTGAAATAAGAGTTATGTAGACAGCACTGCAACAACTCTATCCCTCCAGCGGCAGGCTGGTACATTCATAAAGGGATTCGTCATCAACCATCTCTTTCTAATAATGTCTAGCGATTCCTTTATCGGGACATTGGTGTATAGACTTTCGACATCAAAACTAACATCTATCCTATATCCGAGAAATTAGCGAAAAACATTCAGACCTTAAATATTTTAACACATCTAAAAGTATTTAACGAAAATATTTTCATCATGGCCATAGCGTAACCAACCATTTGTTTGGTTTTTTTCATTGAAATAGAAGCACTTTAATCTATGAAAAAATACTTCTTTCCAAACAGGTGATCTAAGACTAATGAAAGAAGAGCTGTCGAACATCGAAAAATTCCGCGGACCCAAAGAACGATCCTTAGCCCAATGTAAATCGAATTTGGAGGCTATGAAGACCACCAAAGAAGGCTTGGAGTCAGAATTGCACCAAGAATTGCTGGCTCAGTTATCGGTTGCTGACCAACAGCAAGTTGATATGCTAAATGACGATATTCAGGTAGGGTATTATTGCCTTGCTATAGTGGACAGATTTGGAAACATTTTTGTACTAGTTTAGTTCTATTCCGGGTTGTCCATCGGATTATGTTTAAACCTTTACTTGTTTTATTTCCTTAGAGACTGCAAAAAGAAAACAAAGAGGCTTTCAGTACTCGTATGAAGTTAGAAGCGGAGAAAAACAAACTGGAAAACCTGCTCACAAACAATTTGATTCGGCGAAGAGATGAGGTATTATTTTTTATTTATTGTAGAGGTAGATTTGTTAAGACTTTCGAAAAAAAGAGCACGGAATAATATACACTTGAAAATCAAATTGTTTTTTAGAACTTTTTTTTAATAATATTATGTAATTTAGGTCTTACATGCCTTGCATGAAATTACCTTGGAAGACCGAAAACAGAAGCTTAAAAATGACAAGAGCGAGATGATGGAGGTCGAGAAAAAGATCGAAAAAGTTACCAAAGAGTTGAACACCATGGAGCACAAAGTCAAGGACATGGCTAAGAAGGTTGGTTGAGCAATAGGATATAAAACTCTTTAAAAACACATTATCCTTTTGCAAGTTTTTGCTTGTGGTGTTTTTTTTTTGGTTAT
The DNA here is from genome assembly GCA_963921995.1 of Oxystoma pomonae. Classification (NCBI taxonomy): domain Eukaryota; kingdom Metazoa; phylum Arthropoda; class Insecta; order Coleoptera; family Brentidae; genus Oxystoma; species Oxystoma pomonae. The sequence goes on from OY998165.1 coordinate 111,670,064, forward strand.
TGAATTTACGTATGCTTTTTCTGTAATTTTATCTGCGGCACATTATCTTTGCTGAATATCGAGCTTAAAATAATAAAATTGTACATTATTTTTGCCTCGATTTTTGTGTAAATCGTTTTTTTGCAAGTGACGTCGTTAAAGTTTTCTTATTTAAAAAAATATTAATTTTTTGGAAACGTTTACCTACGGCGCTATTTTTTTATTTATTTGGAAATTATAGGAACTGCTACGTCGAATTAGCATAGGCTGTAATGTATTTGCTATTTGAAACACATCAGTATGCTCCAGGTGGTTTTGTCTGGGGTGTATCCGCCATACCTACGAGTATTATTATTTTTTAACTTTCAGCTAAAAAGTGAACAGCAACAACTTGATGAATGGAAGAAAAACGAAAAAGAGGCCCAAGACAAAATCGACGAGGACGCGAAGCATCTGGAAAAATACGCTTCAAAACAGAACTTGTTGGAGAGCAAAATTCAAGAAAGTTTAGAGAAAATTAACAATTTGGGAGCGTTGCCCGCTCAAGACATTTACAACCAGTACATTAGGATGTCCTCGAAAGCAGTAAGTTATACGCAACTATGTTAACTGAGGTAATAGAGTTTTTTCAAACTGCTCAATTTTTTTTCTTTTTCGATTGTCTGATTCCAAATATTACCATAGAAGTAGTCCCCCTTTTTTAAGTTTGAAATCGGAAAGTTGGTTTCAAAAACCCAAAATAAAGCGGGTGACGTCACTCGCAACATTCCGGTTGGCCGGCTGGCTAAACGCGTTGACGCACGTGAAAAGTGTCAAATTACTATGTTGGTTTATGGACATTCAGTCAATTCTTATTTTATTTGCTGTATGAAACCAGCTTTAGAGTATGAAAGACATGATTTTTTCGGCTCCAGTGTTTTATGGGCGGATGGGTAGCCACTATTTTATGTTTTTTTTGGTGTATAAACGCACCCTAAAAAAAACGCAGGCAATATTTTTACTTATCCCTATTTTACCAACTTGATCGCCCACTTAAAAGCTTCATATAAACATATAAATTTCTAGAATTATTATAATAAATTATACTAAAATAACTCCTGACAAAACACTAAAATAAACCACTAGATTTTTTCTTCTAATTTTAGTTAATTTTTTCCACTCTAACTATAGACACAAAGATAATGTCGACTTCCAATATATATTTTTATTGGTGTTTGTTTGCTTTCCAGCTATTTAGGGAACTGGAGAAAACCAACAACCAACTGAAAAAATTCAGCCACGTCAACAAAAAGGCTTTGGATCAGTTCATGAGCTTCTCAGATCAGAAAGAAAAATTACAAAAGAGAAAAGAAGAACTGGATATAGGGTGAGCTAGTTATAAGCGTTTTATTAGCGGATAACCAATTTTGACCCGAGCATATTAGCGATCACGGTTTGAACCAAAGTAGGGGAAATTTTGCTGTCAATAATCAGCTGTTTCACTTTTGGTTCAAACCAAAAATAACCCAGCTCCGGAGCAGGGTTACCTTTGGTTAACTTGACAGCACATTGTTGTTTGGGGTTAGATTTTTTTAACCGAGTTTTGTGTGAAACAAAATAGTTATGTAATGTAACACGTACTGCTTACTGCCGTGGCTGCATTTCCGACAGTGTCGTGAGATATTATTTTTTATATTTTTTTTTTTAAGTAGGGTTATTAGCTTGTTTTACAAATATCATAAGGGATGGCATTTCTTTAGCCTGTTTTATACTCATATTTTTAATGCAGTTTATGTTAATTTGTGGGATTGCACTGTCTATTGGACTAGGTTAGACTTCTGAATCGCTGCATAGATTTTCATGCAATTCTCATAAAAAAATAGTATTTGATAACAAACACGGCTTTATTATTATTATTATGAAAAACCATAACTCTAAAAACGCGATAACGAAACCATATTGGCGAATTTAATGGTTATTAGTATTTTGATGGAGGGGGTAATGACATATGAAAAACCAAGGATGGCTTTTTTTTGTTTTCAGTAAAGCAAGAATTATAGAACTGATCGAAGTACTCGAACACCGTAAAAATGAAGCCATTCAGTTTACATTCAAACAAGTTTGCAAATATTTCACTGAGGTGTTTAAAAAGTTGGTTCCGGCGGGAAAGGCAAAGTTGGTGATTCGGACTGAAGATGGCGGCGAAGGTAAGTCTCATGTTTATTACTTTTAGTTTTCTTACTTTTTTTCACGTCTGTTTTTAGAGGTAAAGTCCATTGAATCGGTAATTTTTAACGTATTTGACTTCTCTGAACTTAGCATGTTCTCTAATGAGTATGTGAAAGACACCTGTTGGATGCACTGAAAAGTCGATTGCTCATTTTTGTTGTCTATACTGAGAGACAGGCTCAAAAGCTCTCTATCACTCAAGAACACCTATTGGAAGCCTTGGAGAGTCGAGTGCAGATGAATGTTATCTATGCTGGCTTCTCCAAGGTCTTCGACAGAGAGACAAACCTATTGAGTTGGTCGTTTTTTGTCGTTTTTAACTCCGTTAACGGTATATATTTATATAATTATTATAAAGAGGGTTCCATTGATACCCTAGGGTATTTAGAAGTTTCCTACAAGAATTGAGTTTGTATATTTGTTTTATTAAAGGCTCTAAATTGATGGTACCCTAAAGTAACATAAAACTGGCGTTAACAATATTTCCACGGACATCTTTATAAAAATTAAAGTCATCGGTTGAAATGTTATATAAATTGGTGTTAACAATGTTTCCACCAACATATTTATAAAAATATAAGTCATCAGTGACAAAAGTTATATAAATTGGTGTTTGAAATCTTTCTGTCAACCCACCTATAAAACCGTAAGTAACTATCAATTAAAGATATATAATAGATTGGTTTTTAAAATGTTGCTATCAACCCACTTATAAAACTTAATTAACCAACAACAAATTTATATAAGATAAGATTGAAAATATTTCGAGAGACACTTATAAAAACTTGGGAACTCACACACAATAGTTATATAAATTGGTGTCTGTAATATTCTTATGAACTCATTCATAAACCTTTTTTGCCCATAAGGTTTTTTCTATAATGTTGTTATTAATTTATTTATACAGAGATTATAATACAACTGTTTTTAGAACAAAAAAAAACAATATTAATTTATTTTGGCAATTATAATAACAAAACACACAAGATTTTTTAAGGTTAATTTTGTGACATCAAAAGGCGCGTTTTTGCGAAATCAAAGGAGCGTTTTTGCGACATCAAGGCGCGTTTTTGCGAGATACCATACCATTATTATCTTGTTTTAATTACATCAATCTGAGAGAGACAAGAGATCCAAATCTTCTTGAGATAGTTGCCGATGGCAGATATCGGGATCGAATGCATGTTACACCCGATTCCCACCAGCGTTTCCGATGCGCAGTCACCCTGACTCAAAAAACTCATCACGTGGTCCGACATGAACTTGTATAGGCAAATCTCGCTTAGACCACGTGATACGTGTTTTGATTCGAGGGACCCACGAATGAGAAACGCATAGATGGGAACCGTGTTTTAGAAAAAGAGAACAATATAGTAACCGTGTTAAGGTCGCAAAAACGCACCGTGAAACGTCGAGCGCATACGCTGATACTGCTGGTCGGCGGCAAATGTGAACACCCCGGAAAATACTCGCCTGTACACCCTTCGACCCCGCAATCTAACTATATTCTTGAGATAGTTACCTCTGATAGTTATGCGGGCTTGAAGTGTGTGGAGGCGGGTATTTTTCCTGGTATGTGTAGTATGCTGGATCTCTCGAGGAATGCATTTAGGAAAAGAGAACGATGGTAACTATGTTAAGCTCGCAGAAACAGACCATCAGTGTTCAACACTGCGCCATCTGTAGCCGTTTGTTCCAAGTAGCATCATTTTTTAAAAGGGTTATAAAATAGTGTTGACGAGGGAAACAGTGGTATAGTTGTATTGTTTTTTTTATAGAGTTGTCGGAAATTTTCGCCATTTTGGATTACAAAAATAGGTTTTTGGCCTAATTAAAAACGTTATTTATGGGGTTTCAACATGTGTTTCAATCGAAATAATGCTTGTTAGGGTTAAGAACAACATACGAAATTCAATATTTGTCCCAGAAAGAAAAAAACGCGTATGAAAAAAAAACTGATAGTTAAATGAATATTTTTTTGCACGTTTCACGTGAGTGTATTCGAAAACTATACAGTACACACGGGACCGCAGCTGATTTTCGGAGTAGGATGACTTGAAAAACAGCTTTTATTTGACTACAGTATATAAATATTCATATTCCTACTTCAGCTTATCTCACTTTCATTTTTATTTATTTTAGAAGATTGCTAAACACCATTTTATAAATTTTTTTATTGTAAAAAGAAAAAGAAAAATACATAACAAGCAAAGGGAAGAAAGATGGAAAATTTGTATTTCTAAATCCATAAAAACCTTTAATTGGTTATGTAGTGTTGTTAGAACAGTTGTAAAACCTTTTTATATTAATCTCTATACTTGAGGGCTCATAAGGAAGTTTTATAAAATCTATCCATTACTATGTACCAAAAATTTTTATAAGCTGGTGTTGAACAGTTGTTTTTCAAGTCTTTTTTACTCATTTAAGAGATATATTAGAGTTATAAAATTATCACCAACACTAAATAATATAACTTTTGGTTATTTTATGAAGGTTTTATATTATTTGCTGTAACTTTTATATACACACTGCTTCAAGCTCCTACGAACATAGGGGGAATCAAGTCCAATTTACTCTCCGTGCCGTACGACCGAGGTGGATTCGAAGCACGCTGCAGTGTTATCTTTTGGAAATTCATTTTGTTTTTATTATTTTGTTTTATTTCTGCCTTGCTCGAGAAAAAGATGGGTAAGTTCTTAATTGAAATAATACATTTTTAAAACCAAAAATGGATGTCTACGAAGTTGCCGAAAAAGTGCAGATGGTCAAATGGTCAAATCGTCATAACCCAACACACGTTCGATATTGGTCGAGGGAAAATTTGCATTTGTATTTTGACGTAAGACCACAGTATCCCCAAAAACTAAATGTTTGGGGGGGGGGTATTGTAGGGGAACACGTAATTGGGCCATTTTTTATTAACGGCAATTGCAATTTGAATGGTCCTAGATACTTGGATCTACTGCAGCAGCACATTATTCCAACTGCTAGGCAGTTGTTAGGTGTAAGATTTGGTGAAACATGGTTTCAACAAGATGGTTGTTCCGCTCACAATGTTGGCCTTGTTAGGGAATATCTTGATAGGCGTGCGGTGTCTCTGCATGTACGTACACTGGCAAATTAGACTTCTTCCGCCCTATGTTCGCAGTAGCTTGAAGCGGTCTGTAGACAAAAATGCTCATTGGGACCCTATAGGTAACGTCAAACCTAATCAGTTAATAAGGGATTGTTATCAAATAGCTAGAGGAGCAAAAGTTGTCTAATAATAAAGAGTATATGAATAAAACCTGTTGGAGCCCCTAAAGAGTCGATTGCTCATAGATGTTGTCTATACTGCCTTCTCCAATACCTTCGACAGAGTGGAGCAGCCATGTTATTAGAAGTAAAGTTTATTGAGGTGGTCGTTTTTTGAAGTTTTAACTTTCTCTGTTAAATCTTCAAGTTAAAGAAAACGGTAGGCGTGCCCTGTAGGTAATAAGGAATTTCGTTTGACACTTAATTTCGAAACTTAACATTTGGCTAAAGGACTTCTCACTCTACTTTACGTACCAATAAATATTAACTTTAAGTTTACATTGTGCCACTTTGCTAACTTAAAGTCCTTTAATATGGTCAAAGTATACATACGAAAAATATCAGCCTTTTTTACCTTTACCAATCGTTAAGAACCAGTATTTTTCTCGCTAAGCATAGGCTTACCAGATTACCAGAGAAAATGTTGATAATGGAACTTGTTTTGCAGGTCGGGACATCACCCCGGAGGACACAAACTCCGACAAATTCCGAGGGATCGGCGTGCGCATTTCGTTTACCGACGCCGACGTCGAAATGAAAGAGATGAACCAACTTTCCGGCGGCCAAAAATCGCTCGTGGCTTTGGCGTTGATTTTTGCCATTCAAAAGTGCGATCCTGCGCCATTTTATTTGTTTGACGAAATCGATCAGGTAAAAATCACCAATTTTTTATTTCCTTCTTATGGTTGACGCTAAAAAGGCACCCTCTAGTTTTTGGGGAAAATTTTGGTGGAACCTTTTTTCCTAGATTTTAAAGAAAAATAACCAGGGAAAGCTAAATATTATAATGTGCTGAAATTGTGCAGAATTTTTCCAATAAAAAAATTAAATTACTTTTTTTGTATTTTGTTTGTTGTTGTGGTGTGGTGTGTGTGTCCAAGTGCTAAATTATTATTAATTTTAAATTTTGTTTGGCGTTTTCCGAGGGGTTATCAACTCGTTGCAATATATGTACAAATCTCTGGCATTACGTATGCATTACACTCACATTACATCTGCATTACGACATTACGTTTGCATTACATGACATTACAGTCGCATTACACCGCATTACTTGCGCATTACATCGCATTACTTGCGCATTACGACACATTGCCGCGGCAGTGGCACGTCGTGACTTCGCAGTAAAAAGTCACAATAAATTACATTTTTAAGTGAGTTCTAGTGACTTTGTAAAATACAGTTAACAAGTATGTAAATCCTCAATTTTAAAGATTTAATCGGATTTAATGGAAGCTTATTAGGTTAGGATTTCAGTAGGTAGGACTGAATTATTATTATTCAAGGAGACTGTTACCTATAAATTTTAAAAAATGTGATTGGGAGTGTTCCCAATGAGTTTTTTTCCGCTTTTTTCTTGTTTCTGTTTTATTTTTGTGTTTTGATTTTGTGGTAGAGCTTTTTTTAAGAGATCCGTGGGTAGAGCTGGTGTAAAATTGTTTGGCAAGCCTGCACGATAATTTTGTCTTGGGTACCTGGCAACGCTGCACACACGACTCAAGGAATTTACAACATCATAACCTAAAATTTAATGTTTTTTTCGGGGTTGATTTATTTTAATTTCCAAGTTTTAAAATAATTAACAAAGGCAAAGAAAGATACGTTTTTCTTGAGTGTTTCAGTTTGTGTGTTGCATGTGGCAGCAGGAAATGTAAAAAAATATAATGTAATTAAAAATATACGGGTTACAGCTCCGGTTACAGTTTTCATATTTTGGCAAATGTCTCTATAGATACCCGGAGGTATATTGGGAGTAGGTATATACGTAGGTATAGGTCGTTATGCACCCGGCCCTGCTGTTCTTCTAATTGTTTATTTACTCTGTTGTTTACTACTTTTCAATCGGCAGATTCGTTTAGGTACAGTGGCATGTACCTATGTACAGTCGCCTCCAAAAATTATGTCGCAAAGAGCAAACTGCTGCGTATAAAGTTGCAACGTAAATATAAATATGACCGCAGTGTGTTGCCAAATGCCGAAATGACTTAGCTATAGGATTACACTTACAAAGGGTGAATCCCACCTCTACAAGCGATTTTGAGAAAAATGGCATCGTTAGATTGGTATTGTAGGTTTTTCTGTGCATAACTTTCTCAAATATAGGTCGATTAAAAAAAATATATTTACCCGTTCCTACTTTTTTAATACTCCAATCAATCTAGCAAAAAAGTGGAAAAAATAACACATCTTTGATTTTTGGCTCAGAGCTTTAGAATACAACATACTAAAAGTCCTCTAAAATCCCCTGGATCTGAGGACCACCATATTGAAAAAATGACAGATTTATGATAATTTTTTTTTTAGTACGGCTGTTTATGGGCTTAATTATCTCAAATTTGGTGTGTAGGTACTCATTGGGGCACAATATAAAAATACAAAATGGCGTCCTGCTAATGTCAAAAATAAATCCGCCATTTTGCAATGTAGATTCAACTGAGAATCCAAAATTCAAATTTAAATTCTTAAAACTTCAACTCGACACATATGTTTGGCCAAAAAATCATGATTTTCAAACTATTGAAAAACAATATGTGTTTTATGGTCCAATAGAACTAAAAGGAACCAATCCGTTGAACATAAGCCGACATGACAAAACTCAAATTTTAAAAAAAAATTTAAATTTTAATAAAAGATCTGTTTTAGTTATACTTAATTTGTTTAGAACAAAAGTTTAAAATTTTAGCATACTTTTTTGTGCAATAAAAAATAAAATTAAAACAAAATTATGATTGTTTTCCACAAACCAAAACTACACTTTTTTGCACTCGACGCGCGTTTCGCTAACAATGTTAGCATCATCAGGAGACGATAAACAATGAACTAAATTAATCTACGCTCTATCTTATATACAATCCTTTAGTGGGCGGAGATAAGACTAATAATTTGTGATTGATCACGATTTTTAATCCTTTCTCCCCTCGACCAAAGAATAAAGTGTACTAAACGGGATGGGTCCTCTATCTTTATTTAAACTATTTCTGGATTTAATGATTTCCATACTTTTATATGCATTCAAAAGTCTTTTGTTTGGTACACTTTTTAGAAGTTTTAGGTTATCTAATGTGAATCTATGATTGTTTTCAAAAGCATGCTCGGCCACACTTGACTTTTCTGTTCTTCCGTATTTTAAGTGTGCTAAGTGTTCTCGTTTGGCCAACATATTTTTTGTCACAATCCATGCAACTAATTTCGTAAATTCCACTTTTTTCTAGAACTGTAGTTTTATCCTTGGGATTTCCTAGTAAGCTTCTTATTGTGTTACCGGATTTATATACTAATTTAAGACCGGTGTTATTAAATACTTTGTGTAATCCTTTCGTATAATTAGGATTATAAGGAATTGATACAAATTTTGAGTCGCAGGTATCTTTTTGTCTGAAAAAGGTAGAATTCCGAAAGGTCTTTTCAAAAGACCTTCTAAAAAGTGTACCAAACAAAAGACTTTTGAATGCATATGAAAGTATGGAAATCATTAAATCCAGAAATAGTTTAAATAAAGATAGAGGACCCATCCCGTTTAGTACACTTTATTCTTTGGTCGAGGGGAGAAAGGATTAAAAATCGTGATCAATCACAAATTATTAGTCTTATCTCCGCCCACTAAAGGATTGTATATAAGATAGAGCGTAGATTAATTTAGTTCATTGTTTATCGTCTCCTGATGATGCTAACATTGTTAGCGAAACGCGCGTCGAGTGCAAAAAAGTGTAGTTTTGGTTTGTGGAAAACAATCATAATTTTGTTTTAGTGCAACCAAAGGTTCCAAATTCCCAACATAGCAATAAAAAATTTTTTGGAAAATTTACTAGCGTTTGGTACCCGCTGCGTTGCTAGCAGTAGCAGTCTACTATACAGACGTTTTTGTTTCAATTTCAACCCATATGTTTAACGGCTTAGGGGTGATTTTTTTTTAAATCCTTTCTTAGAGAGCGCTTACATTAAAAAACAGCTTTTAAGCGGAAATAAAAATTTGCAATTTTAGCAATAACTAGGTAGGTTATTAGAAGAATGATTTAATTTTTAGAAAAGGAATTATTCTCACAAATTTTCAAATTTTACTTAATTATTATTATTTGTGTATATAAAAATTACATTTTGAATGTATTATTACTATTTTAAACTTGTGTACCGCGTAAATTCTACATTATATGTGCCAAGTTTAAATAGTAATAAACAAAAAAATTAGCTTAACTTTTTTGAATTTTCTCAAAAAATTGTTTAAAAATGGTAGTTATTGTAAAATATCATTACCCATGACATTACAGCATTAACATTATATTACTGTGGCACTACCATGTGTAATGCGCTCATTACATGCATTACTTGAATTACTACAGAAATTACTGAATTACATAAAGGCATTATGACATTACAGTTGGCATTACGAAATTACAGCTTACAAATATTCAGGGAGTTGATAACCCTTCGGCGTTTTCCAATTTATATCAAATTTTGTTAAACAAAGAAATATTTTTGTGATGGCCGATACACGCCAAGCTGTTTAGAATGGCGGATTTAATCGACTTATTTTGCACTAAAATTTTACCAATTGGAACCGAGTCTCCAACTTTCGTTATACAGCATTGACTAAATGTCACTAAAACTAAGTTCTTACGTTTAAACGACGTAGAAAAATCGTACGTAGGAATGCCCGACGTCTTCGGTTGGTAGGTCTGTCGCACAGGTAACCCTACTTTTGTTGACGTTTGCCAAATAAACCAAAAAGTGTTTTCCCAATCGTTTTCCCCATTTTTAAAAAAAGGTTCGCGAAAGTGTACTAGTACTACTAGTACACCATGTTCCACATTTGGGAAAGGATGGGATCTGGTAGTTCCCCAAGCTAAAAAAAGATATAAAAATGTACCAGTACAATCCATCGTCCCTGCTAGGTAAACAAAACTGAACTCAACACATTCGTATTGTAAAAGTAACAAGTATTACAACCTGGACACACGTGAACACCACAGCTAATAACTTATGCAATAATGCTCCTTCAACATCTGAAAAAAAAATGTTTACTTTCTATAGAAAGTCGACGAATGTTTAAATTTACTTTTATTAGGCATAATGCAATTTTAACCAAAAGAAGAACGTTAAAATGTAAGGTTAGGACATTAATGAAAAAGTAGGTTAGAAAACCCAACGGAAATTAGGTCAATCAGTGGAACGTCAATGAAACACAACGTAACTTTAGGGCATATTCTATCGGCCATCACTAAACGTAAACGATTGGTAGTTGGGCAGGACAACTAATTTAACGTCATAGGAACCAACATAAGACCGACGTTGGGAAATCAATAGATAGTTACGTCGTAGTATACGATAGAGTGAGCCCGACTTTGGGAAATCAGTAGAAAGTTACGTCACAGTATGCGACGTCGACGGGTCGTTCAATGCACTGACTTAAGCTTAACAACGTTGGTTTTTATATAAAAGCGACGTCGTTTACCAAATAACGAAGTAGTTAAATTTTGACTTTAAATAACGTCGTATTACGTCGGGAAAATGCTGCTTGCTAACTATTGAACCGTTTATCCGATTAATATGAAATTTAGTTGATTAGGCGCTAGTACCGTCAGTTAAAAAAAAAATACTTCAGGGGCGGAGAAAGTTGGAGTAGTTTTTAGAAAAAATTTACTTGTTACAGGCTCTAGACGCACAACACAGGCGGGCAGTAGCGAATATGATTCACGAACTGTCAACCGACGCGCAGTTCATTACGACCACTTTCAGGCCCGAGTTGCTCGATCATGCGCACAAGTTTTACGGGGTTAAGTTTAGGAACAAGGTGAGTTTGTACTGATTTAAACGTTTTTCCACTTTGAATGTGGTTTTCTAGCTTAATTAAAGACCAAACACCAAATAGTCATCAGTAGAGTTTTGTCTTAGTCTACGGAAAATGGGAATTTCTCAAAATTTAAAAAAAGTCAAATAATTTTCAAAATAAAAAAACTTAATTTGGAATTTTAAACGCCCTCAATTTAAAAATTTTATATTTCAAAAAACAAATTTTTCCAGAATTTTATGGTGAGCTAAAAGTGCCACACAAAGTTTTTTGTAGCACTTACACTGTTCTTACAAAAAAAATCTCGTTTGATTTTATTGGCCTTTTTTGTAACAAGGGTTTTTCCTGGTGTTTGACATTTAAAAATAAAATCAAGAAAAGCCAAAGATGGCTGCGTCTGTTGAAATTTCTCAAAGCAATTTTTTAATTTTTTTGTCGAATAAGCTAGAGGCCCCATATACATTTGAGATGTTGTTTTACCAGAGGTGGGCAACTCATATTGTCCTCTCTTTCTATTTATTTTCATGTTTGCATTACAAACGGATTTTATGGAATGGACTGATGTTTTGTTGTCTCTTTTTATAATTTCCCCAGACAGTTTTTGAAAGATTTATTTTTTTTTGGTTAGTAAAACATGTCAAGCTTTGACAAAAAAAACAAAAACAAACAGTGAATACACACGGTAGATATTAAAAATGTAAATAATTGGTAAAATATAAAGACTCCTGTGATCTATACTTTTGTTACTTTTTTTCTTACAATAAAACATGGAAACATAATGCGTTACTTATTAACGAAGTACATGCTAAATGCGTATGTTTGTACCTACTGCTTGTATCACCTCGCAAATTCGGCTATTTTTATTAATTTTTCAGCTTGGTAAATGCATGTTTCTTTTCACATTTCCTGAGTTTCTTTCTCCGTTTGACAACGGAACAATACAAATTCGTCGAGGCACGTGTTTTTACAGTTTTTGATACAGCAAAATTATATTTTTAAATACGATTCTTAATCGAAAATCTGACAGTGAAGTTATTTATTGTCAGGATTTGCCAACTATCATTGTCAACACACAATTTCAAACATTTCCCTAACAACTGTTAAATCCAGTTGCTCACCTCAACACTGTTCTTAACTAAAAAGCCTGTTAACTCCTACCGCCTCAGTGCCCTTTAGCCTATTGTGGCTGCCATTTTTATAACCAAATTGACAAGTAAAACATGTATTTTCTGTCAGTTTGGTGTCAATATGGCGCCGATCATAGGCCAAAGGATACTAAAACGAAAATGAGTTAACTGGCTTTTTGAGAATGGTGTTGCTCACCTCAACACCGTTCTCAACTAAAAAGTCACTTGGACATTTCCTGAGCTAAGGTCAATGACAGAAAAAAAAAATCTCTACTCTTAATTATTTTTTTTAAAGGTAAGTCACGTTGAATGCGTCACCCGAGAAGAAGCGAGAGATTTCGTAGAAGATGATCAAACACACGGTTAAATATTTCACCCCCTGATTAAACCTTTGGTTAAACATGAGGTTAGTATTAATTTGTTGGTTTTCTCATGTCCCTAAGGAACACTATATAAGTTTTATGTTATACAATGTTTATTTCGCATAGGACTTTTGGTTTATGTAAAAATAAGCAGAGGTTATTGTTTGTGATCACTTGAACGGGGTTTGCGCAAAAAATATATTTATTTGTTTGTTTTATCCAGAGAAAAAATCTAAGAATTAAATACGTCATGTGTCCCTATTATTAGCTTTTGTCTCTCTTATAAGGATGATTTTGGTTAGCTTTTTGCTACTCTGTTACCTTAGAGTAGTAAGAATCAGACTAAACGCTCCCTAATATCAAAATCTAGTTTTTCGCATGTAACCCCCTTAAAGTGGAAGAATAGGTTAAGTCCATAATGTTTTTAGTTTTAAGGTATATCTGGATGATTCTACAAAAAGTGGGCCATATGTAAACTTATTAGATGTGTGCTAGGAACACTTTTCTAAATTTGTAAATTACGGTATTCCTCTGTTATAAAAATTCCAGAGGAATGAGTTTCAAAATCTATTTAAACTACCCCCACTTAAGTTTAATGTAATAAATAAAGTTCCTATTATTTATAATTTTAAAACAATCAACAAAAAACTTATGTCAATGATATCAATCGATTACTTACTTACCAGGGGGTCTATTCTTGAATCGAGAAAAAATTTGCTCCCAGGAGTTAAACTCTTCTCACTACTATGCATCTCATTGGTCCAAATCTTCGGTTTAAATCGGTTTCTCTCACTTTTGCCCGATATTGATCGAAAGTAATTCTATTGGTCTTGACTAAAGTGAGAGAAACCGATTTGGACCAATGAGATGCATAGTAGCGAAAGAGTTTGACTCCCTGGGAGCAGATTTTCTCTCGATTCAAAAATAGACCCACAGGGGGATTATAATTGAAGTGTTTCCTTTTTTATTTTTTGAAAAACATATTTTTTAGCCGAAAATAACGAGATCTACGACTAAAACCAAATTTAAGTTGATATTAGGTATCAAAACTTGTAATAGTCAAAGTAAATTTGACATCCAGTGCCGCCTGTTTCTCTAGAAATTAATCCTTAGGATTTAAAAGATATTGTTTTATCCATTTTTTGATAAAGACGTAAGACTTGGTTAAATATCATTTACAAAGTTATTTTTTAATAGTTTTTAACGTTTTCTTTGGGACTACGACAGGAATAAGGTTTTTGCAAACGATAAAAAAAAACAAATTACAAATAGAGATAAAATGTTTTAGCTCTACATCTTGTAAATAAAACTATGCTTCGTGTACAGTTATAGTTTGAGAAATATGCATTCCCATTCTAAAGCACCTTTCTCGTAGAATCATCCATGTATCTAATATAAAACGGTTTTATATTTTTAATTTTTAATAGAGACTTAGATATCCAAAGTGATTATCCAATTTTTAATAAAATAACAAATTTCAAAATTTTGGTTTTCGTTCGTTAAACTAGTGTCCAGCGACCAAAAAAAGGAAGTTAAACGATTTTTGCAGCAAAATTGGTTACACCTCGATGTAGTGTATGGTGAATGATTAGGGTATCGAAAATTTTAAGAAAAAAATAAGTATTTTGGCTCTCAGAAATCAGAAGTACTAAAGGTGTTTCTACCCGATATGAAGTCAGAGAATAAAAAAATCGCTAACCTGTCGAAATTGCGGTACGCTGAAAAGTCTACCAGTCTGTAAAGGTAAGCCGTTGTTTTTGCAAAATTTGGTGATGAGAGTTTATTTACTACGTTTTCGATTTCAAAACGTTTTGAAAAAATTAGGAAAAATAATTTCTGTAATATTAGTCTATACCAAAATCGCATTCCATTAAGTCTGGTCAGTTAAAAATAAAACTAAGTGTTGAATTCAAATTTTGTACTTTTTATCACACAAAAAAACTGCATTCAGAGATCAGAACAAACAGATACTTAATCTTAAAGATAATTTTTTAATTAAGAGGGAATTTGAATAAAAAATATTCTCCTTTCATTTATTTACCCTTATGGTTTTTTTACATATAACTATGAGATGATATAACGGCCCTGTTCTGAACCGATAATAACTCTCCCAATCAAGTTAGCCTGGAAATAATCCAGAGACGAGGAGTCTACCGGGCAAGCGGGTCGATTGTGTGAAAGCAACTGACAACCATCTGACAGCGAAAATTTAGGGTTATGTTTCATATTTTTGTTTACTTTTGAAAAATAAAAGAGTGGACGCTACCGTATAAAAAAATTAAAAAGCGTTGTCTAGTATTTCCCGTAATTTCGTATCAATAGAAAATTGGATTCCTCTAGATTTAAACATGGACAAAACAAGAATAGAAAACAAAAACCAGGATCTTTAAGGCTTAATTAGTGAGTTAGAGGAGATTTAAGATGCAAAAAGGGGCCAATCACAGAAAATACCGCCACAAAATTTTAAACCACGAAAACAGCACAATAACATAGACAAAATGGCAAAAACACACCTCGTCAAAAATGTAAACTTTTCGACGATGCCGAGTTCAGTTAACAAATAATTGCCATTAAATAAAATCAAAGGTTTTGGACAGATAATGTCGTACTCAGGTCGCGATTCTTCAAAAAACGTCAGAAAATCTCACCCTTACAAAAATTCTGATGATTTTTAAACACAAGCTTACACTTAATGCTTTTTTGTCGGGACTATTTGCTAATATTCCTTAAAATTTAGTTTCTTAATACTGTTCTAGTAAATAAACAGTTTTAATTTTTGTAGGCTGTTTTTCTGAAAACCCTTTTTATTTAAAAATGTATGTTATTAAGCTTATTTTTATGTGTAAGCAAGCCTTTAAAACTTTCAACATACAAAACCATAGATAGTGTCTTTCCTTTTACATAGTGAGAATTTTCGACACTTATTTACGTTTATCGGTACGCGTAGTAACAATTTAGCTCCGCCATAAACGAGTCCTGCAGAATATCTTTAAAATATTAAATTAACAAAATGTTATTTAAAAAATGACGCAGTTTCTTTTACAACGTTAGAATAAATATGAAGGACGCTATGTTTTTATATTAAATCAGGCGATAAGTAAAAATCACCACTTTCCAGAATTCTGACGGGTGAGATTTTCTGTCGTTTCTGAAGAATCACGACCACACTGTCAAATTTTGCTACACAGTATCTCATAGTTATGTGGTTTTTGTATTTCTATTTTTTTAAAATGTCTTGGTTGCCCTTATCCTTAAGGGTCATACTTAGAACATTTCGGTTCCATGGGCCTATTGATGAAAATTTTACAGCCCCAAAAATGCTGCAGTAAAAAAGTAGGGTTAGGGTGTCAATTTTTTTTCTTCGATTCAGACGGTTTGAGCTAGAGCAACGAAATTTGGCTCATATGTTGGCCTTCCGGGAACATACCCTTGTGTGTCATAAAAAATTACATAATAATATGTGGCCCCTACAGAGCAACAGGGGCCAAAATGTGTTTTAAAACTATTCCTCATACCTTCTATACTAATGCACCTGCACATCTGAATCGACAGTTGGTAGTTTATAATATTACCTACAAGCCTACTGTACCGAAAAAATTTTCATAGCTGTTAACAAGGCTAGGGGCTAAAAATGTTGTCGATTTCAATTAAAAAATTAATTTTGGAGTACACCAGATTCATAGAGCCCCTAGGAGCTGGGACAAAATTGAGGGTATTCAAAATGGTCCACTGCGCCCCTAGTGGTGCATTTTTGTTGACATAGGGTGAAAGATAAGTGAGATATAATTTTTAAATTGAAATCGACAAAATTTTTAGCCCCTAACTTAGGGGCCTGGTTAACAACCGCGAAATTTTTTCCGGTATAAACGACTTGTAGTTAATAGTATGAACTAGAAACTGACTGGGATTCAGATGTGCAGGTGCATTAGTATGGAGGGTATGAAAGATAGTTTAAAAACACATTTTGGCCCCTGTTTTTTTATGACACACGAGGGTACGTTGGCGGAAGGCCAACATATGTGGCAAATTTCATACGTTATGCCCCCTAAGTATTAAGAAGTGATAGTGGATTTTAAAAAATAAAACTAGAATAATTCTAATGTTGTGA
This sequence comes from Oxystoma pomonae, assembly GCA_963921995.1. Classification (NCBI taxonomy): domain Eukaryota; kingdom Metazoa; phylum Arthropoda; class Insecta; order Coleoptera; family Brentidae; genus Oxystoma; species Oxystoma pomonae. The sequence goes on from OY998165.1 coordinate 111,686,927, forward strand.
ACATAAAGCAATTATGGACATTTTGGAACGCTTAAAATTTTGACAACTTTGACAGTCGTTATGGTAGTGTTTAACAACCACTACCACGCGCCGATTTTACCAGAGTTTTTTTGAACATATTAAAAACTGTCACTTGTAAAAAAATTTAGAGATGAGAAAAAACCGAGGAAAAAATACAAAATTGGACTTTATTTTTAGAAAATAAGTGTTTTATATTTTTTTACCATTTTGAAAATTACTTGCGTCAAAATTATCTAAAATTAACCAAAAAAATTACCACAACCATAACGACATAGATTCGTAGCTTTCGGCAGTGGTAGTGGGTAATTACCACAACGACATAACGTTTAATTGCCACATCCACTACGAAGTGTGAATTTTTATTGTACTGTTTTAATCAATTTTTTTGTCATTCCAATTCCCTCTTAATCGGCCTATAATACGCCTTGTATAAAAATTCTCCTAAGTAAAATTAAAAAGAAATCCTCAAAACAGGAATTAAACTAACTAGAATGAGAAAGACTAAAAAAAAAGAATTAAACTAACTACAATAAGAAATAAGGTCTCAAATAAAACAGGATTGTCTTGAATGTTTAAAGAAGGCTCGTGTTTAAGCGAGTCAAATACTAAGTTTATACCGGGGATTAACTGCCCGGATTAAGATTAATTTTGTCTTAATCTACGGTATAAACGCCTGCGATTAAAGATAATCCAATCCAAGTATGGACTTATCTTTCGACTTTAAATACACGGCATAAACGATTAAATCGGATTTAACGGCTTTCTGGACCTAGTAGTGACAGGTAGTCTCGGCCAGCTGATATTTTTTAAGGTTATGAGTTGTTTTTTTTAATTTTTCGTTTAAAATAAACGATAAACGATTGTCTGATTAATCTTAAGCCGGGCAGTTAATCCCCGGTATAAAAGAAACAATTGTTTAAAATTCACAACCATAAGGTTACACAAAGTCTGCCCGGCGGAAAGCGCATTCTATCCCCCGCTGAAATTTTTGAAGATACCTTACTCGGACTTTTTTTAAATGGGTCCAGTGGTACAGTGTGATCGAATATATTTTGACCATGTTTGGACACCTAAATCTCCATATATAGATGGGATTATTATGGTTGTGGTGTCAAAAAATAGCTGCTGTCAACACTTTTTAGTCTGTCTAATAGATTCTTCACTAAATGTCACTTTTTGATAAATGTTACTTTTTATAAATATATTTCACCGCTTCTACGACCGTGCGTATTTGCCCACTTTCCCACACGCATTTTATATTTGAAAGTGTTACTTTCCCGCACTAGTGCGGGGCAAGAAAAACCAAAACAATTTTTAATAAATTCTTACTTTTATATATTTAAATTTTTTAGAAAAATGCTTTATCATGGCTTTTTCAAACTAAACAAAAGGCATTGGAATTGAAGGAGAAAGCATGTTGTTAACATTTATGTTAAAAATTATTGTGAACTATGAACTAGTAAAGCTTAATTGAAAAAATATTATGTGCTTTAGATGTATATTTCGGCTTTTTTAGATACCAAAAAATGTGTTATAGTGGTTTTATGATTTGGAGTTATTTCAAGATTTTTAACCAAAACCAGTAGATTGTTAAAGCGTTTCTCTTTTTTTTTATAAAATTACATTTGCTGCGATGGATTTATTCGACGACGAACTGCCCGAGGCCATTTTGAAGGCTGCAGAAGATATAAATTGTGAGCTGCTACCTGCCAAATGAAGACAGAGGTATGAAAAACAGTACAATAGTTTTCTTACAGGGTATAAGGAGAAAAGGGTGAGAATCTACAAAGTATCGGTCAAAGTGTGGTAACTCATGCTAAAGTGTCTTTCCCGCCTTTGACTGCTTGCCCAGCAGTCGCGTGCTGGAAAGTATCATTTTTACAACTATGAAAACAGTTTGTAGTTTTTCACCTGACAGGTGACAAAATACCGAAGTGTCAAGCTTCTGTCGCTCACCAAGACTGAAAGGTTATTGTTGTAATAAGCATAGATTTTGTATAATTTTATATATTTCTTGAGTTTTTTACAAATATCTTGTAAACTGATATTTACGAAGGCAAAAAAATTTTTAATAAGCATCCAATTTCTATTAGAAAGGTTAACAATGAAAAGGGGTTTAGAAAACAAACAAAAAAGTTTCTCCTAAACAAAGTTTATTATAATATTGACAAAAAAAAAGTGGGTGTATTTTTTTTTAATCCTCTTTAACGTTGTTTATTTGATTTTTATTATGAACTTAACTCTAGTTTAGTTGTTTTAACTTATTTTAAAATTATTTGTGTTTTTCTGTTTCTTTAACTGGTTAATTGTCTTGGTTTTTCTGTGCTGTTACATTTTACTTATTTTTTTTTATATCATGTCCTCATTTTAACTGACTGCTAACTTTCTGTTTATAAATTGACTATGTATTTATTTAAACTATTATTTTTATTTATTTTTGGTATTACTACTTATAATATTTTGTTAAATAATTATTTTTATAGGATTTTACTATTGTAAGCATGGCTTTGTTAATGAATACTCTGTATTTCTAAAAACAATAAAGCTAATTTTGATTGATTGATAATAAAAACCTAGGCATGCAATATATTTTCGAAAAGAGGATTTTATATCCCATGAAAAAAATGTATCTGAAAGGTAAGTTAGGTCAATAAATGACATTTACCTTAGCCGCAGATAAGAACGGATAATATGGATTAAAATGTATTAGCAGTAGCTCTTTTGACATCAAAATAATAATTCTACCCCGATTAGTTATCGAGATATAGAATTCAAACATGGTCAAGATATAATGAGGCACCCTGTACTAATATGGATTCTTTCCAGTCTTTAGAACTGTATTCATTAAAATCCCACTTGATCCTTGATGTGTATTTTGGCCGCGTTGATGACATCATAATTTCATCAAATATAAACATAATTTAAAACCGTGTTGAAAACTTCAAAAAAGGGGTCTGTGATTTTATTAATAACAGTTTTAAAGACGGGGAAGAGAGCCCGTCAAAAAGTACACATAGTTTTTTGGGCCTATTTTTATCTGACCTGTACCTCGTTCAGACCGTGCCTAATCAACGCATCGATAAATTATCCTAGTGTTTTAGCATTGCCTGTCCCGATCAGCTGCTACTTGCGTGGGATCAGCCAACACCATTCTGAACTAAAAAGCCAGTGAACTCATTTTCGTTTTAGTATCCTTTGGCCCACTATCGGTGCCATATTGACACCTAACGGGCAGAAAATCATGTTTTACCTATCAATTTGGTTATAAAAAAGGACACTGAGGCGATAGGAGTTCACTGGCTTTTTAATTGAGACGCTGTTGGATCGGCTAACAAACAAGGACAAACTAACCGTTTTTTTCCATAAGCCGTAATAGTTTGCGGTACACAGGGAAAATAGAATAGGGGTAACGATGCGATTGACAGTTTCATAGCTAAAAGGGCATAACGGTTGGGAAAACGTCACTTTTTCTATGCTTTGACATAAGGGGTTGACAACGGCTTTTCAAAATGGCCTATGGCTGGAATTTATAGTCGATCCTTAAGGCCTTCCTTCGGTGAGGATTCCTTGAGGGCTCCTCATTGAGTCCGTTTTATAAAGTCTTCCTCGAGAAAGGCTTGCTGAAGGCCACTTTGAGGTCGCGTAATATGTGGCACCGTTGCATTTTTGCTGTTTTTTTTTGTTGGCCCATGTCGGGTTTGAGCCAAAATAGGATTTTGTGTGGTGAACTGTGGTAGTTGTCAAGAATGTTAGGTTATTTTTTAGTTTGTGTGATTTTATTGATTTTGTTAAATTGCATGTTGTTGTTTTTAAAGCTACATAAGCCATGGAAAAACGAAACGAGAACAGAACCTTTTTCCAATGAGGAAAGAAGTACTTGTGTTCACAGTTGGTAAAATTTTTCATATTGGAATAAAAAAAACAGATGCATATGCTACATCACTTCAAAGAAAACAAAGGGCATGGGGAGAAATAACCAAATATTACAACAGAAATTTTTCTGCATGATCGAATTGCATCATCGGTTCTATCGACAGCGAGCCCTCTTTTTTAATCCATCATATACAATTGTCGTCTTTTCAGAAAAACTCAAAAGGGTTGTCAAAATCTCTGAGGTATATTTTTTTTTAACTCGCTGATATGGTGAGAGGAGTTCTTCTACTTCTAACATATCCTGAGTAGTAGTCCAAGAAATCTTGAAGAAGAAGAAGAACCCAAGAAAACTACTCTTCCAAAATCACACCAACAACAACACATAAAACCTGAGCCTAACCTGAAAAATACGACCCAAGGCCTCCTTAGGGTAGCTCCCGAGCTATCTTGGCCTTTACTCAAACTTAAGGCTTCCTTCAGCGACTATAAAATGCATTTCCGACCTTAAGGGATCCTCAAAGACCACTCAGCCTTAAGGAGGTCTTGAGGATCGACTATAAATTCCAACCATAGATTTGTGGCCAAATCATAAATGCGCCGCAGATGAAAATTTTAACAAAAATTATGCTGAGAATGCTGGTGATAAATATTTCTTAGAATTAAACTAAAATTATTATAATTAATGACGTCATAGCACCGCAGGAAAAATTTTTAAAATTAAAGACATCACACCAAACACACGTCACAAACCGGAGTAAACAGTCAAAAAACTGGAGGAGCTATAGCTCTCCCTGGGGCCCTGGACCATGATTAATTTATTGTAGATTGGGTTGGGCCTCCTGTGGGGTTTTAACCCCCAAAACCCCCCCCTGGCTACGCCATTGCTACACAGCAAAAAAAAAAGTAATACAAAATGACTTGTGTAACTTTTGACAAAGTCATGTGGATAACATTGTACATTTACTACTTTTTTCTTTGCTCCAGGTACACAAATATCGAAAATAAAAGTGTCTCACAAAAATATTGGGCCGCTTAGCGGGACCTCCAGCTACATGTCAAACTAACAAGGTTATGAAAATTTATTAACACACAGCTAATTTTCTCGAAATTGTTTGATAAAAATTAGCAATCAAATAGTCATCTGCTTTAGAATTTTCATGAGCTGTAATTAAGTAATGCAGCGCCGTACAAGATTAATTTCAAAAGCTACAAAAACATTTTTTTCAAAAAAAAATAAAAGTCAAAACTTTTGACTTAGTTAGGCGTCCCTCGCGAAGTAGATGAGAAAATCGTGTTCTTGTCCCTTAATTGAATATGGATAGTGTCCGCCATCTTAGTTTTTGGTTTTTGACGATTTTCACGCGTATTTTCCATTTTTCGATAAAAGTGGTAGGGAAAAATTTGTAGATAATTAATTTTTATCAAGTCCATAACGTACGTTGAAAAACCAGTAGTAGTAGTAGTAATAGATGGGCGGCCATAGGCCTGGCAATAAGTCCGCATAACTGCCATACCCCCCGTGCACCCCCGACTGATGCTCGTGCCCCTTAGAATGCAAGTTTTCTTTCTCTAAGAGGACTTAATTTTTGCCTGATACCTCTTTGTCGAGATCAGGGATCTTTAGACTGCGTAGCAAGTATACACAGTGGACCGCCGGCTTTACACACCCTCCGAAGGGTGGTCCTGCTACATGTTACCGTCCTAGCAGAACTTGTTTGACGGTAGACTTTTCTCCCCAGCAACCCGCCGTCATATAGGTTGACCCGAAAATCGAGGTCCCGGTTTCGCTGGTCGAGGTCGCCGTCGCAGTCTTCAGACGCATTCCTTGAAGTGGTCCTGCTACCGCCTCTTCCAAGTCACCAGCCGCGTCCCATGGAGTCCCGATCCCGGAGAAGACCAGGTCTTCCTTTCTTTGGGTCACCGGCTAGTCTCTACCCAGTTTTGGTGGGGTCCTCGGCCGTCCACCTTTGAGTCCCGCAAAGTTTTCGGTGCAGTGTCAACCGTGCCGCCTACTTCTACCTCGTTTGTTCTTATTCTATGCACAACGTTGCTGCGGAGCTGCTGAGAAGTGGGTCCGCCCGTCGGTCGTCTCGAGTCGCATTCGGTGTTGTGTGAAGCAATGTGTACTTGCCGAGATCCGATCCTGCGATCTCTGTTCTGCAGGCTAAGACGCTGTTCACTAGTCTACGGCGGCCCCACGTTGAAAAACTAACTTTTAAAACTACATCGCTGGTGATTTTTGGAAAAATTACGTTTTTGTTAACATTACGGCTTATGGGAAATGGTTTGTGTGTCCTTGGGCAAGCATCTGGAATTAACTTTACCTAATGTTTGTTTAGACAGCCTAATGGTACGGCCATGATGAACCTTATAATAGTTTAGTTAAAATAATAAAAAAATATTTTTAGATGTGTTAAACTATTTTAAGGCACGGACACCTTTTTCGCTAATTTCAAAGACTTTAAAATTGATACTTAAAAAGAGTTAATATACTAATTTAAGGCTTTAAAGTACCCTTTGAGCATTAAAAAACAAGAAAAGTCTACCTTTTCTGATGAAAATTGTAAAATAAAGATCCCATGCATTGCTGGGAAAGACATTTTACACTGTTACCATAACACTGGACCAACTTTTCCTGGAATTTTTGATATAATTATGCCACTCATAAACAGATTCGTAATAATTTCAAAAATTTTTTAACAAAGTTATTCACAAAAGAATTATATATTTACTTTTACGAAAAAATCTCCCTAAAGGGTTCTGATTTGGCAACAAAATTTTATTTTCTTGTACGCTTTCCGTTCACCAACCTGGTGAAATAAGTCACCACGATTAACCGAACGGATAACAGCGACTTATAAACGGAAATACATCCCTTCTCTCTTCTTCGGTCAAATCAGAAAAATGTTCCCGTCGACCAGTTTTAATCTCCATCTAAATTATCTCCCGCTACCTCTAAAATACTGCTTTCTTTTTCTAAATATTTTTTATTTTCACAGAGAAAAAATATTTTTTGGCAGTACTTTTTTAATCGCTAAAAAAACAGTGTAAACTAAAAGTAAGTTTTTTATTCTACGAATCGACATTTTGAAAAGAAAACTATAAAATGCGAAAAACATAGAAAACTTGGTTACGTTTACGGCTTAAAACACTCTAAAATATTTTAGGCCTTAAATTACCATCATGGCCGTACCATTATCCTCTAAAAATACAAAACCTCACTTTTATTCTTACCTACACACCCCGACACGAACACCGTTAATCATGACGAGTGTAGATCCTCGTCCAACGGATGAGCGTACTCGGAATTCCAGTCCCGTTCGAACACCTCTTGCAATTGGCTGCGTATGGTGACGTGGCTCTCGTTCCTGCCAAAGTGGGCGGGGTCGTGGAGCACGAACGAAACCCCGGCCGTGTTGGTGAAGTAATCACCTAAAACGTTTTTGATACGAGTGCTAGAGTTTGATTGTGGTTTCTTACCAATGCCACTATATTACAGAAGCCCATTATTTGACCAACAATTATTTTATTTTACAAAATTGAATTGTTTGTTTTGATATAAATTGGTTCTAAAATACTGTTTTCATGAACAAAAAAAAATTTAAGAGGATACCTATCATATGGCACCAAAACGCGAAAAGAAATTAAGGCGTTGGTATTGCCTTTAGAAAAAAAATGAGAAAAGTTGTGGGAAAATCCCACAGACCTACCCATAAATTCCGACAACCGAATGTTGTTAAATATTAATAAATTTTTGATTTGAAAACCTGTATTTTCGATTTTTTTCGGTATTTTCAGAGTCCAAAATAAAGGTTTAAAAAGTCCCAGTTACGAATAACACTAGCAAAAAAAACAATCATTTAAAAACTGTCTGGGGAAATTATAAAGACACAACAAAACATCAGTCCACTTCATAAAATCGGTTTTACATGCAAATATTTAAAAAAAAAACTAGAAAGAGAGTGCATTATGAGATGGTAAAACAACAACTGTCAAATGTATAGAGGGCCTCTAATATGAGCTGATAAGTTATCGCTTATGATGTCAAATTCTTATTTCCAAAATTGTCAATTTTGGGCAAATATAGTAGCTTCTGTATCATCGTGTAATGTGGTTTTGCACAAATCTAAACACGAAAAAAATTAATCCAGGTCGACTCATTTAAAAATGTTTTGATGAGCGGACTGACGTCATTTTTTTGCATCTCTATTTGATACAATGTTTTAGACAGCGACAATAAATATGTAAAAAAAAGTCATGCGTTGTTTGTTTCAACTGTTACTTCAAAATGATAACAACACTTTATTTGACATGCAAACTGTTGACAACAAAGAAATACGTTTTCAGAGGAAAAAATGACGTCAGTCCGCTCATAAAAAAATTGGACTATATGTTGCTTCACATTTTATTTGGCTCACCGGCTATTGTTCGCCTACTATATCTAGAGATCGTATCACTTCAAGCATACAGGATTCCTAAGCAAATCCTTAGAGGGCCAAGCAGCCGTGTATAAGACAGACAGACAGACAAACGGAAAAGTACATTAGGCAGAAAAGGATGGGCATGGGGCGTTGTCACTACATCTTACACGTAGTAAATCCATTCCAGGTTGTTGTTTTCTAATGTTTTCCATTTTCATTCCTTTAGGACTGGAATAAAAATTGTTTTTGTTCGACTTTAATACCAAACTGATGAAAGATTTCGTAAAAAAAAATATTTTTCGGCTTTTCATTTTGTAACCATTCTCCTTACGCACTGTTTACAGGCTGGGGACTGAGATACATGCAAATGCCTAACCTAAAGCGTGCATACACGGCCGGAGAAATCGACTGAGATATTTCCGTAGAAACTTTATCAAGCAAATAGGACGGGTTGACGCCTTCGAACGTCCAACCCGGGTTTTGCACTTTGATTCGAAATCAAAAAGGACGGTGATTTTACCAATTTTTGACCCCCTCCCTATGTAATGTTTTGTAACGGTTTGGCACGCCACTCCCCTAATATTACGTAACGATTTCAAGATCACTACCCCCCCCAAAAAAAAAAAACTTCACCTTTTTTCATTCCAAATTTTCTTAGTTTCACACACATACAAACGCTGTCGAAAACCCCCTCCCCCCTACGTAACGTTTTGCAACCCCCCTCCCCCCTATGGCCATTACGTAATTTGTGCACGGCCCCTGTAGTCCGAGTGGAGGAGGGCGAGAAAATTGATATTTTTTTCTTAAAAATTATACTCTTTAGACCTATTTCTTTGCGTTCCCGAAATTACGTAATTTTTGAAAAAAAATTGTAAGCGGCGCCATTTTCATTTTGTGCTTTGTTTTTTGCGTTCGGCTAATTTAATTGAAAAATTTTTGCCTGCGGCGCCCTTTATCTTCTCACTCGAAACCAAGATCCCCCGTTTTAGGAAAACTGATCCCTCTGTTTCTAAATTTTTTCGAATTAAAAGTAGAGTATGACCATGGGGGAAATACTTTTTTTCTACGGTATGACGAAAATTTCGAGAAAGTTGAAGAAAAAAATAAAAAAAGTGGCAGAGCTCAAGTTTTTCGTAAAAAAAACGTTTTTTGTAAGGAAACAGAGCAAAATAAATCTTTTCACCCCTTTTTGGGTGTTACAAATATTGGCAGCCCCTTATTTTTCGCTTTTACTCTCCCGCTAGTTTTGAAGAATTGGTTCGCTACATGTTTCGAGATCATGTCATACAACACCTCGAAAATATCAAATGTAGTGTAGGGCCAGCTTTATTTAAAATCAATAATATCGCAAGCAAAAAGCTCTGCAGGAAAAACAGCGCCGTTTATTGATTTCTTTGGCTGCTAGTGCTAGCTGCATGGTTTGGCCGTTTCCGGATAGATGTCACTAGTAGAACAGAATGGAAAGAAATTTAATTAAAAGCGAAGATATTTCTTTCTAATGTTAACAACCTCACAAGTTTATCGCTCAGTATCGTAAATAATGGACCCTGCCGCCTCCTTTAAGCAAGAAAAAGCTGTGGTTTGACCTGAAAACATCTAATTTTTAATTAGATTGGATGTGGCCGCCATCTAGCGAAATTTGCAAACATCTTGTCAACGGTTATTATTGCAACTATGATTTATGCTCACAATGAAAGAGTGGCGACAATTTTTTCTCATGAAAGCAGTCCGGAGATAATAACAAACTGGCACCATTGCCATTCTATGCCATTTCTGTTTGATTTATTGAAATCCTATCCCTAAGGAAAATCTTAGGAACCCTGTATAACTATGAAATAATAACGGCCCTGCCCTTGCATTTTTCTAAAAAAAATGCCGCATCGATAAAAACTCTTCCAATCAAGTTAGTTTGGAAAAAACGCAGAGCCAAAAAATCCTATGCGCAGGAGGAACGCCTATGGTTTGTCAAACCAGGAATTTAGCAGACGTATTTAATAAAAATTTTCATCGTAAGAACGATTCACCATACAAACTGCAATTTTTTAAACCAATTTTTTATCCGAACCTTATTTCTTCAGACCCACTGAATAACAAATTCGAAATTTATAAGATCCGTTTTTAATCGAAGCATTGTTCATCAAACTCACTCAATATCAAACTTAATTTGTAAAACCTATTTTTATTCAAACCCGCAATTTGTCTGTTGTTTATCAGATATTTGTTCTCAACTAGAATGCAAGTGACATCTATACACAAACTATTGAACGCTACCTTTACTGGTAGGCGCGCGTAGCAGCGACAAATGCATCGAAACGCCGCGCCATCTGCGTGTACGCCTCCCGTGCATGTATTATTGGTGAATGCGCAATCAATTTAGCAGAAATTTCTGAGAAACAACGGGTCTTACGAATTCCGGTTTTGAAAAATAATGGTTTGACAAATTCCGGGTTTTAATAAAAATGGGTTTTACAAATTACGAGTTTGATATCAAATGAGTTTGATGAACAATGGTTCGATTAAAAACGGGTCTTATTAATTTCGAATTTTTTATTGAATGGGTTTGAACAAATCAGGTTCGAATAAAAAATTGGTTTAACGAATTGCAGTTTCTATAGTGAATGATGTTATGATTAAACTTTCTTTTATTTAACGGTTTTGATTTTGCACATTCTGATAAACCGTGGGCGTCCCGCACGCAGTAGCAGACTGAGTCAGGCATGCGCTGTAGATATTTTGCCTTTGGCCTTGCCCTTAGATACATGATTTACTTTTATTTAGCTATTATTAAAAAAAAGGATTTAATAATATCAAGTTATTATTTTTACCGTTTCTCGCCATTTTTGTTTTTTTTGTAGTGTGATAAAATTAAATGCGAACGAAGTAGTCGCCGTAGTAATAAGATTTTAATCTGTTTGTATATGTCTTTAAAAGTTTTTAATTAAAACTGTACGTGTACTTGTCTAAAATAAATGCCTTTTTACCAAAGGATGAATAGCCCTGAAGAAGCAAATACATTTTGAGAAACGTTGGCATTTTTGTTTTTGTTTGCTTGCGATCGAATGTAAAGAGGTTTAATTTTAATGTTTTTACAAGAGTTATTTTAATGAACTCTTTTTAATAATTCTAGGGGTTTTTTAGTTGCTGTAAAGGTTTTAATTGCGTGATCAAGTGAGTAAAATAGGGGTAAGTAAAAATGTTACTTACTTACGGATTACGGATCCGCCCATCGAATGGTTGGAGATTTTTTTGATAGTATACGCGGTAAAAAAGGCAGCGATCAGAACCATGAAATCAATAAAGAAATAGAGAAACATGATAAGGTCAGCAAAACAAGAAATATAAGATCTAGATGCTAAACATGACACTTTCAATTTACACAAACGCATAAAGGAAGTAGCCGGATTATTTAATAAAAGACATGCTGGAATCCTTGTGGAGAATCAGGGCAAAATCATACCGGATACCACAGAAAAACTAAAAGAATGGTGTTGCTACATAGAACATCTCTTTACAAGGCATATATATAACACCCTCAGATTAATAAAAAAATGAGATATAACAGTAAACAATATTACCCCGATCAACCAGCCACAATGTTTATTTCCCAAAAAATACATGGTTGCCAATTTACTGCGGGGTTTCCCTAGAAACAAAACAATTCATAAACTTCTTGAAGCTCTTTTGATAATATTATTGATTATTTGACATATTTTTATATAGGATAATTTTTCTTATGCTAATAACTTAATTCTTAGTCCTAATTTTTAGTCTCAATAATTAACTTTTTTTAATTTTTAATAAGTAGAATTTCGAGATTTATAAAAAAGAACACAAGCCGGCAACGTTTTTTCGACGAGCCGTGAATAAATGCCGACATGTTTGGAGGCCTTGTTGTTAACGGGGGTTTGTGTTGTTCGGTGATTTTTGAATTTTATTGTGACTATTTGTGAAAAAAGAACTGTATCAAGCTATTTTGAGGACCAACAAAATGGTTTACCATTGCCTGGTATGCAATAAAAGCGGATATTCCAGCCCAGAACTAATATTTCGGAGGTACGAAAGATCCTGTCATTTTACGTTAGTCATGGGCGTAGTATGAGGTAAAAAACTGCGTAAAAAGCTTATGATTATACTATTAATACATCAAAAATCTAAGACTAATACTAATCTTTTTTAAGAAACAAAAGTAGCAGATAATTTTGCTCCTTTTGCAGCATGTAAAATATTTATTTATTATAATATAATAATAATATAAAGAGAAGACAATAAGACCAAGTGCTGATAGTCAGGTACTGGGGCAGGTATTTTTTGTATTTTAATGGGTACCTGGGTACTTTCTATAATGTGAATAAAACCGTTTTGGAGATATTTACTCTGAGCCAATCTTATTTTTATTTTCATTAATATTTATTATTTATTTTTTTGCCTTTTGACTCCTGTTTCCTGAAAAACTACTAGTAATTAATGTTTTACCTCTTCCTTAAATTTTTCTTGTGTTCTGTATTCAGAAATGAACATGCAGCCAATGTGTAAAGAATAAAATTTGTTGGCCTTAAAATTTTCATAATTAACATTACAAAAAGTTCTCTTAATTTGATAAATAAAGTTTATATTCCACTAAAGAAAACTAAAAGAGACATTATTATCATAGTGAAAAAAACGCTTAATAAGCCGTTTATTAGCGTGTTTTTTTTTGGACAAAAACGTTATAAAACGGGTTATTAACCGTTTTTTTTTTGCTATGAAAATATATTTTTTTTACTTTTGTTTTGTGGGATACTGCACAATTAAAAAAAATATCTAACAGCCATCTTGAATAATTCTAAAAATCATTTCAAGTGCTCTTTGGTAAACTTTTGATCTGTTCGTAAATACCTACATTCCTCAAACTAAACTTTATCCTTGAATAAATCTATTTTTTGTGGTTATGCAAGTTCTGGCAGTTAATTCTTTTGAATAAGAAAATCCGACCAACCCTACCTTATATCTCGTTTTCACATTTATATATTTAAATTAAAATTAACGCCGACACTGGTAATGGGAAAAACAATTTTTGACAGTGTTGCCGTTTTATTGCTCTATCTCTTTTCTATTCATATAATCGTCCAGAAGGGTGTTGGATTGTAAACATTAGAGGATTTCAATAGGGAATGTTTGGTCTCTCTTTAGTTATTAGTCTCAGATAACACCAGAGGATGTACCACACGCAACATCTTCAGCTAAAAACAGAAAAGCGGTAGGGCAAGACGAAGTATACGCTGAGGTTTTAAAACTAATAAAAAACGAAGATTCGGTAAATACGCTGGTCAAACTTTTTAACTTGATTTATCGCACCGGTAAAATCCCTGCTGACTGGCTAAAATCGATCTTTGATACATTGCCTAAAAAACATTCAACGAGGAAGTGTAGTGATTACCGCCTAATCAGCCTAATGAGCCATATGTTAAGAATATTTCTAAAAATTATCGATACAAGAACTTATGCAAAATGCGATCTAGGGATGTGTCAGTGCCAGTATATGCCTGTTTCATAGATTATGAGAAAGCGTTTGATCGAGTCCAACACGAAAAGCTCATAGAATCGCTAAAAGAAGTTGGTCTAGATGACCGAGATCTAAAGATAATCGCTAATCTATACTGGAATCAGACTGTTCAAACAAAGGTTGATGGCCAACTGTCCGAAGAGGTCCAAATAAGAAGAGTTGTGCGCCAAGGTTGTATATTGTCTCCGCTGTTGTTTAATATCTATAGTAACAAAATAATAGAGAATGCACTTCATAACTGTCATAATAGCAGACACGATGGAAGTCCTGCAAGAGCTGTTGAATCAAATTGCTGCCAAAAGTTCGCAATTCGGGCTTAACTTAAATGTTGGAAAAACAAAATGGATGATCATATCCAATAGATATCCAATAGAGACTCCCAATGAGCATTTTTGTCTATATAGAAGTTACAGCAAATAATATAAAACCTTCATAAAATAACCAAAAGTTATATTATTTAGTTTTGGTGATAATTTTATAACTCTAATATATCTCTTAAATGAGTAAAAAAGACTTGAAAAACAACTGACCAACACCAGCTTATAAAAATTTATGGTACATAGTAATGGATAGAAAAACAACATATAAATGTTATAAAAATTCCTTATGAACCCTCAAGTCTAGATATTATTATAAAAAGGTTTTACAACTGTTTTAACAACACTACATAACAAATTAAAGGTTTTTATCGATTTAGAAATATAAATTTTCCATCTTTCTTCCCTTTGCGTGTTATGTATTATTCTTTTTCTTTTTAAAATTTAAAAAATGGTGTTTATCAATCTTCTAAAATAAATTAAAATGGAAGTGAGATAAGTTGAAGCAGGAATATGAATCTTTATATACCATAGGTTAAATAAAAGCTGTTTTCCCAGTCATCCTACCCTGATAATCAGCTGCGGTCCCGTGTGTACTGTATAGTTTTCGAATACACTCACAAAATTTTCATGGGCTCCAAAAATATTTGAGAAAACGGGGAAAAAAATCATTTAAATAATACTTTTTTTTCACATATGTTTTTGGCTTTCTGGGAAAAATATTGAATTTTGTATTTTGTTTTTAACCCTAAACAAGCCATATTTCGATTAAAAGACATGTTGAAACCCCATAAATAACGTCTTTATTTTGGTCAAAAACCTATTGTTGGAATCCAAAATGGCGAAAATTTACGACAATTCTATAAAAAAAAACAATACAATTATACCACTGTTTACCTCTTTCAACACTATTTTATCAACGTTTTAAAACATGATACTAGTTGGAACAAAAGGCTGCAGATGGCGCAGTGTTGAACACTGAAGGTCCGTTTCTGCGAGCTTAACATAGTTGCCATTGTTCTCTTTTCCTAAATGTATTCGTCTGAGAGAGATCCAGCATACTACACATACCAGGAAAAATACCCGCCTGCACACCCTTCAACCCCGCATAACTGTCAGAGGTAACTATCTCAAGAAGATAGTTAGATTGCGGGGTCGAAGGGGGTACAGGCAGGTATTTCCCTGGTATGCTGGATCTCTCTCAGACGAATGCATTTAGAAAAAGAGGATAATAGTAACTATGTCAAACTCGCAGAAATGAACCTTGAGGCTGCGTTCCGTCGCGTCGTAAGGTGATGTATTCACAATTGTCGCCGACCAGCCGTACGCACTGTATTCACTCGAAGTTTCACGGTGCATTTTTGCGAACTTAACACGGTTACTATATTGTTCTCTTTTTCTAAAACCCGGTTCCCATCTATGGGTTTCTTATGCGTGGCCTCTCCGAATCAAAACACGGATCACGTAGTCTAAACGAGATTTGCCTATACAAGTTCATGTTGGTCCACGTGATGAGTTTTTTGAGTCAGGGTGGCCGCGCATGGGAAACGCTGGTCGGAACTATCTAAAGATTTGGATCTCTTATCTCTCTCAGATTGATGTAATTAAAACCAGATAATGATGGAATGGTATCTCGCAAAAATGCGCCTTTTGATGTCGCAAAAACGCACCTTTTAAAGTAGCAAAAACGAGCCTTTTGATGTCACAAAATTAACCTAAAAAATTTTGTTTGTTTTGTTATAAATTAAAATTGTTTTTTTGTTGTAAAAACAGTGGTATTATAACCACCATATACAAAGAAATTAATAACAACATTATAGAAAGAATGGGTAAAAAAGGTTTATGAATGAGTTCATAAGAATATTACAGGCACCAATTTATATAATTACCTATTGTGTGTGAGTTCCCAAGTTTTTATAAGTGTCTCTTTGTTGTTGGTAAATTAAGTTTTTATAAGTGAGTTGATAGCAACATTTTAAAAACCAATCTATATATCTTTAATTGATAGTTACTTACGGTTTTATAGATAGGTTAACAGAAAGATTTCAAAAACCAATTTATATAACTTTTGTCACTGATGACTTATATTTTTATAAATATGTTGGTGGAAACATTGTTAACACCAATTTATATAACATTTGTTACAGATGACTTTAATTTTTATAAAGATGTCCGTGGAAATATTTATTATACACCAGTTTTATGTTACCTTAGGGTACCATCAATTTAGAACCTTTAATAAAACAAATATAGAAACTCAATTCCTGTAGGAAACCTTTAAATATCCTAGGGCATTAATGGAACCCTCTTTATAATAATTATATAAATTTTTGTCACCAGAGGTTTCTGATAATGCTCATTGGGCTATATATCTATGGTACTGAATGCGAAGGAAAAGAGCATCAGAGGGATGTTAGAAGTAAATGGTCAGCAAGTCGAACGCGTGGATTCATACAAATACTTGGGTTGCCTCCTCAATGAGAACTGAGACAACATGCAAGAAGTTCGTGCAAAAATTGAACAGGCCAGATTATCTTTTATCAAAGTGAAATCAGTGTTGTGCAGTCGCGATCTTAATACCACTCTTCGAATTCGTGTGATTCGGTGTTATGGTTTTAGCAGCTGACTGAGGCCATGTGCAAAAAGTTAGAGGCATTCAAGATGTGCTGTTATCGTAGAATACTAAGGATATCTTGGATGAACAGAGTAACTAATGTGGATGTTTTGCTTAGAATAAATAAAGATCTTGAAGTTTTATTTACCATCAAAAAACGAAAACTTGAATATTTTGGCCATATTTTAAGAAATGACAATATAAACTTTCAAAATTAATAATAGAAGGCAAAATTGAAGGCAGAAGAGGTCCGGGTCGTAGACGGATATCATGGCTTAAAAATCTTAGAGGATGGTATGGTGTTAGTACTTTTCCGAAAAACAGTGGACAGGGTACAGAACGCGCTGATGATAGCCAACGTTCGAAGAGAGCATGGCACTTGAAGAAGATACAGCAAATAAAAAAAGAATTGTTTTTATGATCATAAACCAATACAGCAATTTGACGGCTGAACGCGATTAGCCAGGCGAGAATCGAAAATGGAATTCTTTTTTTTCGCAAAAACTATTTTCCCTTGTTAATTGCGATTTTTGTAGTTATTTGTAAAACTTTAAGGAAATACATATTTTTCTTATTGGAATTAATTATTCGGTAATCCATACCTGACCAATTGGACGTCCCAATGTAGGCAGTATTGTCAGAGACCATGTACTTATTGTGGTTCACTCTTGCAAATGGAATTTTTTGCTGCTCTGCGTTAGCTGGCACTATGAACCGTCTCTAAAAATGTAATCAAAAATTTTAAAAATTCGACTTTTTTTACTGAAAATCTATTTTCGTTGTTTTTAACCACGAAGGTAAAAATTAAATTAGAAACCAAATTCTCAATACTCCAAAGTGAGGGTATAAAAATGTACTCTGGCTTTTTGGATGGAGCAACCAAGAAAGACATTTCGTTTTTGATAAATGGGAAACACGGCTAAAAATCGTCCTTTACTAACTTACAATTTCTATAGAAACTCTGGGGTAGGCTTTGTTAATACTGGCTAAACTTCTCAAAAAATTGTCTTCAGACGTTCTAGAGTGGTTCCATCTGCTTATTAACATTTTAACCTAAAAAAAAGACTACACGTTACTTGTGCATTTTTAAATAACTTTTCATATTGATAATTCACAACTTTAATTCATAGTAGATAAGCACAATTTTAGTGTTAATAGATAATTTAACAGCACCTTTTATTCAAGGATTCATAATCACAAAAATTGACATACCAAATTGGAAAACAAGAAAAACAAAAAAAAATGTTTTCCTTACTTAACCTCAATAGGTTAGGTATTCTTCCGTCTTCCTAAAATTCTGTTCTCACTCAATCACTCCTATTTTGAGATCAACCAACCAAAATTTTGTCTTTGCTTTTGACATGGATTTTTTCATATTGATAGTGCAGAAAGTTAACTAACTTTAAAATTATGCTCTGTGCTTAAGAATAGTGAATTATATTCAAAGATGTATGCAATGTACACTTGATTTTAAAAAAAACGCATACACGCAGTCACAAAATTGACCTTTCTAAAAGTGTATAATATATACGGACTACCAGCTAAAATGCCTAAAAACTTCAAAAGTACGACAATTTTTTATATTGTTTAAAAAAGGTCTCTAAAACTGAAAATATTTTTTACTTAAATTAAAGGCAACTTTATTTTTATATTAAATTTTGCATAATACGAAAAAATCAGCAAAAATAATGTTTTAGTAAAGTCTTTATTGAACAATATCAAATTATCACTCGAGTAACGGACGAAGGCTGTTCTATAAAGAGGGCGGTAACCCATTTTGGAGTTGATAAAAATAACAATAATACGATGGAAACAGCGCTGGATTGAAAACAATTCGATGAATAGGAAACTTGGATTAGGACAAAAAATTGGTAAACTTAATACTTATTATTTTAACTTAAAAAAGAACTAAAATAAATAATTTAGTATTTAATAGGATCACCATTTTTCTCTATTACAAGCTGCAAAAGTCTGGGCATTGAAAAGGTTAAATTTTGAAAATACTGATAGTCTTCTGAGAGCTGATCCAATGCGCGATAAATAGCATCGCTTAACTCTTCAGCATTTCGTGGTCTCCAATTCCTTTGGTATATTATTTTAACGATTCGACCCCATATATTTTCCATTGGGTTAAGGTCAGGGCTGTTGGCTGGCCAAGGAAGTGTTTCTATATTATTATTCTGAAACCATTGGCGAACAACATTAGCCGTGTGTACTGGACAGTTGTCCTGCTGATAAACGAAGTCATTATTTTCATGTAAAGCCTGTACAGATGGCAGCATAACGTTTTCAAGGATTTCAATATATCGTTCGCTATTGAATCTTCCTTCGATTCTCCAAAAAAAACCTAAACCTCTAGCACTAAACCAGCCCCACATGTTTACAGAAAAATGTCCAGCTTTTTTAATTTAGTTTGTATATTCGGGTTCAAATCTAGGATTTGGTGGACGATAAACTAAAATTTTCCTGCTGCTTGAAGATGATTGAAAAATTTTTTCGTCAGTGAAAACCACCCTCTCCCAGAAGTCAATATCACAAAGAACGTTGTTCAGTGCAAAATTCACTCTGGCCTGTTTTTGTTCTTCTGTTAGAAAAGGCTTCTTTGCAGCAACTCGACAAAAGACTTCTGATTTCGTTACTCTTCTATTTATTGTTGCTAAAGAACCCGGAAATGTTACATTAGCTGCTTCAACCGACGTTGAAAAAGGATTTTGTCTAAGATGGTCAATAAGTCTCTCATCTTGCACTTCAGAACTTACCATCCAGCGCTTTTTCCATCGCATTATCGTCATTTTATCAACTCCAAAATGGGTGGCCGCTCTTGTTATAGACCAGCCGTCTTCTATAACTCGAGTGATAATTTGTTGATATCTGTGACATTTTTAAGGATGTCATACTGAATTTTAAGCTGTCAGGCATACTAAGCTGGTGGTGCCTTATAATACTATACACTAATGGAAAGCTAAATTTTGTGGCATAGAAAAAGTGTACTTATAACTATGAAAACTTGGGTAAACACTTCCATTAACAATAATGTATTTCACATAATGATTATGAATAAAATTGTGCTGAGGTCAGCGGTGGCTCGTGATCTATGAAGAGGAGGCTCACAATTTTGATTTTTTTTTAGGTTGCACGACTAGAACAAAGGTCTATTTTAAATTTTCTGTTGAAGTCCCTAGATTTGCCTTTGCGCCAATGCAATTTCGGGTTTTGGTCTACCGGCACTTTTTATTTCCTCCATACTCAAAGAGCTAAAATTATTTTTCAAGTACTCTACCGTGAAAACGATCATTAAACAATTGTTAAACTAATACAATATAAAAAGTATAAATAAAAGCGCTTATAAAATCGCTAAGCGCGCGAATTCTTCACGAACCACGGCAACAAGGCAAAGCAAGCGGACTGGAGCACACCAAATGTATGCGCCTTTCTCTATTGAAATTCGCGATATCCCTCGCTACTTGCCCACTGAAAACATACAGATATCCTGCTAGGCTCCACCTACTTCATCGCATGTGTGACTATTCCGCGACATAATAATCAGCGATGATAATAATAGGAAGTTATATATATATAAATCAGACATTCTATCCTGACTTCCTTATTCTGTGTGGAAGTGCACGTGCTCATGTGCTCCTATAGAAGAACCGCCACTGAATGTGAGTGGACTTTTATATGCGATGTTCTATTACCTTGACTTTATTTTGGATAGCGGCAGTTTTCAAAGCGTCGTCGATCACCGGCCAGAAAATCAATTTCGGCGAGTAAATCATCAACGGGAAGTAGTCCATGACGGCTATGTAGACGAATTTTTCGGCGTGTTTTACCACGTTAACCAAAGCGTCGATGTCGTTGGTTCTTCCCACGGGGTTGAACGGAGCCGGTGAACTCTAAATTTTTATTATATAATAACATAAAATTATAATTATTTGAAAAAAGAGAATGTGACCAGAAAAGAGAACTTTTGAATTTTTGGTCTACTCCACTAATTGTTTTCGAAGTTAGTCCATCAACAAGTCGGGCTTTTTACCAAGACAAATCCGTAGTCTTCTGGCCTGAGGACCGGCGCGGCGACGGCGACGACGTAGTTTGCAAAAAACAAACTTTACATATACCTCAAAAAAAACAAAAAAAAATCCCGAAAAAAAAACGCAGGAAAAGTTTATTTCGACATTAAAAAATAAGTTAAAATACGTGAAAATCAAAAAATATTATTTTGGGTTGGGTTGAGTGGACCTGGCTGGAGTTGGTTTGGGTTTGAGTTAGTTATAATAATTTTTTCTTGAGGGTTACCCAGGTCAGATGACAACAGATTTGTTGTAGTGAAAATTCCAACTGGTCGATGGACTACTGCTAGCTCCGAAACTAGTTAGTTAGTGGTATAACTAGTGGTGTAAGCCAAAAACCCAACAGTTTTTTCTAAAGGTCGCCTGCGGTTTTACCAATTTTTTTCCGTTTTTTTTTTAGTTTAAATAATCATGACTGTGAACTAATTTTTATGAAAAAAAGCATATAGGACACAAGATTCACTTTCTTGTTTTTTTGTTTTTATAAAGCGTATGTCCTGCCCAGGAGTCCAAGTAATCCAGTAGTGAACTGCCTTTAAAATCGGTTTAGTAGTTTTTACAGACAAAAATTCTAAAAGTCGCTTTTTTGGTATCTATTTGGTTAGTTAAGAAACCGACACCAAAAATTTTTAAAAATGTGGTGTATATCGAGATTTATTATATATGTACAGATTGTTTAAAAAACTAGTAAGTAATTAATCTTAGAAACTTACCGAAATATAGGTTTGGAAAGTCTCATTATTAAACTCTAAACTCATTGGACTTTCCATGTTGTACTTAGTGGACAAATTTGTGGGCCACTGAGGAGGTATTTTTGCATTTTCCTCCCCCAATTTCCAATAGACCTAAAAATCAAGCGTAAAATACATAAAAGAGAAGTTAAAAGAAATAGACCAACATAATTAGTCCCAACTTAACCTCATAAATTACGTAACGCTTTAAGGGAGTGGGGGAGGTTAGCGGTAGCCTTATTTACAAAGGAGTGAGGGATGTCTCTCGTGTCGCGTTACGAAATACCTTGCAAATTTCATTATAAAATAAACAGTTTTTTTTAATAATGTATTTTTTTCTATATCAAGACATATTTAACTAAGGGATGTGTAGGCTACCGTTGTCATTTTAGAGCGTAGTCGATACTGGTGTGCTACAAGGGGGAGAGGAGGGGTCAAAATTTCCGAATTTGCATGCGTTGTTGTGTACTGTTTTTTTCTTACCTCAAATACTTTGGCTACATCCTCAGCAATGCAGGAACAATTGTAAACAGCAATACCCATTTCTTTCACCTAAAATAATAAACATTTAAGTCAAGTCTGTTAAAACTAAAAGAATATAACGAATGCGTTGTGTTAATTAGCACATAAGCAAAAGATAAATGTCTGTGTAAATGTCATGGTTTCACTCGCCCAATAACATACTTAAAAGTCTTTGCATTCCAATAACTTCAAAATAATATTTTTTAAATACAAGTTTTTAATTTCCCAATTACGTAGGCCACCTTGACTGGGCCCGGCGTGGTACAGCCACTAGTTTTTTCAAAAAAAAAGGAATATAGGAGTGCTTGCGGGACAATTCCCATGTACGTAGGCCACCTTGCTGGGCCCGTTGCACGCCCACTATCCATTTTCTAACCCAGGAAGCCTGCTTCTTTCGCAAAAGAACACTTTTTTCTGGGCTGCAACCTTCTAACATCGTCTGGGGCCAACAGATAGTTCCCAAGGTGCAACTCTCATGATCTGGCCAGAGCCGGACACTCCAGCAGGATTTGCAAGGACGATTCTTCGTCCTCCAAATCAATTCAATTCAAAAGTAGCTTTATTTATCCAAAATACATTTTGTATTCAATGACAAAAGCCTTGCTTAGATTTATATTAAAATGTTAAAATGTAAATGTTTAAGTATTAAAGCTAAAGTTAAAACTATATTACTTAATTAACACACACTGTATAAAAGCAGTAACACCTACAATACTAAAAAAGTCTCAATGAGTCACAATAAAACCATACAGAATAAGAACAAGTTACAAGATTACAGTAAAATTTGCAAATTATATCACTTATTACATAAGATTAAAAAAAAAGTCACAGTAAAACTCACAAATGTCTCCAGACAAAATGCGAACATGCGTTACTAACAGGGCTTGCAACTTGTGTCAGTTTGGCATGAAAAACATGTTTCAATGTTTTGTGACACATCTAACCCCCTTGTACGCATTTTATCTGCATTCCACTGCACATAAGCAAAAGAAAACAAACAAAAAATAAACAGTCAAAGTAAAATGTTTAAATTCTGTCATTAAAATATTCATCGATCGAATAGTATATTTTGTCCAAAAGGAACTTTTTTGTATGTTTTCTGAACTTTTTGTCAGATTCTAGTCTTCTTATAGAAACTGGCAATTTGTTGAAGATTTTTTTCCCCCCATATATAATTGATCTTTTAACAAGTTCGGATTTAGGTATAGGAAGTTTCATTAGACGTGGCTCTCTTGAGCTGTAGCGCAAAACATCACTTAATTCGTGTTTGTATTTTAAAAAAATTATACATGCAGTCTCCAGTATATAAATAGAACACAGTGTCAAAATTTTATGTTCTTGAAAAAGAGGTCGACAAGAGTATCTTCTTCTAACATTATAAATATTGCGAAGTGCTCTTTTCTGAACTTTAAAAACTTTTTTGAAAAAATTTTGAGTGCACGAACCCCATAAACATACACCATAGCGTAGATGTGATTCAATTAATGAAAAATAACAGTTCCTAGCAATGGAAACGCCCAAGTTGTCTGAAATAACCCGCAATGCATAGCAACTGGATGACATTTTGCTACATAAACCTTCAATATGTTTTTTAAAATTTAAGCATTTATCTATAGTTACTCCCAAAAACTTACTCTCATCTGAATTTGACAGAAGTTGCTTCTCTAGAAAGACTTCATTTAGGCAGCCTTTAAAATGAAGTATTTTAGTTTTATTTACATTAAAACTAAGGCGATTCGCATCACACCATTCTTTTATTTTGTCCATATCCGCTTGCACCATTTCAACCATCCGCTCCACACTCGAATCACTCCATACAGTAGTGACATCATCGCAGAACACTACAAAGTGGCCTTGAATGTTAAGACGGAGGAGGTCTTCAATGTAAATTCGAAATAATAGAGGGCCAATGACTGAACCCTGAGGAACTCCTGTATTAATTTTTTGTTCCTGCGAGCGGACATCATTGAATTGAACCGCCTGTGTTCGCTCCTCCAGAAGCGAGCGAAACCATCTTGATTCAGTTCTCCGGAAACCATAAACCTCCATTTTTTGCAGCAGTATTTCATGATCTACACAGTAAAATGCTTTTGACAGATCACAGAAAACTGCTGCGGCCTTATTTCCAGAGTTTAGTTTAAAATAAAGGTGTTCCAAAAAACTGAAAATGGCATCACCTGTGCCCCTCCCGGTCCTAAAGCCAAACTGTTGTTCTGACACTAAATTTTCAGATTTTAAGTATGATTCCACCTGTACCTGTACCAGCTTTTCAATAATTTTGGACATAGTAGGCAAAAGAGAGATTGGGCGAAAGTTTGTAGGGTTGTCAGTGTCACCACCCTTATGCAGTGGAATTACGACTGCCTTTTTTAAACAATCTGGAAATAACCCAGTATAGAACGACTGATTTATAGAGAAAGCTAATCTAATATCTAAAGCTTGATCTGGAAGAAGTAAAAAAAGTTTAAGGGAAAGTTGATCATATCCGGAGGATGTTTTGTTTTTAAGCTGACTAAGAACATATTTTACATCTAAGATATTCACAGGCACAAACAAAAATGAATTGGACACTGATAGCTTATTTAAAAACACTTTTGGATCTAAGTTATGTGAACAATTACTTGACAAATTTTTTGCTATTGAGCAATAGAAAGTATTTAAGTCATCAGCTTTAAGGTTACTGGTGCTAACAGTTTGGCATTCTTTGCCTCGTAGCTTATTCACAATTTTCCAAGTTTCTTTATTTACATTCCTGGAGTTTTCAAGTCTGTTTTTTAAAATAAAATCTCTTTGCTAACTTAAGTGTTTTTCTAAAAATTTTTTAGAAAATATTTTTTAAAGTAAGTTAAAAAAGTTGAAGAACTGTCCAGATATTTTTTATGTAATTAAGAGACCGTAAGTTTTTACTCGATATATCTAACCCCTTAGTAAACCAAACAGTTTTGTTTTTTTGTTTTAAATTTATAATTGGAAAAGCAACCTCAAATTTGTTAGATACGACCCAGTGAAAGTGTGTTAGGGCATCCTCACTATATAAAATGTTACTCCAGTCAGTTTGGTTGCAGAGTTGCTGAAACTGTTTGTAGTTTTTTTCACAAAAACTCCTACCATGTTTAGTTTTTCTTTCTGTTTTAAAGTTAGTCTTGAAATGGCCTGAAATAACATCATGGTCAGAAAGATCTGTATGAAAAACGTCACAATATACTGGAGAACTATGAAATCTAGAGCAAATATAGTCAATTGCCGTCGAAGTTTTTTTGGTGTGTCTAGTAGCCTTCATAACATGCAAGAAAAGATTATTGGATTTTAAAAGACTCTTCAATGTTTGAAAGCTTCTACAATTGTCTTTAAGAAAGTTTATGTTAAAGTCACCACACACAATCAAATCTGCACTGCTTGATATTCCAGTCAAAAAGTCCTCCAACTTACTAAAGAACATCTTCTTGCTTCCACGCGGAGACCTATATATCCCAAGAACATAAAAATTTAGTCTAGGCCAGTAGACCAGTGAAAATTCAAAAGTTTTCTCTTCCAGTAAGTTATTAAAACGGTCAATGACTGCAAAATCAAAACTTTTTAGAAAATATTTATTTATAATGACTAGAGTTCCGCCACGTTTAAATTGACTACGAGAATATCTAGAGACAACAACGTAATTTTCCATAAAAAATGGCTCATTTAGCTTTAAGTGGTGCTCAGTAAGTATAACAAATTTAGGTAACTGCAAATTGTTCAAAAGAAGAGAAAGTTCATTAATTTTATGTCTGACCGAAGAAATATTTAATAGTGTTAAGGTAAACAAGTTTTGCACCAATGACCCTCTAAGTCTCCGGAGGAGTCCTGTTGCTAGTCTCAGATCCTTCCTACCTAGGTGGAGGCAAGCAACCGAGCAGGTGCTCTTCAGTCAGTTCTGTTTCGGTTGGACTGTCCATGCTGACCACGATTTTGATCTGGAGCTCCTTGGCCAATTTGTTTACATTAGCGGCGTCCGTAGGTGCCCCTGATGCGTTTGTAGAGTGCCCAATGGGTACTTGTGCAGTTCCCTGTCGGGCCTCTTGTGTTGAAGAAGATGTACTGGGTCCTTGAACAGTTCCTTGTTGATCCTTATCTTTAGAGATTCCACTGGGTACCTGTTCGGTTCCCTGTGTTATCTCCTGGTTGTCGGAGTGTCCTTGTGGAGTTCCCTCACACACGAGCTAGAATCACCTCCAGCAGGGTGCACCTGCTTCCCTGAGGAAGGTTTTTATTGTGGTGCCTCATCCACGCGGCTCGGGCGCTCAAGCCACGGCCCCCACACCCGTCCCCAATCCAGCACTCAGAGAAGTCGAGAGCGAGCCAGAGTTGGGTTCACCTAAGCGCTCCCGATCTCCGGCACACCGACCCCAAAGAGCTGCGTTCCAAGGGGGTGAAGTATAACGTTCCCCAACAGCATTTAGTCACCGATTTATTCAGTCGGGTCCATCCCCGCGACTTGGACGCACCTGTTAAGAATTACCCAAGTGGGAATAGGAAGGTTTATGAAGCAAAAGAGATGATTAAATGGCATCTTCTGAAGATGCTAACTGAGCTACTGAAACACGTGTTTATGTAAAAATATAAAGTTTCGTAAAGTGGGAGAACGTTTTAGAATTAACAATATACAGGGTGGCCACCGGATTTTAAGTTTTGGAGCTCTTATACTAGCTTTGAAAAAAACACCTGAGTATTTTGGCCACATCACATTTTAATAACGAACATATACTCTTAAAATTAATAATTATGTATCTGCAATTGTCATCAGGTAAATACTACCTAATCTTATATACTAGCATGTGTTCAGTGAACCATAAATCTAACTTGTGTTCAGTGAACCATGAAGTTTTACAACTTCGTTGGTTCCGCTGTTTCGCAATCTGTTACTCCGAAAAATGTTGATGGCGACGCTTGTTTGAGAAAATATATTCTGGTTCCTCAAGATGAATGTTGTTTCTTTGAATTTTCGCTTGAATAGATTTTCCTCTTTGGCGACGATCTTTGCCTCTTTCCATTCCATATGATGCTGATTTTCCCAGCAATGTTGAGCTATTTTCGATCCAGTAATGTCCTCTTATCAAGTTTTGCGTTTGTGTAAGGCGAACTTCCACGTGCCGGCTGTTGTGGTTTAATTTTTATCAATTGACTTCTTATTGTTGTGGTCGTTTCTTATCTTTTCTGAGATTCTTTTGATATATGGAATTATAAGTGTCGCCTTTCTTTCAGTATTTACGTCTGTTGTCTTTTGAGTTGGTGTGGTCTGAAGAGTTTTATTGATCATGTAGTAGTAGTAGAAACCATTCCTTCGCAGATTGGATCAAATTTTTTACTTTTCTTTATTTAAAGCTTCTTCTGTATTTCAGATGTAAATGACGCGATCTATGAGAGATTTTGCTATTCCCAATTTGGCTGATGTGGAGTGGTTTGATTTGAAATCAAGATATTGTCCAGTATGAGTTGGTTTGCGATATATGGAAGTAATTATGGTTGAATTATTTTTGGTGACTAGAACATCGAGACCACTTTCTTCTTTTTCCAGCGTGAATTGGATGCAGTTTCTTATGCTATTGACATGATTGAAGAATTGTTCTAGTGTGTTGTTGTCCTTTTCCCAGATGATTAATATGTCGTCCATGTATCTTAGCCATAGCTTGGGTTCCTGCCATGATGTTTGCAGAGCTTCTTGTTCAAAGGATTCCATAAAGATGTTGACCACTACCGGCGAAAGTGGAGATCACAGGGGTAGACCATCTTCCTATCCTTTTCCTGGAAATAAGAATTCTGCAGACAACATTTCAACAAATCCATAATGGCATGGATTGGTAGGTTGGTCCGTTGAATAGCTTCTATTCAAGTGATTCTTCCTGTGTGTTCAAACTGGTCGTCAGGTTGTACTTTCCTTGAAGAGGCTGGATGATTAGTAAAACCAAGCAAGATTATAAGTCGGAGAACCGGCGCAATGAGAATGGGGAATTGGGTCTCCCCTCGCTTCCAACTTGGATCAAGAAGGAAGGGATGACGACGCACCTGCGATTAAGAGACCAGGGACTATGAAAGAGTTGGCCATCTGGCGGTCGAGGGACTGGCGACGAAAGAGTTGCCCCTCCGCTTAAACCATGGAGGTTCGATAAAAAATACAAAGTAACAATACCAGAACGGAATGCGTGGCAAAAAAAGAATTCCGAATGGAATCTGCTACACGGATGGCTCTAAACTGTCAGCCAGGCAGACAACAGTACGTGGAAAGCCTAGAAGTTCAGAGAAGAAGAAAAACACGCTACGGTGTTTCAAGCGGAGGTATATGCCATTATCATGGCATCAACCCTAGCGGAGGTCAAAAATGGAAGGAGGGACATATACATCCCAATGAGTATTTTTGTCTATATAGAAATTACAGCAAATAATATAAAACCTTCATAAAATAACCAAAAGTTATATTATTTAGTGTTGGTGATAATTTTATAACTCTAATATATCTCTTAAATGAGTAAAAAAGACTTGAAAAACAACTGACCAACACCAGCTTATAAACATTTATGGTACATAGTAATAGATAGAAAAACAACATATAGATTTTATAAAACTTCCTTATGAACCCTCAAGTCTAGATATTATTATTAAAAGGTATTACAACTGTTCTAACAATACTACATAACAAATTAAAGGTTTTTATCGATTCAGAAATATAAATTTTCCATCTTTTTTCCCTTTGCTTGTTATGTATTATTCTTTTTCTTTTTAAAATAAAAAATTTATAAAATGGTGTTTAGCAATCTTCTAAAATAAATTAAAATGGAAGTGAGATAAGTTGTAGCAAGAATATGAATATTTATATACTGTAGGTTAAATAAAAGCTGTTTTCCCAGTCATCCTACTCTGATAATCAGCTGCGGTCCCGTGTGTACTGTATAGTTTTCGAATACACTCACAAAATTTTCATGGGCTCCAAAAATACTTGAGAAAACGGGGAAAAAATATTCATTTAAATAATACTTTTTTTCACATATGTTTTTTGTTTTCTGGGAGAAATATTGAATTTTGTATTTTGTTCTTAACCCTAAACAAGCAATATTTCGATTAAAGCACATGTTGAAACCCCATAAATAACGTTTTTATTTTGGTCAAAAACCTATTGTTGGAACAAAAGGCTACAGATGGCACAGTGTTGAACACTGAAGGTCCGTTTATGCGAGCTTAACATTGTTACCATTGTTCTCTTTTCCTAAATGTATTCGTCTGAGAGAGGTCCAGCATACTACACATACCAGGAAATATACCCGCCTGCACACCCTTCAACCCCGCATAACTGTCAGAGGTAACTATCTCAAGAAGATAGTTAGATTGCGGGGTCGAAGGGTGTACAGGCAGGTATTTCCCTGGTATGCTGGATCTCTCTCAGACGAATTTTAGAATTAGAGTTTTAGAAAAAGAGGATAATAATGACTATGTCAAACTCGCAGAAACAGAACTTGAGGCTGCGTTCCGTCGCGTCGTAAGGTGATGTGTTCACAATTGCCGCCGACAAGCCGTGCGCACTGTATGCACGGTGCATTTTTGCGAACTTAACACGGTTACTATATTGTTCTCTTTTTCTAAAACCCGGTTCCCATATATGGGTTTCTTATGCGTGGGCTCCCCGAATCAAAACACGGATCACGTAGTCTAAGCGAGATTTGCCTATACAAGTTCATATCGGTCCAAGTGATGAGTTTTTTGAGTCAGGGTGTCCGCGCATGGGAAACGCTGGTCGGAATCGGGTGTAGAATGCATTCGATCCCGATATCTGTCATCGAAAACTATCTCAAGAAGATTTGGATCTCTTATGTCTCTCCTCAGATGTAATTAAAACCAGATAATGATGGTATGGTATCTCGCAAAAACGCGCCTTTTGATGTCGCAAAAACGCACCTTTTAAAGTCGCAAAAACGAGCCTTTTGATGTCACAAAATTAACCTAAAAAATCTTGTTTGTTTTGTTATAAATTAAAATTGTTTTTTGTTGTAAAAACAGTGGTATTATAATCACTATACAAAGAAATTAATAAAAACATTATAGAAAGAATGGGCAAAAAAGGTTTATGAATGAGTTCATAAGAATATTACAGGTACCAATTTATATAAGTGTCTTTTTGTTGTTGGTTAATAAAGTTTTTATAAGTGAGTTGATAGCAACATTTTAAAAACCAATCTATATATCTTTAATTGATTTACTTACAGTTTTATAGATGGGTTAACAGAAAGATTTCAAAAATCACTGATGACTTATATTTTTATAAATTTATATAACATTTGTTACCGATGACTTTAATTTTTATAAAGATGTCCGTGGAAATATTGTTAACGCCAGTTTTATGTTACCTTAGGGTACCATCAATTTAGAACCTTTAATAAAACAAATATACAAACTCAATTCCTGTAGGAAACCTCTAAATACCCTAGGGCATTAATGGAACCCTCTTTATAATAATTATATAAATTTCTGTCACTAGAGGTTTCTGAAAATGCTCATTGGGATATATGCTCCGACAGCCAGACTGCCCTCAAGACTCTAAGTGCAACCAAAATAGTCAGTAGTCTGGTGGAGGAGTGCGCTGAAGCACTGCAAACACTGACTCAAGACAAGAGGGTAACACTGATGTGGGTCCCAGGGCATGAGGGAATATCAGGGAACGAGAAAGCAGACGAACTTGCCAGACTAGGAACCGAAACCCAATACATTGACCGGAACCTCTTCTGGGAACTGAAGACGTCCTGGATGTAAAAAACAGAGTGCAGACAGTCCAAGCTATTCGTGGATGGTCCTAATGAAGCCAAAACTAAATGGCTCTTAGGCAAGACCCGAACGGACATTGGACTGCTGACAGGGATGCTAATCGGCGCAGCACTTAATAGCAGAGTGTGATGCATATGCCAGATCAAGGCAGCTGAAGTGGGGATTTCCCACGTTCAAATGAGTCGACACGACATACTTCGTTAAGAAGGCAGGGAGCGAAAGTAGGGGCATAGGGGTAAAAAACGGGTTAAGGCAGAAAGGGCCCATGAAGAGGCCTAATGTTGGTTGTTGGGTCCTGACCTATTTCTCTGTAATTTCCTTCATACTCTTCAATTTTATGGTCATAAATTATGGTGTCCATTACTCCAGTTGCATTTCCTTTGATCGACTGGTCTGATTTGAGATCTTTGAGGGCTGAGTTTTCCTACTTTTTGGAGGTGACAGATTTCGATTGCGAAACAGCGGAACCAACCAAGTGTAAAACTACATGGTTCACTGAATACAAGTTAGTTTTCTGGTTCACTGAACTAGTATACAGACCGCTTTATGCTACTGCGAACATAGGCCGGAAGAAGTCCAATTTGCCATTGTACGTACACGCAGGGACACCGCACACCTATCAGTGGAGCAACCAACACTCAGGCTTGCTTGCTTGCCTCTAACCACGGTGCTATGTGGAGCGTAGTCAATGAAAGCGGAATTTGGTCAATAAATACGCTAATTTTTATAATTTGTTTTTTGTCACTGATAAATTAGAGCGTTTTATTTTCAACTGCTCAGATTTATCACTAACAACGTGTTACAATGAAAATAATAAGGAGAAACAAAATAAAAGCAAGTTCTCAAAATAAAATAATACATTCTAAAAACCAAAAAGTCAAAAAAAAATTTAGAGCAAATGTTCTAAAAGTCCTCCTTGCTCGGCTAGACAATATTCGAGCATTCGAGCCTATTACAAAAACCCCTTCTAACGTTTCCAAGCATGTTAGGGGTGATAGTTTGAAAAGCTTCTTCAATTTTAATCCGAAGTTCTTCCAAATAATTATTAGCCCTTTCATGCCCGTAAACTTTATTTTTGATGTAACTCCACAAATTGAAGCCATTAGGAGCAATATCGGGTGATCGAGCTGGCCATAAAACAGTGGGTTTTTTATGGTTTCTTGGCGCTACACAACCAAACTTTTCAAAATTCTGTACAAACCTATGAATCGTTGATAACTAGGTTCTAGGCGATTTACAAAATTCTCCAAAAAAAGTTCTTGAATAAATCTCAATGGTCTGCCGTGATAGTACCATTTGACTATCTGTACTTATTCGGCAACTTCGTAGACATCCATTTTTAGTTTTAAAAATGTATTATTTCACTTAAGAACTTATCAATCGGTTTCTCGAGCAAGGCAGAAATAAAACAAAATAATAAAAACAAAATAAATTTCCAAAAGATAACACTGCACGGAGAGTAAATTGGACTTGATTCCCCCTATGTTCGCAGTAGCCTGAAGCTCATTGTATAAGATTAGGTAGTCTTAGTTTTTGTTAGTATTTACCTGATTACGATTACAGATTCATGTAAGCATTCGGAACGTTATGAAAAATTAAAGAAGAAGTTGGTAAAACGTTTTCGAATCACTATACCCGACTTTACCTGAGTTAAAGACCTCCAATCCATATTAGCGCTACCGATATAAACATGTTTTCTGTCGACAATCCAGAGTTTCGTATGCAAAACTCCCGCGCCCAGTAACTTGGCAAAATTTAAACTTCGTACTTTGGCGGCTCTTCTTTTCATCAAAAGTTCAGTGTCTTCGTTTGCGTTGTCTTTCGAGGGTTGGTTTTGAGTGATTCTTATGGATATACCCCGATCGGTGCCCGCTTTGAGGAGGGATTGAAAAATTTTGTCACCCTGAAATAGTTAATAGACAAGTTAAGTTGGTCATGACACATACGAAGTGCCCAGTGGTATACGTAAAATTTTTCGGCTCGGATGTTTCTGTCTTATACATTTTATTACCATGTATTTCTATCTTGCTTTCTTTGGTTCGGCCGCTTGCCTATAGATTTTTTGACTCCTGTCGGCAAAACTCGCTGCGTATTATCATATCTTCACGTTACCAATATGCCGCGGACGCTATACTACGTAGGTTTCCGTCATGTCTGCTAAAGACGTGACCTTGATTAAAAAGCTCAACGATAGACCGCAGAGATTGGACTTCGAAATCTGTATTCGAGCGGAAGTCTTTGCTTTTGTACAGATAAAAGGGAGACCGTATAGAGAGATAAAAGCAAGACCGAATATTAATTGTTTCAGAAAATAGTTATTGGACGCGTGTTCTTGCACGGATTTATCCCTAATCTAAAAAAATGTGCGATTGTTCCTAACCTACAAAAATTTGTTTATGTTGCGAAAAAAGTGGGTCCCAACTTGAGTTTTTTTAAGACCTGCATTTTTAGCCTATCTGCTTTTCGTCTGGATAGAACGTATTCCTGTTTATAGTGATTTTTTAAATAAAATAAACAAGCAAAATAATGAAATTAAGTACAATCTCTGATCGTCTTCAGGTGCAAACTACAATCAATTCCTAAGGCTACGTACTTATATACTGTGAGAAATCACTCAACCTTGAAGTTTAAGAAGTTGGCTCCGCCCAAGGATGGGCTTCCAAATATTTGGGATTTCAACACTTGGTTTACTGAAAATACCCTGATTCTGCCCAATAAAGGCAGCTTCAAGGAATTTTCGTTTCTTCCAGTGTGACTCCTTGTGCAAAACCTTTTCTTCTGCCCACTTCATTCAGTGTTGTTTTGACCATGCATGTTCGGCAATTCCTGATTTCGTGGTTTCACCTTTTTGGGTATTCGTCTGATGTTCCTTAAGCATTAAGGCTTCAAGGTTGAGTGATTTCTCACAGTATATAAGTATGTAGCCTTAGGAATTGATTGTAGTTTGCACCTGAAGACGATCAGAGATTGTACTGATCGAAACGTCGTGTATAAATAAAATATAGACAATGGAAGTCCGAAACACAGAGTTAATTTCAAACACATCATTGTCTCAAACTTTCAAACAAGCAAAGTAATATTAAAAGTATGGCTGTGCCGCGGCGTAAAACGTTCACTAATAGTGGCAGGCACTAACTTTATTAATTGCTGGCCTTATTTTTGTTTTACTGCGCATGCCCAGATATCAAATACGGCCAGGAATTATTAGTGCCTGGCGCTATTGAACCCCCAATATCTCTCTAATACTACGTCCTATGACCAACTTAAAGTGTCTATTTACATACAATTGAAACCAGGAAGCATAAACTTTTTTCTAATTTTAGGTAAGTTTTTTTCTTCACAACAAAACTGTCCCTTGCATTTTATGCTAATTTGGACGATTCCATTGTTTTGGATGGCACAGTGTTTTTTTTTTTATAAGCAAGTATATTATTTCCCAGGTTTAAAAAAATATTCCCTAATAACACACCTTGTTCCCGGGACGTCCCCTATAGGTCCCGTAGGTCGGTAATTGCGCCGACCGAAAGAGTCCGTGCTAGGAACGTTCCCAGCAGCGGTCTAGGGAACGTTCCGAACGGAACATCTCATATTGGTACACAATTTGGCGAAAAATCTGAGCTTTAAAATGTACGTCCTGCGAACGTTCCTGCCAGTGGTTCAAGGAAAGTTTCAAATAGAACGTTGTGGGAACGTCTTTTTTGGACTCGCGTCGGTTTTTTACAACTTTTTTACCAATTTCATAGAAAAAATCTACTTATTTTTTGCGTACCTACCTAATTTATGGACGGCCTTGAAATTTTGAATCCTTTTGTTTCAGAGCAAGATGACGTCATAGCATATAATCTTTCTAAATAATAAATGCACCCTTCAAGTTCTGTATTAAATCTGCAAAAACTTACTCTGACGCAAACGTAGGCTCAGATCACAATCTAGTTGTGCGAAAATTAAATTTGCCCTCAAGAAAAATCTTCCCCCAAGTAACAAACCCAGATCCAGGTTGGACGAACTTCAAGATAACATGGTAGCAACTAAACTTAAAGTCGAACTTAATAAAAAGCTGAAAGATATTAATGAGTCTACCGAGCAAGATGCAGAAATGGTTTGGACAAAGGTTAAAAGTGTCATAGACGAAAGCACAACACTCTTAGGCAAGGATGAAAGAAGAAATAAAAAGAAAGTTTGGATGACGAATGAAATTCTTGAGTTGATGGATAAAAGACGCAGTAAAAAAGACAGCGATTAGTTTCATGAAATCAATAGAAATAAAAAACAAGACAAGGTCAGCAAAACAAGACTGGATAACACAGCAATGTCAAGAAATAGAAGATCTAGATGCTAAACATGACACTTTCAATTTACACAAACGCATAAAGGAAGTAGCCGGATTATTTAATAAAAGACAAGCAGGAATCCTTGTGGACAATCAGGGCAAAATCATACCGGATACCAAATAAAAACTAAAAGAATGGTGTAGCTACATAGAACATCTCTTTACCGATAACCAATCCGAACAGCCGGAAGAATTCTCAAACCAAGGCATAGATATAACACCAGAAGAAGTACAACACGCAATATCTTCAGCTAAAAACAGAAAAGCGGTAGGGCAAGACGAAGTATACACTGAGCTTTTAAAGCTAATAAAAAATGAAGATTCGGTAACTTGATTTATCGCAGCGGTAAAATCCCTGATGAGACACTGTTGTTTAATATCTATAGTAACAAAAAAATAGAGAATGCACTTCATAACTGCGAAGAGGGTCTGACCATAAACGGCATAAAAATCAACAACCCACGATATGCCGACGACACTGTCATAATAGCAGACAGGCTGGAAGGCCTGCAAGAGTTGTTGAATCAAATTGCTGCCAAAAGTTCGCAATTCGGACTTAACTTAAATGAAGGAAAAGAACAACATGTTAGAAGTAAATGGGCAGGAAGTCGAACGTGTTGATTCGTACAAATACTTGGGTTGCCTCCTCAATGGGAACTGGGACAACATGCAAGAAGTTCGTGCAAGAATTGAACAAGCCAGATCATCTTTTATCAAAATGAAATCAGTGTTGTGCAGTCGCGATCTTAATACCACTCTTCGAATTCGTGTGCTTCGGTGTTATGGTTTTAGCATCTGACTGACTAGAGGCATTCAAGATGTGCTGTTATCGTAGAATACTAAGGATATCTTGGATGAACAGAGTAACTAATGTGGATGTTTTGCTTAGAATAAATAAAGATTCTGAAGTTTTATTTACCATCAAAAAACGAAAACTTGAATATTTTCGCCATATTTTGAGAAATGACAAATATAAACTTTTAAAATTGATAATAGAAGGCAAAATTGAAGGCAGAAGAGGTTCGGGTCCTAGACGGATATCATGGCTTAAAAATCTTAGACAATGGTATGGTGTTAGCACTACGACACTTTTCCGAAAAGCAGTGGACAGGGTACAGATCGCGCTGATGATAGCCAACGTTCGAAGAGAGCACTTGAAGAAGAAGAAGTTCATTGGTTATTCGTTTCGTTCGGCTAGTTTGTTATTGCTCTTTATCTAACACATGACATTTAGTATCTCGTCTTCTCCTACTCATCTGTTGTAGAATCGTTCTGTTATTCCCGATTTGGATCGATTTTTTTGTGACATGACATCTGTGAATGTTTAAATCACCAAAAGTGTGTTATCTTCTTGAGCAAAAAGAGGACGATTCTAAAAGGTCTGGTAAGAGTTCTCACCAGACCGGGGAAGGACGTAAAAGATACAGGTCCCAGGGACGTTCCAACAACGTCTATGTAACGTCCCAAGGGAAGTTCCCGGAACAGAGTTTTTGGAAACATCGCTAGTTCCCCGAACGTTCCCTGAACGTACGGCGACCAAACAGGTCATTCCCGGAATGTACTGCAAGTTATGGTGGGACGTCGCAGGTACGTTCCCGGAACGGACTCGTGTTATTATATAAAATTACCAAAGATGTTCTCCAACATCTTTGAAAGTTACCCCTTCTTATGATTTTTTCTCCCAAATAAAATTAGGAAGGAAAAAAAACACAACAAAATATTTCAACTGTTTCGGTAAAACCTACCTTTATGGAAGAAGGATCCGGATAAACTTCAGACTTTTGTAGAGTCCAATATAAGGAAGCGATTTCAATTGACTTTTGAGCAGAGTCTATCAAATCAGACCAAGTGTCAAAGGTGGAAGGGTGAACTACAGAATCATTCGGATACACTACACCTTCAGGTATGGTTTCTACAAGATTTAATCTAAAAAAATAACCAAACAATTGCAGGACTTGGTAAAGTAGTAAGTAGTTCTAAGTCCAGATTTTGAATAAAACTATTCAGGCATATTAAATATTATTGGTAAGAATAAAGAAGAATAAAAAGTTTTAAGGAAGTTTCCGATTATTAAATTGTAGAAAAATAATTTGTTCCCAGAATATAGATACATTTACTATTTTTACCAAGACAAGGAATAATTTTTGTGAATACTAATTACTGGGAGGTGATCAAAGTTAGTATAGGTATATACTGGGATTACTGGGTAGGGTCGGGTAGGTAAATGGATATCCGCAACATGGGAATTTTATGCATTGAAAATAAACCATCAAACCAGTCAGAATGAAAACCACTCATATAATGTCAGGAAAATTTCAACTAAAAATGAACCAAACCACCAAATAATGTAGCAAGCTTCAAATGATTCAAAAAATTATTATTATTACATAGACCTTTTGTACCTCTTATAATAAATTTCCATCAGGTGACTTTATTGTTTAATAACACGTTGTGACGTAGCAAACGTTATTTTTAAGGCAGCATTTTTAGTTTATATACTTTATACGGAATTTATTATTATTAACATTTACAAAAAGAATTGGTTGTGTTTTTACAGTGAATTTTAATTA
Organism: Oxystoma pomonae; assembly: GCA_963921995.1. Lineage (NCBI taxonomy): Eukaryota > Metazoa > Arthropoda > Insecta > Coleoptera > Brentidae > Oxystoma > Oxystoma pomonae. Next base: position 111,724,722 of record OY998165.1, read on the forward strand.
TTAATAATCTTTAAAAACTCGAAAACACAACAGAGAAAAGGGAGGTTACATTTCTTACAAAATTCTAGCAAAAGAAAATAATTCATCAAAAATTGACACACTAATTTTTACAATTTATTATAGTATACAGAATACATTATATATTTGCATTCAAAATTCAATTTAAATATTTTGTTTTTCTACTTAACGTTTTACTGTCGGTAGGGATCCACCAGCAGGTAATGTCAAACTTCATTGGTTAGTAAGGGATTCTGTTATTACCTTGTAACTGTGCATGCCCAAAATAAGCGATAAAAGTAAAAAGGCATCAAAATTATAGGTGCAAAAGGTCTCCACAGGGGACCGTTCTTGGACCTATTTTATTTCTTCTATACATCAATGATCTCAGTTTGCTTGATATTGAGGGCATTTTCACTATTTTTCTAATTCTTAAAAAAACAATTGAAGATGACCTTTTAAAAATAAAATATTGGTGTGATTCAAATTTTTTATGTTTTAATTTAACTAAAATAAAAATTTTAAGTTTTAAATTTGACTTTGATGACCTACTGGTTTCAGAAAAAAGAATCAGCCAAAGTCAAACCACAAAGTTTCTTGGTGTACTAATTGATGACAAATTAAAATTTGATGCCCATATTATGCATTTAAACAAAAAAATTGCAATAGGTGGTTTTGCGGTAAAACAAACAGCTGCATATTTAGATTCAGATATGGCAAGAACCACTTATTTTGCTTTAATTGAGTCCCACTTGCGCTATGGAATAGCCTTCTGGGGAAATTGCAGTCAATTCCTGTTTAGATCTGTTTTCAATATTCAAAAACGATGTCTAAGATATATTTGCAAAGCTAAACTTAGAGATATAAGGGAAAAAATTTTGACATTAGTGTCTCTTTTCATTCTTGAGACAGTTTGCCTCATTTTCAAAAAATACAAGGACTCTATCGAGGATTCTACCAATCATCCACATCGAACAAGAAATCGTGACAACATATCTTTACCTATTCCAAGATTCTCATATACACAAAACTCAATTTATCGCAGCATCAAAATCTTTAACAAACTCCCAGCTGAATTAAAGAATGTTGACTGTTATAAGACTTTTAGAAAAAATGTAAAAGAGTTGCTTGTGGCTAAGGCATATTATAGTCTAAATGAGTATTTCGATTGTAATTTTTAACATTTAATTATTTTTTATGATTATCGACTTTTAATTATTTGTATTAGCAATAAGCAAATGTTTTTTATAATTATTAATTTTAGCATAAACTGTGGGTATAGATATATTTTTTTAATCATTTTTTAATATTTTTTTTTTGTTTTTTGTTTTTTATTTTTTATTGAACTTCATTTTAACTGTTTATGTTTATTTTTTAATTTTTTGTGAAAGTAAAGCTGTTTGCTTGTTTAATTTAATTTATAAAAAGAAAACATTTTCGCATTTACATATGCATTTACTTATATAAGTCCTGCTTCCAAACTTTCTTTTTATATAAAATTAGTTTTTTTTTTTTTTTGTGACATATAACCAAAGTTGTTAGATACCTACCATAGTTTACAATTTAGAAGGTAAAATTGCTTCTTTTTGAGAATTTTAGCTTTGTCAATGAAATGTTAGCAGTTTTGGACAATAAAGCACATTTCTATTTCTATTCTATTTCTAATATCTGGGAAGAAACATATATTTAAAAAAGTACAGGTAAGATAAAAAAACATTATAAAATGCAAAAAAAATACAATTTTCTGCATAATTAACTTACCTACAACTATTGCAGAAATCACTAGATGCGTTTAATTCTTGCAGTGCTTTTTCAGTGGCATTGTCAAGCACTGGCAATAAAACTACTAGGAAGATCAGGATGCAAATGATTGAGATTGGAATACAGGATGGACGGCACCATTTATTCCGACCGCCCCACCTAGAAAATAATATAAAAGTTAAAATTATGTATTTTTGTGTATTTACCATCCATCAGGACTATCATTTGAGCTTTCATTTAAGATAAAAATCAAAATGTTATTAGTGTGTTACTGTTAAAAATGAAATTTTTAACAAAAAAAAATTTTTTGCATAAAAACTGTTAATTAAACTTTTTTGTACCACTTGCAGTTTTTTAAAGAAAAAATTATAAAAACTTTACAAAATACAAATTTTAAAAAACACTTGTCGGAGCTGTATAAAATTATATGTCACTAGCTGCTAGGCACAAAACATGTATCTTTGGCATTTCTTGTTTTTTTTTTAAATGGTAAATACCTGGTAAACCTTGGTGCAAAAAAAACCAATAAAATGACCATTTTTTTAAATAGGTACGTGTTTTTTTGTGAGCAAACTATGGGGTCAAACCATATCAAGTCAACCAGGCAATAGTTTTGACCATCTCCGATTTTGATGATTTTTGGTACACTTATTCGTCTTATCAAAAAACTCAAAAATCCAAAAAATCAAATTTTTTGGATAAGCGGTTTTTGTTTTATTGATTTTTGAAAATCAAGAAATTGACCAATATGTCCTTCACAGACACTTACAAAAATAGTAATATCTCAAAAACTATTGATCCTATAGAAGCGAGTGATAGCTCATTTTGAAGGGTTTTTAAAGACCTTTTTAAAGACGTGTGACACGATATAGTTTGTTTATTTTTCTTTCTTAATTAAAAAAAAAATTTTTTTTTTGAAAAATCTCAAAAACACATTTTTTTATTTTTTTCAAAAAAATATTTCTTTTTTTTTTCAATGTTTTTTTAACATTTTTGGAAAATTTTAGGATGGAGAAATAATGCAGTCATACTTTAAAAAAATAATAAGATATTTAATACAGGGCTAATTTACCTAATATGGGTATAACAAAAAAACGAAAAGTAAGAATAATAGAAAATTTACAATACAAAATATTTAGGTTGCTAATTTTTTTTGTAAAATATTTGAGGAATCTGTCATTTCTTCTGAAGTTAGCGTATATGTCTTACCAGTGGCAGTATTTGGGTTGACCCGTCTTAAAAGAGAATTTTGATCTATGACCAATATATCAGCTTTTGGTTTTGGAAAGTAAAAAGACGGAGAGGGACCATGATGATGTAAAAAACTAACTTTTAATTCCCCGCTTTCTATATTTTTGCCAATGATACATCCCATCCACCAAAGACAGTCATAGTTTATGGTTACAAAACCGGAGTCGATGTTTTCAATTTCTGTGTTTGACAAACCACAGGTTGCAAAAAGACATTGAATATTTTCCTCTTTACTTAGTGAAAATGGTTTTGTAATAATTTTTTCATTACTGAGGGGGATAATCGAGTGCAATTTTTGAGTCCCAGGTATCGATTGTGCTTTCAGGGATCTTTTTTCCAAAAACTTTTCATGTTGCTGGTAGTCATTTAATGAACAATATTTAAATGTTATACCAGGAATGTTTTCTGTTGCAAATTTAAAAAGATCTTCGGGGGTCATAATCTGTTCATTATATGGTCTCTGCAGACTTGCTTTAGCAGCCAACCTTTTTACGGTGCCTCCCAGTCCATCGCATGCACTCTTCCTGTGGGAGGTGGCAAAAAAATTCCATTCTGCTTTAATTTTAAATTCCTCGAGATGGTACGCAATATTAACAAATTTTTTTTTAATTTTTATACTGTGCGGCACAGCCGTCTGAAAAATAGATAATTTTGTCTAAATTATCAATTTGCCTCTTTAGTTCAGGCATAAGGTGGCTTAAAAAAAGATGAGTTTTGTAATATATTACAAAAGGATGTAGGGTTGCCTGGCTATTTGTCCAGTGATAGGACTGCACTTCATCCTGCAAAATAAATGAATAATTTTCAGCGAAGTCGCATGTGATTAGTGCTTCCCCCTTTTTTAAATTGTCTTTTACCTCATTGTAGTATTCTTTTTGCATGTGAGTGTAAAAAGAATGAGATTTTAATTTAATCAAGTCTTTTGAAAATTCTTCAATGAACTCCTCTGCTGTTTTAATTAATGTCTCCATATTGCATCTATCTACAGATATCCACTTCTTAAAAGTCACATTGTCAATCATTGCTTCTTCGAACTTTTCATTAAAAAAGTTTTTTTAATTCTCAGTTCCTGGGCATATCTCACATTTGTCCAAAAAGCAGTGATCTTGGGTGGAGGGGAGGACAATTGAAGAAATACTCAAAATTTTGCAGGAATAAACAAGTTTGGAAAAACCTTTTATGTATCTTATTTACAAGACTGGGAGCAATTGACAAGTTTTTAGATATAAAGAGTAAATATATAGGTATTTATCAAAAAATTTATATTTTTATATTATTTTTTTAAAAATAGAACCAATAACTTCTCCATCCTGAAATTTTCCAAAAATATTTAAAAAATACTGAAAAAAAATAGTATTTTTTTGAAAAAAAATTCAAAATGGTGTTTTCAAGATTTTTCAAAAAAAAAATATTAAAAAAATAAAAAAAAAATAAAAACAAAAAATTACATGGTGAGACACATCGTTAAAAAGGTGGTCTTTAAAAAACCTTCAAAATAAGCTATAACTCGCTTTTATAGGACCGATAGTTTTTGAGATATTGCTATTTTTGTAAGTGACTGTCAAGGGCATATTGGTCAATTTCTTTATTTTCAAAAATCAATAAAACAAAAACCGCTTATCCAAAAAATTTAATTTTTTGGATTTTTAAGTTTTTGGATCAGAAGAATAAGTGTACCAAAAATCATCAAAATCGGAGATGGTCAAAACGAAAAGTGTCTTTTTTTTGGTTGACCCTATGTAGTTGCTGCAAAATAGTTTGAATTACATTTTTTGCTCAAAATTATCAATTTTAACCCATTTTATATTTTTCTTCTTAAAAAACTACACATGATACAAAAAAGTTTATTTAAAATATTTTACGTAAAATTAAATCATTTAAGTAGTACCAAAAATTTGTTTATGTTAAAAATTTATATTTACATTTTGAGAAATTTTGGCATTTTTTAAAGAGGTTTTTGAAGAATTACTCTCTATTACTCTCTGGATTTTAATCTTAAATGATTATCCTGGATGCCACAAACATAAAAACACACACAAAATATGGAAATAATAATTGCTAAAGGAAAAAGTTACAGCAAAAATTACAGAAAAGCAAAAGGAATTTAACTTAACAAATATCCCTATAATACATTTTATATTACCTATTACAGAGTATCAAAACATTCATTCATCATTAGATGATTGATGCACCTACCTTCCCGAGTGATTATCATCTGTTATAGCATAAGCTCCTGCACCCCAAATATCCAAATCTTCGTCATTGTTTGGCGATGTTGGTGTTTCTGGTACAGGCTAAAAAAATGCAGCATTAACAGACAAAAACCTTTAAAATGATGGTATAATGAAAGGTAAAGCTTAAGTTCTTAGCCTCCAAATTACCAGTTTCTTTATTTTTGCTCCAAAATGAACAAAACATTTTAGAGTAAGAAGCCCTTTGAGCGAGGGTATATGATGATGTGTAAAGCTGGGATTATACAGAAAAATAAAATAAGACATAATATAAAATGAAATAAGAGTTGAGTTTATGACAAACCCTGTTGGTGTTTATACAGAAGAATAACATAACAAAGATGCCCAACTTTTATCTTTTTATGTCATGTTATGTTATGTCATGTGAAATTACATTTTGCGCATGACCATGACTCCATTTTTTACGAGTTTCCACCATAACCCTACTTTTTTTCAATAGTGTTTGGATGTTATTTTTGTTTAAAAAAACGAGTATGCAAAACGTCAGATATTGACATTTACATAGGTAGGGTAGGCTGTTAATTAATGTAGCAGTAAATTGAGGCTCAGCTATCTTATGTTATGTTATTTCCTGTATAATCAGCCATTTTCCTTATGTTATGTTATAATGTATGTATAAACCAACGATGTACTAACCTAGTACGTCGATGGTATAAACCCAGAATAAGTTTTCTGAAATTTTGTTCTTGACTTTTTATACACCTGCCTGTGAGTGCATGTGAACAAATTTCTCACTTCTCACCTGCTTTGAACCCTGTAAAAAGTGAGAGGTAAATAAACACCTGTAACTACTTACCACACAGGCCCTCAAGTATTTTATTTATAAACAATATATATGTTATTTTAATAATTATTATATACCAAGCTCACCTACAAAATCGGAAAACCTTTGATTTAACTTACTTTAGCAAAATTTCCGATTTTTATCTTCATTATAACCACTTTTTTTACGTTACTCTCATTCAGAAAAATGCATATTTTGCAAAAATATTTTCCTTTGTTATATTCCCCCCCTTTGCTGACAAGATCACCCCGATCAGCTGATGTTCTTAATACCACTTTTGTTGTTGACATGGGTCACAGCTTACAAGGGTAAGCCGAAAAGTAAATAAAATAGAATTGTTTTAATGATTTTTTTTGTGAATTGTGTACTGCAGTGTACTACGTTGAACAGTTATGTTTAAGATTTTCACCTCTAAGGCATCTTAAGGTAATAATTAATTTTTGTTAAAGATTTTAAGCTTATTCATACACAGCATTATAATAGATTTGTCATTTTGTTTGAGGTCATGCTATCAAACAATTTAGGAAACTTTGTTTTCTGCAGTGTATGTATTTCAAATAAATAAATAAATAAATAAATAAATAAATACACAGCAAACACAGAAGGTCGGTAAATAATCGGACTGACGTCGGCAATGTCGGCCTTAGTAGTAGTAGAGAGGGGCGGCCCGCGGGCTGGCAATTAGGCCGCTTCATGGGCCCTTTCTGCCATACGCCATAATTTGGACTAGAAAAAAGTCCGATGTAGTATCTTCAAATCGGCAAATTGCAAAAAATGTCCATCCTATCCTATCAGACAGGAATAATACCGCACACGCGCTCTTTGTGCAACGCGTGCATAACACTTCTCTTACCCTGTCCCATGCCAAATATCTATAATTATACGAATTTTCTATTAGATATGTGTATAGCTCGACCGAATCTAAGTGGGAGTCGTTTCGGCTCTTTTAGCCGCACGGCACTGCTTCCTTTGCATACATTTTGTGCATGACTCTTCATCTTAGTTCGGGTCCAGCAATTTAAGGCTTCTTCCAAAGGAAGCTATTTTCTTGGGGGATAGTTGACCTACTTCTTGGGTAGATGGTAGTACTCCCATAAGGTGCTTAGGCCTCTTTCAGAGTTGGGCGTGGCATTCACAGAGTAAGTAGTGTTCTGCGGTCTCTGTTGCGGTTTCGAAAAATCTGCAGTGGTCGTCTTCTGCTCTTCCTATTACCTTTAGGTGATATTTTACCGGGCGGTGTCCGTTGAGCAGTTTGACGACTATTCTAATGTCTTTTCTGTTCATGTTTATGAGCTGCTCTTTTTTTTGTTATGGTGATAAACCTTTTTGCCTTAGTCCTGGATTGTGTTTCCAGTATTTTCTTTTTCCCAATTGTTGAGTTCTTTTAGAACGTGTCTTTTCATGAGTGCACAATACAGCTCTGTGCCAGAGTATGGCGTTTCAGCACCTTGTTTTTCGAAGGTATCTGCTTCCTCGTTGCCCGCTATGCCTCGGTGTCCGTTAGTGGTTGGGTCATTATAGTTTAATTTAGGTTAATTTTTGGCTACATAGGTGTGGTTTAAATTTAGTTTGTAAATACAAATGCATATTACTACTACTACTGCCGTTGTGTGCACACATTTTTTATTTTTCGTACTTCGGAGATAGACTTTGCCACGTCGGCAATTGATCTGTGGCCGTAAGTCGACCGGCGGCCAAAAATGCTGATGGTCTAATGTCGGTTACTGTGCCGGCGACCAGTGTGCTTGCTGGGGTAACGATTATAAAATTTGGTGCTTACAGGCAATTTTGACTTGTGTCCTAAAATTCCAGGCTTATATTTGTTAAATCCGTGATGCCCAGGTGCAGTTTTACTGCCATCGTTTGGTGGTATTAGCACAATAAGTTGCTCTCTGTCAGCCGCGCTGGCTTTGGAACAGCTGGAAGCTGAAAAGAAAGAAAAACCAGTGCCATTAAGGGACCTCTATAATACCCGAGAGAATTCGTTTGACAAAGAAAAACTCTAAGAAAAGAGGTTTTATAACTTTAAAAGGTTAAAACACTCAAGGCACAAATTATCTTATTATAAAAAATTACAGGTATGATTGGAAGCATTATAAATTTTTAATGCTATTATTGGAAAAATATTCTGGCAATTCGTCTTTTACTAAAACGATAGATCTCGTAAATTAATAATGTCTCGGCTTAGCGTGGGAATTTTTTTGAAGTTTTAGTATTAAATCAATTTAAATTTCGCGGGCTTGAAGATTGTGTTATACTTATTCTCGTATAAACTTTTTTCACCTATAATGATTATCACCAATTATCCCTAGGTACTTTCAATAATAAATTCCAAATAACACCGTACCTGTAGACGGCGCTCTGCTTCTACTACTACTCCCGGAACTTCCCGCCATCCCCATAGACGGCATGCTATTCATTTGAATGTTACTCGAATTATTTCCGTAACTAATATTATTCGTGTTGTTCACTTGAACCAAAAGACTGCAAGTTTGTGAGGCGATTTGAAAGAGGCCATCTTGTAGATTACGTTTCGGATGGTCCTCGCGGCTGAAGTGTTGTTCCCAGAAGTGGGACGCACGTCGGTGTGATGATTTGAACATTATTGTGTTTTTGCTGAAAAATATAAATTAAACTGTTGTTTCTAATGAGCATGACAGAAGGCAGATAATGTTCTAATAGTTTATCTATTGAGTTTAACCCTAAAGCCCAGCAATTATTTTTTTGTATTGCTAGACCAAAAACAAATGAATCGAAATAATAAAACTTTTTCTTCGAAATAAAACTAATTTCTAATAATGGGCATTGTCAGTCCGTATAAGTTCAAGGTTATCGATGAGGATAAGGCGGAAGGCTTTTATCCATTTTAATTAAATATGTGAAAATAAATACCTACTATATGTGCAAATATCCGTGAAGTGTAAATTTTGTGTCCCCCAATTTATTATAATTTTCTTGTTTTAAGGCACTTGTTGCAAAATAGCATACATTTTACATCTGTAAATATTTCTCTTACGCGTGGAGTTAAAATCACCTTTTAAAAAGTGATCAATTTTTAAAAACAAATTTAATTGTAAAAAGAAAAAAATATTGTCATTACCACGACACAATCTTATCTAGCTGCTGTAGGCAACCCATTAATCTTAGTGGGGGAAGAATCTGTCGTCATGTTAGAGCGCGTTACGATTTAGTTGGACGATAGACATGAGACAGAGTGCATGTGGTAGGCCGAATAAAAAATAATTTAAAAGGCAAGTTTTTTTTGCAGACACATTTTTTTGTAATTACCATAATATGTTACTCTTACTTTATGTCACAACAATCGTGGCCAGTTTGTTTTTATATATCTTCGGAAAAGCAAATAAAAATATGACCATGTTTTCTTATCACATAACCTCCTTTTTTTTTGTTGATAGGCCAAACAGGCAAATGCCATTACCATAATAGCATTTTGGTGTTTTTGCATTAAGGTAATGACTTAGCATTATGAAGTTGACTATAAGTGTTTGTTTTTTGCCTTTAAGAAAGATGGAGGACAAGAGCACTATAACAAAACTAAAAGAAAAATTAAAGAAAATGAAAAAAGTAAGTTTTGAGAGAAAGGGCCGAAAATTAGGAAAAATATGAAAGGAAAAAAAAGCTTCAACGAGAAAAATATTGACAAAGAAAAGGTAATAATAATGCAATCCATATTTCGGCATTTTACTGAGGCAGGCCATGGAAAAAGGGCTGCTGACAACAGAGGGCGCAGTTATGTCAAACGCAGATGAAGCTGTTGCACACGGACATGATATTATTAATCCTAAACTATGTACGATGTATTATCAAATTATAAGCCTGAATCAAAAATTCCCTTGTTTATAATTCCCCGAAATTAATTTGGAAAATTTGGTCCTCTTGTCTGCGAAAAAATTAAACCATTAAATACATGAATGTAACTGATCTCAATTTCTTAAAGATACGTTATTTTAGCCTCCTTTGTGAACATATTGTGATCATTCTGCCTTAGATCCACAGATTATTCAATTTTTAAACATAAAAGCAGCAGTTAAACAAAATGATTGGATTGCAGTGGTCTACGGGAATGAGTGGTATCTGGGCTGCGTTGAAGCTGTCATTAATCAAGACAATTTAGGTGTAACGTTTATGCAGCCTACTCCTTTTGGAGGAAAATTTTGTTGGCCTTCCACTCTCAACAGACAGACCATCGAGGCTAAAGGAATTTTATGCAAAATAAAGCCGGCACAGGCTGTAATAAAACGACACTTTGTATGCGAAGATGAAGATTTATTTAAATACATTTTTAGTTTTAAGATTTTGTTTTTTTTTTTCTCAGGATTTATTTTTTTGTTTCCTTAGATTTTTTTTATTTTTGCTTAAAACATATTTATTAAAGATTTTTTTATATAGTGAGTCATTTTCTTATAACAACTGTCATTACCATAACTTTTCTTCCTTCTTATTGCATAGCTAAATTAACCAGATCTTGTGCCAAAAAATATTCCCATTTTGTTTTCCTTGTCAATTAGAAGTTTTTTTTACAGTACTTCTTCATAAAAAAATTCAAGTATCTTCCTTAACAGAAAAAATTTACGTTCCAGTTCGGCCACTTAAACTCCAAAACAATTTTTTGATACATTTTTACAATACTAATAACAATGAAGCTAAAACCAATTCTTGAAAGAAGTAATTAAAGTAATGACCACATTTCCTAAATTTTATATCTTCCTTCTGAATTTTAGATAACCAGTCCATAATTTGTCATTAAACAGTTTACTTTAAAAATTTAGAAACAATCAAGAATTTAAACTGCTTTTTTAGTGCAAACTGACCTATTTTCAAATTTTGTTTTGGATGAAAAAATCTTTAAAATGTACACTTAACGAATATTGGCCCATATAGAGAAATAAAGGAAATGCAACAAGCGACTTTAAATTTTGGCAATTAGAAAGAAATATACAACTAACATTATAATTTAACATAATTTAATATATATATATATATATAAATAACATAATTCAAAACCTGCAGTTTTATAATTATTACATATATAAGGTTTTAGGTCATTCTGACCGGTTTTAATGGAAATAACCCAAAAAATCAAACTTAAATTATTTGTCGACATGCGATATGCAAATATATATTTACCAAAAATGAAACCCTTTATTTTAGTAGCTATCTAGGCTTAATATATTATTATTGTAGATATTTTTTTAATCATGCTAATTTTCAGAATTTTATTCAATAGGAAAAATTTTATACCAGCCAATGCTGATTTAAATAAAATAAAATTTCTCAAATTATACCGGCACAAAAAATTGTATAAGCGAAATAATATTAATTTTAAAATAATTGGATTTTTTGCATTGGAGGTGGCAGTCGCTTTCACTATATCTGCATATGACACAATTTTTGATTTCACGACATATATTACTTATTTAATATTACCTTCAACACCTATATTTTTAGTTTAATTTAAATTGCCTATACTTACCTATAGTTCACTTATTTTCAAAAAGTATCTAATTCACACCTCCTGCTACTATAATGTTCAAATTCATAAAAACAGTTTTTACCCAGGATCAAACATTTTTACACACTTGTTTAAAACTTTTTAATCGCAATTCCAAAATCTTTCCAACTTATTTGAATACAAGTTTCTATCACAAATAAAGCTCCAATTGAAAATTAAAAAATTCTAGCCTTGAAAATCCGCGTGTTGCCACTCCGCATCAACGATTATTAATAAATTGATTTTTATCGCAATAATAACCCTTTTGCGCCCTCGATTTTAACCCCCATTGCGTGATACAACACGCACAGTAGGAAAGACAGTAATCGCGCATAAAATCTAACAGGAGAGTTTTGAGAGATTTTAGTTTTTTATCAGGTTTTATGTGTTTATGTCTATCCGGTATATAAAACTAACAGGTAAAAATCATGCACACCAAATCTTTTATTTGAGAAAAATTGCACGTTTCGATCAATCGATAATATATATTTATGAGCAAATTTTTCTGATTGCCGGGAATCAAATTGGCAGTCACATATTATACATGACGGTTAATGCCATTATGTGGTACCACTATATATAGTGTGCAATAATACTTAAGTCATAAGAGAATAAGAATAATAATGTGTCCCCAATAAATAACTAATATCTGCTTCAAGTATGCGCCGTTATTTTTGCAAGTCATACTATACCTACTAATGAATCATTAAATATAACGCCCGGTTGAATTTTCGATAATACCTCTCCCAACCCAATCAAATTAGCCTGGAAAAAACGCAGGGCCAAAAAAACCTCTGGGTGCTTATTCTTGAAAATAAGAGGAGGGAGCGCTCCCGGGGACCATACTAGGGAGTGACAGAAAAGTACTAAAATCAAAATGAATAACGGAGTTTTAAAAGTTTATTCTACTCTCTGGCTGAGTTCTCTTCCATTGAACTAGGAGAACGCGGCATTACTTTGAAATATCACTATATTACTGCTATATTTACTGCTCCCTAATCCGCTCCCCGGGCGAATTTTACTCCCTATACCTCCCCGAATGTTAATAATCCCTGGGCGCCAGCAGACTGCTTCAGGCATGCGCATAGATTTTTCGCCTTTGGCCTTGCCCATGGCCAACCCTGATTTTTACATTAATTTCTTTTTTTTGTCGACGACATCAGAGTATTCGGCTTAGTGAAGATATTTTGTTTTTCTTTACCCCAACTAGCAATTTTTAGTTGTGCAAGTTGTAAAAATTAGAATTGCACTAATTTTAAACGTTGTTTTACAGATAAAGAATAGAAGAGAATGGCGACGGTCGACAATGTCGACTATTATACGACGCCTAAACGTTTATCACAACTTCAGTCGCCATCACAACTATTTATGACCGTCTATTGTACTAACAGTAATTCCTTAGTTGTGAACGCGGCGACTACAAACCGGAGTGTGCTAAACCGAAAATTGAACAATTTGCTCCACGTTTTCTGACCAGTTTGTTGGAGACGCGGGCGCGCCTGTTTTCATCTAACCAATTTTTCTGTTATGTTTGCAACAAACCAATTTTGGAGCACTGCTTTCTGTCATACAAACGTCAATTAATTCAGTAAAAGTAAATAAGAAATGTTCTGTAAAGTTTCTATTAATTTTGTTTGAACATTTTGCACTATGAAAAGGAACAAATTGTATAAATAATATAAATATTCTTCGATATTTTGACATGTGACAGCTATCATTGAAGGTGATTCCCCAGTGTGGCGGAAAAAAAAAGAAGGTCCTGTGTAAACAACAAGGACGGAAATTAAGTGAGCATCAGAAAGCCAAACTGTGGAGCAATTTCGATTGGGTAAAAATTGAGGCGTGTTCGCGTCTTTTAAGTTAGCGGATCCGTTCAAAACACAGTTAAGTAGTTAAAGCGGTCGAGACACGGGACTCCTTTGGTTTTCATAGAAACTAATAAGTAAAGATTGGTAAGTCGATCATTTTGTACTGAACGAATCGATCAGTGATTCGTTTCTAAACTGATCGAATCTTTTGAATCAATCATTGAAGCAATCATTGAATCAATCATTTGAAATTAGAGAAAATGGTGACCTGGTGACCAAAAAAAAGGTCGATGCAAGATGCAGCTAAATACGACATACTCTGCTGCCCAAAATATCTATATTTTCATACAGATTACCCCGCGCGCAGGAATTCAAATCAAAGGAACGAGACGATCAACCTATTTCCGACTGATTCAGTTTATCGCCACAGTGGGTCAGTCGTTGATCCGTTCCGATTTGATTCATTCGTTTGATTCATTCTGTCTTCGTCGCTCATCATATCGAGCAAACATGATTCGATCACTCAATACTCGCAAGTGATTCGATCATAGTGAACGAATCGTTCGCCAATCACACATCTCTACTAATATAATGATGATTGATTGTTAAAACCATTGTATGCTAATTTGTAAACAAACATTAAAAATATTTTTTTTGCTTTTTTCTACAATAAAATAAGATCTTTTTGCATGTAAAAATCCGTATTTTGTTCTTAGGAATCCTAAGCAACATCTTCAGAGGTTTTTCGAAGCGATTTTTGAATCATGATTTTTTTTTAATATCATAAAATCATCTTAATCGAGGGCGCGCTTGTTTTTTAGAGCTACGAGTTGTACATTTGACAATAAACTACCGTCTGTTTATATATTTTGGCATTGAATATCATTTTATTTTAATAATATTATGGTGTTAGAAATAATTTAATTTGTAGTCGAATAGTGTATTTATGATTTTACGTAATGAATAATATTTTGAACAAATAATTGTACTCCAAAACCCATTGAACTATTACTTCAACTGTAGTCGCGATCGCGACGTTGACCCAACCAAAAAATCATCCACCAAATTGGTGCAAAAGTGGGTGGTGTTTGACTAAAAGTAAAGGTTGGCATGCGGTGTACAACGTTGAGTCGTCGACAAATTGCTAGTTGGGACTCTTTCATATATTTATTTCCAAAATGCTAAAAAATTAAAATAATACCTAAAAACCAACATATAATTATTATAGTTTTTTCTCACTGCACGTCTTCAATGCTCATCAGTGTAAAAAGGTCATGGTAAGACGTCGGCGTTGTGTTCCTGAAAATTATGGATTTTTCCAGGGAAAATAAACTGGAGCGTCGCGACGCGACGTACATATCGCGTATATCGCATCGTTTGTTTAATTGGTAGTCCAGGGAATAATTAGAATCTTTTTCGTGTAAATAAAGGCTGTAGCTATTTTGACGTTAAGTTTATAAAAAAAATGTTTAGATTATCGTGGAAAATGTAATGTTCTTAATTTATTTTGCCTAACTTGATTCCAGATAGAATTAAAAATTAATAGAGAGCATTGCTGAGGGAAAAAAATAGAAATTATGAATGAAAAAAATTAAGAACACATATTTGAATGCATAAACACAAAAAAACTCCGAATATTGTTCATAACTTCCGCTGTGCCCTCATTTTTCCAAAACTTTAAAAATGAATTTAATGTATTATTGAACCAACCCCTGTAACAGAATTACTTCATCGGCTCTGGATTGTTGGTTGCCTAATGCAGATTGGAATTTCCGGAGAACGTCACATGAATGTTAAATCCCCTGCATCGTTGTCAAAACGCATATTATTTTGAGAAAGTTGCTGTTTGTCAAAAAACTTTTATTTTTTTTAATCGTTTAGAATTACGAGCAAAGCTTAAAATAGTCAGATAAATTTGTGTCTCTTTGTTCTGAAGTGGTTTTAAAAAACGGATACAAAATCATTATAATAAATTTAAAATTATTTTAGCCTAACGATATATTTTTGGACAATCCGGCAACATTGCCGGTTAAACCTTCATATTTTTTACAACTTTTTGATTTATTTACATTTTTTTGATAAGGCGCTTTACGCACTGGAATTTTCAGTGATAAGCGAGCTCAATTTCTTCGCTAAAAACGTACCAATGTAAAATCAACTATCCCGCACTCGTGCCTAAAGTGATAGATGGTTTATTGGCCAAATGAAGTTAAAAATAATGGAAACCCAGCAGGATTTACACAGGGGGTTTCTGCTGTTGCCCCCTGTTGGAAAGCTTATAAAGGTAAGTTTATACACCACCTAACCCAAACCTGAATTGATACTAAGGTTCCTGGTTTTAAAGCACTCCCTGCCTCTTAAGCTGTTCATACAATGTTCTTGGTAAAAAAGCTTTATTATCAGATTGGTATACCTAAATACTTGTAAAAATTTAGGGTGCCATATAACAAATTTGTGTGTAAAACCTATTTTTGTAAGAGAATATACAAACACAACAATAACAGATCAAAATCTATAAAGGAATATAGGCTGGTTCATGCTTAAGTTCCTTTTTGGTAATTTTTGCTGTAACTTTTTCCGTTAGCAATAATTGTTAAATCTCATGTATTCAGATGTGGGTGTTCATGCTTGTTCCTTTTCCATATCTTTTTCCTTAAGTCTTATGGTAAGCATAAGGTTGAAGAAGATTGAAAAAAACACTAAGTTACGGTTCAAAATGGTCAGGGAAAACCTGGAATTTGTATGCTGTCAGGAAAAAGTCAGTAAAAACCCAAAAATTACCAGGAAAAAGTCAGGGAATAAGATACCCATATTGTGCAACTGTTTATTATTATTTTAGAAATAAACCTGGTATAACCAAAATATTTAGTATGTTTAAATTCTCCCTCGTATGTCAACACCTTGTGACAAATCGGGCATGCACAGATAATTCTGACAAAAAATTATATGTTTGTCATGCCAGTGTATTTGTTGTTTAATTCTGCCCTTATTGCACCAGCTCTTACCCCCATTTTCACCAACCTATTTTTATGTCTCCATTAACTAAAACGTCCATTAACAACCGAGACAGAGAGAGATGGGTAGAGTTTTTGTATTTTCCGATCTTGTTGTTAAAGAGAGTTTTAGTAAAGGACAGATATAAAATACTCAGTGCCAATGGGGGTTAGAGACTCTTTTTGCTTGTTATAATTAAAGTGTGTAAACATTTTCCTGTTTTCCTGCAAAAATCTATTTTTTGTTCTGTAATTTATGTGGTTTTTTTGTCTGCTAGTGGAACAATTTAAAAAATGTCAAATAGAAAAACTAATTTTGGTATAGAATTGATTGATCCTGATGTGAAAGCTCCACCTGATTGGGTAAAGTGGCTTAAGTCAGTAGAAAAACTATTAAACCCAATTATTTTGTGTTAAGCTAGGTTTACGTTTTGGCATATGTGTCAAAACAGAAAAACTTGCTTATATTTTATGTTTGGTGAAGCCTTGTGTTAATTAACAAGGTTTGGCAAATGCATTAGAAAAGTAAAATTGCTTGAGTTATAGTTTGGTGGAGACTTTACTTGCCTAAAAGGTTTGGAGAATGCATTGGAAAAAAGTAGCTTTGCTTGTATTTTATAGTTTGGAGAAGGCGGTGGTAACAGTTTTTTCAAGTAATAACTTAACTAATCAGGGAAAAAAATAAACTACAGAGACTATGAGACTAAATTTGAAAAAGTGTAACAGGACAAAAATGTCAGGAAATTTTTAAAAAATGCTTAGGGAAAACCTGGAAAAGTCAGGGAATTTCAAAATTCAAAATCCTACGAACCCTGTAAGTGTTTAAAGTTTTCTTGTGTTTATTCCCACAGTTTTTTTTAGATTGGTTAACTGGTTTCGCTAGGAGCATCATCAGTACCAAAAAACTACAAGAGACAAAATCAATGATAAACAGTTGTACAAATTGTTAAAATGTTATGATAATTTTGATTTTGAAAACTGGTTTAGGGATTATTTTGTTTAGAACTACCTCTAAAGTAAGAAGAAAATTGGTCGGATAAGAACAGTTGAACTGTTTTTTAAAAATGAAGAAAAAATGTGCATTTCAAATTATTGAAATGTCAAAAAATGTCATAAAACTGTCAGAAAACTGACACATATTTGTACAGATAGCTATCACATATTTTTCAAAGACTTACCTAAATATTCAAATGGAAATTGTGAATATTTAGGTAAGCTTTTGATTAACCAATCTGAAAAAACACAGTATTTTTTTCAATCTTCTTCAACCTTATGTTAAACTTTACCCAACATGGTAAGGCCATGATGGTAATTTAAATATTTTAGTGTAATTTAAACAGTAATGTTTTTGTTTATCGGGCTTTTTTGTCGGTTTTTTACATTTTTTAGGTCATAATTTTAGCCACATTTTATAGTTTTCTTTCCCAAATGTTGATTCGTAGAATCAAAAACTCACTTTTTTTAAGTTTTCACTGTTTAGCTTTTAAAAAAAGTAGTGTCAAAAAATAATTTTTTGATAAAAATTTCAAAATTTCTGTTTTGTCATCTGTCTGACATCTTGAGTGGTGTTTGAAAGTTTGAGACAATGATGTATTTGAAATTAACTCTTGTGTTTCGTTTTTCCATTGTCTATATTTTATTTATACAATCTCTGATCGTCTGCAGGTGCAAACTACAAGCCTTAGAAATAGATTGTAGTTTGCACCTGAAGACAATCAGAGATTGTACTGACCGAAACGTCGTCTATAAATAAAATATAGACTATGGAAGTCCGAAACACGAGTTAATTTTATCTTGAGTGGTGTTTTGCATATGATTTTTATTTCACCAGTTTTAAAGGGTGTGAGATATAAGGTAGTATAAATTTCATTAAGGGATGATCTTGAAAGTTAACCAGTATTTAACTAACAAAAATCAGAAAAATCCTGTTGCACAAGTGCAACTCGCAAAATATTTGTGGATTTTTTTTAACCTCAAAATTGATTGCTTTTTTTTAAATATTTAAAGCAGTAAGTAGTCCAGAGTTTCCACATTTGTGGGACAAAAAGATCCCCAAATTTTGTAAACAAAAGGGCAAAATCGTGAGCGTGCCTGTCATTAGTGTCAACATTAATGACTAAAGTTGAGGAAAAGGAATTTTAGCATGACCCAGCTATTTACTTAAGGAAAAAGAAAAGGATAAAGTTAAAGGAAAAAGTTACGGAAAAGGAAAAATAATTAAACCATGAACCAGCGTTAAGAAAGGTAATACAGTTGCATTTAATAAATGTATTAAGCACAAATGTAAGGCATAACTCATATCTGCTAAGATTCACTAAATGCAGAAGTAGTTTTATTAGGATATACAATAATATTTGCTGAAATCTGTGTTTTGTTAATTTAATTGTTTAACCTCGAAAAAGACAACCTTAGTTTATTATTATAGGGTCATTCCATATCAAATCAACCAAAAAATCACAAAAATTTTACGCGACCAATTCCAATTTTGATGATTTTTTGGTATATATTTTCTTCTTACCATAAAAGTTGAAAATGCAAATTTTTAGATTTTTTTGATTCGTAGTTTTTTTTTTTTAATTTTTCAAAATAAAAAAGTCAGCATTTTGACCTTAACAAGAATGTACAAAACTAGCAATATCTCGAGAACCACTTACACTAGGAAAGTAATAAATGGCTCATTTTAAAGTCATTTTGAAGCTCTTTTTTATGAAATATCACAACATAATTTTAACAAAAAAAAAAAAATGGAAATAAAAAATTGAAAAAAAAAAAAATTGAAAAATTCAAAAAGGCCACTTTTAATTTTTTTGAAAAAAATATATAATTTTGGTCAGTGTTACTTAATTATCCACAAAATTTTATGATGGAGAAATGATGGGTTCAATGTCAAAAAAAATATCAAAAATATTAAGTACATTTTATAGGCGATTTTTCATGCATGTGACATTTTTAATAAATTTTTTCACATTGAACCCATGATTTGTCCATCTCAAAATTTTGTGAATAGTTTAATAACACTTTAAAGAAAATAATATAATTTTTTGAAAAAAATTAAAAATGGCCTTTTTGAAATTTTTCAAAAAAAAAATCAAAAATTTTTTTTTTTATTTTTTTTTTCAATATATGTTATGCAATATTCTCATATGAAAGGTCTTTATAAGAGCTTTAAAATGAACCTTCACCTACTTTTCTATTATAAGTGGTTCTTTGGATATTCCTAATTTTGTGCGCACATGTTAAGGACAAATAAGTAACTTTTTCGATTTTCAAAAATTAATTCAAAATAAACAACTGGTCAAAAAAGTCTGAAATTTTGGATTTTCCAGTTTTTTGGTAGGAAAAACATGTATACTAAAAATCATCAACATCGGAGATGGTGTGGTAAAATACAAGTTGACTTGATATGGACTGACCCTATAATTAAAATTTTAAGATTCAAGATTCAATAGGCTTTATTGTTTAAAAAATACAATTGATTTTTATGGACACAAATATATAACAATAAAATAATAGGTTTTTATCCTGTATCATAACGCTTCTCTTCCAAAATTTAAACAAAGTACAAATCACAAATCGAGTCGCAATTCCACCAACAATATAGTTAAAACCTGTAGGTAGGGCTTTTATTAGATCAGAGCACATTACATTTCATCACATTATTTAAAAAATTTCACAATTTAGCACATATAGGTATAAAAGACACAATTTCAAGAACAGTAAGATTAAAATTATATTATAATATAGAAAAATTAATTACAAAACCATTTTTTTTTTAAACAATTAAAGAAACAAAAAAAAATATAAAAACAAAAAAAAAAAATAAAAAAAACAAAATAAAAAAACAACAAAATAAAAATAAAGGCGCTGTCAGCAGATTAAAACAAAAACAAAACAGAAAAATCTACAATTAACTGACTAAAATGTATCGTTAAGAAACTCATTAATTTCATAATATGCATTTTCAAATAAAAGAGACTTTACAGATTTTCAAAATTTTTTGTAAGTTTCATTGGACTTGCAGTAACCTGCCAGTTTGTTATAGATTTTAATACTATTATATATGATCGACTGTTTGAAGAGTGGTATGTTATTTCTGCTACGAGTATTATAAAGATATGAAGCAGTTACATCCCTATATTTAAAAAAAATAAACATACTGTTTTTAAAATGAACAAACATACTACAAAACTTGTGCTTGTTTCCTGAAATCTACATTAACATTACACTACTTAATTATTTTTAGAAATCCTGGCAAAAAAAATACTGCCTGCTCTTTAAATCAAGCAAATTTGGTTTGGGTCGTCTAGAAATCTATGACACCCAAGACACAAAAGTAGGGCAGCCAAAAATCATCACCTTAGAAAATGTCATCAAAATAACAATGAAGGATTGCAAGACATTCAGTGTTTTGACAAAGAGTGGTGAAAATGAGTTTATGGTGGTTGATGAAGACTCATTAAGTGAATGGGTTACTGCAATACAAACTGTTGCTTTTCCTGATGAGGTATGTATTATTTATTAGATCATAAATTACAATTAAATATATTGCCATTAAATAAGCACAACACCACCACAGCTTTTTATAATTTTAGTATTAGAATTTAAAAAAATTTAATAGAATAGAATAGAACTTTATTTTTCCCAATGACTGCTTTTGCAGTATAGACATCATACTATCAAATACAGTTTATAAAATTAAATTTATGTCTTAAGTACCTGTAAAAGTTAATTTAAAAAAAACAAAATATACATATTAATATATTTCTCTCCAGTTCTGACCAGATTTTTGTCATTTTAAATTAATAAATACACAATATCAATAATCTTTTGTAATAAAATTAAACTAACAAAGATAATTTACAGTTAAAATTATCCCAACCTACTCAAAATAATCATTTGATAAAGACATTTTCCTACGAGATATACATGTATGTCTTTTTTAAATTCTTTAAAATTAGTTAAACATTTAAGTGCCTCAGGAAGTGTGTTTAAGTGATGGATTTGTAAATTAATGATTTTCAGTACATAAATTATGTTAACCTCTTGTATGATAATAATAAGTATGGTTAAGTGTTTCACAATCTCTTGGATTTGGCTTAATAAGCAAAACTGATTTATACATATACAAGGAGTAAAATGTCAAGAGATTGTTCTCCTTGAATACAGGCTCACAAGATTTCATCAGTCCCAAATCCAATATTACCCTAAGTATTCTTTTTTCTTTGTTAAAATTTTGATTGACATATGGTGCACTTCTCAAGAAGGTTATAGAGTATTCAACTGGAACGTGTACCGTTTAGTTGAAGAATTGCGTAAAATGCAGAATTAAGTTTTTTTGAAAGTGCTTCAGTGGGGGCTTTAATATGATTTTGCCAACATAGACTTGCATCACCAATCACTCCCAAAAATTTTGATTGATCAACACTTTGTACTATTTTCACATTCATAATGACAGGATTAAAACTTGTTACACCACATTTACTTTGTTGAAACAACACAACTTATTTTTCCTGCACCATCTGCAAATATCCTTTGCCTTTCCGTTCAGTTCTTCAATTATTTTAGCGCTGAAATAGCTATACTTACATCATATGCAAATATGGCTATGCATTCCAACTTCAGATGAAGTGGCAGGTCATTTGCAAAGATTAAAAATAAAAGTGGTCCCAATATTGAGCCCTAGTGGTTTATGATTGTGCAACACTTGGGTCATTATAGTATCTCATAGATACATACTAATATCTCCAGAACCAAAAGAGACTGAGAAGTAAAATTTCACATAATTAGATGGTTTAAAAAAAATTATCTTTTTGGATGCTCATTGTGACGCCATTCATTAAGGGGGCGGAGCTAGGGCGGAGACAATACTTTTAAACGATGAGCTTTTCATTCTGTTTCCAAAAATACCTAATATGTTACCTTTTTCTCTAGCGGTTTTTGAATAAAATGACAAAAACTTTTAAATAAGAGCAATGATTTAGACAAAGAATCACCGAATATCTGTTTTCTTGTTTAAGTGTAGATGGAGATGATTTTCCCATTTTATTTAAAAACCGTTAGAGAAAAAGGTAACATATTAGGTATTTTTGGGAGCAGAATAAAAAGCAATATATATATATATATATGTATCTCATTTTAAAAAAGGATCGTCGACGACCTAGCTCCGCCTTCTTAATGACAGATGCGATGATTAGCATTCAAAAAGATACTTTTTTGTAAAAACCATCTAATTATGTGAAATTTTTGGTTTGGTTGGGTGGACTCGAACTTTTGGGACACCCTGTTTATGCATGATATACATGTAAGAGTTCTGACAATTTTTTTTTTGGAAAATGCCAAATCATTTCTCTTTTAGGTTTCAAGAGTGATGAGCATTGTCGAGGACAACGAACTTTACTGTTCCTCTGGTGAGGGGGTCTTCTATGTTAAACTACACCCATCTCCAGTTTCGGAAAGGTAGTGATTTATACAGGATGTTCCAAATTCGATGCTCACCATGGGGATCTCCTAAACGGTAGGAGATACGAAAAGGTTTAAATTAGGGCAAAGTTGTGCAATTTGTCGCTTTGCTCAAAACCAAAAAGTTTATAAATTCCGGGTAGTTCCGGAGATACGCGAACAAAACAAAATCTTTATTTTAAGTTTTTATTTTTTTGCGCCCTTATTCTTAAAGCTGTCAAAAAACACTTAAAACTTTCTGCAGGCACTTTTTTCTATCTACCTAATGAGAGGTCCGTTTTCGAGATTTGACATTTCGGTGTGACAGGAGCACTGTCAAGTTCATTTTTTCTTATGGACACATGCTTTTTTCTCCTGCCGTTTGCTTCATAAAGGATGACAGATATTTTACAACCTCATTTTGACAACTATGTGATGTTTTGAGTTAATTAGCCATCATCAGACCAAATTCAAAGATTAAAAAACAAAGAAAAAAACTTAGGTTAAATATATTTGTAATTTCCAAAATATCTTGAGTAAGTTAAAATAAAAAATTAAATTTGGGCTGATGATGGTCAATAAACCCAAAACGTCAGGTGACTTGTCAAAATAAGCTTGCAAAATGTTATTTGTCATCCTTGAACCAAATGGCAGGAGAAAAAAAAGGATGTGTCCATAAGAAAAGATGAACTTGACTGTGCTCCTGTCACACTGAAATGTCAAGTCTCAAAAACGGACCTCTTACTAGGTAGATCCTAAAAAAGTGCCTGTAGAAAGTTTTAAGCGTTTTTTGAGAGCTTTAAGAATAAAGGTGCAGAAAAATAAAAACTAAAAATAAAGATTTCGGTTTTTTCCGCCTATCTCCGGAACTATCCGAAATTTGTAATTTTTTTTTTAGTTTTGAGCAAAGCATCAAATTGCGCAACTTTGCCCTAATATAAACCTTTTCGTATCTCCTACCGTTTAGGAAATCCCCATGGTGAGCATCGAATTTGAAACACCCTGTATATTTTTCCCCATTACTATTATTATTATTATTATTATTATTATTATTTTTATAAATCAGCAAGAAGCAGACAAAGCTAGTTTTTGAAAATTTTAATTTTTAACACTTTTTAGGAATCTAGCGCCTTTTTAGCCATTTTTTAATTTTTTTAGTATTCCTTAAATTGTTGAGTTTTTACTTTTTCTTCCCAGGTGCAATTTAAAAAATAAAGACTACATTTTACTTTTGACTGAAACGGCGTTGCAATTAAGAACTGTGGAAGATAACACCCTTCTATACACATGGCCATATTGTTACATCAGAAGGTATGGCTATAAGCATGGCAAATTCACCTTTGAGGCTGGCCGGAAATGCGACAGCGGGGAAGGGACGTTTTTTTTGGAGCACTCCAATCAGCAAGAGATATTTCGGTAAGAGATCGGTCAAAACACTTTTTAGGAAATTTTAAAGTTGCCAGTGCAAATTAGTTTTTGGTTTGGAACGACGTGAAAATTTTATTTAGTGGGAAGAGATAGACAACTCATTTTGTTTAATAAAGTTTGTGATGATTTTGGATCAGTTACCAGGAGTAAAATGAAGTAAAAAAGTATGTACTGTTCATTCCACACCAACCCACCAATCAGAAAAAACAGGGTAGAACCAAAATTCGGGGGATGTAGTCAGGAAAGGTCAGGGGTTTTTACTTAAAAAACGCTAAAAGTCAGGTTAATCAAGGCACTAAAAATGCACCGCTTCAATTTTCAAATCCTTTGAAGTTAGCAAAAACAGAGTACTAAAAATATGTCACTTGTGATTATTGAACTTCAAAATGCATCGGTCTCGGTTTTCAAACCTTTTGAAGTTAGTTATGGTCTTGTAACCAAACATATCCAAAAAGAGCCAGTTAGGTGCGGATAGTAAAATTGGTCAAATCGACACCTTCCATATATAGGCTCTCATATTTTTCTGTTTTAGTGTCCCTTGGTCCAGATTGGTGGTCATTTTGACATTTAAGTCTTGTAGTAACTGTCAACAGTGTTAAAACTGGCGTATTTAGTGGCCTAAATCTTGAAGGTGTCAGTCTGATTGAATGTGGAATGGATTTTATAATAAAACCTCAACTTTGACTTTTTTACATTTTTTTAATAAACTAAAATATTGAACAGAAAAGATTTGTGGCATAGAGGGCAAAGGGTGAGGGAATTAATCGGAAAAAAGTTTTTCCTCGACCAGGATTTGAACCCGGGACCTCTAGAATACCAGTTTAATGCTCTACCAACTGGGGTTTTAACTGGCTATTCGGAAATCCTTTCGTCCGATTCATTTGTTAGTAGTGGGGAGATCTTTGAAGCCTGCTGCGGCTTTAAAAACCTAGACATATTATAAAGACAAGGAGGTACACATTCGCGATTAGTAGTTGCACGAAATTTCCATTTATTAATTAATTAATTTAATTAATTTTCCCTTCATTTTGTAAATATGTTTGGCTGAAATTATTAGTTGGAAAAATTATTAGTTGGAAATTCGCCATCTGACACCTCCAATAAAACGCTATATGTCATGCATCGTGGGTTGATAGATAAACAGAAATTTCGTACAACTAATAATCGTGAATGTGTACCTCCGTGTCTTTATAATATCTCTAGGTTTTTAAAGCCACAGTAGGCTTCAAAGATCTCCCCACTACTAACAAATTAATCGGACGAAAGGACTTGCGAACCCCAGTTCCTCGGTAGCTCAGTTGGTAGAGCATTAGACTGGTAATCTAGAGGTCCCGGGTTCCAATCTTGGTCGAGGAAAAACTTTTTTTAGCAAAGTTTTAAATTTTCATTCATGAAATTCTTTAATAAATAAAATACAACTTATGCAATAGAAACAAATCGGAAATTTTCGTAAAAAATTAACGATAATTTTTATGCCACTTGTTATAGTACTACTTACTACTGAAAGTTTTTCTGGTACCGATGGCAGGGTAGTTTTCCAAAAAAAAAAAACAAACAACTGCCTGCCCCACAATCACTACTACCTAATCTTATATACTAGCATGTGTTCAGTGAACCATAAAAACTAACCTGTGTTCAGTGAACCATACACTTAGTTGGTTCCGCCTTTTCGCAGTTGAAATCTGTTACCTCCGAAAAGTATGACTTTCCAAATATCCTTGATGGACCCGCTTTGTTGAGAAAATACATTCTGGTTCCTCTGTATGAATGTTGTTTCTTTGATTTCTTTGAACTTCCGCTTGATTTGAATAGATTTTCGTCCTTTGCAGCAATGTTGTTGATCCAGTTATGTCTCCGTGTCGAGTTTTGCGTTTGTGTATTGTAAGGTGAACTTCCATGTGTGGACTGGTTTCTCCAGTTCTTGGTGTTGTGGTGATATGGTTTAGTTTTTGTTAATTAACTTATTATTGTGGTCGTTTTGAAGACAATGAAGACAGTCCGAAGATGGTATTGGTTGCCTATTCTTCTTATGTTTTCTGAGATTTCTTTGAGGTATGGAATTATAAGTGTCCCCTTTATTTAAATATTTACGTCTGTCGTCCTTGGTTGGTGTGGTCTCAAGAATTTCATTGGTGTGTAGCTGGAGAAACCGTTCCTTCGCAGATCGGATCGAATTTTTGACTTTTCTTTATTTAAAGCTTCTTCTGTATTGCAGATGTAGGTGGCACGATCTATGAGAGATTTTGCAATTCCCAGTTTGGTTGATGTGGAGTTGTTTGAATTGAAGTTTAGATATGGTCCAGTATGAGCTGACAATTTTCTTTTTTTGCCAGAGTTAATGCGATGCAGTTTCTTATGCTGTTGACATGATGGAAGAATTGTTTTAGTGTATTGTTTTCCTTTTTCCAGATAATAAATATGTCGTCCATATATGCCATGATGTTCGCCGATATTCTTCTTCAAAAGATTCCATAAAGATGCGCAAAGTAGAGATTCCATGGGTAGACTATCTTCATAATGGCATTGATTGATAGATTGGTTCTATCAGAGAGGTGGTTGTCCTTGAGTAGCTTCTGTTTAATGATTTGAAGTGATTCTTCCAGTGGTACGTTCGTGTACAAACTTTCGACGTCAAAACTAAGAAACTGGTCGTCAGGTTGTAAGTAGATGTCTCTAAGGAGGTCCACGAAGTGCTTTGACGAGTGATGATGACTTTCATTGAAGAGGCTGGATGGTTAGTAGAAGATATTTAGCAAGATTATAAGTAGGAGAATTTCGAGAACTGGTTATCGGTCGAAGAGGCATGTTTTCCTTATGAATTTTCGGCAGTCCATACATATGTGGTGCTTTGCTATAGCGCGATATGAGCTTGCTTCTTTCAATGTCGTTAAAGTATCTTCTGTGTTGGTAGAGATTTTTCTTTATATGGTGGTAGTTGGGCCCTGAGTTATTTCTCTGTAATTTCCTTTTTGTAGAACCTATTAAATTTTCTGGTCGTAGGTGGTCACCTTTGTCTGCAGGAAGAATTTTGATCGACTGATCTGATTTAAGATCCTTGTGGGCTGATTCTTCTTGCGGTGTTAGGTTTTTCTCCAATTTCGGTTTGTTGTCCAGAATCGTTCTGATCTTCTGAGTAACGATGATTCAGTCCGGGTAAGTGGTCGGGAAGAGATGTTGATGACGGTATTGGTGTTGCGATTTATTATTCTTTGTTTTGGGAAAAATAAAGACAATGGAAGTTCGAAACTCTAGATTACTCTAAAAAAAAACCTTTTAAACAGGCTAAAATCAGGAGTTCAATTTGCACTCATAGTACAAAAACTCTTGTTTTTTCGTTATAGCTGTTTAGCAACGAAAATGAAGTCGATGAAGAAACTGCTGACCGGTGAATCGATGTCGTCGTTGATGGGCAACGAGGAGCTGCAATTTTTTGAGGCCAGAAACATGAAGGCCGGCTCTAGAAGTCCCCTACCTATTTCTTCACAAATGACCACGGGTTCTATGCAGGAGTCGCTTAACACGATGTTTAGTAGGTAAGAAAGAACAATTATTATTATTAATATTATTGCAGCTTTTAAAGTCGAAATTAAACCCATTTGTAATGACGTCATACTGACGGCCAAAAATGTATGTTTCCTGATATTTAGTTTGACAACAAACTGAAATTTTAGAAATTATCAGACACCAATTTTTCCTAAAATTTTAACGTTATACCACCAAATGTTGCAAATATGGCGAAAAGGTTTAAAAATACGTTTATACCCAATGAGCATTTTTGTCTATATAAAAGCAAATAATATAAAACCTTCATAAAATAACCAAAAGTTATATTATTTAGTGTTGGTGATAATTTTATAACTCTAATATATCTCTTAAATGAGTAAAAAAGACTTGAAAAACAACTGTTCAACACTAGCTTATAAAAATTTATGGTACATAGTAATGGATAGAAAAACAACATATAGATTTTATAAAACTCAAGTATAGAGATTATTATAAAAAGGTTTTACAACTGTTCTAACAACACTACATAACAAATTAAAGGTTTTTATGGATTTAGAAATATAGATTTTCCATCTTTCTTCCCTTTGCTGGTTATGTATTATTCTTTTTCTTTTTACAATAAAAAAATTTATAAAATGGTGTTTAGCAATCTTCTAAAATAAATAAAAATGAAAGTGAGATAACCTGAAGCAGGAATATGAATATTCATATACTATAGTCAAATAAAAGCTGTTTTTCAAGTCATCCTACTCTGAAAATCAGCTGCGGTTCCGTGTGTACGGTATAGTTTTCGAATACATTCACGTAAATTTCATGGGCTCCAAAAATACTTGAGAAAACGTGAAAAAAATATTCATTTAACTATCAGTTAGACAAATATTGAATTTCGTATGTTGTTCTTAACCCTAACAAGCAATATTTCGATTGAAACACATGTTGAAACCTCATAAATAACGTTTTTATTTAGGCCAAAAACCTATTTTTGTAATCCAAAATGGCGAAAATTTCCGACAATTCTATAAAAAAAAACAATACAACTATACCACTGTTTACCTCGTCAACACTATTTTATAACCCTTTTAAAAAATGATGCTACTTGGAACAAAGGGCTACAGATGGCGCAGTGTTGAACACTGATGGTCTGTTTCTGCGAGCTTAACATAGTTACCATTGTTCTCTTTTCCTAAATGCATTCCTCGAGAGATCCAGTATACTACACATACCAGGAAAAATACCCGCCTCCACACACTTCAAGCCCGCATAACTATCAGAGGTAACTATCTCAAGAACATAGTTAGATTGCGGGGTCGAAGGGTGTACAGGCGAGTATTTTCCGGTGTGTTCAAATTTGCCGCCGACCAGCAGTATCAGCGTATGCGCTCGACGTTTCACGGTGCGTTTTTGCGACCTTAACACGGTTACTATATTGTTCTCCTTTTCTTAAACACGGTTCCCATCTATGCGTTTCTCATTCGTGGGTCCCCCGAATCAAAACACGTATCACGTGGTCTAAGCGAGATTTGCCTATACAAGTTCATGTCGGACCACGTGATGAGTTTTTTGAGTCAGGGTGACTGCGCATCAGAAACGCTGGTGGGAATCGGGTGTCAAATGCATTCGATCCCGATATCCGTCATCGGCAACTATCTCAAGAAGATTTGGATCTCTTATCTCTCTCAAATTGATGTAATTAAAACAAGATAATAATGGTATGGTATCTCAAAAACGCGCCTTTTGATGTCGCAAAAACGCTCTTTTTGATTTCGCAAAAACGCGCCTTGTGATGTCACAAAATTAACCTTAAAAAATCTTGTTTGTTTTGTTATTATAATTGCCAAAATAAATTAAAATTGTTTTTTTTGTTCTAAAAACAGTTGTATTATAATTACTGTATAAAGAAATTAATAACAACATTATAGAAAAAATCTTATGGGCAAAAAAGGTTTATGAATGAGTTCATAAGAATATTACAGACACCAATTTATATAACTATTGTGTGTGAGTTCCCAAGTTTTTATAAGTGTCTCTCGAAATATTTTCAATCTTATCTTATATAAATTTGTTGTTGGTTAATTAAGTTTTCTTTTCAGCAAGTTGAAAACCAAAATCACAAGGATCAATGTACTTTTTTTTTTGTAATTATGGTTTTTTTTGCTTTTGTTGTTGCTCGAAACCGCAAAAGGCGGTTAGGTCGTGACCAAAAGGATGCATTCAAATGTAAACGTAGTTGTGATCGAGACGAGTGGAAATGTAACTTCTAGTGCTTGTTTGTGTATTGTAGGTTTCAGAAATGAAGATATGGCTATCTTTGTTTGACTTGTTGTTTATTATGTATAGCTATCTTTGTTGTTAAAAAACATTAATAAAAGGTGTTGTGTGCTTTGGATCTGAACAGTTTTGATCGTGTTTCCAACGTCTGACGCTTTCTGAACGTACCCCCGACAATCCTTGTAATATTAAAAATGCCTTTATTATTATACCAAAACCCACCATCACGAACTTTTTAGGTCATTCTCCCAAATGTCCCAAAGCACATCTCAGCTAGATTCTCAAACCAAAAGCGTCAGCAAACCTGCGATAAGGCCAAAGCCGAAAATGCGCACGTCAAAACCGTCGATTTTGCGGCCGGCCCCTTCGGCGCCCAATTTGAATTTGAACCTGAGTTCGGCGAAAAGCAAGGAGTCTATTATGTCGGATTATGAGCCGATAGGAACTATGAATAGTGAACAGGTACATGATCTAAATTTTGTGCAATTTATATTATTTTTTACTTAATTTTTTTTTTAACAAGGACCAACAAAAAACACGTTTACAACTCGCCTTTGTTATTCTCTCTTACTCTTCTATATATCTCTCTCCCCCTGAATTTGTGTCCATGGTCAAAGGTATTTTCTATTTCATTTTAAGTTTTCCACTGTTCAACTTTCCTGTATACTGCCTATTTTTACCTACTTTTACCACAAGGCCCACTTTATCCCATAGTTTGGATATTTTTTTTAATTCTGACATGTCTCGTCCATAAAGCTTCTAATCTGAGTATTCTCCATCAAGTAGTCCAGATAAAAACTTATTTCATTGAGTTTTCCATTTTCTGTAATTTTAAAAAGTCAATCTTTCATTGCACCAACTGCTGCTTCTGCATGTCCATCGCTTTGAGGGTAATATGGGGTAGATGGACTATGCCTTGGACTATGCTCAATGATCTAATTCTTGCAGAATTATACTGGGTGCCGTTATTATATTATTTTTTACTTTAATTTTTTTTAACAAGGACCAACAAAAAAACACGTTAGTCTAATAAATTATCAGCTAGTTATATACAATAATAACACTCTACAACTCCCCTTTGTCATTCTCTCTCCCCCTGAATTTGTGTACATGGTCAAAGGTATTTTCTATTTCATTTGAAGTTTTCCACTGGGCCACTTTCCTGTATACTGCCTATTTTTAGCTACTTTTACCACAATGCCCACTTTATCCCATAGTTTGGATTTTGGTTTTTCTATTCTGACTGGTTCTCCTTTTTTAATTTCAGATATATGCTTGGCATTTTTTTTGCATGTGCTTGTTTTTGCTTTTGAACGGTTTTAACATGTTTTAGGTTGGAAATTTTTTTTTCATTTGAGATTAAAATCTGAGTGTTCTCTATCAAGTAGTCCAGATAAAAACTTATTTTCATTAAGTTTTTCATTTTCTGTACTTTTAAAAAGTCAATCTTTCATTGCACCAACTGCTGCTTCTGCATGCCCATTGCTTTGAGGTTAATATGGGTTAGATAGACTATGCTCAATGCTCCAATCTTTGCAGAATGATTTGAAGTCATATGCATTGTACTGGATGCCGTTATCAGATTGAAACCACACCATTGTCTGCAAAATTTTTAAGATCTTGTATAATTCTGTTACTCGTAGAGTCCTGGTTTCTGTAATGGCATACTATTGATCACCCTGAGAATCGATCTACATAAAACATATAGGTCCGAAGAAACATCAACAAATGGACGAGATGGTGGGGGATCAAACATCATAGTTTCTTACTGTTGAGATGGCTTAACGGTTTAACATCCTTCACAAAAATCAATAAGGTTTTTTTTTTGTCTGAACTCATTGCTGGCCAATAAAATGTGTTTCTAGCTCTTCTTAAAATTCTTACAACTCCTCGATGTGAGAACCTTCCTACCCTTTCTTTCCACTACCTCTGGTCAAGGTCAATCTCCTCTGGGTCCCTGGATATGAAGGTGTACTGGGAAATGAAGGGGCCGATAGATTGGCTAGACAAAGAACATCAACCACCGATCCGGTAGGTCCGGAACCCATACTAGGTACTCCGGCATGCCAAGTCATAACGGCTTTGAAAAGTGACTTAGACAGGCGCTCTGGAATAGCACACAGGGCATGAGACACTCCTGATTGGTGAGTTGAGCGCCAAAAAAAAACAAAGTCCTTGCTCGACCTAGGTAGGAAGGATGTGAGACTGGCAACAGGGTTCCTATAGCCTTAACAATCACCTAGAGACGCTGGTAATTGCCGAAGAGTGTTGATGGTGCTGGAGTGTCCTGCTCTGGTCAGGTCAAGAGAGTCCCACCTTGGAAACTATCTGCTGGCCCCAGGCAATGCAAGATCCAGAAAAATCTGTTCTTTTGCGAAATAGGCAGGCTTTCAGGGCTAATCCATGGATAGTGGGCGTGCAACGGGCCCAGCAAGCTGGCCTAGGTACATAGGAATTGTCCCGCCCGCATTTCGACATTCATTAATTCCCCAAGCTTATTTTTGTCGTTAAAGTAACATTTTTGATTTAAGGCTGGAACCCGTGACAAAGATGAAGTTTTTTTGAAATTTTTGATGGCTACTTGAACTCAGCGACAAGACATACTAATCCTCCAAAATGATGGTCAAAAAGTAATTGAAAACTTTTCTTTTCTCACGGGTATTTTCTCTCTTTTTTTCGCTAAAACTAACATTATTGTTTTAAGGCTAGAACCCCTGACAAAGATGAAGCCGACCAGACCCAATCTTGGAGTAGTAAAATGAAACAAGAATTGGAAAACATTAAGAATCCTTTAGACAAGACTGTGGCCCCAGCGGTCATTACTGAACCATCCAGTACCTTAGATGGTAAGAGTACTTTCTACTTATTTATTATTATTACTTTTTATGATTTTGGATAATATCTCGGATAATACACTACCAAGAAAGTAAAGCCAAATTAGTAGGTTAACAATGTAAGTTTAAAAAATAGCAACCCAAAAAGAAAATTTTAAAAATATGGAGGAGATTCCATTTTGTCTTTTTTAATTCTTTTTTGTACAGGTTAGTACAAATTCGAGGGGATTCTGAGGTTTATTTCTAAGAGAAGCAGCGAAAAAGTAATATATAGGGTACAAGCTCGATTTTTTAGAACTTATGCAGTGAAAACCACGATACACCTAACATGGTATGCTGATTTCTCGTCAAAGATTCGATTCGCGCACGCTACACTCGCCTCGCATGACGTCATGCTGGAATGAGAAGTGTTTGTTTACCACTGAGAGCTGGAAGTATTTTGTAATTTCACTGATTTTTCGGTCGTATTTTTGTAATTATGATTGTTCAGGACTATCATAGAATTTAACTAAATAACAGTGAAATATCAATTAAAAGACCAAAATGCCGGGTTGTGTCGTGGCTACGTGCAAAAATACGAATCGTCATACAAAAGATACAGGGATCAAATATTAATAATATTATTCATATATTTCTGTATAGTTACTTACAGTTTAATATACAAACCTAATTCCTGAATAAAGTTTGATATTAATAATTATTATTAGTGTATATTATTTTGAACGTTTTTCATTTCTCTCCATTTCTCTCCAACTCCATATATCTAATAGAAATGATCTATATTGTGGATTCTTATAACAAGGTAATAGAATTAGAGCATTTTAATTTACCTAAATACTGTCTTTATCTTTTTTTAAAAATAAATACAGGCTGAGTTTTAAGTTGAGGCATCTTTTTCAATAAAATCTAGAAATCGAATAGACTATAGACAAACAATATTTTAGCTTTTTGTTTAATCAAAACTCAGACCATAAAGTCCAATTTATAATTACAAAAAGATATATATTGGAAATCCAGAGATGACAGAGTATAAAAGATTTATAATATCTTCGGGTCTAAGTCAGACTGGTCCTATTTTTGAAGTTGAATCAACGGACTTCATGGCTGAGTTTTTAATTAAACTTTATACCTGCTTCAAAGACCACTCTTGGTTCAAACATATAATTTTGACTTGTCATGTGTAAAATTCATCGATAACCTGAATTACCACAATTTCACATGTGAAGAGTTGGAAAGATACATCCAACAACTAGACGTCAAGAAGAAGGCAGGCCTTGATGGCATTCCGAATATCTTACTGAAGAGATGTCAATCACTTACCGTGCCTCTTACAGCCCTCTTCCAGCTATGCTTTGACAAGGGCAGTTTTCCCTCCTTGTGGAAAAAATCTTTCTTGATCCCAGTCCATAAGTCTGGCGATAAGTTTGATATAACAAACTGTCGTGGCATATCGATTCTTTCAGCTGTACCTAAACTATTTGAAGCTATTCTCACTGATGAAATCTTTGAGACTTTCAAATGCCAAATCGTCAAACAGCAGCACGGTTTTTTTAAAGCTCGCTCTACAGTGACAAATCTCAGTGTTTTCAGCGAGTATATTGTGGACTCTGTGGAAAGTGGTCATCAAGTTGACGTCGTGTATACGGACCTGTCTAAGGCGTTCGACAGTGTCTGCCACAGGCTATTGTTGTGTAAACTGAATAAGATCGGAATCTCTGGAAATTACCTATCTGTGATCGAGTCCTACCTCTTTGGCAGGACACAAGAGGTGATGGTTTGCGGTGAGGCATCAAAACAAGTTAAGGTGTCATCTGGTGTGCCCCAAAGGTCACACATTGGTCCGATTCTGTTTTCGCTATTTTTGAATGATATTGCAGAGTGTTTTTGGTCATCAGAATTCGACGTGTACGCTGATGATTTGAAATGTTACTGTGTGATTGACGACCACTCGAATTTGCAACAGGATCTTGACAATTTAAGAACATGATGTGATAAAAATCTGCTTTCGCTCAATGTGAAAAAATGCAAAGTGATTTCGTTTGCGAAAAGTTTGAATCTGATTAGACCGCTTTATTTCATTAATAATGAGCCTATTGAGGTTGTAGACAAGATTAATGATCTTGGTGTAACATTCGAAACAAACTTGTCTTTTGATAGTCATATTAATAATATTACTCTTAAGGGTTTGAGATTATTAAGTTTTATAAAGAGAAACGCAAGATTTATGAATGATACTAAAGCCATAGAATCTCTGTATAATTGTTTAGTTCGTAGCATTTTGGAGTATGCAGCTGTTATTTGGTTTCCATGTCATATTCAACGTCTAGAACGTGTACAAAATACGTTTGTAAAATACTTGTTATACAAACATCACTTTCCGTACAAAGATGTAACATATGATACCAGACTTCTCTTATGTGGCATGAAAACCTTAGAGGTTAGGAGAAGACTTTCTCTTTTATTTTTTGTTCATAAATTAGTTAATAATCTCGTTGATTGTGAAGATCTATTAGCTGCCATTCAATTTCATATTCCATCTAGGAATACTCGTAGTCGACAATTATTTTCTGAAAGAACTCATAGAACAAATTACGGTCAAAATTCTCTAGTTGATAAGCTTCTTAGGAATTTTAACAATTATTTTTCAGAAATTGACCTATTTTTTGTAACACAATCAAAACTCAAATCAATTGTTTCATGATGCCAACTGAACTGTCGTTGTTGACAAGTTATGTACCTAGTTTTAGTTATAGTTATGTTTTAAACTTATTGTGGTACCATTTAGGAAACTTTGTTTTCTGTAGTGTATGAATTTAAATAAATAATTAAATAAATACTGATAGACACGAAGACTTTTTAGACTCTTAGAAAAGTAAACCTAAACAAAAGTTCTTCATTACGTACTATTAGTTTTGTCAAAAGAACTCCACTTTTTACGCAAATTTACAAAAACAAACTTAAAGATTATAAAAAGGCAATTTCCAAAGCAAAAGAAATTCCTATGACTCATCTATTAAATTCAAAAAATAAGTCCAAAGCGGCTTGGAAACTAATCAACTATAATCGAAATAAAAACAACCTTGTCAATTCCTTAAATAGGAACTCAACACCGGATAATTTTAATAATTTCTTTGATGGACGTGATCGATGGCCTGGAAAGAGGAGAGCATTGTGCATTGTCCCTGTGTGATCTTTCTAAGGCATTCGATTGCGTTCCTCATGATCTTTTGTTAAATAAATTATTTTGTTATGGAGTCAGGGTAATTCCTCCTAAACTGGTCGAATCTTATCTTAGTCTCCGTCACCAATATGTCGAAAAAAAACGGTCAAACTTCGGACATTAAAATTATTAAAAAGGGAGTTCCTCAAGGCTCTATTTTAGGACCATTATTATTCACTGTATTTATTAACGATCTTTGTTATTACATGACCAACACACCAATTTCCAACTTTGCTGATGACACAACCTCAAGATATTAGCTGCTTTAGATCAAATTTCCAATGGAAAGGTTCTCAAAGCTCGGAACTGGTTCTCAGCCAATGATCTTCTACTAAATGCTGACAAGACTCATACTTTAGTCATTCCTAAAGAGAATCGTCTCTCTCTAAAGGAAAAAGTGTCAAACTACTAGGCATAACGATTGACGATAGTTTGAATTGGACTGCACACGTACACGTTTTATGATCTGAGCTTGCAAGTCTTATTTTCTTGTTTCGTAGACTAAAATCTTTTATTAATTTTGAAACCATGAGAATTTGTTACTTTGGTCTTTTCCACTCAAAGCTGTCATATGTAATATCACTTTGGGGACGCAGTTCTGCTGCAGAAAGTGCGGTTTATTATGCAAAAGTGAGTCATTACAGTTTTGGCTGGAGTAGGCTATAGAGATCATTGCCGACCGCTTTTTCTTAAATATAAAATCATGCCGCTGCCCTGTGTGTATTTATATTTTGTCTTGATTGAAATCTACAATCAAAAAGACAAACTTTCATCTAATTTGAACTTGCATAATTATATTATGAGAAGCTGTCGTTTAGAAATACCAAAATTTAAATTAACAAAAAGCAAGAAACATTATTTTGACTTAAACATTTTTAATAAACTACCCAAAACAAAAAATTACTTGTACTGATTGCTCGCTACTTGTTTACCTTTTTTTTCTACGTTGAGAGCTTCTTTAAATGATCATGGCAAGATTTTGATTTGATGTAGAACTTAACAGACATACTCTTGTTTAATTTTTTTTATTGTATAATTTTTTGACTAGCTATAATGTACTTAACCTGTGCAAATGTAGTGTATAATAAATTGAAATTAATAATTAAAGCTGTGCAAAAATTAAAGTGTGAATTGACTTAGGGGGGGGGGTGTGAGGATAAATAATTAAAAAAACTTAATTGGAAGTAAAAATGTGACCATAACCAGGTTACTGCCACTCGAATTCGAAAAAGAGAAACACAATATATCAAATAGCAGTAAATAATGGGTATAAGGTGGATCTTATAAACAGACTTTTAAGAAAAAAGTTTAACCAATTTTAAAACAACTTGTTAAAACAACCCAGCTATGATATTTTACCTCCTTATCAACCACCGAAATATGTTAAATTGTCTTTCCTGGGCGTAGTTTCTTTGCCAGTGGGCAACGTTTTGAACTCTTTGAATCTTAATATTAACTAAAAGATAAAGTACCTACTATAGAAGAGAGTGGGGTTTACCTGCTTTCTTGTGGTGATTG
Organism: Oxystoma pomonae; assembly: GCA_963921995.1. Taxonomy (NCBI): domain Eukaryota; kingdom Metazoa; phylum Arthropoda; class Insecta; order Coleoptera; family Brentidae; genus Oxystoma; species Oxystoma pomonae. The sequence continues at coordinate 111,762,290 of OY998165.1, forward strand.
CCCGGAAAAATATATGGGACAAACTGGCCGCAGTTTTCGAGTTAGGGTTAGGGAACACCTAAATTCTCAGAAGTCTCCTACAGACAAAAGATCGGCTTTTGGCATGCATTTGAGAGAAAGTGGGCATTCCTTTAATATACAGTCAAACTACAAAAACAAAACGAACCTAGAAAATAGTACGGATTTAATTTCTTTAAACGATCCCACTAGCGCCCACTACAGAGAGGTTTCCAAAGTAATTGATTCCTTTTGATTTTTATTTAAAAAAAATTATTTATCGATAAAACATTTTAAATTAGGAAACATTATTTTATTGCCTTTTTGTTGGTACCAAATATATGTAAGTTTTAGTTAATTCTCATAGGTGGCTCTGTTTTTATCGTTTTAACAGTTTATTATTATTAATTGTTTATTTTAATTTTTTTTTAATGTATTTTAAACCTTAAATTGTGTTGACGTAAGAGTATATACTTTTTGAAAATATTTTTGTGGAATGTTTCTTGAAATTCTGTAAGTAATCATTTTATTTTATTTTATTGGTAGTTAGTATCCTAAACAACAGAAAAATGCACTCGACAATGGTGGAATAACCGAAACGCGTCGTGCAATAAAGAAAAAAAAAATTGTGAAGCATTTGGACTTTTTCTGCTTACTTTCATAACATAACCAGGTTTCTCGGGGGGGGGGGATTAACTATAGCTTCTTTAATCTTTCAAATAATATTTTTAAATCCAATCATTCTAATTATACTTAAAAGATCTGATTTTACTCAACAGAGTAAGCATTATTTTCCTTGTAAATTACTCCCTGTCTAACGTGAGATTTTAACTGATAAATTCAATAAAAATATGTGTTTAGTGTATTAAAAGATGTAATTTCATCACATATTACATTTGCAAAATCCAGTTGGTTACAAAATATTCTATATTTCCAAATAAAAGATCATATAAAGCCTACACTTATTGAAGATTTCAAATTCTGATTCCAACGTGACGTCACATTGTGCGAGAGAGATAGCAAGACCCTGCGCACTAGCATATCGTGTTAGGTGTATCGTGGTGAAAACCACATGTCAGTACGTCAACCGTTTTTACGCGTTTTAGAATTTTGCCTAAAACTTTTTTATTAATAAAAATTTCCATTTGGTGTAAATTGCTTTCCCATAGATAATTTAAAGTATTTTTTTTTGTTAAACTGGATTATATAAGTAACGCTTAGTTCTTGAGACATAAACCTAGGTCGGAATTTTTCTGTATGTCTCGCACACACTTTTTTTACCTATTTTGATATTTTTGAATATTTTCTTTTTGAAATATTTTGAAAACTTTTACAACATATAGCGTTTATTTGATCTTCCTAGCTTTGAAAGAATTAAAGTTATAGGGTGGACCCTCAACTTAACAGTGAAGCTAGGAGCGTCGCGTTTTGTCGAAAACGACTGCAGGTACAACATTAATTTAACCGTAAAAAAATAGGTACAAAAAGTCTACAAAATGTAGCGTTGAAAATATTTGTGCCCCCCAGGTTAACCGACGTCGCAAAATATAATTTTGCACACCAAAATGAAAAATCTTCCCTGTCTTCAACATTCGATTTTGGCTATACCACTATAGAATGGAATTTTCCGTCCTACCCAGCGAAATCCAGGTACAAGCAAAAAACTAAAAAAAAGTGCAAAAATTTGGCTGTTTTTTGGCTACCAAAAATTAAGATTAGACGGTGCAAACTCAGATTACACACATTTAGGACCAAATAGAGGTATTAAAACGATTTCCAGCTTACTGGGCATTAATTCCTTAAAACGGTTTTTTTCCACCTAATTTGGCTGACCTAGAATATGATATCAATGAATATGGAGTTAAATATTTTTCCTATTTGCGTGAGATCATGCTGCCAATGGTCCCTTTCTTCCTCCTTGTAACACGTCATCACGCAAAGCACTACCCCCCCACACGCCTAAAGTACGTACGTTATTTATGGGCAGCCCCTAACTTTGCTGATCACAAAATAATGCTAAAAATCTTTATTCAGGTACCGACTATGACAAACTAAACTTCTTCGGCTCGACAAGTAGACTGAACAACTCCAGTGGCTATAAACCGGTACCGTTTCATCATACGACCTCAGCGCCATCTTTTAACCAATACGACGAAGTTTCGCCTATTGAGCCTGCTAGGTCAGCTGATGACTCTCATTTAGGTATGTAACACAAAGACCCTCCATGGAATCTGGTGCATTTTAAGCCGTAAGCTAAAGCATTATGAAAGGAAGGAAAAAGTCCAAATGCTTCACAAATTTTTTTTTCTTTATTGCACGACGCGTTTTGGTTATTCCCAGTGCATTTTCTGTAATCTCCATTAGCGACCCCACCCCAAGAAAATCAAAATTTAGTTATGCCATAATTATGTGCAAATTTCGTCCAAATCAAAAAATTTTGTGCTCCTTTGGTTTCTGAGATAATCAAAAAAGAAAAAGGGGTAGCTAGGTTAATATTAACTTGGCAACCCCACCAGGAAAAATAGAGTCAAACTAAACATTTTTGGTTTTAAAATTATGTGCTCGATGAATTTATAAGAAAAAAATCAAATTTTTTATTTTAAATTATGTTTTTTTAAAAAAAAAGGCTGGGGTAGCTAGTTTAATATTAACTTAGCGACCCCACATGTCTAGGTATCACGGAATTTAATCATTTCAAAAACCAGTATTATCTGCAAATTATATGCTAATTTCATCCATGATCAGCAAATTTTGTACTTGTCTGGTTTCCGAGAAAATCAATATAAAGGATATTACATTACATCATTTGTAATAACCTAGCATTGGCAATCTGAAGTATGATTCCAAAGTAAAAATATATTATTACAGAATTATGTGATCCATGAATATGTGTAAGAATTATCATATAATTTAAAATAATTTTTAGTTTGCCGCCATATTTCCTGGTGAGGTTGCTAAGTTAATATTAAATTAGTTAACCTACTTTATTTTTCGATTTTCTCGGAAACCAGACGAGTACAAAATTTTTCTGATTGTGGACGAAATTAGCACATAATATACAGATAATGCTGGTTTTTGAAATTTTTAAATTTCGTGATACATAAACATGTGGGGTCGCTAAGTTAATATTAACCTAGCTACCCCACCCTTTTTTTTAGAAAAAAAACATAATTTAAAATGAAAAATTCGATTTTTTTCTTATATATTCATCGAGCACATAATTTTAAAACCAAAAATTTTTAGTTTGGCTCCATTTTTCCTGGTGAGGTTGCTAAGTTAATGTTAACCTAGCTACCCCATTTTCATTTTCGATTATCTCAGAAACCAAAGGAGCACAAAATTTTTTGATTGGGGACGAAATTAGCACATAATTATGGTGTGACTAAATTTTGATTTTCTTGAGGTGGGGTCGCTAGGTTAGTGGAGGATTTTCTTTAAGATATTAAACAATGTTTGTTTAGGATACTAACTACAAATCAAATCAAATAAAATGATTACTTACAGAATTTCAAGAAAAATTCCACAAAAAACATAAAACAAAACTAAAGAACTGTCAAAAGTTTTTTGTTTATTTAAAAGGCCAAATTCAAGCCCTCCTGCATAACTTAGTGTCAAATTTTGGCAGGTTTATATTTTTTAACACTGCTGTTTTTAATTTTGTTGTTTTCCTCTAATTGGGTGGTACATTTTAGGTTTGTAACAATTTTTAAAACTATGGGCTTGTATTTATAACTATTTACCATTTATTTACACCTCATGTTTTCTTTTTCTTCAGGTTATGCAAAGGTTAGAAAAGATCCCCTAAACAGCAGCTTAAAGGAAGTTAAGGACAAAAAAGAGGTTAGCCACCAGTATACAAATAGAGAACCATATGCTGTCATAAGCAAGGCTAAACATGTTTAAATTTTGAGGCATTTTTCACTGCTAAGGAATACCAAATTTAATTTATCATTTTCTAATTCATTGACACCTGAAAAAATGTTCACAACTCTGAAAACTACAGTCTGATTTTAGGTGACTTTTAAAAAGAATTGGAAACAGTTTTAAAAATGTGCCAAAGGTATTGAAAAAGTGAGAATTTGACTGGAAACTTTTACGTTTTGCCTCTAAAAATACATCACAATGATTTTTATGGGGATTTTTAGTTTTAAATGAATACAAAAAATTTACCCCAACTAATTAAGCAAAAAGTTTTTCACAATTTTTTAAATAAAAACTGTTGTAAAAACTTAACTTTGAAACTATAAAAGTATTACTTATAAACCCTCCATTTTAAAAATAAAAAACATGCCTGTGATATTTGAAAAAAAAATCCATGTAAAAAATAGTATTTTTTGAGAAAATTTAGAATGCAAAAAATTCATAAGCCTAATATTTTGTGCCATTTCATCTAAAATCTGGTGCTATATATTATAACATTTGTTGCAATATTTTAGTAATTTAAGATTTTGAAATGTATTATTTAATAATTTACTTCTTACTTTTTACAACACAAAATCCAAGTTTTGTGTTATAAAAGTATAGATATTAAGTATAAATACTGCCAACTTTTAATGGACTTAAAAAAATTGTGTTATGTTGTATAATAAAATAAAATTTTAATATGAGATTTGTTGGCTTTTACATTACATACTCTAAAATCACATCATTCCTTAGGTACAAATAAGAAAATCTGTAATAAACTAATGATAAGGTATGGATTTTGACATATTAAATCCAAAAGTCAGAAGATAACTATTCTGTGGTAGGGACTGTATCGAGGACTGTATGCATGTAAAGTGTAAGCCAAAAAATTTAACTTTCCGGTATGTACTCGCCTACATCTATTTTTCTGACTTTTTCTCCTTTTTCTGCCAAAATTTCCTCAATATTCCTCTTGCCATCTAAATCTGTAAACCATTTCAAGTTATCCGCAATCAGATGATGGTTGGAACACCCTATACATGTTACAATCACAACTCCTTTTTCATAGGCAATTTTTGAGATTTTATGTGTGTTTCTTGATGTGCATACCTTGCAGGTGTATTCTAGATGAAATGTACCTAAAAAAAATACAAAAAGGAAATGAGGACCTAATACATAATGTGTCATAAAACCAGTATGTAAGTATAATTATCTTTTTTTGTGTATGTGTTAGAACTTTATTGCTGTCGTGGCTCAAAACTAAAGTATCGTTCATACAAGTAAGGTGACCAACCGTCCCAGTTTGGCCGGGACAGTCCCGATTTTTAACCATTTGTCCCGTCGAAAAAACCCATCCTGGATAGTCCCGATTTTTCAGCAAAAGTTCCGGTTTGCCCCGGTTTTGATACCACTGTATTTTGTAACTTTAAAATCACTGAAATTAAAAAAACGGATGTTCTCTGCCATCTATAAAATTGAATTGAAACCTTACTTAAATTATTTTTCTTTAATAAGTATTTTCTGAAAATACATCTTAATATTATTAGTTAGTTAGTTAGTTAGTTAGTTCATTTATTACAAAGTATTTATACAGTAGAGTACATATACATGTTTCGTCATACTTATCCTAAATTAATGAAATAAAAAATAGATAATTATTAATTTAGAAAATGCTCAAAAAATATTAAAATACAGTTATTATAATTAGGAGTGCATATAAGAAAAAATACATGATATACAATACATTGAATGGCCGGAGTGTCTCGGTTTTGCCCTTTTAGGAGTTGGTCACCTTATACAAGGCATAGTTATAGTTTTAGTTCACTGTTTTTTTTCTTAAAGAGACAGTGACAGAGATAGCGTTATGACTAAAATTAGAACTAACACCATGACTATGTCTTGTATGAACGATACTTAAGAAATAAAATTTTACTTCATATAAATTACCTTCCAATTTAGCCAAAGGGGTGGCCAAACTAGGGTTTTGGGTACTCACAGAAAATCCTCTGACACTTTGTAAAAAACTGGTTTTCGGCCGGTTTCTATAAACCGAAGTTATGTTTGAGTTACTGACTAGCTTTGAAAGTCTATAAAAATTATAAATCTGCCTTAAATACATTTTGTTTTTAAATTTAGGTTATTTTCAAGGAAAATTTTTTTGGTTGACGCTGATGACTAGGAGCACCCTTCCGATTCCGATCTTAAGAATTTTGACAGATAAGAGATTCCGATGGGGCGCTGTTAAAACTAAAGAACAGAATTTACGTTCTCTTGTGTATTTGACCAACGAAAAAAAAAACAATTGCAATTTTTTTAAATGTCAAAAAATAAAAAAAAGTCAACAAAAAGTAAAATTTTTTAAAAAAGTAGGAAAATTATCTAGAAAGTCATGGTAAAGCCTACTGAAGGCGATTCCGTCAAGGAAGAGGAGCCTTTCGGACTCGGCTGCGCATTGGAATATTTTACCGACTATGAAGAAGTCTCGAAAACCATTGATAACTTGCCCAGTATAGTAGGAGCAGAAAGGTTAAGTTTTTAAAATATATATTTTTTTAACAAAAAACATGTGGTATACCAGTTAGTATGTCGATGGGTATACCCAACATGTTATTATATTTTGATTGAGCCGTTGCCGTCTGCCCTCGCCATTTGAGATGACCATTTTTTTGTCAACTATGGCCCGTTTACCCAACTTTGGTAATTATGCAGTATACGGTTTTCTGCCATTTTTGATTTTTTTTGAAAAATTCTTTATGGGGGCACCTTCTAGGGTCCCTAGGACCCCAAATCCGTCTGCGCCGTTTGGGTTTTTTTTTTGATTTTTTTTGTTTTTTTTTAAATTTTTTTTCACTAAAACAAACCAAACCAACACAGTCCAACCCAACCTAATCCAAACCAACCCAAAAAAATTAAAAAAACCCTTTACAACCCCCCCTGGGCACCCTTTTTTCTCGTTAAAAAAAAAAAAAAAAAAAAATCGGGCGCAGGCGGATTTGGGGTCCTAGGGACCCTAGAAGGTGCCACCATAAAGAATTTTTCAAAAAAAATCAAAAATGGCAGAAAACTGTATACTGCATAATTACACCAACTTTTTATATTGATAATTCATGACTCAAGCACAATTTTATTATGCTTGGTTTACCAATCAAATAAGCACAAATTAAAGTGTAATTCTATATGGCGGTCTCTTCCTTTTCTGGAGGAAAAAAAAGGGTAATAGACCTATAGAATTACGCTTAAATTTGTGCTTATTTGATGGGTAAACCAAGCATTATTCATAATCATAATGTTAAATACATTATTGTTAATAGATGTGTTTATCTAAGCTTTCATAGTTATAATTCACAATTCATAAGCACAGTGCATAATTTTAAAGTTGGTTAATTTGAAATTTAAAATTATATACAATGATATATTTAAAATAAAGGAATATTTTATTTATTTATTTATTACTTGACAATAATACTAACTTTTATCATAGATAGATTTCATGGAAGCAAAGAAAAAATTTTGGTTGGTTGATCTCAAAATAGGAGTAATTGATTTCAACTGATATTAGAAAACAGAAAATTGAGAAGAAGAAAAATACTTAACCTATTGGAGGTTAGGTAAAGAAAAACATTTTTTTTATGATTTTGTATGATTATGAATTAAAGTTATGAATTATCAATACGAAAAGTTGGGTAAACCCACCATAAGTAGTGTTTTCTTAACTTTATGAAAAAATTCACAAAATAGGATGACAATAAACAGGCTGCATCGATTTTTTTAATTTTTATTATTAGGTCAGTCCAAGAAAGAGCACATGAACGATTCACTTTTATCCTAAGTCAATATATTGAGCAACCCCATTTGTTAGACTCCCACATTGATGAACTTCTAGAAAAATTCATACAAATTATTAGGAATCCACAAAGCTCAATCGCTTTAAAACATCTGACTTTTAGTTATATGTTTGTCTTGGTAAATGTAAGAGGTAAGTAAGAAACCTAGGTTTAACTGTTAAAATGTAACAAATTTTGTATATATTTTACTGGTAAAAAATTTGATAATTTAGGTAAAGATTTAAATCATATTTAAATTAACAAAACATCAAGAAGTTCTTAATACCCGGAAGAATTAAGGAAGGTTAGTAATAACTTTTCGGTGTGCTTTTTACCCTGCTAAAATAAATAGCTCTAAAGGTTCAAAATATACTATAATTTTTGAAAATGATAGTTTATTTCATAAGATACCTACTAATGTGACATCAGTTTAACTTATCATTTAAGTTTCAGAAAATCTTACTAGTTTTAAGTACAGGAAAAAGCGATATCTTATATGTTACAATGTAAAAACCTCAGTAAAAACTTATATTTCACGCAAAAATCAAAAATTCAACTGTAACAATCTGGTCAAACCATATCAAATCAACCAAAAAAAAGACACTTTTCGTTTTGACCATCTCCGATTTTGATGATTTTTGGTACACTTATTCTTCTGATCCAAAAAATTAAATTTTTTGGATAAGCGGTTTTTGTTTTATTGATTTTTGAAAATAAAGAAATTGACCAATATGCCCTTGACAGGCAGTTACAAAAATAGCAATATCTCAAAAACTATTGGTCCTATAGAAGCAAGTTATAGCTTATTTTGAAGGTTTTTTAAAGACCTTTTTAACGATGTGTATCACCATGCAATTTTTTGATTTTATTTTTTTTAATATTTTTTTTTTGAAAAATCTTGAAAACACCATTTTGAATTTTTTTCAAAAAAATGCTATTTTTTTAATATTTTTGGAAAATTTCAGGATGGAGAAGTTATTGGTTCTATTTTTAAAAAAATAATATAAAAAACCTTGCAGGAAAAAACCATACATTTTTTGATAAATACATATATATTTACTCTTTATATCTAAAAACTTGTCAATTGCTCCCAGTCTTGTAAATAAGATACATAAAAGGTTTTTCGAAACTTGTTTATTCCTGCAAAATTTTGAGTATTTCTTCAATTGTCCTCCCCTCCACCCAAGATCTTTTCACCCTAATAATATCTAAGAAATATATTTGCATTTTAAGAAAGAGCATCCAGACCTAAAAATTGGTTTGTCTAAATTTAGTGAATTGAGACCAAAAAGTTGCATTTTAGCAGGCAAGAGCGGTACACATACAGTGTGTGTGTGCACAATACATCAAAATATGAAGTTAATGATAGAGTGTTCTAAAATAAACAAGTTTATCTTAAATGATAAGGGTAATCCTGCTTTACCAGACTACCATGCTTGCCTCTCAAAAATGATGTGTAACCCACCAGGAGTTCACTGCTTTTTGGACAAATGTGAGATATGCCCAGGAACTGAGAATTTAAAAAACTTTTTGAATGAAAAGTTTGAAGAAGCAACGATTGACAATGTGACTTTTAAGAAGTAGATATCTGTAGATAGATGCAATATGGAGACATTAATTAAACCAGCAGAGGACTTCATTGAAGAATTTTCAAACGACTTGATTAAATTAAAATCTCATTCTTTTTACACTCACATGCAAAAAGAATACTACAATGAGGTAAAAGACAATTTAAAAAAGGGGGAAGCACTAATCACAGGCGACTTCGCTGAAAATTATTCATTTATTTTGCAGGATGAAGTGCAGTCCTATCACTGGACAAATAGCCAGGCAACCCTACATCCTTTTGTAATATATTACAAAACTCATTGGGGAAAACTGAGTCATTTAAATTATATATTTATTTCAGACTGTTTGGTAGACAACACAAGCCACCTTATGCCTGAACTAAAGAGGCAAATTGATAATTTATACAAAATTATCTATTTTTCAGACGGCTGTGCCCAACTGTATAAAAATAAAAAAATTTTTTTTAATATTGCGTACTATCTCGAGGAATTTAAAATTAAAGCAGAATGGAATTTTTTTGCCACCTCCCACGGGAAGAGTGCATGCGATGGACTGGGAGGCACCATAAAAAGGTTGGCTGCTAAAGCAAGTCTGCAGAGACCATATAATGAACAGATTATGACCCCCAAAGATCTTTTTAAATTTGCAACAGAAAACATTCCTGGTATAACATTTAAATATTGTTCATTAAATGACTACCAGCAACATGAAAAATTTTTGGAAAAAAGATACCTGGAAGCACAATCGATACCTGGGACTCAAAAATTGCACTCGATTATCCCCCTCAGTAATGAAAAAATTATTACAAAACCATTTTCACTAAGTAAAGAGGAAAATATTCAATGTCTTTTTGCAACCTGTGGTTTGTCAAACACAGAAATTGAAAACATCGACTCCGGTTTTGTAACCATAAACTATGACTGTCTTTGGTGGATGGGATGTATCATTGGCAAAAATATAGAAAGCCGGGAATTAAAAGTTAGTTTTTTACATCCTCATGGTCCCTCATTTTACAAAAAAAAATAGCAACCTAAATATTTTTTATTGTAAATTTTCTATTATTCTTACTTTTCATTTTTTTGTTATACCCATATTAGGTAAATTAGCCCTGTATTAAGTATCTCATTATTTTTTTAAAGTATGACTCCATTATTTCTCCATCCTAAAATTTTCCAAAAATGTTAAAAAAACATTGAAAAAAAAAAAATATTTTTTTGAAAAAAATTAAAAAATGTGTTTAATTAAGAAAAAAAAATTAAACCAACCAAATTGTGTCACACATCTTTAAAAACCCTTCAAAATGAGCTATCACTCGCTTCTATAGGATCAATAGTTTTTGAGATATTACTATTTTTGTAAGTGTCTGTCAAGGACATATTGGTCAATTCCTTGATTTTCAAAAATCAATAAAACAAAAACCGCTTATCCAAAAAATTTGATTTTTTGGATTTTTGATAAGACGAATAAGTGTACCAAAAATCATCAAAATCGGAGATGGTCAAAACTATTGCCTGGTTGACTTGATATGGTTTGACCCAATCCCAAATTTAAGTAGATCTTCTTTTTTAATTAATTTTTTTTAATATGGAGTCATTTCAAGCTATACATTATTTTGGATATAAATTTAACAGAAAAGAGAAAGATGATAAGTTTTCTTTTTTAATTTTTGGTCATGTTCGAAGATAAATTCTTATTTCCTTATGTTTTTTTCACTACAGGCTCCTCTATTGCATTTTTGTTAAAAAAATTAGATGAATGTTGTAAAGTTTGACCATCAGTTGAGGTGGCAACTAGAGACTCAAAATAATCACATAATTTTTGGGGGTATTTTTTATAACCAACTAAAAGTCTTCCTTTTGCTTGTGCCAAAAAATACCCCCAAAAATAATTTTTTTTGTTTGTGACTAGCTGAAAGTACCTAATTATGCAGTTTTACTTCAGTGACGCTATGTTAGGTGAACTAGACCTAAAGTAGTATAATATCTTATACAATAGGAACTTTGAATTTCTTAATAAAAAAGAGTTTTACCAACAGAAAACTACTGGATTTTTGGCCTCCCCACCAGTTCTACCACTGACTAGTTTCAGACACAGTTCATCCACCAGTCGGGCTTTTTAATATTTTTTATTTTTTTATTTTATTTTATTTATTTATTGTCTAACAGGAAAAAAAATCCCAATAATAAGACAAAAAATACTTAAGTAGCAAAAGGTCACAAAATAATTACTTATTGATAATTAAGCCCTAATAGAAAAAAGTAAAACTAATATCAGCTCTTTCTTAAGTATTCAACAACAAATTAAATTAGCTAACTAAAAAAAATAGATAAAAAAAACGATAAAATGAGAAAATATAGGAAAAATAAATCAAAAATACCTTGTATCCAATCTGAATCCAACTGAACCAACTGCCCTATCACCCTTCACCAATCTGTATCAGCTTGTTTTTCTTATATGGAACTTAAATTTGATGAAAAAATTAAGTTTGATATTTTGGACTTGAACATATTGATAGGTAATGACAGTAGATCTATACTAGCATCCGTGTTCAGACTGTTTAACCAATAGCAGGATCGGTAGAGTGGAGCTTTCCTGGGAAGATTTGTATTACAAGCTTCAAGTTAAAAATGACGGTGCCTGCGGGTGTTACAGGGGGAACATAAAAATTTCAATATGTCAAATTCATAGCAAAAAAACCAACTTTACAAAATACACCAGAGTACCACAAGAATACATACCGGGTGCGACTTGTAGACTGGACAAGACACGTGTTTCGCCCTTGTTAGGGATCATCAGTGTGGCATAACTTTTTATAGTCAAATAATATGAACAATGAAATCAATAAGTCTTGGACTTGATCGTTCATATTATTCGACTATAAAAACTTATATCGCACTGATGATCCCTGACAAGGGTGGAACACGTGTCTGCGTCTAGTCTCCAAGTCTCTGGTGTATTTTGTAAAATTATTTTTTTTTTACTATCTATATGGTGGCATGACTATGTCTGAAACCAGTCAGTGGTAGAACTGGTGAAGGAGGCCAAAAATCCAATAGTTTTCTGTTGGTAAAACTTTCTTTTTTATTTATATTTAACTTCAATATGAACATTGGGAATTTACTTCTCATTTTGTTTTTTTGAATTTCTTGTTTACATTTTTTGAGTTTTGTAGATTACAAAGAAATTGTAAAACATTTACCACATGAAGTGGCCGATTTTGAACCTGTCTTGCAGTTACTAGAGGCTCAGGATCCTAATGATTCAAATACATGGACTACAAGGTAAGAAAATACAAAACATATTCAGACAGCTAATTTTTAATTTGTGTGCTTGTGATTCTCCACTGGGGAAAGTGTTGTGAGTTCAATTTTGCAAATACTTGACTTCTCAGGGTAAATCCCTTGATCAGTCAATATCAAATACATGAAAGGATTTTCCTGTGCCATATATTCTAACCATATAAAAATTCAAAATTTAACATTTTCGTATAATTTTTTTATAAAATCAAAAAATAGGTCATTATCAGTGTTCTGTGTGTACTTAAAAAAATAGCAATATCTCAGAAACTACTGAAAGGAAAAAGGCGCGTGATGTCTGGTTTAAAAGGCGTTTTAGAGACCTACGTAATGTGTCAGAAAACCACTTGGAAAAAAATAATCTTTTTTTATATATTTTAAAACTTGTTAAAACTTACTTTACTGTACTTTCTTGCTAAACTACAAAATTTTAATATTGACACTTTGATGGGTCCATGATAAAATAAATGGCGCCAGCAGGCACATATAGCCATCCATAAAATCTTTAAAAAAAATAAAAGAAAATTGTTTTTTCAAAAATTTTTGTTTTTTGGTAGAAAATGGAATTATCTATCTTAATGTGAGTTACAATTTAAAAAAAAGTTTAATCCCGTCTCCTACCCTCTTGCCAACCCCCACTTCCATCAAAAACTAATCAGCTCTGGTTACTAAGGCTGGTGACAAAGAATTTTTGTGCGAAATTTTATGAGAATTTTATGAAAAGCGGTTTTTGAGTTATTGTGTTACTTTTTTACTATGATAAACAGCTGATCAGGATTTTGAAAAAAAATTATAAAAGAACTTCTTTTATGTTAAATAATATTAATTTTAAAATAATAAAGTACAACAAACAATTCAAAAAAATGAAATTTAGCAAATAAAAAATAGTTTAAAATAAATTACAAAATATAATAAATAAAATACATACCTAAATAACACATAAAAACAAAAATATAAAATTGATCAAAATAAAAGATAAATAACTTAAAAATAATTATAAAATATATAAAACAAACAAAACAAATAGAATAAATAAAATACATAAACTAAATAGAATAAAAATAATAAATTCGTGTAGATCCAAAATACAAGTTTTTAAATTTTCAAATACATTTTAGGTACATCTTACTCCTATGGCTCTCCATAATCGTAATGATACCTTTTCATCTCTCCCGTTTCGACGACACAGAATCCGGCAAACTGACACTCATGGAAAGAGTCCTAAACCAAATAAAAACTTATGCTGTGGTGCCGGATAAATGTAGAGATGCAGCCGCGTTTTTGTCTTATAAGTTCATTACGAGGAACGACGTGAAAACGCTACATTTAAAGACGTTTTTCGATTGGGCTATGTTGGAATCTCTGTCTCCCAATAGCAACGTATTTGTGAAGGTAAATTAATTAGTTCATTAAAGTTCTTTAGGACACAATATTCCATGCATCTACTAACGGTCGACCCGCGGCGTTGTTCGCAAAATATCCAAAAATAATGTACTTTGACAGTTGTCATTGAGCGAAATGTTAAATAAAAAGTAGCCTATGTTTCAATTCAGGTCACACCCTATCTTTTTACTAAGTTTCATCCAAATCGGTTTCTCCGACACAAACAAATGCATTTATAATATTAGTAGGATTTTTGTGAATTCCTTTCCGGCCCTTTTTTAAAAAATTCAAAGCCACTTTAGTTTTAACTGATGATCTTATTCTTTTTTTCATGTGCCCATACTCGCAAAAAAAATACATTCTAATATGAATTATAAACGATTGGTCAGATTTTTTATTTTTATTTTTCCAAATCAAAATTGATTGTGTTTTTATAAGTATACTTGTAAAATTGAATAAAATGTCCTCAGTGCAAATCTGACTCAAATACGCGGCCAAAAAAAGTAAGTATGGTCAAGCACAAAGAATCACGCCCCCCCCCTTTTTAAATATTTTTCGAAAAACATGAAAAAGCCAGCGGCTGTATACGAAAAAATTAACTCAAACACATCGTTGTCTCAAACTTTCAAACCTCATTTTTATTAAAGATGATAAAAACTGGCCCGGCTTATGGGTTCTTATTTTGATTCTTAAACTTAAAAATGGGATGAAATTAACTCTGTGTTTCGGACTTCCATTGTCTGTATAAATAAAATATAGACAATGGAAGTCCGAAACACAGAGTTAATTTCAAACACATCATTGTATCAAACATAAAAATGGGATATTTTGGATAATTTGACTGTGTTAGAAAACGTCATAAATCAGTCAAAATAAAATTAAAAAAGAAGCAGATAAAGTGCGGAAAAAAGTTTTTAAAATATTGAAACATTAGAACGTTGGCTGGCTAGAAGGAGCCTAGATAAATAAAAACTTTAAAAAATGATTTATACCAAGTTTATTTGGTCAGTATTATTTTTTTCATTTTGATCAGTACCCGCTTCCATCACTGAGAAAGGATAGTCATGGTTCTACAAAATTTGGTTCTCAAAAAATGTTATTCTTCAGAATTCTCCTTTAAAATTACTCCAAAATCTTTATTCTTTAAGTACGGGACCCTGGCCTGTATAGCAGCCATTGTGAAGCACGGCAAGCGAAACGACGTTTTGCCACATGCCAGAAGACTGTTAGATTGGATTATTAATTCGGAATTCAAGGACAATTCCGGGTCTAACGTTCTGAAGATGGTTTATAAGATTATTCAGAGGATAGGTAAGGGATATAAAAACACATATAGTTCGTTTTTTATACATTGGCGATCGTTCTTTTAGTTTATAATACGAATAAATATGTACAGGGAGACCGTTTTATAAAGTTCCACTTGGGAAAACTTTTTTGTTATTTGTCACATGAAGATAAATCAAAAAGTGAATGACTTATGAAATCAGGTAGATTTTTCCTTAATCATAATTTACACGCAGGATGGTCATGAGGTTCTATTTTTTAAATTTGTATATTTTATAAAATTTTATAGATCCTTTGTTTCTGATTCCAAAAATATATCATGTGTAGGGTTTATCTTTGGCGGTTCTAGATTAAAATCAAAAATAATTTGCCGTAAGGGCAAAGCGTTAGCCAAGGACAAATAGCTTAGGTGGTTCTTGGTTCAACACATTACTCTTATGGCAACGTTTATGTGAATTTGCTCAATGATCATTCAAGACAATGGTAACATATGGTATATTTTTGGAATAAAAAAAAAAGATCTATTGAAATTTTAAAAAATATACAGGGTGGGTTCATTTAAGAAAAGGACCTCATGTAACAGGTGATTTTGAAAAAAAAGTGAAAGTTTTCCCACGTCGAGCTTTCTAAACAGTCACCCTGTACAGGGTAAACCCCGTTCTCAGAACTTCGACGTGTCGCGAGCGACACTTCGTTGACCAATAGCAATTAAGCAGCCCTATTTCCCCCACTCATCTGTCATTGTGTGGCATTTGAGCAGGTCCTTTTGAGTACATCTTTAACACGTGCAAAGAATATATCAATTTTAAAACATTTTTTGGTCCGTTTCGCACACATGCTATTCTAAAGAATGAGCTGGCATATGCTAAGGAAATACCACTAAAGAAGGTTACTATTAGAACATCTTTATCATATGCAAAGTTTACTTTTAGGACATCTTTAGCATATGCAAAGTATTTACCAATTATGAAATAAGTTTAAAAAACTCGAAAAAAAATATGGGTATATTGTGATTGAACATGGTTATTAGAGCTCACAAATATATTTTTAATTTCATTTAAAGCTCTATTTTAGGAGTTATACTGGTTTTGCGCTACTATAGATTTAGCACATGCCAATCATCTGATAAGAATATCTTAGCACCGTTTAAGAACCTACATAGCATGTGATTAGGGCGGAACGTAATCTATTCTTAGCACATGCTTAGGATTTTTCAATGTTTGTTTAGAATATCCTTAGCATATTCTTTTTCTTGAGGATATTCTTTGCACATGCTAAGGATGACAAATTGCTATGTAAGAATAAGATAAGTTTCTCGGTATAACTCCACCGATCCGCCCCTGTATCTCCGAAACTAGTCATAGGATCTTTTTGGGCCTATAAGAACTTTTGATCGGAAGATCGATAACTACAACATATCTGAGTTTCATGGCAATCGTATAATTTTTATTTTTCCTGCGGCTTGCCCTGTAAATTTCATGCATCGACCTCTAAAGACCAATTTTCCGGTCCAGTGACGTAAATACTTTTTACTTTTATATTATATTGCATATATAATTAAAATTATTTAAAATAAAAAAAATCAAAACAATTTGAAACAAAAACATGAAAAAACTCTAAATATGGCGGATGTCGCGGTAACAGGAGAAAAAGTTGAAATAAATTTAGCTGCCAGCAGAGTCAGCGATAGATGAGTGGGGGAAATAGTGCTGCTTAATTGCTATTGGTCAACGAACGGGGTTTACCCTGTACAAGGTGACTGTTTAGAAAGCTCGACGTGGGAAAACTTTATTCGTCACAAAAAGATAAACACAAAAGTGAATTACTTATGAAATTATGTAGATTGGACCCACCCTGTATATTTTTTAAAATTTCTCTTTTTGTGCACAGATCCACTGAAATTTTTTCCTAAAAATCACCAATATTCTGTTACACAATCCCCCCAACCCCCAGGAACAATTTCCGCGCACGCCTGTTTGACCTTGTGGTGAGCTGATACGAGTTTAGTCAAAATACATCATTTCTTTTTAGATTAATCATATGAATTAGTTTCAATAAGAAAACTTTTTCGATGACGCTGCTGTTTCTAAAGTATTTACAAAAGAACGAAATCGCGTGGTATTTGCTGAAAATAAACATTCTAAAAAAACAGTAACATACTATATTTTTTTTAATGTTTCATCACACCCCGTACACAGCATATAACATTTCGCTTATATAACAGCATTTTACTCAAATCTTTAGCATAATCATCCGGACCGCTTTTAGTTGAATAGTTTTGAAGCAAGAATAAGATAAGTTTTTCGGTACAACCCCACCGACCCGCCCCTGTATCTCTAAAACTAGTCATAGGATCTTTTTGGTCAATAACTAAAACAAGATCCGTGCGTGGTTCTTTAAAGTTGATTGGTCGCATCATCCTACTCCCGTTTTCTATGACGCTGACCGCAACGCGAGTTTCGGGACTGTGCGACAACCATCGAGTGCCAGCCTGTGACAAAATGTCACTGCTATTTTGTTCGGACTGGAGCAACACCGTTCTTAACTAAGACGGTTTTGACTGGAGCAGATCGTGACTGCGACAGACAAGTAACAGTGACAAAGTCACAGTTCGAAAAATCGCAACACACCCCTAATTATAACCCCTTAAAATATGTTTTTTTTTTATTTTTGTTTTATTGGTTTAGATTTTAAAGTTATGGGCCATCATGTTTTTTTTTTGGATATTGAATGCAACACCTGATGTTTTTAAGGTTTGACCTTCCTCCCCCCACGAGTAGCGTCCTGGAGGTACCAAAGAGGTAGCAGGTCCCTGGCGGCAAATTTAAGTGCGGGAGGGGACTCCTCCTCTACCTTAACCGATTGCAAAGAGGTGGTTAGCGAGGAAGAAATTATTGATGTCCCCGACGAGGTCGAGGAGGTCATAGATCAGCTGATTCAGGGATTGAGGTGTCTTGATAGTGTAGTAAGGTAAACATTTTTTTATTAGATACTAGTGTTTGAAATATACATACTACAAATTTTGGGCCTTATAAGAACAACAACAAATCGCAATTTTTTTAATTATCTCGCATATTTCCACACTATTTCGCATTTATTTGTTTTCTTAGCATTTTTTCATTTATTTATATTTTTTGCTCGAATTTCTTATTGCTATACTTTTTTTACATTACTCTGCATTTTTCAAAATTATTTCGTATTTTTTTTTCACGTTTTTCCGCATAATCTTTATTTTGTGAAACAATTTTTGGTACATTTATTTTAACCATAAAGGGGATGAAAAATCTCAAATTTGAAATTTTTTTGACCGTTACTTTTTTTAAAAATTAATTCTTGAACATCACAAAAACCACCAATTTTGCTCAAACATGTACTTAAAAAAATTGAAATATCTCGATAACTACTTAAACATGGACGGTGGTTTATAGCTCTTTTTAAACTATACATACTTTTGGTTTTTAAAAAAAATTGAAATTAAAAAAAGTTTTTTTTTAAAAATTTTTGATAAACAGCATTCTTTATTCTTTTTTATAAAAATATATTTTATTTCTGGGTATTTCGCCAAACTATTTACAAAATTTCAAGATGAAGACTTGATGGGTTCATGAAAAAAAATTATTTTAAAAATTTAGATTTTTTTTTGTCAAAAAACTAAAATAAAATACCTTTAAAACAAGCTATCACTTGCCTTTGTAGTATGTATAGTTCTCAAGATATTCATATTTTGATAAATGCTTGTAAAGACAGTCAATTTTAACCAAATACGCAGGTACACAAAAAGAGTAATATCTTGAGAACTGTATACCGTACAAAAGCGAGTAGCTTGTTTTATAGGTATTTTAAAGCCCATTTTGATAAAGCATCACATAACCAATTTTTTTTTATTGTTTTCAAAATTTTGAAACTAATTTTTTTTGATGAACCCATTAAGTCTCCATCTTAAAATTTTGTAAATAGTGTGGCGAAATATCCAGAAACAAAATATTTTTTTTTCGAAAAAATTAAAAAATGCTGTTTGTCACAAATTAAAAAAAAAAGTTTTTTAGGTAAAGAAAAACATTTTTTTTGTTCTCTTTTTTCGTCAATTTGGTATGTCAATTTCAAAATTTATCCTAATGCAATATGCTTATAAACTCTTGGATAAACAGGTGCTATGAAATAAAGTTATGAATTATCAATATGAAAGTTGGGCAAACCTGCCTTTATTTATGAGGTAAGCTCTGTTTTTCTGGTATTAAAAAGAGGTCCCCAAGTATACATATCACGAAAATATCCTGTTATTTATCTAAATGTTTAAAAAAAAATCTGAAATGGTTATTTTTGGATCGCAATAAATTGAAAAATCATTCATAGCGGTATCAATTTTTTTCAATTTTCGGAATGTTCCGGAATGTTCTCTTTTCCTCGCTCCTTGAACTTTAAAAACTAAATATCTTGGAAATAAGGAGTAGGTATACCCCCCTACTTTATAGAATTTTTTCATAAAGGTTTAACTAAAATAGAGACATGTGGGAGAGTTGAGTGATGAGGCCCATCTAAAAACGAAAAACTCGATTGCGACTCACGTTAAAACAGTTGTCCATAACCTGAATTGGATGAATCGTCATCCCTCAACAAATTTAGGGCTATTTGGGAAACCACGCCGTTTATTAATCGATTTGGAAACACTTTTCTTTCACTACTCTCGAAAATTAAACTTTTTATAAATAAATAAAAATTGAGGTTATGTTTTAATCCATCCATCAAGACTCATCGGCTCCGGGGGTCGATGGCCATTGTTGGCATCAGTCGGTTGCATCGGAAATTCAGAAGAACGCGTTTGATGGCATCAAAACTTTTGATGCAACCGATTAGCAAATCTTTGAGATTCCAAACTCCCCTGTTTACCACAGTTTTTTATAATTTACCTGCAATTATGCAAAATCTCTCTGGTCACCTGGGTACTATAAACGCTTTTTTTTTTTAACAAAATAGCGTCATTTTAGTTTTTTTTTGTATTGTTAAGATTTCTATACAAAAATTGCAAAAACTCAAGTGCTTTTTTAGACAAAGTAACAATTTTGTTTAAATAAACTTTATTGTGAAAAATTTTAAAAAATGTTCTATTTTTGCAAAAAAGTATTAAAAGGAAGAAAAAAATACCAAACTATAAATAAAATGGATATAATATCATACGATAAAATTTAAATCGGGACTCACGTGACATAACAACGCCATATTGTAAATGTTAATTCAATAAATAATTCATAATGTGGATTACGTAATGCCCCCTTTTTTGTACATGAGAGTAAACTAGAGTTTTGAACTTCCATTATCTTTATTGTTTACTTTTTCACAACGTTCGATTGCTTATGTGTCTGCAATCGTCATAAGGTGAATACTAACAAAAACTAAGACTACCTAATCTTATATACTAGTATGTGTTCACTGAACCATGCATACACTTGGTTGGCTCCGCCCTTTCACAGTTGAAATCTGTTACCTCCGAAAAGTAAGGGTTTCCAAATATCCATGATGGTAACTCTCTGTTAAGAAAATACATTCTGGTTCCTCTGTATGAATGCTGTTTCTTTGAACTTCCGCTTGAATAGATTTTCTTCCCTGGTGATGATCTTTGCCTCTTTCCATTCCATATAATGTTGATTCTCCCAGCAATGTTAAGCTATTTTTGATCCAGTTGTGTCCCCTTGTCGAGTTCTGCGTGTGTGTTCTGGCGAACTTCCATGGGTGGTTTCTCCGGTGTAGATATTCCCACACTCGCATGGTACTTGGTACATGCTGTTCTTGGTGTTGCGGCGATATGGTTTAGTTTTTGTTGACTGACTTCTTATTGGTGTGGTCATTTTGAAGACAGTCCGAAGATGGTATTGGTTGCCTATTCTTATCTTTTCTGAGATTCCTTTGATGTGTGGAATTATAAGTGTCGCTTTCGTTTAAGTCTGTCGTCCTTTGTGTTGGTGTGGTCTGAAGAGTTTTATTGATCATGTCAATACCACCTTCACGGAAGGCCAATCAACTCGATTCAATATGTCCGCGGAAGTCGAGGAACATATAAATCGCGCGAATTTTGCTATTGGGGCCATTCATAAGTTATGTAACGCAGAAATGGGGTGGGGGTAGGTAAAAGTGTTAAAAAGTGTAACCAGGAAGGGAGGAGGGTGTGCAACTGCATTACATCACAATTTGATCTGATGCATTAAGTGTGTAATTTTAGAGAAACGGAGTTGCAAAAGAGCAAGAAAGAGGGGAAAGGAGGGTTGAAATTGGGCAAAAAATGGTGGTACATAATTTATGGACGTCCAAGGTATATTTTAGTTGAATGTCTTTGTGGACGCCCCTAGAGGAATATTTTCTTACTGGTTTTCTTTTAAACATTTTCTTCCATTTATCTGATTTTTTTCAAAGCTTAATTTAAAATTTGACTGAAAACTAGCGAAGCCATTTTGCTAAAAAAAATATCATCAGATACAAGATAAAGTAAAAGAAAAATAAATATTGGTGAAATAAGGAGTAATGAAAAATTCTCAATTTTTAAAATAGTTTACGAAAAGATTTTCCCAACTAAAAAGTATAAAAAAATGTTCGTCCTAATAGAGTTTGAAATAAATAAAGTTCAGGTTTTTCCAGAATAAGGGTAAAACAAATATATACAATTACAAAAACGGAAAATTATAGTTTTCCATGTTGTCCATGGACTGACATTTATTTTGAAATTTTAGCCAAATATCGTCTTATGTGCTTGTTTCAATGCTATTTTCTATAGCTTTAGAGAGAGCAGCATTGTCTAATTTGTCAAATATTTAGGACAACCTGTAAACTTTTCTGTGCTCTTTCGAGAAAACAGTGTTGTTCCCTGCAAGCAATTTACATTTGTTTTTGGTCATCAATGTAAATTTTTTTTATGCACATGGTGCCTCGGTCAGGTTAAATTGTAGACTAAGATGCATGCCATAAATATAAATACATGTCAACCAAATGTGCAAGTAAGTCAGGGAAAGGGTTGTTTGCATACATATATTTGTGGCAAATTTTTGGGAAAAAAGTCATTATTCAAAAATTGTTTGTTATTATCACACAAACTACTTACTTATAGCTGAAAGAGGACAGGGTTTGTAAGTTTTGTGCAAACTTATGTAGGATATAGGAATTTTTTTTAAATCGCTTTTTTTTAAGCGTGGTGTTTTCAATGGAACATTCAAAATATACCCTGTAGCTGTGTAAAATTGTGTGGACCATTCAATGTCTTCGGCTTTAAAATGTAGTTCACAAACCCGTAAACGAAAAACCAAACCATGGTCAAATTATAAAACACAAATATGTAGGTAGTTACCAACTTGGAAATTTCAAGAATACCACACTTCGACGGTACAAGGTAAGCCCTTTTGGAAAGACAGGAAAGTTTATTCAAGTGGTACTGAAAAATAACCTACACTTAAAGGTCGATAAGGTTTTGGGCCTTTCTTATCATACTGAGTCCGACACTTTGGCACAACACACGCATGAGGCATTTTTAATAATGTTTGACACACTACAAAACACAGCATAAAAACAAACCATAACCTCCGTACGCGACTCTTGACTGAAGGGCACTTCTTTAAAAATAGAAACTAATAGTACATAATCCGAAAAACAGCCAAAAATAACGATTTTCATCTTTTCAAACACGAAAAACGACCTCGACCCCCGACGCCATGTTTTTATCGATTTTTGGGGCTGAGACGCTTTCCCTTTAGAACGTATTGATCATGTAGCTGGAGAAACCGTTTTTTCGCAGATCGGATCGAATTTTTGCCTTTTCTTTATTTAAAGCTTCTTCTTTATTGCAGATGTAGGTGGCTCGATCTATAAGAGATTTTACAATTCCCAGTTTGGTTGATGTGGAGTGGTTTGATTTGAAGTTTAGATATTGTTCAGTATGAGTAGATTTGCGAAATAAAGAAGTGGTTATGGTTGAATTCTTTTTGGTTATTAGAACGTCGAGAAAAGGGAGCTGACAATTTTCGTCTTTTTCCAGAGTTAGTGTGATTCAGTTTTATGCCGACATGATTGAAGAATTGTTCTAGTGTATTGTTGTCCTTTTTCTAGATGATAAATATGTCGTCCATGTATTTTTCAAGTTCAATATTGTCTACCACTTTCAAACAACAATTGTACATGTTATGGTACATATATGTCCCTCATTTTTTTCGGTCGAAATATCAGATGAATATCTGATATCTTGACCGAAAATATAATTATGTTAATTTTCAAATATATATTGAAAATAAAACCTACACAATGTGACAAGCTTGCATTTTTTGTATCGGGTCACCTATATAACCATGTACT
Organism: Oxystoma pomonae; assembly: GCA_963921995.1. Classification (NCBI taxonomy): domain Eukaryota; kingdom Metazoa; phylum Arthropoda; class Insecta; order Coleoptera; family Brentidae; genus Oxystoma; species Oxystoma pomonae. The sequence goes on from OY998165.1 coordinate 111,785,874, forward strand.
ACGTTGCCTCATTAGTTATTGGTCGTCGGTGTTGCCGCTTTAGTAGATTCGAGCTGGTATGCAGCATGCTTGGTATTGCCTGATGCAGCGTTGCCAGTGGAGAGGACAATGTTTTTTCCCTAAATCTAACGACTGATTGCGCGCGTTTCAAAGCGACTGAAATGACTTGAAGGGTCTATTTTAGTTGAATGTCTTTGGATTTTTTAAAATATCACTCATTAAAATATTATAAAAAAATTTAGGTGGTCAGCCGCCAAAGGAATAGGCAGACTAACCTCCAGACTGCCGAAAGACTTGGGTGACGATGTTGTCGGTTCGGTGTTGGAACTTTTGGGCCCCAGGGAGAATGACGCCTCTTGGCATGGAGGCTGTATTGCTTTGGCGGAGTTGGGTAAGTTTCAGGTTTTTAGCGTTTTCAGTTATTTTTTTACCTAAGACAAAACAATAATGATAAATTGTTTATTTCTCAACAAACCTTAAGGATTATTATAGGGAAGTAACAAAAAAAATAGTAAGAAAGCAAACCAAGTCGTTAATTTAGTTATGTCAACACTAACAAAAAATAAATAAATAGGGAAAAGTCGAGATAAAACTATTTTGTTTTAATTTAAAAAATATGTTTTTGCGTGTTTCTTAAATAGATGTAAGTGGTGTATTTGTTTCAATGATATGGGTAGATTGTTATATTTTTTTCCCAGTATTATTGTTAAAATTCTATTGGTTGAAGTTGATATTTGGAGTTGTTTTATTGAATTTTGATATTTTAATATTTTTGATAAGAGAATATTACGTGAGTATATATAAGTCAGTCAAGTACAGATAACCAAGGGGACGGTATAAATTAATAATTGGCTCGAGAAATAAAAGTTTATGAATACATTTTATAAGTTCGTTTTGCAATTTCATCAATTTTGGAATAGAAAAATGCATAGTAAATGGTTTAAAGGCATATAAGATCTTAGTTTACATGATTCCTATTAAAGTTGATAAATTTTCTCTGAGATGATTAATATGTTCTTTCAAAAGTAAATGTTTTACCATTTCCACCAATTTTCCAACCTTAGATTAAAAAGAGATAAGATATCTGGTCCAATGAAAACTCCTTGGCAAATAATAACCACTGTTTATTTACAAATAAAATCACAACAAAACAAAGGTGAGAAATATCGATTATTTTTCTACCCTTTTAAACGGCGTTAGAACGATAGGGACAGAGAATTCCTATTAAAGTTGATAAATTTTCTCTGAGATGATTAATATGTTCTTTCAAAAGTAAATGTTTTACCATTTCCACCAATTTTCCACCCTTAGATTAAAAAGAGATAAGATATCTGGTCTAATGAAAACTCCTTGGCAAATAATAACCACTGTTTATTTACAAATAAAATCACAACAAAACAAAGGTGAGAAATATCGATTATTTTTCTACCCTTTTAAACGGCGTTAGACGATAGGGACAGAGAATTCTGTTTCACTTTCGTCGTGATTGGCTTGTGGATGGGGAAAGTCGGCAGAGCGCAGACGGTTGGATGATATTTTTATTGACATTAGCTTTTCGTGTTATTTATTTTAAAATTTTAGGATGTTTTAAAGTTTGTAAGTCGTTTTAAAACCACATTTTGTCAAAAAACGTTTATAGTGTGTTTTTTTACCAGTAGGCAAATATTTCAGTGCATTTCAAGTGATATTTTGGAACAAATCGTCTAATGTTTTGAAAACAAACGGAGAGCAAGTGAAATCAGTCAGTGGCGCTACATGCCGGTAGGTTAATCTTCAAAATTTAAAATACTTTTGATAAAGTAATTAATGCCCAGTGCATCAAATGAGATATTTTCGAAGGTTTTTTTTTATAAAGACTATAAAATAAAGTTAGGTAAAGTCCTTAAACCAACTTGCAAACAACAATAAAAGTTAATTCACATGTGTTCAGGTTTGTAAGCATATTGAATTCCTACCTCTTATGAGAATATTAAGGTTGATTTAAATTGCCGCCGTTGCCGTCTGTACTCACCCTTCGAATTGATAATTGAATCTTTTTGTCTGTCCTAGATGTCTCTATATACTCTAAGTATTATTGACTTTATTGTGTACTGAAGAAGTCAGTTTAAGTAAGTTTTTGCTAATGACCAGAGAAAATAACAAAATTAACAAACACAATAACATAATTTTTAGCGAGTAGGTAATATTATATTTTTTTTCTTGATGTTCCAGGTGCTGTGAACTGTGTGTTTTAATGTTTGGCATAATTTTATTGTGTTGAAAATTGAAATTGCTATAAATCATATAAAAACTTTGTAATAAATTTATTTTGTATAAAATTATACTACAAACATTTATTGTTAGGAAGCTTCCAAAGGTCAAATTGGCAGAATTATTTTTTGCATGTTTTTTAAATTATTTTGCAGATTTCATATTATAGTAAAATTTTAATAATATGTGTAAATTTATATTTAAGTAGATACGCCACTGGTGTGTTTACTGTAAACAACAGAAAGGTAAACATTGTTCCATATAATAATATAACCAAAGTCTCCGTAAGTGTCAGGTATCTTGTCTCTTTTTAATCTAAGTTTCCAACAATAACGCCCATACCTGTAACAGTTTGAAAATGTCTGGGAAAGGAGGGAGAGGGCAAGTAAGAATCTGTTTCGTGTAATTTTTATTTTTAACCAAAAATTTTGCCGCGGCTAAAAAATATTATAAACTTTTACATTTTGGAAAAGTAACTTATAATTTTTTTTTTAAAGGGGGAGGGGCGTTTGCCACTACTTACTAAATTACTAAAAAAAGAAAAATTGTCATCAGAGGCATTTTTTAGATTTTAGTCATTAATCCAGTGTTTTTTTTTTAAATACTTGTGACAAATATTTTTCAGGAAGAAGGGGTCTACTCTTACCAGATAGACTGCCCCAAGTGGTCCCTTTAGTTTTAAAAGCCTTAGTCTACGATGAACCTAGAGGTTATTCCTCAGTCGGTAAGTTAACTTTTTTTATTTTCAAGTCTAATATTTTAGGGGTGGCATAACCTTATTTTTAGATTAAAAACATTGACTTATTTTAATTATTAAAACGGAACAAATTTATTAAAATAAAAAAAATCGTTTTCTAAATTCACATATTTTTAATTATAAAAACATTTCCGTTGGCTTAATAGCGCTTTATGGCTTATTTTATTTCTTTTGCCTACGACCAACGAATAATACTAATTTTACGACGATCTCAACACGATTTTAATGGGTCATTTACGGTCCTAGGATAATAATAAAGCTTAGGCGTAAACCACAAGATGGCCTGACAAGCGATGAAGCTTATTTTATAAGAGCACTAATTATAATTATAATAATTTTAGTACCTAACCAAAAATAAGTCCCGTTAAATTAACATAATACGCATTTTTAAGGTCGTAGTTACAATCTGACGAATTGTTTCTAGCAACATTGTACGGGAAATCAATTTAATTATGTCGACCTGATTTTTTTAAAATTTATTTTCCATGGCAACGCGGAGACTTTATTTATGTTTATCCACAGTGGGACACCAGAGATTTTTTAGCACCTGGTCAAAAATTTGGGGTTACTAAAATAAAAGAAAACCATTTATTGCAGAATTACCTGCTAAAAAAACGCTACCCAACTAGGTTTAAGGTTGCATTTACAGGTGCATTAATAATTGAATTGGAAACACTTCCGCTAGCTGATACCGAAAACAGGTTAACTTAAAAGCATGCAGATTTAAAAGTCGGCTACTGGCGCTAGATGAAATAATCGTATTCTATTTTAAACAGGAGCGTCAACGACTAGCAAGAGTCTTTCAAACCTCTAAATGGAGCTTTACTGACCTGTTTTGTTAGTACTCAAGTATCCGTGTGTTTTTGAAACTGAGGTTCTAAAATCTATCCTTTGCACTCCAAGATTTCACTAGTACATTTGCACATAACTATGCCGCAATAATTTAAATTTAAAAAAATGGTTGAATCACAATAAAAACAAAATTATGTGGGGTCATGGGAGCCAAATGTTTCTACGCGAATTCCTAGTAATCCCAGCGAGCCAGTAAAGTTTTCTTGGTTGTTGATAGACTCGGGGTAATGCCCGCGCAGCGCTAGGGCTTTTTCGGCGGGCGATCGCACACGCGGAGTGGTTTCATATTTGTTTTAGAACAATGTTTTTGAAAACACATTTTTGAAAGATAAACATAACCTCGAATGATTTTCTGTCAGAAAACGTAAAAATACTCTTCTGTCCCACTGCGACCCGATTTAAAGTTTGTTGACAAAACACCTGCAGTTACCATGGAATCGTATAAATTCTGCGATCTATCAGCCAACACTTCCACTGCGTGTGTCTCCCAAATTCAATGAAGTGTGATTGATTGATTTTTCCGGAGTGCACAGGCCTTTAGAAAAAAGGAAACTTAGTTTTTATTTTCGCTAAAGCAGTGAAATATAAAAAGGAAAAATGTAATCCAGAGGAAATTGTTCTAAACCGCAATTATTTTGAGGCTTTTGGGATAGATGACAGCACCAGAGCTTTTATTTTAAAGAAAAATTAATTGAGAATTTTGAAAAATCCTTCAGATATTTTTGCTAAGCATTTAAAAACGATCCCCCCTGCAAAATTTCAGCTAATTCTGATGTTTAGTTTTCCCTGAGCACTCTGGCAAAAGTTTAAAAAATTAAAGAACAAGGCGTTGCCAGTTGTACTTTTTTTAACTTAAAATCTGGGGAGAAACTGTAGCCTTAAGAAAAAAAAACCTTGTTTTTAAAAAGATATTTGAAAAGTCTCTTAGTAACCTTATTTGTTTTGACGTTTTAGATAGAACGTCATTGAAACTTCAGGTTATGAAGGTGGTGGATTTAAGAGTGTTCGCGTTTGATATTTTTAATAATTTCTGATAATTATGATGAAATTTTCATTGGTCGTAGGTAAAGTATAGTACAGTAACTCGCATGTTATTGTCATTACACGCTCAGATAAATTAAGACACTCGCCTGCGGCTAGCGTCTTCAACTTCATCTTCGCGTTTAATGACCATCATAACATGTTAGTTATGTATTTATTTATTTGCAATCAACAGACAAAAGTGCAATTGCAGATCACAAAAAGTGCCTAATTAATTAAATACGCAATATCCTAGCACACGCAGAAAAAAGTGAGGCATTACAACAAAGAATGAAACCTAAAGTAAAAAAAAGAAACTCTGAGAAAAAATGCCACTCTTTCAACAAAGATAATATCAGATAATATTATAATATCATTAGAAATGCCAAAAGAGTCCAATTTTTGTAAGATTATGTCATGATCAACTTGATCGAATGCTTTTGAAAAATCTGTGAATATTGTATCAACCTGCTTATTGCTATCTATTGCTTGATTTACTTTGTGCATAAAACTTAACAGGTTAGTGTCTGTTGTAATTTCACATATTAAAACAATTTAGCAGTTAAAGGGCTTCAAAGTGACTTTGAGGAATTTTTTGATTTTAGAGAATTTTTGAATTTTTCTTCCAAACAATGAATTTGGCTGCAGAACTCAAAAACAGTGTAAATTTGAGGCCATCTGCAATAGAAGCAAATCTTTGATAAAAATTTTAAAGTTAAATTTTTGAATTGTTTTCTCATAAACTATACAAGTATAATATATGTCTATCTATATTAATCTATAAGACTAGGAATTAAAAAGACGCCAATTAACTTTTTGTATCATTTTGAAAAAAATCGATTTTGACCACATTATGAATATTTATACATGTTGTTCGTTACTTTAAATTAAAAACTGTTTTAGGTTCTCACATCAGAGATGCAGCCTGCTACGTGTGTTGGTCCTTTGCCAGGGCTTATGATCCGAACGATTTGGCACCCTATGTGCAAGACATAGCCAGTACTCTGTTGGTTGTTACTTGTTTCGATAAAGAGGTAATACTTACATAGGTTCTTTACACAAAAAAATGTTTTTTTTTTCTTTTGTTATATTTTCAGAACCCGAAAATTACTGAAAAGGTTTCTTACAACAATTTTTTTCTACTGCATAACTCTTTCTTTTGCTACACACCTGATTTGTAGAATTCCCCTCGCCGCATCCCCAAATTTTTGGAATAATTTTTCAATAAATTTGCTTTTTTATAGGCTTTTGATTGTACACCGGAATAAAAAAAATACGTCGATTGCCTTTCTATTAGGCAATATCGAGAGCAGTTGAATGATAAGTACCCTTCTGGGCCCGTTGCGCCTACGTACCTACTGTGTTTAGTGATTTAACACAGTTATAGCCACGAATCTTCGAGCTAGCCCCCTTTGTTGTCAGTCGATTGATCCTGGAGACTACCAGTTAAAGCTCTTTTTCAAGGGGCTAATGATACTACTGGACGCCCGACCGTTATAAGACTACCCATTTACCTATGGGTCAAGGGCTCCTTAATCGCCTCTTAAAACGGGCTCTGGTGCTACTATCTGGACACCAGACAGGGTTTCGAGAGCAGTTTTTGTGTAGATAGCATCACGTTTTTATCTTGAGTTGACTTGGGGGCCAATATATCCGTGGCCGTAGGTCGCGTTTTAATTCTTTGGAGAAATTCGACATATAAGCTAATATTTATTTTCCTATTTTCAGATAAACTGTAGAAGGGCTGCCTCCGCCGCGTTTCAAGAGAACGTCGGTCGTCAGGGCACCTTCCCCCACGGCATCGACATCCTAACCACGGCGGATTTCTTTGCAGTCAGCGTCAGAAACAACTCTTATCTAAAGATAAGCGTCAGCATTGCGCAGTTCAATGAATACACGATACCATTGATCGATCATTTGGTTGCGCGAAAAGTCGATCACTGGGATCCGTCCATTCGAGAGCTTACTGCGAAGGCGTTGCATAATTTGACTGCGAAGGTAAGTGTGTATTGATGGACTGATTGATTGGGTTTCTGCACAAAGGTAAGATTCAGGGTTTTTCAGCTGGCGCCCCCACCACGTATAGATGCTTATTAACTGGTGTTTTAGTGAACGGTTTTTAGATTAGTTCGTCAGTAGGTAAGTGCCGGGCACTCAAATAAGATGGAATGGCAATTGGTCGCCGTACAAGTTCTTGTGCAAGTGTTTTTTTTAGCGCGCAGTGACTGGCTAAGAGTCCCGTGATTAGCGTTATTATTGCGCAGTTCGATAAGTACACGATACCCTGGATCGATAATTTGATAGCGTGAAAAGTCGATCACTGGGATCCGTCTATTCAGGAGCTTACTGCGAAGGCGTTTCATAATTTCACTGCTAAGGGAAGTGTGTATTGATTGACTGATTGGTTTTCTACACAAAGAAAGGTAAGATTCAGGGTTTTTCAGACACTGCAGCTGGTTGGATTATTGGACCCTAATGCTGTATTCTTTTTACTTGAATAGGTTTGGCGCCTTCACCACGTATAGATGCTTTTTAACTGGTGTTTTTAGTGAACGGTTTTTAGATTAGTTCGTCAATAGGAAAGTACTGGGCACTCAAATAAGATGTAAGATGCCCCGTCACACAGTATACAAGTTCTTGTGCAAGTGTTTTTTTAGCGTGCAGTGACTGCCTAAGAGTCCCGCCAGTATTCTGATATGATTAGCGGTATTATTATAATAGCGCAGTTCGATAAATACACGATACCCTTGATCGATAATAATTTGATAGCGTGGAAAGTCGATCACTGGGATCTGTCTATTCAGGAGCCTACTGCAAAGGCGTTTCATAATTTGACTGCCAAAGTTGACTGATTGATTTGTTTTCTACACAAAGGTAAGGTTCAGGGTTTTTCAAACACTGTAGCTGGTTGGATTATTGGTTCTAATGCTGTATTCCTTTTACTTAAATAGGTTTGGCGCCTCTACCACGTATAGATGCTTATTAACTGGTGTTTTCGTGAACAGTTTTTAGATTAGTTCGTCAGTAGGTAAGTCCCGGGCACTCAGATAAGATGTAAGAGGCTACTTGGTCGTCTCCGTCATGTAGTTTACATATAAGTTCTGTGCAAGTGTTTTATTAGCGCGTAGCGACTGACTAAGAGTCCCGTCAGTATTCTGATATGATTAGCGTTATTATTGCGCAGTTCGAAGAGTACACGACACCCTTGATCGATAATTTGATAGCGTGAAAAGTCGATCACTGGGATCCGTCTATTCAGGAGCTTACTGCGAAGGCGTTTCATAATTTGACTGCCAAAGTAATTGGTTGACTAATTGATTTGTTGGGTGATTTGGTGAACGGTTTTTAGATTAGTTTGTCAGTAGGTAAGTGCCGGGCACTCAAATAAGATGGGTAAGATGGGTCGTCCCCGTCACGTAGTTTACATATAAGTCCTTGTGCAAGTGTTTTCTTAGCGCGCAGTGACTGGCTAAGAGTCTCGTCAGTGTCCTGATATGATTTTCATAAGTTTTAATATCGCATTTTGAGAATTTTTGTTTCTCTAGTATTAATATAAGAAGACATTTTTTACTCCCCTGTATTTTTTCTTACCTACCTGTGTAAACAGATTAACTTGTACTCTATTATTAATTTTTGAAAGTTTTAAATAATAAAAGAATTCAAAACCAGTTTTGTTTACTTTTAATTGAGGTTAGGTTAAGTGATCTGAGCGAATTGCGCGCAAAAATATTTTCATCACTTGTGTGGCTATGAGTAAAGTGATTGCAATCAGTTGGTTGGGGAAGTGATCGAAATCAAAAGAACATCCTGCATCAGTGGATGTGATTTTAAACTAATCTCAAAAAACAAATGTTTTGCGCAGCATCGTCAGTTGGGGGGGGGGGCAGGGGGGCAATTGTCTCCCATAAGTATTTGCACACAAACTTGTTGACGAATTTGCTGCAATAAGGCATTGCCGTTACCTACTAAACCATTAATTTAGTGAAAAACCAAGAGTTTTTTGTGCTTCAGTGCAAAATGAACTTCTTGAATTTCGATTGCTCACACAGAGGGTGGAACCAGCGTTGCCATTTGAGGAAAGCAATAGGACATAGATAAAAAAATCAGCAGATTTCGTAAAAAAACAGTAATTTTTTTCCGCAATAGTTGACGATATATAGTAGCAAACAAGCAATTATAAGGTTATCAAAAATGTAATTATCACCACACCCTTTTTTGCCAAACCAAAATCTATATTCTAGCACAGTTCACCTTCAAAATAGTTCACCAGTTCAACGCAAAAATGCGTTTCGTTTTTTTTCTTTCTAATAATATACTAAGAATAAAGATCTAAAATAGTCGCTCCAGCAAGTTCTCGAACGCATCACGATGCGCACGCACATCCCACGATGTGGCGCGACATTGAAAACCGACCACAGACATAAAAAAATCATGGAGCTGATGTTATAATTAAAGTGAGCGTTTTTATATAATTTTTTTACAGACAAAAATTATAATTATTATTTTAAATTACCTATTTACCTTGGATATAAATTTTCTTGAAAAAAAAAAACGGTAAAGCTACTGCTCATATTTTTTGAAAACCGAAAAAAGCATCAGATTCCGTCGCAAAAACAGTAGTCAGTAGACAAAGACCCCAAAGCAGAAAATTACTGCAAAATCAGTAGATCTGGCAATGCTGAAGGGGAATTGTCTATTATTCTTATTATTTTAGGACCCCCAGTACATGTTAAGCACAGTATTACCGAATCTATTCAAAAAAACCGACAGTATTGACCTAAACTGCCGTCACGGGGCAGTTTTAGCCATAGGGCAAATCCTGTACGCGCTTTCGCAGTTAAATTCGACCTCGACAATAAACGAAGACATACTAGAAAAAACGAAGAGGGTCGTTCCGAAATTCACCGAGAAGTTGTATTTCAGGGGCCTGGGTGGCGAACTGATGAGACAAGCCTGTTCCGATTTCATCGAAAAGTGTTCTTTGGCCAAGTTGCCGTTTGCAAACGACAAAGTTTTGGGTTAGTTCGTTTTTCTTGACCTGTTTTATAGTGTCCTGCTTTGTTATCATTTAGTCAGAGTTTTATTTTACTTCGCAAGTAATTCACAAGGGGAGAACGTAACTTGTAAAAAAATCCGACAAAAAGTCTTAAACCCACTTAAAGCGGGAACCCACAAAAAAACGGACTTTACAAAAACCGAAACACAATTGAAGAGAAAATAAAACGTCGGAAACGAAATATGAACGAATTTTATAGAATTTTAATTTACTCGATCCTTAAAAGACACGAATATAATTTAACCGATTATAATTTTCCCAAAACGTAAAATATCAGAATTCCAAAAGTATCGAAACAATTTTCTGGAAACGAAAAACACCTGAACCACAAATTGATAGAAAATAATATGCCCGATCCTCAAATGAGCAGAACCACAATCCATCCGAATCGCTATTGGGCATGCGTCAAATTTAAATCTAGAGCGCCGTAGGCCCTGGATTGCGGTGTTGACAAATTTTTCTATTTGGAAGATGACAAGGGGATTTTTTTTTAATTAAGGCTATAGTTTCTTCGAAGATTTTAAGTTAAAAAAAAGTACAACTGGCAACGCCTTGTTCTGTAATTGTTTAATCTTTTGCCAGAGTGCACAGGGAAAACTAAACATCAGAATTAGCTGAAATTTTGCAGGGTTCATCATTTTTAAATGCTTAACATAAATATCTGAAGGATTTTTCAAAATTCTCAATTATTTTTTTTCAAAATAAAAGCTCTGGTGCTGTTATCTATCCCAAAAGCCTCAAAATAATATAATAAATATATAATAAACAAACTCGATTTACAAAAAAAAATATAGAAATACTCACAATTTCCTCTGGATTACATTTTTCCTTTTTATTTTTCCTTGCTTTAGCGAAAATAAAAACTAAGAAAGCCTGTGCACTTCGGAAAAGAAAACCGATCAATCAATCACACTTCATTGAATTTGGGAGACACACGCAGTTCAAGTGTTGGCCGATAGATCGCAGAATTTATACGATTCCATGGTAACTGCAGGTGTTTTGTTAACAAACTTTAAATCGGGTCGCAGTGGGACGGAAGAGTTCTTTTACGTTTTCTGACAGAAAGCCATTCGAGGTTATGTTTATCTCTCAAAAATGTGTTTTCAAAAACATTGTCCTAAAACAAATATGAAACCACTCCGCGTGTGCGGTCGTCCGCCGAAAAAGGCTTAGCGCTGCGCGGACATGACCCCGAGTCTGTCAAAGAACCAAGAGAACTTTACTGGCCCGCTGGGATTACTAGGAATTCGCATAGAAACATTCGGCGCCCATAACCCTACATAATTTTTTTTTTATTTTGATTCAACCATTTTTTTAAAATTTAAATTATTGCGGCCTAGTTATGTGCAAGTGTACTAGTGAAATCTTGGAGTGCAAAGGATAGATTTTAGGACCTCAGTTTGAAAAACACACGGATACTTGAGTACTAACAAAACAAGTCAGTAAAGCTCTATCTAGAGGTTGGAAAGACTCTTAAAGAATACGATTATTTCGTCTAGCGCCTTAACCTGTTGTCGGTATCAGCTAGCGGGAGTGTTTCCAACTTAATTATAAATGCACCTGTAAATGCAACCTTAAACATACCCCAGTTACTTTATTACGTAGTTGGGTAGCCTTTTTTTAGCAGGTAATTCTGCAATAAATGGTTTTCTTTTATTTTAGTATTTTACTTGGGTTTTTAGCGGCGCAGAACGCGAAAAGTCAAAATAAGTAACTTAACCCCAAATTTTTGACCCGGTGCTAAAAAATCTCTGGTGTCCCACTGTGGATAAACATAAATAAAGTCTCCGCGTTGCCATGGAAAACAAATTCAATGACGTAAAATTTTGCAAAAAATCAGGTCGACATAGTTAAATTGATTTCCCTCACAATGTTGCTAAAAACAATTCCCCAGATTGTAACTACGACCTTAAACGATTTTATTTAACTTCACAGTTTCTGGCTGTCTAACTGTCTATCAAGTCTTGCGATTCATTTTTGGCACACTTCCCGTGAACCGATTTTAATATTATGAAAAAATTTGGCAGTAGGGGGTGGTTGAGGGATGTTGTAAAGGGGTAAATTAATACAATATCACAACTTACATCGACTCTTCTCTGCCGTAAGCCTGGCAACGTAGCAATTGAATTCGTGGTTATCGGAATCTTGAATTTTGTGGTTCGGTATCATTAGGTTTCTATTAAATTATTTTCGTTAAATATATGTTCTGACATTTTGTGTTTCTATAAAAATATGTTTCGTTTAAATTTAATTCTATGCATATATTTTCTAGCAATTTGATTTTCCCGTAATTTCATTTTCGAGACAATTTTTTTCGGACCAATTATTTTTTTTTTATTTTAAATTCTGACAAATTATGTTTCTGCCAAATTTGGTTTCGGGTTTTTTTTATAGGAACCCCTTAAAAAAACAAAATTTAGCGAATCTTTGCTAACCCTCAATTTTTTTCTAAACCGCCAAATTTCACTTTCTGACCATAGAATCGAACATATAATATGCACTCAATTTACGTAGTTTTAATAATTTAATTTTTATAGAAAAAATATGGGGACATTTTTAAAATACAAGAAAGAAAAAAAGCCCCGTTTAATTAAAAATTGTTATCAATTAATTACAATAACAATTAATTAAGATTTTTGATATTTTTTTAGACGACTGGCTGACACTTTTAAACGAAATTCTGTCCTACGAGGTCTACAATGTCAGAATGGCGGCGGTGAGCGCCCTACCGGCATTTCTAAATGAATACTATTGTTCTACCGAAAAGTTGGAGTTTAACGAAGAGTTGATCGCAAGTTACGTGCAAGAGATGTTGGGCGAAACGAAACAGAGCGCAAGGATGGGGCACGCATTAGCTTTGGGTAATGAAAACTTGTTTTTTTTTTCACCGACCTGTAAATGGGCACTTACCGTACAAGTTTTTGTAGAAAAATGTTTACTTTACAGGACGGTACTGTTCTAAAGATTTCCGTTCTCCGAAGAGATCCTTTTTTTACTTCTTACATATCGCATTTCGAGATTTTGATGAATCTCCACGAATTTGGTGGTTCCAAATCCAGATAAGCACGTTTCCAGACGCCGTCGCTCTGTCTGTCATTCTATCCGTCGCTCACTTTGTAGCCACTGTAACTCAAAAACGATTAGTTGTGTTCACGCGCGGACCCATATGGTTTTTAAGTTTTCCCCCATTACACCCAAAAATCTAAAAAAAATATTTTTTTTTCTTACGTGCTACATAACACCGAAGCACACGAATTCGGAGAGTGGTATTAAGATCGCGACTACACAACACTGATTTCATTTTTATAAAAGATGATCTGGCCTGTTCAATTCTTGCACGAACTTCTTGTATGTAGTCCCAGTTCTCATTGAGGAGGCAACTCAAGTATTTGTATGCTATTATGACAGTGTCAGGTTATTGATTTTCATGCCGTTTATTAAACAACAGCGGAGACAATATACAACCTTGGCGCACACCTCTTCTTATTTGGACCTCTTCGGACAGTTGGCTATCAACCTGTATTTGAGCAGTCTGATTCCAGTATAGATTAGCGATTATCTTTAGATCTCGGTCATCTAGATAAACTTCTTTTAGCGATTCTATGAGCTTTTCGTGTTGCATTTGCAAGGTTGAATTTAGCCAGTCATCGGGGATTTTACCGCTGCGATAAATCAAGTTAAAAAGTTTGACCAGCGTACATACCGAATGTTTTTTTATTAGCTTATTATATTATATTTATTTTCATTTTTTTATTATACCGTTTTTTATTAGCTTTAAAACCTCAGTGTATACTTCGTCTTGCCCTATCGCTTTTCTGTTTTTAGCTGAAGATATTGCGGCTGTTCGATAGGTACACCATTCTTTGGTTTTTCTTAGGTGATTCCAAGGATTCCAGCTTGTCTTCTATTAAATAATCCGACTGCTTCCTTTACGCGTTTGTGTAAATTGAAAGTGTCATGTTCAGCATCTAGATCTTCTATTTCTGGACATTGCTGTATTATCCAGTCTTGTTTTGCTGACCTTATCTTGTTTTTTATTTCTCTATTGATTTCATGGTACTGATCGCTGCCTTTTTTACTGCGTCTTTTATCCATCAACTCAAGGATTTTATCGGTCATCCAAACTTTCTTTTTTTTTCTTGTTTCATCCTTGCCTAAGAGTGTTGTTCGACTTGATGGACAAAAATCGTAGTTTCTTTCGGCCTCTTCCATATTCGACCGCCTAACAAGAAACATGCGTTAGACCGTCTGTCATTTTATATTATATTTGCCGTCAGTATAGAAATGTAATTTGTTTCTTGTAATATACGGCCGTATTTGTTTTAAACGTGAGTTCTATTTGAGTTCTTTTGTTACATTACATTCTGTAAAACACGACATTGTACACTGAAACTACTTTTTTGGGTTTTTCGCCACTAAGTTAAGGAAATTTTGTGTATATAGCACCCATAAAATTTAATAGAAAACTCCGGCTACACCCTGGAAATAAATCTAAATACACCTCGGCAAAGTCTGGATACACCCAGGAAAAGTCTGGATACCTCCTGGAAAAGTCTGAATACACTCCAAAAAAGCCTGAATACACCTTGGAAAGGTCTGGGTATACCATGTAAAAGTCGATACACTCTGGAAAGGTCTGGATACACTCTGAAAAAGTCTGGACACACCCCGGAAAAGTTTGGGTACAACCTCGGATACACCAAATCCTGGATACTCCCTGGAAAAATCTGGATACACTGTAAAAAAGTCTGGATACACCATGGAAAGATCCGAATACACCTTGGAAAAGTCTGCATTCACTCCGCAAAATTCTGGATACCCTCTGGAAAAGTATTTTTTTTTTAGTTTTGGAGTAAATCTTTACTCCATTTATTTATTTTAAACACAAATTTTTTGTCAGGACTTATTTGCTAATATTCCTTAAAATTTAGTTACTTAATAATGTTCCAGTAAATAAAAGGTCAATTTTAATTTTTGTAGGCAGTTTTTGTGAAAACCCCTTTTTTTCATTTAACAAACCTCTAAAACTTTTACCATACAAAACCATAGATAGCCATGGAATGTGTCGCTGTCACTATTCAGAAAAGTCACACAAATTCTATCTTTACTTTTACATGGTGTTAATTTTCGACACTTTGACGTTTATTGGTACGTAGCAATTTAGCTCCGCTGTAAAACTAGTCCTGCAGAATTTCTTTAAAATATTAAATTTACAAAATGTTATTAAAAAAAATGCAACGTTTGGATAAACATTAAGGACGCTGTGCTTTTATTTTAAATCGCCCCTTTCCAGAATTGTGACGGGTGCGATTTTCTGTCGTAATGTCAAAAAAATACATTGCTGTGATTGGTCGAGATATGAAGGAGTGAACTAATCGTACAAAAGACACTACACGTTTTTCCTTTTAACTCTTCCCTATTAAAATTGAAACAACACCTAAGTATACTAAATTTACCGTAAAGAAAACTATAATGACCTAACCACTAATAATAGCATACCTTAGACTCGCTTAAGCTAGAGGCCCTGTATACAATTTTTGACAGTTATGGTTTTACCAGAGGTAAGCAACTCGATTTGGCAGTTGTTAGAGAAATGTTGATAATTTTTTTGTGCGTTGGCAACCATTGGAAATAAATAATTTTGACAATGTCACATTTTTGATTAATAAACGTAGGACATCAAATTTTAAATTTGGTTTTATGCGGTTTAAAAATTTAATATTGCGGTATAAGAAACCGTAAAAATACTCGCGCCTAAGACCTTGTATTGTTTCATTGTTCAACGAAAAAAGAAACGCAAGAAAAATGGAAAGAGATCCATTTGCCAAACTGGAAAATTAATAGAAATAGTCGAATTTTCGAGGTAATAATATTATAAATTGTTATTATTGTAAGAAAAAGAGGAATAAAAAGATATAATACCCAATGAGCATTTTCAGAAACCTCTGGTGACAAAAATTTATATAATTATTATAAAGAGGGTTCCATTAATGCCCTAGGGTATTTAGAGGTTTCCTACAGGAATTGAGTTTGTATATTTGTTTTATTAAAGGTTCTAAATTGATGGTACCCTAAGGTAACATAAAACTGCCGTTAACAATATTTCCACGGACATCTTTATAAAAATTAAAGTCATCGGTAAAAAAATGTTATATAAATTGGTGTTACCAATGTTTCCACCAATATATTTATAAAAATATAAGTCATCAGTGACCAAACTTATATAAATTGGTTTTTGAAATCTTTCTGTTAACCCATCTATAAAACCGTAAGTAACTATCAATTAAAGATATATAGATTGGTTTTTAAAATGTTGCTATCAACTCACTTATAAAAACTTAATAAACCAACAACAAAGATACACTTTTATATTTATATAAATTGGTGCCTGTAATATTCTTATGAACTCATTCATAAACCTTTTTTGCCCATTCTTTCTATAATGTTTTTATTAATTTCTTTGTATAGTGGTTATAATACTACTGTTTTTACAACAAAAAAACAATTTTAATTTATAACAAAACAAACAAGATTTTTTAGGTTAATTTTGTGACATCAAAAGGCTCGTTTTTGCGACTTTAAAAGGTGCGTTTTTGCGACATCAAAAGGCGCGTTTTGCGAGATACCATACCATCATTATCTGGTTTTAATTACATCAATCTGAGGAGAGACATCCAAATCTTCTTGAGATAGTTTTCGATGACAGATATCGCGATCGAATGCATTCTACAACCGGTTCCGACTAGCGTTTCCCATGCGCGGCCACCCTGACTCAAAAAACTCATCACGTGGACCGATATGAACTTGTATCACAAACCTTATAACCAAAAAAATAGACTGCTAATGCTTATGGGTTTTCTCCCAATAAATGACTGCCTCATGGAAGTGACAGTTTGGTGTTATTGGAACCAGAGTAAACCGACTTGAGTAAAATTTGTTGTGGTTGCAAACTCAATATTTTAGTATTTGATGAATATATAACAAGCACTGCTTGACGAAATTTAAGAAAAAATATAAAACCACGGTTTCTTGAGTATTTAAAAAAATTTATTTAGAAAACTGTTCGAATTAACTAGATTTCAAAGGGGCAGTGTAAACAGTGTCATGACGTGACAACTTATTTTCTCTTTATCCACGTTTTTGGTTGGTAGTACTGCGTTTGACGGTCTTGACGTTAGTAGATTCGCCATTTTATTTATTTTCGTTTCTTGGTTTTCGAAGATTTTGCTTTGGATAGACGTCTGTAAAGACGCGAATCCATAGTAACCGAGAAGAAGATGAAGAAGTTTTTGCTTAACATGTTGTGTTTTTAATATACTTTTTCTGTGCCCTTTTGCATCATGAAGTGCTTTGTTGTCGGCTGCAACAACAGTAATTCTGCGAGTGGAAATACGTTTTCCTATCACAGGTAAGGGTAAATAATTCCTATTTTTGCCAATTTTCTTTAATACTTCTGCGATCATTGCCTGTATTCTGAAAGGCCCATGAGGTGGTTACAGCTCACCAGTGTGGGGAATCAACATTGTTGACAGGAGAAAGAAAGAAATATAAATTCTTTAAAAGAGATTTGTCAAAAAATTGTAATACTTAAAACTATGAGCTTAAAAACTTATTTAATCTTAATAAATTTAACCTTATAGTTCTTATAATTACTGAGATAGCAATAGTGTCCCATGTTAATTAGGACACCCTGTATTAGCAGTATGCCTTATGAAAAAGGGTTTATTTTTCCTAAGGCAACCATGTTGAATCGCTCATCAGCTGATGACAGTATTATTAAGTATCGTAATAATGAAAAAGTCTAATTATTGTTTTTCTATTTCTTTCAATAGGTTTCCACCAGATGCTGCTATTAGTAGAAAGTGGTTACTGAGCATTTGAAGAGACTCTAAGACTGTTATTAAATACCAAAGACTCTGTTTTGACCAGCTTTTAGTTGAAGCAATCATTAAAACATACAGCACTTTGAGGAGTCATAGCTCTGCAAATAAAATTAGTGAAAGTATATCTGGAGAAAAGGTCCGAAAAGTTTTAACAAAACTTGTATTGTTTAAACAACATGTTTTATATATTATCTTTAATTAAAAATAAGTAGTTTCTGTTTGTAAATAAGTTACTTTTAAGTATTTTTTGTATTGTAACTTTTTTGATGGTATTTTGTAAATAATTATTTTCTACAAATAAAATTTAAGGCTGGGTTTATACAAGCAAATAAAAATTAAAGTAACAAAAATTAAAATAAAAATAAATAATTTTGGTTTATACAGCTGAATAAAAATAACTTGGCAAAATTTTTTAACGATCCTATTTTTAATTTTCTTGTAGCTGTATGTTTATGGGTTGAGGGATCTTGTTAATGAAATGTCCTTTTTTTGAAGTGCCAATGTTTCACAAAATTTATATAAAAATAAATTTTGCAAAACGTCGGCATTTCAATATATAAAAATAAATTTTGCGAAACGTTGGCATTCCAAAAAAAGGACGTTTTATTAACCAAATCCCTTTACCCATACACATACACCTTCTAGAAAATAAAAATAACTGAACCAATCAGCACACAGCTTCAATAATTGAAATAATTAAACTAAACTCAATCATACTGTTTTCTTAAATAATAGGTATCTGCCTAAACCAAACCAAAAAATGAGTGAGGTTATGCGCAAATTTTTTTCAGATAATAAAAGTTGCCCATCTTCGCCTACACTATTTCCCATAAGCCCAACTTTTATTTGAATTATTATTTTTATTTGCCTGCATAAATAAAGAGTACCGAACAGACAGGGTGATTTTTTTTTAAGGGGTCATTCATAAACTGGTGTAGATACTTAAAGAAGGGGAACTTTTTTTCCTAAAGATAAAATGTACTTTACCCATTTAAAAAAATTCATATTTTAAGGGAGGGGGGGGGCTATTATTTAAGATTATCGTTAAAAAAATTGCAAATTTATTATGCCAGAGCCTTTTTTACAATTAGCCGCGTCTAGTGTTATTTGTGCTTCTCAGTTGGTAGTTATAGGGATTTTGGTGCATTGCCAACTGCTTTTGGCACCAAACTGTCAAATACATGAAGCAGTCATTTCTTAAAGCAACATCATCAGTCTATTTTTTTGGTTATAAGGTTTGTGACTTGTATAGGCAAATCTCGCTTAGACTACGTGATCCGTGTTTTGATTCGGGGAGCCCACGCATAAGAAACCCATAGATGGGAACCGGATTTTAGAAAAAGAGAACAATATAGTAACCGTGTTAAGTTCGTAAAAATGCACCGTGAATCGAAGTTTACAGTTCGCACGGCTGGTCGGCGGCAATTGTGAACACAACACCTTACGACGCGACGGAAGGCAGCCTCAAGGTCTGTTTCTGCGAGTTTGACATAGTCACTATTATCCTCTTTTTCTAAATGCATTCGTCTGAGAGAGATCCAGCATACCAGGGAAATACCTGCCTGTACACCCTTCGATCCCGCAATCTAACTATCTTCTTGTGTTGAAAGAGGTAAACAGTGGTATAATTGTAGTTTTTTTTTTATAGAATTGTCGTAAATTTTCGCCATTTTGGATTCCAACAATAGGTTTTTGACCAAAATAAAAACGTTATTTATGGGGTTTCAACATGTGCTTTAATCGAAATATTGCTTGTTTAGGGTTAAGAACAAAATACAAAATTCAATATTTCTCCCAGAAAGCAAAAAACATATGTGAAAAAAAGCATTATTTAAATAAATATTTTTTTTGCCGTTTGCCGAGTGTATTCGAAAACTATACAGTACACACGGTACCGCAGCTGATTATCAGAGTAGGATAACTGGGAAAACAGCTTTTATTTAACCTATAGTATATAAATATTCATATTCCTGCTTCAACTTATCTCACTTCCATTTTAATTTAATTTAGAAGATTGGTAAACACCATTTTATAAATTTTTTATTTTAAAAAGAAAAAGAATATTACATAACAAGCAAAGGGAAGAAAGATGGAAAATTTATATTTCTAAATCGATAAAAACCTTTAATTTGTTGTAGAACAGTTGTAAAACCTTTTTATAATAATATCTAGACTTGAGGGTTCATAAGGAAGTTTTATAAAATCTATATGTTGTTTTTCTATTCATTACTATGTACCATAAAGTTTTATAAGCTGGTGTTGGTCAGTTGTTTTTCAAGTCTTTTTTACTCATTTAAGAGATATATTAGAGTTATAAAATTATCACCAACACTAAATAATATAACTTTTGGTTATTTTATGAAGGTTTTATATTATTTACTGTAACTTCTATATAGACAAAAATGCTCATTGGGTATACTATTAACATTTTTAAATGTCCCGTGAAATCTACTGTTTTCTTTTGTCAAAGCTTGACATATTTTACTAATCAAAAAAGTCATCATCATTCAAAAACTGTCTGGGGAAATTATGAAAAGAGAAAACAAAAAATCAATCCGTCTCATAAAATCGATTTTACATGCAAATATGAAAAAAACTAGAAAAAGAGGACAATATTAGTTGCCGACCTCTGATAAAAAAACAACTGTCAAATGTATAGAGGGCCCCTGCTTAAGGTATACATATATCTAATAGAAAATTACACTTGTATTTTTGCATGCGTCGCACAGAGGGCGTTCGCCGTGCATTATCACACACAGTTTATTTACAATTTACCGTCGTGAGGATACTACATCGGCCTTTCGTCGTGCCATGCAAATTATTAACGTCTTGCGTATTTTAGGTTCCCTACCGAAATTTATGCTTCAGCCGAACTTTGAACTCATCGTCGACTCATTGATGAGGTGTTGTCAGATGACACCTCAAACTGTCAAGTGGGCCGAGCCTAGACGTGACGCAATCAAAGCTTTGACGTTGGTCAGTTCTACTATGGTCAAAGAAATTGGTAAAGGTAAGATGAGGAGGGCAAAAATGGGTATATTTACTAAATAAATCCTTTATTTTCCTTAAGAGAATTTAGGAACTGTTTAGAAAAAGTCTAAGTCACATTTATTTTAAGAGCTTTGCAAATGCTTCAAGTCATATGTAGGACAAATCTGCCCTTTTAAGCCACACATTTTGCTCATCTGTCCTCTCCTTTTTTCAGTATGAGAGTGATTTAGTGGAAAGGGTGCCGGATGTCTCACTATATTTTGAACCCCTTGTTACTTACTTAAACTTTAACAGTGGGATTTACTAAGATCTAAAATAGTACCCCCCACAGGTCTAAATATTTACACTTGAGGGGGGTACTAAATTTTATAAGCAATTTTCAAAAAACACTTACCCATACAGAAAAGACACTAAGTTATTGTTATTACAAAATACCACTGAAAAACTGCTTTTTCTCTCAAAATACACCATATTTTAGAAGAAAATGCCCTAAAACTAATTTTTTTTGACAGGTTTTAAAATGGCAAATGGCGAATACGCCAAAAATTTGGCACATAATAGCTTCATGCAGCAGCATGTAAGTTTTTTAATACATTTCATAAATAAAAACACCTTTTAAGTAAATACAAAATTAATCTACTCCTTACTACTTACTACTCGTCTAAATCGTTGTGTGACATCAAGTATTAATTGGAAAAATTAATTAACAAGGGTAAGTTTTAATCAGAGTGACATATAACCCCAATGTTAATTTATTCCACAGAGTGTTTACTATTTAAACCCCGCTACAGGAAGGAACTACTTGTACAGCCAGATGCATAATAATATAAATATATTCTCTTGATTAATTTTTTACAGACACTACTTATTTAATAATAAAAAGATGTGAAAAAACTTAACAGGCTTTTTTCTGTTAAAAAAAGCAATGCATTCGCAAAATGTTTTAGCTCTATACAAACCTTAACCACCTTTGTACTGTTCCATGCAGCTAAAAAACTTTCTTTAGCTTACGAAAAGCTTTTTGGACCCTTTAAAAATCTAAAATAGGAGGAGGGGGTTATAACTATGTTGAGGAATATTATCAAATATTAAAGGTAACAACATTTTATTATGTTATTTTCTTTTATTAATTGGGATAAAATCCCAGTAGAAAAGTCTTACAGATTTTATAAATTTTTTAACCTATATCTCTTTTTATTGGTTATATTTTAACCTTATCACAATATTTTCTTTAGGGATTTGGTTCGCAGAAATCTGAACCCCAATTTTTGGCACTCTCTAAATAGTCCCATGCTCTCTAGCTTTAATGGTAGTGATCTAGCCTGATTTGGATGGCATTTTAGACTTTACAAAAAGTTGGTAAAGCACCATATAGCTAATCCCATAAAATAGCGCGATTTCAAACCAAAACTGATTAAAATTACTCAATTTTGAAAATCTAATAAAACCGCTTGCCAGACTTGAAAGACTTTGACGAGCGGTGGCAAAAACCGGCAGGTATAAAATTAAAATAATTCGAAATATATCTTTCTGTTAGTCTCCGTAAGTTATTATGTTGTCTCTGGGTGTACAACAACGACATACAATTTCGGTCGCGCTTATGTGCCAAAGAAAACGGCTCAAGCGAACGAAAAATACCTACTGTAGTTAGCAGTAGGCGGAGGTAGCATCGATTCCTACAATTATTCCATCTGTATGCAGGATGCGTCTGCAAGCAAGTGATTATAAATCGCAAAACAACCGATAAGTGCGTACTGCACGATTTTTTAACCAATATCTCTTTTTATTGGTTATATTTTAACCTTATCACAATATTTTCTTTAGGCATTTGGTTCGCAGAAATCTGAACCCCAATTTTTGGCACTCTCTAAATAGTCCCATGCTCTCTAGCTTTAATGGTAGTGATCTAGCCTGATTTGGATGGCATTTTAGACTTTACAAAAAGTTGGTTAAGCACCATATAGCTAATCCCATAAAATAGCGCGATTTCAAACCAAAACTGATTAAAATTACTCAATTTTGAAAATCTAATAAAACCGCTTACCAGGCTTGAAAGACTGACGAGCGGTGGCAAAAACCGGCAGGTATAAAATTAAAATAATTCGAAATATATTTCGACATTGAAAGATGTTCTGTCTCTAGGTAGGTGTTTACTTAATACAAGCCTTACTTTCACTCTACGGCGCAATGCGCTATGCGCTACAGGAACGTGGCTCCTGCGCGGCCCTATCTTTCTGTTAGTCTCCGTAAGTTATTATGTTGTCTCTGGGTGTACCACAACGACATAGAATTTCGGTCGCGCTTATGTGCCAAAGAAAACGGCTCAAGCGAACGAAAAATATCTACTGTAGTTAGCAGTAGGCGGAGGTCGCATCGATTCCTACAATTATTCCATCTGTATGCAGGTTGCGTCTGCAAGCAAGTGATTATAAATCGCAAAACAACCGATAAGTGCGTACTGCACGATTTAAAACAAATTTATGATTGTTTTCCACAAACCAAAACTACACTTTTTGCACTCGACGCGCGTTTCGCTAACAACGTTAGCCTCATCAGGAGACGATAAACAATAAACTAAATTAACCTACGCTCTATCTTATACAGGGTTCCTAAGATTTTCCTTAGGGATAGGATTTCAATAAATCAAACATAAATGGCATAAAAAGTTCTGCGCGCACAAAAGAAACAGGTATATTGAGCAATGGTGCCAGCCGGACTGCTTTCATGACAAAAAATTGTCGCCACTCTTTCATTGTGAGCATGAATCATAGTTGCAATAATAACCGTTGACAAGATGTCTGCAAATTCCGCTAGATGGCGGCCACACCATCTAATCTAATTAAAAATTAGATGTTTTCAGTTGCAAGCCACAGCTTTTTCTTGCTTAAAGGAGGCGGCAGGGTCCATTATTTACGATACTGAGCGATAAACTCGTGAGGTTGTTAACATTAGAAAGAAATATCTTCGCTTTTAATTAAATTTCTTTCCATTCTGTTCTACTAGTGACATCTATCCGGAAACGGCCAAACCATGCAGCTAGCACTAGCAGCCAAAGAAATCAATAAACGGCGCTGTTTTTCCTGCAGAGCTTTTTGCTTGCGATATTATTGATTTTAAATAAAGCTGGCCCTACACAGCATTTGATATTTTCGAGGTGTTTTATGACATGATCTCGAAACATGTAGCGAACCAATTTCTCAAAACTAGCGGGAGGGTAAAAGCGAAAAATAAGGGGCTGCCAATATTTGTAACACCCAAAAAGGGGTGAAAAGATTTATTTTGCTCTGTTTCTTTACAAAAAACGTTTTTTTTTACTAAAAACTTTTTTTATTTTTTTCTTCAACTTTCTCGAAATTTTCGTCATACCGTAGAAAAAAATTATTTCCCCCATGGTCATACTCTACTTTTATTCGAAAAAATTTAGAAACAGAGACGGGATCAGTTTTCCTAAAACGGGGGATCTTGGTTTCGAGTGAGAAGATAAAGGGCGCCGCAGGCAAAATTTTTTCAATTAAATTAGCCGAACGCAAAAATGTTAGAAAAACAAAGCACGAAATAAAAATGGCGCCGCTTACAATTTTTTTTCAAAAATTACGTAATTTCGGGAACGCAAAGAAATAGGTCTAAAGAGTATAATTTTTAAGAAAAAAATATCAATTTTCTAGCCCTCCTCCACTGGGACTACAGAGGCCGTGCACAAATTACGTAATGGTCATAGCGGGGAGAGGGGTTACAAAACGTTACGTAGGGGGGAGGGGGGTTTTCGACAGCGTTTGCATTTGTGTGAAACTAAGAAAATTTGGAATGAAAATAGTGAAAAGTTTTTTTTTTGGGGGGGTAGTGGTCTTGAAATAGTTACGTAATATTAGGAGAGTGGCGTGCCAAACCGTTACAAAACATTACATAAGGAGGGGGTCAAAAATTGGTAAAATCACCGTTACGTAATTTGTGCACGGCCCCACATCTGACTGTTCCTCTTTTTTGATTTCGAATCAAAGTGCAAAACCCGGGTTGGACGTTCGAAGGCGTCAACCCGTCCTATTTGCTTGATAAAGTTTCTACGGAAATATCTCGGTCGATTTCTCCGGCCGTGTATGAACGCTTTAGGTTAGGCATTTGCATGTATCTCAGTCCCCAGCCTGTAAACAGTGCGTAAGGACAATGGTTACAAAATGAAAAGCCGAAAAATATTTTTTTTTACGATATCTTTCATCAGTTTGGTATTAAAGTCGAGCAAAAACAATTTTTATTCCAGTCTTAAAGGTATGAAAATGGAAAACATTAGAAAACAACAACCTGGAATGGATTTACTACGTGTAAGATGTAGTGACAACATCGCCCCATGCCCATCCTTTTCTGCCTAATGTGCTTTTCCGTTTGTCTGCGTCTTATACACGGCTGCTTGGCCCCCTAAGGATTTACTTAGTGGGCGGAGATAAGACTAATAATTTGTGATTGATCACGCTTTATAATCCTATCTCCCCTCAACTAAAGAATAAAGTGTACTAAACGGGTCCTCTATCTTTATTTAAACTATTTCTGGATTTGCATACTTTCATATGCATTCAAAAGTCTTTTGTTTGGTACACTTTTTAGAAGTTTTAGGTTATCTAATGTGAATCTATGATTGTTTTCAAAAGCATGCTCGGCCACACTTGACTTTTCTGTTCTTCCGTATTTTAAGTGTGCTAAGTGCTCTTTGAATCGTGTTTGAATAGAGAGTCTCGTTTGGCCAACATGTTTTTTGTCACAATCCATGCAACTAATTTCGTAAATTCCACTTTTTTCTAGAACTGTAGTTTTGTCCTTGAGATTTCCTAGTAAACTTCTTATTGTGTTTCCGGATTGATATACTAATTTAAGACCGGTGTTAATAAATACTTTTTGTAATCCTTTCGCATAATTAGGATTATAAGGAATTGATACAAATTTTGAGTCGGAGGTATCTTTTTGTCTGAAAAAACTCCGAATTCCGAAAGGTATTTTGAAAAGAATGTCTATTTATCAGCTTATTTATTAAGCCTTCGTCGTAACCGTTTTCTATATTCCTAATCCTATTCTTTTCTGCTTCAAATCTTTCTTTTTTTAAGGGGAAATTTACTAATCTATATGTTAAACTTGCCAGCTTATGTTGTAAGCAATGAAAAGAGTCATTTGGAATATACCTGTTGGTGGCTGTATAGGTCAAAGTGCAATTTATTTTTATTTTTTATAACTAAAGTGTCTGTTAGTTGATCTCGTTTTCATAAGAAAATTTAATTGTGGGAAATTTGTTATTTATTTTTCCATAAAATTTTCAACACTAGTTACTTTAGTGTTAAATACTGCAAACACATCGTCTACATACCTGAACCATACTCTGGGGAAATCCTCAAATTCTTTACTTATATCTGATTCAAATTTGCTCATAAAGAGGTTTGCGATAAAAGGTGATCAACTATTACCCATTGTGGTTTCCTCTAATTGTTTTGATAGAATGGAATGACCGATCACCGCTCAAGAATACGACGTGGGATCATTCGACACAAATCTATGTCGTTCCCTGCTCAAGAATTAGGGTCCTGGTGTCCCACTGTAGATAAACATAGATAAAGTCTCCGTGTTGCCAAAAAATCAGGTCGACATATTTAAATTGATTTCCCGTACAGTTGCTAAAAAAAAAATCCCCAGATTGTAAATACGACCTTAAGGATTAATTTTGAAAAAATCTGGAAATGAGAGCAGATGAAACTTGCTTTTAAAACTCAATATTTTTGTTTTGTATACACTAACTCAACACCTATTAAACCACCCCTCCCACCTCCATTCAGTTCAAGTAGTATTATAAGTAGATAGGTGATTTTTATTAAATGATGAGACCCCCCCAGAGTCGACTTCTGGTTAAGCCACTGTAAGCCCAAATTGCAATCTTTTGACTGAACTCTTGCAAACCTTCAAGCGTGTTTGCATTTATGGCAGTGTCATCAGCATAAGGTTGTTCTCTATTATTTTATTACTGTAGATATTATTTTTACGCAGCCTAATCTAGACGTTATTTTTCCAGGTTTTAACGAAGCCACAATCCAAAAAATATACAAATCCTACTTCGACGGCCTCAGAGATTACACGCAAGACAAGCGCGGCGACATAGGCGCCTGGGTAAGAGAGGCCTCAGTGAACGGTCTGCAAATTTTGACGCTTCTTTTGACAGAATGTTACCCGGAAATTCTGACATCCGACTTGATGAATAAGGTGCTGTCTAGTATCGCGCAGCAGGCCTTGGAGAAAATTGACAGAACCAGAGCCATCGCGGGGAAGGTGTTCTATAGCTTTATTTATAAGTAAGTTTTTTTAAACTTTGGGGATAAAAGGTTTTTTTTGTATCCCAAAAATGCACGGAAAAGGAGGGATAGAAAGTGTACTTTGTTTTTTAACCGGAGCGACGTTTATGTTTTAAAAGTTGTTCATATTTTATCGCATATTTGTTTAAAAAAATGCCACTCTCTTGGAAAAGCCAAAAGCGGTATTTTTGAAAAGCTTATTTTTTAAGGATTCAGAAAATGACATAATATACAGGGTGTACAACTAAAAAAAAGTTTGTGTCATATTTTATTTTTCGCCCACCCTGTATACATATACATTTTTTAGAACCGCTTTTTTTCTAAAATGATATTAATAATAATAACCTATAGTTTTCTCAAAAAAATAATTTTTCCAGACTTTTGGGACACAATATATTTTTCCAGGTATTTTTCTTATGATCTGTTGAAAGCCCTGAACCTAACATAAAAACAGCGTTGTTTATTATTTTTTATTCTAAACTCTCTATTTTTTGTAGTAATCCAAGAGTACCCAACATAGAACACTACGACCAAATCTCTCTAATATTCCCCAAAGAGGAATGCGACTTTCTAAACTGGAACTCTGCCGGAGCCACTTTTCCGAAATTCGTACAGCTGGTGCAGTTTGAGCCGTTCACCTATAACGTTTTGTTGGGATTGATTTGCAGCGTTGGCGGAATGACCGAATCTCTGGTAAGTCTGTCCCCGTTTTTCTCTCTTTTATCAAGAAATGTTTCGAGAATTGGCAACACCGTTTATTCAATTTTCGTTCATTTTCCGTTATACGATTACTTACAACGTTTTGGTGGGATTGATTTGCAGCGTTGGCGGGATGACCGAATCTCTGGTAAGTCTGTCCCCGTTTTTCTCTCTTTTATCAAGAAAGGTTTCGACAATTAGCAACAATGTTTGTTAATTTTTCGTTCATTTTCCGTTATACGTTTATCTACAACGTGTTGGTGGGATTGATTTGCAGCGATGGCGGGATGACCGAATTTCTGATAAGTCTGTCTCCGTTTTTCTCTCTTTTATCAAGAAAGGTTTCGACAATTAGCAACAATGTTTGTTAATTTTTCGTTCATTTTCCGTTATACGTTTATCTACAACGTTTTGGTGGGATTGATTTGCAGCGATGGCGGGATGACCGAATTTCTGGTAAGTCTGTCCCCGTTTTTCTCTCTTTTATCAAGAAATGTTTCGAGAATTGGCAACACCGTTTATTCAATTTTCGTTCATTTTCCGTTATACGATTACTTACAACGTTTTGGTGGGATTGATTTGCAGCGTTGGCGGGATGACCGAATCTCTGGTAAGTCTGTCCCCGTTTTTCCCTCTTTTATCAAGAAAGGTTTCGACAATTAGCAACAATGTTTGTTAATTCTTCGTTCATTTTCCGTTATACGTTTATCGACAACGTTTTGGTGGGATTGATTTGCAGCGATGGCGGGATGACCGAATTTCTGGTAAGTCTGTCCCCGTTTTTCTCTCTTTTATCAAGAAATTTTCGAGAATTGGCAACACCGTTTATTCAATTTTCGTTCATTTTCCGTTATACGATTACTTACAACGTTTTGGTGGGATTGATTTGCAGCGTTGGCGGGATGACCGAATCTCTGGTAAGTCTGTCCCCGTTTTTCTCTCTTTTATCAAGAAAGGTTTCGACAATTAGCAACAATGTTTGTTAATTTTTCGTTCATTTTCCGTTATACGTTTATCGACAACGTTTTGGTGGGATTGATTTGCAGCGATGGCGGGATGACCGAATCTCTGGTAAGTCGTACGGTCCCCGTTTTTAAACAATTTTATTTAACTGCACAGAGCCTGGCTGTCTATCCAATCTTGTAATTCGTTTTTCACACACTTCCTGTGAACCGATTTTTGTCTATATAGAAGTTACAGCAAATAATATAAAACCTTCATAAAATAACCAAAAGTTATATTATTTAGTGTTGGTGATAATGTTATAACTCTAATATATCTCTTAAATGAGTAAAAAAGACTTGAAAAACAACTGACCAACACGCTTATAAAAATTTATGGTACATAGTAATGGATAGAAAAAGAACATATAGATTTTATAAAAGTTCCTTATGAACCCTCAAGTCTAGATATTATTATAAAAAGATTTTACAACTGTTCTAACAATACTACATAACAAATTAAAGGTTTTTATGGATTTAGAAATATCAATTTTCCATCTTTCTTCCCTTTGCTTGTTATGTATTATTCTTTTTCTTTTTAAAATAAAAAAATTATAAAATGGTGTTTACCAATCTTCTAAAATAAATTAAAATGGAAGTGAGATAAGTTGAAGTATATATATAAGTATAATATTTATATACTATAGGTTAAATAAAAGCTGTTTTCCCAGTTATCCTACTCTGATAATCAGCTGCGGTGCCGTGTGTACTGTATAGTTTTCGAATACACTCACAAAATTTTCATGGGCTCCAAAAATACTTGAGAAAACGGGAAAAAAAATATTAATTTAAATAATACTTTTTTTCACATATGTTTTTTGCTTTCTGGGAGAAATATTGAATTTTGTTCTTAACCCTAATCAAGCAATAATTCGATTAAAGCACATGTTGAAACCCCATAAATAACGTTTTTATTTTGGTCAAAAACCTATTGTTGGAATCCAAAATGGTGAAAATTTACGACAATTCTATAAAAAAAAAATACAATTATACCACTGTTTACCTCTTTCAACACTTTTTTATCAACGTTTTAAAACATGATGCTAGTTGGAGCAAAAGGCTGCAGATGGCGCAGTGTTGAACACTGATGGTTCGTTTCTGCGAGCTTAACATAGTTACCATTGTTTTCTTTTCCTAAATGTATTCATCTGAGAGGGGTCCAGCATACTACACATACCAGGAAAAATACCCGCCTGCACACCCTTCAACCCCGCATAACTGTCAGAGGTAACTATCTCAAGAAGATAGTTAGATTGCGGTGTCGAAGGGTGTACAGGCAGGTATTTCCCTGGTATGCTGGATCTCTCTCAGACGAATGCATTTAGAAAAAGAGGATAATAGTGACTATGTCATGTCCATTTGCTCTGCGATTTCTCTAAGGATTCCTTTGCGCTAAGGATCTCTTAACGGTGCTAAGTAGCTGATTTGGTTTGCTCAGCTTTTCTTTGTAGTCTAAGGAATACCTAAATTTAAGATGCCAGATATCGAGCCTTAAATCATCCTTAGGAGAGAATTCTAACCTCATTTTTTGTCAACTCAAAAACGGTAAAAAAAATAAAAATGTAATTTTTAAATGACGATTTGGACGTGCTGAATATAATTGAAAATGGTTTTGCCAGAAGGGTCTAGATTTAGATTTAAATTTTTTCAACGTTTCCGGCTAACCAAACCAACAGTTCGAAATATTTTGCCACTCATACAAGAACAGTTGGAGTTAGATGGAGGACGTTTCTGGTAAGACTAAATTAGGACCAGTCAATGAAGAGACAAGCCCACATTCAATTTAACTTCCATGATGCCCCAATGGATGATGGCTTCAAGTTTTTATGGTCACATATTTTTATGCAAGTTTTTTTGTTGTTTTATTAGTTTCATTAAAGTAAATATTACTGTTTATTTTTTAGAAACAATACAAATGTCTCTTCAATGAAACTGAGAACCCTACGATTATGTGCACTTTCTAGCATTGGGGATTTTAAGGCCAATATACAGGATGGATTATTTTAATGAAACGGTGCTTCTAGCGGGTTAGAATTTGGTTGAATAAAAAAATCCAAAAACACGTCAACTGAGATTTTTAATTTCCTTTAATCGTGCTATCTTGGATTTTGTCTATGTCATTTAGTTTACGAGATATGGCAATTTTTTGTTTTAAATAGGACACACTGTATATTTTGCAATTTTTGAAAGCTGCAAACAATTCTCTCTTCAGCAATACCACACAGTAGGATCTATCTTTTACGATAATCCCGATATTTTTATCTAAATCTGTATGGAAAACTTCGATATTCATTCAAATATCCCCTGTAAAAAAGGCATAGACAACCATTCCATGCAAGTTTAAATGCCTCTATCTTGGAAACCATAAAAGATAGAGTATTAGTGTGTGGTATTGTCAAAAAGATCAAAAAGAGAGAATTTTTTTTAGAATTAAAAAATGTCAAACTATACAGGGAGTCCTATTTAAAAAAATATTTTTTTGCCATACCTCGTAAACAAAACGAAATAAAAAAACCAAGATAGCATGACGATTACAGAAAATTAAAAATCTCAGTTGACGTGTTTTTGGATTTTTTTATAAAACCAAATTCTAACCCGCTAGAAGCACCGTTCCGTTTAAAGAATCTACTCTGGATATGTTTAAATGACCCTTACTGAACCTGAAAAGTTTAATGTAAAAACTGACGCAAAGAAAAATTAATAATAAATAATAATTATTATAATAATAAATAATAACAACAAATAATGGTTTTATGACAAGCAGCGCCATCCAGTAGTTAAACTTATAACAAGATTTAATTCCTAGCTATGGAAAACTTTTTTTTGGCCAGAGCAAACGAATAAAATTTACTTAAGCAAATCGCAGAGCAAATGGGCATCAAACTCGCAGAAACAGACCTTGAGGCTGCGTTCCGTCGCGTCGTAAGATGATGTGTTCACAATTGCCGCCGACCAGCCGTGCGAACTGTATGCACCGTGAATCGAAGTTTCACGGTGCAATTTTGCGAACTTAACACGGTTACTATATTGTTCTCTTTTTTTAAAAACCAGGTTCCCATCTATGGTTTTCTTATGCGTGGGCTCCCATCAAAACACGGATCACGTAGTCTAAGCGAGATTTGCCTATACAAGTTCATATCGGTCCACGTGATGAGTTTTTTGAGTCAGGATGGCCGCGCATGGGAAACGCTGGTCGGAACCGGGTGTAGAATACATTCGATCCCGATATCTGTCATCAAAAACTATCTCAAGAAGATTTGGATCTCTTATGTCTCTCCTCAGATTGATGTAATTAAAACCAGATAATGATGGTATGGTATCTCGCAAAAACGCCCCTTTTGATGTCGCAAAAACGCACCTTTTAAAGTCGCAAAAACGAGCCTTTGGATGTCATAAAATTAACCTAAAAAATCTTGTTTGTTTTGTTATAAATTAAAATTGTTTTTTTGTTGTAAAAACAGTGGTATTATAACCACTATACAAAGAAATTAATAAAAACATTATAGAAAGAATGGGCAAAAAAGGTTTATGAATGAGTTCATAAGAAAATTACAGGCACCAATTTATATAAAAGTGTCTCTTTGTTGTTGGTTAATTAAGTTTTTATAAGTAAGTTGATAGCAACATTTTAAAAACCAATCTATATATCTTTAATTGATAGTTACTTACGGTTTTATAGATGGGTTAACAGAAAGATTTCAAAAACCAATTTATATAACTTTTGTCACTGATGACTTATATTTTTATAAATATGTTGGTGTAAACATTGTTAACACCAATTTATATAACATTTGTTACCGATGACTTTAATTTTTATAAAGATGTCCGTGGAAATATTGTTAACGCCAGTTTTATGTTACCTTAGGGTACCATCAATTTAGAACCTTTAATAAAACAAATATACAAACTCAATTCCTGTAGGAAACCTCTAAATACCCTAGGGCATTAATGGAACCCTCTTTATAATAGGTTTCTGAAAATGCTCATTGGGGATGACAATATACTGTGAAAATTTTTGGAGGTAGGGGGTGGTTGAGGGGTGTAAAGGGAAAAAATTCAGAACTTTGTAACGAAAACAGATACAAAAACATGCGGTTTTCAGATTTATGATTTCCCAAGTAGCATTCATCCGTCTTCCAACCTAATCTGTTAAAAAGCGACGTCGTATTAGGTACAAAATAAAGTTGTCTACTCGGTTGTCTACTAGTAAGTCAAACGGCAAACGTGTTTTGTAATAAAATCCGACGTTTAAGTAGTCTGGTACGCATATGCGAACCTTAAACGACGTCAAAATAGGCAACGTAATTTGTACAAATATTTGACTAGACGGATTCACGTCAGATTACGTTTCAAAGCCGACTATTTTAACACCTATACCTAAATCGACAACGAAACATCGTCGGCCTTGTTACCTTAATCGACGTCGCATTTCAGGGCCCTTATTTGGATACCTACCAAAAAAGGAACGAAGAAAAAAAAGGATACTTAACCTAAAATTTTGCATCTGGGATATCAAATTGCACAATTTGTTGGCTTGCTGCCAACCAAAAATCTCATGGACCTTCAGCTCGCACTTATATTTCTTCCAGTCCACTTTACCTGGAGTATTAGTGGGGTCACACTGATATTCCACGTTTTTAAGGAAAAAACAATGAAAAACGGAAAATATTTTTCTAGGTTATGTTCAGCTGAACTGTCATTCTTGTTTTAAGTCAGTTTTGGTTACATGGCCAACGAAGAATGGAGGCGGATTCCGAACGTTTGCACATATTACGTAGTTTAATGTTGGCTGGTTAGGTTACGATCAAATTAGTGCTGAAAATCGGTGCCCTTGTCCAAATTGGTGATTAATTGGTAAAAGTACTATACCAGCCCAAATTCGGCCATTTTGGAGTTGCAAGCTTGGGCAGCCATTATTGACAACAATTTTTTTCTTGTTTTTATTTAAAAAAAAACAATAAAAGAGACTTAATAATGCCTTAAAGATGCGTTTTGCGTCTTGGGTGATTTTAGTATTAATTACAACCGAAATAGTGCTTTAAAAAATATATTCTTTTAAATATTTTTTCTTGAAGGGGGGAGATATTTTTCGTCCTATCTTGTCCAACTTTGTCAGTAAAGTGGCCCTCGCAGAAATATTTCGCTCTAGATTACTCAGTAAAGTGCCCTTTTTAATAACATAATTTTTATTGTTAATGAAATAAAAAGGTGGCCATCTATTTTTTTTTAGTTATAATTCGTTAATATATATTTCACCTAAAATTTACTAAACAAGTACCACTTTAAGTACATAAGCTGGCGGCCGTATTATCGCGTCGTCATAGGTAAATTACTATACCATTGAAGTACAATTAGCGACGTCGAGCCGACCCGAATTTGTATTCCCCATTTAGGTTGGATTGGGGTCGTTTGGACTGAGATTTGTAGTCCGCTTGCCAACGTCGGAGTTTTTAAGCCCATGAGTAGAGGATGTAGTTTGACGTCCAAATGCTACTTGGATTGTTCTGGTCACAATACAATTTTACGAAAAAAAAAATCGGGTGTAGGGCTGGCTGAGGTGTGTAAAGGGGGTAAATTCATAACTTTGAAACCAAAGCAGTTACATACATGCGGTTGTCATATTTATGATCTGATCCAGTAACAAGACACTGTTAAAAAAATTAAATGTCGCTGGCGTTATTCACCCAAGTCAAGGTCTGCTACGCTTCGATGGCTTGTGGAACTAGGGTGGCTAAAAATGAAGTGTCGCGAGCGTTACAACCTCGGAACGCAGGCACATTCCGTTGTATGAGAGCGTTTCCTTTCTACACGGACCTCTGCAAGAGATGACCGAATATTTGACCGCTACTCGTGGAAATAACAATGAAAAGCCAGAATAAAGAAACTTCAACACACAAAACAAAGTATCGTGAATAATTATACATCCTGCATTTTGTTTCTTTTTTATTAAGACTAAAAAGTAAAAAATAAAATAAATTTTAAAAAGTTAAACGATTTTATTAAAAAATTTCACTAAAAAGTAAAAAAGTTGGCAAATCTCTGTTACTACAGTTTAGATTTAACATTATATATCTTTAAGTTCAATATAATGTGCCTAATAACTTCTTCGTGATCTAAAAACTAACCAAGTGGAAAAAAATACGGTTAGAAATAAAGTGGATGATAAATGCGTTTTTTTACCTATCTTCTATTCCTATGCACTATCTTCTACCCCATGTCTTGCAGGACATATTGATGTGTTCCCAAGTCTGGTTCTAACTTCAAATATAATCTAAAACACTTTTTTACAAAGCGGCAACACTGCCGTGGATATTGAGATTGACTGAGCTTAGAGGCTCTGTACACAATTTTTGACAGTTATTGTTTTACCAGAGCCTACCAACTCGGTTGTCAGAATAGATCAGCTGTGGATAGAAGTTTCTAACCTGTACGTATGACGCTGTCACCATAACCGTCGGAAAAATAACAAAATTCTTTTTCATTTTTCAAAGTCACTGTCAAGTCCATATTTCCTTAAAATTTGTTTAAAAAATGCCGAACGTTTGCTGTATTATTAATTGCAAAGACAATTATAGGTACGGGTCAAATGTTTCGGTGTTTGCTTTCCAAATGATCCCGATATCTGTGGAAAATGGATCAATGCCATAGAGCGACCATATTTTGTGCCGAGAAAAACTTCTAGGGTAAGTTTTTATTTTTATATGATACTTATAGATACATAATTCTTTTTTAGCAATGAAAATTACAACATTATAACAAAATCCATTCCAATAGTAAAAATAATTTATAAACACTACACACTAGAACAAAAAATTAATAATAAAATTTTAACATTTACTTACAATAGTAACTACTAAATTCTGATCAACCTTTTATGAACAACAAGAATTCTAATCTCTATTTTCATAGGTCTGTGAGTTGCATTTCAAAGCAAGCGATGAAGAGTTTTGATGAGAAATCGGGAAAAGTTTTATCAGTACCATTAAGAAGAATAAGACAGAAGAATTAGTTGTTTATTATTATTAGCTATGTAATTACTTTATAACTACTATATAAGTAGATTAAAAGATAAAGATTTTAAATATCCCTACTTAAATTGTTTCTTTATAATAATACATAGATATACCTATACTTAGGTAAAAAGTATTACTTACTTTATAACTAGATTGAAACGAAAAAAGATTTGGAAGTACCT
The DNA here is from genome assembly GCA_963921995.1 of Oxystoma pomonae. Taxonomy (NCBI): domain Eukaryota; kingdom Metazoa; phylum Arthropoda; class Insecta; order Coleoptera; family Brentidae; genus Oxystoma; species Oxystoma pomonae. Next base: position 111,821,898 of record OY998165.1, read on the forward strand.
ACTTGAAACTGTTTCTTTATAATAATAAATAGGTACCTATATGTAAAAAGTAAAGAACAAATAATGTAAAAACGATTAGCACACTTATAAGCAAATGTATAGTGTCCTTAATTTTATGACGGATTTCTTATTTTTCATGAAACACCGACATTGATTGGAGAAACCACTATCAACAGCTGATTGATAGGCTATGATTAGGGACCGAAGGTCACTGATAAACTCAATTTGACAGTTGACAAAAATTGCAGGCATTTGAGATGTCAGTCTATTTCATAAAATCGCTTTTACATGCAAATATGAAAAAAACTAGAAAGAGAGGGCAGTATGAGTTTCCCTCTGGTAAAACAACAACTGTCAAATGTATAGAGTGTATAATGTTCCGATTATTCCCTTTTCAATTATGTTCATTTTTTAGGTTAAAAATGCAGGATCTTCATTTTTCTCGTACCTAAAAGAACGTCTAAAACGAAATGGTAAACCAGAAATCATTCGAATCTGTGAAACACTGTGTCAAATTCTCGAAGATAACAAGAAAAATGACAGGATTACAGTGCCTTTGTTTAGGTTAGTTGAAAGGTTTTCAATTAAGAAAAGAGACAAGAAAAAGCAAGTTTGTTTGTGATATAATAAAAAAAGAGAATAAATTTGATGTCTGTTAAAATCAAATAAATAAAAATTAAAGTCAATCAGGACCAGAGTTTACTTCAACTGTGAAATAAGATAGACAAACGCAGGTACATTTACGTCGTGTAACGAAATCATGGTCCCCTAAAGGATCAGGAAAGAACAATCCACTTCCTATACCAGTCTTAAGATTAGGGATATTTTGGAACGCTCCAAATTTTGATAACTTTGACAGCCGCTGTGGTAGTGTTTAACAACCACTACCACTCATCGATTTTACCAGAGTTTTTGGGACACATTAAAAACTGTCACTTGTAAAAAAATTTAGAGATGAGAAAAAAATAAAAAATTGGCTTAATTTTACAAAATAAGTATTTTATATGTTGGAACCTGATAATATTTTATTATTTTTAAAATTAACTTCGCCAAAATTCTCTAAGACTAACCACAACCACAACGAAATGGATTCGTAGCTTAAGGTAGTGGTAGTGGTTAATTACCACTACGGAATGACGTTTAGCAGTTGCGCAGACGCAGTAATTACCACAACCACTGCGAAGTGTCAAATAAGCGTTCGTAAATATCTCTATTAAATAGTCGTACCACTGTCGTACATGTAAATATTGTTTGTTATATTAATAGGCAACAGGCCGGAATATCCTAAGGCTAAAGGACAGCAAGGGCGTGTGATCAAATGTACTACATATTTTTAGGTTTTTGGATCAGCTGTTCGACTCGGGCTGCATAGGCTGCGTTATTGAAGACGAAACCTCGACGTGGGCTAAACGCGTACTAAAATTGATCCAAATGGAGATATCCGGATGTAAAGACGTCTATAAATTGATAGATGGAATAAATGTGTTGTGTCAGTTTATTCAGGTTAGAATGTTGTCTAGGGGCGGTACGCTAAAAGAGAAACATTTTTTGTATAGAAAAAATTCAAGAACACGGTGTATACAGGGTGTTTCAAATTCGATGCTCACCATGGGGATCTCCTAAACGGTAGGAGATACGAAAAGGTTTAAATTAGGGCAAAGTTGCGCAATTTGACGCTTTGCTCAAAACTAAAAAAAAAGTTTACAAATTCCGGGTAGTTCCGGGGATAAGCGAAAAAAACCGAAATCCTTATTTTTTAGTTTTTATTTTTTTGCGCCCTTACTGTTAAAGCTGTCGAAAAATGCTTAAAACTTTCTACAGGCACTTTTTTAAGATCTACCTAATGAGAGGTCCGCTTTCGAAATTTGACATTTCAGTGTGACAGGAGCACTGTCAAGTTCATTTTTTCTTATGGACACATATTTTTTTTCTCCTGCCGTTTGGTTCATAAAGGATGACAGATATTTTAGAACCTCATTTTGACAAGAACCTGATGTTTTGAGTTCATTGACCATCATCAGTCCAAAGAAGAAACGTATTTTTAAAACATTAGGTAAAGTTATTTTGTTATAAGAAAATGTCAAAAAAACTGTAATTTTTAAAATGTTTAAAAAAAAGTACTGCTATCGGGTTTCCAAAATATCTTAAGTACGTTAAAAGCAAAACTTTAATTTGTGCTGATGATGGTCAATAAACCCAAAACGTCAGGTGACTTGTCAAACTAATGGTGCAAAATGTTATCTGTCAGCCTTTATGAACCAAACGGAAGAAGAAAAAAGGATGTGTCCATAACTGAAAGGTCAAGTCACAAAAACGGACCTCTCACTAAGTAGATCTTAAAAAAAGTGCCTGTAGAAAGTTTTAAGCGTTTTCGGACAGCTTTAAGAATAAGGGCGCAGAAAAATAAAAACTAAAAATGAAAATGTTGGTTTTTTTCCGCCTATCTCCGGAACTATCCGGAATTTATAAACTTTTTTTTAGTTTTGAGCAAAGCATGAAATTGCGCAACTTTGCCATAATTTAAACCTTTTCTTATCTCCTACCGTTTAGAAGATTCCCATGGTGAGCATTGATTTTGGAACACCCTGTATATATAAACTGGTGAATTTAAAATATGGTTTTTCTCTACCACAGGTAAAAGGCGAGGTCTGCGAAACAGCCCTGGTTCAAATGTCAATTTTGCTTTGTCACCGCCAAGCCTACGTTAGAAGATCAACTTCATGTAAGTATTCGCTTTTTTAGTTCATATAATCTTGTTTAGTGGGGTTCACTTTGAAATATTTTTGTTTGCCTATCAAACTTGTTTTTGATTCGTTTAATGGCTAAAAATTCTGCCTAGAAGGTGATACTTATCGAGACTGTGTATAATCCTGAGTATTTCCTGGTTAAAATGAGGGCAGATAACATTTTGAACCCAGCAGCTATTTCTGTTTGTAGAATTACCTCTATCGAAACGTCTTTCTGAAAAAAAAACCTATAGTGCATTCTGTATGATTTTAGTACTGATATTCAACCACAGACAGCGGCGTAGCGTGACTCAAAAACTGGGTAGGAAGGGCGAAGGCTCAAAAAGACACCACAGTTGTTAGTACCTGGGTATATAATAGTATAGTCACAATTTAATATATAGTGTAAAAAAATGTATTACTAGTTGTTATGAATTTTAAACTAAACCCCAATAAGCCTGCGAGTTTTTACTGACTTCATGTAGTCCAGTATCACATCAAAATAAATAGTATGGCTTTATTGCCGCTCAATACTAATTATAGCAAACTCGAGCAAACGCTTTCAGGTTGTCTTCCGTCATTTGTGACCTTTTACAATTTGATTTTTTTTTTTAGTCTGTTAAAAGTCCGCTCAGCTTCCGCACGGCTAGGAGCAATTGTATGCATTATTTGATATAATTTAAAAATGTTTGGGATTGGGAGGCTGTTCTTTTATCATAAATGGCAACATTCCTCGGGTTTCCCGATTTCTTCTTTGAATTCGGATATCAACAAACAAAACGATTTATTAAAAAAAGGGATTTAGCGAGGGTGAATAAGTGACAAAATCAATGAATAGCGAGCTTTCCCTCAAAAAAGGTAATGGTAACCGTAGATCCGGATTTCGCACTTGTGGTGCTCATCAGTACGGTGCTAGGAATTAGGAGATGAAATGCTGATAAAAAAATCTGACACAGGATTCATGTAAAAGACATTCATTGATTTTGTCATTTATTCACCCCCGATAAATCCCTTTTTGAAATTTATCAACTCTATAGCTTACGATATCTGTAAACATAATTATATCTGTTTCCGTAGAGACGCTTAATTTTCCTTCAAACTGAAGGTACATCTGCCGATTTTGAAATTTATATTCATCTATAGTAGTACTTTCTAAATCTCAACTATAAAATAAAATTAAGTCAGCGAGTCATTTTAAATTGTTTTTTTAAATCGTTTACATTAATTCAACAATCAAATTTTTGGGAAGCTTTTTAAAAAATCTTCAAATCTTGTTTAAAGCCTATCTATAAGGGTATCCAATGTCACATAGAATATATTTATTTTGCAGTCTAGATCTACGCTTGTACTAATAGGTACCTATACCTACCTATCCTAACCAGATTTAAATATAGAAAGAAATAGGATATGGACACTGACGTTTTTTCTACATTACGAGCATTTCCAAGTAAATCATTTAAGTTTTTGAACTGTTTTGTCCCAACGCTTTCCAGCAATCTTTTTCGCTTTTCTTTTTTTTACTTTCCTCAATTAATTTTCAATTTTTTTGCAATAAATCACAGGAGGATATAAACACTTTTCCGCCACTGTTTCAAATCATTTGGAAAACAAGAAATTTTTTTTTCCTGGCATAATCTTTATTAAACAACAAAGTGAATCTCGTGTCCGCAAATAAAAATTAAAGTAACACTCGTGGCATATCGCACAAAGCGTTTTTGTTTCTCACTTCATTACGACCAGGGCTCCAATGTCTAATGGAGAATCCAGACACCTACAGACCTGTTTCATCCTTATTAGTAATCATCAGGGAGTCATAGGATTGTACCTGGCAGTTGAAGCTACACAGGCATCATGCACACCTCTCGAATTTAAAACAAAAAGTTTGCAATCCGCGGAGACGTAGTACCTGTGGGCGCCACCTGTCGAATAAAGAAGACCGTAAATACAGAATCATGTACCTTTCAGCAGGTTATAGAGAAGAAACCTGTAAAAGTATAAGGTCACTGTAACATGACTCTTAAAAAGAGGTAACGTTCGCAGCAGCAGCGCCCTCAATTGGAGCTTCATACTACGTGGCCTTAATTTTAAGGCATCAGCAAGCAAAAGCCAAAATATTTTAAAAAAACAACAAAGTGAATCTCGTACCTATATGACTCCCTGATGATTCTTAATAAGGATGAAACAGGTCTGTAGGTGCCTGGATTCTCCATTAGACATTGGAGGACTTCTCTATAACCTGCTGAAAGGTACATGATTCTGTATTTACGGTCTTCAGCACTTTTCAATTTTGATGTTTATGTTTCTCAGTTTATTCGCGGATTGCAAATTTTTTGTTTTAAATTCGAGAGGTGTGCATGGGGCCTGTGTAGCTTCAACTGCCAGGTACAATCCTATGACTCCCTGATGATTCGTAATAAGGATGAAACAGGTCTGTAAATGTCTGGATTCTCCATTAGACATTCGAGGCCTGGTCGTAATGAAGTGAGAAACAAAAACGCTTTGTCCGATATGCCACGAGTGTTACTTTAATAATCTTTATTTGTGGCTGCTTACAATAAAATTTTTTTTTTTTACTTTTGTTTTATATTATTGTATTGTTTATTGTTTCAATACAGAGCTGAGGGCATCCAAGCCCCAGAGGGCGGAGGGGGCGAGGAATCCTCCTGCCCCCCCCCCACGCTACGCCGCTGCGTACAGACTTCAAGATCTTCGTCTTGATACTAAAAGGGTTTTTTCTTTTTTCGTTATTTAGCGAAATTCTATGAAGCCCTGCTCGTCAACGGCGACATTAGCAACGTTGCCCCGGAAAAGCTGAACGACGCGATGCAGGTTTTAAGCAGCACGAACTGGGAAGAACCTGTTGACGTGGTGAAGCCTGTCAGGAATCAGCTCTGTGTCCTTATGGGCGTGAGGGTGCCGGTTCCAGTGAAAAGGGCCGCCTGATTAACGTAACTAGTCCGATTAACAGCTGTACTAATAAAGAAAGAGAGTTTTTGGGCTCATTTTCTGTGCGCACTTAGCAAATAGAGGGGAGCGGGGGAGGCAAAGGAAATAGACGTAACTACAAACTTTATTAGACACGGCCCTTGTGCTTATTTCTAACCTCAAACTTTATTAGACACAGCCCTTGTGCTTATTTCTAACCTCAAATTTTTATGTTATTTTGATTTTTGACAAGGTTTTTGAAAATTAGCGAACATTTTGTGATCTATCTATCTACCAGTATTTTAAAAGTAGAAAATAAAAAAATCTCGCACAGTTCTTTTTTCATATCTTGTATAAGAAAAAAATATAAAATGTAGATTTGAAAAATATGTGATCCAAAAAATATATATTTTTTTTCTCACAAAATTTGGCTCGCTATTATGAGGTAAATAAATTTTCTTCAACAGATGACTGCATTTTATTTTATTATTTCAGGCGACCCGAAAATCTCTTTAAAAGATGTTTAATGTTATCTTTATCCTAAATAAAAATAAGCATAACTACAGTCAAATTTGATTTTATTTTAATTTGCCCAAAAACTCACTTTTTCTGTTAATTTATTATAAGTTTGTTTTAAATGTCCTCTAAAATTTTGATATTTTTAGTATATTTTTGATAACTCTAACTAAAAAATTAATTCCTACGTTAGCATTAAAAAAAATAATTTTAACAAATTTATTAATTATTTTAATATAATACAAAAATATTAAACTTATTGCAGTCTTTCTGTTTTGCAACCGATGAAAACACAGTGCTGATGACTTTAGGTACTCTATTTTATGATGAGGTTGGGTTGAACTGGTCCAGTAAGATTGTACCTAACCCCCAATTTAGTAACTAGTGCTAATATTTTCCTTCACAAGAATCCAAAATAAAAAATAAGTAGCGGAATTAGCACTAAATTTGTGCTTAATTATTGCTACATTATATATTGAATTCCATCTCCAATTTTATGTTGAATTTTGACAGCATTGGATTCAATTCAAAGTCAAAGTCAACTTCGAATCTAAATGATTCTAGGGTTCCCAAGTTCCCATATGATAAGATGTCAAATTCATATATGTATGAGGGTAAATATAGGCCTTTCCCAGGCCAAACTTGTAAGCAAGATCTAAAATCTAGCAGGCCATAGAGCCGTCTTAGCTCCGCGCCTATGCACATGCGCGAAAATTTTACGAGGCGTCCGGTTTCGTGACCTTCGTCTTCGCCCTTCGGCCGAGACGCCATTTTTGTTGATTTGTTTTGATCACACATATTCGTTTTCCGCGTTTTTGTTTATGCAAATTTTTTTACTGTGATATTGTTAATATTTGGTTACGCGAAAGTTTTTAGGAATTATAATAAAAACTGTTTATATCTTGGAGCTTAAGATGTCGCCGCATAAAAAGACGTGCTGTGTTTGTGGATGTCGCCAAACAACAAAAGTGAAGTTCCACAGGTTGGTAGCTATTTTTTCTTAAAATTTGAAGGAAAGAAAGTGAAAATACATAACAGATTTACCTTGTTATGTAAATTTAAGGTCACTCAGAGGTCACAATAAGGTAAAATTTAAGTCACATTAAGATGCGAAAACTCTGCATAATGCCATGCGCAAAGCCCACCTAATTTTTACATAAATGTGATGTAAATAAAATGACATACCTTTAAAATAAATATTACATCCTTGTTACGTAAGAGTTAAGTAAACACTACGTATATTTTACATAATAGGTTTACCTTGTTATGTAAATTTAAGGTCCCATAGAGGTCACAATTATTTATTACTAAGGTAAAATTTAAGTTGCGAAACCTCTGCATAATACCATGCGCAAAGCCCATCTAATTTTTACATAAATGTGATGTAAATAAAATAACATGCCTTTACATAAATATTAAGGTCACATAGAGTTAACAATTATTTATTAATAAGGTAAAATTTAAGTCACATTAATCTGCATGACATGCGCAAAGCGTCAACTATCGACATGAACATGCAGCATGAGGCGGGCCAACGGAAGGTCCGTTCAGGTCCGTAGGCGGTTGCTTGACACGGTCCGACATTGGCAAACATGTGCAAACTATAAAGTTAACCAGACGGGCTGGTTTAAGTGGCGGAAGAGGTGATTCTTATAGAGATCTTGTCAATAACTCAAAGTCCGCATCCTAATTAATTTTGAAATATCTTTGCTCTTTATATATATATAATATGATCATTCACTGAGAAGGAAGAAACTATTAAGCACTGGTAATTTAGATGATATAAATATTACATAAAATGTTTTATGTAATAGTTATGTAACATTTGAAATGTAAACTTACGGTTTAATTGGCTATATAATAATTATGTAAAATTTAGAACTTAAATTTGACGTAAATAATTTTATAGGAAATTTACATAACTTGAATTACATAATTAATACATAAAAAATGTTATGTAACAATTATGTAAAATGTAAACTTAAGGTTCACATTGTTTCATAATAATTACGTAAATTTAAAAATTTTAATGTGACGTAAATCATGTTATAGAGCGTTTAGATAATTTAGATGATATAAATATTACATAAAATGTTTTACATAATAGTTATGTAAAATTGTAAATGTAAACGTAATGTCTAAATTGTTACATAATAGTTATGTACATTTTATTACTTTCATTTAAAGTAAATAATTTTATGTAACGTTTACGTAAATTAGATTACTTAAATATTACATATAATTTTTTATATAATAGGTATGTAATATTTTTTATGTAAAATTAAGGTCCCACTATTTACGTAATATTTACGTAAATTTTGAAAATTTATTTATAGTCATATTATTTACGTAAAATTAACATTGCTCATGATGACTTAAATGTACAGTCAAAGTTTTGAAGTAATGTTTACATAATTTTTTTTATAAAAATATTTTGTTGTGATATTTACATAAATATGATGTAACATATTTTACATAAATATGCGAACCTTAGATTTATATAAATATTAGGTTAAAGTCGCAAGTGTGTTTACTGGGTACATATATGGTCAAATTCAACAATTAAATTGGAGATCAAATTCAATGTAAATCTAGTATAATAGCGAATTCTTTCGAGAAAATTAGTGCGGCACTCGTGTTGCACTGACATTATTTTGGTGCTGTCAGAAATTTACTCCAGGGCACCTTCAAAAGAATACGACTTGCGCCCTGATATTCCCAAGCGAATACGCAATTAAAAAATATGCACTGTAAGTTGGGTTCATAAGGAAGGATTTATTATTTTTACCAAAGAAAAATTCACACAACTTGTTAACACAACAAGCAAAACAAAAATAAAAACATTAATCTATGAATGACACATTTATTAAAAAAATATATATATTTTGGGACTGTCTTCTCCCTGCCCCAAAGCACAAATTATTCCCTCATTTACTTGTCGCTGCCACTTAAAATCCCGCTAAACTGCCTCTGCCACCATTTTTATAAACATAAATTTAGTGCACCAAAAATTGGGTTCGGTCTACAAGTAGTTTGTCTATGGTGCACTGTGGGGTTGCTGAGGGCAACACTGGGTTTATTGAATATAGGGCTTTCCATTGGTAAAATTGGTGCGCCACTCGTAGTGCACTAAAACTAGCTTGGTGCTGTCAAAAAACTGCACCCAAACCAGAACACTCTTTTCTTTCAAACACTTAATGCATATAAAAGTAGCTTAGGACCATTGAAAAGCTCTTTTTGAGGTTGATTAGTGTTTTATTGATAAGTTTTTGGTGCGCCACGATCTCTCAGGGCCGGTGCGGAAAAAGCTGCACTTGGTGCAAAACCGAAATTAGGTATCAGTTTTCCAATGGAACATGAAAACTGAAAAAGTGCACACCAATGGAACAGCAGCTCCGACTCAGTTGTGCCACTGGAAGCCGCTATTAGGCAATAGAACAGAAAAACTTGCAAGAGATTTCCCAAAAGGGGGTCCCATAGTTTGTACAAAAATACATTTTACAAAGCGTATTTAACACAAACGTACATTGCGCAAACAATACTTTCCGCAAATCGTAAAGTAGCATAACAATACATCGCACAAAGGATACTTTTTGCAAACCGTACATCGTACAACTCGTACTTTCTACAAACAATACATCCTACAAATCGTACAGTTAAGAATCCGTCCGACATACAATTTTTGTTCTCTGCTGTTTTAATTTAAACTCAGAATAAACATACAATCTTAGAAGGTGAAGACATATTCTTTTTTTTTTAATTTTATAAAAAATATAGGTTTAAAAAAAATGTATGTATATAGAATCCAAAAAAATCGAGACATGAATATGCAGTGTGAGTACTTTAAAGAAATTAAATGCTCTAGAGCCTTAGGATATAATATGAGGATAAAACGCACCCCCCCTCCCTCCCCCTTAGAAGGCTTTTTATGGTCACATTTTGACTTCAAATTAAGTTTTTTTTTATTACTTATCCTTAACCCCCCCCCCCCCCCCGAAGTCAATTTCTGAGTGTGACTGATTATTGAAATTTTTCATGGGATTTGCGTCATATCAAATTTGTTTTTTTTAAATGTGATGATACCTATACCTATGGTACACTAATTTTGTGACACCTTGACTGCAATGTTTTTTTGATGTGAGTTAATTTTTAATTAAAAAAAAAACTTCGGCAAAATAGATTTTTTTTAGCTGTAGGTTGTTTTACCTCTTTATACAGTGTGTCCCAAAAGTCTGGAATAATGGATTTTTTTGGAGAACGCTTTTAAAAAAAAAACATATATACGAAAAATAGCGGGTTGGAAAAATGTATAAGTACTCTTTATACACGGTGGACACCCTGTATTGTGTAGTGTTGGGTATTTTTGAAAAGCTTATTTTTAAGGATCCAGAAAATGAGATAATATACAGGGTGTCCACTTTAAAAAAGAGTGTCGTATTTTAATTTTGGGACACCCTATATATAAAATGGTATACATTTTTCGAAAACGCTTTTTCTACCTAAAAATGATCCTAAATAAGTTTTCTTTTCAAAAACCCATAGTTATCCCAAAAATCCATTATTCCATACTTTTGGGATACACTCTGTATAGTTGAGTAAGTTTTTAGGATAATACGGTCAATTCAATTTTTAGACATATTTTATGGTCTATCTATTTTTAGCCATTCATACATAGTATGGAGGCTATTGGGATTGTCAAAAATACCTAAATACAAATTAGTTTTGTCATGTTGTCTGTCTGTCGGTCTGTCTGTTGGTAACACGATTACTCAAAAACCGCTAATAAAATTTGGTACCAAAATTCTTTGTCACCCTACGCAGAGTTGATTAGTTTTTGGTGGGGGGTTGGAAAGACGATATTAGGGGGGATTAAACTTAACTCACGAACCGTATAGCAGCTAGCGACAAGCGGTTTTCACAATATAGGATAGATAATTACATTTTCAACCAAAAATTTTGAAAATAAATTTGATTTTTTTTTTGGTTGAAAATCCAATTATGTAAGGTAATATGAAAACCGCGTGTCGCTTTTGGCAAGAGGGTTGGAGGAGGGGATTATCCTTTTAATAAAATTGTAACTTCACGAACCATACGTATCAGCTAGCGACACGCGATTTTCACACTAAGATAGATAATTGCATTTTCAACCCAAAAACAAACAAAAAATAAATAAAACTGAAACAAAATTTTTCAATTTTTTTATTTTTTTTTAGATTTTATGTATGGCTGTACGTGCAGCCTGCTGCTCATTTGTCTTTTTAAATGGGCTTTCCAACAAGGTTCCAAAGTAGTATATAATCCTTTTAAAAAAATTAAGTGTGTTAGAGAGGTGTCACCCTTTAAAAGGGGAATTTTTTATATGACTGGAACGCCCATAAAAAAATCTCAGTTGTCGTGTTTTTGCGTTTTATCCGCATATTTTTTCTACAAACATAAATCGTCGAATAACTCATAAGATCGTGCCAACGTCGGTATAACGTCGGCAGTGCGTTAGCGATGCGTTGGCCCGATTTTATGTCGATTATATGTATTTTTAGGGTTATCCTGAGGCTCTAGCGAAATTATTCCAGTTAAAGTTCCCACCCTATATAGGAGGGCCCAAGGATATTCTCCTCCAAAGCTGACAGCAAAAAGTGTAACTTATTTATTCCCACGACGACGTTTTTTTATTCTGCATAGAAATCGGTTCACTCGATTTCGATTTGTAGTGCCACATAGACCCACACAAACACAGACTGCAGGGCCCGAAAGTGAAACCTATGATGTCAAATTCGTTGCGCATCATGAATATCTCCTAAACGAAAAGTTTTAAAATAGGGAAAAGTTGCGCAAATTTTACGCTTTGCTGAAAACTAAGAAAAGTTTACAAATTCCGGATAGTTCTGGAGAAAAATCCTTATTCTTTAATTTTATTATTTATTTTCCTGCGCCCTTATTCTTTAAAAGCTGTCAAAAAATGCTTAAAAATTATTTCAAAAGGCACTTTTTTAAAATCTACCTGACAGGTTCGTTTTTGACATTTGACATTGCAGTGTGAGAGGGGAGCTCTGGCAAGTTCATTTTTGGTTCATAAAGGATGACAGATAATATTTTGCAACCTTATTTTGACAAGTCACCTGAATTTTTGGGTTACTTGACCATCATTAATTAATTAATTATTGTGTCTACATAAAATCCAAACACTTATCTTTCGACAAAATAATTATGATAATCATTTCACTTCCCAGAAGTGATGATCAAGTTAAATTGGTATATAAATGTAGATTATTATGTAATAAGACACCATAGTTGAAAATTTAGATGACTGATTGATTAAAAAGTCATACAGACGAAGCATCAAGGCAAATAAAGGAAGCCGAAACAGACACAAATTATTTACTATTTAAATGTACAGGATGATTTTTTTTAAAAATATTTTGGAACTGAATCTATATAATATTTTTTCTACTAGCGTGCGGAAAACTTACTGGTACTTTTCCGCACTCAACCAAAATAAAATGTAAATATATTGCTATATTTTTAAAAAATTTCTTTTTTGTGTTAGGTAAACGTTTTAGTCAGGATAAATAATGAGTAACATTGTTAAAATTCCTTTTATTGGGTTAAATGCGAGTAGAACAAATATTGAACCCTGCAACTCGCGTAAAGTGACTTTTCCGGACTTGTTAGGTAAACTAGCTACTATTTATTTCTACGACCGTGCGGGAAACACCCCTTTTCCGCACGTATTTTAGTTTGGAAAGTATCACTTTCCCGCACTGAGTACGGAACAGATTTTACTCAATTTTTTTTACAACTGGTCGGAGAAAAAATATTTATCCTAACTCATGTGTCAAGTATCTTTCCCATCCTTGCTGCTTTCCCGACCTCCGGCCCCTCGTTCGTTCTCAGGCCAACGGATGTCTCGTGTGGGGAAGATTAAATTTTCGCACAAGTTATATAAGATAAAAACTATTTTTAGATTTTGCGCATTGTTAACAGTGCAAAATATAACTTTGCCGCACTAGTGCGCAAAAATAGTGCGAAAAATCTTTGCGCCCTGTAATCGTAATGTCAAAACCAATTCTTCGCATTGTCAGCATACGTCACAAGGCTTTGAAATGCCTTGCTTGCACAGTTAGCATAAGGGAGGGGGACATTTTTGGGGGCAATCCCAATTTTTTTATACGATCTACTGTTTTTGATACCAAATTTTAAATCTTTATAAAATTTTCTTTTTAAAGATACCACATATTATACGGTTTGCATATCTAGTTTTCATATTTTTTATTTAAATTTTTGAAAGCGATTATCTCACAAATTAAATATGATGTGGGGTGTCATTTTAAAGAGTTTTTTGAGAGAATCTACAGATAGTAATATTTTTAAAATTAAGCCCCTTTATCAACATTTTTGAACAAATGACGTAAAAATGACCAAAAATGGATAAATTGCATTTATAAATGTGTAATCGCCCAAATGCTACCATTTCTTCATTCTAGGGTACCTTATTTAGTTTGTACGCCTTTTCCGCAGTCATTTGCGTGTGGAAAGTAGCAATTTTCCGCACAGCGAGCACGAAAAAATTTTGCTTGCGAAAAAAATATCACTCACGCAAAAAGAAATTTCTACGAGGTTGAGGAAAATAGGATTTTGCGCATTGGGCGTTACGTTACTATGTCACACTAGTTTTCCACATTATTTCAATGTTATAATAATATATAATAAAAATTTTATGAAACACATTTTTTATTGACTATTTTATACTCCTTTCCTTACGCTCTTAGAAGAACAATTGTTCCTAATGCTTGCAGAAATCAGTCGACTGCTTGACCGAACTTCTAAGTCCTTCGGCCAATGAGGCAGTCTCGTACGGAAAAAATGGCTTTTCCGCGTGCATATTTTTTTTTACAAAATTATGCACAGCAACAAGATGTTTTTAATTTTCCGCACGCCCTTAGGCAAAACGTTGCATCTAACACGAGCGTAAAGCAGGCCCGACGCTAGATTGTTGGAAGCCCGAGGCATTTTTTAAAATGCCGCCCCTGATTAAAGGATTCTTAATTTTATTTTTAAATTACCCATTTAAAAGGGAAAAAATATATTGAATAATAAAAAATCCTTATTTGCCTCTGACTCCCCCCCCAATTAACACCCCTGACTGAGAGAATTTTTTTTATACACCAGTATACTATTTGGGACAATACAATTTTTTATAGTGGGTATAAGATTTTCTTTAAATCCCAGTAAAAAAAATATAGATGTGATATAAATCGATTACAGAGGGGGTTTTTCATGTACTATTAATATGAATAAAATATTCTTTAGATAAAATTTTATAAATTTTATTTGGCCCACCTTTGACAAAAACTTGTCAAAACATTTTACAAAATACTTGAAAAATATCATATTTTAAACAATTTTCTGTCTATATTTTAAAAAAATTCGCCAGCGGCGCTATAACATCATTGTTGTTACAATTTTACTTAAGTAATTTTAAACAATTTTTATCAGCAACATTATTTAACAGTCGTAAAAATTAGAATAACTTTGAAAATTTGCGCCTTCGCCGTATTTACAAGCAGATTTAGAATTAAAACTAGACCCAACGGAGAATTCCACTCCTGCAAACCCAACCCAAACACCTACTAAAGCGTCCCTCCCCTTTGAAATCGGCTTTACAAAAATTCTACAATTTTTGAACCATTTGAAACAGGATCTAACAAAATAAAATCGGTCTTTTTCATTATGTTTTTGTAATTTTCTTGGATTTCTGTGAACATGACATTCAAAAAAAATACCGGTGAGGAGGCGCCAAATTTATGTCAACGGCAGTCGCGTGCGGAAAAGATTAACTTTCCGCACTGGTTATATATAATAAATATTTTGATGTGTTTTTTGAGTGTACTTTATAAAAACTAACCCTTTAAATATAAAAAAATGGGCACTTTTAAGACGATTTTAGAATGAGCACTAATGCTTTACTAGGTTTTGTGGTCCCTGAGTAATTATAAAAAACGGAAAAATTAGTATTTTTTGTCTACCCTCATTTTTTCACGAGTCATCAAAAAAAGTCGACAGTACCTACTACGCTACATCTACACCGTTATGAATTAAAAAGCCAGTTAACTCCTTCTCTCCTGTCTTTTTAGCCTACAGTTTGGTATTCATATGGCCGCGACATTAGGCCAAATTTAAGGATACTAAAACTATAAAGAGTTTTTAACTGACTTTTTACTTGAGATAGTGTTAGCTAAATATGGCGGTTCAAAGATGGTCGATGCGATTTACAAAAGCTGCTTTTTTCTTATGTGCATGGTTCGGCTAATTTTTTTTATATTTACTTAAATATGCGGCACTACCACCAACACGGTGAGCCAGATATTAGGCCGTTTTTTACTAAACTTTCTTCGCTTATAGAAAGCAATGGGATTTACATTTTTGATTTTTGTTAGTACTAATACCCGTATATGTATAGAGGGTAATCCATAGAATTGTGCGCCAAAGAAAAAAGTTTAAAACTCGCGAAATATAGATACTTTTTTAAGCTCTTACGAAAAAA
Source organism: Oxystoma pomonae (assembly GCA_963921995.1). Classification (NCBI taxonomy): domain Eukaryota; kingdom Metazoa; phylum Arthropoda; class Insecta; order Coleoptera; family Brentidae; genus Oxystoma; species Oxystoma pomonae. The sequence continues at coordinate 111,837,606 of OY998165.1, forward strand.
CTATACCGCTAAGGCAACATCCTTTAGGAACAATATAGTTATATATAGGTATAAGTATCTCAAAGAGTACTTACTTTAGCACATACATGGTATAAATTTTTGAAATCAGCAACGATTTAAAAATAAAATTTATACAGGGGATTCTATTTAAAATCAGAAAGTTGATTTCAAAATTTGACATATGCCAGTGGCGCACTGAGGGAGAGGGGGGAATAAGGTCAACCCCTCCCTCCCGAGAAGCCTGGTTACAGTTGGTACAATCAAATAACAGCAGAAATAAAATAGGTAAGTATATAGAGAATAAAATACAAGAGCCTAGACCTTAATTTTTAACAATTAAAAATCTTTAAAAAATCATAAATTACAAAATTTTTCGGCTGCAGCACCTTTCATTTTTACGATTTCGTATCAAAATGTAATTTTATCAAAACATTCTGCGTGCGATTTGGTGTCAAAAATGGTATTTTAAGAGTCATTTTCGCAAAAATTTTCGCCTGCTGAGCATTTTACCATTCTTGCAAACACAAAATTCAGTCACTTAAAGTAAATATTTCAACGCATCGGTATCGATATATCAACCGCGTTTGAAATAAAGCCAATATTTACGATTTTACTTTAATTTTAAGTCAAAAATTTCATTTTAAGCGTTATTTACTCAAAAAAATGATGATTTTTTACATCAAATTTTGGGCAAATAAACATCAATCAATTATGGTCAGATTTTTACTTCAAATTAATTTTTTTTTAAATTATTTATCTTTACCCCCCCCCTCCCCCCTCTCCAATACCAAAATGGTATGGGGGACTATTAAAATCGTTAAATTTTGACTTTGCTTAATTTTATCAAAAACTAAGGTTCCAAAACACCTTATTCGACGAAAAAAAAAAAGTTGTCTGTCGGTCTGTTGTCTGTCTGTATGCACGATAACTCAAGAACGCCTTAATCGATTTTAACGAAATTTGGTACAAAAATCCTTTTTCGTCTGGAACTGATTAACTTTTGTGTAGGGTGGTGGGGTGGTTGAAGGGGGGAAAAGGGGTATAAAATATTTTAAAAAATTTTAACTTTGGAACAAAAGCAAGTAGCGATATACGGTTTTCAGATTCAAATCAAATCTTTCAAAGCTACAGTTTTCGAAATATTTTTATTTTCTTTCAACATAACATAATTGATTGTATGGTGTACTATCCGTGCTTTCTAGCATCAATTTTTTAGTACACCATACCAATATGGTATGGGGGACTATTAAAATCGTGAAATTTTGACTTTTCTTAATTTTATCAAAAGTGAGGTATTAAGGTTCCAAAACACCTTAATCGACGAAAAAAAAAAGTTTTCTGTCGGTCTGTTGTCTGTCTGTACACGATAACTCAAGAACACCTTAATCGATTTTAACAAAATTTGGTACAAAAATCCTCTATCGAGTGACCATGAACTTATTAACTTTTGGGTAGAGTGGTGGGGGGGTTGAAGAGGGCAAAAAGGGATAAAATATTTAAAAAAATTGTAACTTTGGAATAAAAGCAAGTAGCGATATATGGTTTTCAGATTTAAGTTTACATGAATATGGACTACAAATTTTGTTGTAAAGTCCAAATTCGTGGGAGCTTTAGTTTCCGGGTTATTTTAAAAAACGTTAAAATATATTTTAAAAAATATATATTTAAAAAATCATCACTTTAGAAGTAAAGCAGCTATTGATATTCAGATTTTGGTTTTCGTCAATATTACCCAAAAATGTTGTTATAAAGTTCAAATCTTTCAAAGCTACAGTTTTCGAGATATTTTCATTTCCTTTTAACATAAAATAATTGATTGTATGGTGAACTATCCGTGCTTTCTAGCACAATTTTTTTTTCTACGAATTTAAAACATTTCAGCTAAAAAAATTACTTCATAGGGACCGTTTTTTTATGTTTCCAATAACAATTCTATTTTGATTCGCTGCATATTTAAACGTAAAATCGAGTTTAAAGCCTGCAATTAAGGATTTTAAAAAATTTCAAAGGTATCTCCTGTTTATATATGAAATCCGGCGTTAAGTTAAAAAAATGTAAGTTGTGGTTCGTAAAATAAAGGAAAAAAGTGGCAAAGTGTTAATTTACTTTGGAGCTGTAATGTTTAGAATACTTTTATACCTACCCCCCACCCCGAAAACTTTTCTTACGACGCCACTGGACATAACGTATACGTTATGTCCAGTGGCGTAGTAAGGTACCTATAGGTACCGAAAATGTTGCTTTGCTTTTTTTTTTTAATGGTTAAAAACATTAAAAAAGTATCATTTCGCGAGATTTAAGCTTATTTTTTTTGACTTCCTCTGTACAAATTCAAAATTTTACACTAATTAAATAAAATAAATTTTTGGGAATCCTTTTTAGGATAACACGAATCGAGTTCAAAAATAAGGGATTGTGACGAGCAATATCAACCATAATTCTTGCATAGCTTACCCTGTACATGCGGTTATAGTACTTAGCATCAAAAATGTAAAGTCCATATAAGTAGGAAGGCGTTTTATTTTCATCTGACATTAGGTAGTTATATATTTTCTTGTAAAGTTAAGTAAAAAAATTGGTGCTACAAAGCACGGATAGTCCACCATACAATCAATTATTTTATGTTGAAAGGAAATGAAAATATCTCTAAATTTTTGGGTAATATTTACGAAAACCAAAATCTGAAAATCGCATAACAATAGCTGCTTTACTTCTAAAGTTATTATTTTTTTTATATATTTCAATGTTTTTTCAAATAACTCGGCAACTAAAGCCTCCACGAATTTGGAAATTTGTAGTCCATATTCCTGGAAACTTAAATCTGAAAACCGTATATCGCTACTTGCTTTTGTTCTAAAGTTACAATTTTTTATTTTATCCTCATTTTCCCCCCTTCAACCTCCCACCAAGCCACCAACCTACCCAAAAGTTAATCAGTTTAGGGTTAGCTCAGTACCCTCTCCATACAGGCCGATCAACTCCTACCGATTTAGTGTCCTTTAATCCACTTTCGCCGCCATTTTCACTCAAAAGTGACAGAAAATAATCCATTAATAGTTTTCTGTCAATATATATGGCGGCGAAAGTCGAGAAAAGAACACTAAAACGGTAAGAGTTGATTGGCCTATGTGGAGAAGGTATTGGTCAGCCGATGGAGGATTTTTGTACCAAATTTCGTTAAAATCGATTAAGGCATTCTTGAGTTATCGTGTATACAGACAGACATCAGACAACGGACAGCCATCTTTTTTTTTTCGTCGATTAAGGTGTTTTGGAATCTTAGTAACTAATTTTTGATAAAATTAGGAAAAGTCAAAATTTCACGATTTTAATACCCCATACCATATTGGTATAGTGGACTAAAAACGTCCATTCTCCTAACGTTTACCCCTAATTTATGAATCAACCTGTGCCTTTATGACGAGAATTGCTCGTTGGGACCCCCTCTACAACAGATATTATCTACATATAAATAAAATTAGCTGACACACATTCCACATAACAAAATGGCAGGGTTCTTTATCTCACAGAGGCATTTTTCATATGAAAATAACAACCCCTAAGGGATAGAGATACAGCGATTTAAAGTTTTATACCCCACAAAAAACTGCCTAGAAGCTCCAAAACCAGGATGCGTCACGTAATGCGTTTTTACAGTGAAGCTGGTAGTAGATTTAAAATTATTTTTTAGATAACAAAAACATCCTCTAACATTCTTTTTATTCTGAGCTCAGATTTAAACAGCTGTCAGTCGAGCACAGAACATAATTTGTATGTTGGACGGATTCTAATACATACGAATTGTAAGATGTATTATTTGTAGAAAGTACGAGTTGTACGATGTACGGTTTGCAAAAAGTATGCTTTGTGTGATGTATCGTTATGCTATTTTATGATTTGTCTAAAGTATTGTTTGTGCGATGTATATTTGTTTAAAATACGTTTGTAAAATGTATCTTTTGGATTAATTATAGGGACCCCCCAAAAGAATACAAAAATTGCACCATCAAACCATGGTCAAGATGAGAATCTCGAGGAACTATTTTTTTTCGTTGTTCTGAGGCTAAAGAAAAAAAGAAACCTAAAATAACCAGTAAACATAACCCTACTTTTTTATTTACATTAGTCGTCAGAGCTTTAAAAATTTTGGAAAATGGATATTACAGAAAGTTTAGATGATGAATCAACCATTAACAAAGACGAACAATTTGTGTTTTTAGATTTTAAAGATAGAGTTCTCAAAGAAATTCTACAAGAAACGGTTTTTTTGAGAGTAGCAAATTTGCACAAAAGCAACCCTTTGGTTCAAGTTAATGACCTTCTGTTTAAAGGTAGGTGCATAACTGCCAAAAGTCCCGTTTTTTTCTAGGGTCCCGTTAAAATCCCTTATTTTTTGTTCTAACATTAAAAAAAGGTAATTATGCAGTATACGGTTTTCTGCCATTTTTGATTTTTTTTGAAAAATTCCTTATGAGGGCACCTTCTAGGGTCCCTAGGACCCCAAATCCGTCTGCGCCGCCCAAACCAACACAGTTCAACCCAACCTAATCCAAACCAACCCAAAACAATAAAAAAAAACACATTACAACCCCCCCTGGGCACCCTTTTTTCTTGTAAAAAAAAATCGGGCGCAGGCGGATTTGGGGTCCTAGGGACCCTAGAAGGTGCCCCCATAAAGAATTTTTCAAAAAAAAATCAAAAATGGCAGAAAACCGTATACTGCATAATTACCAAAAAAAATATTATATTAACTCAAGAAAAACTGTGAGTTAAGATTCTTTCCAATTTTCCAAAACTCTTTCCAAAATGAACCTCTATTGGTCAAATGAAAAGATCACTTGCCTTAAAATTTAATTTAAAATATACATTCCCAGAAATGCATGATTTTCTTTTAAAAAAATACATAATTTGCGAAAAAATCCACAGTTCACTCAAATACAATAATTAAGAAAAACCTGACTGTATATAATTCTAGGATTAGTGCTTTTAATAGTATAGGTACCCAGCTATAATGTTTTTTTCTTAAAATTTTTAGTTTATACTATAATTCTTACAATACACTTATGGTTCTTAAAAAATACTTGTGTACCCTTTTTTTTTGGAATGTCCACAGACCTTAAAAAAATTAGGAATATCCTGATTTTTTCTAAAAAAAATCTGGCAGGCTTATATATATATATATATATATATATATATATATATATATATACACCAACAAGTACATTTGATTTAAGTATGTTCCTAATTTGGTAAAATGTTGATTTTTTTAAAGAACTCAAAAAACTTGAAAAATTCACCACAAATTTTGCATTTCCCTAGAAGTTGGATTTGTTCAAATTTTGATGAGCAGCTTAGATGTAGGTAAAATTCTATTTCTTTCTAGGTACTTTTGACCATGCTATGGGTACAAACCTCTTCTATCACATTGAAGAAAACGCCTCCCTACCCTCAACATACCCATTTGAAAAATCATTTTCTTTTGACTTAAAATTTCTCTTAAGTGGTACTAAGGTGTTAAATTGTGAACAAGTCAAATTAGAGCCTAAGAAAGCAGTTTTACCAGAGGGTAGTGAAAAAATTAAGTTTAATTTGGATTGGAATTATGATGACCTGTTAAAAAAGTAAGAAAAAAAGTGAACTGAAAAAAATCAAAAAGATGTATGTAGTGCTTAAAACAGCCTAAAATTTTTCCTTGCACACATAAATGAAAAATTGTACAGAATTTTTTAAAAAGTATTCTTGCAAGCTTGTTCGTAAGTAATAATTTGTAAGGAATTTATGCACTTATGTAATGATTTACTCAATTATTTACTGAACCTTAATATACAGTCAAATCAAGTCATATGGACCTTCCTTGCAGGCACTTCTTTAGATAAGACTGCACTTGTTCAGAAGAGTATTATTTAAAACAACTTACCATTTTGTTTTTAGATTTCAAGAAGGTACATTAGATATAAAAGATATGGTATACACTAAAGGTGATGTGCCTCAAAATATAAGAGACCAAGTTCAAGACAAAACCAGATTGTCAGAGAAGAAAATAAATTCAGAAAAATCACAAAACACCAAGACAGTACCAATGGAAATAGATGAAGCCACTGATGAGTCAGAAACTAAATTTAACAACCCACTTGTATCTGATGTGGATATGAATACATTAGAAAACATTCCAGAGGTGCAAATTTTAGAGAGAGGATACAAAAAACTGTTACATTTGGCTAAGAAACCTATGAGAACAAAGAGACTGGAAGAATTTGAAATTATTCCATGTGAGGAAAGTTGTAGAAAAAGATTTGAATACAGAAATATTGAATGCAAAGTAAGTCTTAAAATTAAAGTAAGACTCATGGCATATCGGACCAGGCTAATGGAGAATCTAGACACCTACTGTTCATCCTTATTAGGAATCACAGGCAACCATGCACACCTCTCGAGACATGGTACCTGTGTGTGTCACCTGTCGAATATGCCACGAGTGTTACTTTTAATTTTTATTTGTGGAAACAAGATTCACTCTGTTGTTTTTTAAGTATTAAAATTGTCCAAAAACTGGGTAACAATGGATAAGGTGCAATTATTTAACTCAAACAGTTGTTAAACCTTTTTATTATAACAATATCATCAAACAAGCTTTTAAACTTTATTTTAGAAGGTATATTTATTAAAAAGAAATGTGTTAACTTTTTTACTTGTAAAACACACAAGTTTTAAGTCCGGTAACAGTGGATATTTTGGGTTAGAGAAAAAAATCTGTATCACAATTTAGATCATCAAATTTACAAGAAAAAATGATTTCAGTCTCTAACGATTGCAAAGGATACGAAAACGAAAATGAGTTAACTGACTTTTTAGTTGAGACAAAATTACTACGTTTATACGCACCTAAAAGCCCTTTTATATAAAGACGGTTTTAAATAAAATCGCTTTCTCTGAGGGTTAATGTCATTAAATGTGTCAGTTTAAAACAAAACAAATAAAACAACTTAGTTAACAACAGATTTTTCGAAAAACTAGGGTTGAGTATGTCTTTAGGTTGAAAGAAATGCGCTAAAGCGTTTTAAAGCGATAAAACGCTTTCTTAAATCGCTTTAAAATAAAATCGATCTAGAGCTTAAATCGGTTTTAGTGGTGTTTATACAACAATATTTTCAAACCGTCCTTATATAAAAGCGCTTTAAGAGAGGGCCCTATAAACAAAGTAATTGTTGAGTCAGGCAACGCCGACTTTATTTACCAATAAGTCCCTATATTAATTTTAATTTTTAGATTTTAGAGCCTCCTCACTTTACAGTGGAAAACAATTCACATTTGGAACCGTCAGAAAGAACATTGTATAATTTTATAGATATAGATAGGTGCCAACTTTTTAAGTTACTGGATTCATTTGAAGATTTTCCTAGACCATTAACAAATAAAGAAAAGAAAAAAGTACTGGTATTAGGTAGGTGTTGAGCTCTGAAAAACTTATTAAACACAAGCATTTTTGATTCCTTGTCGTTAGTGTATATTTGATGCGTTTGTGAAAACATCCTTAAACCTTAAAAAAAGAGTTAAAGTTGTGCTTAGAACGTATGATATAACCAAACCAATTCTTGTTCAGTACTTGATGCAGTTTTACTTCATGCTGCTCACTTCTATTTCCTTATAAAGTCATTTATGAAAACACACAGAAAACAAAATGGTTAGGATACGCGTGCAACTTTAAGTGTATTTATTTCCATTACTTTGATGTCCCTTGGTCAAAAACATAAAAACCATAGACTTAAACAAAAACACACTTCTGTCCTTGACCAAACCAAACTTGCAGTGGTCCAGTAACAGTTTTTTTTTTTTGATACTTGAGTGGACTTTGGGAGTAATAACATATATTTTTATTTTGTAGAAAATTTGGACCTACTTTCTTTACCAGCCCGATTTGTTGCAATTCAGGCACAAATAGAAAAATTGGAAAGTTTTGTGCAAAATGTCTCCTCAGGAATCTTACAAAAAGTTGATAGTTATGGCTATACCCCTGAAGAAACTTTGGAGATTTACAAGAAATTGAGAACATCCTTGGAGAGGAGAATAAGTGAAATCAAAACAGCCAACACTAAATAAAAACTTGCGGTGGGATTTACTAAAAGGGTTTAGTCTATTCTAGAACGATCCTAAGTTTAAGTGAAATTTTTGGTTTTAAGCATTTTAAACCAACCCTCCTTGAGTTTTGGACACAGTTTGAATTATCATCTTAACACAATCTTTTGTTGGATTTAGAAAAGAAAATTTAAAAATTGAAACCGACGCGGGGTTTTAAATATTAAACACTCTGTAGAACAAATTAAAATTGAGGTTATATGTTACTCTAATTAAAACTTATGCTGGGTTTATACAGGAAAAATTAAAACTAAATTAAAAATAAAATTAAATTAAAAATAAAAATAAGAGTTAAACCTATAGGAACACCTGTAAGGGCTAATTTTACAACCAAAGGTAAAACTCCAGATTAAATCATAGTTTAAACTTCAGTTTAATCTTTGGATTAATCCATCGGTAAACAAGTTGCTCAATTTTATAAGTCGGAGTTAAACCACGGCCATGAAGAAAGACTACATTTTCTTTACATATATAGGGTTGATTATTTTAACCAAAAAGGGCACCACCAACTAGAGCCAAACTTGATAAAAATCAGACAAGTAGTTTTTGAGATATCAGCGTTGGTTACAGACAGACATAGAGCCAGACGACACAACAAAAATGTTCAGATTTGTCAAAAAGATATACAGTATATATATATATATATATATATATATATATATATATATATATATATACGTGTGAGCTCAATGTGAGAATAAAACTTGCTGGTCTGTGGGATGTTCCAACTCTTGTCAAATTTCCTTGTGCACAATTTCGCATATCTCTTTAGATAATTCTCTCTCTCTTTTTAAAATCTACATATCGTCGGACTCCTCCAAAGGATTTGTTTTAGGACAAATAATAATTGGTCTTCATGCTTCGACAATGTCAATAATTTCGTAATTCTTTATCAAGTTGATCAAAAATAAATTTTAAGTCATTGATCATAGCGATTTCACTAAATACTTACAGTCTTTTTACCAAAAGCAAATTTTTAATAACTTTTTTGAGGTTAGAATCTTTCGGTAACTATTAAACTGAAGTTTAAAAAACACCCAGACCGCCGGTAACGGTTAAACCGAAGTTTGTTGGTAAACTGCACCTATAAAACGTAAAAAAGTCGACATCTGTGGTTTAAACTGAGGTTTGACGTTTAACTATGAGTTGTAAAATTGCGCATAAGTGTTCATACAGCTAAAATTAAAACTAAGAAAATTAAATTAAAATTAAAGGATGGTCAACTTTTATCTTTTTAACTTAATTTTAACTGAAAATGGATATGCGCATGCCAGGAAGCATTGGTTTTTTTTTACTTAAAGTGAAGTGAGGTTCTTCTTCAGTTTTTTTTTTTAATTTTTTTTGCTTCAATAATTTTGGTCCTTTTTTCTAAGGAAACTGGGTGGTGTATTTTCCTATAAAAAGGTAAGGAAAGGTTTTGACATTAATTTTGCTGAAATAAGGCAGTTATGTGACCCGGACAACCATTAGCTTCTGGTGGCACAGCCCTGATAAGACACTGCTATAAAATATATGTATTTGATTTTAGGTGTTAAAAATTGATGCATTTTTGTAATTTTTTAGCAAAATATACAAGTTTCAAATAAAAAACAAAACAAACTGGTAAAAATGACAAATAATTTTAATTCCTGTATAAACCATCAAAAACTTCTTAGTTTTAATTTAACTTTATTCTTAATTTAGTTTTAAGTTTTCCTTTATAAACCCAGCTTTACCCTTGATAATTGATTTTTCCAATTAATACTTGATGTCACACAACGATTTAGATGGGTGATAATAAAATAACGAGTAGATTAATTTTGTATTTACTTAAAAGGTGTTTTTATTTATGAAATGTATAAAAAAACTTAAATGCAAGGTTTTTTTTTAAATTTCTGTCACTGTCGAAATGTCAGTTTAAAAATATTAGCGCTGCGTTCAATCACAAACAGCGAGTTCGCATCTTTTACCTCTGCTTGCACCAACCTCTACTGATGAAAGCTACAGCTTTAAAATGAGTGGGCTTTGAGTAGGGAAAGTTATTTTGACTGAGCTCTTAGATAACCTCAATGTTTTACTTTCAGTTTGTAAATGAATTAATATAGTTGTTTTGGATTTTTTTTGTTTAGTATATGGCGTTTTTATGGACAAAATTGGAGGTGTTTTATTGATTAATAAACAACTTGGGATATCAAATAAGGTAAATTACTTCTTGTAAAAAGGGTTACTTAGGGAAATTTTAAACGAACTTATTACCAATTGCCACAAAACAATCCTTTCTGGGGGCTATAAATTTAAACCACCCCCCAGAGGTGGTCTAAAAAATCACCAACTTTATAACCTCAAACACAGATGATGAAGCTATTATGTGCCAAATTTCTGGCGTATGTCAAAAAAAATTAGTTATTTTTAGGGCATTTTCTCCTAAAATATGGTATATTTTTAGAAAAAAGCAGTTTTTCAATGGTATTTTGCAATATTAATACAAAATAATCAATAACCTTGTGTCTTTTCTGTCTGGGTGTTTTTTGAAAATTGGTTTTAAAATTTAGTACACCACAGGTGTAAATATTTAGACTTGCGGGGGGTACTATTTTAGATCTTAGTAAATCCCACTGTTGATGTTTTGCCAAAAATAAATTTTGGTTATAAATGATTTTCACTTAAAATCAATTCAGGGGTCAAGATAAGCAAATTTTGTTGGTGTTGTGACTTGTCAGAAAGACTTTAAAATTGATAGATCAAACGATCGAAGTGAAGTTCGATCTAGATTATATGTGTCTCCCTCTGAGGATGACTATCTGAACAATGTAGTATTCCCTAACCACCCAAAAGTCACGTGATTCAAAGCCAAATAAAGAAATTTGGCCTCATTGGTTAGCCATATGCACTACTCAACTAACCAGATTCTTCACTATTCTTTAAAGAAGTGTCGCAAAAGGCTAGGGGCATTTAAAAACCCTAGTTTTTAATTGGGTATCTTTTTTTAACATGGGTGGGAGTCATCCTCAGAGGGAGACACATATAATCTAGATCGAACTTCACTTCGATCGTTTGATCTATCAATTACATGTGTCTCCCTCTTCAGATGACTATCTGAACAATGTAGTTATTTAAAGATTGCGACACGTTGTTTGGGAAAAAATATGAAACTTATTTTTCTTTAAAAGATATATTACTTCCAATAAACAAATAAGGGGTTAATTTTTTATTATTAAAAAAAAAACCTGTAAGACACCATTAAAATACAAAATAAGATATACATGTATTATTTATACAAATAATAAAATAAGGTAACTTATCTAAATACCTAGGTATAACCATAAAGTAAAGGTATTAACTAAAATAAAAAAGAAAAAAACAAAATAATACCTCATTATCATTAATTGCTAGATAAAATACTTAAAGCAAATTTATCCTTTTCTAAAATAGGTTTATCATAATATTTAGCAAAAGTGCTAGAGTTTTTTGACCATGAGGCAGTACTGCGAATTATATCTATACTAACGCCTTTCATTTTTGCAGTGGACGTAGCAGCATGTCTGGTGCTGTGCGCCGAGAAGATGGATAAATCAACCCCACATAAACCCAATGTGTTTTTTATCCATTTACTAAGGGTTTGACTCCTGCATGAAAGATAAGGGTTTTTAAATGAAATAAATAATTTTGAACCTGTGGGTCTTATATTTGTAGTTCGATTGATATAATCCTCAAGTGTTCTAGCTGGGCAAATCAAAATATTTATATCATAATAGGGTAAAAATAATAGGGGTTGACATTTGTTTTTTCCTGATGTTTTAATTTTTGCAGGAATTTTTATGTAAATGCCATTGTTTGATCTTACAACTTTTTAAGATTTTTGTAAATATAAAAGGGGCTGAACATAACCCAAAAGGAAGAGCAGACCATTCATATAACTGAGAATTGAATCTGAATCGTAAAAATTTACGTGATTCAGGGTGAATTTTAACTAGTAAGTAAGCCTCTTTCAAATCTAATGTTGCCATAAAACAACCTTTTGAAATTAACTTAGAGACTGTTTTTCTGTCTTCCATCTTAAAATGTTCAGAGATAACAAAAGAACTAAGTTCTTTAAGGTTTATAACCAAACGGTTTTTCCCATTTTTCTTTGGCACATTAAAAATACTTGATATAAATTGGTTTTCTGTAGGTATACATTTTTTAATTGCTCCGACTTTTAAAAGATGTTCAATCTCCCCATTAACTTGATGTTTGTCTGATTCTAACCCTAAAAATTCTGGAGGAATTCTTTTTTGAATTGGGGGAAAATAAAAAGGAATTTTATAACCTTTAATAGTATTTAAAATAACTTTGTCTTGTGTAATTTCACACCATGACTGATAATGTAAGGCTAAATTACCAGCAATAAAATCTACCTGTGATTTTATTGTATTTAATGTCTCTTCAAGTGATACTTCTTTGGATCTTGTCTGATTTCGGGTCTCGTGTAGGTCCTGCTGTTTTTCAGTGGAGGTCTCCTTGTAAATTTTGGCCCGCTGACTGTAGGACGTCCCACAGGCCTCGGCTTCAGAGGGCCCCTGGAGTTTGATGATGTTTGCTTAATTGAAGGTTTTTTAGGTTTGATGTCTTCAGCTGCTTTCTTAAGCATTCTTGCATCTTTTATTTTTTCTCCTAAATCCTTGCCAAAAAGCAGAGTATCAGTAGAAGACTCAGTAATTGCTTTTTTTAAATCTTGATCTAAACAAGATGCAAGGATATTCTTTCTGAGTAGACTTTGTTGATTATGAATGTCTAATATCAGTCGACAGGCATCACTTATAGTGTGGATAATCTTTATCCTCGAAGAAGGTTTTCCTCCTTCCTTTTCCTCCTTTAATAAATCAGATAAGGCCCTACCAAGAGCTGACAGAGCAGCTGACAATTGTTTTTGCAAGGTCTGAATTTTTTTATCTCTATTAATAGTTGCTTCAGAAACTGCCGCAACTATTTCAGGATTGACCTGTGGGGCAATCATTATTGAAATATTAGATAAAGGAGGATATCTCATGATTAGCTCATCCCTAACCTCTGATGGTATGCCATTAATAATGGTACTTGACCAGATTTCCAATAAATTGGAATTTAATTCAAATAGCTTTGATTTATCTGGTGGAGTTGATCCTAATAGTTTTAACATGTCAGCTGGTAATTGATCCTCTGTGGATAGTTCATTGGGGTCTGTAAAGAGAATAAAAAAAAAATAATTTGCTTGCTCCAAATTTCAACAGTAGCTGATATTTGTGCAGTTCCAATTAGGAACTTTAATGGGTAGCAGTAGGTTTTCTCTTTGTTGTTGTAAGACATTTTGTAGTACCACATAGCACTAAAACATGATGTTAAACCCTATAGATCCAACTAGGAACTATTTGAGTACATTGACTCAATTAAAAACATCATAGTTCCAAATAGGAACGATTTTGTATGAGTAAGATTAACTCAACAAACAATAATTAAAACAGCAAGATGGTCACATAACCTAAAATCAAAAAATAAAAATTAAGGTATTCTTCCCTTACCGTTATTTTCTTGGTTTCCTTGAGTTTTATCTAGAATTTCACCCGCTGCTTCATCTAATAAAACATGGTCGGCATGGTCCTCCTCTTCATCCGACGACCGCCATTTTGATTTTTCCAACTTTTTAACTTTTTTTTCCATTTTCTTACACTTTTTTCTCCAAAATTCCGCCTCATCGGTGGAACTCGAAGAAGAAGAACTGGAACGATGTCTTTTTTTAGATTTTTTTTTTCCCATTTTACACAAAATTTATATCAAAAATTTCTATATTACGAAAAAAACGTGACGTTTTTTGCACGGTTAAGAAAAAGTGAAGAATCTGGTTAGTTGAGTAGTGCATATGGCTAACCAATGAGTCCAAATTTCTTTATTTGGCTTTGAATCACGTGACTTTTGGGTGGTTAGGGAATACTACATTGTTCAGATAGTCATCTGAAGAGGGAGACACATGTAATTGATTTACAGGAAGATGTGTAAAAATAAGTGTTAACATTTTATTAAAAATACTGTACAAATATGGAAAATAAAATAAAATTACAAAATACGAATATTAAAATAAGGACTTTATCACTTTTTCTATAATTTTTGAAACGGAAAAAGTTAAAATTTCAACTAAAAAAAAAGTAATTAGCTACCACAGGCTTCAGTTGGTTCACTATCGTCTGATGGAAATGCACTTAAGTCTGGCGTCGTCAGCTTGGCAGATTTTATAAAATTGTGTTTAAGTATTTCTTTTGCGGTTTTCCTTTTGGATGGGTCATAGGTCAACATAAACTAAAAAAAACTGTGTTTAAAAATAACTTTGATGGCATTTTAATGCTAAGAAATAATGGTGGAGATATGATGTGGTTATACTCAACACAGTCTGAGAGTAGAGCTGAGGGCAGGAAAAATTATGGGTCACTTATTAGCATCCGGTTGTCTATCTCATAACGGTTATGGGTGAGTCCGCGATGACACCCCGTGCGCCCCGAGGATTACTTTTCCGTTCGTTTTGACGCTCGAGGTGAGCCATTTTCTGTTCGAGATAACAAAGAGAGTACCTTAACCTTTAAAAAAAATTGTTTTCTTTAAGCTATTTATTAGCGGATAACCAAAATATCTTACTTCAACCAATTGATTATCAGTGGTTTGTCATATGTCATTACCCCCTCCATCAAAATACTAAAATACTAATAACCATTAAATTCGCCAATATGAGGCGATTTTCAGCCTGGAATGATTTATCTTTGGTATATACCGCGGTTATTATTTCGGTTGACAACTTTGACATTAACTGTGACGACATATTCTCCCACCACTCAATAATCATAAATGAGTTAAATGGCTCGCTGAAATGCATTGGTTAAAAAGTAAAGGAATGTAGAGTTATGTTTTTGTTTTTTGAGACTTTAGCAATAAATATTAAAACATGGAATAGTACTTATTCCAAAGTTTTTGCCCATAAGACTGCTATAAAGGTCAATTTATAGGCTCGTATTACAAATACATACCATTAAGCAGAAGACTTGCTGTTTCGAGGTCGTTAACCTTGATCAACATTCCTTATCCTTTATAGTTTACCACTTTTCTTCTATTTCCTAAACCCAAAAAAACTTCTCACAAAAAACATACCCTTAACAATAACCAAAAGATGAACCCAAGTCCAGAGTGTGGTTATAAATGGTAAATACCAAAAGTAAATCAGCTGATCCGTTACGTCACAAATTCCCCTACTTTGGTTAAAACCAAAATCGCGGAAATGCATTGGTAAATACCAATTTAGAATCATTCCACGCTGAAAATCGCCTATGGGTTGGTTATCGTGTTTAGTTATGGTTTTTCATAATAATAATAAAGCCGTGTTTATTATGAAATACTATTTTTTTATGACAATTGCATGAAAATCTGTCCAGCGCAGCGGTTCAGAAGTCTAACCTAGTCCAACAGACAGTCCAATCCCACAAATTAACATAAACTGCCTTAAAAATATGTATACAGACCGCTTCAAGCTACTACGAACATAGGGGGAATCAAGTCCAATTTACTCTCCGTGCCGTACGACCGAGGTGGATTCGAAGCACGCTGCAGTGTTATCTTTTGGAAATTCATTTTGTTTTTATTATTTTGTTTTATTTCTGCCTTGCTCGAGAAACAGATGGGTAAGTTCTTAATTGAAATAATACATTTTTAAAACTAAAAATGGATGTCTACGAAGTTGCCGAAAAAGTGCAGATAGTCAAATGGTACTATCAAGGCAGACCATTGAGACTTATTCAAGGACTTTTTTTGGAGAATTTTGTAAATCGCCCAGAACCTAGTTTATCCACGATTTATAGGTTTGTGCAGAATTTTGAAAAGTTTGGTTGTGTAGCGCCAAGAAACCATAAAAAACCCACTGTTTTGAATGACGAGCAGGAAGTACGAGATGTGATGATTTGCGCTGCAGTGGAGAAAAATCGAAACTAGCCACCAAATTGCCGAAGCAGTTGATACGTCTTCAGCCACTGTCTTACGTGTTCTCAAAAAGAAAGTACTTTTCCATTATTGAATCGTCATAACCCAACACACGTTCGATATTGGTCGAGGGAAAATTTGCATTTGTATTTTGACGTAAGAACACAGTATCCCCAAAAACTAAATGTTTGGGGGGGGGGTATTGTAGGGGAACACGTAATTGGGCCATTTTTTATTAACGGCAATTTGAATGGTCCTAGATACTTGGATCTACTGCAGCAGCACATTATTCCAACTGCTAGGCAGTTGTTAGGTGTAAGATTTGGTGAAACATGGTTTCAACAAGATGGTTGTTCCGCTCACAATGTTGGCCTTGTTAGGGAATATCTTGATAATGTATTTCCTAATCGGGTTATAAGTACACGGGGAACTATTTTATGGCCTAATGACTTCTATCTGTTTTTGAAGAAGCTTTTAAAATTATCACCCCTAACATGCTTGGAAACGTTAGAAGGGGTTTTTATAGTAGGCTCGGATATTGTCTAGCCGAGCAAGGAGGACTTTTCGAACATTTGCTTTAATTTTTTTTTGACTGGGAGAATCTTTTTGGTTTTTAGAATGTATTATTTTATTTTGAGAACTTGCTTTTATTTTGTTTCTCCTTATTATTTTCATTGTAACACGTCGTCATTGATAAATCTGAGCAGTTGACAATAAAACGCTCATATTTATCAGTGACAAAAAATAAGAAAATTACGTTATAAAAATTTGCGTATTTATTGACCAAATTCCGGTTTCATTGACTACGCTCCACACAGCACCGTGGTTAGAGGCGTACTAAATACCAAAGGAAAGTCATGCAAGTGGTGATCGCAAGCTTGAGTATTGGTTGCTTTACTGATAGGCGTGCGGTGTCTCTGCATGTACGTACACTGGCAAATTAGACTTCTTCCGCCCTATGTTCGCAGTAGCTTGAAGCGGTCTGTATATAAAACAAGCTATTAACCCTATGTAAAAAAAATATAAAAAATAATATTTCACGACACTGTCGGAATTGCAGCCACGACAGTAAGCAGTACGTTTTACATACCTATTTTGTTTCAAACAAAACTCGGTTAAAAAAAATCTAAACCCAAACAACAATGTGCTGTCAGGTTAACCAAAGGTAACCCTGTTCCGGAGCTGGGTTATTTTTGGTTTGAACCAAGAGTGAAACAGCTGATTATTGACAGCAAAATTTCCCCTACTTTGGTTCAAACCGTGATCACTAATATGCTCGGGTCAAAATTGGTTAAATTGGTTATATGCTAATAAATGGCTTTAAAAGCAACAAAATTTTTTGTTAATTTCGTAGTTTTTCAAAAGTGCGTGGTCGGATCTGGTAAAAGTGCGAATAAAATCAATAGGCTCGGCTTGTAACTTGCGAAATATAAGATTTTTTGCTGTTTTCTAAAAAAAGTTTCTAACCCCTTTTTTACTAAGGTAATGTACCAACGTCGAACAGGCCCATTTTCTTCGTGTTCCTTACTGCTGCCAAAAAACATATCTACAGCAAAATGCAAAACAACAGTTCTAAGTTTTCAAAAAAAATACAAAAAATAGAACAGAAAACTATTGTAGGTTATGATTCTCGAATCTATAGCGTTCGAGATGATCAGCAAATCTCTGTGCTCGTGACGTCATTAGTCCCTACCGAGCGTCATCACGAACTGACCCTATATAATCAAAAATAATAAAAAACACCATGTATCTCCGTTTTATTTGAGTAGACAAATATTTTGAATATGGAAGTTGAATATGTATGACATTGTGTATTTTTGCATTTGGCTAGCCTGGAACAGAAGTTATCTATGTTGTAACATCTTAAATGTTTTGAAATATTTCGACAAATGGAATACTTCTGCCAAATATTTTTAAATTACCGAAGAGCAGAAGAAGTATTGAGACAGATGCACTATAAAAAACATTCCTTGGAAGTTGAATCACTTTTTCACGTAATAAATATCATAATTACGAATACAGAAATTACGTCAAATTGGATCACTTCTGTTTTTTTTGTTTATTCGTCTTGTGCTTTTTTTTTGACCTAAAACCTATGGTTTGAAGCGTTGAGGAAGTTTTTGATTATGTTGATTTTGTTTTTGGTGATCTTTTTGTAGCACAGCTGTTCTGTGTTCTGGTTTTTCAATATTCGTTTTCCTACTAATTTGCCAATGTAGTCCAACTAAAAAAGTACCTATTAGAATGTCCTTGAATAAGTTTGAGGTAAAATTTTTGTTGTAAAACACAAAAAAACGAAAATATATCGTTGGTATACTGGCAAAATCCACCATACTTTTCAGATTTTTCCTTATTTATTGGCAAGTTTTGTGAATAAAAGCCCGTGGGTTATATATTCCCAATACCGACTATATCTTGAGTAAAATTCTAGTTTTATTATTATTTTTTTAAAAAACTACTTGCCGTAACACCCAGTTCACGCCCACCCTGCATCAAAACCACACCACGTGACTCTGCATTTAAAACAAGTGGAAATCCAGGTCCCATCACATGATGCGTTTTTTGAAGCAGGGTGGGCACATGTTGGTGTGTTTGAGGCTTTACTGAGATATTTATTTTTACAAAGTATCAACTTGCTAATTACTAATTAACCAAAATGTGATGCTCGCTTTTACCGAACTTAGGTCCAGCTTTATTATTGTTTTATTTGAATAGAATCTAAAAAAAGAGCAAACAACACTTTTAAAACTCCCTTTGCACACTTGCTCAGATTGTGGACCTCGCCTTCCGTTCGGTGCGAGATACTGTTTTGTGCCCTTACCAGACACAGTTGCAGGTTTATTACTGTTTTATTGCAGATTTAAAAAACAGCAAACAACAAAAAAACCCCCTTTGCAAATTCGCTCAAATTGTGGACCTCGCCTGCGGTTCAGTGTGAGATAATGGTCTCATTTGAAGGGTACATTAAATTGCGATATTATCACTGTTTCATAGTATTTTTACAGAGCTATTGCCTCATATTTTCGAAATTGGATAAAACAAAACCAATAGGTACATATTAGAGACACAAAATGCAGCATCATAAATTTTAACACTTACACCTATCCATATACATGTCGGAAGAAGATGGTATAAAGCACAGCCTAAATGCATACTTAATGTATCTCTACTTTATTCAACCAACCAAATATTTGTCTTTGAGTCTTATGACGAAAGAATTGTTGTGTTTGTAGATGCGCATTTCGATACGGATGCGGACATTTTACCAAAGCTAGGAACACACGATGCATAAAACCCGTGCCACTTTTTTCATGCATCTTTTTTTTTTTTAAGCTTGAACACAGAAAGGGAGGCACACTATGCAAAAATTTCGTGGTAACTTTTTTAGGATAAAATGTTTGTAACTTCCATGTTATTTTTGTTGCTAAGTTCCACGACTGAACCTGAATTTATTTTTTTAAATGGACGAATCAAAAGAACTTTGTGTAGCTGCTGCAATAATTGTAATATGTGGTGGTTTGATTTTAAGTCAAAATGAACAGAAAACACGCATAATTTGAATAACCAAAAAAAAACCGACGAAATCATATTACTTTTAACAGCTGTTAAAACTAATATGGGCTGCCCAAAAAATTACTAAACAAATTCCCTAAGATGCATTTCCGCAAAAATAGAACCTGTTCTAATTTAGCGCATCTTTTTTCAGGCGTCATTTTTCGTCTTGTTTCATAGCGTGGCCACCAAAGTTATAAGGAGATGCAGGAAAAAGATGCATCGTGCATACCCTTAATTTGTGTTCAATCTTTGTTGTATTCTACCATTTTTTTACACTTGCATCATTTCATTTGACCACATAGCCAGAAGAAATGATCTTTGGGTTATGATTTTTTTTTTTAATAAACATGTTTACTTACTTGTAAAATCTCCGATTCCTCAGGAGAATGAAACTTAATGATTTCGTGGATATTTCTAGGTTTCCACGAAGGAAAAGTCGATTTATAATCTGGGAGCAGAGATACACCTTCCCACACTTCATCATTTGGGGTCCCTAATATTCTAAATATTTTGTAGAGTTGATCTATTTCCGAGTCGCCGGGGAAGAGAGCTCGTTTTAGCAACTAAAAGTCAATGATAAAATGTTTAAAAAAAGGTATGTTTTAAAAATGCAGACCGGTTTAAGAGCGGGTGTTAACAGTCCAACTGCCAATGGCTGAAGATCAGAAACAGAAAGATAAAAAGCATAAAACATCGAAAAAAATGTTAAATAGTCGAGGGCATGGTGTAATTTGGTGTAAAGGCAAATTGTAATCCAGGTGTTATTGTAATATTGTATCACCTGATGTATAATATGTTGTAATCAGTTGTAACATGTTGTAATGTTTGGAAATTTATCTGCATGCGTGCAGTCAAAACGACAAGAAACTTGTTAATGTTTGACATATATTTTTTTAAAGATACAAAGGGAATATTGAGAATCAGATATGACGAGTACCTTCGACAATATAATAACTGTTTCTTTCACAATAACCCATAAAAAATCGCAAAGCACCAAAATCTTCAGAAAATTTTAACAATAACGTATAGTACGTTATTGTTAAAATTTTGAACATTCTCAATATTTCAAAACAAGACGATATAGAAAGTTCCCATTAAAACTTCTAGGGTATCCTGACTGGATTTGTAATATTCCAAAATATTAATTGCGCAGAATCATAAATCTGAAACGCAGGCGACTCTGTTCATGTGTTGTCAAACATACAAAAATCCCAAGGAACTGCCAAATATGTTAATAGTTTCCTGCAAAGCAACCAAAAGCTAACTGAAGTATATGGTATACTTCAGTTACCTTAATTTTTGTCAAAAAATGTGGTTACATTTTTATAATAATATGTAATTAACTATAATATGTTGTAATCATGAGTGAAATTGTGTAATTTTGTTGTAATTTTTGGCACAAGGGTGTAATTTTTTATAATTAAAAGAGTAATTTTTTGATGTACAAAAAATGAGTACCAAAACGAAAACGCTCTTTCTCGAATGATATTTTATTTATAAAATGACAAACGACTGTGAAGAAGCAGGCTACATCTCGTGTGTGGTTTCTACTGAGGTGCAACCTGACAAAGGCAGCCACCCCATGCTGGCACTGGAAATGCGGGATCTTTTTTAGGTTTACGTAGTTGGAAAGGAAAGGAATGCACAATAGTCTTGTACATGCTGTAAAATATTTGAATCGTATTACCATTTCCGCCATGACACATCCGAGACTCCATACATCGACTCCTGTACAATACATTTTTTCACCTAGGAGCAATTCGGGGGCTCTGTACCACACTGTCACCACTTCATGTGTATATGTTCTTGTTGGTAAGGAGAATGACCTAAAACAGAGATTATAATGAAATGGCGGAAAATCCGGCAAATGACCTTGACCGATCACCGGAACAGTACTGCGATCTATTATTCAACCTTTGCACTACACCATTTGTCTCTCAAATTTAATGAAATATAAACGGGTAGAAATTCTTATTGAGGCTGCGCACTACGGTATAGAAGGTCCTTATTTTGGCCAAAAATAGTGTTGTACATAGAAATGAGGAAAAAATTATTTGATTTAGTATAAATACTAATAAATAAACAGACAAAAAATATTACGACCCCCCACATCCCCTACCCAAACAAAAATACCAAAAATTGTGTTTTACTTGGAAATGAAGTAAACACTTGAAAATTATGTTAAAGCGGATAGAAACGAATAAGTTAACAGAAAAGAATTATTCTGCCCCTCTCCCCTCCCTGAAACTCCTAGAAAATAGCGTTTTACATAGAATTGAAGGAAAAAAAGTCTAAAGTGGATATAAACGAGTAAGTAGACAGAGAAACATATTTCGCTCTCCCCCCCCCCAGCTCCCATAAAACCATAAAATAATTTGCCTGTTTCTAAAATAATAAAAAAATGCCAATTTTAATTGAGCAACAAAACATATATTTTATTAGGATAGTAATAATAATTATAAAATAATAATTGATTAACTATGAAGTTATATGTTGAAATTATATGTTCAAAAAAATAGATATCACGTTGAAAAAGATTCTTCAAAAATTTCGGTTGAATAAACAATTAATATTAACGTTTTAAAAGCAACCACAAAGATAAGCCTAGTCCAATTTGATACTTTAAAACCAACATCATCTTGGATTTTAAAATAGCGGACATACTGTATAATAATGTGAATAGCTCAACTTATAAGCTAAAAAACTGTGTTTATTTTAAGAAAGTTGGCTGCGTAGTTAAAAAGTTAATAAAAAAAGAATTTAGACCGATTATGCTTAATACACTTAAAATAAAATGAACCAAAAAGCTAATATAAGATAAATAGACCAGAGGGACAGGTAGGGCCAAAACATTTTATACGTTCAAAAAAATCTGATTTAACATTTTTTTGTAACCGTCTCTAAAGTGTAATTAAATAATTTTTTAAATATTTCTTATCTCTATTTGAAAAAATCCGTCATTTATTAGATTTACGAATTAAAAAACATTTTTTTTAGTTAAAATATATCTTACCTTTACTTAAAATGCTCATTATTAAAAACTTTCCAAAAAATCATTCACTCTCCAAGCAGCCATGATAAAACAATCCTTTAGTGACCAAAATTACGTTATTGGATAACTTCGATCATATGTATTTTTGGTCAATTTAATGACTTAATAGACCAAAGTGGTGCGCATAATTTATCAAAAGGTCCATTACAAAAAAACTACTACGTTAAAATCGAAATAGATCATAACGGACTGGCCCAAAACGTTACAAAGGCAAAACCGTACTAACGTAAAATAGTGTAACATATAGAGGCGCTGTCAGGCTAATAAATCTAGGGTCACTGGATCCTGAAACCTGCGGTCCCAGGGGTAGCGACACGAGTAACGTGACCGCACTCATTTTTCTATGGACGTTCGTGAAAAAAAAACTCGTTTAATACTGTTTAATAAAACTCAGTTTTATACAGCTTAAGAAAAAAGTCACTAGGTTTTTTTTTCTCGTGAAAAATTGTAAGGTGTTATAATAATATAATTTAGGAGATATTTGGAGAATTTTTTCAAAATTGCTAAAAATAATTTTCTTTTAATTATTATTTCTTTGCTTTATAGAAAAATATTGTGTACTAAAAATAAACAATTAAAAGAGACACACGTTGAAACTTTCTTAATAATTAAGTATAATCTAATCTAACCTAATACTGTATTAACAATATTCAATATTGGTTTTTCTTATACCGAATATCCAAAACTATATAATATAGGTTCCTATATCTATTTTATTATACAGTCAAACTTCTGTAAGATCAAAACTACATAGATAAATACGGAAAAACCTAAAATGTAGTTTGGTAGTTCGTAATGGGTTTTGGGACAAGGCTTGGTGTAATGTGTGGTGTGAGACAATACAAAGCTTTTTTGGTTGCGATTGTGACATTTTATTCATGTACTTAAAATAATATCACAAAGCCCTAACGAACAACCTCAGATATATAGTAAATATGTTGATATATTGCGTAAATATTCTAGGAACATACGGGAATGTCCAAAACACATCCTTTGAATGTACATATCCATTAAATCTTCAGTAGTAGATACTTGGTTCTGTTAACTTGCTTGTAAGATTATATTACCTGTCCAAATTCTACGTAAAAACATCCTAATACCGAAATTTTTCCAATAATTCTGGTGTAATACTAGCGGCATTGTCTTGCATTGACGCGAAAATACATAAATAGGCACTTAGATGGACACACGCGAATGGCGATACTTAAGTATTTTTTAATGTTTGAGGATTTTTTTAACGTATAGGTATGAAAACGCGAGCGGATAAATGTATGGAAATGTTTACAAAAATTTCACGTCAGTTTTGACAAATGTGCTGTTTGCATCAGTCAAAAGTGGTCAAAATTTATTTTTATTTTTTTTAAATCGCCGCCTGTGACAGTGTCAAATTTGAAATTTTGCGCGAATTAGGTTGTTTCGTGTCGCTACCCCTGGGACCGCCGGTTTCAGGATCCAGTGACCCTAAACAAATCAACGTCACACCGCTGCGACATCTAGCGGCAATATATTACACTATTTTGCGTTTGTACGGTTTTAGAATTGTAAGGATTTAGGCCAGTACGTTATGACCAATTTCTATTTACATAGTTTTGTCATTTAAAAATTTTTGCCCAGTACCTACTGATTTGTAAATTTTGGTAAAGTACGTTTTTACATTTTAATTGTTTTGCCAAATTATAGGCCTTCATTATCTTTAATTTTCTTGCCAGGATGTAGGTTTTTAGAAAAAGAAAACTTAGTTGTTTGTTTCTTAAAAATTGGGTTTGTTTTAAACCGTACAAAGTTACAAACTTAAGAAAGATGATAGCCTTGAGAATAGTAGTAGAATTTCCTTATTTTTTGATATTTTGCAGTTCTCGCCTTTAGAAGAATTTTTCATTTATTGTCCTGACATTTGCAAACCACTTTTTTAACAAATTAGATTCAAAATGTCTAAACCGGTACCGCCATCTTGGATCCGCCATATTGAACTTTTTTGTTTCTTGTCCGATTTATATGACACTGGCTCTCTTCATATTATAAAGCGTTTCCAAAACACACTATGGCACAAAACTGACAAGACATGTTGAACTTCGTTATATTTTGTCAGATTTAAACAAAACTTTTGTTGCACATAAACCGTTTTAATAATATCCAATTTTGATCCAAAATTAACATAAACCATCTTACATCGGCCATATTGTAATTCGTTATTATTTTGTCCGATTTAAACAAACCTTTTTTCAAATATAGATTATTAAAAAGGCTTTATGTGCGACTGGATTGGAAACGCTTTATTATTTAAAGAGTTTCCTTTAAATCGGAAAAGAAATGTCAGTACAATAAATTAAAAATTCTAGGTGCTCATCGAGAACTGTTAGGAGCTGAGGACACACTGAATACCCTTGGGCGAATATATAATCACTGTGGCGTGGTATGGATTTCGGGACATTCTGGACATCGGGGAAATGAGACTGCCGACAAGCTGGTGCGCGAAGCGGACTCCGACGTCTTCGTTGGCCCCGAACCAGCCCTTGGAATAGTAGTAGTAGCAAATGAGCGGCCGTAGTAAGTTTTCTTTCTCTAAGAGGACTTAATTTTTGCCTGACACCTCTTTGTCGATGGCAGGGATCTTTAGACTGCGTAGCAAGTATACACAGTGAACCGCCGGCTTTACACCCTCTCCGAAGGGTGCTACATGTTGCATCTATCTAACATCGCTACCGTCCCAGCAGAACTTGGTTGACGGTAGACTTTTCTCTCCAGTAGCAGCCCGACGTCATACCGGTTGACCCGAAAATCGAGGTGCCGGTTTCGCTGGTCGAGGTCGCCATCGGAGTCTTCAGTCGCATTCCTTGGCATGGTCCTACCCAATGAGCATTTTTGTCTATATAGAAGTTACAGCAAATAATATAAAACCTTCATAAAATAACCAAAAGTTATATTATTTAGTGTTGGTGATAATTTTATAACTCTAATATATCTCTTAAATGAGTAAAAAAGACTTGAAAAATAACTGACCAACACCAGCTTATAAAAATTTATGGTACATAGTAATGGATAGAAAAACAACATATAGATGTTATAAAAATTCCTTATGAACCCTCAAGTCTAGATATTATTAAAAAAAGGTTTTACAACTGTTTTAACAACACTACATAAAAAATTAAAGGTTTTTATCGATTTAGAAATATAAATTTTCCATCTTTCTTCCCTTTGCGTGTTATGTATTATTCTTTTTCTTTTTAAAATAAAAAATTTATAAAATGGTGTTTATCAATCTTCTAAAATAAATTAAAATGGAAGTGAGATAAGTTGAAGCAGGAATATGAATATTTATATACCATAGGTTAAATAAAAGCTGTTTTCCCAGTCATCCTACTCTGATAATCAGTTGCGGTCCCGTGTGTACTGTATAGTTTTCGAATAAACTCACAAAATTTTCATGGGCTCCAAAAATATTTGAGAAAACGGGGAAAAAAAATCATTTTTTTTTTCACATATGTTTTTGGCTTTCTGGGAGAAATATTGAATTTTGTATTTTGTTTTTAACCCTAAACAAGCCATATTTCGATTAAAACACATGTTGAAACCCCATAAATAACGTTTTCATTTTGATCAAAAACCTATTGTTAGAATCCAAAATGGCGAAAATTTACGACAATTCTATAAAAAAAACAATACAATTATACCACTGTTTACCTCTTTCAACACTATTTTATCAACGTTTTAAAACATGATACTAGTTGGAACAAAAGGCTGCAGATGGCGCAGTGTTGAACACTGAAGGTCTGTTTCTGCTCTTTTCCTAAATGTATTCGTCTGAGAAATATCCAGCATACTACACATACCAGGAAAAATACCCGCCTGTACACCCTTCAACCCCGCATAACTGTCAGAGGTAACTATCTCAATAAGATAGTTAGATTGCGGGGTCGAAGGGTGTACAGGCAGGTATTTCCCTGGTATGCTGGATCTCTCTCAGACGAATGCATTTAGAAAAAGAGGATAATAGTAACTATGTCAAACTCGCAGAAACGGACCTTGAGGCTGCGTTCCGTCGCGTCGTAAGGTGATGTATTCACAATTGCCGCCGACCAGCCGTACGCACTGTATTCACTCGAAGTTTCACGGTGCATTTTTGTAAACTTAACACGGTTACCATATTGTGCTCTTTTTCTAAAACCCGGTTCCCATCTATGGGTTTCTTATGCGTGGGCTCTCCAAATCAAAACACGGATCACGTAGTCTAAGCGAGATTTGCCTATACAAGTTCATGTTGGTCCACGCGATGAGTTTTTTGAGTCAGGGTGGCCGCGCATTAAAACCAGATAATGATGGAATGGTATCTCGCAAAAATGCGCCTTTTGATGTCGCAAAAACGCACCTTTTAAAGTCGCAAAAACGAGCCTTTTGATGTCACAAAATGAACCTAAAAAATCTTGTTTGTTTTGTTATAAATTAAAATTGTTTTTTTGTTGTAAAAACAGTGGTATTATAACCACTATACAAAGAAATTAATAAAAACATTATAGAAAGAATGGGCAAAAAAGGTTTATGAATGAGTTCATAAGAATATTACAGGCACCAATTTATATAATTACCTATTGTGTGTGAGTTCCCAAGTTTTTATAAGTGTCTCTTTGTTGTTGGTAAATTAAGTTTTTATAAGTGAGTTGATAGCAAGATTTTAAAAACCAATCTATATATCTTTAATTGATAGTTACTTACGGTTTTATAGATGGGTTAACAGAAAGATTTCAAAAACCAATTTATATAACTTTTGTCACTGATGACTTATATTTTTATAAACATGTTGGTGGAAACATTGTTAACACCAATTTATATAACATTTGTTACAGATGACTTTAATTTTTATAAAGATGTCCGTGGAAATATTGTTAACACCAGTTTTATGTTACCTTAGGGTACCATCAATTTAGAACCTTTAATAAAACAAATATACAAACTCAATTCCTGTAGGAAACCTCTAAATATCCTAGGGCATTAATGGAACCCTCTTTATAATAATTATATAAATTTTTGTCACCAGAGGTTTCTGATAATGCTCATTGGGTACTACCCGAAGGTGCTACCGCCTCTTCCAAGTCACCCTCTGTCGACTCCCGCTACCAAATCTGTCGGAGTCCAGCCGCGTCCCATGGAGTCCCGATCTCGGAAAAAGTCCAGGTCGTCCTTTTGGGTCACCGGCTAGTCTCCTCTATCCAGTTTGGTGGGGTCCTCGGCCGTCCACCTTTGAGTCTCGTAAAGTTTTCGGTGCAGTGCCAACCGTGCCGCCTACTTCTACCTCGTTTGTTGTTATTCTATGCACAACGTCAACTGCGGAGCTGCTGAGAAGTGGGGCCGCCCGTCGTCGTCTCGAGTCGCATTCGGTGTCGTGTGAAGCAATGTGTACTTGCCGAGATCCGATCCTGCGATCTCTGTTCTGCAGGCTAAGACGCTGTTCACTGGTCTACGGTGGCCCCAGCCCTTGGAATAACATACAACACAATCAACAGTGTTCTCTCAAGCTGGACAGGGAATAAGTACCATCAATACTGGAGAGAATTTCCGGGACGGGCACATTCCAGAGTTCATTACAGAACCCTGAATTGAGCTCATCAGAGATGCGGACAATGGTTGATCTATATACCAGACACTGCAGGCTGAAAGTACCATTACACAGAATGGGTCTAAGCGAATGTAGTCTTTGTATGGAGGAAGACTAGACGGTCAGGGGGGTTATTCTTGAATCGAGAGAAAATTTGCTCCCAGGGAGTTAAAGTCTCTCGCTACTATGCATCTCATTTGTCCAAATCTTCGGTTAAAATCGGTTTCTCTCACTTTTGCCCGATATTGATGGAAAGTAATTCTCTTAGTCAAGACCAGTAGAATTATTTTCGATATAAGAATTCGACTCCCTGTGAGCAAATTTTCTCTCAATTCAAGAATATCCCCACAGACATGTGCTGTGTGAATGTCCGGCCATTGCATGTCAAGGTTAACGTATTTTCGGCAAACCACAGATCGACGGGCTAGATCTGAAAAATGCTTCACCAAAGCAAGTTACGAGCCTCTTGGGGCTGAATATTCTGTAGCAACAAACAATGTCAAAAGTGAGCCACAATAGACCCGCTAGTGATCGCAGTGGACATTGCTAGACTGGCACACTCACAAATAAATCATCATCATCACTACAACATATAAAAAATCAGGAAATTCTACCAAATACAAATTTCCATTTAAAAAGGGCAGTTAGTGTTTTTTCCCTTCAAATCTAAGGAGAAATGAGTAGTTCGTTCAAACAGATAAACCGCACATCAAAAATTAACAAAATTTTGCACAGCGGAGGCTTCTGGTATCCCTCACACAGCATGGTTTTTCAAAAAAAAAAAAAATGTATAGGGTGGCCCATAAAAAACCGCAATTTTCTTTTAGGGTATAAATTCAACAACTTTTTCGATTTAAATTTTTTTTGTTTTACTAGAAAGCTAAAGCTTTAGACTATAGGATGCTGTCACCAGAATTGACATTTCGCTGAAATTCAAGATGGCGGACGCTTTTGAAAAATGCCAATTTTTCGCCTCCCCTGCCAATTTTTATGTGCGCCACTGTCTTTCCTGACTAACGTCAGTTAAAAAGCCAAACCCTTGACGTGTTAAGATATTACTTGTTAGAATTGGTCATGAAATACGAAAGATGTAATAAAATTAACAGTTTTTGGCCTTTAAAAAATGAATTTTGTGTTTAAGCATACAGTTTTACAGGGTTCCCACTGACCTGGAAAACCTGGAAAATCTGGAAAAGTCAGGGAATTTTGAGAACTACATGGAAAAGTCAGGGAATGGCCAAAAAATCCGCAAGTCATGGAATTGGCACACAGAACCTGGAATTTCTCTTTCTTGACCTATTTTTTAAACCAACTTTGTAAAAAATATTATGTGAGTTCTTCTCTGCTCACCTTGTGTAACATCTGTCTCGCGCCCAATCAGTTCCAGTTCACCTAAAATCCAAGAGCAAGAGAAAAAAGAGAGGCTTTTTAAAATGTGTAGGACAAGAACCATTCATTACCCAGGGTGGCAAATTGTGTTTATTGAACATATTTGGTTTTCGTTTCGAAATAATAAATTTCACCTGGTATTATTTCTCTTCTGTTACAACTTTCAAGTGTAGTCGAGTGCGTTTTTTCTAATCCGACAATTTTCATCATGTAATGTATTTATTCCTAACCTTAAAATAATGTGGGGTGCAACTGCAATGCGAGATTACGAGAATTTTCAATTTTTTAAGAGCAAGAATCCAAAATGTCGAAAAAAGCAATTTTTAATTTAGACTGGATAAGTCTTTCCATGAGTCCACCAGAGTGGCAGTATCTACAGGCTGTCAGGCTGTGAAAACCAATAAATATCAAGCATATTGTAAGCTTTGTTTAAAAAATATTGAATTGAGGCCATCTTGAGTCATTTTAAAATCAGTGGTCATGTAAAGAAAGTGGAACCTGAAAAAACTTCAAGCTAATTGCCTTTGTTAATCAAGAAAACTGATCAGTCTTGACCCAAAATGACAATGGACCTACATCTACACCAACTACTGAAAGTGAAGGAACCTCCACAGCAACTTCTTCCACTGCCAAAAAGGGTTCTGCTCCTTTTTTGTAATCTTTTATTATTAAGCAATTTGTTATGGATGCAAAAATATTGTGGTGCAAGGAGTCTTTAAGATTAATTGCTGTTGCAAATTATGTCCACATCATCTGCAAAGGCCAATAGTAGGATGGGTTCTTCCTGGTGGAATATAGCCGTTGGTGGTTGTATCCTCCGTACACATTTTTACCAGGGATATCAGCTTTTTTGGAAAGCCCAGTTCTGGCATTGCTTCCCACAACTTTGCTCTTCATAATCTGTCAACTGCCTGTCTGAAATCAATAAACATCTGGTGAAGTTCTCTGTCAAATTCCCAGCATTTTTCCGTTATTTGTCTAACGGTGAAAATCTGGTCTGTAGTGGACCTATTAGGTCTAAACCCGCACTGGTACTCTCCTTCTTATATGGTTCAATTCTTTCTCGCAGGATACTGGAGAGGACCTTATAGCATGTATTTAGCAGAGTTATTCCACGATAATTTGAGCATTTCTTTTATTTCCTTTTTATGGGTGGGGACTATCACGCCTTCCTTCCATGGATCCGGTAGCATTTCGGTGGCTTATGGATGGTCCTATGCAGTGTTTCTTTTTGTCAAGCACTTGACTACTAGCCACCCTAGTTAATGTTTCTTGGATGTTCTTCCAGAGCTCGTTTACACTGTAGCCCCATTGCGGTTCTTTTATTTCTTCAGTAATTGGTTTCTGGTATATTTCCTCTGTTGTTCTTTCTTGAGTTTTTGCATATTCAAGGTTATGCTGGTTTTCTTTTTCCTGTGCATGTGCACATGTACATATACAGGGTGATTCAAAATTCCCTAGAAAGATTGATTGAACAGTGGTTAGATATCATTAATCTAAGAAAAGTTATGTGATTATTTTGTTTAAATTTCATTTTTTTTTCTCTGAATTTAGGAGTAAAATATTCTTATTTTTTTGAGAATCGCTGAGCTGACAATGACATGTTTCAGTTTTTGTCAACCGTTTTGAAGTTTTCAAAGGTTTGTTTCAAAAATTGATGTCTCCACCAGTAAAGGGTGCTTCCCAGAAAATATTAACAATTTTTAAATGCAAATATCTTTGAAACGAAAGAGTTTACAAAAATATATTTTAGGGAATTTTGAA
This sequence comes from Oxystoma pomonae, assembly GCA_963921995.1. Classification (NCBI taxonomy): domain Eukaryota; kingdom Metazoa; phylum Arthropoda; class Insecta; order Coleoptera; family Brentidae; genus Oxystoma; species Oxystoma pomonae. Next base: position 111,869,039 of record OY998165.1, read on the forward strand.
TCACCCTGTATATTAACACTTCGTGCAATTTAGTTTTATAATTTGTTAGATGAACCAAAAAAACGTAGGTATACCACTAGGCAAATTAGTTTTTTATTTTTAATGCTGTTAAGTACCTGATTTGTTTTTAGGATTTAACGAATTCGGTTCCTGTGGATTTTGTTTTCAAATAAAGTTTCGAACAAAGTTTCTTGTCTTAAATATCTCGATAATATAAATACCTGCTAAATTTGAGAGATGGTAAAAGTCTACATTTACCTGGTATCCACGTAGACAATCAATTTTTTTTTAAATGGTCAGGGAAACCTGGAAAAGTCGGGAAATACTATACTTTGGAAAAATTAGCAGAGATATGTTTGTGAATCAGTAGATTCCTGTCGCGCCAGTAGTCAAGGGAGTAGTTTTTTGGTTTTGCTAAAACGTGGATTTGGATCTATTGTCAATGTAATGTCAAAAACACCCAACAACTTTTAATAAGATGCCAAAAACTCACTCTGTTAATTTTATTACATCTTTCGTATCTCATGGCCAATTTTAAAAAGTGATATCTTTTTGAACACGTCAAGGATGTGGCTTTTTAAATGACGCCATCTTGAATTTTAGCGAAATGTCAATTCTGATGACAGGATCTTATAGCTTAAAACTTTAGCTTTCCGTTAAAACAAAAATTTTTGAAACCGATCAAGTGGGCACGAATTTATACCATAAAAAAATGTGCGGTTTTTATGGGCCACCCTTTATATTTTGTTTTTATTTAGTTTTTTAAAATAATCGATAATTATGCAAAACCACGTGAATGGTTCCGGGATAATGCTTTAAACTTTCACCAGACCAAATTTGATACAAATTTGATTAAGAGTTTTTTAGATTAACTAATTGGAAGAAGCGCATTTTTTTATTCAAATTCACCCTTAAGTATGATTTTTTGATAATGACGTATTTAACATTTTAAAAAATATAAAAACAAACTTCTGCAATTAAAAGAAAAACGCTTTTTGTACGAAAATTGTACTTGTAAAGTACCTACCCGCGATTACTTATTGATCCAAAATTAGTACCTTGATAGTCCAAAATCTGCTAATTTAATGTGCCCTTCTTTATCCACAAGTAAATTTTGAGGCTTGAGATCTCTGTGTAAAATTCTGTGAGAATGAAGGTACGCCAGTGCATCAAGCAACTGTTTCATGTAACTCTAAAAATAAACAACATTTTTTGTAAAAATGCACATTTTAAAAAGGGTTAGTTTGTAAATCCACCAGTGTGTATTAAAGAGTAATTTAGGAAAATTTAAGTGACAATTAAAACCATATATAAATTCGCTGTAAGAATATAATATAAAATGTTTTTAATGTAAAATATTTATTTTTGAATTAAAATTTGGTAATATTTTAGACGTAAAATTAAAAAAAAGTACCCTTGTTTTAAAATTGGAAGCCAAACGAAAGTTTTATTAATATTTCGAGTTGTAGAGTATTTGATTCTTTACTTTTCATAAAAATTAAGAAAATCTTTAAATTTAAATATTGAGGTCGAATGCTGAAAAATACTTTTGACATATAAAAACCAAGAAACTTTTGTTTTCTAAAAAAATTTTGATATTCTTAATAGTGGCCAAAAACCCAAAGCATAGTTTTACTAAATAAATATTTTATTATAATTTTAATTTGCCTGCCTTAACTACAACAAAAATATACATTTTTATTTTTTAAAGTGTAAACCAAATATACAAAATAAGTGTTTTCCTCACCCTTACTAACTCTTGTTCCATTGGCGCCCTTACAGCATCCATATACCTTTTTAAGTCAAGTTCTAAATATTCAAAAACTAAATACAATTTGTCTGTTGTGTACATTACGTCAAGGAGCTCCACAATAGAGGAGTGTCTGACCCCTTTGAGCAAAGTAATTTCTCGCATTGCTGTTGAGGGAACACCCTCTGAAGATCCATCTTTGTAAAACCTAAGAAAAATGTGCTTCATGTAAACACCGCTTGACATGGACCAATAAATCGAGAATTGCATGCAAGAAAGCTAGCTCAGGGGCATACGCAGTTGATGCCCAGGTGATCGATTGCTGCAAGAACTTCTGCAAGAATATTATAATTGAGGAAAGAAAAAAAGATGCAAAATATATAATATTCGAGGAAATAAATTCTCTTTGAATTTTGGTGGTTTTTTCTTAAGTTGGTATTATAGACAATCGTTTGACTCTTTGCTCTATGTCGGGCGGACTTAATACAACCTATCTTCTTGTATTTTAGTAGCCAATACACCATAATATTTCTTATTACTAACATTTAATCTTAAACTTTTATAGAAGTTTTATGGAATATGTGTGCTTAAAATAGGTGCAAAATTACCCTGGTCTACATGAAAATCGGATCTGACACCACTCTTGCCGATTTTTATGTAAAGTGACCTCCTGAATCCAAATATGACCTTTTTTCCCCATCGGCATCGCCCCTCGATTTCGGGGGAGCCCCACTACCTACTTTTACTGCATTTCGATGGTTTGGTGGGGGTAAAAGCATTCTTTTGGCCTCTACATTATTATTTACTAGGGATAGTGCTTCCAATGTCAGTTGGCACCCCTCGTTTTACAGTGTTACTCTAAAATTGTAGCAAAAATTTCCATTTAAATAAACGCTTAAAATTCATGTGACGTTCCCCGTATATTTTTATGGCACTCCACGTGGTTATTGGGTATTGGTCACCGAAAGGGTGTACGGGGTTCTGATTGGGTGGGCGGTAGGCAGGTACTTAATCCCTATGCTAATGGAGTATTACGTTTATATACGTATATTCTTAGTCAGTGCCGTGAAAAGTTTGTGGTGAATTGAAATAAATTTTAGTAAAAGCGTTCTTGAATTATTTTGCCATTAAACATGACAATCTGGAGACCTTGGAGTGATGACTTTCATTTTAAAAAAGAAGTTAAAAACCTCCAAATCAGTTACATCAACCGAAAAGAATCTAAAAACAAAAGATCTCTCTGGATGAGCATCCCACAAGGAACACACAAAGAACCAAAGCGAAAAGAGAAATGATTAAACGATGTTTCGCTCTGGGTAACCAGCGTGAGCTCGTCAGTGGTTCCGCTGGTCACCCTCCCCATACATCATTAAACACCATCATACACTTTGATTTCCAAGTTTAAATCACTCACAAATAGGCAGTGGTACTTATCCAAGTTACCTGGTACGGATTCGTGCTGGCGTGATAATATTCCAATAGGATTATGCTCCTAAGGTAATCAAAAATCAAAAAAGAAGTTAAAAAACCTCCAAATCAGTTACATCAACAGAAAAGAATCTACCAGTTAATTTTCGTTATTAGATCTTGTGACTTTCAGGTGAGTCTTGTTGAAGTCTGTGGAAGTGGAATCTCCCGAATAAAGACATACATGTAAGACTTATTTTGAACATTTACAAATGTTTAAAAGAAGAAAACTCTTCAGGTAATCAAATTGTAAATAGAATTTGTGAACTAACAAAACTTACTCGGACCAGTGTTTACAAGAATATTAAGAGCAGAAGATGTGATCGATCATTCTGTAAAGAATAAAGGAGTTGGCCAAATCCTCAAGAAGCTTGATGCCGGTGATCAGGATATTACAGCGAAAAAAAGATACCAACGTTAGAAATGATTCGAAATAGTTACAGGAATATCCAGATTTATACATACAAATCTTTACAGACATTACGCGAAGCGTTAATCCAATGTGGTTTTCATTATAAAATACTAGACAAACGGATGGTAATAATGGAGTCGCCAAGAATTGTTTCACAGCACTCCCAGCACAAAGTACATAACTACGCAGTTATGTACTACAAAGAAATATTATATACCTGGATGAGACTTGGTATGACACGCACGATGTTGTGCAGTACGGTTGGGTTGATGACAGCAAAAAGTATACGTTAGGTGGTCCGTGTTCCCGGGGAAAACGAGTAATCATTTTACATGCTGGAAGTGAATTGGGTTTTGTTCCAAATGCGCTGCTGCTAACGCAAAAAATAGTAAACAATCTTCTGCAAGCTATCACGAAGACATGACATGACAACTTATACAAATATTCCGCAAAATTCGCGGTTATCGTACTTGACAATGCATCGTACCATTCGCATAAAAAGGGTCAATCCATATCAAATCAACCAGGGTATTTTACCAGACCTTCTCCGATTTTGATGATTTTTGGTACAGATTTTCTACCCACCAAAAAAACTCAAATTCCCAAAATTTTATATTTTTTTGACCAGTTGTAATTAATTTTTTAAAATTATAAAAAAAAAACTTTATATCTTACACCACTTAAGCTAGCATGATGGCTCGTTTTAAAGGTTTTAAAATGCCTTTCGAATGATTTAGCACAATGCATAAATTTTTCAAAAGAAAAGGCCATTTTTGATTTTGTTCAGAGTTTTAGCTAGCTATTCTAAAAATTTAATGATGGAGAAATGATGCGACAAAAAAAATAATAAAAAACTCATTACACAAAAATTCTTCTACTACCTATGTAAATTAATGCTTCTGTACCACAGTTTGATAATTCGCCCATAACATGTGTAAATTGAGAGGGATTTGCCATTCCTGCCCAAATAATCCACTTACAGTACCTGTTTATTCTTGTTAATATTTGCACCACCCCTGAGGCCACACCCCTTTGATTTTATTGGTTTCTTGAATTTTTTAAATCAATTTTTAACAGGAAATTTCCTGCAGAACCTGACTGCTTTTATGCATGTTTATTCCAAAATTTTATATTCATTTGCTTAGAAGTTTTTCTACAGTGTAGGGTGTGCGTGGATCTAGCAATTTTTTTTCAAAATGTTGTCAAATAAAAAAAATTATTGGAGCAAGTTTAAAACCAAATGTTGCAATCCGTTTGATATTGAGTCTAAACCTAAACATTCTGGAAAATTAAGGAATGTTACGCAGTAGATATCTAATTATAAAAATATTTGAGGATGAATATGTCAACTGTACTAACCATACCTGGTACCCAAAAAATTCACGCTGTAAGGGGGGGATATTATTTATTATTATTTCCGAAATACAAAATGTTAAGTCAGGTTTTGTTACTGTGGAATATGATAAAGAATGGCGGTTAGCATGTATTTTGGGAAAAAAATATTGAGACTGGAGAGCTAAAAGTAAGCTTCCTTCATCCAAAAGGCCCTGCAACCTCGTTTTTAGTAAAACCCGAAAGTCTGGTAAAAAAGACCAACCTATTACTGCTACCGGTAGAACATATAAAAGACAATTAGACAAAAAGATGTAATTGTATAATATAATATTTTGTATTTCTTATTTGAAGTTGTATATATTGTATATTTATTTATTGTGTATATTTTTATTTTACTTGTTTAATGCGTTTAATATACGAAAAATCTGAATGTTATGTTTTAATTATTAAATAAGCAAATACAGCCATATAGACCCAAATTTTAGTCATTTAATTTCTCAATCATGAAATTTTTAGGGTAACTAGGTAAAGGTCTGAATAAAATATATTTTTTTGAAAAAATCAAAAATGGCTTTTTTGAGATTTTTCAAAAAAAAAATTTCTGAATTTTTTTTTTTTTTTTTAAATTTATGCATTGTGCTAGATTATTCGAAAGGTATTTTAAATACCTTTAAAACGAGCAGTGGTTCCTAAGATATTACATTTTTTGTATATACATATCAAGACCAAATGAGGGATTTTTTTAATTTTCAAAAATTAATTACAAAAAAACTACTGGTCAAAAAAATATAAAAGTTTGGGAATTTGAGTTTTTTGGTAGGTAGAAAATGTGTATCAAAAATCATCAAAATCGGAGAAGGTCGAGTAAAATTTGTATTATTTTTTGGTTGATTTGATATGGAATGACCCAAAAGACAAAAATACCAAACAGCAACACAAGAAAAGGTGACATGATTAAATTCCTGAAAACCAAAGGGTTAGAAATACCAGAGAAGGCTTCCCAGAAAATATTACTAGAGCTGATTAAAAAGAAAAATTTTGAAAGACTATATCGTTGATAAACTCTAGGATCAATAATATGGCCACACCGTTTTACAACTTCCGCCATATCATGTCCATTGAAGAGGAAAATCAATATCGCGTTATTTCATTTAATAATGATTCCAGTTCTGAAAACTCGGATAATGATAATATGTAAGAAAAATCACCACGTCCTAAATAACTAAGTTTAGTTTAAATTTTTTATGATGTATACTATAAATTTTCCTCAACTTTATAATTTGGCAAGCCTTGTACGTAATACACCCGCTTTTTAAATACATTTTGAGCTGGCCGTCTTTTAAGTCACCAGTTTATTATGTATTTAAAGCGTTCTGTATTTTTCTGCATAACTAAATATTCTTCGATATTATTTGTCTGCATCCGCCTCTGTGTCTCAAAGACGATGCCGATGTTTTATGAGGTTTTGGTGTTCAAAACGTGCCAACCGACATTGGAAGCACTATACTAGAGTCGATAAGTGTTCTGAAACATAAACATTTATAGCAAGGCGTTAAACTTTTTTTTAAGGGGGAGGGGTAAAAAATTAATAAACATGATAGATTTTTCCTTTTTTATCGCACTTTTTTCTCACATATTTCAGCTTTTAGTCGTTAAAGATCCCAAGTAGGTAATAAAAGTTATAGCAAAGTGTATATCAACATACAGAGCGCTTCAGGCTACTGCGAACATAGGCCGAAAGAAGTCTAATTTGCCAGTGTACGTACACGCAGGGACACCGCCCACCTATCATTGGAGCAACCAACACTTAGGCTTGCGATCACCGTTCGCGGCTTGCGTTTAGGGCTAATTTTACAACCAAAGGTAAAACTCCAGATTAAACCATAGTTTAAACTTCAGTTTAATCTTTGGATTAATCCATCGGTAAACAAGTTGCTCAATTTTATAAGTCGGAGTTAAACCACGGCCATGAAGAAAGACTAAATTTTCTTTACATATATAGGGTTGATTATTTTAACCAAAATGGCACCAACTAGAGCCAAACTTGATAAAAATGACTCAAGTAGTTTTTGAGATATCAGCGTTGGTTACAGACAGACATACAGCCGGACGACACAACAAAAACATTCAGATTTGTCAAAAAGATATACATTATATATATATACGTGTGAGCTCGATGTGAGAATAAAACTTGCTGGTCTGTGAGCTGTTCCAACTCTTGTCGAATTTCCTTGCGCACATTTTCGCATATCTCTTTAGATAATTCAAACCTCTTTTTAAAATCTACATATCGTCGGACTCCTCCAAAGGATTTGTTCTAGGACAAATATTATTTGGCCTTCGTGCTTCGACAATGTCAATAATTTCGTAATACTTCATCCAGTTGATCAAAAATAGATTTTAAGTCCTTGATCATAGCGATTTCACTAAATACTTACAGTCTTTTTACCAAAAACAAATTTTTAATAACTTTTTTAAGGTTAGACTGTAAAATTGCGCATTAGTACGCCTCTAACCATGGTGCAATGTGAGGTGTAGTTCATGAAACCGGAATTTGGTCAATAAATACGCAAATTTTGATGCTCAGATTTATCACTAACAACGTGATACAATGAAAATAATAAGGAGAAACAAAATAAAAGCAAATTCTCAATATAAAATAATACATTCTAAAAACCAAAAAGATTTTCCCAGTCAAAAAAAAATTAGAGCAAATGTTCGAGATGTCCTCCTTGCTCAGCTAGACAATATCCGAGCCTATTATAAAAACCCCTTCTAACGTTTCATCTTAGGGGTGATAGTTTGAAAAGCTTCTTAAATTTTAATCCGAAGTTCTTCCAAATTATTAGGCCTTTCATGCCCGTAAACTTTATTTTTGATATAACTCCACAGATAGAAGTCATTAGGAGCAAGATCGGGTGATCGAGCTGGCCATAAAATAGTTTCCCGTGTACTTATAACCCGATTAGGAAATACATTATCAAGATATAACAAGGCCAACATTGTGGGCGGGACAACCATCTTGTTGAAACCATGTTTTACCAAATCTCACACCTAACAACTACCTAGCAGTTGGAATAATATGCTGCTGCAGTTGATCCAAGTATATGCCGTCAATAAAAAATGGCCCAATTACGTGTTCCCCTACAATACCCTCCCAAACAATTAGTTTTCGGGGATACTGTGTTCTTACGTCAAAATACAAATGCCAATTTTCTCTCGACCAATATCGAACGTGTTGGATTATGACGATTCAATAATGGAAAAGTGCTCTCATCTGTGAAGAGAATAGATCTCAGAAAGTTTTCATCGCGATTAGCCCTTTCCATCATTGTTTCCCAAAATTCCATACGACGATAGTTGTCCTCCAGAAAAATTTGATGCGTTTTTGACGCTTTCTAAGAATGATAACCATTCTTTTTGAGAACAGTGGCTAGTTAACTTTCGATTTTCCTCCACTGCAGCGCAAATCATCACATCTCGTACTTCCTGCTCGTCATTAAAAACAGTGGGTTTTTTATGGTTTCTTCTTCAAAATTCTGCACAAACCTATGAATCGTTGATAAACTAGGTTCTGGGCGATTTACAAAATTCTCCAAAAAAAGTTCTTGAATAAGTCTCAAGGGTCTGCCTTGATAGTACCATTTGACCATTGCACTTTTTCGGACACTTTGTAGACATCCATTTTTAGTTTTAAAAATGTATTATTTCATTTAAGAACTTACCAATCTGTTTTTCGAGCAAGGCAGAAATAAAACAAAATAAATTTCAAAAAGATAACAACACTGCAGCGTGCTTCGACTCTACCTCGGTCGTACGGCATGGAGAGTAAATTGGACTTGATTTCCCCTATGTTCGCAGTAGCCTGAAGCTCATTGTATAAAGCAACATGTTTCTGTATAAAATAATTGATTCTTATACAGACCGCTTCAAGCTACTGCGAACATAGGGGACATCAAGTCCAATTTACTCTCCGTGCCGTACGACCGAGGTGGATTCGAAGCACGCTGCAGTGTTATCTTTTGGAAATTCATTTTGTTTTTATTATTTTGTTTTATTTCTGCCTTGCTCGAGAAACAGATGGATAAGTTCTTAATTGAAATAATACATTTTTAAAACCAAAAATGGATGTCTACGAAGTTGCCGAAAAAGTGCAGATGGTCAAATGGTCAAATCGTCATAACCCAACACACGTTCGATATTGGTCGAGGGAAAATTTGCATTTGTATTTTGACGTAAGAACACAGTATCCCCAAAAACTAAATGTTTGGGGGGTATTATAGGGGAACACGTAATTGGGCCATTTTTTATTAACGGCAATTGCAATTTGAATGGTCCTAGATACTTGGATCTGCTGCAGCAGCACATTATTCCAACTGCTAGGCAGTTGTTAGGTGTAAGATTTGGTGAAACATGGTTTCAACAAGATGGTTGTTCCGCTCACAATGTTGGCCTTGTTAGGGAATATCTTGATAATGTATTTCCTAATCGAGTTATAAGTACACGGGGAACTATTTTATGGCCAGCTCGATCTCCCGATCTTGCTCCTAATGACTTCTATCTGTTTTTGAAGAAGCTTTTCAAATTATCACCCCTAACATGCTTGGAAACGTTAGAAGGGGTTTTTATAGTAGGCTCGGATATTGTCTAGCCGAGCAAGGAGGACTTTTCGAACATTTGCTTTAATTTTTTTTTGACTGGGAGAATCTTTTTGGTTTTTAGAATGTATTATTTTATTTTGAGAACTTGCTTTTATTTTGTTTCTCCTTCTTATTTTCATTGTAACACGTCGTCACTGATAAATCTGAGCAGTTGACAATAAAACGCTCTTATTTATCAGTGACAAAAAATAAGAAAATTACGTTATAAAAATTTGCGTATTTATTGACCAAATTCCGGTTTCATTGACTACGCTCCACACAGCACCGTGGTTAGAGGCGTACTAAATACCAAAGGAAAGTCATGCAAGTGGTGATCGCAAACCTGAGTATTGGTTGCTTCACTGATAGGCGTGCGGTGTCTCTGCATGTACGTACACCGGCAAATTAGACTTCTTCCGCCCTATGTTCGCAGTAGCTTGAAGCGGTCTGTATGGAATTGCTGTTAGCATACAGGGCCACGGTATGTAACATGTCACTGAAAGTGAACTTCCTCCACTCGCACCTGCACTTTTTTCCTGAAAGTTTAGGAGCAGTCTCGGGACACAAGGAACGGTTCCATCAAGACACCACTAAGCTGGAGAGATTTTCAGGGTGGTGTGCAGGCGGGTCAGACAAGCCAAAGAGAGAAGGATAGTAATTATAGTAAGCTCACAAAAAATTGCTCACACACTGACGTGCAGACCCCTATTGAAGCCACCCACAAAAAACTTCAGTCTCAAAAGAAAGTTTTTTTTCTTACCTTGTGAAGCTTATAAAATTCTTTGTTTAATAGCACAAAGATTTTTAACATCATAAAGATATAGAACATAAAAAAGCAACATTAGAAAAATGCAAATTTGTGGGCCATATAATTCAAGTTATTGAGAAAAATGTCAAATAAAAAGTGAACAAAAATCCTAGTTTATTGGCACTAAAATAAAAAGTGAACAAAAATCCTAGTTTATTGGCACTAAAATTTTTGACAACATATATACATACATATATATACAGGGTGTCTTAATTGCCATGGGCCACTATTGCTATCTTAGTAACTATAAGAACTACAAGGTTGGTCAAATTAAACAAAATGTGCAGTTTTTGGGAGACATTGAAATTCTGTTTTCAGATTAAAAAAAATATATTCTATCTCGAGATATAATTTTTACAAAAAATTTGTAAAGGAATTTTTTTTTGCATTTTTACTACGTCTAGTTTTCGAGATATTAACATAAACTTACTTTTTTTTAAATACGAACCTGTATTTTTTATTCCGTTTTTTTAACGATGTATCACATTTCCATATTTGTTTGAGGTTTAATGATAAAAAAATAAAATTTAAGTTTTATTGGGTTTAAAAAAAAAATGAACGTCAGAGGTGGCTTAGATGACCGATAAAACAATTGCCTGTTTTAATAACATAAACAGATTATTAACTTTTTAAATATTTAAACTTTTTATTATTTAATTAAATTAAACTTATTTAACGGTATTTAAAACTAAACTTTCTTTTTCAATTTCTCTCAAAATCTCTATTGATATTTGTTTCATCTTCCCCGTCCTCTGCCGGTTGCTCCCCGTTTGGAAGGATTTTCAAATGATCCGTGCAACACCGTACTCAATCCGTGTAGTAGCAAATTTCGCTCTAGCCTTCCCAACAAGCATTTGGACGTTATATTACGTTATGGTCACGTAGGGCAAGAAATTCCTGACGTCGGCTCCGACGTCCATCAGTCTTCCTGAGGACTCGATTTAGCACCTAAGTGGGGAATCAAAATTCGAGTCGTTTCGACGTCGGGTGCTGCACAATGTTTTCGTCAAATATTACGTCAAATTACGTAGACCCACGACCCAAAGTTTTACTGTGCACACCAAGTTTAAACTTATTAGGTAAAAACTTTTATATGTCTAAACAAACACATCCCAATGAACTGTGGATGATAATAATTATTATCTTAGTTATTGTTGGTAACTGAAAAAAGTTAGTTTTACACATTCTATGGATGCAAATCTTCCAACGAAGGTCAGTTTACTGATAAATATAATTAAAATAGATATTAAAAAAACAGAAACCCACCAAAATAATTCAAAAATATTAAGAAATTATTAAATTAAAAATAAAATCTTTATAAGGAAGCCCGTTTCTTATAGTAAAACATAGGCATTTAAAAAATGCATTTTAGTTGCCAACAAATGAGTTAATTTACATATCAAGCATTTAAAATTAAATAATAAAATGTACTGTTGTAATGGCGCATCGATGCTAAACATTTAAAATAGCGTTTCGGGCGCCGACCAAATGATTATTTACCTATTCGGACAAGAACACCTCCTGCGACGTCGCCTTGTCGAACGACCCGACCAAGAATATTGTAGTATAATTGTAGGTCACGCACCCACGACGGTGGACCTTGGAATAGTTACATTTAATAAATAAAAGTTTGGCAACGTCAATTTTATTACAATTCTACTTTAAAACTCATACTAAATATAACGTCTCATGAATTGGACGTTATACCGGGTGTCCCGAGGTGACTGGCCTATAAGATTATTTTGTAAACTATACAATAGAAACTTTTAAACTTTCTATTCTAACATAAGTCCATGTAAAGTATATTTATAAAATACTTTCGTATTTGCAGTGTTGCCATTTACAGAAAATCTTGGCAACAACTAAATTTATTGACGTCCGTTTTCACTTTGGCCTCACCTTAAATTTTATTCTAAAAATTACGTCGCCGAAATTAACGTTAATTTACGTCGCTACGTTTAGTAGCGAGTATCACCAACATTTGGCTACGTCAGTTTTGGTAAGTATCTATGTCACAACTGATGCACTAGTTGTTGGCGACGTCAGGTCTTAGTAAAAAATACGTTGTTTGATGGACAAACTAACTGCCGACCTAAATTTGCGCCAAAACCGACGTCATGTTAGGTTGTAATGGTACGCGCCTTTCGGGGTACGAATTTTGATACATTTGGAGCGCTCTTTCAGCATTTCGAAATGCTTTTGCATAACAAAAAATTAAATGCAATTTTTCACCTTTTGAAAACGGTGCCATGTTGATTTAAACTTACCTTGACAGATGTATTACGCAACATAGGCTTTTATAAGCAATGGTTTCTTTTTGCTTTCTAAGCCAGCTTTGATAAAACGGCAAAAGTGCGAAAAAACATAAATAACCATTTTTTACCATTAAAATGCAAATAAATATGGACATGTGATATGTCGTTAAAATCATAAAAAAGGGAGATTTTAAAAAATGGAATAAAAAATACAGGTCCGTATTTAAAAAAAGTTGATGTTAATATCTCGAAAACTAGACATAGCAAAATTTCTTAAAAATCAGCAAACTGAAGAACGTCAATTTTCCTTTATGAATTTTTTGTAAAAATTATACTTTTTGAGGTATTTGATAAAATAGTTGCAATTTTTCAAAAAAACCCCCGTAACTCGGGATAGAATATTTATTTTTTTAATCTGAAACCAGATTTTCAATGTCCCCCAAAAACTGCACATTTGACCAACCTTGTAGTTCTTATAGTTACCGAGATAGCAATAGCTGCCCATAGCACATATGAAATGTCTCTTCTAAGTCATGTAAATAATGTAAAATATTTTTTTGTTAAATACTTACATGAAAATGCAGGGTATGATGTTAGTGATGTGACATCAAAACGATGAAATACGACAGTAGCCTAAGCTGAATCATGTGGTGCTATGAATCAAACGTGACATAGGGGACCACACAATTCAACTCAATCTAACTGTCAAAATTGTTAGTTGCAAGCCACACATGTTATCCCAAGCAATATAGAACAAATATATACATGGCTAAACAAAGAAATATTGCAAAAAACCCTTAGTAAAATTTGTTTAAACTATTTTATTAAACTACTATATAAAAGTATTGCATAATAAAAATAGGTTAATCTTTTGTGAAGAAATAATAGAAAAAATTCCAAGAACACTTGTTAGCCTATTTTATTGGTAAAATACATTTCTTAATACACATTTTTTTTGGTAATTTATTGGTGCTTGTTATTATAATAAATTAAAAAAAGATAAAAGAAAATGAGGTCATGACAACTACTAAGGCGTTAATTTTTAATTCCTAAACCAAATGTATCCAACAAGCAAGGTCTGTTACATTACAGGTTTTCAACGTTGAGAAAATGTAGAATTGATGTAACTTTGTATATGTTAAGAAAAATGTTTAAAACAAGTAAAATGTAAGTTCAAAATTAACATGCTATGTGAAAGTATCGCTGATACATGAAAGAAGCACTAATTTACTAAGTAACTGAAAAATAACATTATTTGAAGTTTAATAAATGTCAGTGTTGAAATAAATTTGCTTCTTTACAGTTACATGAAATTACACAATATTGCAAGTTTATTAAATGTCAAATTTAAAACAAATTTGGTTCTTTATTGTGACATGACAAAATACAATATTGTAAGTGTAATAAACATCAAAATTGAAACAAGTTTAGTTTATAATGAGGACATAAAAGCAGCAGTATTGTGAGCTCAATTAATTTTAACTTTAAAACAAACTTTGTTATTGCTTATTGGGAAATGACCAAATACAAGTGTAAACTTTATGCAAAAATTCCAAAATCAATGAAACTTTTAACCCAAATATGGCGAAAATCTTTTAAAAAGTAAGGAATGATATCAAAAAGTTCACCGTTTTTATGAAAATCCTGGCTGCCATTTTTTTGATAACTTCTCACAAAAGGGAAAATAATAAATAATTATAAATTTATATGTATTTGCTGTAATGTACTTACGATCATTTTATTTTTTTTTTTTTTAGAGTTCGACGAAAATTATATATTTTCAGTTTTTTTTTAATTTCGCCAAATTATGATTCGATCAAATTATTGTGATTCAATATTTGTATATAAATTTTTTTTATTGCAACTGAAACCTTTTTATATGTATTTTATTTATTAAAAACAATTAATTAAATTAATGACATCATTGCATTAATATACTGTGAATTGGTGACAGTTCTTAACAAAACCGCCATGAACTAATGGTCTAAGGCGCTGAAACCTTCGTCTATTGTCTTTGAATTAAAGGTTCAATTCCCATCAGCGCATGTTTTTTTTTCCCTTTAATTTTTATTATCTTTTTTTATTTTTTTAAGATCTAACCACAAAGTTCAGATATTTTAAAGCAAAAAAATATATTTTTTATGATGTTTGAACCAATATTTAACAAGTTAGAGGTAAATTAAAAAAAAAATTACCTAAGTCACATACTATATTAAAAAAATCCAATCTAACACGTTACGTGAAGGTCACAAGGTAATGTAAATGTAACAGGTTTCTGCTTAGTGGGTAAGTAATAATTAATTCCTAATGTAAAAATACAAATAATCATAATTATAAACTCCTATAGTATTCAGTTTATCAAATATGCATTAAAACATTTGCAAAGAGTGTTTGGACCAAGGGGGTAACCACTAATTGACGAAAACGCTTCAAAATTGCATAGGAAATCCTTAAGAAAACTGCGAAATAAAAACAATATATAAATTGCTTAAAACATTTTTCAAAACCACGCAAAATCCTACAAAATTACTTAAGCAAATTCTGCAAAATCGCGCAAAATCATTCCTTAAATGCAAAATTGCGTCACACCCTCAGTTCAAAAAAATCATTAATAAAAACTTTTTTGGTGGTTCTTTGTTCTACAATTTTTTGTTGCCGACTTTTGCATTTTTTCTCAGTTTTCCTGGTCTGTACCAACCATGTTTAATGCAGAAGCACATGCTTTTTTTTTATTAAGGAAAAAGGGGTTGGGTTGTATGAGTTAAGCTTTTAAGTTTATGTATTAAACTTGGGTTAATAACCCTTAAGATCTAAACCAAGTCTGAAGTAAACCAACATATTTACAGGTTGCATGGACTATACAATGGAGATTAGATAGATTTCGGTGTTCATATTAAGTATAAATGCTTAAGTCTGAGTCGCCATACCTTAAAAAGTAAAGACACAAAAAAAAGTTCACAGTATGAAATCAATTATTTTTATTTCTAAAGCTAAATACAGAAAACTGACAAATAGTATAATATGAAGTAGGAGTTGAGCTTATGACAAACCCTGTTGGCATTTATACAGAAAAATAAAAAGTTGCCCAACTTTTAACTTTATTATCTTAATTTAGATGAAAATTAACCTGCACAAACGCGAGTGTCAGATAACCAAGTCAATATAGTTATTTCTTATTTTATGTTATTTGCCTGTATAAACCACATCATACATCATATTTTCTATTTGTTATTTCTTATTTTATTTTATGTTATGGTTATTTTACTGTGTATAAACTGCTTATGTCTTGCTGTTTACAGTACTGCGACTCTGACTCCAGCTTTCAGCCCCAATACCCTTCAACTGAAGCAAAGGAATGCTACATCAAAACCTTATTTTTGAGTTATGTGCAGAGATTTTGATTTTTTCCATAAATCTGATTTTTTATGGGGCAAAATTAGAAAGGTATAATCTTGGGTACAATGAATAGGACCGGTGCACACACACACTGAACACTCGATCTTTAGAAAAAAAATTTTTGACCTTAAAATAGACCCTAAATAGTGTGTTTTCAGAAATTGCGGATTATCAAGCATTTTTTTTTACCAGCCAAAACATTGCAATGTTGCCATGTTTCCAAAACAATAATGAAAATCAACAAACCCAACCCAACCTCACCCTATACCCTTAAAATTGATTTTATTAAATCTTACCCATTAAAACAAAGAAAAATAAACTGAATCTTTACCAACCCAGTGGTTCGTCAAAGGACTGACTTTCGGAGCCATTTTTCTGTGCATTTTTACATAAAAAGCAATTTCTCATTTGTCACAAGTAACAGTGTGCTATAAAATCACATGGACAATGTTTCCACAGCAAAAACAATAACAATAATGCTTTCGCTTAGAAGAATAGTTACTGGGTGATTTCTGCCTTAAATTTAAATATCCCTAAAGTATGGTACTGCCATGATGGTAATTTACGGCCTAAAATATTTTAGCATAATTTTAGCAGTAAAGTTTTAGTTTATTGAATTTTTTTGTAGGTTTCACATTTTGAAACTATAATTTGATTGATGATTGATTGATTAAACTATAATTTTAGTCACATTTTACAGTTTTCTTCCCAAACTGTCAATTCCTAGAATAAAAAACTCAATTTTTTCAACTTTTACTGTTTTTTTTAAACTTTGCAAAAAACTTGGCTAAAACTGGGCACACAGTTGGTCTAGAGAGGGGTTTTAAGAAAAAAAAATATATAATCTTTAAAACATACACTTTTGTTTTTGATCCATCGCCAACTACTATTTACCGTAAAAAGTAAAATCCCCTATGTAGCCCTTTTCTGGGGGCTATTTTTGGAAAATATTCTGGGAACCTTAAATAGCAACCCTCTATTTTGACTTCATATTTGAATTCTCGCTGAAATTCTCTTTCCAATGGTATCCCATATCATAAGGTTTACTTTACTAATTTTCGAGATATTGGCTTTCAAAATGTCAAAAATTCAATTTTTAAAGGCCCATATCTTAGAAAATAAACAAAATATCTCTGTTGTGTTTATTATCGATTTTAGGGTATTTTTACGAGGAAATAAAAAATGACAACAGTTTGACAATCTGAACTTCTACTTCATATTTTTGGAATATCGTCAAAATCACTGAAAATCAATAAACTGTAAATAGGAACGTGCAAATGTCAAACTGTTGTAATTTTTTATTTGCTCTTATAAAACCCTCAAAATCAATAATAAACCCAATAGAGATATTTTGTTTAGTTTCTACGATATGGGCCTTTGAAAATTGAATTTTTTACATTTTCAAAGCCAATATCTCGAAAATTAGTAAAGTAAATGTTATGATATGGGGTACCGTTGGAAAGAGAATTTCAGAGAGAATTCAAATATGAAGTCAAAATAGGGAGAGTTACTATTTAAGATTTTTAGAATATTTTCCAAAAATAGCCCTCCAGAAAAGGGCTACATAGGGGATTTTACTTTTTATGCTAAATAGTAGTTGGCGATGTATCAAAAACCAAAATCTATCTTTTAAAGATTATATATTATTTTTCTTAAAACCCCTCTTTACACCAACTGTGGGCATTGATCCTATAATGGATGAAAAGTCCCAGTATAAAAAAAAGTATTTAAGATGTTGAAGAGAGAAAGCCATAATAAAAAAAGGTATGTTAGAGAAAGATGAAGATAATTTAATGCCATTTTTTGATAAAAATTTTAAATTTTCAATGTTGTGCATATGATTTTTATTTTATCATTTTTGTAATTTATTTATTAATTCCTAAAGTATCAACAGCACTAGCGAATTACAGATACCATCTTAACATAAAGAAATAAAAATTTTGTAATATTAAAACATTACTTATAAAATAGTACAATTGAAGTTCAAAATAATAAAATTATGTAACACTTCATAATTTATCCTCAAGTAGTTTTTTAAAAGTTATTAGATTAACAGTGTCAATGTCAATATTACAAGCATACAAATTAAATAAAGCACACAATTTGTAAATGGGAGAATTCTTGTACAAATTTGTTCTTGGGTTTGTAACATAAAATACATTAGAGCTACGTGAATTTAAAGGTTAATTGGAAATGGTATTTACGCCAAAATATCGGGACAGTCAATACCGTTTTTTAACAGTTTAAACATCATGGAAAGTATAATTTTAATTCTTCTCTTATTCAATGACAGCCTATAAAAAACTCCCAAAAGGTATTCATTATCACACCCACGAGGGGGATAAACTCCATATTTAGCTCCTATAATACAAACATTTAAGAAATTTTCTTTGTATTCTCTCAAATAATGTTATCCAAACATCATATTGCGGTGACCAAATAATAGTGGCAAACCAGCCATTTAAGCAGACGGTCGGGACAAAAAAGTAACCCATTATTAGAAAAATCAGCTGTAACTTCTATATGATTAAAATTATGACTATATTTTCTAATAAATAATTTTCTAAAACCATAAGTTATCCAACAAAATAGTTTAAAACAATAAATTGTAACCATAGCTTATAGGGCGAACCTTTAATTTTAGTAACTTCTTACTTTTATGTATTTCAGTTTTTTATCATGGCTTTTCCAAACTAAACTAAAGGCATTGGAATTAAAGGAGAAAGCATGTTGTTAACATTTATGTTAAAAATTATTGTGAACTATGAACCAGTAAAGCTTTTCTTTTGAGTTGGACGGGACAAAAAATACAATAATTGAAAAAATATTATTTGCTTTAAGTCCGAAACTGTTTGCATATTTCGGCTTTTTTACATACTAAGACAAAGAGTTATAGGGGTTTTATGACTTGGAGTTATTTCAAGATTTTAACAAAAACCAGTAGATTGTTAAAGCGTTTTTCTTTTTTTTAATAAAATTATATTTGCTTGAAATGGCCCATATTCTAATATGGGTAAAACCAGGGTGTCAAAAAGATGCAAACTCGAATCAATATTTAAATTTTTTGTGTTCCATGCTAATAGTCCAGCAATTTTCTGAGCACTATCAATTTTTAAAGTAATGTGGCTCGAGAAGGACAAGGCAGTGTCAAAAATAAATCTGGAACTTTTTGTTGGTCAACTCTTTGGAGAGGATTATTATTTAAAGTGTAATCATATTGTATAACATTAAGATTGAGAGTAAAAGACATACAAGAACATTTACCAACATTTAATCTAAAATTATTTGTATTAAAATTTTTTAAAGCATAAAGTGTGTGGTATTAATTTCTTTAGTCTTTAAAAAAAGCAAAAAAATGTGTCGTACTTTAAAGTATTTTATCTAAAAATATTCTAAGATGAATTTAACAAAAATATTTTAGGTTTCATCATGGCAGTATCATTACCAGGGGAGCCTCATTACCATTTTCAAAAAGAATTGTCATCAAAATATGTCTTGTTTAATGAACACCCTAATTTTTTTCTTAAGTTAGGTTAAATTAAGTTTCGCTAAATTAAATTACAAGGTAATTCCTTAAGGGTTAAGGAAAAAGATATGGAAAAAGAACAAGCATGACCCACATCTGAATATGAGATTTAATAATTGCTAAAGGAAAAAGTTAAAGCAAAGATTATAGAAAATAAAAAGGAATTTAAGCATGAACCAGCCTTTAAATAAATTATTAATGGCCTCAAAATGAAGTTGTCTCTACCTATCGAGTATAGCTCCTCTAATATGCGTTAAGCTCATGTAAAAAATTGGCCTTTTTTTAAAAACTAGCCAAAATAGAAACAAAAATCACAACAACAAAAACTTACTTTTGCAATTTGATTTTTTTGAGCGCCACATTCTTGCCGGTCAGTTTGTTCTTCGCCTTGTACACTACCCCGTAAGTGCCTTCACCCGCTTTGCCCAATTTTAGGAACCTGTCCAGTCGGTTACCGTCGTCCATGGTGGTTGAAGGACTCCATTAAATAGCGGGAAAAAACCCAAAAAATATCGACCACCACGAAGCCATTCGTGTTGTGACAGAGCAGCTGCATTTGCGCGCCAAAAATCAATACAGGGGTTGCAAGGGGCGAGTTTGTAAATTCACCGATGAGCTCACCGATGAAAACAATCAAGTTTGTAAATTCATCTCTGATTCTTGGTGATATTCATCGGGTTCTTAAATTAAACGATTGATTCTACCAATTCACCAATTGATGCCATCGATGTTTTTTGTTGTTATTATTTTCTTTTCAGATTTTTTGATGTTTTTTTAATAAAAATTGCCGACTTGATACGAAGTCGCGTTAAAACTATTTGAAAGACAGTTTTCGAGGACTAATGCTGGGTTTATACAGCAAAATAAAATAATATAATAATAAGCACATCCAATAAAAAACCATATTTGTGATCACATGATCGCCCAGCATAAGGAGATTAATGTTCGTATCCACCAACGAAAAAATTCCCCGATTAGGCTTTAATCGTGATTAGTTACTAATCGGTGATTATAATGTGGTGTTTAACATTGAAACTTTGTTTGACAAGACGCATTTCAAACTCCGATTAGTGTTAATCATGATTAAAAGCTTAACCGGAGAATTTTCACGTTGGTGGATATGGACATAATAAATCTTATTTGGGCTGGTATAAGATGGACATAAGTATAAGTTTTATCCTCGCCATATCCTTCTGAAGCCCTACGAGGATTTTTCGTTGGTCTATTGTAATACATGGGATTTCTTCGAAAAATAACAAATTCCTCGATTGGAAAAAAAATCTAGGGTATAGCTAAATTTTGACTGATTTTTATCGCGTTTTTTGTCAGATTAACGTCATATTTCATATGTCAAAAAACCGATGACATCGGTGAAAAAAATCTGATGAATTTACAAACTCGCCCAAGGCTAATGGCCAAAGCGAGCTTTTATTCGGATATCCTTGTCTTTCTTTGGCCTAAACAAACAGAGAACGTTCTTGCGAGCTTAACATAAGGTCCATTTCTGCGAGTTTAAGTTAAGGTCCGTTTTTGCACGTTTAACTTTTAGGGCTAATTTTACAACCAAAGGTAAAACTCCAGATTAAACCATAGTTTAAACTTCAGTTTAATCTTTGGATTAATCCATCGGTAAACAAGTTGTTCAATTTTATAAGTCGGAGTTAAACTACGACCATGAAGAAAGACTACATTTTCTTTACATATTTAGGGTTGATTATTTTAACCAAAATGGCACCAACTAGAGCCAAAGTTGATAAAAATCAGTCAAGTAGTTTTTGAGATATCAGCGTTGGTTACAGACAGACATACAGCCAGTCGACACGACAAAAATGTTCAGATTTGTCAAAAAGATATACAGTATATATATATACGTGTGTGGATGTTCTAACTCTTGTCGAATTTCCTTGTGAACAATTTCGCATATCTCTTGAGATAATTCAAACCTCTTTTTAAAATCTAGATATCGTCGGACTCCTCCAAAGGATTTGTTCTAGAACAGATAATATTTGGTGTTCGTGCTTCGACAATGTCAATAATTTCGTTGATGAATGAATCCAGTTGATCAAAAATAAATTTTAAGTCATTGATCATAGTGATTTCACTAAATAGTTACAGTCCTTTTACCAAAAATAAATGTTTAAAAACTTTTTTGAGGTTATAATCTTTCGGTAACTATTAAACTAAAATTCAACAAACACCCAGACTGCCGGTAACGGTTAAACCGAAGTTTGTTGGTAAACTGCACCTATAAAACGTAAAAAAGTCGACATCTGTGGTTTAAACTGAGGTTTGACGTTTAACTATGAGTTGTAAAATTGCGCATTAGTATAGCATATTTTTCCGTTCCGTCGTTATATATGAAAAAACAAGATACATGATTTTCGATCCGTATTGAATACGCTGTGAAAACATACTAATAGTTACTATTTTTCTCTCATTCAAATGAATTTATCTATTCATCTGAGGGCCGGTCTCTCAATAGCGGTTTACTCGGTTTACCAGAGAGTTGAATTAACTTAGGCTAGAAATTCCAGTTTTTTGCTGTTTTAAGCTAATATTTTTTAAGTTAACACTGAGGTAAGCTAACTAACCCTCACCTTGAATCCTGGTTATCTTGGAGTTAATTTTAACCCGATTTTTAAAGATTTTTTACAAGGTTATGTTGCTCGAGTGAACGTTAGCTCGCTATTGAGAAACCGGCCCAGAGAGATCTAGCATACCAAGTAAATAAAATCCCTTCGACTCCACATTCTAACTACCTTCTTGAGATAGTTCTAACTAACAGATATGCGGGATCGAAGGGTGTGCAGGCGAATATTTTTTCTGGTATGGGTAGTGTGCTGGATCACTCTCAGATTAATGCATTTAGAAAAAGAGGACAATAGTAAACATGTTAAGGTCGCAGAAACGGACCTATACTTACTATTGTTTTCTTTTTCTAAATGCATACGTCTGAGAGAGATCCAGCATATTACCAATACCAGGAAAAATACCCGCCTGCATAACTTTTGACCCCGTGTGTCCAACCAACACCGTTCTCAACTAAAAAGCCAGTTAACTCTTATCTCTTCAGTGCCCTTTAGCCAAAGATTGCCGTCATTTTTATAACCAAATTGACAGGTAAAACATGGATTTTCTGTCAGTTGGCTGTCAATATGACGTAGGCTAAAGGATACTAAATCGAAAAAGAGTTAACTGGCTTTTCAGTTAAGCAGGTGTTGGTCCAACTATCTTCTTGAGATAGTTGTCCCTGACTGATCACTACCGTTCTTAACTAAAGATACGTTCGGGTAATAATAAAGAGTAGGAGAGGTGAGGTGTAGGAGTGGAGTGAGAGTGCGGCTGAGTGTTTGGAGTGAAATTGTAATAGTCGAACGCTTTGTAGTAAAACTTGCAAGCTGTAAGCTAACCTAACGTTTAATTAGGTGTTTTCTGCGTGTTTTCGTTTGGTGTACAAACATAAACAAATCTTTGCTGATTCTAAATGGAATTTTTCGTCAATTTTCCTCATATTGAGGGTCCAATTAATTCCCAAAAGTAATTTTTGTATGATGATCCGTCGTATAAAGGACCCGTGGTTTTAGAAAAGGTTGCCAATTCATTTAATTGAAACTGATTGTACAAAGTAATTTAAAAAAGCTTCGAAAAAGCACAAAATGTAGCCGAATGACTAACTGCGCATGCCTGCACCGGAACTAAACCTTCACGAGGTGGGACTTATGTAGTGAGTTCTTTTTGCTCTGCTCCTAATAGCCGAACGTTAAAAGGCGCTGTACTTTTTACTCCGATTTGAATACCCGAACGGTTTGGCGTAAAAGGAGTCAAAAAGAGAGAATGGAGTGCATTAACCGAACGCACCTTAAAAAGTCTGCAGTTAACTCATTTTAGTTGTAGTATCCTTTGGCCTATGATCGGTGCCATATATTGACACCAAACTGATCCATGTTTGTTATTCCTCCAAGGTTCCTTCCAATGCAAAGCCTAAATTAACAGCGAATTCTCAAGCGATAATTGAAGTGTAAAGGAACTTGGAATGTGATTTAGTTCCGTGTTCGACAAATCCATGCGACTTGTGGAATTAAGGCTATAGTTTCTCCCCAGATTTTAAGTAAAAAAAGTACAACTAGAACGCCTTGTTCTTTAATTTTTTAATCTTTGCCAGAGTGCACAGGGAAAACTAAACATCAGAATTAGCTGACATTTTGCAGAGGTGATCATTTTTAAATGCTTAACAAAAATATCTGAAGGATTTTTCAAAATTCTCAATTATTTTTTCTTCAAAATAAAACCTGTCATCTATCCCAAAAGCCTCAAAATAATTGCGGTTTAGAACAAACCCGATTTACAAAAAAATAGAGAAATACTCAAAATTTCCTCTAGATTATATTTTTCCTTTTTATATTTCCTTGCTTTAGCAAAAATAAAAACTATGTTTCCTTTTTTCTAAAGGCCTGTGCACTCCGGAAAAGAAAAACGATTAATCAATCACACTTCATTGAATTTGGGAGACAAACGCAGTTCAAGTGTTGGCCGATAGACTGCAGAATTTATACGATTCCATGGTAACTGCAGGTGTTTTGTCAACAAACTTTAAATCGGGCCGCATTGGGACAGAAGAGTATTTTTACGTTTCCTGACAGAAAACCATTCGAGGTTATGTTTATCTTTCAAAAATGTGTTTTTAAAAACATTGTTCTAAAACAAATATGAATAAACCACTCCGCGTGTGCGGTCGCCCGCCGGAAAAGGCCTAGCGCTGCGCGGGCATTACCACGAGTCTATCAAAGAACCAAGAGAACTTTACTGGCTCGCTGGGATTACTAGGAATTCGCATAGAAACATTCGGTGCCATAACCCCACATAATTTTGTTTTTATTTTGATTCAACCACTTTTTTTAAATTTAAATTATTGCGACATAGTTATGTGCAATTGTACTAGTGAAATCTTGGAGGATAGGATAGGATAGATTTTACAACCTCAGTTTCAAAAACACACGGATACTTGAGTACTAACAAAACAGGTCAGTAAAGCACCATTTAGCGGTTGGAAAGACTCTTGATAGTCGTTGATGCTCCTGTTTAAAATAGAATACGATTATTTCCTCTAGCTCCAGTAGCCGATTTTTAAATCTGCATGCTTTTAAGTTAATCTATTGTCGGTATCAGCTAGAGGGAGTATTTCCAATTCAATTATAAATGCACCTGTAAATGCAACCTTAAACATTACACCCAGTTACTTTAATACGTAGTTGGGTAGCGTTTTTTTAGCAGGTAATTCTGCAATAAATGGTTTTCTTTTATTTTAGTATTTTACTTGGTTTTTTAGCGGCGCAGAACGCGAAAAGTCAAAATAAGTAACCTAACCCCAAATTTTTTACCCGGTGCTAAAAAATCTCTGGTGACCCACTGTGGTTAAACATAAATAAAGTCTCCGCGTGAAGTAAAGTTTTGCAAAAAAATCAGGTCGACATAGTTAAATTGATTTCCCGTACAGCGTTGCTAAAAACAATTCCCCAGATTGTAACTAACATTTAAGTGACATTTTTCGTGATATATTTTGTGCCTTGGCTACTTCAGTTCTATGCAAACGACTATTTTCCAAGGCGGGACTAATAATTACAAATGCCGAAATCGAATTAACTCAAACAAAGCAAGTATACTGATCTTTTTAAATTCCAATGAAGATATTCGAAAATGTTACGTTTTTATCAAAGTATTTTCTATATCATGTTTGCGAAAGTACCTAGCTATTCTTACATAATTATTTTATGTGTTTGTTCTATTTTGATTAAATTTAAGTAAACAAATTTTTTTTAATTTTTCACTTTGGTATATGATATTTTTTTGATGTTACGTTTTCATTAAAATATTTTTTATATCATGTTTGCGAAAGCACCTACCTATTCTTACAAAATTATTTTATGTATTTTTTCTATTTTTATAAAATTTAAGTCAACAAATGTTTTTTAATTTTTCACTTTGGTATATGAAATTTTTTTTGTAAAAAATGATTATTGATTTTTAAAAAATATCTGAAAAATCAAGAAAAAATCGTGAAAAAAATTATCCATTTTAATAGATTTAGATTATAATTTAGGTATAGTAAAGAAAATATCAACATTTAGAATATATAAAAATTAAAATTTTTTCATCCTACTTCGACTTCTAGGCGGTACGTTGAATAGCTGAATGGGTCGCAAACTGATCGACGGACGATGGCGACGTCTACGTATAATCTTTTTGCGGTCACAGTTGACCAAAAATTCTACCCTAACTGCTTCATTATTGGTTGTTAATCTAACCGCTGCTTGACTCATTTCTGAACCTGTTGGGCAGTGACTGTCGTTGTTATCACAGTAAAACAGCGACCTCAGTCACTGTTAATAGAAACATTGACCTTTAAGTCACCATCACCGGTATACCGGTGACCTAAAAATCACTGATACTCTCATCACTACACCTCTACCTCCAATGTCTAATGGAGAATCCAGACTAGTGATGGGCACAAAACATCGATGTTTCAAAAACATCGATGTTTTTTGTTCAACATCGATGTTTTTCGAACATCGAACATCGATACAAAAAAAATTATAGGAAATAGTGTGTCTAGAAGTTTAAACTTGTATCTTACCGCATCAGAGTGCTTGTTTTCAAAAGCTGACCAAACCCTCACCGAAAGAAGGAATCGATGGAATGGACCAACGCTCAATAAATTATTGTTTCTACAAAGATTACGAATAAGCTTTTGGGGCCTCTGAGGGTATATAGTTTCTTTTGAATGTACTACTCATATTTTCTTGGTTGTTTTTTACCTAAGATATTTAATAGCATTTGCATATCATGTATCGATTATTATGATGAATCCCTTATTTGCATACTTATTACAAGTATTGTGTAACATTAAGAACATTAACAATAGGGTATTTTTGGTCAGTGTTTTTGACTCTTCGTCATAGTTATCGTTATTTCTGCGACTGCGCAGTTTCTAAATGTCATTCCGGAGTGGTTATTAAGCATAACGGAGTCCGGTATTTAAGGAAGAATAACTTTATAATTATCGTTATTTTTATTTACTTGTACCTTTCAGCAGGTTATAAAGAAGAAACCAGTAAAAGTATAAGGTCACTGTAACATGATTCTTAAAAAAAGGTAAAGTTCGCAGCAGCACCGCCCCCAATTAGAGCTTCACACTACGTGGCCCTAATTTTAATATTGCTTTCTGATGCCTTTTTCCAGGATCAGTGTAGCTATTCTTGAAATCAGGGAGAAAACAATGATATCGCATGGGATCTACCACCTCCCAAAGCAGTTTACGAGACAATACATTTCAAGAAAAAAAACTTCTTTAATTGCGCAAGCGTTACTAGATTCGACACTGTTCTCCGGCTTCGGACCATGCGATCGGGAACGTATGATTTTCATGAGATCCGTAAGATCGGATCATTGATCAAGAATAATATAACGTTTTCGTCGCCATAGATCTATGTTCAAGAATTCACTTCCTGATAGGGTTGTGTCAGGTTCCAATGGACATAAAAAATAAATAGAAAGATAAAATAGGTGGCCGGAGATTTTAATTTTGTATTATAAATGCCATCCGTGATGGCTATATCCACATATATTCGTATATTCGTGACCTTCGTGGGCTATGCATGGCATGGTACACAATGGAATGGCTATGACTATATAGCGTATAAAAGCGTGTCAATGAGACCGAATAATAAAGGGGTTACCCGTAGGGATTTAATTTTACATGCATTCTATATCTCAATAGAATTGGAATAGGTCATCATCTTGTTTGACCATCTAAAATTATATCGTGCGACAAAAAATTTCTGCTTAAGGCTGGACTTCCATAAGCTTTTTTTCCGCGCGGATTTTGACATTTGACCATGTCTGTAAGTGAGTGAAACAGTGACAGAATGATTGGCACCTTCACCATAACTTGAAATCCACGCGGAAAATCTGCTTATGGAAGGCTAGCCTTCTCATGTATGAGAGGGGGGCATGTATATTTCCTAACGCCTTTTTTCTCTATTTTACCCCACCCCCCATTTCTGTTGTGTAACGCTGTAAAACATTTGCATGTGACTATGTTCCTCCTCATCTTCCCAAACTCTTACTACGTTTCCATGTAGAACTGAACACATTTTCTATACGATTTACTTTCAAACCTTCCACGAAAACTCCGCGAATTGAACTGTTTTTTCGTTGGATTTGCCCAATTTCAATACCGCTTCTTTTGTATCGGAATCAAACTGCATAAAAACGGGTATAGTATCGAACAGACTGATGACACCCCAATAATAAACTGTTAGCAGTTCCAATATGTTGCTGCACAAAGTAGGTATATATATATATATATATATATATATATATGTATATATATATATATATATATATATATATGTATATATATATATATACTTACTTACTTATTATTCTGCTGTAAACTTATTGGCTTTGTAAAACAAACATAGAAGTAAAATTGACAAAAACTAACCTCAAAATGCATCAGCCTAATCTACAAAAACTCAAATCGTGTTCAAAACGCATTCAAATCGCTTCATAAAAAACGAAAAGTAAATCGTATTGAAAACGTATTCAGTTCCATGTGAAAACGTAGTACATGAAACGTTTTACCTTCAGGGCCTCCGCTTTGTCTCTTCTTACTCTACAATTTCAATTTTAATATAATTTTTATTTAAGATATCGCAAAATAATATGAAATTCTTATAAGTATTCTACGTTACAGCAAGCTAATATAGAAAATTCGATTTTATTAAGATATTTAGATAAAATCCCACATAGCACAATCGCGTGTTTTTTGCGAAAAAACTGCGTGAAAAAAAAACGTTAATTTTGAAAGTTGCGAGAAAAAAACGTTTATTTCATATATGAAAACAAGCTTAATAGGTCGCTTTTTAGTGTTATAAAAAAACGTTGTTAAAAAAGGCGTTTAAATAACGCAATTATCAAATCAAAACAACGACTTTTTTACGTTATTTCTAGCAGTGAATTCTAAGCAGATTTTATCAACATCAAAATCGCATTAATTTTGCGCCTTTTCTCCACGAACCTGGCGTTTTTAAAACTTGAATTTCACAGTTTTTCTACTTAATTTCTACATTGTATATATGTGTAATTATCAAGGATCACACCCGAAATCCTATTGATCCAATTTTATAAAATCATGAGATACAAAAATTCTATAAATGTTGTAAAAAGTAAAAACTATACAAACATTTTTTTTTAACTTTCTAACGCGCGCAGAACTTTGCGCGCACAAAAAGAAACAGGTTATTGAGCAATGGTGCCAGTTTGTTATTATCTCCGGACTGCTTTCATGAGAAAAAATTGTCGCCACTCTTTCATTGTGAGCATAAATCATAGTTGCAATAATAACCGTTGACAAGATGTCTGCAAATTCCGCTAGATGGCGGCCACACCGTGAGATGATCGAGGAAAAACTGGGATTCACAGGCATTGCATTTTTATTTCCTTTCGAGTCGCTTCAGTTTCGTAAATTTTGTGTTTTTAAAATGCCGTATACTCGAGAAGAAAAGATTTTTATTATTAAAAACTACATAAAAAGTGACAGTGCGGACCAGGTCATTGGGCTTTTTGTTTTTGCGTTTCCAGATCGACCGGTTCCTGTGGCTCAAACTGTCTACAACATTTATCATCGTTTTGAAAGGTACGGGTGCATAAATGGTTGTAGAAAGTGTTACCACGACGGCGAAATACCAGAGCATCCCGTTCTTCCACACAGGGTGGAACGAGACGAAATGGTATGCGCTTACGTTGAGGCACATGAACCATGTTCGACGAAACCGATTGCAGAGGCACTGGATATTCCCAACAGTACTTGCCAAAATACGGCTACAAGTCGTTTAAGATTGGGAAGTCGCAGGAATTGCAACCAGGTGATTATTTTAGCCGGTTAGAATATTGTGAGGTTATGAGGGATAAATGTGACAGGAACGAAAATTTCCTATCAAAAGTTTTGTTTAGTGACGAGAAGACATTTGAACTTCATAGCTCTCACAATCCACAAAATAGCCGCTATTGGTCTCGCGAAAATAAACATCTGCCCGCAAGTGTTAGAACGCAGCATCCTCAAAAATTAAATGTTTGGAGCGGTATTGTCGGGGATCACATTATTGGACTCTTTTTCATTGAAGGGAATTTGAATAGCCAAAAATATGTTGATCTTCTCCAACACCAGGTTTTACTACGGTTGAGGGAACTCAACATAAATTTGGACGAATTGTGGTTTCAGCAAGATGGTTGTTCATCTCACAATTCACGCCAGGCTACAAATTACCTTCGTCAGGTATTTGGTGATAGAATTATTTCCACGTATGGAAATATCCGATGGCCTCCTCGATCACCAGATCTTGCGCCAAATGACTTTTTCCTATGGGGTTGTTGGCACGACAAAATTTTCCAACACCCTCACTTATGGCCTACGATTATACAGGACTTGAGGGCGAAAATTTTGGAGGCGGGCAACTCTATCACCCCTGAAATGTTGGCTGCTACGCGCCAAGAGTTTTACAATAGATTGGGATATTTTGAGGCTCAAGAAGGGGACAGATTTGAACATCTAATCTAATTAAAAATTAGATGTTTTCAGGGCCAAACCACAGCTTTTTCTTGCTTAAAGGAGGCGGCAGGGTCCATTATTTACGATACTGAACGATAAATTCGTGAGGTTGTTAACGTTAGAAAGAAATATCTTCGCTTTTAATTAAATTTCTTTCCATTCTGTTCTACTAGTGACATCTATCCGGAAACGGCCAAACCATGCAGCTAGCACTAGCAGCGAAAGAAATCAATAAACGGCGCTGTTTTTCCTGCAGAGCTTTTTGCTTGCGATATTATTGATTTTAAATAAAGCTGGCCCTACACTACATTTGATATTTTCGAGGTGTTTTATGACATGATCTCGAAACATGTAGCGAACCAATTCTTCAAAACTAGCGGGAGGGTAAAAGCGAAAATTTATATTTAATTTAATTTAATTTAATTTAATATTTGTAACACCCAAAAGGGGGTGAAAAGATTTATTTTGCTTTGTTTCTTTACAAAAAACGTTTTTTTTTTTACGAAACACTTGAGATCTGCCACTTTTTTTATATTTTTCTTCAACTTTCTCGAAATTTTCGTCATACCGTAGAAAAAAATTATTTCCCCCATGGTCATACTCTACTTTTATTCGAAAAAATTTAGAAACAGAGACGGGAACAGTTTTCCTAAAACGGGGGATCTTGGTTTAGAGTGAGAAGATATAGGGCGCCGCAGGCAAAAATTTTTCAATTAAATTAGCCGAACGCAAAAATGTTAGAAAAACAAAACACGAAATAAAAATGGCGCCGCTTACAATTTTTTTTCAAAAATTACGTAATTTCGGGAACGCAAAGAAATAGGTCTAAAGAGTATAATTTTTAAGAAAAAAATATCAATTTTCTCGCCCTCCTTCACTGGGACTACAGGGGCCGTGCACAAATTACGTAATGGTCATAGGGGGGAGGGGGGTTACAAAACGTTACGTAGGGGGGAGGGGGGTTTTCGACAGCGTTTGCATTTGTGTGAAACTAAGAAAATTTGAAATGAAAATAAGTGAACAGTTTTTTTTTTGGGGGGGGTAGTGGTCTTGAAATCGTTACGTAATATTAGGGGAATGGCGTGCCAAACCGTTACAAATCATTACATAGGGAGGGGGTTACGTAATTTGTGCACGGCCCCACATCTGACTGTTCCTCCTTTTTGATTTCGAATCAAGGTGCAAAACCCGGGTTGGACGTTCGAAGGCGTCAACCCGTCCTATTTGCTTGATAAAGTTTCTACGAAAATATCTCAGTCGATTTCTCCGGCCGTGTATGAACGCTTTAGGTTAGGCATTTGCATGTATCTCAGTCCCCAGCCTGTAAACAGTGCGTAAGGACAATGGTTACAAAATGAAAAGCCGAAAAATATTTTTTTTTACGATATCTTTCATCAGTTTGGTATTAAAGTCGAGCAAAAACAATTTTTATTCCAGTCCTAAAGGTATGAAAATGGAAAACATTAGAAAACAACAACCTGGAATGGATTTACTACGTGTAAGATGTAGTGACAACATCGCCCCATGCCCATCCTTTTCTGCCTAATGTGCTTTTCCGTTTGTCGGCATCTTATACACGGCTGCTTGGCCCCCTAAGGATTTGCTTAGGAACCCTGTGTACATACCTGTATTACTTCTCAGCTCTGATTATTTTACCATCTATAATTTTTCTAATGGCTCTCTGGGAGGTTTGTCCTCTATCATGTCAAAATTGTCAAAAATTTTGACATCTAGGTACATAAAGAAGCCAACGATCTAGGTAGACAAAGCCAAAATGGCTTTTGCCAAACACAAATGTCTCGATTTTAGGAAAATTATTTTTATAATCTATAAGTATAAACTAATAAATCACATATTGTGAAAACCGTATCTGATCAAGGACCGCACTAATAAGATTACGAGTTTCCTCTTAAAATTTTGTAAAGATGAGGCTATCAAGTATGCAACAGCTACAATAGGCGATATCAAAAATGGCGATCGAAAAATAGGGACGCCATAAGGTTTTTCGGTATAGAAGAGATGGCAGTAATTGTTTGGTACCTTTACTTACTTACTGCACAGCGCCCCTACATGTCGCGCATGTCAGAAAAATTAGTGAGTTTTTATAATTTGTTTTCGGGGCTTTTTTGTAGATTTTCTTTTTCTAGATCTGCGAAATCTTTATCTAGGTAGTGTGGTTTTGGAACTTGTTTTCGACGACTTTTTAAGTGACAATTAGTAACGTGAAATTAATGAAATAGCACCTAAAAGCTTCCGCAAGTATGATATTTTAATAGCTTAATTTCTCCTTGATTTTAAGTTACTTTTAAAGATGTAGTTATAAACAAATAAATATAACATAGTATTAGGTTCTTTTCTAGTGAAAAAAAACTTTATTGTTTTTGTTAACGTTAATTTCGATCGATCGATAATCGAGTTTGTAAAAAAACGTTTTTTTCAGAGAGATTTGATGATCAGACCAACTCATAGAATTTGACAGATTCCTATGAACATTTATAATTTTCTAGGAGTTGGTAAAAACAATCTCAATCCCCAAGTGCCCCGACACACCATAATTTCAACGAAATCGGGCGTACTTCAACTCTACCCCGTCCACCCCCTTCTTGGGTTCTTCAACTGTACCCTCCTCCATCCCCTTCGAGTAGGGGGGAGCTGTCAATTTCATCACACTATATTCTTGTGTTGTCAAATTTGAAGCCGATCGGATGTCCAGAAGTTGATCAAAATTAAGTTGCAAGATTCCACCCGAACAAACATATCTTGTTCGTTACATAGATACATACATTGCAAGTTAAATAAAAGCTTGTAAAAAAATAGTTTTTGGCTTATGAAATCTCATAAAAATTTATCAAAGCAACATCTCTCCCACAGCTCCTGGCAATAAATAAGTACTTATACGAGAACAATTTTCTATTAGATATATAGATATTGTGATATAGTGGGTTAAGTTGTCGTAGTTTATAGTTTAGGTTAGGTTATAGTTTATTTTGACTGTATATTAATTTCTTACATTACTTTTACTACTACTACAACTGCTAAAGTTAAGCTGTAATTTTTTATTTTCGAATGTTACAGATAGATCTTATAAAATATTATAAACCTTTATGAGGAATTGTCATATTAAAAATTATAAAATATTGTAAACTTTTATAAGCCAACTGGCTGATAGAATATGATGAACTCCTATACGGGATTTGTGTTTCACTTTCACTAGACAAAAATTATAAAATATCATAAGTTTATATGATCATAGATTATAAAAGCTTTGATGTTGTTATTTGCTATGATCTTTTATGAGGTTTTTTTGGGAGGGTACCTATACACCTAATTTAGGAAATTCATAATCCTTACTGCATTTTTAATATTTGACCTACTCTCGTGTGTAAATGGCACTTTACAGGGCTCATTTGCATACAGAAAGTAGTACTTTACAAGGCTCGGTGCCGTAACGTAACTTTACCGCACGCCGCTTGCCTTTTTAAAAGCCTGCTAGCCAAACTGCCTTGTTAAGAAAGAACGCCTAATTTTTGTCAAATTTGCACTCAAGATGAAACAATATTAAATATAATGAAATACATCCCAAAACCAAATAAAGCGTTTTTATTTAACACGGCAGATCTTTTACCCCACCAGCATCCCATTCATTCAAGAACGATTTTCTCTTATAATTTTTATGCAGCTTTTTCAAAACTATATATTATTTCTAAAACATTATAATAAATTTGCATGATACAAATCATTATACTAAATTCTTATGATCTTACACTGCCGCGCAGCGTGCGGTAAAGTTACTTTACCGCACGCCACGTGGTAAAGTAAAACTATACGAAAATTGAATTTCAATATAATTCTTCTGTAAAATAACGCCAAATAATATGAAATTGTTATAATTTTACGCCGTGCTGTAAAGTTTAACTATACTTTGACTTAGTACGATTTTTTATTATTATAAATAATTATACTAAATTCTCACCGCACACCGTGCGGTAAAGTAAAACTATACAAAAATTCAATTTAAATATAATTTTTGTGTAAAATAACGCCAAATAATATGAAACTCTTATATTTTTTTTGTATTATTATAAATTAATTATTATACTAAATTCTTATGATCTTACTTTACCGCACGACGTGCGGTAAATTAAAACTCTATAAAAATTCCAATTTAAATATATTATTTTATGTAAAATAACGCCAAATAATATGAAATTCTTATAATTTTACATTACATCATGCCATGCTGTAAATCTTCGATTTAGTAAAAATTTTTATTATTGTAAATAATTATACTAAAACTTCTTCTGCCTTCTGCCTTTCGGTAAAGTAAACCTGTATAGAAATTTCGAATTAAATACGATTTACAAAAATACAAATACTTTACGCCGTGTTGTAAATTAAAATTATACGATTTTGTTACATTCTTGTAAATCGTATTTAAATCGAAATTTCTGTATAGTTTTACTCTACAGCACCGTGTGTGTGTTTAACGCACGCCGTGCGGTAAAGCAAAATGATAAGAATTTAGTACAATTATTTATAATAATAAAAAATCGTACTAAATCAAAGTATAGTTAAACTTTACAGCACGGTGTAAAATTATAAGAATTTATTATTTGGCGTTATTTTACTTAAAAATTACCTCACGGTGTGCAGTAAAGTAACTTTACCGCACGCCGTGCGGTAATGTAAAATCATGCAAATTTATTATAACTTTTTAGAAATAATATATAGTTTTTAAAAAGCTGCATAAAAATTATAAGAGAAAAACGTTCTTGAGTCAATGGGATGCTGGTGGGGCAAAGATATTTGGTTCTTTCTTAACAAGGCAGTTTGACTAGCTGGCTTTAAAAAAGGCAAGCGGCGTGCGGTAAAGTTACCTTACGGCACCACGCCTTGTAAAGTACTACTTTCTGCATGAAAATGAGCCCTGTAAAGTGCCATTTAGGCACGCGAGTAGGTAAAATATTAAAAATGCAGCAAGGATTTTGTTTATAGAATCTCGGGATTTTATGAATTTCCTAAATTAAGTGTATAGGTATCCTGCCAAAAAAGCCTCATAAAAGATCATAGCAAATAACATATAAAACATCAAAGTTTTTATAATCTATGCTCATATAAACTTATGATATTTTATAATTTTTGACTAGTGAAAGTGAAACACAAATCCCGTATAGGAGTTCATCATATTTTATCAGCCAGTTGGCTTATAAAAGTTTACGATATTTTATGATTTTTAATATGATAATTCCTCATAAAGTTTTATAAGATTTTATAAGATCTACCTGTAACATTCAAAAACAAAAAAATTACAGCTCAACTTTAGCAGTTGTAGTAGTAGTAATAGTAGTAGAAGTAATGTAAAAGATTAATATACAGTCAAAATAAACTATATCCTAACCTAAACTATAAACTACGACAATCTAACCCACTATAATACAATAACACTCCTTGTGCTTGCACAATATCTACATGTCTAATAGAAAATTGTTCTCGTATAAGTACTTATTTATCGCCAGGACCTGTGGGAGAGATGTTACTTTGATACATTTTTATGAGATTTCATAAGCCGAAAACTATTTTTTTACAAGCTTTTATTTAACTTGCAATGTATCTATCTATATAATACAATAACACTCCTTGTGCTTGCACAATATCTACATATCTAATAGAAAATTGTTCTCGTATAAGTACTTATTTATCGCCAGGAGCTGTGGGAGAGATGTTACTTTGATAAATTTTTATGAGATTTCACAAGCCGAAAACTATTTTTTTTACAAGCTTTTATTTAACTTGCAATGTATCTATCTATGTAACGAACAAGATATGTTTGTTCGGGTGGAATCTTGCAACTTAATTTTGACCAACTTCCCGACATCGGATCGGCTTCAAATTTAGCATGCTTATATAGTTGCGGTGACAACACAGGAATATAGTGTGATAAAATTGACAGCTCCCCCTACTTGAAGGGGATGGAGGGGGGTACAGTTGAAGAACACAAGAATATAGTGTGATGAAATTGACAGCTACCCCCTACTCGAAAAAACGTTTTTTTTACAAACTCTTAAAAGATTATAAAAAAACAAGGGTGTAATCATAGAAACCCGTAAAATGTCATGAGTTGGTTTGACTATAAAATATGGCAGAAAACTATAAAAACATCGGTTTATATAATCCCATAATACATCATAAAAGAAAAAGAATGTAATTTTAGGAACCCATAAATGTTGATTTGTCGGTTTGATTATAAAATTTCTTAGAAAATAGTGCTTTTATAAAACCATAAAATATGTTAAAAAAATGTCTCCACCTATCAAATTTTATAAACATTTTATAAGCCTGACTGATTATAGGATCACATAAAAAACACACATATGAAACCATGTAAATTCTTACCAAAATCAAAGACATACCTAATAAATTCTTACAAACTTTAACTGATAAAATTCAGGTGTGTTTTTTATGAGGTTTTATGCGGTTTTGTTGCCAGGGTAAGGCCTGTGTTGATACACAATCCACAAAATACTTACTTTACGATTTCTTTTAGAATAGAACAGAATTTTATTGACAGACATACCATTTTTTCAGTTTTAAACCCATATACCCAAGTAGCACAAGACGTCCGATTTAGGTCCGAATGTCCCGGGTCGGAAGCGGACGTCCGAACCGACAACCGAAATCTGCATAAATACCCTTTTTTAATGCAAAAATAGAGTTTGATTGAGATTTAGCGAGTAATCGAGATTAGTTCATCAGGACTACGTTCAGATTGCACGCCGGATGTCGTCGGGTGTTATTTTTGTCTCTTTCTCTGTGAATTGCGAAAAAAACGTTATTTTCATTTCATTTAAATATCATTATAACGGTTTTCATTTGTGCTTAGTTGGGAGCTAGTTACAATATTTTGTATGATTTGACTTTTGGAAAGTTCATTTTATAAATATGTCTATATAAATGTACTCATAAACTTTTCCTATTACCAAATATGTCCTGGAAACGTCCGATTACAATTTTTCTAAATACGTCTTAAATCGTTTAAAATGTCTCCAAAACAATATCAAAAATGTCCTGGAGTTGACCCAGAAATGTCTCAGATTCGTGCCTAGGGATGCCTTAAATCGACCTTAAGACATACTGGAACGTACGTCTTACGGACATCTGGTTTTGTAACAAAAGATATTCTAAAGACGTCCTAAAGACGTCGAAAGTCCCAAAATGGACGTCCCAGGGACCTCCGAATGTCCTGAGCGTCCTGAATGTCCTACTATGAACGTCTTTGGTACGTTCTTGTGCTACTTGGGTAGGTACAGGGTGTACCAACGAAAAGAAACCAGAGGCGTTTTCGTACCTATGTGGAGTACCTACGCTTTTGAAAAAAAAAGCTCCAACGTTAATTGGTTATGTTGTTTGGTTATATTGTAATTTTCGTGGAACACTTCCTTTTCGAGGGGTGAGTTTTACCACCAGAATTTAAATAGGGAAAGTGGCTGTGGCACTGTAAATCGAAAAAACAAGAGTTTTTTTGTACTTCAGTGCAAAATTAACTTCTTTGATTTCGATTGCTGACACAAAGGGTGGAATCTAGGACGGCGACGTTTCGTCCTTATTAGGGACTCATCAGCTAGTTCTTGGCTATCGGAGGTTCACACAGAGGGCACCATGGTTGGTACTCGACAGAAATTCTCTCCACTTGAGCCGTAATCTTTGGCATATAAGCGTGACAGAAATTCTCTGTCGTTTGTGGTACACCCAGCTGATGAGTCCCTAATATAAGGACGAAACGGCGTCGTCCTAGGTTCCATCCTCCGTGTGAGCAATTGAAATTTAAGAAGTTCATTTTGCACTGAGTACAAAAAACTCTTGTTTTTTCATAAGTAAGAATGCCTATAATTTAGCAAAACAATACGTACTTTCCCAAAATTTACAATAACAAATCAGTACTGGGCAAACATTTTAAATTGATAAAACTATATATGTACCGGAACGGCAAAACAGAAATTGGTCAAAACGTACTGACCGAAAAGCTTAAAATAATAAAACGTTATAAGGGCAAAACCGTAAAAAGGTAAAATAGTGTAACATATTGCCGCTAGATAGCGCTGCGGCGTTGATTTGTTAACTTGACAGCGCCTTCTGTATTTAGGTACAGAGGGCGCTGGCGTCGCCTACAGTCGACCAATTAAAATTAAGTAGTTCCCAACCTATTCTGTACAATAAAAAACATGCGCGGTAAAAGCCGTTGCGAAAAGCTTTTCCGCATCTTATACGTCGGCTATGTACTGCCATCTAGCGGCAATATATTATATATGTTTTCCCATCCAGCTGTTGTCGGCTGTATACTGTGTCGTTATCTAGCGGAAATATTTTACACTATTTTACGTTTGTACGGTTTTGACCTTGTAACGTTTTAGGCCGCACTCCATTATGATCTATTTCGATTTTGCGATATACTCCAATAGAATAGTCAGAAAATCGCGATTTATCTACAAAACTGACTTAACAGCCAAATTTTTTACAGCATGTAGAAGGTCATATAAGACTCTTAAAACCACATTTTTCCAACAAACTATCTCTAGATTCGTCGCCATCTTGAATTTATGTGTAATTCGGGTTAATTCGGTTTCAGTCCGATATCTCATTGACCATTGCTCCGATTTAAAAACAAATTGTTTTGTTTTATAAAAAAGTATTTTTTTCTAAGATTTTTGATCTATTGTTTTTTTTTTTGCTATATGTCTCGGATAAAAAATTAATTCACATCTACCGCCAAAAATAATGAATAATCAAGGTTGCATATATATATATATATATATATTGACATATAATTTGTTACCATTAAACTTTTTTAAAAAAATGTTCCTATAAAAAGTTTAGTAAGTTCAATTTTCTTTAAATTTTGGTAATAAAAAATAACAGTTATGTTAAAAATAACGAAGATAGAGGGCGCCACAAATGTGAATTTTTTTTTTATAGAAAAAGAAATGTTAACGCAGGCAAGAATTTTTAAAATAATCTTTTAATTTATAGGCACTAAAGCTCTTATCACAGCCTTCACAACCCCATGCCATATTCTGGATTAAACTGGGTTTTTTAATAAGTTTAATAGGTCCCTTCCATTATCTCCGCCCCTGGGGGGTAATTTTAATGTTCTTGAAATGGGACCATCTGGAGCACAAACCAAGCCTACGTACCTACTTAAAAATTGGACAAGTGGTTCTTGAGGTAGGCGCGTTAGTAACAGATGAACAGACAGACATTAAGTCAAAAAATGTTTGAAAAAAATTCCGGTTATTTAATAAGAATATTATTCAGATTTGAGTAGCACTGGGAAACCACAACCTCCCCTCTCCCCTTGGGTATGCCACTGTATAACTCGAATTTGCCAAAAATCACGTGATCTGCTATAGAAACGTCAAAAACATAGAAAAACCAAGTCTCGTTTTATCTTAAAAACCTTAGAAAAGATTAAGTAAGTCTACCTTCTGGATCACTCTGTAAAAAGTGTCAAACATACTTATAATAGTTGTAAAAAGCGCCGCAGGCAAAAATTTTCTCAATGGTTATTGGTAAATAAGATATCAGTATTAGCTTACCTTTCTTTTTCACAACGTGATTTTAATTCTCGCATAATGTTTTGTTGTAAAGCAAACAATTAATTTCCTCGTTTTCCTCGAAATACATAAGGACGAATATCGAATTGTACTCAAAAAATTAAAATTTTAAAAGTAGCTACCGCACAACATTATCTCCAATATTTCAGAACAGGAAAATACTCAGAAGAAGTTAAAAAACCTCCAAATCAGTTACTTCAACCGAAAAGAAACTAAAAAACAAAAGATCAAAAGATCTTGGGTGGAAATAACGAAAATTCAAACTTGGATGAGCATCCCACAAGGAACACACAAAAGATCAAAGCGAAAAGAGAAATGATTAAACGATGTTTCGCCCTGGGTAACCAGCGTGGGCTCATCAGTAGTTTCACTGGTCACCCTCCACTATACATCATTAAACACCATGATACACTTTGATTTCCAACCTTGAACCACTCACAAATAGGCATCGTTCCGCACTGGTACTTACTTATCCAACTTACCTGATACGAATTCGACCTGGCGTGTTAATATTTCCAGTAGGATTATGCACCTAAGGCAATTAAAACAAAGAAGAAGTTAAAAAACCTCCAAATCAGTTACTTCAAACGAAAAGAAACTAAAAAACACAAGATGAAAAGATCTTGGGTGGAAATAACGAAAATTCAAACTTGGATGAGCATCCCACAAGGAACACACAAAAGATCAAAGCGAAAAGAGAAATGATTAAACGATGTTTCGCTTTGGGTCACCAGCGTGGGCTCATCAGTAGTTTCACTGGTCACCCTCCACTATACATCATTAAACACCACGATACACTTTGATTTCCAACCTTGAACCACTCACAAATAGGCATCGTTCCGCACTGGTACTTACTTATCCAAGTTACCTGATACGAATTCGTCCTGGCGTGTTAATATTTCCAGTAGGATTATGCTCCTAAGGCAATTAAAACAAAGAAGAAGTTAAAAAACCTCCAAATCAGTTACTTCAACCGAAAAGAAACTAAAAAACAAAAGATCAAAAGATCTTGGGTGGAAATAACGAAAATTCAAACTTGGATGAGCATCCCACAAGGAACACACAAAAGATCAAAGCGAAAAGAGAAATGATTAAACGATGTTTCGCCCTGGGTAACCAGCGTGGGCTCATCAGTAGTTTTATTGGTCATCCTCCACTATACATCATTAAACACCATGACTTCTCCAGGTCGAGAACCGCGATCCGGGTCATGTGCTTCCTTAGTCGGTTGTGACCTGTTACGATTCCTGTCAGCAGACCAGCGTCCCTTCGCGATCTCCCCAGAAGACCTAAATATTAAGTCCAACACAAAATCCAAGATGGCGGCCATATTAAAGTACTATTCTATTGGGCTAATAGAAAAGTGTTGCGTAAATATTGTTTTTACGTAGTACTGTTATGAACCTGTACTTTATTATAATTTTCGTTTTGTGTAATGCACTTTTTGATAAATTATGCGTACCCATAAGTAAAACCTTATTTTGAAGATTTATTATTTTATTATTTATTATTTATACAATTTACTTTCGCATTATGCTTAAATTGTAGAGGGATCCCGCCCCGTGTAGGAAAATCGACGTGTCCCGGGATTTCTGAAAAAGCAAATTTTATGTGAAAACGATTTTTTTCATTGGTCCATACAACTTTAAATATCTCGTAAATTATATGAGTGCTAAACTTTACGATTTTAACGTTTTTGTAAAGCAATTTAAATAAGATATTAAAATAAGTTATCCCTCCTTATTTAAATTCTGGTCGTACTACTCTAAATACTCGAAATAACCTCTGTTTCGTTTTTGCTGATACACTCGCTATATGTTTAGAATGGTTAAAAGCTGTTTAAATTTTTTTTTTAAAGCTAGAAACTAGAATGTTATTAAACCAGGTATAAATAGTGCAGGGAAAGCAGTTTTATCACAACATTAAGATTTGGTTTGGACTTCGCATTTTTTTGAAGTTCCTAAAGATACTAAAGTACTAAAAGATACTGTTTACGTTTTTTTTTTTAACTTTTCCTCAGTATGACATCTAGGTGTATACGCACGCACACGTGCACTTGAGGCCTAGGCGCAGGACTTCTATCCAGGCATCGAGGGACTTCAAAATAACCCAGTAAAATTGGTGGATATGCAGGCTTTGAAGTTGCAAAATTCTATAAAAACCAATGGAAAAATACCAAAGAGGATTCACTGTAACAATCAGCTAGTAATTATGCAAAGCAAAACAACTGGCTCTGGGGGGAAGGGGAATCGAGATTACGTAGTTGGGGTGAACACAAGTAAAAATAATGAGAAATGTGATTGCTCGTAACAGCGTCTGAGGTGTATTAATAGCGATTACAGGACTTCCAAAAGAGGGGGGAGGCACCCCGAAAAAAAAGTTACACAAAAAATCTGTATATTTAAGAATTCGCACGTACAAAAAATATAAAATTGGTCAGAACACCCCACATATTTTGTTGTTACCACATTCCCGTGGTCTAAATTCGGTTTCCACATATTTTTTTTGGTATTTAAATTTGTAGACATTTGCACTTGCGCAATTTTTCCCACCGCGCAAAGTGTGGAGTAAAATTGCGCAAACCTAACCTAACCTAAGATATATAAAAACTGAAATTAAATATTTAATTTAAACACAAAAACAAGTTTTGGGTAAATTTTATTGTCTTTAATTAACCAAAAGATAAAATATTTTTTTGTGAATTTTTAAGGCTTATAGGTAAAATCTTGTACTTAACATATGCGAAAAGTGTCTTTACGGCGCTTGCCGGCTTGACTCTCCAACTGCTGTCGCGTGCGATAAAGTATCACTTTTCTACGAAAGCGCTCTGACGACAGGTGCACGTTTCTTTATAACTGGCTCAAGCCACCTAATTTTTAGGTTAAAATTAGTTTACCCTAGGCCTTAGCTATGTGGAAATATTGTTGTGGGAGGTTGTGAAAATGCTAGGTAAATTTATGGACGATCCAATATATATATATACAGGGTTCCTAAGCAAATCCTTAGGGGGCCAAGCAGCCGTGTATAAGACGCCGACAAACGGAAAAGCACATTAGGCAGAAAAGGATGGGCATGGGGCGATGTTGTCACTACATCTTACACGTAGTAAATCCATTCCAGATTGTTGTTTTCTAATGTTTTCCATTTTCATACCTTTAGGACTGGAATAAAAATTGTTTTTGCTCGACTTTAATACCAAACTGATGAAAGATATCGTAAAAAAAAATATTTTTCAGCTTTTCATTTTGTAACCATTATCCTTACGCACTGTTTACAGGCTGGGGACTGAGATACATGCAAATGCCTAACCTAAAGCGTTCATACACGGCCGGAGAAATCGACTGAGATATTTTCGTAGAAACTTTATCAAGCAAATAGGACGGGTTGACACCTTCGAACGTCCAACCTGGGTTTGGCACTTTGATTCGAAATCAAAAAGGAGGAACAGTCAGATGTGGGGCCGTGCACAAATTACGTAACGGTGATTTTACCAATTTTTGACCCCCTCCCTATGTAATGTTTTGTAG
Source organism: Oxystoma pomonae (assembly GCA_963921995.1). Classification (NCBI taxonomy): domain Eukaryota; kingdom Metazoa; phylum Arthropoda; class Insecta; order Coleoptera; family Brentidae; genus Oxystoma; species Oxystoma pomonae. Next base: position 111,912,372 of record OY998165.1, read on the forward strand.
CGGTTTGGCACGCCACTCCCCTAATATTACGTAACGATTTCAAGACCACTACCCTTCCCCAAAAAAAAATTTTTCACTTATTTTCATTCCAAATTTTCTTAGTTTCACACAAATGCAAACGCTGTCGAAAACCCCCTTCACCCCTACGTAACGTTTTGTAACCCCCCCTCCCCCCTATGACCATTACGTAATTTGTGCACGGCCCCTGTAGTCCCAGTGGAGGAGGGCGAGAAAATTGATATTTTTTTCTTAAAAATTATACTCTTTAGACCTATTTCTTTGCGTTCCCGAAATTACGTAATTTTTGAAAAAAAATTGTAAGCGGCGCTTTGTAATTGTAATTTTTATTTCGTGCTTTGTTTTTCTAACATTTTTGCGTTCGGCTAATTTAATTGAAAAATCCTATCCCTAAGGAAAATCTTAGGAACCCTGTATACATTTTCTTCATTGCTTGATAGTTGAGTTGTGTCTAAGTTATTTTAGTTGAAGCTTTAGTGGAAGTCAAAGCTAGGGTTCCTTCTCCTCATCTTCTGATAAATTTGCTTCCATAGATGACTCTAAGGGCCAAATTTATAGTCGTGTTTTAAGGCTCCCTTGTTCCTTCAAGGAGGCTTTCGGGCCAATTTGGTATTTATAGTGGTGAAAGGCACCCTTGAAGGAATCCTTACATCAAGGTAGCTAAAGAGCTACCTTGGGCCTTCCTTGGCAAATAATGTGAGGTTAAAAAAACCAAAAATTGTTGGGTTTGTTTTGATAATTCGTTTTTTGTCATTTTGTGGGTTGATTTTTAAGATATCCTGAAAATAATGGATGATTTTTTGGAATTTATTGAAAAGGGGGGAAGAAGAAGTTAGAACTTCATATTCTTGTATTGATGCATATGTTTATTATATTTTTAATAAAAAACTTGTTTAATCAGCAAGGGTTTTTATTTTTCCTATTGTTATAATATCAACTTATTTCTACCGAGGCCCGACACAGCGAGACCATAAAAATGTTCCTGGGTACCAAAAGCTACCTACGTGCATATGCAAGAAGAAAAAGAAAAGAAGTTTTTGGCCAGATATATATTTTCAAAAAACACCACACCAGATAATAGTAACACGTATGAAAAAAAACTAACCTGTTAACAGAAAAGACAAACTACATATTTATTCAAAATTCGGTAAAAAACAACATTATTAAAATCTGGAACAACCTTCCTCAATTGGTCAAAGATTTGCCCGAAAAAAACCTACTAATAAAATTTACTTTTTTATCTTTCTGACAGTTCTTTTCTTATATTTTATTTATATACATATATATTATAGTTATTTATTATGTCTTTTTTTTAATTGACAAGTTCAAGTTTATGTAAGGAAATGTATAAGAATAAATAAAATGTATTGTAAAGTTGGATTCATAGTTATGGAAATTATGAAGTAAAACGCAAATAAAATAAACTATCTTACATACATTTGTTTGTTGATACGTGAGCTCAACTTATTCTTATATCTTTAATCTTTGAATCAGTTCAGCGAAGAAAACCTTTTCCTGGCTAGTGTAGGTTGTTAAGGGGCCCACAGACTGCGTTTCTGTTCGACGAGCAAATCTGGTCGAGCAAAAACGACGCAAGACCGAAGTGTGTGTCCGAAAAATTGTAATTTTTGCTGGCGTACAAAACCGATGCATATATCTGGCTTCTGATTTTGTCCATCGGAGATGTTCGATTTATTAATATAATAAAACTAAACAGAAGTCTGTGTGCAACTCGCATCCGTCTTTTTTGCTCGACCACATTTGCTCGTCGAACATAACCATCCAACAAAAACGCAGTCTGTGGGCCCCTTTATAGTGCCCTCCTTTTGAATTTTATCTTCATTAATTTTTTTTTATCAAAAAAAACAAAAATTTAAAAAATAACAAAACCTTAACCACAAAAATTATAACAATGAAGCTATCAGTAGTTTATTTGCACCAACCCATCATCATTTTTGCGACGTTGCCGATGCAACCCTACCTTGAAATATTCATGCCGAAGAAAGGGACTATAAATAAGAAATTAAAGGACGCCTTGAAAGACACCTTCGTCAAGGAGGCCTTGAGGCTTCCTTCGTTAAGGAGGCCTTGGGGCTTCCTTCGTCAAGGAGGCCTTGAGGCTTCCTTCGACGTCGGACTATAAATTTGGTCCTAATCATAGTCTGACCTGACCATATGACTATAAGATACTATAATGGCCCTGCCTGTGAATTTCGCCTACCCTGCGAAATGACAAGCTGAGTGAGAATCAATTTTCAATGAATCCCTCGAATGTGCCGATGCAACCCTACCTTGAAATATTCATGCCGAAGAAAGGGACTATAAATAAGAAATTAAAGGACGCCTTGAAAGACACCTTCGTCAAGGAGGCCTTGAGGCTTCCTTCGTCAAGGAGGCCTTGAGGCTTTCTTCGTTAAGGAGGCCTTGGGGCTTCCTTCGTCAAGGAGGCCTTGAGGCTTCCTTCGACGTCGGACTATAAATTTGGTCCTAATCATAGTCTGACCTGACCATATGACTATAAGATACTATAATGGCCCTGCCTGTGAATTTCGCCTACCCTGCGAAATGACAAGCTGAGTGAGAATCAATTTTCAATGAATCCCTCGAATGTGCATAGTTATTCGATGTCATTGATGGGCCGTGGGTGGGACGATTTTTTCGCAACTTGGGTTTTTATACAGCATATAATTACCATATTAATCTGACTAGAATGAATATTGTATTCCACGAAATATATTTCATTCCATCCCATCTTTATTTAGAGAAAACATAACGTCAATGACCTACAAACAAAATCAAATTTGTAAGTTGCCAAAATCAAACGCGCCTAGACTTTGGTAATAGGCATTATAACTACAGTGCTAACCTTAAATCATTCCAAATAACCGCTCATATTGCGCTTTCATATCAATCAAATGCACCAGAGTGAAACAACATGATGCCAGGGATACTTTAAGAATTAAAAATGAATAGACACTTAAATTTAATTTTCACTTTTATCAGCAGTCGTATCCTTATCTCTATCGAGTCGACCAATCAAGCAGGTGCACTTTTAAAATCATGGCGAATGCGTGACAGCCCCAGCTAATTAAATGCACGAAAACCTCGTTAGGTACGATAAAGGAGTCCTAACGTTACGACCGTCCCTGCATACGAAACGATGTTTTGATGCATTTGATCAGCTGGAGCTGTCACGCATTCGCCATAAGTTTAAAAGTCCACCTGATCGATAGGTCGACTCGATAGAGATAAGGATACGAATGCCGATAAACCAGAAAATTAACTTTAAGTGTCTAATATGCCTGTTAAAGCGACTCTGATATTAGTTTTCGTTTGTATAGCGAATATAACTGTGAACAACGGCCCTTAAGGGTTATTTCGAAAGTTCGAGCGGATAACTTTTAACTCCTTAAGAGACGCCACAATATTTTCTTACACTGTTTTGGACAAGAGCGTTTTAGTGTGCATAGTAACCTTTAATTTTTGGGGATGTACAAACAGACTACTCGATTTTTCAGAAATATATTAATAGCCATTGTGATAATATTCGGTTAAACAGTCCTACACGAATACAAGTATTTTGCATAAAAATTTATACACAAAATCTGACTGATACAGTAGTCCAGGAAATCTCGACTTACATCCTGCATCCTGTCCAATCACTATACTACACTTTTTAACATTTTTACATTATTTGTTTGATTCTTAACTTCCACACGACAGTTCTTATACCGGGCTTCCAAAATTTTAACATTTTGAAATACTTTCAGAAACCAAACTTCACTTTTTGCATTCTAACTATTTTCTTTCGAACTGCCTTGTACTGTTTTAAGATGAGTATTGTGTTCTGTTTAAGCCAATTTTTGCTTTTATAGCAAAATGTGACATAAGCGCCGAATTCCCAGAAAAAAACGGGCTTACGTGCTGGAAGTCTATTCCTGAACAGGTAGCGGTATAAATCGCTTTAGAGAATGATTACATATCGTACGACTTTCAAGAATACACGTCCTATCAACACGGTCTTACAGTGATCTCGCGGTCATGTGATGAAAAATTCTTGTCAAGTGACGCGACGTAGGTATGGTTTTTCGGAGCTCTGCAAATTGAATTTAGTTTTTAACAATTTTTTAACGGAACAACACCTCGGTAGTGCGCGCTATGCCTATAGACATAGAACACAGTGGGTGTTTGAACTTAGAGACTTTTTTTGTGATTGTTGGTTTTTTGTTTGTAAATTTTGTTTTTTATTTTGGGTAAGAAATATTTCTTTAAAATAAATTTCCCGTTTTTTACAAAAGAAAATGTTGAAAAAAAATTCATTAAAATTTTTATGAAATTTTTTTTGGAAAACTTTATTAAAACTTTTATGAAAATTATTTTGGAAAACTTATGAAACAAAGAAAAAAATATTTTGAATATTTAAATTTTCAAAATCATTAACTAAAATTTTTATAACAATCGTTGAGGTTGGCTGCTAAAAAGAAAATATTTTTCAAAAAATATCGAAAGAAAACAAAAATATTTTCAAATTTTGCATACCTAGTTTTTTTTTCAACTTATTTTTTATTTATTTTACTACTTCTGAAACAAAAAAACCATTTAATATATAAATTTATAATCACTTTTGTGGAAAGAAAATATTTTGCCAGTTATTAAAACAAAATAATTTGTAAATTTGTTTATAACTTTGGGATTTTAGGAAAAATTCTGTTTTTTTTAATGACTTTTTTTTGAAACAAAAGGTACACACTTTTTTTTTTTAATTAAATAATTTTAATTGAAATTTTCGACCTTTCACATAACAAAGGAAACGCGATGCCAGACACAATATGCCTGAGAGAGACGGATTGATCCAGACTGGTGATAGAAGTGGCTTAAAAAATAATGAATTCAAGCGGTGTTTAAGGTCAAATCAATACATTTTTAATCAAAAAAACAAATTAAACGAAAACGAAAATTTTTTGAATGCTTTGAACAACGGCCCTTAAGGGTTATTTCTAAAGTTCGAGAGGATAAATTTTAACTCCTTAAGAGACGCCACAATATTTTCTTACACTGTTTTGGATATGAGCGTTTTAGTGTGCATAGTAACCTTTAATTTTTGGGGATGTACAAACAGACAACTCGATTTTTCAGAAATATATTAATAGCCATTGTGATATAATATTCGGTTAAACAGTCCTACACTAATGCAAGTATTTTGCATAAAAATTTACCATTACACAAAATCTGACTGACACAGTAGTCCAGGAAATCTCGACTTACATCCTGCATCCTGTATAATCACTATACTACACTTTTTAACATTTTTTACATTATATGTTTGATTCTTAACTTCCACACGACAGTTCTTATACCGGGCTTCCAAAATTTTAGCATGTTGAAATAATTTAACAAAACAAACTTCACTTTTTACATTCTAACTATTTTCTTTCGAACTGCTTTGTACTGTTTTAAGATGAGTCTTGGAACTCGTTTGGATTTCAACTGTGCTCTATTTAAGCCAATTTTTACGTGCTGGAAGTCTATTCCTGAACAGGGAGCGGTATAAATTATTAAAACGAAATAATTTTTTAAATTTGTTTATAACTTTGGGATTTTAAGAAAAATTCTGTTTTAAGTTATTCTTTTTTTTTAACGACTTTTGAAATATAATTATTTTTTTAAACAAAAAGTAATAACTTATTTTTTCAATTAAATAATTTGATTTGACATCTTCGACCTTTCACAATGCGGCCCTGGCCATAATGCGATCAGTATGGCCAGGGATCTAGGGAGAAACAAAAACTAAACGCCACGTTATTGCTTGAAGTTGGCCATGGTTACTGCATGGATACCAATTAAAAAAAGGGATAAAACAATTTTTTCTCGCATCTTATAACGAGGCCAAATTATTTTGTACAGCACTTTTCGTTTTTCCATCGAGTTTGATTGGACTATCCCATTCGGTGCTCACTTTGCTCCTCGCACTCTGCCTTCTCCTCTGTCCCTCGCTACTGGCCAACGATCCCTTCGTCCCCCTCCCTTGTACGAGCCATGGCCTTCTTTTTACCTCCGCTGCTGCTGCACGCAGGCAGTCTCTGGCAATATCAAGGGTGGCAGTGACGCAGTGCCACCTAGATTGTGCCAGTGTGCTTGGGCAAAGACGACGACGCGGTATGAGCCTCCTTCATTTGTTTTATGTACGTGGCGCGGTCTAATGTATGAGACCTAGGACCCAAGGCTTACTTTGATCAATATAGAGCCAAGACGGTTTTTTGACATTTCTGTAAGCAAGCTATGACATTTTTACGTGATTAGGGACTCTAATGATATAATTAAGTAGGGGTGTGTGACTAATGTGATAAATGACATAAAATGAGTGGCGAAGAGGGAAATGCTTGTCGGGGCGAATACGAACTAATAAACTCTTGACAACATGCTTGTTTTTAAAAGGGAAGTGTGTCAAACTTGTTAAAACTGAATATGTTTTGGACATACGATAAAAAGGTGTGACAGGAACTGTATTGGGTTTGATTATTGAGAAAAATGAGAAAATAATGGTGAGTTGCTAAACTTATTTTTTTTGTAAAACAAAACTCAAAATTCGGTAGATTAATTATGCAACTAAAAAATGAAAGTTTATACCTATATATATTATAGCTAGCGTAGCCTCAAATATTAAAAAAGTGCGGAACAAATTTTTTGCTTGGTTCTTATGGACATTTCACACCGAATGTTAACTGTGGTGAGGAAGGAAAATTAACAGTCTCTGATAGTGCAAAACCAATTACGTAATAAATACGATTTGATCACGTTACTTGTGTATAAAATTGCCGCACTTTTAGAGCCTTCTGAAAAATCTACCCACTAAAACTCTGATCTCTTTTTTCGGTTAGAGTTAGATTCGAGAAAAAAAGCCGTCCGATTCTGAGGTACCGTTGGCTTCGCCCTTGGGGTCCCTATAAAAAACCCAAAACCAAATTTGGCCGAAATATAATTTGTCAGAATTTAAAAGAAAAGAAAATAATTGGTCCGAAAAAAATTGTGTCGAAAATGAAGTGACGGGAAAATCAAATCGCTGGAAAATATATGCATAGAATTAAATATAAACGAAACATATTTTTATAAAAAGACAAAATGTCGGAAAATGTTTTTAACGAAAATAATTTAATAGAAACATAATAATGCCGAACCACAAAATTCAAGAATCCCAATCTGTCCGAAAATGATTTGAACCGACAGTCATGAATTCAATTGCTATGTTGCCTGACTTACGGCAGGTCGAAGTTTTATTCCCTTTACATTCCTCAACCACCCCAAATTTTTTCATAATATTAAAATCGGTTCACGGGAAGTGTGTCAAAAATGAATCGCAAGATTTGATAGACAGTTAGACAGGCAGAAACTGTGAAGTTAAATAAAATCGTTTAATAAATCCAGGACCTACGGCGCTCTAGAGACTTAAATTTGACGCATGTCCAATAGCGGGCATATTATTTTCTATCAATTTATGGTTCGGGTGTTTTTCGTTTCTAGAAAATTATTTTCGATACTTTTGTAATTCTAATATTTTAGGGTTCGGGAAAATTATAATCGGTTAAATTATATTCGTGTCTTTTAAGGATCGAGTAAATTAAAGTTCTATAAAATTATATTCGTATCCATTATTTCCTGGGTGTTTCATTTTCGTTCAACTTCGTTTCGGACGTTTTATTTACTGTTCAATTGTGTTTCGGTTTTTGTAAATTCGGCTATTTTGTGCTCTCATCTAGGCATATAATAAATCTCTAAGTCTATCTCTCTTTATTTCTTTGTCTGTTTGTTTGTGCCAGCATCACGCAAAAACTACTAAATAGATTTTGAGGAGATTCTTTCCTGTCCTGGGTAACACATAGACTTTGTTTCATCAAAATTGGTTTACGGAAACAAAAGTTATGACTATTTAGAGTAAAAAACCGTTTTTCCTGGATGGAGGGGATTGAGGGACGGAAGGTAAAGAAGAAGGGGGAGAGGGAAAGCCACAATTTAATATAACGCGATACACAGTAAATAGCTAGCTATTAAGTTTAGGGTTCTCTAGTGGTGATTTTTGTTTTTTTCTGTTATTTTTGTGCAACACTGGTGGAAATTTTTCCTGTTTTCGGTGGCCTGCCACTGGCAGCTCACACTGGTGCTGAGAAAAGGAGAAACGGAATTGTCCAACCAGGGGGGCGGGTTGGAGTTAAACCCCCCCCTCCCCAGAGGGTCTAACCCAATTAATCATGCAAGGGCGTCATCTTGGGGGCGTCATGGGTAACTACGAGGGTAACTATAGCTCCCCCCCACTTTTTTGGCCTTTTAGTGCGGTTTGTGACGCGTGATTTGGTGCGATGTCTTAAATAGCGGCGCTATGACTTCATTAATTGTTATAATTTTATTTTAATTTTAAGCAATTTTTATTAACAGCATCCAAAATATGTACGAAAATTGCATTTTAGTATGATTTTACGAAAATTTATGATATGATTTTGGCAAGGAATACATATATATATATAATAGGGAAATTTTGGAACGCTTAAAACTTTGAGAACTTTGAAAGCCGCTGTGGTAGTGTTTAACAACCACTACCACGAATCACATTACAAAACTGTCACTCGTAAAAAAATTTAGAGATGAGAAAAAACGCAAAATTGGGCTTTATTTTACAAAATCAGTGTTTAATATGTTGGAACCTGGTAATATTTTATTATTTTTAAAATTAATTGCGCAGTAATTACCACAACCACTACGAAGTGTCAAATAAGCGTTCCAAAATATCCCTAATATCATCGCAACCCACCCCTTTTTGGCATCCAACCCAATTTAATTTTTCAAAAATATGTTACAAGAAAATATCAAATCAAAATTTTGAATATTCCCCTGCGGCGCTATGGCATTATTGATTATTACAATTTTGTTAAATTTCAAACAACTTCTTGACAACAATATTTCAAACACGTAAAAAATAGCATTTTAGTATAATTTCCCTAAAATTTTCGGCAGCGGCGCATTTATAATATGATTACTGACAACATTTCAAACGCGTAAAAATCAGTTTTGGCTGTGGTGCATTTAATGTTTAATTTAAAAAAAATCTGCAATTACAATAAGTATTTTTGTTTCGTACACAACCACCCAACATCTATTAAACCGCCCCCTTCCTTCAGTTCAAGAGCTCAGACCCCCCACCCCACTTTTAGGATTTACGTGACGCCTCTAACCTCATCAGTAAAATTAATATAATTATAATTAGTTTTTTTTTAATTTGCAAAAGGTAGGAATTTGATTTTTATTAAATAACAACCCCCCCCCCAGAGCCGATTTGATCCAACCAGCAAGAGCAATGACCGAATATTGAGTGCTTTGAATGTTGCTTTGGATACACAAGAGAGATATTAGATTTAAGAATTTTCAATGGAATTCTTGCAATACCAATACCAATAATTTTACTTCTTAACAACTGTGAATTCTATATAATTTATACTTAATTAAAATAATCAATTTTAACGTCTTTACTTAAGCTAGCCCTGACCCTAAATTCTAATAAGGTTGGTATTAAGTGTAGGTATGTAATGGGGCCAAAACAGAGAAATGTGTGGATGGGTAGAATCTGGGCCAGTATTCTCGTAAGAGCGCTTAGCGTTTCCAGAATGACCGGTAAAGCTGACAGCGAATGGTAGAAGTTAGGTTGGTATGTGAGATGAGATACCTTTCAATTAAATAGCCACATTAGACACTCACAGTGGCATTTACTAAAAGGGTTTAGCCTATTTTAGACAGGTCCTAAGTTTAAGTGAAATTGTTGCTTTCAAGCATTTTATACCAACTTCCTTGAGTTATGGACATAGTTTGATTTATAAAAATAATTTTAATTATTTTTTTTGGTGAAGAATCATCCTAACACAACCTTTTGTTGGATTTAAGAAGAAAATTTCAATTTAAAAGAAGTTTTTTTTAACCCTAGAGAGAGATATAAATGGTAAACACTCTGTTGAGCAAATTAAAATTGATGTTGTTCAAAACCATTTTGATATGTAATCATAAAATAAGGATTAGATTAACTTTGTATTTATTTAAAAGAGGCTTTACAAACACAAACCCATCGCAATCGAAAACCACATATAAAAATATTTCATCAAAGTCATGTAAACAAATGCGGCTAAAAACAGACCTGAATCCAACGATCATTCACAAAAGAGGCATGTCGGCTCAACGAACTGGACGGTGCCCGGTTCTCTAGTAGAACATGAGAAAATAGCCATTAGCCAAGTACCGATGAAAACTGCAGCTTTAAGACTTCTGAGTGTGATCTTTCAGTGGAAAGTTTTGTTTGATGATTAAGCTTTTAGATAAACAAGTTTTAATTTCAGTTTGTAAATAAATGAAGAGGTACAGTAGTTTTGGATTTTTTTCATTGAAAATAGTTTTCGTGCATAATCAGTGACTTTCACTTATGTTTGTTAAGGCATATTCTCCTAAAATTTTGTATATTTTGAGAAAAAGGCAGTTTTTCTGTGGTATTTTTCAATAACAATACAAAATAATCAATAACTTTGTGTCTTTTCTGTATGGGTAAGTGTTTTTTGAAAATTGGTTTAAAATTTAGAACCCCCCACGGGTGTAAATATTTAGACCTGTGGGAGGGTACTATTTTAGATCTTAGTAAATCCCACTGTTAAAGTTGCAAAAATAGAGAGTGCTTCAGAAGCGTGATTTTTCTGAGGCCCCCCCGCTCTTCTACTCAATATTTTTTTTTCGACAACAAGAAAATGAATGCATTAATGCGGAGACTATCTCTAATGTGAAACCTTTATATTTTAGCCTATATTTTATTATTATTTCAAATATTTATAATATAGTATAACAAAACTAACTATAAAAAAATCCAACAAACTAATGGGTCTCATGTATCCTCTGTATACAGACCGCTTCAAGCTACTGCGAACATAGGGGGAATCAAGTCCAATTTACTCTCCGTGCCGTACGACCGAGGTGGATTCGAAGCACGCTGCAGTGTTATCTTTTGGAAATTCATTTTGTTTTTATTATTTTGTTTTATTTCTGCCTTGCTCGAGAAACAGATGGGTAAGTTCTTAATTGAAATAATACATTTTTAAAACCAAAAATGGATGTCTACGAAGTTGCCGAAAAAGTGCAGATGGTCAAATGGTCAAATCGTCATAACCCAACACACGTTCGATATTGGTCGAGGGAAAATTTGCATTTGTATTTTGACGTAAGAACACAGTATCCCCAAAAACTAAATGTTTGGGGGGCGGTCTTATAGGGGAACACGTAATTGGGCCATTTTTTATTAACGGCAATTGCAATTTGAATGGTCCTAGATACTTGGATCTACTGCAGCAGCACATTATTCCAACTGCTAGGCAGTTGTTAGGTGTAAGATTTGGTGTAAACTCCTAATGACTTCTATCTGTTTTTGAAGAAGCTTTTCAAATTATCACCTCTAACATGCTTGGAAACGTTAGAAGGGGTTTTTTATAGTAGGCTCGGATATTGTCTAGCCGAGCAAGGAGGACTTTTCGAACATTTGCTTTAATTTTTTTTTGACTGGGAGAATCTTTTTGGTTTTTAGAATGTATTATTTTATTTTGAGAACTTGCTTTTTGTTTCTCCTTATTATTTTTATTGTAACACGTCGTCACTGATAAATCTGAGCAGTTGACAATAAAACGCTCTTATTTATCAGTGACAAAAAATAAGAAAATTACGTTATAAAAATTTGCGTATTTATTGACCAAATTCCGGTTTCATTGACTACGCTCCACACAGCACCGTGGTTAGAGGCGTACTAAATACCAAAGGAAAGTCATGCAAGTGGTGATCGCAAGCTTGAGTATTGGTTGCTTCACTGATAGGCGTGCGGTGTCTCTGCATGTACGTACACTGGCAAATTAGACTTCTTCCGCCCTATGTTCGCAGTATTCGAAATGTATGCATTTGCTTTTTTTAAGGCAAGGCAGTTAAGAGGCCGTGGGCGTTTGACACGCTCCTGGCAGTGTCAGTGCGCATGATCAGAATGGATACGTCGTACTACAGCAGCGTTGCCACTTGTAACATAATTATGGGTTTGTCACATAATTTTTCCTTAAAATTGAGTTAAACGATAATGTGTAACGTAATCGATAATTGTAACATATTTTTTCATTGTAGAACTTTGAATTTTTTATTTTTTTGCAGGTTTTTTTCCTACTGTAATCCAATTTAACAAACATACTAAAATTATTTTATTTTATTAAATCAGTGCTGACCCCATTAAAACAAAACTACATTACAATAAAAGTCAAAGCACCATATGTGTAAATATTATGGTACTTTAAAAACGTCTTTTATTTCACGGAGCGGAGTATTCTCTCGACTACGCGGGATTCCCCGTCCCCGTGTAATTCGATGATTTTATCGATTTCTAAACCAATTGCCCGGATAGATTAAAATTTTTGTGTTATTTTTTGTTGTTTCTTTTTTTGTATGCGATAAAAATGAAATTAAAATAAGCATGCCGTGCTTTATTTTTATCAAAAAAAATTTTAACATAATTTTTAAGAAGAATCGATAATTTTCTAACCATTTTATTATCTGTGGGTTTTCAAAAATGCCTGATCCACAGTTTCACTCATTGTATTTTCCATTCTAAGGAATGAAATAGAAGTGAGCGGCATGATCAAGAATTGGTTTTGTTATGCCGTACGTTGTAAGCGCAACTTTAACTCTTTTTTTTTAAAGGATGCTTTCACAACCGCATACGCTAACAACAAGGAATCAAAAATAGTAGACACTTAAAGTTAAATTTCGGTGCTATCGGCATTCGTATCCTTATCTTTATTGAGTTGACCTATCGAGCAGGTCTACTTTTAAACTAATGGCGAATGCGTGACAGCTTCAGCTGATCAAATACGGCGGTTCGTCAGGTGAAGTGGGTGAAGGGGCTCTTCACCAAAAAAATAAAAAATAAAATCAGGAATTAATTTTACCAATACACCTGCCATTTTAGCCCTTAAAAAATATTTATGTGTGATGCAATAATACTAATTTAATCCAAGTGTAACTATGCATAATAGGGTCACGACTCCGATGGACAATATATAAACGCTGCGCTGGTTGCACTTTGGCAAGCTCCAGCCGATCGCCGGTCGCAACGCGCATCCCTACTAAGCGCCGCCGCCGGTACATACACGCGTATTTCTGCCGCGCGATGCCGCGCGGCAATACTATAAAATAAATGATGCAATGCTCACAGTTGAGCCGCAATTGCGGTACCGCTGTGGCACCTCGCGGAATAAACACGCGTTTTTCTGCCGCATCGCCGGTACACACACGCGTTTTTCTGCCGCGCGGTGTCGCAGGGGTCCCACAGTGGTTGACGCAAAAATCGATATGTACAAAATGTATATTCGGAAGATACACAGACGCTATTGGATACATCTATTCTATACCAACAATGTATTGAGAGTCGCACTTGAGTGTGCGTTCCCGGGGCGAGTGGCGACGAAAAATGCACTCAGAACGGACGTGCGTTGCCGCGATGTTGCCGTTCAATTATGTGCATTGCGTTATTTATTTTATAGTATCACGGACCGCAATTGCGGTGCCGCAAAAATCGATACACATGCACACTGTCCCGATACAGTGTTGCCAGGAGCATGATAATTATCAGAATCTATGATAATTTTGGTTGAAACATGATAATTAATAATGACCTATTATCAACCCCCAAATCTACGACAATTTAACAAATCCTCACATAAAACGCCATTTATTCTTATAATTAACGCAAACAGTGCATATATAATTGAGATATAAAAAAACAGTACAATAATAATAATAATACCTAAGTAATATTAGAAAGTAATTTTTTTTTGGTCACTTAAAAATAATATAAAACATTTTAAGCGAATGTCATGCAAAAACAAAAACTATGATAATTTTTCCCTAAACTTGATAATTTTTCGGATTGCAAATGATGTTTTTTTCCAACCTCCTGGCAACACTGTCCCGACATGACACTAGTGTTGTACGCATTCTGAGATGTATGTTGTTGTTCGCAAAAAAGTACAATTTTTGAGATTCTTATCTGTGTGATTCGAAATATTTTTTTTATTTTTCAATTAATTTAGTAGTGCTCTTCACCATTTTTTAAGACCGCGAGCCGCCGCTGTGACAGCTGGAGCTGTCACGTATTCGCCATGATTTTAAAAGTGCACCTGCTTGATTGGTCGACTCGATAGAGATAAGGACACGACTGCTGATAAAACTGAAAATTAACTTTAAGTGTCTAATTTTCCACATTTAAGTGTCTCTTTTTCCCACGTATCATATCTTAAAATAGATTAAGGAATAAAAAAGTCATATATTTCTTTTTTTTTTCTATATTTTCTCTTTGAGGTCCTTTTAACCCCAGTTCCTCTAAGTAATTAGATGCAGAGATGAATAATTTTTATTTCTTAATCGATTTTCAGAAATGATATGTGAGAAGTGTATGGCTTTTTTTTATTACAAATTGATTTTATTACATTGGGCGTTGGAGAACATAAAAACTTCAGGGGGAGGGCATCAAAAATAACATTTTTAAAATTGTTCGCTATTGTAAAATTTACAGAAATATTGGAACATCCTATATCTGACCCTTATAATTAAAGCAGGGAAAACAGGTGAGGCAGTTACCTGATGCTATTTGCCTATATTCTTTTGTGGCCTTTGTCCTTTACCCGCGTTTCTAATCAGGTCAGGATTTAATTTTTTGCGTCAAGGTAAAACTTGAGTTACATTATAAATTTAATATCATACTTGCGTTTGGCGACAAAAATCTTGTATGTCAAACAGTGGCGTAGGCTCTGGAGGCCGGTTATCATTTAATAAAAATCAACTATGGCAAATTTTTAAAAATTAGGTAGGTGCCTATTGCTTGAGCTCTAGAACTGAAGGGAGGGGAGAGGGGCAGTTAGTGTGTATGAAAGCAAGTTTCGTCTAGTCTCATTTGCAGATTTGTTTTAAGATTAACCCTTAAAATTTTGAAAAAATTACACTAAACTGCCATTTTTTACGCGTTTAAAATGTTGTTGACAAAAAATTGCTTAAAATTAAACAAAATTGTAACAATATTTAATATTGGTATAGCGCCGCAGGCGAAAATTTTGCCAGAGAAAACAAAACATTCTTTAAAAATTTTGATCTCTTAGGGTTTTTGAAAAATATTTTTGGAAAAGTAGATTGGGTTAGATGCCAAGAATGGGCGGGTTAGGTAATTTTAAGAAAAATTATACATCTTAAGAATGCCATTTATTGAACGTTTTGAAGTACCGCCGGTAAATTTTATAAAATTTAAGTTATCACTTCACACGTCACAAACCGGAGTAAGGGTCGAAAAAGTGGGGGAGCTATAGCTCTCCCTGGGGCCGTTGATCATGATTAATTTATTGTAGATTGGGTTGGATCTCCTGGGGGGGGGGCTTTAACCCTCAAAACCCTCCCCTGGCTACGCCAGTGTGTCAAATTAAACCAGCTAGTGTTTGGGAGGAAGTTTTTTACAACTTAGTGTGAGGTTTATGAAAAATCTAAAAGACAATAGTTATTTACCTAACAAGTACGGAAAGTGATACTTTACCGCACGCGATGGCTGACTGGAATAGTACACACATGAATTAGGTACTTACATGAATTAGGTACTTACACAATAATTTAATCTATAAAACCTCAAAACAACTTAAAATGGAAAGAAATATAAATATGAGTGATTCAATTTTCCAAAATAAATGCTGAGTGCAATAAAGTGTCGGTAAGTTTACCGCTCTAATAAAAGTACCACTTCTTGTACCGAAGCGAGTGCATCCATCTAAAGTTGAATTCTAACAGCATTTAAGATATATATATATATATAGCACAACCACAATATGGCAACGTTTGTTTGAAAAATTAACCAGTACCCTCTCTATACAGGCCGATCAACTCCTACCAATTTTCGCCGCCATTTTTACTTAAGAGTGACAGAAAATCCATTCGTTTTCTGTCAATATAGCAGCGAAGGTCGAGAAAAGGACACTAAAACGGTAGGAGTTCATTGGCCTATGTGGAGAAGGTATTGGTTAATTCAATATTTTTCAGTCAATATGGCGGCGAAGGTCGAAAAAAGAACACTAAAACGGTAAGAGTTGAAGGTATCGAATTAACCAATACATACCTATACCTTCTCCACATAGGCCAATCAACTCCTACCGTTTTAGTGTCCTTTTCTCGACCTTCGCCGCCATATTGACAGAAAAGTAATGGATTTTCTGTCACTTTTGAGTGAAAATGGCGGCGAAGGTGGATTAAAGCAACGCTAATAATTCGTTTTTATTTCCACAGTTTTTCCTTATACAAGGCCTTTTGGATGTAGTGGGTCAACCAGTTCAGGCAGTAAATGGCACACAAAAAATTACGTCAGTTTTTCTACACACGTGGCCCAAAACTCCCTGTCCCTGTAAAAAAATAATAAAAATACAGAAATCATATTTATTTCGCGGAAGCCTTACGCTCTTTTTTAAAGACGAATAAATGCGCTTTGGGCTAATATTTCGAATCCGGTCCATTACTGACAAAGTCGCACTGAAAATGTCTGCCGCATTGGTCACACCTTCAGAAATAAGGATACTTTGTTCACAAAGTTTCCAGCCACTGTCATATTAAGTAAACTGATAATCTGGGTTTTATTTTTTTTTGTTTATGGTTGAAATAAAAGTGTAGACAAACCAAGTGAATTTGAAATAAGAAATTCGCTTAAAAATTGAATTTTTACATCTAGAAAATAAAATCAAAATTCAGTGTTTCAGATACCTTAAACAGTGGTTGCCATATTGTGCAAAATAGCAATTTTCGTTTTATGGAAATCATAGCGAAATGAAGAATACTAGAGAAATGAGATTTTGCATACTAGCCTAAAATTTCACTTTCAAATGCGCTACAGAGAGCTTTTTTAGAAAAAAAAATATTAAAAAAAAATAAATTCCAAAATTAAGATTTGCCACATTGGGCTCTGTAGCGCAATTGGGAGTCACATAATTAGTATGTGTGCAAAATTTCGGCACTCTAGCACTTTTTTTTTGGCCAAGATTTCCAGAATACGGGGGTCCTGGCTCTTATAACTTAATTTAACCCAATTTAGGAATTGCCTCCACCATAAAGTCGAGCCTCGTTCAAAAAATGGCATAAATAAAGCAAAAATGCTTTGGCTTTGTTTTGGCTGCGTTAGATATAAGTATACGGATCAGTGGCAGTGCATGCCAGGTTAAACTATTGGCCCAAGTATCGCAAAATGTGTAGCAGTAATAACTCTGAAAGTCAAAGAAAATAATTGAAAAATCAGAATTGACTGGGCAAAGCTAATCGTGAAAACTCTACTCTAGTTTTTGCATCTGCATTTTTCCAAGTCTAACTTTGATTGGGAAAGCTATTATCGCTAAGGCTTGTTTTTCGGAAAATGTAAGGCCAGGGTCTAATCGAAGTAATTTTTCTGATTATTTATAAATCAATTTATCGGTTTTCCTTGAGTTTTCTCTATCGAAAATCCATGCATATTTAATGTGTTTGAGCATGCCACGTTAAACGATGGAAAGTTCATACAGAATTCGTTTTATTTACGAGTGGGGAAGAATTACCGAAATAATAGGGAATTGGAACTATAAGATCAGGCACTTGAACTAATAATATAATGCATAGCAATATTTTGATCTACTCCTAAATGCATAAAACCAATCACACGGTAAAAAATAAACGTTTCAGCTCCAAGTAAAATGCTTCTATTAAGGTCGTCCTGTCGACCTGATTTTTTTGCAAAATTTTACGTCATTGAATTCGTTTTACATGACAATGCGGACACTTTATTTATGTTGATCCACACACGGCAGAAAAGCTCCTCTTGGAACAAGATTATTAATCTTGATCCAAGAATAGCTTCATGTTCGATATCCTCAACTCTAGTTATTCTTTATCTAAGTAATATCCTATTCTTAAATATAATACATGACTAGCGTTGAGACAAGTGTAATTTATATGATAATTCAAATATAGGTCTATACTTATTTTAAGGCAATGTGGTTTTTTACTTTAAGCGGACGCTATACTTAATTCAAAGTTTTTCTTTGCTTGTTTCGAACACCGCTTTAGGTTGTATTTATGTCAAATGCTATTCGAACGAGAATAACATATTTTTAACGCATATATATATTTTAATCAAATAATTTTTTATACTTATTAAGAAAAAATGATACTTACCTCAAATAGTTCTTATACTTGACTGAAACCGACCTTATATTTCACTTAACACCAATTGTAATTAAAACAAAAGTAACATATATATAAAATATGCTAATATAATAATGTATATTACTATAACGTAGCGTAAGCTCGTCATTTGCAAAATAACCTTTCTCATGCTGATTCAGTCCCGTAGCAGAATCATATCAACACGATTATTGGATACAAATTGAAAAGACTCACATTTCCATAGGCGGATTATGTGGTGTACTTCCAGTGCCGAGTTTCTGCGGCTCACGCATATATCAGAAAACTTCCGCAAGCTGCCAGCGAGATGTTATGACCACAATTTCGCAAAAGAGGTAATAGGAGTATGCATACTCCTGTATCTTTATTTTAAAGGTTCGGATTATTATAAACGCCTAAAAAGTTGAATACTTCCCTTATATTAATAGGAGAAACCGAGTATCATTATGTATACCCACGGTTGTTAAGAAGTGTGGATGAAGTGGCGAAAGCACCTATTGCCTCTTTTGCAAAAGCGCTTCAGAGCGTGATGTCGCGAGAGTCGGTTCGAAATTGTGGTCATAACATCTCGCTGGCAGCTTGCGGAAGTTTTCTGATATATGCGTGAGCCCTAGAAACTCGGCACTGGAAGTACTCCACATAATCCGCCTATGGAAATGTGAGTCTTTTCAATTTGTATCCATAGTTTTACCTATATTAAATGATAGATGTCGAGATAAAAATCTGAAACTGAAGGCCATTAAGTATTTGTTGCCCCCATACCAAACAACAAAGAGGGAGAATGGATTAGATAAGCGGTCTTATGGTGCGATTCGATATTGGGATATTTCTTGTTTTAAAAATAACTAAGGCTTTATAGCAATAATAAAAGGACTTGATCCAAATTAAACCTTTATGGTTAAACTAAGTTTAAAGTATGATTCAATCAATTCGTAACATATTTTAGGTCAAGAATTTCTGGTTTTAGTCCAAGTAAACTAGGTTCTTGTTTTTTGAAAGAATAATAAACTCTCGGTTTACCTCTAGAATTTATTTGATTTAATAATAGCTTTGGTTTTGATTTAAATTACTGCCTCTTCTTATTTAAAGTATATTTGGTTTCTATTTAAAGAGCCTTCGTAGATTAAGAATAGGTAATTGGTTAATTCTTATAATCCCTATTCTTATATTAAGAATAATATACTTAAAGCAAATGCAATTTTTCAAGAATGGAGCTATTCTTAAATATAGAATAGATGTTTTTCCGTCTACTTCAACAGTCCTGATTTTAAAATAGGTTACAGTTTACCCCGCGCGCAGGACTTCGAATCAAAGGAACGAATGAACGAAACGACCTATGTCATGACTAAAATATATCTTTCTTCGTTTTCATCACACGATAATAGGTATAACAGAAAAGGATAGAATTAGTACTGGCTGAAAATTAAACGAATATGCTATTCCGATATTCTCTCTCATCTTTCTCTTGCTCTATTTAACTTATTAGTTTATCGGCTGTCTCTTTCAAGATCAGCCACTCACGCTGCTCGCTGCGTTCATTCAACCGATTGAATCAGTCTGTCTGTCTGTTTCTCTTCGCGTTGAGTTTCTTAATTCGTTTTGCCTCCGTCGGTCAGTCAGTCAGTCATTTGATGAACGAATCGTTCAAAAATCACACATCTCTAATCAGGATGTTTATTTTGCACTAAATAAAAAAAACTCCTGTTTTTTCGTTACAATATCATTTCCATGTTAGAGCTTTTTAAATGCATTGGGGTCGAATAAAAGTAAAATATACCGATTTGATGAAGAAACTAGTAGAAAAATGCACAAAAACAATATCAATATTTTTTATTTGGGAGTGTCTGCACAACACGACATCGTCAAAAAGTTTACATTTTTGACGAGGTGTGGTTTCGCCATTTTGTTTATATTATTGTGGTGTTTTCGTGCTTTAAAATTTTTTGGCGTTATTTTCTGCATCTTAGACCTCGCCTCCTAAAATCAACTGCGCATTAATAGGCCCCTTATCTACAAAATGTCTCACTTACAACGTTCAGGGCACGAAATGCCTTGTATGCCCAATTTTTATGTAAAAGTTTGAAAAATAAAGTCCAATAATCCCTAGCAAGTGAGTTTTCTTTGGAGAAAGCCAAAAATTGACCTAAACTCTATAATTATACTCACCATTTAAGCCTCACAGATCCTGGCTTTGTTTTATGATTTTGTTTTGTCCATGTTTAAATTTAGAGGAATCCAATTTTCTAGTAATGCGAAACAACGGGAAACACTAGACAACACTTTTTATTTTTTTGACGGTAGTGGCCACTCTATTAATAAATTTTCCAAAAGCAGACGAAAATATTAAACATAACCTAAATTTTCGCTGTCAGATGGTTGTCAGTTGCTTTTACTACTGACGCAATCGACGCGCCTGCCCGGTACTCTTCGCATCTGGATTATTTCCCAGGCTAACTTGATTGGCAGAGTTATTAGACACTTAAAGTTGGCAGATAAATTTGGCCGGTATCTCGTTAACCTATTGTGGTTACGTCAACGAAATCAAACTGAAAAAAAAGATGTTACGTAAACTGTAGCCAAACCAATTTTATATAAATAATATGTAAATAAATATATAAATAAATAAACTACGTCCTCTACTCGTTAGCTTAAAAACTCCGACGTTGGCAAGCTGACTACAAATCTCATTCCATACGACCCAAATCCGACCTAAATGGGGAATACAAATTCGGGTCGGCTCGACGTCGCTAATTGTACTTTAATGGTATAGTAGTTTACCTATGACGACGTGATAATACGTCCTCCAGCTTACGTAATTTTATATTATTTAATTGATTACTTAATGTGGTACTTGTTAAGTAAATTTTAGGTGACATATATATTAACGAATTATAATTCACAAAAAATAAATGACCACCTTATTATTTCATTAACAATAAAAGCTATGTTATCAAAAAGGGCACTTTACTGAGTAATCTAGAAAGAAATATTTCTGCGAGGGGCACTTTACTGACAAATTTGGTCAAGATGGCGCGAAAAATAACCCCCACATCCAAATTAGCACAAAATAGCAAAAAGAAAAAAATATTTAAAAAAATATATTTTTTAAAGCACTATTTCGGTTGTAATTAATACTAAAATCACTCAAGAATAATAATAACCGCATCTTTAAGGCATTATTAAGTCTCTTTTATTGTTTTTTTTTTTCAATAAAAACAAGAAAAAAATTGTTATCAATAAAAGCTGCCCAATCTTGCAACTCCAAAATGGCCGAATTTGGGCTGGTATAGTACTTTTACTAATTTATCACCAACTTGGACAAGGACACCGATTTGCAGCCCTAATTTTATCCAAATCTAACCAACCAACGTTAAACTACGTAATATGTGCGAACGTTCGAAATCCGCCTCCATTCTTCGTTGGCATTCTAACCACAACTGACTTAAAAGAAGAATGACAGTTCAGCTGAAGATAACCTAGAAAAATATTTTCCGTTTTTTCTTGTTTTTTCCTTAAAAACATGGATTATTTTAAAATTGTATTTATTAAAGCACTGAATCAGCTCGAACCTGTCCCGTTGATGTGGGAGGAGGATACCAATTGTTGGTTCCCCCATCAAAAAAAGCGACATTAAACAATATCAGTGTGACCCCACTAATGCTCCAGATAAAGTGGACTGGAAGAAATATAAGTGCGAGCTGAAGGTCCATCAGATTTTTGGTTGGCAGCAAGCCAAAAAAATTTGCAATTTGATGTCTTAGATGCAAAATTGACGGATATCTACCACTACTAAACTTAACAATGAAAAAACCAAAAATCGTCATCCAAAAAATACGGAAAAATCGAAAAAAAAAATTGGTTAAAACACCTGTCTTCCAGAGAATATATAACTTAAGTTGGGTCGATGACTCAACCAAAATTTTTATTCTTTGTAGCGTTAGGCCTCAGACTAGAAATTGGTTAGAATACGGTAACAGGTTATGGCCAGCGTGGCCGGCCGTAGGGTTACGGACGACGTATACGGCAACGGGACACATTTGTGTACAACTTTAACGGTGGGATTTACTAAAAGGGTTTAGTCTATTTTAGAACGGTTCTAAGTTTAAGTGAAATTTTTGGTTTTAAACATTTTAAACCAACCCTCCTTGAGTTTTGGATACAGTTTGATTTATAAGAAGAATTTTAATAAATTTGTTTATTGAATAATCATTTTAACACAATTTTTTGTTGGATTTAAGAAGAAAGTTTTTATTTAGAAGAAAATTAATTAATTTAAATGTCACACAACGATTTAAATGGATAATAATAAAATAAGGAGTAGATTAATTTTGTATTTATTTAAAAGGTGTTTTTATTTATGAAATGTAATAAACAAATTAGATGCAAGTTTTTTTTTACATTTCTGTCACTGTCGAAATGTCAGTTTCAAAATATTAGCTGCATTCAAATCATAAACAGCGAGTTCGGATCTCTTACCTCTGCTTGCACCTTGGCTTGCAACAACCCCTCCTGATGAAAGCTACAGCTTTGAAATGAGTGTGCTTTGAGTAAGGAAAGTTGAATTGACTGAGCTTTTAGATAACCTCAGTGGTTTAATTTCAGTTTGTAAATAAATTAATATAGTGTTTTGAATTTTTTTGTTTGGTATATTTTTCGTGTATAATCAGTGACCTTCACTTATGTTTGTTTTGCCTCGTACTGCCCTCATAAACATATTTTTTGTGCGGAAAACGGGTTCAAAATATGGCGTTTTTCTGGACAAAATTGGAGGTGTTTTATTGGTTAATGAACAACTCTGGATATTAAATAAGGTAAATTAATCCTTGTAAAAACGGTTACTTAGAATTGCCACAAAACAATCCATCGCCAACTTTATAACGTCAAACACAGAAAATGAAGATATTATGTGCCAAATTTTTGGCGTATTCACCATTTGCCATTTTGAAACCTGTCAAAAAAAATTGGTTTTGTGGCATTTCCTCCTAAAATAGCATATATTTTGATAAAAAAGCAGTTTTTCGGTGGTATTTTGCAATAACAATAAAAAATAATTAATAACTTTGTGTATTTTCTATATGGGTAAGTGTTTTTGAAAATTGGTTTTAGAATTTAGTACCCTCCACAGGTATTTAGACCTGTAGTGGGTACTATTTTAGATCTTAGTAAATCTCATTGTTAACGTCGTAACGTTACGACTGTCCCTGCGTACGAAACGATGTTTTCACGCATTTGATCAGCTGGAACTGTCACGCATTCGCCATTAGTTTAAAAGTACACCTGCTCGATAGCGATAAGGATACGTATGCTGATAAAACCGAAAATTAACTTTAAGTATCTGTTATCCTCGTGCCGTAGGTAGTCTGATAAAAAAATCTCACTGCTCTGTTTTATATGAAAATGCCTATACTTAAACTGTTATTTTTATTATTTCTTATTTTGGTTTGAGTTATTTTATTTGCCGTATAAAACCAACTAAAGTCAAATAGCAATCTATAAAATCTATCTTTTAAACGTTTTCTAAGGTCAACCATCATTTTGAAAATCATTGCCTCTGATTTCTGCATGAATGCTTTATAATAATAAACTTGTTGCCAGAAGAGTAAAGCTCAAAACTCCGTTGCCGCACAGTGGACGCGATTCTTCAAAAACCGTTAGAAAATCTCACATCTAAACAAAATCTGACGGTTTTTAAACATAAGTTGATACTAATTGCTTTTTTTTATACCTTTATCAAAAACATGATTTTAGTAACTGTCTGCAGATAACTAAAGCATGGCTTTTTTGGTTACCGAAAAAACTTTTTTTTTGATCACCGGTTCAAAAAAAGATTTCTGTCTATTTTTTTACCCAAAATTAAAGATAAATTCTTGCCTAAAAATTAAGCCATTTCCGCCAGTTTTCACCGAATATTTACGAGAAATCATTTAAGGCCAGAAAAACGCCATAGATTTGACAACACTGCTTTGCTATTTTTTTGAAAGATCAACAATAGGTGGCATCACTAATACCATTTCGAGTGAGATCGTGCAGTGTTTAGAACACGGTGCGAACACCATATGTGAGCAAAAGTATTAGGAACGTAATTAAAAAGAATCAAAAGAAAAATCATTATTCAACATAAAAAATAACAAATTTTCGTATTATTTTTATCACTTGACATGTATCAATTTATTAGCCGAATGTCCCATTAGATAAGTCGCCGGTGGCTATGCGGAACCTGAATTCCAATACTCCAATCGAACTCACTTTAGTTTCCTTGGGCCTACTAAATTACGTGACCTTGGCGTTTCAGAATTCCGGCAGAATATTGCTTACCAAGAAAAAAAACCATACCTTTTTTGTTATCAGATAATAGGATTTATAAAAATCAAAAACCGTATCCAAGGGATTTTTCAAAATTTGGTGTATTTAAAAAAAATACTCATCAGATTTCTGTATTATCGACGAGGCTAAAGAAAATGTCAGGTAAGATTTTTGACTATTGTTAGCCATGTTTATTTTATTTCGAAAATGAGAGAGTCCAGCAAAAAACTGTCTGAATACGGTTGTGAGGAATTCAGAAATAAACATTCCTGCCAAATTTCAACAGATTCTGTCTTCTCGTTTCTGATATTCTGCCCGGTAAATATTGGCCCAAAAACAGCAAAACAGTGTTGTCAAATCTATATAGTTTTTGTGGCCTTAAAATCATCGCCAAAATATCAAACTGTCAAAGATTAAAATGTAGCAACAATGAACGTCACCGAGTAAAAAGGCAGATCGCTATGGAAATATTAACAATAAATGAAATTAAAACTTTGTAAAAGGAGGGATTAAATAAAGTGGACTGAAAATTATTAAGAAGTACCTGACTATAGAAAAAATACAAATTAAAATACAGTTTTTACTTCGAGAATTTAAATTAAAAAAAGAAATGACTAAACCAAAAGATAAAATGTCTAAACCAAATTAGACTATTACGGGCACCATACTGTGGGTTTTTCTAATTTAGATTGCACAGCCTGCAGATAAATTTCTGGCAGCGAATACATTAAATCCCGGCCTTTGTATTTTTACAAAGATTAAAGTCAGTCAAATCCAGTCCTTTTTGTAAATATAATCGTGAAAATCTATTCACTGCATACAGAGCAAATATAATTTTATTTAATACTGTATTGTAATACACTCCATTACATCATCAGTTTTAGTCCGGGAAATGGTACATTGCATTACTAGTCAGGTAAAGCAACTTTACCGGACTGAAACTGAAACTTGTTATTTTAACTAACACATGGTTATTTCTGAACAATTTATATTAATGCAAGTTACAATGGATAGTTTTTGGTCGTGCCACAACGCCGACAAAGATAACTTTACCACTATTTGACAGTTCAAGAGAGCCTATTTTGTACAGGTATTACGTCGGCGGTGCGGTTATTTGACGTTTGGGATAATTTATTCGTTTTCGTTTTTAATTTTCATATGAAATTAGTTTACTGATATGGCTGTCGTCCATTTTAAGACATAATTTATATCTTCCTAATTAAGTTCCGAGAGAAAAAATAGGGAATTAAATCTACCCCGATTTATTGCTTTTATTTAAGTAAAAGGGCAATTATGTATAGAGTTTATCAGAATAATTTAAAAGAAAAGGCAAATTAATTTTTTATTTAGGATGAAATATATAACAAAAAAATGATGATAACTGACGGGACATCAAAAACCAGCAGAGAAAAATCATGGATTTTAAAGTGCTTTTCCTCTTGATCTAAAAGTAGTTAAATTAGATGTTTCAAAATATACTTTTGGTACGTAGATATAATAAAATGGTATGATATTATTTTCTTTTGCTTGCCTTGATTTTAGGTTAAAGGTAGTTTTGTGATAACCGACGGGACATTTCTTATAAAACACTAATATTTTGTTTGCCTATATTTTGGCTAGTGACTATAAGTTTATGTTTGTACACGTTTAAGGATACCCCAGACACTTCATTGATAGTTATAGTTATTTAAATACAAAAATCGAAAAAATGCCAAAAACCTTTATCGCGCGTGGAATTGCCCAAATGCGTTTTAAAGCACATCTTTGAAATTATTCATGAAAGAGCTCTCAAACAGAAAAACACGCTTTTGGGTATTGAACTCAGCGCCACCCTCTCCGAAATGGCGCGGAGTTTAATAGAAGCCCGCCAAATCTCAATGCTCATGTCCTTCGTACGTCAAGATTCTTATGTTAACCGTCCGTACGTTTGCGGCGTTTCACGGCAGTGCGCAGCGCTTAGGCCGTGTTTCCACGGTCCACTTTTTGAAGTTGACATCGACAACAAAAAGTAGTTCGTTTGTATCCGTTCCGACCACTGAAGTGGTCCAACCCAGTCACTTTTTGTAGTCGCGCCAACTTCAAAATGTGGTCCACATTGGCGCCTTATTTTCATACCCAAAAATAATTTAGTATAGCCAATAGTTCGCAGAAGCCATGGATTCCGAGGCTTTATTGCTTTTGATGCTTCAATAAAGGTGCAATCGAAAAAAAAATCTAGATTTTGGGTCCAAACCATTCCTAGAGCTCGGTTTCAGTTTGAGCAATTTCCTATGCTCTATCACGACTTTCGTAGCTATCTCGATAAGTTTTTCCGGTTTTTGCGAATGTCAACGCGTTCTTTTGATGAGTTCTTACATGAAGTTGGGCCCATAATATCAAATACAGGTACTCTAATGAGGAGGACAATATCAGCTGAAGAAAGACTACTTATTTGTTTTAGGTAAGTTTATATTTAATTTATTACATTTGTTATGTTACAAATTAAATAGATTAAAATAAGTCGGTAATAATATAATAACAAAATAATGGTTTTCCGAAGCAGATGAAGAAATACTGGAATAACTAGGAGAAACTAATGGAGTGCTTGCAGCTAGTTACAGAAAACTGGCTAGAAGAGGGAGGTTGGGGTTGTATCAGTGTTGAAGTACTGGGAAAGACGAGCGTACTGTTTTGCTGGAAATGACGAGTTGGCGACAAGAAAGTGGCCGCATAATTATAAACAAATAAATATGGTCTTTATTGAAACAATAGTGATAATCATTAGCAAATTAAAATATTAAACCATTTTTCAAAGGGCGAAGTATGTACAAATTTTTTACTCTCAGCTAAGAAAGCTCATTCATTTTAACACATTTAAATAAAAAGCAATTAATTTGGGTGGTTTACTCGTCTACATTTTCTCGGAACTTAATTAAGAGAATATATATTTTACCTTTAACGTAAAACGTCAGTAAACTAATTTTATTTTAAAAATTAAACACAAATTATTCCAAACGTCAAATCAACAACTAATAAACTATCTCAAATGTCATATAACCGGACCGTCGACATAAACCCTATACCAAAAAGGCTATTCTGAACTGTCAAATGGCGTTGAAGTTATCGCTGTTGTAGAACCCTTTTTGGCAGTGGAAGCAGTTGCTGTGGAGGTTCCTTCACTTCCAGTAGTTGGTGTAGATGTAGGTGTATTGTCATTTTGGGCCAAGACTGATGAATGATGAATCAGTTTTCTTGATTAGCAAAAGCAGTTTCCTTGAATTTTTTTTTAGCCTCCACGTACTTTACATTACCACAGCCCTTAAAATGGCTCAAGATGGCCTGACGCCCCATATTACTCAATTCAATATTTTTTAAACAAAGCTTACAATATGCTTGATATTTATTGGTTTTCACAGCCTGTAGAAACTGCCATTCTGATGGACTTATCCAGTCTAAATTAGAAACTGTTTTTCTGGACATTTTGGATTCTTGCTCTTAAAAAAATTGAAAATTATCGAAATCTCGCATCGCAGTTGCACGCTACATCATTTAAAGGTTAGGAATAAATACATTACATGACAAATATTGTCGGATTGTTGGAGTTGTAACAGAAGATAGTGCGATGTGTGTGAGAAATAAAACCAGGTGATATTTATTATTTAGAAACGAAAACCCTATATGCGGTTCTAGTCCTACACGTTTTAAAAAGCTTATATACGAGGTGAGCAGAGAAGAACTCATGTAATATTTTTTACAAAGTTGGTTTAAAAAATAGGTTGAGAAAGAGAAATTCTAGGTTTGGTGTGCCAATTCCTTGAATTTTGTGGATTTTTTGGTCATTCCCTGACTTTTCCAGGTAGCTCATAAAATTCCCTGACTTGTCCAGATTTTCCAGGTTTTCCAGGGAACGTGTACCAAAAAGGCTATTCTGAACTGTCAAATACCGTTAAAGTTATCGTTTTTGGCGAAGTTATCGGGATGTAAATTGGCACGAACAAAAACTATCTACTATCTATTAAAGTTACTTACACACGTTAACGGTAAAACTGCGGTTTGAATTATTTGAAATATTTTAAGAGCAGTAGGTGCCTCTCACTCTCTAAACAATGCTACAGTATAGAGGATCGATATCCTTGTTCATAGACTTGACTTTGATGGGGTTGTCGCGTTTCTTTTTCATAAAAATATGTCATACATAGGACGGTTCGAGCCAGAGCGAGAATCTTTTATTTAGATTTCTGCTGCTATTACGTACCTATTTAAATTTTATGGACCCTAAGCCCTAGAAGGAAGGCGATTACTTGTGCTAGAAGTGGATGTCTCCTATATACCAATCCGAAAAACAAGAGGCTTACGTACTTTTGTCATTGAAGTGGGCCTAAGCTTTGACAATTCATAAAAAATAAAGTTTTGGTGTTACATATTTGTTGTTCTAATGATAAAATACTCTTTTTTGACTAATATTGGTGTTTTTTTGAAAAACTAACACTTTTAAACTTTTTCATTTGGTAAAATGAGCAAACGTAGAGGAAATTTTTTTAAATAAACTAAACCAAAATATTTGTTAGATAATTTTATATATACACTGTCAATTTTTCTTTTTAGTTTCATCTCATATAAAATGTTTAAACTAACTTAACTTTTTTATTGGCGCACCTATAGCAGTGGCGTAGCTATAGATCGACTCTGGGGGGGGGGGGTTTCTTCATTTAATAAAAATCAACTACCTACCTACCTATAGGAAATTTTGAAAAATTAAGTATGTGCCTATTACTTGAGCTCTTGAACTGAAGGGAGGGGAGAAGAGCGGTTTAAT
The DNA here is from genome assembly GCA_963921995.1 of Oxystoma pomonae. NCBI lineage: Eukaryota > Metazoa > Arthropoda > Insecta > Coleoptera > Brentidae > Oxystoma > Oxystoma pomonae. Next base: position 111,941,764 of record OY998165.1, read on the forward strand.
AGGTGTTGAGTTATTGTATACGAAACAAAAATACTTATTTTTAAAAGCAAGTCTCTTCTAGTCTAATTTGCAATTTTTTTTCAAAATTATCCCTTAAATGCGCCGCAGGCAGAAATTTTAAACAAATTACACTAAAATGCTATTTTTTACCGGTTTCAAATGTTGTTGACAAAAAATTGCTTAAAATTAAACAAAATTTTAACAATAATTAATGTTGTTATAACATCGCAAATTTTGACAAAAAAAAATTCTTTAAAAATTTTGATCTCTTAGTTTTTTTGTAAAATATTTTTGAAAAAGTAGATTGGGTTAGATGCCAAGAAGGGGTAGGTTGCAGAGGTGTATATAGATTTGTTGCCAAATCATAAATGCGCCGCAGATGAAAATTTTAAGAAAAATTATACTAGGAATACCATTTATTACACGTCATAGCACCGCAGGCAAAATTTTGAAAATTTAAGACATCACACCAAACACACGTCACAAACCGGAGTACAGGGTGAAAAAAGTAGGGAGCTATAGCTCTCCTTGGAGCCCCTGATCATGATGAATTTATTCTAGATTAGGTTGGACCTCCTGAGCGGGGGGGGGAGTTAACTCGATAACCGCTCCTGGCTACGGAACTGCCTATATCAAATTAATATACTTTACATATATGACTAGTTAAATATCACTGGCGCACTGAGGAGGTGTTTTGGGGTAACCCTCCCCCCCCGAGAAGCCTGGTTATGGTCACATTTTTTCTTCAAATTAGGTTTTTTTATTATTTATCCCTCCCCCCCCTCGAAGTCAATTCCTGGGTGCGCCACTGTAAATATGATATCTTACTTTCTTTAGTAGTCAAGTTTTGCGGCAGTAGATGAAAAGTTACAAAAGGAAAACGCAAAAATAACAAATAGTTACGTGCGCAACGGTCGTAAACAGTAGTGCCACGTTACCACCTTTAATACGGCTACGAGTGCCTTTTCTCATTTTACCCTACTATACCATTTTTGGCATGGTTTTTAGAGACTATATTACTTAGTTTCTTTTTTTGCTTGTATCGGATTTAATTATTTAGCTTCATAACAATCAAGGAAAGCATTTATTTACAAGTTTACGGGGATTAGCAAAAGACTATTTTATTAGCATATTTCGGCGGTTTTAGATGAATCGGATCACTAAACGCCGACCGAAATCCGGAGCATTTTCCCGAACGCAAACGCGAGACATCCAAAGTTATATCCATTAATAATTACACGGCCCCGTCATCTTCACAAAAGCTAAGCCATCAATCATTTTACACCTTGTCAATACATATTCAAGTGACAAATTGCTTGCCTACCAGACGTCCTGTTTTAAACGAAACAGTACCGGTTTTTTGACCCCTATGTCCCACCCCGCGTCCACAAAAAAGTTGTCGGGACGGCCAAAAGTCTCGTTTTTTTATTGAGGCCCCGTTTGTGTCCTTTTTTTTAAATTAAAATATCTACTATGTACCCGCGCGGCGCCAGTTTTTATCTTCTATTTCGGCAAGTTTAAATTTTAAGATAAGTTGTATAATTTTTAACATAAAATTATTATTTGTCCTAAACTTTCGCATGCTGCATATTTTTTGGTTAAACAAAAATTATTTCCTAGTGCTTTAATAGGACATTTTTTGCAGGATGCCAGAAAGATAGGGAATGTTTGTGTTATAAATTTTGATCCCAATTATCTTTTAAACCCCCGTTTTGTTATTTTCTTTCGTTTGATTTATAGTGTTTTCTAAAAATATTTTCGGTTTTACGTCCTCTCACTAACCCCAAAAAAGTATAATGTATGGTGTTTGCTTTCGGAACGCGTTGCTTAAAAGGCAAAATAACTAAAACAAGAAACATAAAAAACTAATATTTCATTTTTACTAGGCAGTTTTATATTTATCGCATAGTGGTCTAATAAAAATTTGTTGTAAGTAGTGTAGAAGGAAATGATGATGCATTCCGTGTGAAAGATATAAAAAGGGATATAGAAGTTTTCTTTTGACATTTTTATCATGCATCAGAAGGAACTACGTAAAAAAATTAATTAGCCTCAAATTCTAAATTTAAGGAAAAACATCATAAAAATGATACCATGGGCCAAAATTTTAAAATGAAAAAAAAAAATCATCGAAAAAATCCTAAAATAAAAAAAATTAATTTAAAATTTTAAATTAAAATACTAGGTATCCTCCTCTTTTTTGTATCTGACCTGGCCTGATGGTATTTTCCATTGGAGTACTTTTTGTTGCGATCAAAAATAACGCCGACGAAAAAATTTGAAAAATAATATTGTATAATTTTTAAAAATTTGTAAAAAATTATTCATACGTATTTTAAAGGAACAAAACGTTTGCTTCGTTATTTTAACTTTTTATGAAAATTACTCTCGCTCTGTGTCTAAGGTAAAGGTTAACCTCCCTCTGAAACCACAACACTGCTTTTTTTATTGTGGATCTGTCTCATCTTGATCTAAAAAATCTATCTAAAAAAGATCTAAAAAAAAGAAATAAAAAAAAGTCAGACAGCAAGTTTCGTTTTAGCGTGGACTACCCTCTTTTAAATAAAGCAACGGAAAACGATATGTATTCTAAAACCTACATCTTCTTCATTTTAGACAGCTTTAAGGAGGGAAAGTATAATAGTAGTAGTAATATAGTGGCGCCCCGTGAGCCTGGCAATTAGGCATCCTCATGGGCCTTTCTGTCATGCCCCATTCCTTATCCCTATGCCCCTACTTCAGCTGCAATTCTTTCTCGGGGCTCCCTGTCTCCTTTGCAGCTCTCCTTTCTTCTATCGTGAGAGATCCCTACTTCAGATGCCTTGTTCTGGCATATGCATCGTACTCTGCTAGTAAGTACTGCCTTTTCGAGTCTGTAAGCAGGACATACGGGATCTCCTGCTACTCTGCTACTTTCATTTACGTCAGATGTTTGTTGAGCCGATTGTGTCCAGTCATCATCCCTATCAGCAGTCCAATATAATTTCGGGTTTTGCCTAAGAGCCATTTAGTTCTGCCTACATTCAGACCATCCACGAATAGCTTTGACTGTCTGCAATCTGACTCTTACCTCCAGGACGTCTTTAGTTCATCGTTCGCCCATTTGCTGAGCTCACTCTGTACCTGTTTGTTATTCCTAGAAGAGGTTCCGGTTCAATTTATTGGGTTCCGACCCATAGTCTGGCAAGTTCGTCCGCTTGTTCATTCCCTGGTATTCTCTCATGACCTGGGACAGGCAAAGTATAAGAGATTCATAGATATTCGTTCAGCTCACCTCAGTAGTACCAGCTAAGCTGTCTAAACTCTGCACATAGTGAGAGTATCATTCCCTGGTATTCTCTCATGACCTGGGACAGGCAAAGTATAAGAGATTCATAGATATTCGTTCAGCTCACCTCAGTAGTACCAGCTAAGCTGTCTAAACTCTGCACATAGTGAGAGTATTATCCAGTGACAAAATTTTTTTGATAAGATTGCTGAAAAATCTAATCACATTGTTTCTTCATCATGTAATGATCCATAAATTTAGATTTTTAATGCTGAAGAGATTTAAATCCTCCACTGCTCTAAAAGCAAAATTAAAATATGGCTATATTAAATATGTTTTACGGCTGCAAAAACTCAGGAAAAATTTCCTTTTTATAGCTAACGGGGGCAATAAAAAAGCGTTTATTGTCCACCTGGACTAAAACTTTTTAAAGCCGCAGATGAAATCCTTATCTGTTTAGAATACGGAATTACTGTTTAAAAGGGACCGATATAAAGTTACCCTGTTTAAAACGTAAGGGCAAAAACTTCTGAGCTTTCCTTATACACTAATAGCTAAACATATTACATAAAGGAAAAAGTGATTGCCAATTTTAAATAAGGCGTTTTTAGACGGATTTTGAGAAAAATACTTCCTAGATCAGAAATAAGGGATAAAGGTTTGGTATCTAGTTTTTATGGTTTGGTAGTCCCTCATTTCAGAAAAAGGATATATTGATTTAAGGTCTTATGATCTTAAATAGGGCGAAGCTCCCTGGGATCTTTTTATCATGTTTTTCCCCCACACAATTTACACTGAGAGACAAAGTACTTATGAACTACACTGGAGATAAAAAAAATGCAACACCAAGAAGAAGCAGATTTTTCCAAATTTTTTATTTGAGAAAATATTCCCTACAAATAGCTTATAGATTAATTAAAATTTGGTTGCATTTGCAATGACAAGAAAATTTAATAATGAGTAGCTCCACCGTTATTATTTATACACTCCGCCACTCTCCGAGGCATAGAAAGAATTAAATGATCAATATCTTGTTGACCAGATACTTCTAATGGCAACCCTGAGTTCATTGATGTTTGCTGGGGGAGGCAGCAGTCGCTCAAAAATTTAAGTCCGAAGATCTTCCGGCCATTCCATGATTGGTACATTAAATTATTCCAGGAAGTTTCTTGTTTCTTGAGCAGTGTGAGGTCTAGCATTATCTTGCTGGAAAATTCTATTTTGAACACCTTGAACATAAAGACGCGCAACTGGATCAAGAATTTGATCAATGTACCATCAATAAAAACTAGAGGGGACCTTCTTCTTAATGATATAGCTTCCCATACTATTACACCTGGCTAACAAGCTGTATTGCGTCCTTGTGCAAAGTCAATTTTGTGACGTTCTTCTTTAAACCGCCTGACCCTTGCTCGTTGATCTGAGTGGCTCAAACAAAATCTCTATTCGTCACTAAAGCAAATAGAGTTCCACTCATGACTCCAATTTTGCCTAAGCCTGCACCATTCCAATCTGTGAACTTTATGTTGGGGAGTTAGTTAGTCCCATAGCGAGTATTATTCGGTTGACAGTTATACGTGAAACGTGCCTTCCAGTAGAGGCCCTCTATACATTTGACAGTTATTTTTTTACCAGAGGTCGGGAACTCATATTGCCCTGTCTTTCTATTTTTTTTTTCATATTTGCATGTAAAACGGATTTTATGAAATGGACTGATGTTTTGTATTCTCTTTTTATAATGTCCCCAGACAGTTTTTAGTAAAAGCTTTGACAAAAAACAAACAAAAACAAACAGTGAATACACACGGTAGATATTAAAAATGTAAATAATAGGTAAAATATAAAGACTTCTATGATCTATATTTTTGTTACTCTTTTCTTTACAATAAAATATGGGAAAATTATGTGTTATTTATTAACGAATTACATGCTAAACGCGTATGTTTGTACCTACTGTTTGTAGCTCACTTAACTCGCAAATTCGGCTATTTTTATTAATTTTTCAGCTTGGTAAATGCACTTTTCCTGAGTTTCTTTCTCCGTTGGACAAAGGAACAATACAAATTCGTCAAGGCACGTATTTTTATAGTTCTTGATACAGCAAAATTCCATTTTTAAACCTCACGTTTAATAATCAAAAATCTGACAGGGACAAAGTTACTTTTTGTCAGTGGTTACCAACGATCATTGCCAACACACAATTTCAAAGATTTCCCTAAAAAACTGTCAAATCCAGTTGCTCACCTCTGGTAAAACAATAACTGTCAAAAATCGTATACAGGGCCTCTAGTTCTTACCAACTCGTCTTTAATTTGAGGAAGACTAGCCCGTCTACTAGACAAAAAGTGACGATACGTAAAGTCATATACAGACCGCTTCAAGCTACTGCGAACATAGGGCGAAAGAAGTCTAATTTGCCAGTGTACGTACATGCATGAGACACCGCACGCCTATCAGTGAAGCAACCAATACTCAGGCTTGCGATCACCACTTGCATGACTTTCCTTTGGTATTTAGTACGCCTCTAACCACGGTGCTGTGTGGAGCGTAGTCAATGAAACCGGAATTTGGTCAATAAATACGCAAATTTTTATAACGTAATTTTCTTATTTTTTGTCACTGATAAATAAGAGCGTTTTATTGTCAACTGCTCAGATTTATCAGTGACGACGTGTTACAATGAAAATAATAAGGAGAAACAAAATAAAAGCAAGTTCTCAAAATAAAATAATACATTCTAAAAACCAAAAAGATTCTCCCAGTCAAAAAAAAATTAAAGCAAATGTTCGAAAAGTCCTCCTTGCTCGGCTAGACAATATCCGAGACTACTATAAAAACCCTTTCTAACGTTTCCAAGCATGTTAGGGGTGATAATTTGAAAAGCTTCTTCAAAAACAGATAGAAGTCATTAGGAGCTTACACCAAATCTTACACCTAACAACTGCCTAGCAGTTGGAATAATGTGCTGTTGCAGTAGATCCAAGTATCTAGGACCATTCAAATTGCAATTGCCGTTAATAAAAAATGGCCCAATTACGTGTTCCCCTATAATGCCCCCCCCAAACATTTAGTTTTTGGGGATACTGTGTTCTTACGTCAAAATACAAATGCAAATTTTCCCTCGACCAATATCGAACGTGTGTTGGGTTATGACGATTTGACCATTTGACCATCTGCACTTTTAAAAATGTATTATTTCAATTAAGAACTTACCCATCTGTTTCTCGAGCAAGGCAGAAATAAAACAAAATAATAAAAACAAAATGAATTTCCACTGCAGCGTGCTTCGAATCCACCTCGGTCGTACGGCACGGAGAGTAAATTGGACTTGATTCCCCCTATGTTCGCAGTAGCTTGAAGCGGTCTGTATAAAGCTTTTGGATGCTGATCGAGCCGCCAGTCATTAAGTGAGCGGAGCTAGGACAGCGGTGCTGTTAAATCGGACACCATGTATATTTTCACAATTTTGAATTGGGCTTTTCTTCCTGATTCCAAAAATACCTAATATGTTACCTTTTTCTCCAACTGGTTTTAAATAAAATGCAAAATCACCTCCAATAAACCCACAGAGTTAAACAAGAAATATAGGATTCGGTGATACCGGATGATACTCATTGTTCTGATTAAAAAGTTTTTGCAATTTTATTTATAAAAACCGTAAAACAAAAAGGTAACATATATATTATGTATTTTTGGAATCAGAAAAAAAGCCTATTTAAATTTGCCAAAATGTATAAGGTATCCTATTTAAAAAAAGTAACATTGCCCCCCTAGCTGAGCCCCCTTAATGTCTGGCGCATTGACCAGCATCCAAAAAGGTGCATTTGTGTAAACCATCTAAGTATGTAAAATTTGAGTTTTCTGCCTCTTTTGGATTTTTGAAATTCTCAAAGTCTTGTTTTAAAAAATTGATGTTTCTAAAACGTAGTAACTTCTCAGAAACGAAAGAGTTTACAAAAATATATTTGACTAATTCTTGTTCAAATTCAACCTATAGTTTAAGTCTTTCTGGTAATTTTGAATCACCCTGTATATTATTTTGTGCTTTAAATTTCTAGTATATATTATAAAAATAATAATAATTTATTTTGTATATAATTTTCAAAATTTTTCTGGTTGTAAAACTTCAGTAAGCATTCACTGAAGCTTTTCGTTGTTATAGGAGAAAATTTTTATTCCAACTTTTTTTTGATGTTTCATATTTTTCGTTTTTTAACTTTAACTAACCAGCATTGTCGAGCAAACTTTTTTTAGTGAAAAAAGTTTAGCTATACAGGGTGTAAAAGGTATGAGTGCAAATATTTAAAAAATAAGAAAACTTCCAATAATGTAAATATCTAAACTCCTTTGTTTTCAAGGTATTTGGTTTTTAAAGTTCAAGGAGTGGCGAAAAAGGATACAACTGAGTCAATTTTATTAAAAGCCGATGGTATAAAGAGATACCTACCGGATGTCAAAAAAACCTCTGCCGTGAGTAGATAATAAAAAGACATTTTTAGAAACAACCAACACATAAAAGACTTTTTCTGAAAATTTTAAATCATTTTTTTGTAGCTTTTGGTCTTTTTGGATTGCAGTTTACCATTACAGTTTATTTAAAAAATAAAAATGCCAAGAGTTCGCGGTCTTTAACAATTTCATCATTTAAACGACTTCGAGAAAGGACGCATCGTGGGCATGAAAGAGGCTGGTTTTGGTTTACGGGAAATTGAAGAAGGGTTAATGCCAATCCATCAACAATATTAAGAGTTTGGAGAAGGTGGTCCAATGATGAGACTATAGACGTCGTGCGGGTTCTGGACGCCCTAGATTATTTCAAGATCTTGATTTACGGTATTTCAGACTTCTTGCTGTTAGAAATCGACGAGACAGTATACGCCAAGTAACGGATGTTCTAGTTGCAGCTACAGGTGCTGATTTCTGGTAGCCCAAAGGCAGGGTTCTCCCAGCTCAGATCATGAGTCACCACAACCTAGATATTAGGTTCTGGCAGCCCAAATGGCCAAAAAAATACAATCAGTATTTATGCATATTTTCGACTACCAAAACACACGAACCGTGTTTCCCTGCAGAGGTCTGGGCTGTCCTCTATTAGCAACACGGCTGGGTCTAGGAGAATACAAATTTGAGTTCTCGTAGCCCACCATTTTTCTCAATGTAAGGAATACCTGAATTTAGGATGCCAGATATCGAGTCTTAAATCCTTCTAGGAGAGAATTCTAACCTCATTTTTGTCAACTCAAAGACGGTAAAAACATGTAATTTTTATATGGCGATCTGGATGTTTTGGATATAATTGAAAATGGTTTTCCCAGAAGGATTTACCATGGGCTCGATTATGTAAAAGATATGGACGAATTTAGATTTTTTTCAACGTTTCCGACTAACCAAACCAACAGTTCGAAATATTTGGCCACTCATACAAGACAAGTTAGATGGAGGACGTTTCGGGTAAGACTATATGACTTACAAATTAGGACCAGTCAATGCAAAAACAAACCCACATTCAATTTGATTTCCATGGACGATAGCTTTAAGTTTTTATGGTCACATATTTTTATGCAAGTTTTTCTTGTTGTTTATTACTTTAATGAAAATAGAAATCACTGTTTATTTTTTAAAAACAATACTGTCTCTCCAATTAAACAATTCCTGACAACCCTACGATTATGGGCCACTGGAAGGTATCTTTATATCACTGACGATTTTACGGGCATGGATGTCGGCACAGTTTCAAAAGTTGTTAAGAGGACAAGCACTGTCTTCTTTAAGGCCAATATGGTAGCAAGGACACGTCACAATGACGTGGATGAATCGTCATCGATTACGTCAATACCACAAAATTAATGACGTAAAATTGACGTCTTTAAGACTGCAATATGTCTCATCTTTTTGACGTCATTATATGACCTAAGATGACGTCATATTTTACGTAAAAGGGACTAAATTATCGATTTTAATGTGTCGGATAAGTGTTGTTATTTTGTAGCATAAAAAAAGGTACGGATGAAAAAAAGTACATTGTCTATTGAATACAATCTAAAAAAGGCATTTACTAAAAAAAATATTAATACACTGAAATATCCGAGTATAACAAACTAACATTCAGCGGATAATATACTGATAAAATATACCAACCTTCAGACAATACAGTGAAAATAAAATACTAAAGTCAATTATCAGTATTAGATACTTATAGTGGGATTTACTAAAAGGGTTTAGCCTATTTTAGACAGGTCCTAAGGTTAAGTGAAATTGTTGGTTTTATTTTATTTTATACCAACTTCCTTGAGTTTTGGACACAGTTTGATTTATAAGAATAATTTTAATTATTTTTAAATTTATGAATAATCACCTTAATACAACCTTTTTTTGGTTTTAAGAAGAAAATTTCAATTTAAAAGACATTTTTTTTTAAACATAGGGGGGGATCTAAATGGTAAACACTCCGTTGAGCAAACTAAAATTGACGTTATATGTCACTCTTACTCTCAAGGATGACAGTTAATCAAAGATTGCTTGGTATGGGGTTGAGGGCTTTTGGTGCTACCTTTGACCCCACAACATAAGGCTCGGCGCTTGCAGTGGTTCAGAGCTCGGCAAAAAAATGGAATGATGGATGGAATGAAGCTTATGCTTCAGCGACGAATCCAGGTTTTGTTTAGGCGGCCATAAGAGACGAAATGTAGACTTTGCTGTTGAACATGATACAGCAAGACAGCAAAGTATCATGGTATGGGGTGCTATATGTTTAGGAAGTAGATCACCTTTAGTCCTCGTCAACGGCAATCTGACTGCTCGGCGATATATCGATGAAGTGCTGCAGCCAGTTTTATATCCCTACCTACAAAGTATCCCAAATACGATCTTTCAATAAGATAATGCCAGACCGCATATTGCTCGTGAAACAATAGACTTCTTACATAAACTTGGCATAGTGACTTTGGAATGGCCAGCAAGATCGCCTGACTTGTCGCCTATCGAACACGTATGGGATATTTTAGGGCGCAATCTTAGTCGATTACCACGTCCCTCTGGAAACTTAGATGAACTCTGGCATGCCGCAAGGAGTATTTGGATGACTGTTCCTCAATATGATATAGACCATCTTATTTTGTCAATGCCCAATAGAAAAAACGAGTGCATAAATAACCATGGAGGAACAACTCATTAATAATTTTTTGATGATTATCACGGAGGAATCTTTTTGGAATTAATTACTAAGAGCATCCTAATGTATTAATATATAAATAAATTACTTAAAAAATATTCGTCCTTTCTGGTGTTGCATTTTTTTTGACTCTGCAAAATTTAGTTTATTACTTGTGATGTCTAAAACAAAAAACAAACAAAAATCGCGTAGTCAAAACCTTATGTTATATGACTTTTTTTCTTGTTTTCGCCTCTTTCATCATACATTAAAATATTCGTACTCGTACTTTTTACACCCTGTATAATGTATCGGCGTTGTGGCCGGGCAAAAAGTTTTTCTCATTAAAAATTTTTAGCACTACACAATACACGGCTTAACTTTTCGCAAAAACTTTCGTTCCTTGCTACTTTCTTGTTTGTCCTTTGCGTGAGTTGTAACGGTAATAAAGTTTTATTTAAAGTTTCGCGTTTGGGAAAGCACAATAATAAACAGAAGTTGTTATTGAACACGTGTCAAAATTCGTATCCATCAGTCTTTTTGTTTGTTTCCTTGCGGCATCTGGGGCTTTCTCTGCATGATTTTTATTTCCTTCCTGCACGTGGATATATAAAATACACAGGTGAATTGATTTTTGAGAAGGTTATCCAATAATCAAAGTTAAACGTGGTGGAACCTTTCAAAAGTGATAGGTAGTCCCCAATCTTACTGCGTAGAACACCGTCTTATGAATAAAACAACGAAAAAGGATGTCTAACACATACTCCACATATGCTCCATTTGGGACGGCCTTAATTTCGCAAAAACTTAAGGCCGTTTCGTCTTTATTAGCGACTCGTCAGCTAGGTGTACCACAGCAACAGAAAACCTCGTCCTAGGTTCCACCGTCTCTATGAGCAATCGAAATCCAAGAAGTTCATTTTGCACCGAAGTACAAAAAACTCTTGTTTTTTCGTTAGATTTACGGTGCTACAGCCATCTTCCGTTTGTTTCTTATGTTATATGACTTTTTTCTTGTTTTGGCCTCTTCTTTGTATTTTAAATAAAGCAATGAAAAGGATTCTTATTTTATATCCTACATCTTTTCCATTTTGCACAGTCATAAATTATCGCAAAAATTTTTGTTTCTTGTTGTTCTTTGGCGTGAGATGTCACGGTAATGAAGTTTTACGCATTTGGAAAAACACAATTATAAAATAGGAACTTTTAGAGAAATTAAACAACAAAATTGCTTTCGGGGTCTTTTTCCCACAGTATTTATTTCAACGGTAGACCGGTTTCGCCTAAAGAGGCATCTTCAGTACCAAATACCATAAGTGAAAAGAGGGGCTTTTTTGGAAAATTTAGAAACAATGTAAGGAAATATAAAAAAATAAAAATATAAAAATAATTAATACAAAAGGGGAACAAATATTATAACAGGCGAACTGTGTCAATTGTGTAAAAACCTAGGTATAAATATATATAATCAAATCTAAGACCAAATGGAGGTTTTTGTAATATTACGAAAACAAGTTTTTAAAAATATACAAAAAAATAAATGGAACTATTGGAATCTGTCATTGGTCTTACCTTAAAAAATCAACAGCATTGAGTCCATTGTAGGGCGTTTATCGACTGCATGTTCGTCTTTGGAAGAAGGCAAATTAATATTTTGAAGTGTGGTTGCACTATTTTAAAAAAATTCAGCTTTAGAAAAGGGGGTTTTTATTTATATTTTAGAAAAATCACGAAAGTCGTGTAATTTTTCTTGTCATCGCTTATATTATTTTGTTGTGTTTGGTTAAGTGGTGTGCAGCGCCATTCTGTATGAATATTGTTAAACATTGATTATGCCTACCTACTTCTGGGTAGTACTTTAAAAAAGATTTCTTTTATTTATTTAATCAAAGCTGTCGCGAACTATTACTCGGAACTACAAGACCTATATGTGAATTTAAGATTGTCCAACCAATGACAAATCATACAAATTATATTTCATCTATAGGTACAAGCAGACGTCCTAAAAAATTATTTTAAATTTACTAAAAAACGTTAAAAGATCTATTTTACAAAATTGCTAAAAAAATATATATATTCATCAGTAAACTCCCACAAATTTAGCTAATGGCGCGGAAGCGCACCACCAGAAACAAGCACACAAGGCAGAAAACAGAAAACATTCAAAAACGTGAAATAAAAGTAGTATGTAATCAAATTTAAAGACAATTATTTATGACGAGGAGGAAGAAGTTTTTTTAAAAAGTTTTAAGTTTCAAAGAATATTTTAAAAAGATTATTAGCGAGGTTGAGTTGTTGATTTAAAGTCTTTTGCGGGTTGTTTTTATGCAACCTGTAGATTTCCAAATCCTTGAGGTTTTTTTGGGTGTCTAAATTTCTGCTAAAGTACAGTATTTTGTAGTCTGATTGAATATCGGGTGGGTGTCCCGTTTCCAGCATATGAGAGGCAAAATTGCTACCGTCTTCTCTATTTAGGCGGATATCTCTAAAATGTTCCAGAAATCTAGTTCTAAAGTTTCTTATGGTCCTACCCAAATAAGCGGACTGACAACATGTAGACTCCTTTGCCCTGAAGTTTGTACCCTCTTTTCACTTGTAGTATTTGGTACCGAAAATGCCTCTTTAGGCGAAACCGGTCTATCGTTGAAATAAATACTCTGGGAAAAAGACCTCGGAAGCAATTTTGTTGTTTCATTTCTCTAAAAGTTCCTATTTAAAAAAAACCCACATGGACACCCTCCAAGGATTAGCAATTATGAAAAGTTGTTATTGGATACTCAGAGTACGTTAGAGTTTCGAACTCCCATTGTTTTTATTTTTTATTTTTTCACAAAGTTTCAAATGCTTATGCATCTGCAGTGGCAGCTCGTGATATATGAAGAGGAGGTTCACAAATTTTAAAAACTGACAGTGACTTTTTTTTGGAGATAGATTTTCCTTAGTGGTTTGCCCCAAGTCAATTTCGGGTTTAGGTCTACCTGAATTTTTTATTTCAATTTTTTGCTCCATACGCTATAAGTTCATTATAACAATTGTTAAAATAATACAACAGAAAAAGTATAAATAAGAGCCCTTATAAAATCGCTCACGAACCACAGCAACAATGCAAAGCAAGGGGACTGGAGCACACTAAATATGTGCGCCTTTCTCTATTGAAATTCGCGATATCCCTCGCTACTCGCTCACTGAAAACATACAGATATCCTGCTAGTTTCCACCTACTTCATACAGCACCAGTGTTGCCAGGTCCATTTTTAGAATAATAGTAGATCAGAGACAAAAATAATAGTAGATTCTAGAATTTTTATAAAAAAATAGTAGACTACAAAAAAACTGTTATTATTAAAAAGCTGAAAAAAACTAAATATTTCAATCTTTCCACTCATCCTAAACTTTATAAATTGTTTCCTATCTCGCTTTAGTATGTAATAAAGTTAAATTAACGAAAAAAAAAACACGCGTCGATTGATTTTTGCGTACGTAGTTTCCAATTATTGCAGTTAAACGTGGTGGAACCGTTTAAAAGTGCTAGATAGTCCCCAATCTTACTGGTGCCCAACACACACGCAAGCTTCGCTTTTGCATAGACTACCGTATTTTGAATGAAGCACTGAAAATGATTCCTATCCAATACCCATGTTCTCCATCATCGCAAAAACTTTTGTTTCTTGCTACTTTCTTGTTTGGCCTTTGCGTGAGCTGTAACGGTTTTAAAGTTTTACTTAAAGTTTCGCGTTCGGGAAAACCCAATAATAAACAGCAGTTGGGTCCAATACCAATACCAAATTCGTGTCGGTATTCGCGAAACGAAAAATTTATTGAGTTTGACTGTGAAGTTTGACTTCTTTGTATCTGAATCCACCGAGGGCTGGTGTACTTAGGACAAGTTTGTAAATTCATCAGATTTTTTTCACCGATGATGGTTTTTTGACAAATAAAATATCCAGCCATCGAAAATTAAAAAAACGCGATAATATAATCTCCTTACGCTGGGTTTATACAGTGAATAAAATAAAACAAGAAATAAGAATTAGCCCAGCGATTGGTCAAATGTGATCATATGATCACAAATATGGTTTTTATTGGGTGTTCTTATTATCATATTATTTTATTTTGCTGCACAAACCCAGAATTAGTCCTCGAAAACTGTCTTTCAAATAGTATTAACGCGACTTCGGCAATCTTCATTAAAAAAATATCAAAAAATTTGAAAACAAAATAATAACAACAAAAAACATCTGACGATATTCATCGGGAAAGCTCACTGGCTCCCCCAGTCGGTGAGCATTGATGCCATCAATTGAATTTACAAACTCGTTTTATTAAACAGTTTTTGTTTCTTGGTTTTTCACTAAATCCATTTGGGAAGCAGGGTTTTTATAGATTGTATAATTGTTCTGAGTCTGTTTCTTGTTTTTTATGAGTATTTATTTCTGGAGTTCAAAGTATCGTTCATAATTGGAATGGTCATAGTCACTTGATTAGTAGTAGTTTTTGCAACAGTGTTTGTTCTAGTTTTAGTCATAACAAAAATCGGAAAATTTTTAGCTCTCTTATCAATCTATAGAAAATATTTGTAGCGTAGAGGGCAAGGGGTAAGGGAATAAATCGGAAAAAAGTTTTTCCTCAACCACGATTTGATCCCGGGACCCATATAATACCAGTCTAACGCTCCACCAACTGAGCTATCGAGGACCATGAATTTTGACTAGCTATTCGGAAATTGTTTCGTCCAATTAATTTGTTAGTAGTGGGGTGATCTTTGAAGCTTACTGCGGCTTTAAAAACCCAGAGATACTATGAGGACAAGGATGTACATATTCACGATTAGTAGTTGCACGAAATTTCAATGTCAACCACATACAGACCGCTTCAAGCTACTGCGAACATAGGGGGAATCAAGTCCAATTTACTCTCCGTGCCATACGACCGAGGTGGATTCGAAGCACGCTGCAGTGTTATCTTTTGGAAATTCATTTTGTTTTTATTATTTTGTTTTTGTTTTGACCAAATTCCGGTTTCATTGACTACGCTCCACACAGCACCGTGGTTAGAGGCGTACTAAATACCAAAGGAAAGTCATGAAAGTGGTGATCGCAAGCCTGAGTATTGGTTGCTTCACTGATAGGCGTGCGGTGTCTCTGCATGTACGTACACTGGCAAATTAGACTTCTTCCGCCCTATGTTCGCAGTAGCTTGAAGCGGTCTGTATAGCGTTTGTTGAAAGTGTCAGAGAGCGCATTTCCAACTAATAATAATTTCAGCTAACATTTCTTGCATTGTTTATACTCTTTCAAGTGAATTTTTATGTAAAAATGAGGTTCATTAAAGAAAAAAATTGCATTACTTGGTATGATGGCATTGTTTAGTCTCAGTGCCACAGTCCAACTCCTTCTCAACTAAAAATCCAGTTAACTCTTTTTGATTTAGTATCCTTTAGCCTACTCTAGCGGTCATGCTGACATCGAACTGTCAGAAAATCCATGTTTTACCTGCCAATTTGGTTATAAAAATGGCGGCAACAGTAGGCTAAAGGGCACTAAAGAGGCAATAGTCAACTGGCTTTTTAGTTGAGAACGGTGTTGCACAGCCATTGCTGCTTCAGTCAGCAATAGCACTCAAACAACAAAAACAGAAAAAAAAAATAACGAGTTTAAACAAATATACAAAGAGGTATTGCGGCTTCTATTCTTGGTACCATTAAGCCCGAGCTTGGTCTTGAAGAGTTTTTTTATATTTGAAGTTTTCATTTTTACTTTTATTGTGTATGTTTATATTTATTGCTATTAAAAATATAATTTTTAGGTTATTTTATATCCAAACTAACACTAAAATTAGATACTTAAGTTTTGCTGTTTTTGTTTCCTTTCTGCATTCTCTGCAGCTAATTTGTATATTTTGGCACATTTAAATAGAGATTTTGTCATTTAATTTTAAAACCGTTAGAGAAAAAGGTAACATATTAGGTATTTTTGGAATGTGAAGGAAAGGACCAATTTAAATTTGCCAAAATGTACAGGGTGTCAAAAAAAAATAACATCGAGGACTTATCATAATGACCTTCGATTGATATTTTAACTTTTTTAATGCCCCCCCCTGGTTATTGACTAGCGACTAGAGTCGCGTGCAACGTTTCCACGACGTCGCCGAAGTGACTACGACTGAAGTCCTCTCTGGATAATATTTTTATCAGTATAATTTTATTGATTTGAAATCAAGACTTCCACATCTGCAACCACAAATGGACTAATTTTCAAGCACCATTTATTAGGGAGTAAAGGTGAGATTACATGGCCTAAAATAGTAGACTGCGTTTTGGCGTTTCAACCTATTATGCTAAAATCCAGTAGAAAATTTCTCGCCTATTTACTAACTTTAAGTTGCGCGCTGTCAAGGCAAATTGCTACATTCAGAACTATTTTTATTTTTATATCATCGCTTTTTTCATTTTAGCGGAACCCAGATAACAAATAGGCGTTCTTCGCGTAATTTCTGATATTTTGACCACAATTCCAGAGAAAATTTAAAACTAAATAAAAATAAATAAAGGACATAACCTCACAACGCCGAAACGCTTCTTTTTGACGGAGAAATAGTGGCATAAAAATTTAAATTTAGCGGAAACGTCAAAATTTTTGAATGGGCCAATCAGAGCACTACGATTCAAAAAATTAAAAAAATAACGAATTTTCTGTTACCAGCCGCCTACTATTTTAGGCCATGTAATCTCACCTTAAAAGCCACGACACCCTACTTGAAAGTATCGTAAGCCGACTTCCAGCAACCTCATTGGTCAGATCCGACAGAAGTTGTCAATCGCACGTCGAGCGAGACTGATTTCCATGAGATCGCGTTAGTGGAGCTGGAAACGCCCACCTCTGCCGGTTTTCACCAATGAGAGCGCTGGACTTCAGAGCTTCTTTACGTTTACGTGGTAGTTTGGCTTTTACTCATTATTAATAATTCTAAAATACGTAGCAAGGTAAGTTACAATTAATTTATAACATTAAAGTGGATTTTGAAATGTTCCCATCCACTAAATTCACCAACGCACTTTAGTTTTCCGTCAAAAATGGATATTTTAGATTTTAAAAATTAAGAGGGCCTTAAATACTTCTTATTTTTTGCTAAATTATTTGCTTAAAAATTACTAAAACTTACTAAAAAAATTATCCAAATTCAGAAAAAGAAACAAGAGTCTTTTAAAGATTACACAAATAACGATGTGGCGTCGTGCGTCGTTTTCTCGTCCATCATAGCGGACGTGACACAAATGACTAGTTTTAGTACTTTATGGTAACTAAGGCAACTAAAAATGGTTACTTGGGCCAATTAAGTAATAAGATAAATTTTATACAAAAACGCAACTACAGAAAAATATAAGCAACTACTTATTCTTTCAACTTTAACCTAAACTTTGGTATTCGCAGACTAAACCAAGTTTCTCTCTAAAAATACATAAAACTTAGCTCGTTTGCCATATACTGTTAAAGTTTTTAGTATCAAATGAGTTTTATTTTGTTGCCAGCGTCTCTATATATTTCACTGTCTGTTGCAAATTGCAGAAAAGGTTCAAGTTTATTTTAAGTTGTTTATTTCGTACATGTTTTATTTTAAAAAATGTTTAAATGCGCCGAAAATTTTTGATAAAATTACATTAAAAATGCAATTTTTGAGATAAATTAAACTAAAATCGTGAGTATCAACGGTATCAAAGCGCGGCGAAAATTTTTAGAAAATTGCACTAAAAATGTATTTTTTGATTTAAAATTAAACTCAAATTGTAAATATATCAATGGTTTCAAAGCGCAGCAGGTGAAAATTTTTTAAGAAAATGACACTACAAATGATACTTTTAACACAAAATTAAACTCTAATTTATGCCCAACTTTGGAAAAATATTGGCACACTTGTTCATTGCCTTGAAAATGTTATCAGGTATGTTTTGATTTAAATACTGACTTCTCCCAATAAAAGTTCAAAAATTTGTGTTTTGAATTAATCTAACAGTTTATCGTATTTAGAAACGACTTTAGTTCATTTTGCCTTGATTTTGGCTTCACGTTGTACAAAACTTGGTATGAATATGTTCAGGTCAAAAATACTTTTTTTATTTCCGAAATGATTTTGTCTAAAACTTGTTTATAAATTAAATAGAAACTTTATAATACTGTTCTGTATTTCCAATATCGCGGTTTTTGCGGTAAGTACTTCGTGCGTTTGTGTATTCTTGTTGTTAAAGGTTAAACTGTCCCAAAATACTGTGGAGAAATTATAGAATGTCTTTAAAGCAGAGTTGGCTGCCCAGTGAATAACCGAAAAAGCCAGTGTTTTTTTTTTGGGTAAAACCCACTTTAAAAAAACACTTAGGGCTAAATAAACGTAAAAAAAGCTATATTATTACCAGTCGTTTGAATCTGATCGTAAGATTCGGTAAACTTGACTCTAATCCCAAACAATTTCTTATTTTATTATTTCAAATAAGACCATGTCTTTCAATGGATGCTGCACTAAATGGGCAACAATGCAAACTATAAAAAAAAAAACGATTCTGGTTCAGTATTTGCAGACTCTACTTTTATTACTGGATTCTAAAACCCCAGTCCATTCTGAAGCACTCTCTCTATCGCTACTATTAGGCATTTTCCTTCTAAAAAATGGTTTAGAGTTAATAACCTCGAAAAAAACGATAACTTGAATCGTATACTATCATGTCATACTAAGTAAGCAGGTACTTGCAGTGTAGTAAATACACAACCTCCAACAATAATTTTCTTAAGGTTTGTTGACATTAAGTATATAAAAAAAGCGATGGTCAAACTAAACCAAAACTGCTTTGATTTATTAACAAACAAACAAACTAACGATTTCTGTATTCCACCTATTTTTATGTCGTATTTTATAGTTGATAAACGATCGCGAGATTAAAAGAAGAACTACAATCTGTATATAATTTAAAAAGAAAATCATAAAAAACCCAATAAAACCTATTTTTAGAACCCAAAAAAGTCCAGTGGGTTGGGTTTTATATAAAAAAACCCGGGTTTTCTCCAACCCTGCTTTAAAGGAACGTTTTTTTCTCCAAAGACTTCAAGGTTACCGGCAGCATGTTTGTTGTCTACTTTTTTCTGGAGCCGCCCCCCCCTCCTCTGGGACCGCCACTGAGATACTATACATGTTTTTGTTTTCATTAATAAAAAAGTCACGGAGTGTTCCAGTAATAAAAAAACATCCTGTATCTAATAATAAGTATCGTAATAATACAAACTTTTAAATACCGGGTGGGCCATAAAAAACCGGACAAATTAAATTTGACCCTTCAAAGACGCTCGATTATTCTTATGTTTTGAAAACCTTTCGACCTTTTTTAAATTTGTAAAAAAGCTCTGTCTCCGCCGCGTATAACTAGGTACAAATCATTAAAAACGGTTTAGTGGTCATTAAAAAATTAATTTTTTATCCACTTATTGTTTTACAGAACATGGGTACGAATGGTACGATTGCCTTGCTAATTCTGTCTGCATTTGTTTCCTCATAAATTCATTAGTCTTTGGAGATTACTATTGAAATTTGGCGACATAAAATTCAAGATGGCGGATTAAATCAAATTCTCCCCTTTATAAAGGAACATTTTTTCATATGTTGCTGTTAAATCTAGTTTAGCTCCTTTAAAGAGATAAATTTAATTGTGTCCGCCATCTTGGGTTTCAAAATGGCGACAAATTTCGATAGTGACCTGAGTTTTTAATCTTCGTCATGATGCTTTTTATTTTATTGAAATCGGTTGAGTATCAATTTGAGAAGGCAACCGTATAATCTGGAAAACAGTGATGGAAAGAAAAAATATTTTTGGAGAACCACCAAACCGATTTTGCGTGGCGAAAGCAGAACTTTTGTACCAATTAAAAAAAATATTTAAAAGTTTACAAAACATATAAATAAACGAGCCTCTTTAACTTGGATTTCAAGATGGCGACAAATTTCAATAGTAGTATTTAAAGAACAATCGATTTTCGCCATGAGGCTTTTTATTTCATCAAAATCAGTTTAGTAATAATGAATTTATGAGAACATTTATGCAGACAATTGAGACGGCAATCTCATAATCCGTAAA
This sequence comes from Oxystoma pomonae, assembly GCA_963921995.1. NCBI lineage: Eukaryota > Metazoa > Arthropoda > Insecta > Coleoptera > Brentidae > Oxystoma > Oxystoma pomonae. The sequence continues at coordinate 111,962,296 of OY998165.1, forward strand.
ACACTGATTGAAAATTTCTTATTTTTTTTTGGAATCACTTAACCGATGTTAATGATTCGTACCTCGTTCTGCGTAGCAGAAACAAGGCTTTTTTACGACTTCATAAAAAAATCCAAAGAATTTCGGTAACATAAGAATAAACGAGGCTCTTTAAAGGGTAAAGTTATTCTTTCTACCATGTTAGATTGTAAGATGGCGGAAAAAAAAATTTATTCAAAGTCTTGCTCAATTCCCTGCAAGGAACAGTTTGTTGCATTAAAATTGGTGGTATCGTTTAAATGTTATAACGGAAAACATTTTGTCCGGGTTTTTATGGCCCACCCGGTACATATAGAATAATACGTCCTTAAACGTGAAAAGACATGGGCTTTCTTATTTTCAAAACAACCAACAACAACAAAAATTACAGCATGGTCAAAAAGAAAGTTTTAGTTTTTAAACTTAATTTTATTTAAAATCAAAAAATAGTAAAATTTGATTTTTTGCCTTTCCAAAAAGTTAAGATTTATTAAAACCGGTAAAGGAACAGAAAAGTTATTAAGAAGCAATAATTTTTGTTTTTTAGGATAAATAAACCAAATTTTATGAATAGTACCTCGTTAAACATGAAATAATATGAACTTTATTAGTGCCATAAAAAAAATACAGGGTGATCACCGCCATCTTGGATTCGTGAGATTTAACGTCTTTTATAAAAAAAAATACTAAAATTTGTTCTTTTACCTTTTTAAAAAGCTAACATTTATAGAAATCTGCTGAGGAACAAAAACTTTATTTGCAAACCAAAACAGTCCAATATTTGAAAGTCCACCCTATATTCTTAAAAATAATTGGTAAAAGATGCCCCTTGACAACATTTTCAAGAAATTTGATACACAAAGCTACATCCAAGTTTTGCGTAAATAACTGGAAATTTGACATGGGGTACCTTCTGCAAACAAGAAGGCGGATGACATTAATTAAAACATGTCTGGCGAGCGATATAATAGTGTTTCAAGCACCAAGCTGTGGGCACGGGATAATTTTCGAGAAATTTTGTATTCAGTACGGACATGGTTTTTTGCATGTTTGTCGAATACGTGGTCAATTAGAAAATTATGGTGTGGGATCTTTCAGTTGTTACACACAAACCTGATAAAATTAATTTTATTCAAGTCGGACAGTTCCACTTAGTTTCTCTTTTTTTTCAGCCGCCATATTGAAATGGGTCTGAAAAATTTCGAATGAACAGTAAGTAAAGATTTGTTTGAAAGTTTGAGACAATGATGTGTTTGAAATTAACTCTGTGTTTTGGACTTCCATTGTCTATATTTTATTTATATACGACGTTTCGATCAGTGCAATCTTTGATCGTCTTCAGGTAGTTTGGCCTAATTGCCAGGCCCACGGGACGGCCCTCTCTACTAGTAATAAATAAAGATTGACCTTTTATGTTGATATTGATTAAAGAAATAATATAATTCCGTCACTTTGAAAAGGATACCTTTGCCTGTGTCTTTATTAAAATTTGTAGTTTTTTCTTCCAAATCTTTTTACATGCGTCGTCTTAAATCAACCCAATTTAAAATAAATTGAGTAAGGATTGACTTCAAAAAGTCCTTCGCTCAAGAAAATACATAAAAAACCGCTATTTGTAGGTATACACATGGGTCCCTAAATGCATTATGTATTTATTTACAGGTTTTTATTTTAAATATTTCCAACGAATTGTGGGTCCGGTTGGGTTGGGTCGTATCCAGACTTTTTCTGGTATATCCAGACTTTTCCGTGGTGTATCCAGACTTTTCTAGTGTGTATCCAGACTTTCACAAGGTGTATTCAGGCTTTTTTTAGTGTGCTTCAAGACTTTTCCACGGTTTATCCAGACTTCTTATTCAAACTTTTCCGGAGTGGGTACAGGCTTTTTTAAAGTCTATACAGACTTTTTCAGGGTGTATCCAGACTTTTACATAGTATATCCAGACTTTTACAGGGTGTATCCAGTATTTTTTAGAGTGTATCCAGACTTTCCGGGGTTTGTTCAGGCTTTTTTAGAGTGTATCCAGACTTTTCCGGTTTGTATCCACACTTTTTCAAGGTGTATCTGTACTCTTCTATTACATTTTACATGTACTATATATACAGGGTGGATTCTTTAAACGGAACGGTGCTTCTAGCGGGTTAGTACTTGGTTTTATAAAAAAATCCAAACACACGTCAACTGAGATTTTTTATTTTCTTTAATCGTGCTACCTTGGATTTTTTTATGTCGTTTTTTTTTTAAATAGGACACACTGTATAGTTTGGCCTTTGTGGAATAAAAAAAAATTATCTTTTTGACAATACCACAAACTAATTTAAACTTGAATGGAATTGTTGTTTATGCCCTGTTTTAGACAGATTACAGATTTAGATAAAAACATCTTGATTATCGTAAAAGATAGATCCTACTGTGTGGTATTGCTGAAGAGAGAATTGTTTGCAGATTTCAAAAATTGCAAAATATATAGGGTCCTATTTTTAAAAAAATAAGAAATTGCCAAAATCCAAGATGGCAGGATTAAAGGAAATTAAAAATGAATTTTTTTATTCAACCAAATTCTACCCCGCTAGAAGCACCGTTCCGTTTAAAGAAGCCACCCTGTATATGTGTTGTTAAAAATTTTTGCGCCAAGAAACTGAAAAATAGGGTGTAATATATATGTTGCAAAAATTTTTTTTTGGGGGTAGCTTTAAAGGGTGTAATGGGGGAGAGCTCAAAAATAATAGGGGTCTGCGCGTCAGCACACATAATCGTTAAGTAAAATTTCGTTATGATTGGTGTAAGGGTTTTTGAGTTGAGTTACAGGGGCTACAAAGTGAGCGACCGCGCGGCTGCATCTGGAAACGTGCTTATCTGGATTGGGAACTATCAAATTCGTACACTAAAAGTGTATAATATATACGGACTATCAGCTAAAATGCCTAAAAACTTCAAAAGTACGACATTTTGTCATATTGTTTAAAAAGGTCTCTAAAACTGAAAATATTTTTTTACTTAAATTAAAGGCAACCTTATTTTTATATTAAATTTTGCATAATACTAAAAAATCAGCAAAAATAATGTTTTAGTAAAGTCTTTATTGAACAATATCAAATTATCACTCGAGTAACGGACAAAGGCTGTTCTATAAAGAGGGCGGTAACCCATTTTTTGGAGTTGATAAAATAACAATAATACGATGGAAACAGCGCTGGATTGAAAACAATTCGACGAATAGGAAACTTGGATTAGGACAAAAATGATGGTAAACTATATCAATTATTTTAACTTAAAAAAGAACTAAAATAAATAATTTAATATTGAATAGGACCATTTTTCTCTATTACAAGCTGCAAACGTCTGGGCATTGAAAAAGTTAAATTTTGAAAATACTGATGGTCTTCTGAGAACCATCGCTTAACTCTTCAGCATTTCGTGGTCTCCAATTCCTTTGGTATATTATTTTAACGATTCGAGCCCATATATTTTACATTGGGTTAAGGTCAGGGCTGTTGGCTGGCCAAGGAAGTGTTTCTATATTATTATTCTGAAACCATTGGCGAACGACATTAGCCGTGTTTACTGGACAGTTGTCCTGCTGATAAACGAAGTCATTGTCATTTCAATATATCGTTCACTATTGAATCTTCCTTCGATTCTCCAAAAAAAAACCCAAACTTCTAGCACTAAACCAGCCCCACATGTTTACAGAAAAATGTCCATCTTTTTTATTTTGGTTTGTATATTCGGGTTCAAATCTATAATTTGGTGGACGATCTGAAATTCTCGTGCTGCTTGAAGATGATTGAAAAATTTTTTCGTCAGTGAAAACCAACCTCTCCCAGAAGTCGTTATCATGAAGAACGCTGTTCACTGCAAAAATCACTCTGGCCTGTTTTTGTTCTTCTGTTAGAAAAGGCTTCTTTGCAGCAACTCGACAAGAGACTTCTGATTTCGTTACTCTTCTATTTACTGTTGCTAAAGAACCCGGAAATAATGTTACATTAGCTGCTTCAATCGACGTTGAAAAAGGATTTTGTCTGAGATGGTCAATAAGTCTCTCATCTTGCACTTCAGAACTTACTTTTGGTCGTCCTGATCCATCTTTCCTATCCGTAGAATTATTTTCAATCCAGCACTTTTTCCAACGCATTATCGTCATTTTATCAACTCCATCACTTATAGACCAGCCGTCTTCTATAACTCGAGTGATAATTTGAACTTTTGTAAAGGTTGATATCTGCCACAGATATTAAGGATGTCAGACTGAATTTTAAGCTGTCAGGCATACATGGTGGTGCCTTATAATAGTATACACTAATTTAAAGCTAATTCAAGTGTATAGATTCATCAAAATCTCTAAGTGCGATTTTTAGATGACTACATTACTTCCCTTAGAGAGAAAAGTAAAAACACACAGGGTAGAAATTTATACTGTTTTAAAAATATCTACTTTAAATCTTATATAAAAGGCGGATTACTGTGTGAAACCCATAGAAATCAAAGGGAAATAGAATTAGTAAACATGCGGTGGGATTTACTAAAAAGGTTTAGTCTATTTTAGAACGGTCCTAAGTTTAAGTGAAATTTTTGGTTTTAAGCATTTTAAACCAACCCTCCTTGAGTTTTGGACATAGTTTGATTTATAAGAAGAATTTTAATAAATTTGTTTTATGAATAATCATCTTTACAGAATCCTTTGTTGGATTTAAGAGGAAATTTCCAATTTAGAAGAAAAGAAAATTAAAAAATTTAACCCCACGCGGGGTTTAAATAGGAAACACTCTGTAGAATAAATTAACATTGGGGCTATATGTCACTCTAATTAAAACTTACCATTGTTAATTAATTTTTCCAATTAATACTTGATGTCACAGAACGATTTGGATGAGTAATAATAAAATAAGGAGTAGATTAATTTTGTATTTATTTAAAAGGTGTTTTTATTTATGAAATGTATTAAAGAACTTAAATGCAAGTTTTTTTTACATTTCTGTCACTGTCGAAACGTCAGTTTCAAAATATTAGCGCTGCGTTCAATCACAAACAGCGAGTTCGCATCTTTTACCTCTGCTTGCACCTTGGCCTGCACCAACCTCTACTGATGAAAGCTACAGCTTTAAAATGAGTAGACTTTGAGTAAGGAAAGTTTTTTTGACTGAGCTTTTAGATAACCTCAATGTTTTACTTTCAGTTTTTAAATAAATTAATATAGTTGTTTTGGGTTTTTTTGTTTGGTAAATTCTTCGTGCATATTCAGTGACCTTTACTTATGTTTGTTTTGCCTCGTAGTGCCCTCATAAATATATTTTATGTGCTGAAAACCAGTTTAAAATATGGCGTTTTTCTGGACAAAATAGGAGGGGTTTTATTGGGTAATGAACAACTTGGGATATTAAATAAGGTAAATTAATCCTTGTAAAAACGTTTACTTAGGGAAATTATAAACGAACTTACCAAATGCCACAAAACAATCCTTTCTGGGGGCTATAAATTTAAACCACCTCCCTGAGGTGGTCTAAAAAATCACCAACTTTATAACCTCAAACACAAATAATGAAGCTATAATGTGCCAAATTTTTGGCGTATTCACCATTTGCCATTTTGAAACCTGTAAAAAAAATTAGTTTTAGGGCATTTTCTTCTCTTTTTCAGTGGTATTTTGCAATAACAATACAAAATAATCCATAACTTTGGGTCTTTTCTGTATAGGTAAGTGTTTTTTGAAAATTGGGTTTAAAATTTAGTACCCCCCACTGGTGTAAATATTTAGACCTGTGGGGGGTACTATTTTAGATCTTAGTAAATCTCACTGCATGAGGGTACCGATTTTTCAATTAGCTATTTTCGTATTTTAAATATTTGTTCTTTTCAAAAATAAAAGTATGTTATCAATATTTTATTTAATTTTATTAATATTTATTTATATTTTATTTTAGTAGTCATCATAAACCAGTGGCGCACCCAGGAATTGACTTTGGGGGGGGGGCGTTCAGGATAAATAATAAAAAAACCTAATTTAAAGGAAAAACGTGAGCATACCCAGGCTTCTTCGGGGGGGGGGACAATTTTTTTTTTATCAAATCTAGATAATTTTTTTTTTGAATTTCTTGTCGAAGGACTTCTGAATTGAGTAAATTGAATGCACCGTTTTCGAGAAAAATGGAAACTTTGTATAGAAATGTGTTACAGAAAAAATAAAAACGGTTTTAGTTTCTACTTATAATATAACTTTATTATATATATAATATAACTTTAGAAACGGGACTAAGAGTAAAATCTGTTAGATTTGTAATTTTTGCGTATATTTTTTTAGTAACTCGTGACTGTATGATAATGGATTAGTCGTGCTTTCGAGAAATACTTTCTTATCGTATTTGTCATTCATTAAAATATTTAAAATAAGAACGAGCCGTCCATGATAAAAGCGAGGCAAACAAATAAAAAATGACAACTCAAACTTTCAAAGTAATGTCATGCTTCGCTTCCTTTAGAGCTTGCTCTAGGATTAGTGTCCTTACTGGTACCCTTCTTTTTGTTGTTTTTTTTTCATTGTCTTTTATCTGTTTTTATTACTTTATTTTTAAAACACGCAAATATTGTGTTTTATAGATATGGAGTTTGTAAAGAAGTGCAAGACTGTAAGAGGTCTGTTATTGGATTTATACGTAAGTTATGGTAGAGCCATGATGAACCCAAAAATAATTTAGTTAAATACCTGTTAAATTATTTTTAGATGTGCTAAAATACACTTTTAGTAGGATACGTTTTTTGGTAAATTTAATGACTGTAAAGAACTTTGATTGAAAGAAATTAAAACCACCTTATGTTTTACACATTTTACGCTTAGAACAATTACAATTTTTGCTGTTTTTTGGATAAAAATGGCAAAATAAAAATCATATGCTCGACACCATACAAAACAGAAATTTTTGAAATTATCTCTGAGAACACAGAGTTTCAAACAAACAGAAATTTTTATTAAACAATTGCCTTAAATAATTTCCATCATTCTCTAAAATACTTTTTCAAAGCCTACTGTCTCTCGTCAACAACCTTAAATATTTTTCATTTTAACAGAAAAAAATGTTTTTTTTTTTATGTCTAACTGTCTGCAGATAACTAAAGCATAGCTTTTTTGTTTACCGATGCAAAAAAAAAACTTGATCACGGGTGCAAAAAAAGATTTCTGTCCGTTTTTTACCCAAAATTAAAGACAAATAGAGGAAAATAGTAATATTGAAAAAATCTAATTATTTTTGCATAAAAATTAAGCAATTTTCGACAGTTTTCACCAAGCATTTACGAAAAAATCAGTTAAAAACATCGTCCAAATATCAAACTGTCACCGTGTAAAAAGGCACATCGCTATGGAAACCACTGCTATTTCATTTACCAGCCGTCTCGATTTATAGTGTCAAGATGGTGTGTTGCGAGAAGTGCTCTTCGTTCGAGATTTTTAAAAGTATTAAAAAAATAGTGTTCACAACTCGCGGATAAACTGTGCTTTTTTTACTTGCATTTTTACATAACTCGCTGCGCTCGTTATTTAACGAATGCTTGTGAAAACTATTTTTGGCAATACTTTTTTTGAACGCCTAGAAAACAGTGAAAACTTGAAAAATGTGAGTGTTTTATTCTAGAAATCGAAAGTTTGGAAAGAAAGTTTTAAAATGTGAGAAAATCATGGCATAAAAATGTAAAAACATAGCAAAAATTGCTTAAACAAAAATATTACACCTTAAGTCATGCTAAAATATTTTAAGCCTTAAATTACCATCATGGCTTTACCATACGGAAGCGTTATCTATTACTTCTCTCCTATATCTATGGTGAAACCCAGGATTTCATCCCTCGTCCACAATTTGAAGTGTCAAAACTGCGGCGGGATGAATACGAGGCTTAGCCCGAGGGTTTACTCAGTTTCGCAGAAAATAAAACACATTTAAAAAACTCGTTTTATTTAGCCTCATCTCTCCTTGTCGTGTTTTGAGCAAAATATAAAATTAAAGTAGGTCGACAATGATGGCAGGTCAGATATTCCCTTTTTTATGAGGTGAAAACAACCCTTCTTTATTTTTGGTTTCGGCGAGTTCGTTCCAACAACTTCATTTGTCAAAGTTTGGCTAATAGAAAATGCATAAAGATATTTACAACGAATTTCGCAAAAACAAAGTGTTCTTTAAGTTTGAGTTTAAATATTAGAATAACAAATTTAGTTATATCATGCTTGGCATTTTTAGAACGTGAAATAATATGTTTTGAATTAAAGGCATATCTTTTTTTACATATTATATTTTCTTTTTTGGTAAAAAAAAATATTTTTGAAAAAATATTTTTGACTTAGACCCTAACTCCGACTTCAGAAGTGAGAGGCTTTATACATAGACATAACTTGCTTTATTTCTTCAAGAGGTTGTATAATATTTTTATTCTTAGCTTTAATTTTATGGTCTAGTTTATGAAACTAAAAAAAGTAAGTTAGGTAACTATATTTTTTCAAATCAAAACAACAATTACCTCCTCAACGACAAAAAGCGGATCCTTATGCCGACGTATTTATTTTAAAGGTTTGGTCAGATTTGTGTTGGTTGTTTATTAAAAAATATTCCTGGGTCAATTTTTTTTGTACATAAAAAACGGTTTCTAGTGAGAAATCTCTACGGCGTATTTTGCTCCTAGCCTATACTAAGTCCTAATTTACAGTTTTCAAATGTTTTTTTTCTAATTGCAGTTCATATAGATTTTCAAATTTGATTTAAATACAACTGAAGAAATTCCTTATTTTGACGTAATACGGCGATATTAGCTCTAGTAACAAAAACGGTCCCTTATTCCGACGTATTTTTTAAACATTATTTGCAAGTTTGTGTAACAATAGTGAACCAAAACCAAAAAAGAAATATTTTTATAACGTTTCCCCTCACACAAAAGAAAGATGCAAGCTGCTTGCGTAAACAAAAACTTTTATTTTTCGAAATATTTTTAATCACTACTAATTAAGACGTTTTTCACTAGTTTTGAAGAAAATTAAAAAAGCATTTAAAATATAAAAAAAATGTGGTGTTCCATAAGAAAAATACCAACTTTGTTTTACATCTCAAAAGCTAAAAGTGACTCATGAAATCTGATTTAGTAATTAAATTGTAGTTTAAAAACTAACCCTACGAAGATATTTTCATAAATAAAAAAGGTATAGGGCCTATCCTAAAATGCAGACTTTTCAAAAAGCGCCCGTAGCTTGAAGACACGGGGCGACATATTAAAACAAATTAAAACAAAAGTTCGGGCCAAATCTCGCGAACCTTTTTCGACGAACGTTTGCCCGAACACTCGAACATTTGCAACGAACATTTACAGCGAACATTTGCCACGAACATTCAGGCAAATTTTCGAAGGATTTTTTGGAAATAATTTTTGAAAGTCGGAATACATAATATTTTTGGTCTCACATCACTGACCTCAATTCTTGAAATTAAATTGGAGCACCAAAAATATTTTATTTTATTTTTCGATTAGATAGTAAAAGCCGACGGAAAGCGAAATATTATTATTTGCTGGGTGGTAGGTTGTGAGGTTGGTAGATATCTACCAAATAAGTTTGTACCTAATTGTTGACATGCTTTATCAATTTTTTGGTTTTCCTTAATTAAGTGTAAACTCATCAAAACACCATCACCAAACCCCACTACCAAACCCCACAACCAAAATCCCACAAAATGAAATAAAGTAATTTTCATTATTTTTTATCAAGTGACCTGATTGATCGCTGACCTGATTTCTTATTTCGGCCAATCGTTACAATATCTACCAGAATGTCAGAATTTCTGACTGGTTATTTTTATTGAAAAGTATTCTTTATTTTATGCCAAATTATTACCCACATAGCAAGAATATTATTTGTATATTGTGTGAATACTCTTGGAAATATCCAAAAAACATACCAATGGTACACTTTTTTATTATTTACTTAAGGCTATAGTTTCTCCCCAGATTTTAAGTTAAAAAAAGTACAACTGGCAACGCCTTATTCTCTAATTTTTTTTATCTTTTGCCAGAGTGCACAGGGAAAACTAAACATCAGAATTAGCTGAAATTTTGCAGGGGTGATCATTTTTAAATGCTTAACAAAAATATCTGAAGGATTTTTCAAAATTCTCAATTATTTTTTCTTCAAAATAAAAGCTCTGGTGCTGTTATCTATCCCAAAAACATCAAAATAATTGCGGCTTAGAACACACCCGATTTAAAAAAAAAAATAGCGAAATACTCACAATTTCCTCTGGATTACATTTTTCCTTTTTATATTTCCTTGCTTTAGCGAAAATAAAAACTAAGTTTCCTTTTTTCTAAAAGCCTGTGCACTCCGAAAAAGAAAAACAATCAATCAATCACACTTCATTGAATTTGAGAGACACACGCAGTTCAAGTTTTGGCCGATAGACCGCAGAATTTATACGATTCCATGGTAACTGCATGGTTTTGTCAACAAACTTTAAATCGGGCCGCAGTGGGCAGAAGAATTTTTTTACATTTTTTGTCAGAAAACCATTCGAGGTTACGTTTATCTTTCAAAAATGTGTTTTCAAAACATTGTTCTAAAATAAACATGAAACCACTCCGCGTGTGCGGTCGCCCGCCGAAAAAGACCTAGCGCTGCGCAGGCATTACCCCGAGTTTATCAAAGAACCAAGAGAACTTTACTGGATCGCTGGGATTACTAGGAATTCGCGGCGCATATAACCCCACATAATTTTGTTTTTATTTTGATTCAACCATTTTTTTTAAATTTAAATTATTGCGGCATTGTTATGTGTAAGTGTACTAGTGAAATCTTGGAGTGGAGGATGGATTTTAGATCCCAACCTCAGTTTCAAAAACACACGGATACTTGAGTACTAACAAAACAGGTAGTTAAGCTCCATTTAGAGGTTGGACAGACTCTTGCTAGTCGTTGAAGCTCCTGTTTAAAGTAGAATATGATTACTTCGTGTAGCGCCAATAGCTGATTTTTAAATCTGCATGCTTTTAAGTTACCCTGTTGTCCTTAAACCAGTGGTATCAGTTAGCGGGAGTGTTTCCAATTCAATTGTAAATGCACTTGTAAATGCAACCTTACACATGACTTAAAATATTTTAGCATAATTTTAGGGGTACCGTTTTTTATTAAGCAATTTTTACTATGTTCTTCACATTTTTATGCCATGACTTTGCACACATTTTAAAGCTTTCTTTCTAAAGTTTCGACTTCTAGAATAAAACACTAAAATTTTTCAAGTTTTCACTATTTTTTTACTATGTTAAAATGAAAAAGATTTAGGAGAGAGAGACTATAAAAATGTATTTTAGAGAAAGATGAAAATAATGGCAATTGTTTAATAATAATTTATGATATAAAACTGCAAAAATTGTAAAAATTGTTACATAGATTTGATTTTTTTTTATTTTCTAATTAAAAAATTTTACCAAAATGCTACTATCTCCCACTAGTAAAAAATACTATCAGTATGTTTTCGAATCATACTCAATACGTATTGAAAAGATTTTCCTCTTTTTCTTTCATAGAGCATGTTCTCTGATCTGAAAAAGAGCGTGATATATGATAGGACAAGCTGCTTGGCTTTCAATATGCATTGAGTACAATATTCAGAGTGTCCTAAAAATCCGAATCCACCCTAATATCTCCAGAACCAAAAGAGACAGAGAAGTAAAATTTGACATAATTATCTTTTTGAATTTTAGTTGCGCCGCCATTCATTAAGGAGGCGGAGCTACGGTGAAGACAATACTTTTACACAAAAATAAAAAATTTTAAATAAAAAGAAAAATGCTTTTAAATAAGAGCAATGACTTAGACAAAGAATCACCGAATATCTGTTTTTTTGTTTAACTCGTTGGTCTTATGGAGATGATTTTCCCATTTAATTTAAAAGCTGTGAGAGAAAAGGGTAACATATTAGGTATTTTTAGAAACAGAATGAAAATATCTACTTAAATTTTAGAAAATATACAGGGTATCTCATTTAAAAAAAGTATCGTCGCCACCCTAGCTCCGCTTCCTTAATGATGGGCGCGATGATTAGCATCCAAAACGATACTTTTTTCTAAACCATCTAATTGTGTGAAATTTTACTTCTCTGCCTCTTTTGGTTTTGGAGATATAAGGGTAAACTCGAACTTTTGGGACACCAGGTGTATGAAAACATAATAAATATTTGTGCAACGGTCATGAGGTCCCCTGAGAAAAAGACACCCTAATTTTGCCAAAAAAGTTCTGGCTACCTCTTATTTTGAACAGAATATTTGTACAAAATTGTTATCATATGAAATATATTTTATAAAAAAACAATAAATATTAATTAACCATTTAGGCTTATTTTCCCTAATAAATTACTAAAAATCATTGCTAATTTTGATCTCGATTATTGTACATATCACAAGGTCTTTCGGAAAAAAATAGTGGATTTGGTTATTACAACACTATATTCAAATTTTATCCACATTCGAAAATATGAACAAAATTTCACAAAAATAAGCGGCTAAGATTTTGGAAAATTCAATTTTATTAAGTAATTACACTTATTCAAAGTAAGCAATAACTTTTGTCATCAATGTTTAAGTGTCTTCTTTTCAGGAGACCTTGGTGTGTTACATGTACTTAATTATAATCAAAGTCAAATTTTATTATGTTCTTTTTATTTTTCATCTTTACATATTATTCAGTACATTTAGATAAATAATCTTTATAAGATTAGTATAATGCATACAGTACGAGTTCTACAAATCCAAAATAATCTACTCAGCCTTGGGTAAGTAAATAATTTAACCTATTTACCTAAATGTTGTTTTGCCATTGTAGTCCACTGAAATGAGCGAAAAAACAGGCCTTACCTTGAACAAATTACAACATGAGCAGTTTTAACGATTTTTATTGTAAAAAAGTTTACTTTTTAACATATCCAAAATCAAGGTGACCGCTGAAAAATTCAAAAAAACTTGCATTTATATATTAACATATAAAACAATAATCATTTGGCCAACGGCAGTTGTGGCACGTATTTTTGGACCAATTTTTACCGCTGATTCCAAATATTTTACCATTTTTTTTAAAGAGAGAAAAAAAAGGCTCTTCAAATACGTAACAAATCATAAGCCGTGTTCTGTTTTACCGGTTTTTAACTTTAAAATATCTTCTTTTTAACATATCCAAAAGCGGACAAAATCGGATTTGCAGAACATCATTTTTTTAACGTTCTATCAAGATACAGAAAAACTTGCATTTATATATTATAAAACCCGAGATAAAAGCATAACCACTTTACAAATATCAGTTCTGTTTTTGGACTAATTTTTACGGCTGATGTCAAATATTTTATCAGTTTTCAGAAAAGCACAGAACTATAGCCCTGAACCATGTTTTCTCTCTCTATCCTATAAAAAAAGTTTTTTGATAAAAATAACTTTTAATGTTGATCATGAAACTCATAAAAAAGATTAAAAAAAGACTGTTAATGTTGTCGTCTCTCTCATTCTTACATTGGAAACATTTCATTGGTTACTTATAAAAAAATTCTTATTCCTACTTTTTAGTAGGTACTTACTTAATTATTGTTTAAAATAATTGTTTAAAGTAAGTTATAGGAAATATCCTTAAACTAAACTGATGTCACACAATATGGAAGGAATATCTACCCACTACTTACCTATTAAATGTTCACTACGGAATAGATGGCCAGTGGCGCGCCCAGGAATTGACTTCGGAAGGAGGGGCTATGACAGTAAGGCCCATCACACGCAAACGCTGCACTGCGTGCACTGCGTTTGCATGGGAATTCAACCAATCGGCACTGGAGAATTTTCAACATGGCATTCTAAGCACCAGCGCTAATTGGTTGAAACCTCAATGCCGCCGCAGTGCAGCGTTTGTGTGTGTTTTTCTCATGAACATGTGCCACATCACCCTATATATTATCTGCGAATTTTTGGCCCTATGTGATAAAGAGAGAAAGCAAAATGAGCGTATCTGTATCTTTTTTTGATTTTTTTTTCAGGTTCAAGATCAGCATTGAAATTAAACGCAAAACTACTACATCTCTCACTTTATGCTTGCCATGTTCATAATATATTTCTTCAGAATTGAGGAAGAAAGCCTCACCAGCGAGCTTATTTTTATTTTTTTCCAATTTTTTTTCAGATTTAAAACCAGCGCTGAAAACTACTCTAAAAACATGTATCACGCGTCTTAGTTAATGGAGATGTTTTTTTTTGTGATTTTTTTGACCTGAAAGTAGACAAATCTAAGCTGAATAACGTTAAAACCGCTCGTGTTGCAATTTGTTCAAGGTAAAACACTAATTTCAGTGGACTATTGACATCAAAAATTACAATATTTTACAAGTACTTTAATAATAATTTTTTATAATTTTTCTGACCGTTATGTAAGTTAAAAAAAAAATATTTTCCTGGCTTGCGGTCTTAAATGAATGATTAATTTATTCTGAGTAAATAGTTACGTTACGGTTTATTACAACCATCATCAGGCTAAATCTTTCTAAAATTAAAAAATCATATTTTTTTATAAAAGTTCTACAAAATGTAAAAAGTGACAGTTTACAAAAAAAAATAACAAAAATTTTTACATACATACATATACATACATATACAAAATTATGTTAGATTAAAGAAAAGCTTTTTAAGTTTTTTTTTAGATGTTATGAACAATAAATATTTTGTTTATGTAAAATAAATCTTGCGAAAAACAAAGAAAATATCAACAGTGGCATACCTTACATTATTATTATTTTAATATACAAATTACAAAAGATCCAAAAGCAGTAAACTTTAGATCCGACAGTGACAATCTAAGTAACATTTACAAACATCTTATCAAATACTAAATAAAAATAATAAAACACTGTATATACAACAAAAATTATCCTGCGAATATGGCACGAAAAGCATGATATATATTCTAAAATAATATTAATGTAAGATAAGCCACTGTTGATATTTTCTTTGTGTTTTTGTAAGATTTATTTTATATAAACAAAAAATTTACTGTTCATGACATTTAAAAAAAAAATTAAACTTTTTTAACATAAGATTTTTTTTATGTTTTTTATATGTACCTATGTAAAAAATTCTTTCTTATTTTTTTTTAAACAGTTACTTTTTATATTTTGTAGAACTTTTATTAAAAAATATCATTTTGATGAGGAAAATATTTTGTATTTTCAAAGAAAAAACCAATAATATGAATAGGCTTGAAAATAATAGCAAAAACACAAAAACTCCCCACAAAATTTTTCTTTTTGATCGTTAGGTTCAAATATTTCAGTTTTCTGACATCATCAAACCTGTCCTTTTGTTAGCCATATTGGTACACTAATCCAATTTTGAATTTTAGTCATTATTTACTAATCTAATCTACACAATAAAAAATTTAACACCTGTCACCTTCTGACAAATCAAAATAAGTAACCTAACGCCAAATTTTTGACCCGGTGCTAAAAAATGTCTGGTGTTCCACTGTGGGTAAACATAAATAAAGTCTCCGCGTTGCCATGGAAAACAAATTCAATGACGTGAAATTTTGCAAAAAAATGAGGTCGACATAGTTAAATTGATTTCCTGTACAGTGTTTCTAAAAACAATCCCCAGATGGTAACTACCACCAATCTTAACATTACTTTTTTTGCATTATGCGGACGCTATATGTATTCAAAAATATAATGTCCAGATTATATTCGTTCTGAATATTCACTGAATAATAAAAACGTTGAACGTTGGACATTCTGAATGTTACAAGAATAGTCACGCATTATACCAATATTCTTGATATGTGTGTATAGCAAAGACATTCAACTAAAATAGAGTTAGATTTAGGGAAAACCATTTTATCTTCCACTAGCAACGCTGGCCCAGGCAATACCATGTTACGTTTAGCAGCGGCCAAAAGCGGCTCGTTATTTATAAATGTAAAAAGGTTTGGTCTTTTCAGACTTGTCAAATATTTTTGGAAATACAATCTTTAATTTTTTTATACTTAAGAATTGATACCGAGGTATGGAGAGGTATTATATTTGTCATTGTGCAAATATTTATGTAAAGAAATAACATCAAATTTAATTAAATATTATTTTTTTTAATGTTCTTCAGATAGTTGCCTAACTAGTGCGGAAAGTGATACTTTTACGCATGGGAGGAGTTCGGGCGGGAAAGGCACTTTATGATGACTTTTATTACACACAAATTTTAAACTCAAAATTTAAAAATTTGGTCCATAAATTGAATTTTCCAAATAAAAATATGTAAATATTAAAGTATGTAAAAGTAGACTTTTTCACACGCATTTGTCGCACGTCAAGCAAAAAACATAACATAAAATAGTTTTTTTATCTATGTAATTTCAAGTAACACAAATCGTTTAATCATTTCTCTTTTCGCTTTGATCTTTTGTGTGTTCCTTGCGGGACGCTCATCCAAGGTTGAATTTCGTTATTACCCAACCCAACCCAACCCAAGATCTTTTGATGTTTTGTTTTTTAGTTTATTTTCGGTTGAAGTAACTGATTTGGAGGTTTTTTTTTTAACTTCTTTTTTGTTTTAATTGCCTGTGAATTGTTTAGTTTTCATCCGTAATCTCCAGTTTTCGTCACATCACGCACTATGTCATATCCCTTTTGCCACAAACATTCCAAAATCTATTGAAAAAATAGAAATAATGAATGCAGCAGCGTACAAACGGTAATATGGCTGACCCGCCACAAATGCAAGCTTGTCACATTGTTGTAGGTTTTATTCCCGATATATATTCGAAAATAAAATGAATTATTCATTCGGCCAAAATATCAGGTATTTTATCTGATATTTCGACCGAAAAAATAAGGTATATTCTCGGGTATATTTCTAGTACCATAACATGTACCTACATATTATAAATTCTTTATTGATTTAAAATTGTGAAGATTCAAGGAAATTTAAATGCAATTATATATTATACCTAAATTTCTTCATATATGTGAATAAAAATAAGGTGTTTCTCCATGTTTTAAAAAACAAACCAAAGAATTTGCATAAATGCAGGTAAATGATAAAAATATTATAAAAATAGTATGTTTGTAAAAACATTACGTGTACAGATACAACTTTCAGCGCAATCTGGCATCGTCGCCAAATTGTTTACCTTATGTCTGATCGCAACTGTGGTAAACATAATGTCTCTATTTAAGTTATACCTTTATGGGGTATAGCAATTTACCCTCTTATTAGGTTTACCTGCTTAATTAGGGGGGTCTCTCCGATTTAGATAAATATTTATCTTTGTAAATTACTCTGGATTCAAGAAATTCATTTTCCATTTACCTGTTCTCATTTTGTAAATCCTACGAGATTCGCTTTTCATCCCTTTCTGTCAAGAAAATAATATTTGTTAATATTGAGCATAGAGAAAGTAATAGCTACGCGAGAGTGACCGATACTGTGTTATACTTGGGGAACATTGTTTGACGGCGACGCGAGCGCAGCTGGTGGCTACAAGAAGGAACTACTTGTACAGCCAGACGCATAATAAAATACATATATTGTTTTGGTTAATTTTTGACAGACACTTACTTATGTAATAATAAAAAGATATGAAAAAACTTAACAAGCGCCGTTTTTGCGTACTTTTTAGTGTTAAAGAAGCAAACCTTAACCAACTTTGTACTGTTCCATGCAGCTAAAAAGCTTTCTTTAGCTTACAAAAAGTTTTTTGGACCCTTTAAAAAGCTAAAATAGGAGGAGGGCGTTAAATATTAAATGTAACAACATTTTATTATCTTATTTACTTTTATTAATTGGGAAAAAATTCCAGTATAAAAGTCTTACAGATTTTATAAATGTTTTAACCTATATCTCTTTTTATTGAATGCATTTTAACCTATTATCTTCTTGCTTTTACTCTGTATAAATCATCACAATATTTTCTTCAGGGATTTGGTTTGCAAAAATCTAAACCCCAATTTTCGGCACTCTTCAAATAGTCCCATGCTCTCTAGCTTTAATGTCAGTGATCCGGCCTGATTTGCTTGACATTTTAGACTGTTAATCAGCTATATAGCAAATCCCACAAACTAGCGCGATTTCCAACCAAAACTGATTAAAATAACTCACTTTTGAAAATCTACCGCTTGCCGGGCTTGACAGACTTTGACAAGTGGTGGCAAAAACCGGCAGGTACAAAATTAAAATTGTTTTTTTGAATAAATGTTATATCATTGATGATGATTATGATCATATAGAAAGAGATGGACGGGGCAAGGTAGGTGTTTACTTAATACAAACATTACTTTCACTCTCCGCCGCAATGCGCTACAGGAACGTAGTTCCTGCGCGGTCCTATCTTTCTGTTAGTCTCCGTAAGTTATTATGTTTTCTCTGATATTGAGTCACATAGACGCGTATATTAAACCTTGCGATCAACGGCTTAATTTTTTAAAAATGCTTTTACCCACCTTCTTTTTTTATTTTTTTGGTCCGTCTCTTATAAGTTCTATCGTAAGTGAGATGTGATCAGCCGTACCGTATCATAAAGAGGAAACATTAGTTTAGTTTATTTATAACTAAGTTTAGTTTACTTTATTTATTACTAAAGTACTACGCATAGTGTTTTTACAAGTCAAAAAAAGCGATAGTATCTAAGTGATTGTCTTGTCTTGTGAAGTCTTGGCTATTAAAATTTTCTTAATAGAAAAAGTTTACCTTTCTTTCCTGAAATAATTAGAATGTACTTCAGAATAAAAAATAAATTAGAGAGACTGTTAAAAATTTTAAATTCATACAAATTATGTAAAAAATATGGACATTTTTAGCAAATTTAAGACACAATGTAAAACACAACAAAATTACACCCAAGATATTGTTCAAAGGAGTAGAACGTATGTCTGAGTAAGTATAGGTCTTAACTGATTTAATAAATTTTCTCTCCTCAAGATTTTTGATGGGGGATGGAAGAACATTACAAAATTTTATTATATGGGGGTACAATCTATTATAGTTAAATTTTATATGTACATACATTACAGGAAATTTTTTATAACATTATCGGCGGTTCCAAAAATTCATATATTTCACATAAAATGGAATTATTGTATTACCCATTTTTAAAGACCTACAAAATTGATTGTGTATTTATTTTGGTTTTCATTTGTACAAAAAAAGAATATGTATGTATATTAATGAATTAAAATCCTGTATAACCAAAAACTTCTTCTTATTTGCAAGATGGCCAATATTTCTAAAAAATAATTAAATATAAATCTTAGGTTTTATGCCTACTGAGTGGCACCCACCGTCACTGCGTCCTTTATCTTAGCCATTATGAAATAGGCACTCAAGTTAAGTGTCCCACGAAAAACAAAGTTTTTACATTTTAATTACTACTTGTGAGATTTCCTTTACTCTTAGACTAGAAAACAATGTACCACAAAGAAAGGTGGCTTCAGAAAAAGAAACAGAACTTAGAGTAGGATAAAACAATAAAAAGATTTGAGTCAAAATTTAAGACTTAAAAAAAATTAAATTAAAAGTTTGTCAAAACGAGTATACACAAAATTGATAAAAAAAATGTAATCTTTCTTTTTTACTAGTATTACGTAAATATTTATGTAAAATTAATTTTAAATGCGTCTTTAATCAACATTAGCAACTTAAAATTGTACAAATAAAGAGTGATTAATCTTAATCGTATACGTCGTATGAAATATTGTTTATTAAAAAAAAAAAAATTAATTACTTATTTAATCATTTTTGGTACTTATTAAATCAAGTAAAATAATTAAGACAATGTTGCCTATTTAATCACCTTTCAGCATTTTTTAAATCAATTTCTGGCAAAAGCACCGGAGTTACCAGCTAAGCTCAGCTGAAAAAATAACTAACAAAATAAGGAATAATGTAGATAATAAAAAGCAAACAATATACACACCGGAGTTCCATAACTCGTGCGACTTAAAAACCAGTCGCAGAGACGTGTTTTCAAATCATTGGGAAAACAAGGGAAACGTTTTTTCCACTGCAAAAGAGAAGAATTCCGATTATCGCTTACTTTACTTACAGTAATTGTTACATATTGTGGTGCGCGTAATCTTTATTTGTGGCCGTCTTTAAAATATAAACTGCTTAAAATAAAAATGTTTTATTACTTTTTTTTATATTATTGTAATGGGGACCCAAACGGCGCCAAGAACCATAAGGCGGGGGGGGGGGGTCGAGGAACCCCCTGGCGCCTCCCACGCTATGCCGCTGTCTCCACTTAGAGCAACTTGATTTTTCCGCGAGGTTGCCGTTACAACTTTGAGATAGAGATAAAGACAGTATGCGGTTGCCTCTCTTCTCTGAAAACTTCTCTAGTCTAGATCGCCAGAGTTTGCCTTTAAATTCCGAAACCTACCTGGCTAAATGAAAGCATTTACTAAAAACTTTTACCTTAATTGGAAAACTTCAAAGGCAATTCCTTCTGCGCCAAGTGAAATGTTTGTTGAAAATTTTACACCTCTTTTAAGTCCGCTATAAGCCCGTTTCCATCGACGAAAAAATGCGGAACACTTTAGAAGTAAATAAGTGCTCTATTTTTTTTTATATACAGGGTGCTCAACTTACCTGTAATCTCTGTACCTATATGACTTAAAGGTGTTTCTTTATGTACATTGTAATAAAAATAATGTTATTTGTATGTAATGTACCAGTATTCTAATACCAGAGGGAGAGAAAACTTCTGCATGCCCTTTCATAAACATGAGTTTTTTTTTTAAAAAGTCCCTACTATTTTGGATGCAAATATAACATGGTTCCAGCAAATATGAAGGCACTGAGTAGGACTGCTTTTAAAAGGCAGATTAAGAAAAGGGAACCCCACTATATAGCACAACCACAATATGGCAACGTTTGTTTGAAAGTTTGAGACAATGATGTGTTTGAAATTAACTCTGTGTTTCGGACTTCCATTGTCTATATTTTATTTATACACGACGTTTCGATCAGTACAATCTCTGATCGTCTTCAGGTGCAAACTACAATCAATTCCTAAGGCTACGTACTTATATACTGTGAGAAATCACTCAACCTTGAAGTTTAAGAAGTTGGCTCCGCCCAAGGAGGGGCTTCCAAATATTTGGGATTTCAACACTTGGTTTACTGAAAATACCCTGATTCTGTCCAATAAAGGCAGCTTCAAGGAATTTTCGTTTCTTCCAGTGTGACTCCTTGTGCAAAACCTTTGCTTCTGCCCACTTCATTCGGTGTTGTTTTGACCATGCATGTTCGGCAATTCCTGATTTCGTGGTTTCACCTTTTTGGGTATTCGTCTGATGTTCCTTAAGCCTAACAGATAGTGGTCTTTTAGTTTCGCCTATGTATGATTCACCACACTCACAAGGAACTTGGTAAATGCATTCCTTATTTTGTTTGTTCTCCGGTTTTGTTTTACTAAGAAGGCTTCGAATTGTATTACTAGATTTAAAAGCTGTTTTAATATTAAAGTTTTTCGCTACTCTTCGAATTTTCTCTGATACTCCTTTAACGTATGGGATTGTAAGGAATGCATTTGCCTGGTTTTGGTCATGTAATCTCTGTCCTGTTTGTTGAAAATTAGAAATAGTATCTGTTATAAGTTTCAGGCTGTAACCATTCTGCTGCAGATCCTTCTTAATGTTTCTTATTTCGATTTCCAAGTCATGAGAATTGTTACAAATTTGAACGGCTCTGTTATAAAAAGTTTTGATTATGCCTCGTTTGGTTGTAGCAGAATGATTTGAACCTTGATTTAAATATTGTCCTGTGTGAGTGGGTTTACGATAGACTGTTGTTCTGATGTCGCTTTCTACTCGTGTGACAAGTACATCAAGAAAAGGAATTTGACAATTTTGCTCCAACTCCATTGTGAATTTAATGGTGGGTCTTATGTTATTTAGGTGGTGAAGAAATTCTGAAAGTTGTTGGTCATTCCCGGTCCAGACAATAAAAGTATCATCAACATATCTCAGCCAGAGCTTAGGTTTATATGTTGCGGTATCAACCGCGTGTGATTCGAACCACTCCATGTAAATATTGGCCACCACTGGCGAAAGCGATGAACCCATTGGCAGACCGTCTTCCTGAGCATAAAACCTATCTTTCACTTGAAAATAAGAGTTATGTAGGCAGCACTCCAACAACTCCATCACTCCCTCCAGCGGTAGGCTGGTATGTTCATAAAGGGATTCGTCATCAACCAGTCTCTTTCTAATAATATCTAGCGATTCCTTTATTGGGACATTGGTGTATAGACTTTCGACATCAAAACTGACAAGTCTATCCTCGGTTCCTAAAACAAAAGATTTAAGAATATTAACAAAATGGTTTGAATTTTCTACAAATGAAGCGGTCTTGCCTGCAAGAGGTTGAATAATTTTCAAAAGGAATTTAGACAGATTGCTTGTTGGAGAATTTCTGGAACTTGTAATTGGGCGTAAGGGCATTGCATCTTTGTGAATTTTGGGAAGTCCGTATAGATGAGGAGGCTTGCTATAATGTGGTGTAAGTTGAGATCTTGTATTGTCCGGAATATATCTAGAATACTTTTTCAAAATTCTATAAACCTTACTTTCGATTGATTGCGTCGGATCTTTTGGGAGAAGTTTATAGTTTCCTTTAGCAAGTACCTCTTCAACTTTCTGGTCATAGGTTTCCGTGTCCAAAATCACTGTTGCATTGCCCTTGTCTGCCGGTAAGATTTTAATTGATTTGTCCTTTTGAAGATTCTTCAACGCGATTTCCTCTGTTTTGCTTATATTAGAGGTATGCTTAATAGGTTTGGCAATAATGGTCCTTACCTGATGTCTGAATTCGTCGGCGTCTTGTCGTGGAAGATGATGACCTTCTATGGCGGTGATGATATCGATGGTAGGTATCTTCTTAGCAGCGATGGAAAAGTTAAGTCCTTTGGCAAGTAAGTTTTCTTCTATGGGTGTCAATGTCTTCTTTGACCCATTAACGATGGTTCTTACAGCGTCGGTGGTCGATTGGCTTTGTGGCTGTTGATGGGCGAATTTCCTTTGGTGCTTTGCTTGCCAAGTCTGTCGTAGATGGTCGCAGGTTCGTGTAATTTTGTCCAGAATCGGTTGATAATCTTCCTCCATAGTATATTCTCGAATCTCCTGAAACCGTTGTCTCAGTTCTTCTGTCAGTAAGGACTTGTTCCAGCGATGAAAGCTGATTTGGGACCGTATAAGCGCTTTACTGGCGTCATCTCGAATCCGCTGAACTCTTTGTCCTGGAAATGATGCCTTAAGACGAAATGCAACCGGAATAATGTTGCTGTCTCTTGCTTGGCATAGGAATTCGATGTGCGTGTCTTCTTTGGTATGCTTAATTAAAGTTTTCTCGTAGCCTCGAAAAAGATCGCTGATACCGTACGTACGTAGCCTTAGGAATTGATTGTAGTTTGCACCTGAAGACGATCAGAGATTGTACTGATCGAAACGTCGTGTATAAATAAAATATAGACAATGGAAGTCCGAAACACAGAGTTAATTTCATGGCAACGTTTGTTTGAAAAATTAACATTTAGGTTATTTGATCGATCACTGACAAAGTCGCACTAAAAATGTCTGCCACATTGGTGACAACTTCAGAAATAAGGCTACTTTATTCACAAAGTTTCCAGCCACTATCATGTAAACGGATAATCTGGGTTTTACTTATTTTTGTTTATGTTTGAAATAAAAGTTTAGACAAACCAAGTGAAAAATTAAAGTTTTACACCTAGAAAATAAAATCAAAATTCAGTGTTTCAGATGCCTTAAACAGTGGTTGCCATATTGTGCAAAATAGTCAAAATACAAGCCTAAAATTTCACTTTCAAATGCGCTACAGAGAGCTTTTTTAGAAAAAAACTTTATTTAAAACAAATAAATTCCAAAATTAAGATTTGGCACATTGGGCTCTGTAGCGCAATTGGCAGTCACATAATTAGTATGTGTGCAAAATTTCAGCACTCTAGTACTTTTTTTTAGCCAGGATTTCCCAGGGGGTCCTGACCTGAAACTGTATTTTGTTCAGATGCATTTTACTTAATTAACGAAATAATAATCTAGTTTTCACAACGCACAACTTAAATAAATGTGTGTACTGTTACCTTTTTATATTTTTTCTTTCTGTTCAATATGCAATTTTTGTTGTGTGAATCCTATTTTAATTTAACTAGGACCAATTTAAAACATTATTTCTGTGTCTGGGTCGCACTGTGTGTTCGTATTGATACCTTTTATGTAATGATTTTTCCTATATTTTTAACTTTTGGTTTTTAATTTTATCAGAAACAATTTATTTAAAACACTATTTTATGCTACTTTTTACTGCATTCTTAACTTTTTTTTTAAATTTTCTAGGACTAATTTATAAAACTATTTGCGATGTCTGGTCCGTGCTGTGTATTGGTAATCAAACCTTTTGTAATTTTTTCACTTTATTTTGACATTTTTTTTTGACATATTTTTCTTGCTAATATTATTTTTTAAATGATTATATTTTAATATGACCAAATTATAACAACAATTATGGAGTATAAGATTAAGTTAGATTTATTAATAGAAGTAGTAGACGTGGGGTGGCTCAAGGCCTGGCAAGTACGACCTAGTGGTCCATTTTGGCCTTACCCCTGAATCTGTCCCCTAATCCACCACCTGCTCCGCCTATACGACGGCTGGCTCTCCGGGTCTTCCTGTTCTATTCACAAAGTCCAATAGATGAGCCTCTGCAGGTCCTCTGCATCCAGGCTCGGGTGTCCGAGTATGCAACGACATGGTGGGATGTCTCCTCTGCCCTTCCACACGCGCGGCACATGGAGTCATTCCCGATCCTCATGACAGTCATATGCTTAAAAAAAAAACAAAAGATCAAAAGATCTTGGGTGGAAATAACGAAAATTCATGCTTGGATGAGCATCCCACAAGGAACACACAAAGGACCAAAGCGAAAAGAGAAATTATTAAACGATGTTTCGCTCTGGGTAACCAGCGTGAGCTCATCAGTGGTTTCACTGGTCACCCTCCCCATACATCATTAAACACCACCATACTTTGATGTCCAACCTTGAATCACTCACAAATAGGCATCGTTTCGCACTGGCACTTATCGAAGTTACCTGATACGCATTAATTCTGGCGTGTTAATATTTCCAAGAAGTTAAAAAAAACTCATCACATCGTTTAATCATTTCCCTTTTCGCTTTGGTCCTTTGTGTGTTCCTTGTGGGATGCTCATCCAAGCTTGAATTTTCGTTATTTCCACCCAATATCTTTTGATCTTTTGTTTTTTTGGTTTCTTTTCGGTTGAAGTAACTGATTTGGAGTTTTTTTTAACTTCTTTTTTTAGTCATATGCTTATCGAGCCGGTTACATCCACTTAATATTTTCATCAGAAGTCCGATGTCTTTTCGTGTTTTACCCAGGAGCCACTTTAGACGGGCTGCATCTGGTCAGTTTACGAATTCCTTGGTCTGTCTGCATCCTGCTTCTCCCTCCCAGGAGGCTGCCAGTGCATCATTAGCTCATTTGCTGAGTCGAATTTGCCTTCCGACGTACTAGGTACCGGCCCCAATCCGGGCGAGTTCATTTTCATCCGCCTTTTTGTTGTCCGGCAACCCCGTATGTCCTGGCGCTCACATAACTGTAACTTCTTTGCCTTGACTCAGAGCTTCCAGTGCTTCCACAGACTCCAAAGTATTGACAATTTTTGGCACACTAAGAGCCTTAAAGGCTGCTTGAGTGTCGGAGCATATGTAAACATGCTCTTCCGTCTCATTCTTAACCTCCTGGATGTCGATTCTTGAATCGAGGGATGGTCACATATGGGATTGTTCTCACGAAAAAATTTCTAGTCTGTATTCTTGATCGCGCGAGGAGTGTTCCCGTCCGTCCAAAATTCGCAGGTGAACGTTCTACTGGTATGAGGCAGGAGAATGGCGCTGTAATCGCACGAAACTTGCGCAGGATGCAATGTTTGGTTGGTTAATTTGTAACATAACCTTTGTTTCATTATAGTGATTCGGTTTTTTTTCGTTTGCCTTTTTTTATGTAAATATTGTCGGTAAAAATGATGGAGCCAGAAGAAATATGGCTCGTGAATAGAGTTATAGAATATTTAGAGGAGGCTGAGGCGGATCCGGCGCAACAAATCACCCCGAGATTCCAATACAAGAGGATTTGACCCTTGAAAAATTACAGTTTCGAAAAACCTGGCAAGGCAAATAATGGCCATTTATGGTTGAGGGCTGAAGGGCATCAGACTTGTCTATCGACACAAAAGTAAGCAATAAATTAATATACCTAGTGCAATATGTAGTATGTTTTCACATCATACTCAATATATATTGAAAAGATTGTCTTCTTTTTCTATCATAGAGCATGTTCTCTGTTCTGACTAAGAGCGTGATATATGAAAGAACAAAATGCCTGATTTTTTATACATATTGATTGAGTATAATGTGAAAACATACAAAGTAAACCACATAAGAACCCATGGATATGTATATCCAATGGATATCCGTTGGCATATATACATTCATCCAACATCCATTGCATGTGCAAATGATATTCTTTTAATGAACATACACGAACGCCTCTAATGGATATTTAACTTTTATCCAACTTATGATCATACATGAAACGTACATTCAATGGACATCCAGTGATGTATATGTGCTCCATCAATGTATATCCATTCTATATGTTACCCAAATAAAATAGATATACATTGATGGAGCTGCAACAGACATCCAAGTGTGATAAATAATCACTTCTGATGGATGTCCACTGGATATATACGGGACATTCATGGATATAGTTTATGTGGGAATAGAAGAACTGGGGTTTCATCATAACTCAAAAACTAATTAAATATCCAATTTTCACAGTTATATAACAGGTATCCCTAGTTATAGGTTAACCTAGTTCAATCCTCTAAAGGATGGTTTATGTTGCTGCTTAATCTTATATGTCTGTCTCTTTCTCACATATATGAATAGAAAAGGATTGATAGAAAGTTCATTATGTTTGTTAATTGTGCATGATGCAGCTGCACAAACCTGCTGCAAGTTAATACCTCATACTTATAAGCTTCAAACCCTCTATCACATGATAAAAAGAAAAGTTCGTGGCATATCGGGTACACATTTTGCTTTTCAATTCATTACGACCAGGCCTCCAAGATCTAATGGATAGTCCAGAAACCTACAGGCATGTTTCATCCTTGTTAGGAATCATCAGGGTAACATAGGACTGTACCTGGCGTATGAAGCATAACATAAACAACCAGACCCAGAGAATTTAAACAACTTTCGTTGTGCAGTGCTCCGCCTATCGGAATAAAGCGAAAAGCAAAACGTTAAATGATGCAAATATCAATAAGAATGAAATTTGCGAGCAGGACGAAAAAAAAGAAACCTGCGAATTGGTACCGGTTACTGAAAGAAAACCGTTCAAAATACAACACATGGTTCCTACCAAGAAAGTGTTGGAAAACACGTATGCCACACATTGAGTGCTCCGAGCTGTGTTTTAGTTTTTACAAAAAGTGCCTTCCATTCAAAGTTCAGCCAATTCTGATGTTTATTTGACAAGAAATAAATAACTTTACTGTTAAGTTTTTTTTTGTTTTTTTAGTGTTACATTTAGAATTTTTTCTGTAGAAAGCACTTTAAACTTTAAACCAATTAAACAAAAAGTAGAGATTTCACATGACCCATTTTTAATGTCGCTTCGATATTTCCTGAGCTAAGGTCACTGACAGAAAAAAAAATCTCGACATAAGTACCATTAAAAAAATATCTAAGTTTGCTGTATCTATAGCCAAGTTTTATGTGAAATATTTTAAATTAAAGAATTTAATAATTTAAAAATGAGACCTTTCATTTACACTCAGTTATGTACAAGGTGACCGCTTATAAAGTCCCACTTAGAAATCATTTTTTATTATTTGTCACAAAAAGCTCAATCAAACATTTATTATTTGTCACAAAAAGCTCAATCAAAAAGGGAATTACTCATAAAATTAGGTAGATTTCTTTCACAATTTCAGTTTTTTTCCCACACTAGACGCAGGGTAAACATGAGCTAGGGTCTCTTTTTTTTTAATGGAATCCTATTTTTTTAAGTTTCGATTTAAAAAATATATCATGTAGGGTTTATCTGTGGCGGTTGTCGAGTAAAATTAAAAATAATTTGCCATAAGGGAGTGTCTAAAGAGCCGATAGCTGACTAGTCATGAGGCTAAAGAGTAATTATATTTATTATGTGTTTTTCATATTTTCGTTTTTTTAAAACTAATTAAATTAACCCAACCTAACCTAAACAGGCTCAAACCAACTTATTAAAGCCAAATCAACCCAAAAAACAAACTTTAAACTAAATTAACCCTACCTAACCTAAACAGACTCAAACTAACTTATTCAAAGCTCGTTCAAAACCAAAACAACCCAAAAAATCACTACAACCCCCACATCTGTTTTTAGCATTAAAAAAATGGAGGCACCGTCTAGGGCCCCTGAAGGATCCTGAATCCTTGCCTGTCGTTTTTTTAATGCAAAAAAAGGTTCAGGGGGGGTTAAAGTGTTTTTTTTAGAGATGGTTTAAATCTGTTTCAGTTGGTTTGGGTTCATTTAGTTAAAAATTACTAAATAATTACTGTTGCCTCTTTAACCTCACGACTATTCAGCCGAATTGTCGGCTCTTTAGACACTCCCTTTTTGTAAACAGGAAGATTATTAGTTTTACAAAATATAAAAAAAGGACCTTATGGCCTGCATGTAAGGTAGAATTTAAAAAAAATTAAACTGTAATAGAAATTTAGGTAATTATGCAGTATACGGTTTTCTGCCATTTTTTATTTTTTATAAAAAATTCTTTATGGGGGCACCAAATCCGCCTGCGCCGGTTGTTTTTTTTTTGGGTATTTTTTAATTTTTTTTTACTAAAACAATCCAACTCAACCCAAAACCATAAAAAAAACACATTAAGACCCCCCTCCCGGGCACCATTTTCAAATGGCAAAAAACCGTATACTGCATAATTACCGAAATTTATAATCTACATAATTTAATTTAATTCCCATTTACAACAAAAAGTTATTTTTTTAATAGTTTGTCATACGTTTATTTTGCACCTTCAATTAAACGACTGTTTTTGGTTAAATGTTTTGATTAGTTTCAAATTAGTTCAATCGCTCAAAAAGAAAACTGGCAGCATTGGACGTGTTTCGGCTGCACTCAAGAATACGAACAGCCAGCGAAGGGGATGGGATCGTTCCCTGGGAGTGTTCACATCCTTTAAGTGATCATCCACCACACGAACGTCCGTCTAAAATTCAAGAATCGACACCCTGCAGGATTACTGCCATTATTATGGCCCGACGTAGCTTGCTCTCCAAGCGGGTAGCTTTTCTGAACTTTTAGGTCTTTACATAGCAGTGTAGAATATCACGGCGTTCCTTTCGAACTGTCGGTGTGGGTTTTCACTCTGCCAGAATGCCCTATGGGGAATTTTGACCTTAGGGCCTTATACCTTTTGTTGAATCTTCAGGGTTTGCGATGATCGCAAAATGTGTACTTACAGTACAGTACAGTAAAAAGAATTTGTGGGAATATGGACACTTTGATCGTTACATACACCTTTAATTCATTTGCAACGTTTCGACGTTGAGTTACGTCTTTTTCAAGCTAAAAACAATTTTTTCTTCATAAAAAATTGACACTAACATATTTTGAATTAATAACAAACCGAGTCTTGACAGATACTAACATTACATCTAATAATTTAAAATATTTTTTTAATAGATATTAAAATTAAAAAGTAAGGTATCAGACACTCTTCTTTTATTTTCTTTGTGAAAAAAATCGTCATTTAACCTTATTCTATTTTTATTAAAAAAAAACTGAAACGTACAAACTATAACATTCAAACGGCTAGAAAATGGAAAAGAAATTCTATTGTAGAAGCTGTTTCCATGAAAAGATACCATTGAGTTTTTTTAAAATTAATTGCTATTTATAATTCTTGATGTTTCTTTTGACTTCTGATAAAATGTCGTTATTTTTTTGTGGAAGGAAATGGAATTTTGCTTTTGTTTTTAAAAATTAATATTTAAAGTAATTTATTTCTAAGATTAAAAGTCTTTAAAATTGTTTAATGGACAATATAATATAGTATTTTTTTTGAATAAAAGTGAGACAGATAAATTAATGAATTTCAGGTTTGTCAGAGTTAACAAATTTTATTATGTTTAATTTATTTTTATTTCCTACCTAAAACTTTATATTTTTTAAATTATTTATTTATTTGTATTTTTTCATGTTTTTTATTTTTGTAAATTTTGTTTTTTATATATATTTTTATTTTGTATAATCATATTTTTTTGCGCTTTTTTTTATTAAATCTTTATTTTGGTCGAACACTAGTAAGTAAGGAGTTATAGACAATGCCTAGTTTATTAACGTCACTTCTCAAGTTAACTGTTGTGTTTTTGTCAAGAATCTTCGCTTCATCATATACTCATGATTTGTTGAATAGTCTTGAATGGCTAGGGCTGTCTTCTCTTTTTTATTTTTATTCTTATCTTGGCAGTCATATTTATGTTGTTTATCCTGGATTCAATGTATTGTTTGACCTATATATGTTTGGCCACAAGAGCAGGGTGACAACTTCCGATTGTTTTGAAAATGGCGTTTTATCTTTTAATTGCGTAAGTAGTGTGTTTGTAGCTTTTAGAATATAGAACACTATATCGAGTCCACCTTCATTGAAACACTGTTTTAGTTTATATGAAAGTTCCGAGATGAATAGAATTTTAAAGTAGGTCTTCTTTTCTTTTGTTCTTTAAGTTTGAGTTTCAGATGGAATCCTTAACATGTTTTCGTGTAAATCTATTAATACATTGATTTATGAATGATGTCGGATAGTTGGTTTTTTATGTTTTATTTTATGTACACTAAACCAATTAACCATTAACCAAATTAATATCATAATCAAGTTTACATAAATTTTATAGCCAAAACGAGTTATTGATTTTACTGCTGCAAAACACATTTTCAAAAAAAAGTTGTTACAATATAAAGAGACTTTAAGAATGATTTTTATGAAGGCTGTTATGAAATCAAGGATTAAGAGACATGTTTTCATAGATTTTAGGTACACTTAAGAATGAATGTAGTTAAAGACTGTTACGTACATAAATTTCCTAACCTTTCCATACATATATATACTCTTTTATTATCTCAATAACCTGTACATACTATTAATAACAACTCTTTATAAAATATCAAGAAACATTTTTCATTGATTTCGTAACTTCCATTTATTTCATTAATGTATATGACAATTTTTATTATAACTTTCCTCCGATTTTTGTAACAGTTACGTGATATATGATCTATAAAAAATTAATAAACGCCTGCTATAAATACTATGTACGATATTTTTTTCAGTGTACCTTTTCTTGCCAGTAGGTAGTTACGGGTGCAGTCAGAATTAGTAGCTTAACTGTATCTTAAGATGAATTGAGTTGAATACTTTTAGCACTTCATTTAATTTATTTTTTATGAAGAAATTTGTTTTTTTTAAGTACTTTACTAAGGACGTGGTCCATTACTATATTAGCAAGAACTGGTGAGCTAGGGTTCCCCATGGCGCTATCATATAAATCAGTGGTGGCCCAGGGTAAGGCTAAAGGTGAAAAATCTGCTTGCGCCCAGAAGAGTAAGTAAGTAAGTCTTCTAAACTTCGGGTATAGAGGACTGTAAAAAAGCAGGTTTTAATTTAGGATTCGTCAAAAAACAAGTGAAAATACGAATCAATTCTCTCATAAAAACTCAATCAAAAAATTCTAAGAGCATTTTTAAAACGGAATTTTTATTCTTTAGGGATCGCCGGACCGGCATAAAACAGCACAAATCCATTTCCGGGGGTAGTCGGTGAAAAATTGTCGCACAAAATTACTTTTATTGGCTTAAATCGGTCGAAAAATTTGCTGGAAATATGAAAGTGGCACTTATTGGTGTCAGGTGCATGTGTACGGTAAATCAGTGACCAAGACGGATCTTTGGTACTAAAGTTAACTTGCATGTGGACGGCCCGGGATCGATTCCCCGCCACATGACTGGTTATTTGTGGGGAAAAATCCTAGTAAAAAAGTGGATAGATGCCAATTTATCTACAGTAGGTCAGTCCAACGATCTGTCTCTGTCGCTTGATTGACAAGTCACGGAGGGCAAACAATTTTTTTTAGAGGTAGTGTTAACTGCGAGTGATTTTCCGGATTTTCCAGTGACTTTAATAAGTGAAAATGTGAAAAACGGATAAAGGCAGCTTGCATTAAGATCCAAAAAAACCGTGCCGAAAATCACAGGGTTTGTTTTGTTTACATTGGTTTTTATTTGTATTTTAAGGAATTTAGAGTAAGATTTAAATAGAAAACATCGCTTTTATGTTACTCCACCAAACCACCAGACCCAACTTAACCCAAACTGTACAATGAAAGACTATTTAAACAAACTAAAAAGTGAGCATCCTGATGTGGCCCAGAGATACATAGAAAAATGTTCCCGTATTAATCACTTAGACCCATTGACCGTGGAAGATTCTAAATTTAGTTTAAAACCTGTGAATTTACCATCAATACACAATATAGACATTGTAGCATATTTGGTGTTAACAACAAGTTTGTACACAAAACAGCAAATGAAGGCATACAAGATCCTTAAAGAAAGCTGTAGACCTTTAAAATGTGGGAATAAATACATAATTAGAGGGAAAGTAAATATTTTTACTAACCTTATTATTAAAGAAATCAAGGGATAAAGGACATTTGCTTTAGGATATTTCACTGGGTATTCGGAAAGACCTCAATTTATCTCGTGGATTTCTACTGCCACAATTCGTAATGTAACACGAAAGCGGCATTTTCTATTAAAATCTTCCGCTAAATTCCTTAAAATACAAATAAAAACCAATGTAAAAAAAACAAGCACTGTGACTTTTGCCACGGTGTTTGGGCTCTTCCTGCAAATATCCACTAACAAACTACCTTTATCCGTTTTTCGAAAAGAAGAAACTATAATAAACATGTATTTTCACCTATTGAAAGTCACTGGAAAATCCGGAAAATCACTACGTCTTATGGAAAATCGCTTTGTTTTCCCTCCCTGACTTGTCAATCAAGCGACAGGGACAGTTCGTTGGGCTGACCTATTAGAAGAGTTTTGTAATTTTTTGTTTCAAACAACCGACTTTAAAAAAGACGATGTTATAGTTAAGTTTAACGCTTATTTTTTTTTATTTATATGCAATTTGCAACTCATAGTTAAACGTCAAACCTCAGTTTAAACCACAGATGTCGACTTTTTTACGTTTTATAGGTGCAGTTTACCAACAAAATTCGGTTTAACCGTTACCGGCGGTGTGGGTTTTTGTTAAACTTCAGTTTAATAGTTACCGAAAGATTCTAAACTCAAAAAAGTTATTAAAAATTTGTTTTTGGTAAAAAAACTGTAAGTATTTAGTGAAATCGCTATGATCAATGACTTAAAATTTATTTTTGATCAACTGGATGAAGAATGACGAAATTATTGACATTGTCGAAGCACGAAGACCAAATATTATTTGTCCTAAAACAAATCCTTTGGAGGAGTCCGACGATATGTAGATTTTAAAAAGAGGTTTGAATTATCTAAAGAGATATGCGAAATTGTGCACAAGGAAATTCGACAACAGTTAATTGGAACATCCGACAGACCAGCAAGTTTTATTCTCACATCGAGCTCACACGTATATATATATACTATATATCTTTTTGACAAATCTGAACATTTTTGTTGTGTCGTCTGGCTGTATGTCTGTCTGTAACCAACGCTGATATCTCAAAAACTATTTGACTGATTTTTATCAAGTTTGGCTTTAGTTGGTGCCATTTTGGTTAAAGTAATCAACCCTATATATGTAAAGAAAATGTAGTCTTTCTTCATGGCCGTGGTTTAACTCCGATTTATAAAATTGAGCAACTTGTTTACCGATGGATTAATCCAAAGATTAAACTGAAGTTTAAACTATGGTTTAATCTGGAGTTTTACCTTTGGTTGTAAAATTAGCCCTTAGATGTTTGTTTTAGCATAGGGCGAGTTTGTAAATTCACCGATTCAATGATGGTATCAATGCTCACCGACTCGGAGGGCCGGTGAGCCTTTCCGATGAATGTCACTAATGTCATTTAATCAGCTGTTTTTGTTATTATTATTTTTTAAAATTTATTTGATGTGTTCCTAATAACGATTGTTGGTTTGATACAAAGTCGTGTTAAAACTATTTAGAAGACAGTTTTGAGACTAAGGAGATAAATACGTCTTTAATTTGGGCTGAAATCCTCCATATCCTCCTAAAGCACTATGAGAATTTTTTAATTTGTTTTTATTATTGTATAGTAAATGGAATTTTTTTCAAAAAGGCACAAATTTCTAAATTGAAAAAAAATCAATGCTTTAGCTAAATTCTGACTAAATTTTATCGCGTTTTTTTAATTTTACGGTTTTAAACTTTTCTTTATTCCATTCATTTTATTAAAAACATACTTTCCCCAACATTTTCACTACAAAAATAAAAAAAAAAATCTTTTTTATTTTCTCTTATTTTCTTTTTTTATTTTCCAATTAATCGCTTTATCTAGGATTGTACGTACAAAATGGTGAAAGATCCTAAAAGTTGACACAATTTTATTTATTAAAATTTAAAAATAGTTTGATGATGGCCAATCAACTCCTACCGTTTTAGTGTCCTTTCCTCGACCTTCATCGCCATATTGACAGAAAACTAATGGATTTTCTGTCACTTTTGAGTGAAAATGGCGGCGAAGGTGGATTAAAGGACACTAAATCGGTAGGAGTTGATTGGCCTGTATGGAGAGGGTACTGGCTGATATAATTATGGATAGTAAATCAAGAAAAGATTGAACAGTTCAAAGGAAAGCTATGTTAAAGAATTCTAAGCTGCAATATTTTAACTGTAAAATTTGAAAAATTGCAAAAAATTACATGTTTTTGAAGTTTTTTTTTATGATTTTATATTTCTATTAGTTTTCCTGTAACTATGGCACCCAAATACCCATTAGCTTAAATATTCGTCCATTTGCCTTATCCAGGCCAAACTTGTAACCAACATCTATAATCTAGCCATCCATGAAAATAACAAAACACAAGATATTGGCTTATCGATAAGAGGGGTTTCGGTTCGGGTTTCGGTCAGTTTCGGCCGGCTTCGCGGCCTACGTTATACCTACGTCTTCAATTAAGGCGATGCCATTTTTGTTATTTATTTGTTCATTTGTGCTGCGCGTATTTTTCACTGTTAAAAATTGCCGCTGACGCTGCGTAAAAAAGACATGCTGTGTTTATGTAGAAGCCCCTAATCTAAGAACATCAGACAACGAAAGAGGAGCAAAACCATCGGAGTTATCGAGTGGAGAGAAAAGCTAATAGGTGATGGCACCCTTAATACTTTTCCTGATACTTTATTTCTCCTTTCCGCCCCTTGTATTACGTATGCCCTTGGACCCTCGACTGACGTTTTTGATTCAAGAATATTTGCTTATGATCGTGTGTTTTGCTCATGATTCTAATTCTTAGTATGGAAGGAACTCAAAAACCGTCACTGTCAGTGAGACTTCTTGAGTGCCCTTGCATTTCCAGAATGAAAAATTTTCGATTTTGCATGCCGTCAGAGAAAAATAAAATGACATTTTATTTGGAATTGACTGGTTATTGGAATAAAAGTACTTTTTTCTACAACTACCTCTGAAAATGAAGTTTTTCACATGCTAGACTACCTCTGATATATTGCATAATGAGAGAAGAAAGTGACATATTTCACACGAGAGTGAATGTTGTGAACGAGGCGCTAGCCGAGTAAAACAACACGCGAGTGTAAGAAAGTTACTTTCTATCGAGCTGTGTACGCTATTTTTCCTACGACCACTTTAGGATTTAATTCGTATTTTTTATTATTATTAAATTCTTTTCATTTTCATCTCAAGAGAAGAAAGTATTTTCTTTTCTAGGGACGAAAATGGTTTCGGTCTATTTCCGACGCTTTTACAAATCATAGCCTACTAGATACCTAGATTGTTTGGAGGGTTTGTTGTCACTCATTTTCCTCACTAGAAAAGAAAACATTTTCCCAACTAGAGAAGAAAACATTTTCCCTACTAGAGAAGAAAACATTTTCGTTGGTTACGTTTGTGTGTGTGTTCGTATGAAAAAGTTTTTTGCACGCATTGTCTGAATATGTAAGTGAAATAAAGCAATTATGATAAACTTAAGTGCTGAAAAATAATTTAGAAACTTAAAAGGTACCGAGTATACAAACTATATTTGCATGATATTTATGTTAAATTCATGGACAGCATTGGTATTTATTATTTAAATTTCAGTTTTTTTTTAAACAATAACAAACCTGTATTTTGGTGGTTTGAGTTGTTGGAGACTATATTTAGATATTTTTTTGTCATTAAACCTCCGGAAATGATAAAAACTCTCTCTTCCACTCTCAGCTGTAACGGGTCATCTAGGTTTGGTTTTTTATTTACTTATTCTTAAAATAACAAGAAAAATTGTCTTATTGGAAATATTAACACGCCAAGAGGGATCCGTATCAGGTAACTTGGATAAGTACCAGTGCGGAACGATGCCTATTTGTGAGTGATTCAAAGTTGGAAATCAAAGTGTATGATGATGTTTAATGATATATGGAGCGGGTGACCAGGGGAACCACTGACGAGTCTACGCTGGTTACCCAAGTCGAAACATCGTTTAGTCATTTCTCTCTTCGCTTTGGTCCTTTGTGTGTTCCTTGTTGGATGCTCATCCAAGTTTGAATTTTCGTTATTTCCACCCAAGATCTTTTGATCTTTTGTTTTTTAAGAAAACCCTTGTCAAGACAAATAAGTACAAAAATAATATAATCATTTTGAGATTGAAAACAAAAGAAAAGAAATAGTGATACGGAAGACTTTGCTGAGGAGTAGTGAATTATAGTAAGGTTTTATTTCTTAAATTAGGGATCGTCTTGATACTTGTGACAGTTGGTATTTGATGCCATTTTTGTTATTTTAGTCAAAATTATTGATACAGTACTACATTAGCATCATCATATACAGACCGCTTCAAGCTAATGCGAACATAGGGGGAATCAAGTCCAATTTACTCTCCGTGCCGTACGACCGAGGTGGATTCGAAGCACGCTGCAGTGTTATCTTTTGGAAATTCATTTTGTTTTTATTATTTTGTTTTATTTCTGCCTTGCTCGAGAAACAGATGGGTAAGTTCTTAATTGAAATAATACATTTTTAAAACCAAAAATGGATGTCTACGAAGTTGCCGAAAAAGTGCAGATGGTCAAATGGTCAAATCGTCATAACCCAACACACGTTCGATATTGGTCGAGGGAAAATTTGCATTTGTATTTTGACGTAAGAACACAGTATTATTAACGGCAATTGCAATTTGAATGGTCCTAGATACTTGGATCTACTGCAGCAGCACATTATTCCAACTGCTAGGCAGTTGTTAGGTGTAAGATTTGGTGAAACATGGTTTCAACAAGATGGTTGTTCCGCTCACAATGTTGGCCTTGTTAGGGAATATCTTGATAATGTATTTCCTAATCGGGTTATAAGTACACGGGGAACTATTTTATGGCCAGCTCGATCTCCCGATCTTGCTCCTAATGACTTCTATCTGTTTTTGAAGAAGCTTTTCAAATTATCACCCCTAACATGCTTGGAAACGTTAGAAGGGGTTTTTATAGTAGGCTCGGATATTGTCTAGCCGAGCAAGGAGGACTTTTCGAACATTTGCTTTAATTTTTTTTTGACTGGGAGAATCTTTTTGGTTTTTAGAATGTATTATTTTATTTTGAGAACTTGCTTTTATTTTGTTTCTCCTTATTATTTTCATTGTAACACGTCGTCACTGATAAATCTGAGCAGTTGACAATAAAACGCTCTTATTTATCAGTGACAAAAAATAAGAAAATTACGTTATAAAAATTTGCGTATTTATTGACCAAATTCCGGTTTCATTGACTACGCTCCACACAGCACCGTGGTTAGAGGCGTACTAAATACCAAAGGAAAGTCATGCAAGTGGTGATCGCAGGCCTGAGGAGTATTGGTTGCTACACTGATAGGCGTGCGGTGTCTCTGCATGTACGTACACTGGCAAATTAGACTTCTTCCGCCCTATGTTCGCAGTAGCTTGAAGCGGTCTGTACATATGTATTAACCTACGACCTACCAGCGTTTAAACTTAAAAAGTTGGCGGCATGCATTTGAGGCGATTCTAAACTAAATAAAAATAGCATTGAAATTTTGCACTCCGATTTTGGTTTCATTATTTTTCTAATGAGGGTTATCTCAAAAAGCACTTAATCGTCGTGGAACCTTACGTCTTTGGCGCCCGACGTGGGGCTCGAACCCACGACACTGAAATCCTGGGTAATTGATACAAGACGTCACCTTGCTACACAAATCGCTATATGTCAGTAAAGATTAAAGAGATAACAAGTAAGTTAACATAACAATAGAGAGGTTCTGCCACGGTTACGAAAATCCCATAGTTTTTACGATTTTATAGCTTGCCTATTAAAAATAAGGGCTATTCTTAATTAAGCCATGCTTGGTAAGAATAAAACACTTGTAAAGTGAAAGATTTAATATTTGATGTCGTCAAATGAATTTTTACTTTTTTTGGTGGCAACCCTGAGTTAAAAAAAAGAGAATTGGTGTTACCAAAATCTGTCATCTTGTCTATCGAAACTACCCCCTTCAATAACATAGTACCGAATTGGTGATCCGTGATAATATAACCAAAGTCTCCGTAATCATCGAGTATCTTTAAGTAGTTCATCTAACACCTAGTTCCCACCCTCGACTTTCTCGTGAATGCTCACTCAAGCGTCACATGATGTCAATACGAAATGTTATGACGCGTGAGCGGGCACGCACGAAAAAGTCGTAGTTGGGAACCGGGTGTAAGACTACATTGCATGCGCTGGCCTGTGCGTCACACTCTCCTATCAGGTACCAGGCTCATTCCTCTCCCAACCCGCAGGTTAGACAGGTTTTTATATGCTTATAATTTCGAACTAATTTTGAACAACTTTTAAAAATTTTGAACCACACTCCTTCCTGGTTTTTTTAATATTCAAAATGGGGGGTGCAGCCGGAAGTCAAGCTACACCCCCCTCATTTGAAGCGTAGAGAAAAATGAAAAGCGACTATCCCAAAATTAAGAACTAATTTCGAACCCCTAATATCACCAAAAAAAATTCCAAAAACCCATTAGTAACCCTTTTTTTTTTTTAGAAAATATAGTGTGGGGTGCAGGTTGACGTCAAGCCACACCCTCCCCGAAAGATATTCGAGTTTTGATATGCTTATAATTTCGAACTAATTTCAAACCACTTTTAAAAATTTTGAACCACACTCCTTCCAGGTTTTTTTTTAATATTCAAAATGGGAGGTGCAGCCGGACGTCAAGCTAAAAAAAATCAGGAAAGAGTGCGGTTCAAAATTTTTAAAAGTGGTTCAAAAATAGTTCGAAATTAGTTCAAAATTATAAGCATATCAAAACTCGAATATGTTTCGGGGGGGGGGTGGCTTGACGTCAACCTGCAACCCTCGCCATATTTAAAAAAAAAAAAACAGGCTTACTAGTGGGTTTGGGTTTTCTAAATTCTTTTTGGCGATATCTTAATTTTGGGATAGTTGCTTTTCATTTTTTTCTACGTTTTAAATGAGGGGGGTGTAGCTTGACGTCCGGCTGCACCTCTCATTTTCAATATTAAAAAAAAAATCAGGAAGGAGTCTGTTTCAAAATTTTTAAAAGTGGTTCAAAATTAGTTCGAAATTAGTTCAAAATTATAAGCATATCAAAACTCGAATATCTTTCGGGGGGGGGGGGAGGGGGGCGGTGTGGCTTGATTGACCTAAAAAAACATGATTTTAGTAACTGTCTGTTGATAACTAAAGCATGTCTTTTTTGGTTACCGATGCAAAAAAACTTTTTTTCTTTGATAACGGATGAAAAAAAATATTTCTGTCCGTTTTTTACCCAAAATTAAGCGGAAAATAGTAATATTAAAAAAATCTAATTATTCGTGCCTAAAAATTAGGCCATTTTCGCCAGTTTCCACTAAGTATTTACGAAACAAATCATTTAAAAACACTGTCAAAGATTAAAATGTCGCAAAAATGAACGTCACCGAGTAAAAAGGCACATCGCTATGGAAACCATTGTTATTTAATTTACCAGCTGCCTTGATTTATAGAGTAAAGATGGTGTGTTGCGAGAAGTGCTCTTCGTTCGAGATTTTTATAATTATTTTCATGTTTTTCTTGGATATTTTGATAAAGGTATTAAACAAAAATAGTGTTAACAACTCGGGGCTAAACTGTGCTTTTTTTTACTCGCGTTATTTAAACCAACGCTTGTAAAAAAGCACTATCTTAGCCACTAGTTGTGAAAACTACTATTGTAACATTTCAAGTAAAACGGTGCCATCTAATCTAAAGTTTTATTCTATTCTCTTGTGCAGGTATGTTGTGCAACACTTTACTTAAATCCAACTGCTTACAAAGATGAATAGTGGCACATTTGCGTTGTTAATCTTGTTTTAGGAAAATGCGAACGCTTTAACTGTGTAGAGCACCTTAATTTATGCGTTTCCAAGAAACAAGAAATTTAATTTCAAACTCTATAGGTACTAGGAACTTTCACGAAGTAATCAAATGCGTATCTCTGCCATGTAACTATGAGATACTATAATGGCCCAAAATGCCGCAAAATGTATAACAATAACAACTTTGAGAAGCAAAGGAAATAATTAAAAATTTGGGGTTGACCCCGCTCGTGATCTATGAAGAGGAGGTTCACAAATTTGAAAAATTGATTTTTTTTTGTAGGTTACACGACTAAAAGTCTTGTTCATTTTAAATTTTCTGTTGAAGTCTTTAGATGCCCTTAGTGGTTTGCGCCAAGTCAATTTCGGGTTTAGGTCCACCGACATTTTTTATCTCAATTTTTTGCTTCATACTTTGACCTTTCTAAAAGTGTATAATATATACGGACTACCAGCTAAAATGCCTAAAAACTTCAAAAGTACGACAATTTGTCATTTTGTTTAAAAAAGTTCCCTGAACTGAAAATATTTTTTTACTTAAATTAAAGGCAACCTTATTTTTATATTAAATTTTGCATTACACTAAAAAATCAGCAAAAATAATGTTTTAGTAAAGTCTTAGTATTGAACAATATCAAATTATCACTCGAGTAACGGACGAAGGCTGTTCTATAAAGAGGGCGGTAACCCATTTTGGAGTTGATAAAATAATAACAATACGATGCAAACAGCGCTGGATTGAAAACAATTCGACGAATAGGAAACTTGGATTAGGACAAAAACGATGGTAAACTTAATACTAATTATTTTAACTTAAAAAAGAACTAAAATAAATAATTTAGTATTTAATAGGATCACCATTTTTCTCTATTACAAGCTGCAAACGTCTGGGCATTGAAAAGGTTAAATTTTGAAAATACTGATGTTCTTCTGAGAGCTGATCCAATGCGCGATAAATAGCATCGCTTAACTCTTCAGCATTTCGTGGTCTCCAATTCCTTTGGTATATTATTTTAACGATTCCATTATGTTAAGGTTAGGGCTGTTGGCTGGCCAAGGAAGTGTTTCTATATTATTATTTTGAAACCATTGGCGAACAACATTAGCCGTATGTACTGGACAGTTGTCCTGCTGATAAACGAAGTCATTATTTTCATGTAAAGCCTGTACAGATGGAAGCATAACGTTTTCACGGATTTCAATATATCGTTCACTATTGAATCTTCCTTCGATTGTCCAAAAAAAAACCCAAATCTCTAGCACTAAACCAGCCCCACATGTTTACAGAAAAATGTCCAGCTTTTTTAATTTGGTTTGTATATTCGGGTTCAAGATAAACTAAAATTCTCCTGCTTGAAGATGATTGAAAAATTTTTTCGTCAGTGAAAACCACCTCTCCCAGAAGTCATTATCACGAAGAACGTTGTTCAGTGCAAAAATCACTCTGACCTGTTTTTGTTCTTCTGTTAGAAAAGGCTTCTTTGCAGCAACTCGACAAGAGACTTCTGATTTCGTTACTCTTCTATTTACTGTTGCTAAAGAACCCAGAAATAATGTTACATTAGCTGCTTCAACCGACGTTGAAAAAGGATTTTGTCTGAATGGTCAATAAGTCTCTCATCTTGCACTTCACTTCCATCTTTCCTATCAGTAGAATTATTTTCAATCCAGCGCTTTTTCCAACGCATTATCATCATTTTATCAACTCCAAAATGGGTGGCCGCTCTTCTTATGAACCAGCCGTCTTCTATAACTTGAGTGATAATTTGAACTTTTGTAAATGTTGATATCTGTGGCATTTTAAGGATGTCACACTGAATTTTAAGCTGTCAGGCATACTAAGCTGGTGGTGCCATTTAATAGTATACAGTAATGGAAAGTTAAATTTTGTGGCGTAGGAAAAAATGCATGTATGAGTTTTTTTTGAAATCAAGTGTACTCTAGCGTGAAAATGTTCATTACAACAATTGTTAAAATAATACAGCAGAAAAAGTATAAATAAAAGCCCTTATAAAATCGTTAAACGTGCGAATGCCTCACGAACCACAGCAACAAGGCAAAGCAAGCGGACTGGAGCACACCAAATGTATGCGCCTTTCTCTATTGAAATTGAAATCAGTCAGTCGCTACTCGCCCACTGAAAACATAGAGATATTCTGCTAGGCTCCACCTTCTTCATCGCATGTGCGACTGTCCTGCGTCCACGGATGTAAAAACACTAAAATGGATTGCTAATACCTATGGGAAATTTGCAGGAAAATCACTGCCGCATGTCTTCCGCCATTTTCGCCGCCATGTTGTGGAGATTTGGGTTGGCTACATTGGTTTCCTTAATTTTAAATATTAGTGTGGGAACACTGACTGTCAACAGTGTCAAAATATGATTGAAATTGACATTTTTTTGAAAGGTTATTTTTGTTGTTTTTTAATACAAAAACAAGGAAGTAAAGAAACAAGTCATAAACAAATGCTCCAACGGTCACGCCATTTATGTCCCTCATTTGGTCTGGAGTATGTGCAGGTTTCGAACAAATAAATCACAATATGGAAACATTGCCCCCAATTTATAAACTCAAAGGGTACTGTTAAGCCACACGTTATAAATTGTAATAAAAGCTCGGTTCAACCTTTGCTGCTGGCGCTCCCGTTGAAGATACACCTTGATTACATTGATCTGAATCTGCACAGGGACTAAAACAGCTAAGCAAAGATGCACCAACGTGATACAGTAATAAAAAATAAATTAATAGAGGGAGATACTGACTTTGATAATAGCATATATGGCTCACCTGAAAGCCAGAGCCATGGAAAGTCAAGCAACATTTAGCAATCACAAAAAAAGTACATCTTTGGCACATGGAGTCGAGCATGAAGTTTTACAATATTTGAAGACCTTGGCAGAAAAACCTATTAACAAACAACTGTGTCGACCATCCCTTCCCTAAGTTAACAAGTTATTACTAAGATATCCTTGAGTTTTGGTAAGTTTTCAGCATTCAACATTTTTTTGAGGCTTTATCTTTTATAAAGGATGTGGGATTTTGCTCAAAACCGCATATGTTGTAGGTTTCATTGTCCTGATAAAAATCTATCATTGCTCCACAGTGTTTTTGAGATACTGCGTTCAAAGTTAAACATTTTGGTATTCTGGCTTTTCCCTAAAATCAGTTTTTTGCACTTTTTGTGAAAATTTAAATAATATTTGTGAACCAAATTGTAGTCTGAGAATAAGTAGCAGAAAAATATAGGTTGCGTCGCACTGGAATCACAAACATAAAAAATATTAAATTCATATGACCAAGAAATGACTTTTTTAACAAAAGGCAAATTTCAATTGTTATGTTGCCACTTAGTATTTAACAAACATGCTTCAAAACAAAAACTGTAACATTTTTAGCTATTTTTGTTAGTTGTTGCTATGTGGCAATGATAGATTTTCATCAAGATAAGCAAAATCACACAGAAAGCCAGTTTCCATAAGGAAAGTGCATCATCCTTAAAAAACGAATCTACAAAAAAAAATGTCAAATGCTGAAAACTTACCAAAACTTAAGGATATCTTAGTAATAACTTTTTCTGCTGAATTCTTTAGAATCAGAAAACTTTTATTACAAAAATTGTTAACAAAAAACATTGTCATTGAATTGTAATAAATTGAATTGATAATTGAATTGATAAACATCAAAATTTAGTGTTAAAAATTAACATTAAAATAAATTTAACCTAAGAATATCTTTAAAATGTCATTTAGATATTAAA
Organism: Oxystoma pomonae; assembly: GCA_963921995.1. Lineage (NCBI taxonomy): Eukaryota > Metazoa > Arthropoda > Insecta > Coleoptera > Brentidae > Oxystoma > Oxystoma pomonae. Next base: position 112,006,789 of record OY998165.1, read on the forward strand.
CATTGTTAACATTAAGGTTTTGTTAATAAAGATTAAAAAATAAATATTGATTTTTCTTTATTTCTAGTAAAACATCTTATAATTACTGGTCTTAAAATCTCAAAAAAATACTGGCTACAATATCACAAAAATTGACAATGAAATCCTAAACTACTTACTTAAAATTACATATAGAAAGTTACAAACACATGGAAATGACAACAAGAAAAAGAAAAAAAAATATACTGATAAAATACATATTAAAATTAATATTTTGGTAATTATGCAGTATACAGTTTTCTGCCATTTTTGACTTTTTATGAAAAATTCTTTATGGGGGCACCTTCTAGGGTCCCTAGGACCCCAAATCCGCCTGCGCCGGTTGTTTTTTTTTCAATTTTTTTTGTTTTTTTTTTCAATTTTTTTTTGTTTTTTTTTATTTTTTTTTTCACTAAAACAACCCAATCAAACACAGTCCAACCGAACATAATCCAACCCAACCCAAAACAATCAAAAAAACACATTACAATCCCCCCCGGGCACCCTTTTTTCTCTTAAAAAAAGAAAAAATTGGGCGCAGGCGGATTTGGGGTCCTAGGGACCCTAGTAGGTGCCCCCATAAAGAATTAAAAGAAAAAATCAAAAATGGCAGAAAACCGTATACTGCATTACCAATTTTTTTAATATTCTTTTTAAAACTCATGAAGTATTGTTCTAATTTTGTCGATGTGCCAAAGATGTATTTTTTTGTGATCGCTTGCCATCTGGTTTTCAGCTGATCCATTATGCTATTATCAAACTCTATATCTCCCTCTATTCATTTATTTTTCTTGTCTTCTAGGCCTATAACAACCTCGGATTTATAAACTGTTGGCGCATATCTGTCCCTAGACGTTTTAGTTCCTGTTACAGATTCAGAGATCAACTTAATGAAGGTTTATCTTGAGCGGGAGCGCCAGCAGCAATGGTTGACAGTACCCCATGTTTTAATTTATTTGTTAAAAACTTGCACATTCCCTAGACCAAATGGTTTTTATTGCTTGCTTTTTCACTTTTTTGTTTTTGTATTAAAAAACAACAACAAAAATAACCTTTCTAGAAACGTCATTCTTGACACTGTTGATAGTCAGTGTTCCCACACTACTATTTACAATTCAGGAACCAATGTCGCCAACCTAAATCTCCACAACATGGCGGCGAAAATGGCGGAAGACACACGGCAGTGATTTTCCCACAAGGGTATTATCAATCCCTTTCTTTTTTACATCCATGCCTGCGTCATCAAGCAGAGGTTCATTTCATTCGGTGGCGAGATCGAGCAGCTAAGCTGGTACAACACCGTACTCAACTAAAAAGCCACTGCACTCGATTCGACGTCATTAATATGGCGTCCAAGTTTGGCTGATATTTTCACCTGATTTGTTTTGATGTGTTATTGATTTTCTATGGTTTTTCCAGTAAATTGTGAAAAGTGGTTTATAAATTCTTAAAAAAGATAATAAACTAGTAAAAGCATTATGTCGTTGAAGTGCTGCATGCCAAAGTGTCGCGAGAATTACGATGAGGGGCCAAAGGTTTCCGTTTTTGACTTCCCATCAGACATCAATTTATCCAAGAAATGGGTGTATGCTATAAAAAAGAAGGATTTCGCAATCCCGAAAAATTCCAGGGTAAGATTTGCAACAATTTATCCGTTTTATACTCTGAACTAAAAAAGGCACCGTTTCCTAAAACAAATTACATTGAGCCAATGTATTTTGTATATGATTTTTGCTCCGATGTAAAGTTTTATCAATATCATAATCAAGTTTACATAAATTTTATAGCCAAAACGAGTTATTGATTTTACTGCTGCAAGACACAGTTTTAAGAAAAAGTTGTTACAATATCAAGAGACTTTAAGAATGATTTTTGCGAAGGGTGTTATAAAATCAAGGATTAAGAGACATGTTTTCATAGCTTTTAGTTACATCTAAGAATGAATTTAGTGAAAGACTGTTACGTACATAAATTTCATAACCATGTTTATGTATTTTGTATGCCCGGTTCATAATTTTCATAAACTTGTACATACATTCCATAACAACTTTTAAACGATGATCGCCATTTAATAAATTAAATAAAGGGCATTGATTAAAATCGTCAACATGTTTTATTTATTTCATATGCTCTTTAATTATCTCCATAACCTGTACATACTATTAATAACAACTCTCTATAAAATGTCAAGAAACATTTGTCATTGATTTTGTAACTTCCGTTTATTAATTTCATTACTTTATATGACAATTTTTACAACTTTTCTCCGATTTTTGTAACAGTTACGTGTTATTGATGTACAATTATCTAGAAAAAATTAATAAACACCTGTTTTCAATTCAATTCAATTCAAAAAACGTTTATTCAAAAAATATACAAAAAGTGAACAAGTAACTACAAAACTTACAATGTAGAATATAAACGTTGGGAAATAACCACAGAAGCACTAAAAGCGCTTGTGCGTGGTTTTTTTTTTGTCCGGTTCGGTTGAGATAGAGTCATAATCAGTGTTTGTCAAAATTGAGTTTAAGGTTCACAAGCCGGGTTAGTGTCAAAGTCTGGAAATGGTTTATATTTAAGTGACTAGAACTGGGAGTAGGTAGGTGCCTATAGTATATTTCTGCTAGTGTATTTATCATTTAAGATACTTGAGATCTACCAAGTTATTAAATGTTTCTCTACCCTGGTCCGATATCCACAATTTGGTTTTCATATTAAAACTTTTGCAATTTTTTATAGATTTGATGTCATTTGGAAGCATGTTGTATAACCTAGGTGAAAAATACTTTAGACTTCTTTGTCCATGCGTTTTATTAGTGACTGTTGAACATGCAAGTGTTCTGCTTCTAGTTGTGCTGTTGTTATTAAAATAGATATCTATTTTTCCTTTTTTAATATTTTTTATTATTTCGAGACAGTATAATTGTCGCATGTCCAACAGTTTACTATCCGTAACGAGGTTGTTGGTTGGGTATGTTCTGCATTTGCCATAAATAATTTTAATGAACCATTTTTGTAAAGTTGCTAGCTTTTGTATATGGTTTTCAGCAACACAACCCCAACCAAGAATTCCATAAGTCAAGTGGCTTTGTACCAATGACATATATAGTATTTTTAACTGATCATTATTAAGAAAGTCTCTAAGATACGAAAATTTTGACAGAAGCCCTCTTATTTTACTTGTTACATAGTTTATATGCACATCCCATCTTAGCAAGTTATCTATTTGGATACCAAGGTATTTTATTGATGAAGTTTCTGGTATCTCATACTGTTCTATTTTTAGGTTTCCAAGTTTAGGAAGATTGTTTTTGTACGATGAAAAAGGCATGTATTTTGTTTTTTCTATATTTAAAGTTAATTTGTTATGCTGAAACCAGTTTTTCAATTTTAAAAAATCTTCCTCGATTTGATTCTTAACTTCTTGCCAAGTTTTTGCTCTACAAAATAATACGGTGTCGTCTGCAAAACTAACCATTGTACCTTTTAGTTTAAGATTCAGCATATCATTAATGTAAACTGTAAAAAGTAGAGGACCCAGAGCGGTTCCCTGGGGCACTCCAAATTTTACAGCTGTTTCATCGCTGAAGGTTCCATCAATGTTAACTCGCTGTTGTCTGTTTGTTAAAAAATCTTTTATAAGATTAAAGATTTTCCCACGTATACCATAATTTTTAAGTTTATTTAAGAGAGTCTCATGGCAAACAGTGTCAAAAGCTTTGGATAGATCCACAAACAGGCAAGTGCAGGCATCACTTTGGTCCAGCGCGTCAGTTATTTGTGATGTTAAAAATTTTATAGCATCCTGCGTGGATCTACCCTCTCTAAAACCAAACTGTAAGGTAGAGAAGATTTTATATTTCTTAAAGAAGCTAACGATTCTAGTTTTGATTAACTGTTCCATTATTTTCGAGAAAACAGACAGCAGCGAGATTGGTCTGTAGTTTACTACTTCTAGTTTGTCCCCGCTTTTATGAAGGGGTTTGATTATACCTGTTTTTAAGCAGTTTGGAAAACACCCTGTATTGAAAGCTTTGTTTATTAGTAAAGTCAGTATAGGTGAAATTTCGATTACTATTTCTTTTAAACTTTCGCTTCTGATATCGTCCCATCCGGGGGATTTTTTAGGTTTAAGGTTTTTTATAGCTTTTTTAATTTCAGGTATTGAGACGTCTGTTAGAAACATAGAATTTTCTAGGTTAGGAATGTTGTTTTTGTAGTTGGGAATTTTTTTAATTTTTTTGGCAAGTTTTTCTCCAAGGTCGCTAAAGTAGCTGTTAAATTCATTTGAGATTTCAGTTTTTTTCGTTAGAGTCATGCCGGTGTTATTAATACTATGTACGATATTTTTTTCAGTGTAGCTTATAAGACATAACCTACTGGTTTTTTTCCTTTTTGTTATGTTTTGTTGAATGTTTATGTATACTCAGGTTTATAAGATTAATTTTTTTAGCCGCGTTTTTGTAGGGTTAAGTTTTCATTTTCTGATTTTCTTGTATGAAAATGCCTTGGAAAATGAATATGGCTAAAAATCATATGGAAAAGGTGAATTTCTTTTTTTAATATAAAATAATAAATAATAATAATAAAAATCATAAATAAAAATTACAATAAGAACACATGTGTTTCAAAACAACACTTAGAAGTTCTAAGGCTAGAAATCGAGCATCAATAAATCATACAGACCAGGAGGAAAATCCATATCGGTGAACACTCTTAATCAATGCCAGTGCTAAGATAGTCCTTGAAGAAGTACTTGTATGAACAGCTTATCATACAACGTAGTAGTTTATGGTGATGTTTCAAAATTTTTTCGGGTCAGAAAAACTCCTAGACTTCAACGAATTTATACATGCTCTAAATTATTTTTTATAATTTTGAAATATAATCTGTTAGGAAAAATTTAATATTGAAAGAAAAAATGAAAAGAAACGTGCAACCAAATTTTATACCGCTACTGGAGATGTGATTGGTATCCCATTAAAAATACCTCGACGATATTTAATTTTGTTTTATACCACATAAGTAATAATCAAGGAGGGAAATAAAGTAAAAATTCAACCCAGAGATTCAAAGATACATTTTATTCCTTAAAAACAGGGATAAAACAGTAAACCTTTAAAATCCCTAAAGTGCATAAGATATATATTCTTTTAAATATTTACTTATACACCAGTTATTATGTTCAGTTTGTGTGTGCTAAAACTTAAAGTATGTAAAGGTTGGTATTACTATATTTAAAAAAAATTGATTTCTCACTGTTAGGATTTTTATTTTTTCTACTATAAATCATATCAGCCAACCTAGGCGGCCATCTTGAAGTGAGTTCATTGGCTTTTTAGTTAAGAAGGGGTTGGCTGGTAGCAGAAACTACGTTGAAAAGGCGGACGACGGACGCGGCAATAAGAGCGTGCGAGACGGAAAGAGACATGGCTGTGTTAAATTATAAATACTTATATAATTTTGACGTGGTGCCATATTAATCAGCGCTGATAATAATAGGAAGTTTCGGAAACATTACAAAGATTAATATAAATCAGACATTTTATTACTACTTCCTTATTCTGTGTAGGGGTGCACGTGCTCATGTGCTACTATGGAGGAACCGCCACTGGTTGGTCCTGGGTCAGACCAAAGGCGAAAAATCTACCGCGTTTTTGACGCTGAATTTTTTCATGCTAAGGGGAAGGTTTTATTCATCTATTTTTGTCCATCGGTGGATTTACGACGACAAAAGTTGGTTGATAGGTGACATATGTCATCAATCTGACATTATTTCTGATTGCATCAGATGAAGCCATCAGTTGAAATAAAAACCCGATGGCATTACGCCCACAAGTGACAAGAGAACTTGGGGAAAGAAGAGGTATGAATAAAAGGAAAAGGTGGTAATACTGGTAGTAGCTGAAAGATATATATATTTTGAAAACTATGCATTTGCCGAATGGAGGAGATAGTAAAAGACATAATTACATTATTTGCTCCTTTGGACATGCTTAAGTGACTTTTGAAGTCGGATAGATTGTAGTTTGCAATAGTTGTCTCCACACAATCCTCCACCTTAGTGTGTGTTTCTCCTTAGAGAAAATAATTAGTTCCTCATCTGAATCCTCAGATGCACTCGTGCGTAAAAAACTAGCCTAGCGGGCGTGAAACATTTTTTCAGGCACGCTGTTTTTTATTGATAATGGTACATTTTGGACCAAACTTTTCAATTTTGACGTTGAAATGTGTTTATTAAAAACTAATTTTTTATGAAGAAAGTTATCAAAAACACTTGTAGGAAAAAATTCTACCTAACTCTTGCGGAAAGTGCCTTTTACGCCCTTAACGGCTTGCCCGAACTCAGCTACGCGTCGTTTGTGCAGTTGCCGTCGCGTGCGTAAAAGTATCACTTTCCGCACCAGTTAGGTAAATAACTATTAGCGCATTTCTTCTAACCTAAAGAAATACTCAACTCAACTGTCCTTACATAAAAGCGGTTCTAGGTGCGTATAAACGTAGTAACTAGGGACTAAAAGCTAAACTCTTATTGGTGAAAACCGGCAAAGGTGGGCGTTGCCACCTCCACTAACGCAATTTCAGGTACCGGGTAAGGCGACGTGCCGCGCGACGTAACGATACGCGTACTAGCACCCGTATCTCATGAAAATCAGTCTCGTTCGACGTGCGGTTGACAACTTCTGTCGGATCTGACCAATGAGAGCGCTGGATTTCACAGGTACGTTACGTTTACGCGCTGGTTTGGCTTTTAGTCCCTAATGTTAAATATTTTGCGATCTTTGGGCCGTTATAGTATCTCAAAGTTATATGAAGGTGGGGTTAAACGCTTTATATCCCTGCCCGACTGCTAGTTCGAAATCGTGTTTAATATATAGAATGGAGAAACGTTTTGCAGTCGCATGCCTATATGTATATGTAAAGGGTTATCCATTATAAATGTTATCCCCTCTTTTCTCTGTTATTATGCTTTTCATAAAAATAGTCTTAAATAAAAGTTGCATAACTTTAACTACACTATACAATTATGCATATCAAAATTTCCAATGTAATCGCATATGTCAAATTTAGACATCAACTTTCTTATTTTAAATTGAACACCCTGTAGTTTTTTAAAACTTCGGTAGATCCTTTCTTCCTAATTTCAAAAATATACCTTTGTCTTGAACGGTTATTGAACAAATTTAGAAAAACGTTGCCATACGAGCAATGTGTTGAAATGACACTTGCCCTTTTTTTTTCAAGAATCTCAAGGGTAAATCTTGCATAAGACGCCCGAACTACTTTCCTGTCAGAGTCATTTCTCCTCTACTAGGAGAGCCGGGTAGTACATCCAAGGCTCAGAATCTGCCGAGCTTGCATGGTGCACGCGCAAAGCTGACCGGATTGTCACTTTTCAAGAGCGCTCGTTCACCTGGTCCGGGGACAGGTGTATGAAAGTGTAGGAAAGTTCACGGAACTCGGGTGAGGTTCGGTCGTCGTCGGATAGGATTCGGATAACTCGTGATCGCTTCAAAGCCTATTATTGGTCGATATTAGGGAGAGGACCGTTCCCGTGCGATCTTTCCTATAAAATTCAAGAAAAAGCCCCTTGGTGGCAAGCTGCAGTCACTGCACTGCAACCTGACTGACTTTTGAAACAGGAAGTTAAACTTCCAAATCAGTTACATCTACCGAAAAGATTCTAAAAAAGAGAAGATCAAAAGATCTTGGGAGGAAAGAACGAAAATTTAAAATTGGATGAGTGTCCCACAAGGAACACACAAAAGACCAAAGCGAAAGGAGAAACAATTAAACGATGTTTCGCCCGGGGTGACCAGCGTGGGCTCGTCAGTGGATTCACTAGTCACCCTCAATCCAGACATCATTTAACACCATCGCACACTCTGACTTCCAACTCTGAATCACTCACAAATAGGCATCGTTCCGCATGGTACTTATTATAAGTTACCTGTTACGGGTTCGTCCTGGCGTGTTAATCTTTCCAATAGGAATATGCTCCTAAGTTTAATTGTTTCTCCTTTCGCTTTGGTCTTTTGTGTGTTCCTTTTCGTTTTTCGTTCTTTCCTCTTTTGATCTTCTCTTTTTTCATTACTGACTTATTGTGCACAACACATTGACCTATCGAAGTTTTAAAAAATATACAGGGTGTTCATTTTAAAATAAGAAAGTTGATGTCTAAATTTGACATATGCGATGACAATTTTGACATGCGTAATTTTATAGTTGACTTAAAGTTATGATAGAGCCATGATGACACTTAAAATAATTTGCTTAAATACCTGTTAAATTATTTTTAGATGTGCCAAAATACACTTTAGTAGGACACGTTTTTTGGTAAATTTAAAGACTGTAAAGAACTTTGATTGAAAGAAGGTAATACCACCTTATGTTTTACACACTTTACACTTTGAAAAATTACAATTTTTGCTGTTTTTTGGATAAAAATTGCAAAATAAAAATCATATGCATGACACTACTCAATATGACAGACAGATGACATAACAGAAATTTTTAGTAAACATTTGCCTTAAATTACTTTCATCTTTTAAATTGAACACCCTGTAGTTTTTAAAAACTTCGGTAGATCCTTTCTTCCTGATTCCAAAAATATACCTTTGTCTTAAACGGTTATTGAACAAATTTAGAAAAACGTTGCCATAAGAGCAATGTGTTGAAATGGCACATTGCCCTTTTTTTTGTCAAGGGTCTCAAGTCTCTACTTTCCTGCCAGAGTCATTTCTCCTCTACCAGGAGAGCCCGGGTAGTGTCGGATTCCTACCGACTAAAGCTCCTCGATTGTGACTCCAGCCTACCTGGGTGTCGATTCTTGAATTTTAGACGGACGTTCGTGTGGCGGATGATCACTTAAAGGATGTGAACACTCCCAGGGAACGATCCGATCCCCGTCGCTGACTGTTCGTATTCTTGAATGCAGCCGAAACACGTCCAATGTTGCCAGTTTGCTTTTTGAGCGATTGAACTAATTTCAAACTAACCCAAACATTTTCTGTGATTTTTTCCTTATTTTTTTCACATTTAACCAAAAACAGTCGTTGAATTAATGGTGCAAAATAAATGTATGACAAACTATTAAAAAATTACTTTTTGTTTTAAATGGGAATTACATAAAATTATGTAGATTATAAATTTCTATTACATTTTATTCTTTTTTAATTCTATCTTACACGCAGGCCATAAAGTCCTTTTTTATATTTTGTAAAACTAATAATCTTCCTGTTTCCAAAAAGGGAGTGTCTAAAGAGCCGACAATTCGGCTGAATAGTCGTGAGGTTAAAGAGGCGACAGTAATTATTTAGTAATTTTTACCTAAATGAACCCAACCCAACTGAAACAGATTTAAACTAACCCTAAAAAAAACACTTCAACCCCCTCCGGGACCTTTTTTTTGCATTAAAAAAAACGACAGACAAGGATTCAGGGTCGTTTAGGGGCCCTAGAAGGTGCTTGCATTTTTTTATGCTAAAAAAATATGTGGGGGTTGTAGTGTTTTTTTGGGTTGTTTTGGCTTTGAATAAGTTGGTTTGAGTCTGTTTAGGTTAGGTTGGGTTAATTTAGCTTAAAAAAAAACGAAAATATGAAAAACACATACCTAGTAAATAAAATTACTGTTGGCTCTTTAACCCATGACTATTCAGCCGAATTGTCGGCTCTTTAGACACTCCCTTCCAAAAGTATACTATAAGTTACCTTTTTCTTGAACGGTCATGAAAGTAAAAACGTTTCCATAAGATGTTATTTTTAATTTTACTCGACAACCGACACAGATAAACCCTACATGATATATTTTTTGAATCAAAACTTAAAAAAAAATAGGATTTCATTAAAAAAAAAGAGACCCTCATGGTTACCCTGCATCTAGTGTGGGAAAAAACTGAAATTGTGACAGAAGTCTACCTAATTTTATGAGTAATTCCCTTTTTGACTGAGCTTTTTGTGACAAATAACAAAAAATGTTTTCCAAGTGGGACTTTATAAGAGGTCACCTTATACATAACTGAGTGTAAATGAAAGGTCTCATTTTTAAGTTATTAAATTCTTTAATTTACAATATTTCACATAAAACTTGGCTATAGATACAGCAAACAGTAGATTTTTTTTTAAATGGTACTTATGTGGAGATTTTTTTTTCTGTCAATGTCCTTAGCTCAGGAAATATTGAAGCGACATTCAAAATGGGTCATATGAAATCTCTACTTTTTGTTTAATTGGTTTAAAGTTTAAAGTTTCTACAGAAAAAATTCTAAATGTAACACTAAAAAAACAAAAAAAAAACTTAACTTAAATTCTCTGGGTGTGATTGTTTATGTTATGCTTCATATGCCAGGTACAGTCCTATGTTGATGATGATTCCTAACAAGGATGAAATAGGCCTGTAGGTTTTTGGACTATCCATTAGATCTGGGAGGCCTGGTCGTAATTAATTGAAAAGCAAAATGTGTGTCCAATATGCCACGAACCTTTCTTTTTATCATGTGATAGAAGGTTTAAAGTTACCATAACCTATAAATAAAAAAAATAAATAGAGCTTATAAATATGAGGTATTAACTTGCAGCAGGTTTGTGCAGCTGCATCCTGCACAATTCACAAACATAATGAACTTTCTATCCATGCTTTTCTATTCATATATGTGAGAAAGAGACAGACATATAAGATTAAGTAGCTGCATAACCCATGCTTTAGAGGATTGAACTAGGTTAATCTATAACTAAGGATACCTGTTAACTGTGAAAATTGGATATTTAATTAGTTTTTGAGTTATGATGAAACCCCAATTCTTCTATTCCCACATAAAGTATATCTATGAATGTCCCGTATATATCCAGTGGACATCCATCAGAAGTGATTATTTATCACACTTGGATGTCTGTTGCAGCTCCATCAATGTCTATCGATTTTATATGGGTAACATATAGAATGGATATACATTGATGGAGCACATATACATCACTGGATGTCCATTGAATGTAAGTTTCATGTATGATCATAAATGGGATAAAAGTTAAATATCCATTAGATGCGTTCGTATATGTCCATTACAAGAATATCATTTACACATCCAATGGATGTTGGATGAATGTTTATATGCCGACGGATATCCATTGGATATACATATCCATGGCTTGTTATGTGGTTTACTTTGTATGTTTTCACATTATACTCAATCAATATGTATAAAAAATCAAGCATTTTGTTCTTTCATATATTATCACGCTCTTAGTCAGAACAGAGAACATGCTCTATGAAAGAAAAAGAAGACAATCTTTTCAATATGTATTGAGTATGATGTAAAAACATAGGAACGGACAAGTCCGATGCCCTTCAGCCCTCAACCATAAATGGCCATTATTTCTCTTGCCAGGTTTTTCGAAACTGTAATTTTTCAAGGATCAAATCGTCTTGTATTGGAATCTCGGGGCGACTTGTTACGCCGGATCCGCCTCGGCCTCCTGTACATAATATATAACTCTATTCACAAGCCATATTTCTTCTGGCCCCATCATTTTTACCGACAATATTTATATAAAAAAAGACAAATGAAATAAAAACCGAATCACTATAATAATGAAACAAACAAACAATGAAAAACAAATTAACCAACCAAACATTGCATTCTGCGCAAGTTTCGTGCGATTACAGCGCCATTCTCCTGCCTCGTACCAGTAGAACGTTCTGCGAATTTTGGATGGACGGGAACATTTCTCGCGCGTTCAAGAATACAGACTAGAAATTTTTTCGTGAGAACAATCCCATATGTGACCATTCCTCGATTCAAGAATCGACACCCTGGTGGCAAACTGCAGTTACTGCATTGCAGCCATTACTGACTTATTATTTTGTATTTTACCGCTAAAGATAAACCCTACATATGGTATATTTTTAAAATCAAGAAGAAAGGACCTACCAAAGTTTTAAAAACTATACAGGGTGTTCAATTTAAAATAAGAAAGTTGATGTTTAAATTTGACATTTATGCGATTAAAATAATTTTATTAAAAATCACCTTATGATTTACACACTTTACACTTTGAAAAACTACAATTTTTGCTGTTTTTTTGGATAAAAATTGCAAAATAAAAATCATATGCACGACACCACTCAAGATGACAAACAGATGACATAACAGAAATTTTTAGTAAACATTTGCATTAAATTATTTTCATCTTTCTCTAAAATACTTTTTATAGCCTGCTGTCTCTCTTCAACAACCTTAAAAATTTTTGCACGTCCCTAAAATATCTCTCCATATACCTCAAAAATTCTGCCCTCTCTCTCTAAATATTTTTCATTTTAACAGGGAAAAAATGTTTTTTGGCAATATTTTTTTGAACGTCTGAAAAACAGTCAAAACTTGTAAAATTTGTGTGTTTTTTTCTGTTTTAAAATGTGAGCAATATCATGGCATACAAATGTTGCAGTCAAAATTGCTTAATCAAAAACGTTACCCCTTAAATTATGTTAAAATATTTTAAGCCTTAAATTATCATCATGGCTTGACCATTATGCAAATTTTGTTTCAGACTTTTTTTTGACAAATGCATAGTAACAGCACTTACGAGCGCAATAATTGGAGGCATGCGAATACAAAATATTTCTCTATTCTGTTTACGGCTTTTTTTTTTAATTTCGAAAAGTTTGGTTAGATCACCCACGGAATAAACTGTCAAATCCAGTCTAGTTAAAACTTTCATTCGTTTTTGAAACGATCCGCGTTTTCACGACAGCTAGATTCCGATACGATCCCAGAAAAAGGCGTATTGAACTGAATCAGGGACAACGAAAGAAAACTTACAACGCTTTTCGATTTGCGATTTTACGATACTTTTGAAAGTGAAGTATTGAAAACGGATTCAGTTCTACATGAAAACGTAGGAACTAAAAGCCATTAGTAGCAGATTTTCTTACTCATATGAAAAAAAGTAAATACTCAAATCACACATTTAAATTTTAATTTCATTTTACGAGACAATTTTTTTCGGAGTAATTATTTTCTTTTGTTTTAAATTTTGACAAATTTAGTTTCGGGTTTTTTATAGGGACACATTTTGATTTACTTGTTCTCGAAATTGGTTCAAACTAAAAGTTTAATAATCTCAATTGAAATAAGTATCAGGATATCTACTTGAGTAGGTATATCAAGCTAATTTAATCAAACTAAACCGCAAGCATTTACTTGTTGTTTGAATGATGAACTAATCTGCCACAGCGAAATACAACGAACTGTTTGTAGCGTCCCATTTTCCAAGTTCAATCCAGTAGATTGCCTATAAATTGTTTCACTTGTAAAACAATTTTCTTTGTTGCGAGACAACATATCAGCGCTTTAAATCTCCCAACTCGCATAGAAACTGGAACTCACGGCGAAAATAGAGACAAAACCAACTCTTAACGGCTTAAAGTTACAGTAAACATATTTTTTTTATTTTAACAGTACGGTCACTGAGGAAACACACTAAACAGTAGTTCAAAAACAAAATTATAATTGTTTTCCACAAAACCAAAACTACACTTTTTTGCACTCGACGCGCGTTTCGCTAACAACGTTAGCATCATCAGGAGACGATAAACAATGAACTAAATTAATCTACGCTCTATCTTATATACAATTTGTGATTGATCACGATTTTTAATCCTATCTCCCCTCAACCAAAGAATAAAGTGTACTAAACGGGATGGGTCCTCTATCTTTATTTTAACTATTTCTGGATTTAATGATTTCCATACTTTCATATGCATTCAAAAGTCTTTTGTTTGGTACACTTTTTAGAAGTTTTAGGTTATCTAATGTGAATCTATGATTGTTTTCAAAAGCATGCTCGGCCACACTTGACTTTTCTGTTCTTCCGTATTTTAAGTGTGCTAAGTGTTCTTTAAAACGTGTTTGAATAGAGCGTCTCGTTTGGCCAACATATTTTTTGTCACAATCCATGCAACTAATTTCGTAAATTCCACTTTTTTCTAGAACTGTAGTTTTATCCTTGGGATTTCCTAGTAAGCTTCTTATTGTGTTACCGGATTGATATACTAATTTAAGACCGGTGTTATTAAATAACACTTAGCACACTTAAAATACGGAAGAACAGAAAAGTCAAAAACGTGTTTGAATAGAGCGTCTCGTTTGGCCAACATATTTTTTGTCACAATCCATGCAACTAATTTCGTGAATTCCACTTTTTTCTAGAACTGCAGTTTTATCCTTGGGATTTCCTAGTAAGCTTCTTATTGTGTTACCGGATTGATACACTAATTTAAGACCGGTGTTATTTAATAACACCGGTCTTAAATTAGTTTTTCTAGAACTGTAGTTTTATCCTTGGGATTTCCTAGTAAGCTTCTTATTGTGTTACCGGATTGATATACTAATTTAACACCGGTGTTTGTTATTTTAATAATGTTTGTTATAACAAAAGAATTTTGAATGCATATGAAAGTATGGAAATCATTAAATCCAGAAATAGTTTAAATAAATATGGAGGACCCATCCCGTTTAGTACACTTTATTCTTTGGTTGAGGGGAGATAGGATTAAAAATCGTGATCAATCACAAATTTTTTTTGTACACACAAGTTTTAGTGCAACCAAAGGTTCCAAATTCCCAACATAGTAAACAGTAGTTGTTGTTTACTAACGTCCATATTTCTTAAGATACACTGGATGACCTTATAGGTACCATGTACAGGGTGGTCCAAATTCGAGGGGCCTCTATAGCTTTGGGCTTTTGCAGCACAGTTAACCCAAAACTGATATACATGTTACGGACTCGATTTTCAAGAGAAGTCGAAAACTAAAAACCGCATTGCGATATATTAAAGCGTTTCTGAGCTACAGGGTGATTCTCAAAAATGTGCGTTTCTAAAAACCCTCTACAACTTTTTTATTTGTAAAGATAGAGATTTCCATTAAAAACATTTTTTAAAGATTTTTTAAGGACCAATCTACCTGTTTTACCGATTTTGTCTTAAAGCCTTTAGTTCACGAGATATAACACAAAGTTACATTTTTTTTAAATGAATACCCCATTTTTTTTTAAAAAAAATTAGTTTTGTAATAAAATTTCCTCTTAAACGATGTGTCATACACCTATTTTTATTAAGTAGTTACACAGATATCTGCAATTTTTCTAGGTAGCTATGATTAAATAAAAACAATTGCCATGATAAACGAGCCCAAGTGTCAAAAGTGACGTCTTCTTCAAGATATAAAAATGTTTGAAAACTTTGGAAACTACGACATGATAAAATGTTATATTGAAAGTAACGAAAATCGACAAAAGGAATTAAATCTATATTTCCAGAGATATCCGGAAACAAGGCAACCTAGCTCAAAAATATTTTTGAAGTTAAAACGTCCTCTACAAAATAATACGGATCCTTTACAAAACCGCGGCCTAGGACGTATAGAAGCCTAGCCAGAGATAGAGAGTTGGAAGAACTAACGATTCTAGAAGAAATAGAAATTAACCCGAATACTTCCACCAGGGCTATGGAGAGAAACACTGAAATTCGACGCAGCAATGCCGTTCGGGTGCTTAAAAAACACAAGTTTAGGCCCTATCGACCCCGACGGGTGCACCAATTACGGCAACGAGATTTTGCTCCAAGACGTGCATTTTGCAGGTGGTACCTAAATAAAATCCAAGAAGACCCCGATTTTGCCAGATTTTCACCAGATATAACTGCTATTACTGGAAACAGTAAAATTCCCATATTATGGTGGAACAAGCGAATCAGGGAAAGTTTAGTTTAAGGTATGGGTAGGTATCTAAAGAGGACAAATTATTTCCGAAAGATACCAACAAATTTTAGAAGGGCAGGTGATTTCGTTTATCGACAACTTGCCACTTCAGCAAAATAATGAGCTATACTTCCAACATGGTGGTGCACCTCCTCCTGCACGAGACATTACTAATTTGCTAAATATTGTGTTTGCCGAAAACTGGATCGGAAATAAAGGTCCTATATATTGTCCCCCCAGGTCTCCAGACCTGACCCCTTGCGACTTCTTTTTGTGGGGGAGAGTCAATGACCTTGTATTTTGAAATCGCCCAACTACTAGAAGGGAATTGGAAGACTACTGCATTTAGGCAGCTTCGTGGGGTAGAACTTCTTAATGCAGAAAATAGCGTCAAGAGAAGCTATAGGACATCTTTACAAGAAAACGGCCGTCAATTTGAGCATTTGTTTTAGAATTAAAGAAAATTGTTAGATGTAGATTTTAGGTGTTACATAGTTTAATTAATACAAATTTTAAATAAAAACTTTTAATAATTTTATTTTTGTTTATTATTTTAGTGTTGGTAATTATAGTAAACTAGAAGTTAAAGTTCGAGGTTGCTGTGTCCCCTCGTGTCGTAGCCAACTTGATTTTGTATGAAAAAAAAACAATAACATTTTATTTACACATTTAGGGCGCGCACAGCGCCTACTATGGTAAATATCAAAATATGCAAATATCTTTTAAACTATTTAAGAAAAATTGGGGATATCCCATTTAAAGAAATATAACTTTGTGTGATATCTCTGGAACTAAAGGCTTTAAGAGAAAATCGCTGAAACTGGTAGATTTGCCTTTAAAAAATCTTCAAAAAAATGTTTTTAATGAAAATCTCTATCTTTACAAATAAAAAAGTGGTAGAAAGCCTTTAAAATCGCACATTTTTCAAAATCACCCTGTAGCTCAGAAACGCTTTGACATATCGCAATGCGGTTTTTAGTTTTCGACGTCTCTTGAAAATCGAGCCCGTAACATGTATATTAGTTTTGGGCTAACTATGCCGCAAAAGCCCAAAGCTATAGAGGCCCCTCGAATTTGGACCACCTTGTACAGGGTATTTGTTTATAACTTGAAAACTCAGTATCTTTTTTATTATTGAAAATAAAGGGTAGGTCTAAATTTAAAAATTTCTTGGCAAATTACTAAGAACTTAAGCGCTATAACAACTTTTTTTGTTACCCTTAGTATACAGTGTGTGGCAATAAAGAAAATTTTTTTAAATAGAACACCCTGTATATTTTTGCATTTTTGAATTTTTTAAAAAAATAGCTTTACAAAAATATTAAACATTATTTCAATATCTTTTGTAGTTCCTGAGATATTTGCGTTTAAGTTTTAATAATTGTCAAAATGAAAATATATTGGAAATGACCAACTGATCATGCTACCAAGTGGGCTATGAATGTATTTCTTTATTTTTAACAATATAAACTTAAAAATCTAGTGGCCTTGAAAAAAAAGACGATTAAAGGCAATGTAGCTTGATCAGATGGTAGTTTCTAATGTATTTAATTAAAATTTTAAACGCAAATCCAAGTAGCACACGTCGTCCTCAGGACGTCCCATTAAGTGCCGAACGTCCCGGGTCCAAAACGTACGTCCTGGGGACGTTTGAAGTGGGACCAAAGATCGGTTGGGAACACTTATACGTCCTCAGTACGTCCCCAGGACAGCATAACTATAAAATTGGTTTATACTTATTTTGAGATTGGTTTTGATTGGTTGCTATTTTATTTGGTTTTTATTGGTTTTTTAAGTTATTTATATTGATGAAATCCATTAATGCTCAAACGAACCTACGTCCTGGGAACGTTTGACGTGGGACCAAAAATCAGATTACACCACTCAAACAGTTTTAGGACGTCCCGAGAACATCCATACTATAAAATTGATTTATACTTATTTCGTAACTGGTTTTGATTAAGTCCCATTTTAATTGGTTTTTATTGGTTCTGTAAGTTATTTATAGTGATAAAATCCATTAATGCTCAAACGCCCTAGATCCAAAATGTACGTTCTGGGGACGTTTGACGTGGGACCAAAATTCGGATTAAACCACTCAAACAGTTTTAGGACGTCCCCAGGACAGCCCTACTATAAAATTGGTTTAATAAGTGTCGTTTTTTGGCGTAGAACACGGCGCTTGCGTTATTTCGAAATATGACGTCACTGGTCCAACCGCAAAGTTATCGGTTTTTTCCATCGCCAAAATGCATTTTCAGTTTTTCAGTGACAGTTTTACAAATCTAACCTAACTTTGTTTTTATTTCTTATCCCCGGTTTATAATTCCTGGGTTATCTTATCCTTTGTTACTTTCATATATAAACTCACCATTAAATAACCTACTTGACGAAAGTTTCTTGGCAGTGTCCGAATCTTCCTCTGAATTTGGCACATTACCAAATCAGACTCCATCATTTTATTATTAAAAAAACAAAAAAGAATAGCCAGTGTGCCATCGCAAGTAGCACACATCTGTTCCAAAAACGCCACCGGATATCCACGGGACGTCCTAAAGACGGCATAGGTCCCAAAGCGGACATAACTAAGACGTCTTGTGAATATGTCCTGCAGACGTTTTCTGTATACGTCCCAGGGACGCCTTTGTCTTACGTCCTGTGGACTAATTATTTTTTAACATTGGACCTCTCAGGGACGTCCTAAAGACGGCGTAGGTACCAAAGCGGACGTACTTAAGACACCCTGTAAATATGTCCTGCAGACGTTTTCTGTGTACGTCCCAGGGCGTCTTTGTCGTACGTCCTGTGGACTAATTATTTTGTAACATTGGAGCTCCCAGGAACGTCCTAAAGACGGCATAGGTACCAAAGCGGACGTACTTCAGACATCCTGTAAATATGTCCTGCAGACGTTTTCTGTGTACGTCCCAGGGACGTCTTTGTCGTACGTCCTGTGGGTTAATTATTTTGTAACATTGGACCTCCGAGGGACGTCCCAAAGACGTCGTAGGTCCCAAAGCGGACGTACCTAAGACGTCCTGTGAATATGTCCTGCCGATGTTTTCTGTATACGTCCCAGGGACGTCTTTGTCGTACGTCCTGTGGACTAATTATTTTGTAACATTGGACCTCCCACGAACGCCCTAAAGACGGCGTAGGTCCCAAAGAGGACGTACCTAAGACGTCCTGTGAATATGTCCTTCAGACGTTTTCTGTGTACGTCCCAGGGACGTCTTTGTCGTACGTCTTGTGGACTAATTATTTTGTAACATACAGGAATAGTACCGTCGATTCAAAGCAAATGGGCAGCGAGCTCTATGTGCGACACATGCAAGCTAACCATATATTAAATAAAATATGTAAGTAACATTTCTCTCACTGTCCCATGCAAAATATCTACTTATACCAGTATAATTTTGTATTAGATATGTGTATGGCTCATGCGAGTCTAAGGTGTGTGCTATTATATATATATATTAGTGGCTAGGTAATAGTTTAATTTATGTTAAGTTTAGGATACTTAGGTGTGGTTTAAATTTACTTTGTGAATACATATATAACTACTACTATTGCCGCTATTAAGGTCCGAAACGTACGTCCTGTAGACGTTTTTTGTGTACGTCCCTGGGACGCCTTTGTCATACGTCCTGTGGACTAATTATTTTGTAACATTGGACCTCCCAGGGACGTCCTAAAGACGTCGTGGGTCCCAAAGAATACGTACCTAACACGTCCTGTGAGTATGTCCTGCAGACGTTTTCTGTGTACGTCCCAGGGACGTCTTTGTCGTACGTCCTGTGGACTAATTATTTTGTAACATTGGACCTTCCAGCGACGTCTTAAAGACGGCGTAGGACCCAAAGCGGACGTACCTAAGACGTCCTGTGAATATATCCTGCAGACTCTTTCTATGTACGTCCTAGGAACGTCTTTGTCGTATGTTCTGTGAACTAATTATTTTGTAACATCGGACCTTTCAGGGACGTTCTCAAGACGGCGTAGGTCCCAAAGCGGACGCACCTAAGACCTCCTGTAAATATGTCCTGCAGACGTTTTCTGTCTACGTCCCTGGACGTCTTTGTCGTACGTCCTGTGGACTAAAGATGGCGTACGTCCCAGTCGGACGTCCGGTGGACTAATTATTTTGTAACATTGGACCGCCCAGGGACGTCCTAAAGACGGCGTAGGTCCCGAGGATGTACGAATGTCCGGAGGCGGACGTCCCAAGGACGTTTTTGGTACAGATGTGTGCTACTTGGGAATATCTCAGAAATTACAAAAGATTTCAATAGTGTTTGGTATTTTTGTAAAGCTAATTTTTTGAAGAATTCAAAAATGCAAAAACATGCTGGGTATTCTATTAAGAAAAAAAAAGCTTTATTGCCACACCCTGTATACCAAGGGGAACAAAAAAAGTTTTTGTACCGCTTAAGTTCGTTGCAATTTGCCAAGAAATTTTTGAAACAAAGAAGAGCAACTTGCGATTTTTTTAATTAAAACCTATATAACTAATTTGAGCTAATTTAGTGCTTATTTTGTTCTGCAAAAAAAAATTTAGAGCTTGCGTTTTTTAAAAGTTAGCACATGCGTTGGTAGGTTCCCTGAGAAGCCAGCAGCGCATGCGATTACAGCCTAATTAACAGAATTCAGAAAACAAAAGATACCTACATAATTAGAGCTAATTTAGTGCTCCATGGTTTCATATATTTATTTTTTTTTTAAATATATAATACGAAAATTATACTAGAAATATTATATTCTGATATAGGGAAATTTTCCCGAGGAGTAGTTTTTTTTCTTAAAAGTGATGTAACTCTGTAGTACTAAATGGGTTCTAATATTTTTAATTTAATTTTTTAATACCAAGTCACATGAATCATTAGAACCTTAGATTAAAAAGAGACACGATATCTGGTCCAACGAAAACTCCTTGGCAAATAATAACCACTGTCTATTTACAAATAAAATCGCAACAAAACAAAGGTGAGAAATATCGATTATTTTTATATCCTTTTAAACGACGTTAGAACGATAGGGACAGAGAATTCTCTCTCAACCATTTTAGGTCGTGATTGGCTTATGGGTGGGAAAAGTCGGCAGAGCGCAGATGGTCGGATGATATTTTTATTGACATAAGCTTTTTCGAGTTATTTATTTTAAAATTTTAGGATGTTTTAAGCAGTTTATAAGTCGTTTTAAAACCACATTTTGTCAAAAAACGTTTATAGTGTGTTTTTTACAAGTAGGAGAATATTTCAGTGCATTTAATGTGATATTTTGGAAAAAATCGCCCAATGTTTTGAAAACAAAGGGAGAGCAAGTGAAATCAGTCATTGGCGGTACATGTCGGTAGGTACACAGAAAATTTTTAAAAAAGTTAATGAAATATATGTAATGTATGTTTTTATAAGGTTATAAATAAAGCATAATTTTGATGAAGTTAGTTAATGCGCAAATAAGATATTTTCGCAGGTTTTTTTTTTTGTAAAGACTATAAAATAAAGGTAGTTAAAGTCCTTAAACCAACTTGCAAACAACAACAAAAGTTAATTCACATGTGTTCAGGTTTGTAAGAATATTGAATTCCTACCTCTTATCAGAATATTAAAGTTGATTTATACTGCCGCCGTTGTCATCTGCGCTCGCCCTTCGAATTGATATTTAAATATTTTTGTCTGTTCTAGATGTCTCTATATACCCTAAGCATTATTGACTTTATTGTGTACTGAAGAAGTCAGTATAAGTAAGTTTCTGCTAATGATCAGAAAAAATAACAAAATTAACAAACACAATAATATAATGTTTTGCTAGTGGGTAATATTTTTTATTCTTGATATTCCAGGTGCTATGAACTGTGTTTCTTTGTTTTAATGTTTGGCATAATTTTATTGTGTTGAAAATTGGAATTGCTATAAATCATATACCAACTTATTAACAATAAATTTCTTTTGTATAAAATTATACTACAAACATTTATTGTTAGGAAGCTTCCAAAGCTCAAATTGGCAGAATTATTTTTTGCATGTTTTTAATTATTTTGCAGATTTCATATTATAGTAAAACTTTAATAATATAATCCATGTGCAAATTTATATTTAAGTAGGTACATATTTTTACTGTAAACAACAGAAAGGTAAACATTGTTCCATATAATAATATAACCAAAGTCTCCGTAAGTATCAGGTATCTCGTCTCTTTTTAATCTAAAGTTCTAATGATTCATGTGACTTTTGCTCGTCATCATTTGAGCTGCTAGCTACTATAGAAGCTAGCAGCGGAGGCTCTATAGTTTTAAAAAAGCGAGCTCTAAAATTTTTCAGGCGTGAGAAATTAGTGCCTTAACATATTTAAATAGTTCTTATAGTTTTAATTTAATAAATTGGATATCAAGAATTTTGGGATAACTAAATGAGATAGACTATACGAGAATTTTCCCGAGGAATAGTTTTTTTGGTCAAATGATATAACTCTGTAACACTAAATCGGTCATAGTGATCCATGTGACTTTTGGAGTTAAATTACGTTTCGTTTGCTTACAACTACTTGCACTACTGGCTTCCGCAGGCAGCGCCCTTTTTTTAAAAAAACGAGCACTACATCTTTTTATGAAATATAAATTTAGTATCTTGCTTGGTTTTAATAGTTATTTTAGTGTTAAGTAATGTCATTGTTTCACTGTAAAATAATAATATTTGTAGTATAACTCTCGTATAATAGATTCTAATTCTATGGACAACTAAACTAACTCGAATTATGTAGGTATCTTTTTTCTCAATTCTCTTAACCAGGCTGTAATCGTATGCGCTGCTAACTTCTCACGGAACCTAGTATCGCATGCACTAACTTTAAAAAAACGCTAGTTTTATTTTTTTTTGCGGAACCAAATAAGCACTAAATTAGCTCTAATTAGTTATATAGGTTCTAATAAACAAATCCCAAGTTGCGCTGCTAGCTTCTTGTATTGTACATTACCCAAGCAGCATTTGGACGTCGTATTTCGGTTCTCTGACGGCGGCATTCACAACCCGACGTTGTAAACTGACTTTATGACGACGACTTTAAGACCGGCATTTGCACTGAAATGGAGCATCAAAATTTTGGTCGTTCCGACGGCAGTAGGCGACTCTCATAGTAGCGCCCGACTGACTAAATCCGACGACCAACAACATCGTCATTTTTGTAATAAAAATGTAATATCTTTTCTACACCTAGAATTTTCCGGACACTGCACTTAATTTTGACTGAAAGTATTACTTTGAAGGAAATAAATGTTTAAATATTTCTCAATTAGTGATTATATTATATAGCACTTTTTGACCATTCAGAAGTCGAAATTCTTTAACCAAGGCCACTTTACTGATAAACTTGGACAAAAATCGTTGAAAAAATAAACCCGCCCTCAAAATTCTTGGAAAATACGAAAAAAAAAATAAATAAAAATTTATATATCTATATATTATTTTTTGTTAAATTTGTAGATTTTTTACAAAAAAAGGATCAACCGCGTCATCTAAGCCAAATTTTACTAAAATTTTTTACAAAGCTTGGTTTGATTGCTTATTAAAGAAAACAATCAAAAATGCCTTCACAATGGCGAGCCTATTTCTGCTTTGATGTCATGGCGTTTCTGACGAAATACCAGAATTCAACCAGATCAGACCAATTCCGATAAGATCTCCAAAATTGTTACACCTGATGCACCCAACTTTGCATTTTAAGTCAGTACGTTCACTATTTACTCACTAACCTTTGTCTAAGTCAGCTGTGTACACGGGTATAAGTCGTGTCCCGACTATCGCGCGAAAGCATTCGAATGCGACGTCTGTGCATGCACAGGGGTCGTATTTTCGAAACCATACGAAATTATTCGCATGCGACTACTTCCGTCTCTTCCTATACCGTATAGAAAAGGAGGCAAAAGATATGCCGATATGCTGATTCATGGGTAGTACGTGCAAGAATAACCGGTTTTTCATGCGAAACAACACGAATGCCTCCACCCACTCGTGCAATATTGCGTTAAACCAGTCTAATTCGAACGCGGTCCACACATACCGGCTTATCTTTCGCCTCTCATTTCACACGGTATAGAGACAGACTGACATAAAAATTGTTGATTATTCAGTATACGTATGCGGATATTTTCAGGATCAGACCCCAGAACACGACTGAAGTTTGCCTGTCATTTGTCATTGTCATAATCCCAAAAAAAAATCTAAAAAAATGTTTTAAAGAGACCGGAGTTCTGGCCAGGTGATCACATGTGACCAATAGCTTATTCTTATTTCTTTTCTTATGCTATTTCCTATATAAACCCAACTTTAATCTTGTTCAAGTTTATTTTTACCTGATTTATTGGATCTGCTGGTTGCTTCTGGGGGCTCATCTCTCCTACATTTTAAATACTCTTTGTTTAGCTTTCCCCCTGTAAAACGTGTTAGTATGGTTAAAAGCCCTTTTCTGTTTTTGTTCTTCTTTTAGGC
Source organism: Oxystoma pomonae (assembly GCA_963921995.1). NCBI lineage: Eukaryota > Metazoa > Arthropoda > Insecta > Coleoptera > Brentidae > Oxystoma > Oxystoma pomonae. Next base: position 112,031,047 of record OY998165.1, read on the forward strand.
ACACTTTCAGCGCAAATGTTCAAAAACAAAAGGGTTATGGCGTCGGGTCTTCTTTCTGACGTTATTTGTTGGACAAAATTGCTAATTGTGGCTGACGACGAAATAGGGCGATTTGTTTGAACTAATTCTGTCTGGTTCATCCACCAAAGTCGCGTTCATTTATTACATAGTTAATACAATCATGCTAGATAACTAGGCTACATGACCCGACCGCGATTTGCCGTATGGTATAACAGAGAAAACTAGCGTCTCAGTCGGAGGTCGAAAAAATGCTGCTCGGGTAGGTACCCAAGTTTTGGCACCTAACCACTGACTGTTTTTTTTTTCTTGTCTGGTTAGCCAGCATTAAACCCGAGGCACCCTTATTTAAGCACACATCAACTGCGCTATAAGGGCCGTAATAAATGTTTCTGATATAATCTGCGCAATAGTGGGGTTCGTGCGTTAAAAATAGAATTCCGATTTTATTCTTTTATTATATACATATACAGGGCCAGTTTATCAATAGCGAGTTACAGAGAAAGATGGCTGACATATACCAAGTGCCAGAATGAGACAGCTGAAGGTTAACACGGGGCTTAAATGCCTCGCTATTAATAAACCTGCCCTTAACGTTGCAAACTTTAAGAGTAAATACGACAGGTTTTTCCGCTAGCCCCCCGAGATTATGGGCTGCTTTCTCACTTGTCACTTAAGTTTTACTCTAAGCTAAGGTTCACCTTATCTTAAGTTAGTACTTAAGTTAACTTCGTTTGGACGGGTGTAACCTTAGCTTAGTGTAAGCATAGAAAAGAAAATTGACATTGGCAACGTTGCAATGAGCTGGGAATTTTTTATTTTTCGTGGTTGGCGTGCGATATTTGACAGAATTTTCTCTAATATGACACTAAAATTGTTATTTTCGAAAAAGTTTTGTTTGCGGTTTTTGTTCCGAGGGCGCGAATATTAAAAAGGAAAAAAAAAGTGCTCAAAATAAGTCGTTCTTAAATAACAAGTTTTGTTTGTGTTTGTTTATTATTTAGGATTATTACTTTATGGTATTGTTTTCCATTTAGTTATTCTTAAATATAACAAGTTTTGTTTTCATTTGCTTATTATTTAGGATTAATACTTTATGGTAGTGTTTTTGATTCAGTCATTCTTTCAACTACAAAAGGGGCAGGTAGAAGGATTCGAGTGATAGTTTTTTTATTTTTGTTTAGAAAAAAAAAACATACTTAATTGAAATATACAAAATTACACTTTTTTTGGAGGGATATGAATTGGGAAAATTAAGGGGAAAATATTAGCCTTTTCTGTTTAAAGCAAATAATTAGTTCCGCATCGCATGACGGGCTGCTTTCTCTACCGCAATTTACTATTTTTCAATATTGGCGAAATAAGTACAAATTCAACTTTTTGAAAAAAAAAACCGTTTCCTGTTGAAAACCTTTTAAAGCAACCATGAAAAGTGACTAAAACAATAATAAATTATTCAGAAATCAGCTAAGTTGTAAAAACTCTACCTTTTAAGTTAAGTGAAACAAATGTCAACTTCAGTGGAACTTTGACACCACCTGCAAGCCCTTAAGTCAAACTAAGTGAAGTTTGGACTTAAGTGGAATATGAGAAAGTGGCCCTATAAACGGTCAACTAACCAATTGATAGTTTATGGCCAGGGCAGGTTCATAACCTATAATATTTGTGTACCACTTTAAATTTTAAACATTCCTGTCATATTCGCAATAGAATATTCCAAAAATCACTTTCAGGGAATATTCAAAAATAATTTGGCGGCTAAGCGCAAACAAGGTTAACGCGCGTTAACTTAAGAGCATGATTGCCGAATTAGCAGTTTTTCAATAGGTTCAACTTTAAACACGTTTTTCTCTGCTTATAGTTACTCTTTTCAAAAAAAGAAAAGTTAGAATATTTGTTTACGTAGTTTTCAAAACTATGCGGTAACTGAAAAATGTGCAAGAACCCCATTGCGCAACCTTACCTGAACAGATAATATTGTATAGCAGCATATGTATATATACAGGGTGTCCTAAAAATCTCTATCTAATATCTCCAGAACCAAAAGAGACAGAAAAGTAAAACTTCACATAATTGGATGGTTTACAAAAAAGTATCTTTTTGGATGCTAATTGTGCCGCAATTCTTTAAGGGAGCGGAGCTAAGGTGGAGACAATACTTTTTTAAATGAGATATTCTGTATACTTTATAAAATTTGAATAGAGCTTTGCATTTTGTTTCCAAAAATACCCAATATGTTACCTTTTCCTCCGACGGTTTTTAAATAAAATGACAGAAACTTTTAAATAAGAGCAATGATTTAGACAAAGAATCACCGGTTTTATTGTATAACTCATTGGTCTTATTTAAAAACCATTAGACAAAAAAGTAGCATATTAGGAGTAGAAGGAACAGCCCTTTTTAAATTTTTTAAAATATACAGGGTATCTGATTTTAAAAAAAGTATCGTCGACGCCCTAGCTCCGCCTCCCTAATGACGAGTGCGATGATTAGCATACAAAAAGGCACTTTTTTGTAAACCATCTAATTATGTGAAATTTTATTTTCCTGCCTCCTTTGGTTTTGGAGATATTAGGGTGGATTCGAACTTTTGGGACACTTTGGCATAATAGTGCTAAGCTGAGGTTCATCACGGATCTGAAAACAATTACTGAAAATAATAAACAAAAAATTACATTTTAAATGAGCAAAGGTATATTTTGCCATTCAATAGCTGATGATATCATATATTTCAATATTTTCCAATTTAATCCTTACTAACCTAAAAACTAAACCCGTTGTTATTTCTGCTTTGCTCTCTACGACCGAAGTTCTGAAGTTGCCTCTGAAAACTAACTTTTATTTATGACCCTGGCGGCGCGGCGCGTCCCCAAATTTGGGGAGAAACGTAAAATATATACACTGGGATTTCATAGTCATAATGGGCGATATTTACAAAGAACTATAATTAAAGTTTCTTTTGAAAGTTGACAAGTATATGTGTATCTCAAAATTAAACCGGACCGCAATTGATAAGATATTTTTACCTGAGCCGTGTTCGAGCTTTGTAACACGGAATTTATAAACGCGTTCGCGTCCGTAGTTGAAGTTCGTAGTTCACGCGCTGGAGATCACCTTATTGAAACATGTAATTCCATTTATAATAAAAGTTCGCGTTCGCGTTCGCGTTCGCAGTTCAGAGATAACCAAATTTTATGTTGGTAGTTGGTGAAGTTCGCATCAACCAATCAAAATGCAGGATTTCATCATATGATACATCTGTCAACTGACATTTCAGCTATTTTTGTTTGTTGTCTTTTTTTAAGAGAAATTTTTACGTTTTTCTGCTTTGCTGTGAGCTACATTTATAAGAATTGTGGCCACAAAGAAGTCAAATAGTTTTTGGAATTCTATATCAATTTTTTTTCAACATGCTTATCAACAAGAATCACTTTCAAACGGGCAAACTTTTTTCCGATTTTTGGTTAGTTTATAATTTTATATCAGCTCTTTTACATCATATCTACTTGACCTTAGAAAGACCAATCAAATTTCAGCAACGAACTGCGTTTATAAATGCTGTTTTCTGAACTCTCAACTACGAACTTACGAACGCCGAACGCGAACTTCAACTGCGAACGCGAGCGCGTTTATTAATTAAGCTTAACGCTTTAGTGACTTGCCATATACAATGAGCTTCAGGCTACTGCGAACATAGGGGGAATCAAGTCCAATTTATTCTCCGTGCCGTACGACCGAGGTGGATTCAAAGCACGCTGCAGTGTTATCTTTTGGAAATTTATTTTGTTTTTATTATTTTGTTTTATTTCTGCCTTGCTCGAGAAAAAGATTGGTAAGTTCTTAATTGAAATAATACATTTTTAAAACTAAAAATGGATGTCTACGAAGTTGCCGAAAAAGTGCAGATGGTCAAATGGTACTATCAAGGCAGACCATTGAGACTTATTCAAGAACTTTTTTTGGAGAATTTTGTAAATCGCCCAGAACCTAGTTTATCAACGATTTATAGGTTTGTGTAGAATTTTGAAAAGTTTGGTTGTGTAGCGCCAAGAAACCATAAAAAACCCACTGTTTTGAATCACGAGCAGGAAGTACGAGATCTGATGATTTGCGCTGCAGTGGAGGAAAATCGAAAGTTAACTAGCCACCAAATTGCCGAAGCAGTTGATACGTCTTCAGCCACTGTCTTACGTGTTCTCAAAAAGAATGGTTATCATTCTTACAAAGCGTCAAAAACGCATCAAATTTTTCCGGAGGACAACTATCGTCGTATGGAATTTTGCGAAACAATGATGGAAAGGGCTACTCGTGATGAAAACTTTCTGAGATCTATTCTTTTCACAGATGAAAGCACTTTTTTATTATTGAATCGTCATAACCCAACACACGTTCGATATTGGTCGAGGGAAAATTTGCATTTGTATTTTGACGTAGAGAACAAGTAGTATCCCCAAAAACTAAATGTTTGGGGGGGTATTGTAGGGGAACACGTAATTGGGCCATTTTTTATTAACGGCAATTTGAATGGTCCTAGATACTTGAATCTACTGCAGCAGCATATTATTCCAACTGCTAGGCAGTTGTTAGGTGTAAGATTTGGTGAAACATGGTTTCAACAAGATGGTTGTCCCGCTCACAATGTTGGCCTTGTTAGGGAATATCTTGATGATGTATTTCCTAATCGGGTTATAAGTACACGGGGAGCTATTTTATGGCCAGCTCGATCACCCGATCTTGCTTCTAATGACTTCTATCTGTAGAGTTCTATCAAAAATAAAGTTTACGGCCATGAAAGGGCTAATAATTTGGAAGAACTTCGGATTAAAATTGAAGAAGCTTTTCAAACTATACCCCTAACATGCTTGGAAACGTTAGAAGGGCTCGGATATTGTCTAATCGAGCAAGGAGGACTTTTCGAACATTTGCTCTAATTTTTTTTTGACTGGGCGAATATTTTTGGTTTTTAGAATGTATTATTTTATTTTGAGAACTTGCTTTTATTTTGTTTCTCCTTATTATTTTCATTGTAACACGTTGTCAGTGATAAATCTGAGCAGTTGACAATAAAACGCTCTTATTTGTCAGTGACAAAAAATAAGAAAATTACGTTATAAAAATTTGCGTATTCATTGACCAAATTCCGGTTTCATTGACTACGCTCCACACAGCACCGTGGTTAGAGGCGTACTAAATACCAAACGAAAGTCACGCAAGTGGTGATCGCAAGCCCGAGTATTGGTTGCTTCACTGATAGGTGTTCGGTGTCCCTGCATGTACGTACACTGGCAAATTGGACTTCTTCCGGCCTATGTTCGCAGTAGCTTAAAACGGTCTGTATAAAAAAAGATAGCAACATGAGCGGCACGACATTAGACAATAGGGATATTTTGGAACGCTTATTTGACACTTCGTAGTAGTTGTGCTAATTACTGCGTCTGCGCAATAACTAAACGTCATTCCGTTGTGGTAATTAACCGCTACCACTGCCGTTAGCTACGAATCCATTTCGTTGTGGTTGGAGTTATTATTCTGGTTAATTTTGAAGAATTTTGGCGCAATTAATTTTAAAAATAATAACATATTACCGGGTTCCAACATGTAAAAAACTTATTTTGCAAAATTAAGCCAAGTTTTTATTTTTTCTCATCTCTAAATTTTTTTACAAGTAACAGTTTTTAATGTGATCCAAAAACTCTGATAAAATCGACGCGTGGCGGTGGTACAGTATTTTCCACTCGAAGTTTATCCCCATTGATTGACGTCAACTGTCAACGAGAAGTTTTAGTCTGACGTTTATTTTTTTTGTTTCTCCCTAGATTCCTGACCATATGGACAGGGCCTCATTCAGAAAATATTCGATTTCGTTCAGTGTAACCATTTTTTGCCATGTTGTTACCATAAGACAGTTGATCACAGTTTACTAAATATGGCCAGGGCCGCAAGTGTTGATGCAATACATAAACGTAAATAGTGTGAACTCTACATCATAGAAAGGGTTCTTAATGAAGTCTCAAATGAATGCAGCTCTGACATTGTTTGGGGTACAGGCATGGTGAACGCAATCATATATATATAAAATTATTTTAAATTTTTAGATTTGTACCCTAAATCGTCCATTTTGAATCCACCATATTGAAATCTAAAAATCTGATCACTCCTCCACTCCTTCTCTAAAAACCGCTGTATGCTAATTTTGATTGAAATCGAACCAACTAAATCTTTTCCCCTCCACTTGCCTCGTTAGAGGGAGGTGGGTACCTAATAATACCATATTATTATATTGTCACCGGAACTATAAACGCATACCAAATTGGAAGACAAACGGATTTGTATAAGTCAGTTAAAATTGGTTACCTTCCGCCATATTGAATTTTCAAAATTTGATTATAAATTCGTATTTCTTATCCCTAAAAACACGGGTATACCAATTTTGGTTAAAATCGGACAAACTTAGGTGTTTTCCTTCTCTACTCTCTTCGTAGGGGAAAATATTATTGTATTTTTACCGGAACTTTAAAAGTATTCCAAGTTTGAAGACAGTCGGATGTGTAAAGGTTAGTTAAAATTCGTTAGCAAAACATGACCAAAAATCGTCCAAGTTGAATCTGCCATATTGAATTTTCAAAATCTGCCCAAAAATTCGTATTCCTTACCCCCAAAAACCCCGTATACCAATTTTGGTTGAAATCGGACAAACTTAGGTGTTTCCCCTTCCACTCCCCTCGTAGGGGGGGAGGCTGGGGGGTGCATAATAACACCATATTATTGAACTTTAGACGCATATCAAATTTGAAGACGGGATGTGTATAAGTCAGTTAAAATTGGTCAGCAAAACATGACAAATATTCGCTCATCTTGAATCCGCCATATAGATTTTTCAAAATTTGATGGAAATTTCGTTTTCCTTATCCCCAAAAACCCCCATATACCAATTTTGGTTGAAATCGGACAACCTTAGGCGTATTCCCCCTCTCCGGGGTTGCCTAAAATACCATATTATTGTATTGTTATCGGAACTATAATCGGGTACCAAATTTGAATTCAATCGGGCATCTAGAAAATTGAGTTGCAAGATTTGACACGAACATACATACATAGAGGCGAAGTTAAATAAAAGCTTGTAATAAAAAATACGCAAAATTAAAAGCCGGTCCTGCATTTTTAAACGTCTAAATTGAATTTCAATCCATTATTTTTTGGGTGGCTTCGCTCACCAGTCTGGGTCTCTCTCAGGCATATTGGTTTTCTTGGTTATGTTCGGTATACAAATAAAAACGATTATCATAAGCGCTTTAACAGGCATTTTCACTCTGGTGCATTTGATTCATATCAAAGCGTAATAAAAGCGGTTATTCGGTGATTTAAGCTTAGCAGTGTAGTTAGTGTTTGATTTTGGCAACTTAAAAATATGGTTTTTGTTCTGTGGAAAATGAGGTTAGGTTTTGTCTAAATAAATGTTGAATGGACTGTAGTGGTTGTTAAACACTACCACAGTGCCTGTCAAAGTTGTCAAAATTCTAAGCGTTTCAAAATTTCCTTATTTAAAGTTGCCAAGCCATTTTTGATTCCTTGTTGTTAGTGTATCTTTGGATGCGTTTATGAAAGGAAAAAGAGTTGTGCTTACAACGTACGACGTAAGGCTGAAGACACAACTAAAAATACAAGCTACTAGATACTAGCGACAGACTTTCAAAGGCGTTAAATAGTGTGACCATAATTTTTTAGAACAAAAAGAGTACATAGATATCTAATTCCAAAAACAAGATTGTTAATTTTTTAAATTATACTTTTTAAAAGAAGTGGGGGGGGGGGAGTGTTAGTGGGATTAGTGTGTACAAAAAAACACCTATATTTTAAAAGCAAAGGGGGGAATTCTTGATTTTAGAATTTTGCAAAATTAGGTCTGAAATGCGTCGCAGGCGAAAATTTTGATAAAATTTTGCTAAATTAATGACTTTTTACACATTTTTAAAGTTTATGAAAAAATGTCTTTAAAACTAGACTAACATTGTTAACAATCAATGATTTCTTTAAAAATGTTGATCCTTTCTACCTTTTTTCGTGAAATATTATTGGGTGAGCTACCAAGGAAACTGGGCTGGGTTGGGACATATTGAAATGACAAAAACTGTTAAAAACTAATCTAAAAGTGTAACAAATCAATGACGTCGCAAACAATTCTTCACAAAAATGTCAATCATTTGTTTTTTTTTAATGAAATATTAAAAAACTGATTTAGCTGACCTGCCCCTGCGACCAGTACTGTAACTGACCAGCAATGTAATAATAATTTAGGTGGAGGGGATAATCAGATTTCGTGTTCTTTGTTTACCTAAAACTTGGCAAAATCATATTTTGAATTGGGCCACTGCCGAAAATTTTGTTAAAAAAACAATTTTTTAAGGAGTTTTTAAAATTAAGCTAAAATCGTAAATCAAAGTGATTTAATAGCGCCGCAATTGAAAATTTTTGCAAGTCAAGCAGGAAGTACTTTAAGATGTTTGAGTTTTTTGGCTTGGATGTGTCTTGATATTAGTTTGGTTATCTTAAATATATCTTAATATAAATAATAAATAAAAAAGTTATTATTGAATATTGTTATCGTATGAACAAAAAGAGTACAGGTGTAATGAAAAAAAGAGTACTGTACTCTCAAAGAGTATAAATGGTCACACTACGTTAGATCCATGCTGTAAGTTAAAATAAAAATACGAAATACAGGCTACTAGTGACAGATACAAAATATCAAAGTTTTGGTATTTTGTATTTTGTGATTTGTATCTCATTAACGAAAATGGTGCAAAAAAGTGAGGTTAGAAGTCACTGTAATCTGTATTTAGTGGCTTATATTTTCAATTGTGCCTTCAGCTTCACTAAACCAATTCTTGTTTAGTGCTTGATGCACAATTTTACTTCATGTCGCTCACCTCTATTTCTTTCCTCGTCGAAAAAAGTGAGAGGGCAATAGAATGGAGAAGAAGTGAAAATGTGGATCAGGCACTTATGAAAACCCACAGATAACAAAATGATTAGGATACGCTAGCTGCGTACGAATACTGCAAGGGTGGCTGTAGAGATAGGTGAGACGTAGTCGATGTTGTACGACGTATCCGTTCTGAGCATGCGCAATGAGATATGATTACGATTAAGCACTCTCTATTTGAGCAACTGTGTCTATTGAGTGTGACGGGAGCTTTATAGAACAGGAAGGGACCGAATATTTGCGATCTTTAAACCACAGTTTAATAACTGGTTGGAAACCGCTCTTATAAAGGTCGAAAAATTAGATAGGGGTAGTATCGTAAGACAATTGATCACAGTGTACTAGATATGGCCAAGGCAGAAAGTGTTGATCCAATACATAAACGTAAATAGTGCGAACTCTACATATCATAGAAGGGACTGGTTATGAAATCTTAAATGAATGAAGCTCAGACATTGTTTGAGGCACAGGCATGGTGGACGCACGCACCCATTGGTCATTTTCAGGCGCACAATATATAGGCATATAGCCGCAAGAGTAGCAAGATCGATAGAAATCTGTTTCATCACAATTCCTAATATTAGGAAGTAATTTGTTATTTTAAATCTAAAAACTGCAAATTCGTAGCAGCCTTAAGGCTCAAAATTAGAAAACATTAAGATTATTACTACAAGCTTTTATTTAACTTCACCTCTATTATCTATATATGTTTCTATGTTCGCGTAAAAATCTTGCAACTCAATATTACCTAACTTGTAGTCCGATTGAATTCAAACTTGGTACGCGATTATAGTTCCGGTGACAATACAATAATATGGTAATGTTAGGCATTCCCTGGAGAGAAGAAAACGTCTAAGTTCGTCCGATTTCACCCAAAATTGATATACGTGGGTTTTTGGGGATGAGGAATACGAATTTTTTGTCAGATTTTTGATCATGTGTTGCTAACCAATTTTAACTTACTTATACCCATCCGATTGTCTTCAAATTTGGTATGCGTTTATAGTTCCGGTGACAATACAATAATATGGTATTCTCAGGTACCCACCTCCCCCTAACGAGGAAACTGGAGGGGGAAAAATATTTAGCTTATCCGACTTCAACCAAAATTGGTATATGTGGGTTTTTGGGGATAAAGTATACGAATTTTTGATGAGATTTTGAAAATTTAATATGGCGAATTCAAGATGGATGATTTTTGCTTATGTTTTGCTAACCAATTTTAACTGACTTATACACATCCGATTGTCTTCAAATTTGGTATGCGTTTATAGTTCCGGTGACAATAAAATAATATGGTATTATCCAGTACCCACCTCCCCTAACGAGGGAAGTTGAGAGGGAAAAAGATTTAGTTTGTTCGATTTCAATCAAAATTGGCATACAGGGGTTTTTAGGGAAGATAATTATCTTCTGTCAGATTTGAAAATTTCAATATGGCGGATTTAGGGTACAAATCTAAATATTAAAAAATAATTTTATATAAAGAAATCTTTTCAAATACAAGCTTTTATATAATATAAAGTTCACTAAAAAGAAGAAAATAATTTTTAGCATTCTGATATCATAATAATAAAAGCGATGGCCATAAATTAGGGCGAGTTGGGTTAAATTTACTTACCCTTGCATTTCCCTGCATTATAGTGAATTCAGATTCTTGCGAACAATCATATAATCTTGCGAACAATCATATAATCAATAACATAACTTTTTCGATGCAACATGGTTAAACTTTCTATAATGCGCCCATCGCTTTTATTATTATGATAGTTAACTTTATATTTTTGTAAAAAAGCTTGGATTTGAAAAGCTTTTTTTATATAAAATTATTTTTTAATTTTTAGATTTGTACTCTAAATCGTCCATTTTGAACCCATATTGATATCTTCAAATCTGATCAAATATTCATAATCCCCTTCTCTAAGAACCCCTGTAAGACAATTTTGATTAAAATCTAACAAACTAAAACTTTTTCCCCCTCGACTTCCCTCGTTAGGGGGATTAATAATACCATATTAATGTATTGTCACCGGAACTATAAACACATACCATATTTGAAGACAATCGGATGTGTATAACCAGCAAGCAAAAGATGACCAAAAATCGTTCATCTTGAATCCGCCATATTGAATTTTCAAAATCTGATCAAAAATTCGTATTCCTTATCCCCAAAAAAACCCCGTGTACCAATTTTGGTTGAAATCGGACAAACTTAGATGTTTTCTCCCCTCCACTTCTCCCGTAGGGGGGAGGGAGTGCCTAAAATACCAAGTTATTGTATTGTTACTGGAGTTTTAAACGCATAGAAAATTTGTAGATAGTCGGATGTGTATAATTCAGTTAAAATTGGTTAGCAAAACATGACTAAAAATCATCCATCTTGAATCCTCCATTTTTGAATTTTCAAAATCTGATCAAAAAATTCGTATTCCTTATCCCCAAAAACCTTCGTATACCAATTTTGGTTGACATCGGACAAACTTAGGTGTTTTCCCCCCTCCACTCCTCTCGTAGGGAGAGAGGGGGTGCCTAATAATACTATATAATTGTATTGTTATCGGAACTATAAAAGCATACCAAATTTAAAGACAATCGGATGTGTACAAGTCAGTTAAAATTGATTAGCAAAACATGACCAAAAATCGTCCATCTTGAATCCACCATATTGAATTTTCAAAATCTGATCAAAAATTCGTATTCCTTATTCCCAAAAACCCCCGAATACCAATTTTGGTTGAAATCGGAAAAACTTTCTTCCCCCCTCCAGGGGGTGCCTAATAATACCATATTATTGTATTGTCACCGGAATTATAATCGCATACCAAATTTGAATTCAATCGGATATGTAGAGGTGAGTCAAAATTGAGTTATAAGATTTAACCCGAATATATAAACATACAATACATAGAGGTGAAGTTAAATAAAAGCTTGTAATATAAAATACGCAAAATATAAAGCCGGTCCAGCATTTTTAAACGTCTAAATTGAATTTGAATTTATTAGTTTTTGGGTGACTTCGCTCACCAGTCTGGGTCTCTCTCAGGCATATTGGGTCAGCATCGCGTTTTCTTTGTTATGTTCTGTGTACAAATAAGAACGAATATCATGGCCGCCTTAACAGGCTTATTACATAATAATATATTTTTCATCCATAAAGTATCTCTGGCATCTTACAGTTTCACGCTGGAGCATTTGATTGATATGAAAGCGTAATATAAGAGGTTATCCGGAGTGATTTAAATTTAACATTGTAGTTATAATGCCGTGGGGGCATTTGATTTTGGCAACTGAAAAATCTGGTTTTTGTTCTATGGAAAGTGAGGTTATGGTTTGTCTAAATAAAAATGGAATGGACTGTAACTGTGGCACATGTTTTCGTCCTCGCAACACGGATATAGAAACCGTGGATTGCTGATACCTATGGGAAATTTTCATGAAAATCACTGCCGCGTGTCTTTTGCTGCTATGTTGTGGAGATTTAGGTTGGCAACATTGGCTTCCTTAATTTTAAATAGTAGTGTGGGAACACTGACTGTCAACAGTGTCAAAATATGATTAAATTTGACGTTTCTTTGAAAGGTTATTTTTTTTGTTTTTTTTTAATACAAAAACAAAAAAGTAAAGAAACAAGCCATAATACCATTTAAAAAACAAACAAATCCTCCAACTGTCACACCATTTATCTCTCTCATTTGGTCTGGAGTATGTGCAAGTTTCGAACAAATAAATCACAACATGGAAACATTGCCTCCCAATTTATAAACTCAAAGGGTACTGTTAAGCCTTACGTTGTAAATTGTAAACGCTGGGTTCGACTATTGCTGCTGGCGCTCCCGCTCAAGATAAACCTTGATTAAGTTGATCTGACTCTGGACAAGAACTAAAACAGTTAACAACAAATGCACCAACATGATACAGTAATAAAAAATAAATTATTAGAGGGAGATACTGAGTTTGATAATAGCATATATAGATCAGCTGAAAGCCAGAGCCATGGCAAGCCAAGCAACATTTAGCGATCACAAAAAAAGTACATCATTGGCACATGGAGTCGAGCATAAGGTTTTACAATATTTGAAGACCTTGGTAAAAAACCCAATTAACTAACATATGTGCCAACCATATCTTCTCTAAGTTAACAAGTTATTAATAACATATCCTTGAGTTTTGGTAAGTTTTCAGCATTCAACATTTTTTTGTAGCTTTATCTTTTATAAACGATATGGGATTTTCCTCAAAACTGCTTATGTTGCATTGTCCTGATAAAATTCTATCATTGCTTCATACTGATTGTTCTGTGTGTTTTCGAGATACTGCGGTCAAAGTTAAACATTTTGGTATTCAGCTGTTTTTCCCTAAAATCAGTTTTTTGCACCTTCGGTGAAAATATAAATAATGTGTATGAATAAGTAGTAGAAAAATATAGCCAGCTTTAGCTTTTGCCTCGAAGTGGCATCACAAACATAAAAAATATTAAATGCATATGAACAAAAAATAACCTTTTTAACAAAAGGCAAAAAGGCTTTTGCCACTTAGTATTTAACAAATATGCTTCAGAACAAAAACTTTTGTAACTTTTTGTATTGATAACTATGGGGCAATGATAGATTTTTATCAAGACAAGCAAAATCCCACAGAAAGCCAGTTTCCATAAGGAAAGTGCATCATCCTTTATAGAAGACGAATCTACAAAAAAAATGTCAAATGCTGAAAACTTACCAAAACTCAAGGATATCTTAGTAATAAGTTTTTCTGGGATACTGGGATTTTTTCCCAATTAATAAAAGAAAATAACATAATAAAATGTTGTAATTTTTAATATTTGATAATATTCCTCAACATAGTTATAACCCCCTCCTCCTATTTTAGGTTTTTAAAGGGTCCAAAAAACTTTTTGTATAGAGCTAAACCTTTCGCGAATGCATTGCACACTAAAAAGTATGAAAAAACGGCGCCTGTTAAGTTTTTTCATATGTGTTTATTATTAATTAAGTAAGTATCTGTAAGAAATTAACCAAACAAATATATGTATTTTATTATGCGTCTGACTGTACTAGTATTTCCTTTCTGTAGCCACCGGAATAAAGTGAAAAGCCAGACCAACATCCCGCGTTGTTTGACGATGAAATTTGTTTCAATTCGCTGGGTGTGGTTGCCTATGTTATGATTCATACGCCAGGCACAGTTATATGTTACCCTGATGATTCCTAACAAGGATGAAACAGGTCGGTAGGTTTCTGGACTATCCGTTAGATCTTGGAGGCGAACCTTTCTTTTTATTTATTTTTCACGGACAAGAAATCTACTTTTCTTAAATTATATCTCATATTTTGTGAAATGTTTAGTTCAATTAATTTTAATGATAAAAGTGGATTTAATTAGTTTTTTTTAATTAATTTCGCATGTGTATTCTCCTTCGTATTAATTATTTTTGTGTAAAAAGTAACTTTGGTTAAACGCTTCCATAAATGTTTGAATATTTTTCCATTAAAACTCATTCGTTAACCGGCATAAAAAGTGTCTTTGAAACCGACCCTTCGTTTTAATGAGAGCAAAGAAAATGTTGAAAAGTCGATTTTGACATTTTTTTAATTACTTTTTTCGATTTCATTTCGAGGAAGGCAAACGAGCTTGCATCATCAGCCAGCACCCAATTATTGTAGGTATTTAAAAGAGTTTATTTTTCAGTGTGGCAAGTAAGTCTTTAAATTTTAATTAAAAAGGTTGTTTAATTCATTTTAATTGAATTGACTTGGACATTTTAATCTGGGTCGAACTTCTATAACTCGAACTTGAAGGAAGAAGGGAAAATTAACCTCGAGTTTTAAACACTATTTTTTGACACTTCGCGATTCTTCAAAAACGACATAAAATCTCACCCGTTACAATTCTGGAATGTGGCGATTTTTACTTATTGCCTCATTTAAAATAAAATCCCAGTGTCCTTAATATCTATCCTAACGTTGTAAGAGGAACTGCCTGATTATTTAATAGAGAATTATTGAAATACGGCCGCACTGGATAGTGCCTACTTAGCGCCGACCTTAACACAGGCTGTGCCTGGCTCTAAAAGGTGCAAATTATAGAATTATTGAACGCGACTCTAGCAAAACGGTGACGATACGACTTTATTTCTAACCTACAAATATATGCTGCCTGTTTTCGAAATTCTGTGTTGTTTGTTTTATATTTTGAATGATGAAAAGCATGGATGATGTGTTGGAAGCAGAGGTCTTTGTGGAGGGTGGAGAGACTTCTGAAGGGATTTTGTTGAACTACTTCTCGTAGCAAACAAATATTGTCTTCATCGGTAAAACGAAATATTTGAGCCTTGCTTTTTTTAATTTTCTTGTGCTATGTCATCCGATTTCATAAAAATATAACTATTTTGTCCCAATTTTTGCTTTTTTGGCCTTCACACACAAAAAATTCCCGAAAGTAGGGTTAAGGTAAAAAAAATGGCGAACAGTTGCCAAAAACGTCAAATACGGCTAGACACAGCAGAGATGCGGCCCAGTATAATTCCTCCACAAATAAGGGCAGGTCCTAACCTTATTAGTGTCGGCACTAAATGTGGTCGTTCTTGCGCATGCGTATCTGTCAACAGTGTCAAAAAAAGTGCCTGGCCTTATTAGTGCCGGGCCCCAACTGCCAACACTTATTCTTTAGACAATTCTTTAAAATTGTGGTCAAGGAAATCGATGTATAGGAGCCAAAATGGCGGCGATTTTCTTAAAATGGACGTCTATTTTTTAAAAAAATTGTAGGTTTGTCATTAAAAATAAGAGTATACTCGAAACCATATAATTCGATGGAGAGGAATTGAAAAAAAAATGGTTACATTGACGTATGACCTTTATCGTTCTTGAAAATGCGTTTTGAATTTTTTTTTTGATAATTTTTCATAATTTAGTAAGACGCGACAGGTCCTTTGTTGTAATTTTACAATTTAGAAAGAACATAAAAATAACTTTTCTAATTGACTTTTTGCTTATAGGGTGATTGGTTTAGTTATACCAGGCCAGTCAAAATAAGATTTAAAAAAAAGCTACATTATTACCCGTATCTTTTTTAGTTTTTGAGGAAAAAATGTCAAATGTGGTACGATAATTACAATTGTCAATGTCAACGGATGTTCTAAAAATTTTTTGGATAGGTGGCGCTGCGGACGACGTGGCTCCCAAATTTCCGATTTTAAATTTGATAAAAGATCATATTTTTTTAATAGCCTAGATAAGATATGCATATTTAATAAAATAATCGATTATGTATGTATGCCGCCTAATTTTTTTTGTATGTAAAAAAATGGGTTTTTCAACGTTTTGTGTGTGTGTGACTCGCACATTATTAGCACATAATTATGGTGTGACTAAATTTTTATTTTTTTGAAGTGGGGTCGCTAGTTTAATGGAGGTATGTGATCGTTTCTTGGGGATGGATCCTATCCGTACGTTTTAAACACGCCGATGTGTGACTCGCACATTATTAGCACATAATTATGGTGTGACTAAATTTTGATTTTCTTGAGGAGAGGTCGCTAGGTTAATGGAGGTATGTGATCGTTTCTTAGGTATGGATCCTATCCCTCTGCTTCAAAGTCGCCGATGTTTGACTCGCACATAATTATGGTGTGACTAAATTTTGATTTTCTTGAAGTGGGGTCGCTAGGTTAATGGAGATATGTGATCGTTTCTTGGGGATGGATCCTATCCCTACGCTTTAAACACGCCGATGTGTGACTCGCACATTATTAGCACATAATTATGGTGTGACTAAATTTTGATTTTTTTGAGGAGAGGTCGCTAGGTTAATGGAGGTATGTGATCGTTTCTTAGGTATGGATCCTATCCCTCTGCTTCAAAGTCGCCGATGTTTGACTCGCACATAATTATGGTGTGACTAAATTTTGATTTTCTTGAAGTGGGGTCGCTAGGTTAATGGAGATATGTGATCGTTTCTTGGGGATGGATCCTATCCCTACGCTTTAAACACGCCGATGTGTGACTCGCACATTATTAGCACATAATTATGGTGTGACTAAATTTTGATTTTCTTGAGGAGAGGTCGCTAGGTTAATGGAGGTATGTGATCGTTTCTTAGGTATGGATCCTATCCCTCTGCTTCAAAGTCGCCGATGTTTGACTCGCACATAATTATGGTGTGACTAAATTTTGATTTTCTTGAAGTGGGGTCGCTAGGTTAATGGAGATATGTGATCGTTTCTTGGGGATGGATCCTATCCCTACGCTTTAAACACGCCGATGTGTGACTCGCACATTATTAGCACATAATTATGGTGTGACTAAATTTTGATTTTCTTGAGGAGAGGTCGCTAGGTTAATGGAGGTATGTGATCGTTTCTTAGGTATGGATCCTATCCCTCTGGTTCAAAGTCGCAGATGTTTGACTCGCACATAATTATGGTGTGACTAAATTTTGATTTTCTTGAAGTGGGGTCGCTGGGTTAATGGAGGTATGTGATCGTTTCTTGGGGATGGATCCTATCCCTCCGCTTTAAATTCGCCAATGTGTTACTCGCACGTTTTGGGAGAAATGAACTGGAAATTCGTCGTTATATACGGCCGTGACCGTTTGTGTAAAATTCTACACGCTCCAATAACTCAAAAATCGGCTTCCTGGGACCTGATTCTTGAATCTCAATAGAAGGAATCGCTTCTCTTGAGGGATCAATCCCGGGGAAACCCCTTCGATTTTCATATCGAAAACCCTGCTTTGGATTCAGGGAGCGAGAACACTTAATTTTTGATAGATTGGGATTGGTGATTACCGCTCAAGAATACGAAGTAACTTGACTAATAAATCTTTCTCTAAAGTAAGAAACCGAAAAGTTATTTTTAATTATAAAGTATTTCCAATGTTTAATTTTTATCAAAATGCGTAATTTTGAGGCCAGTAAACTAACAGAGATTGTACAGAAAGCTGGGGGAAAATTAATGGTTTTTAATCGCGTTTGTTTCCAGTCAGTGATTTTACGAAGGGTCATTTTGTGTTTAGACAGTTTGTTATTTTCTCGGGTTTTCGAAATGTTTTTGTTTGGGACAACTTTAAAGAAACTCCAGGAAATAATTTTTTTTTAAATAATAATTAGGAACAAATAATTAGGATCAATTGGTCCTCCCCACATTTTGAAAAATCATAACTATTACTATTATATACTATTTCAGATGGCGCCCCAAAGTACCAGATGGATGCCCAAAAGCCTTGCAAGCTTAATTTGTTCCCGTTTCTCTCAAAACTTTTGCATTGCATTAGTCGACGTCTTTTCACTAAATAAAGGTTATGTTGTTTATTTTCCAGCAATATTTAGAAAGAAAAAAAAACAAAAAAAAAATCAGGTAAGGCATATTTCCAAACTGAAAATCGCCCCACTTGCTATTTAAATTATGAACCTCTCGATTTATGGGTAATATGGGTAATGTATTTATTCATTATTCCTGGCCAACAAAATAAAAAAACATTTTTGGTTCCTGAGATCTAAGAACTGATTTTAGATGTACTTAATGTGTTGATTCTAAAACTGGCAGCGGATTTTTCTATCAGCTCTAGTTTTTGAGATAGAGACTAATTGAATTTAGTTCTAATAAAAGGCAAAAATAAATAAATCAACATCTCTTTAAAATTCAAAATAGAAATTTGGTATTAAAAACTAGGATCTAATTAGCCAAATATACCTGAAATTGTTCGTAAACCAATATTCCCAGACCTGGTTAACCCGTATTACTTAATCCTATTAATTTTATTAGCTATTTTATATTTGGAATTCCCTATGATCCGATCTGCCCATACCTGCTCAACCCCGAGTAATTGGTTTTAGAAACATAGTACCTTTTGTCTATCTTTATCCTTCTCGACTTAGTATATTGTGTAGTTTTTGCAAAAGTTGTGTCATAATTTTTTGTACATTTTCGTCGTTCTATAGTGTTAAAACTAAAACAATGGCATCCACAAGCAGGCGTAGCTGTGTAAGAGACCCAGATGTTTTTTGTTATGTATGTGGCGAATACACTTTGAAAGAAAGTAAAAAACTATTTCTGAATTTTTGAGAAGGTCTTATCTTGCCTATTTTGGCGTTCATTTGGGAGATCAAGATAAATGTTGTGCTCCACATGTGTGCAAAACATGTGTTGAACATTTGCGACAGTGGACAATTGGATGCAGAATGTGCCTGAAATTTGGGGTACCAATGGTTTGGAGGGAACCACGTAACCATTATGATGACTGCTATTTTTGTCTCGTTAATATTAAAGGCATAAATAGGAACAATCGACATAAATGGACATATTCTGATCTGCAAGAAGACCTGTACCGCACTCCAAGGATATACCCATTCCAACCTTCAGCAGTCTTCCTGAAATCCCGTAAGGTGATGCAGAAATATCAATCTGATAAAGTTCAAAGAATGCAATCAGAAAACGACAGTGAATTTAAAGGAGATTTAACAACTCCTCAGTGTTTTAATCAACAAGAACTAAACGATCTCGTGCATCCAGATTAAAAGAAAAGAACCTTTTTTATCCAGGCACTAATGTTACATTTTATCGTAAGATAGAAAAGGATCTGCTGCTTCACTCAGGAAAATAAGCTGATATTCTGTAACGATATAAAAGGACTCTTAGAAAAAATGGGTTTGCCAGAATACACTTCAGACGATTGGTACCTTTTCATTGACAGTTCAAAACGTAGTTTAAAATGCGTCCTTTTAAATAACGGTAACAAATATGCCTCAATTCCTATTGGATATTCTACTACCATGAAAGAGGAGTATAAAACAATAGCACAAGTTTTGAAACAAATTAAATACGAAGAACATCAGTTGGGCAATTTATGTTGATTTGAAAATGGTGAACTTTCTCCTTGGAGAGCAAAATGGATATACAAAATACTCTTGTTTTTTATGTCTTTGGGATAGCAGAGCTAAAGATCAGCACTGGGTTAAGAGAAATTGGCCTTTAAGAGATACTATGGTTCAAGGAAAACAAAACGTAGTGAATGAACCTTTGGTAACGAGAGAAAAAATCTTACTACCACCCTTGCATATCAAGTTGGGGCTTATGAAGCAGTGTGTGAAAGCGTTAGATCGAGATGGAAATTGTTTTGGGTACTCGTCACGTAAGTTTCCTGGGATTAGCACGAAAAAACTAAAAGCTGGTATATTTGATGGTCCTCAAATAAGGTTATTAATTAAAGATCCACAGTTCACCACATCAATGAATGAGACTGAATCTAACGCTAAGCAGTGGTAGAACTAGTGGAAGAGGCCAAAAATCTAATAGATTTTCTGTTGGTAAAACTCTCTTTTTTATTTAAATTTTATATGCGCATATTCAAATTAACCTTATTAAGCATTATTTGTGTCAAACAAACCGAACTCTCATCAGTAAGTAGTTGATACGAATCCAATTTCCCTTTTTCTTGATTAATAATGCATAGCAAAAAACCTCGGGCAATATTGCTTGAAAAAAACGAGATACCACGTTAGGGGGAAAGTGTTGATTTCTCAATCAACTCAAGCTCTATAAGTGACAGATTTTGACATATGAAGCGCACATTTTAGTGGCGAACATAACCTTCTTTTATAAAGAAAATGGAGGTGTCCTTTGCTCCCCAATCTTATTTTAATAAGACAAGTGTGTGTAAGTCGAAAATGGATTATTAAATTATGAATTTCAGAACCTATTGGTCTGTTTTCTGTTTTTCATACCTTCAACTCCCTTTCCTTACCCTAAATTAATATTTAAAAAATATAAGAAAGAATTGTTTCAGATTCCAGACTCTACTTCTTTTGGTTTGATACCCCACGACCCATATTTTGACGGATTAAAATACTGATCGGATATAGGGGGGTAGTTTTAGTCATCATGTTCAAGTGAGTTAGCTCTATATTGATTTGAAAGTCCAAGTAATTGTAAGTTATTTGTACTTCATTTAAAATAGAATCACCCCTATTTTTCAACCCACTGTCCCGGTCAAAATTTTAAAAAAATCCGTAATACGTGTTTGCTTATTTTATTAGTAGAGTCTTCATACCAATTTTCAGATCCCTATTGCTAGAGGTCAACCCGCGGCGTTGCCCGCGAAAAAAAATGTAATTTGACAGCAGTCATTAGGCGAAATATCAAATAGGAAGTACAATCGGAATCGGATGGTTGTGCGTACTACAAATCTAACGAAAAACAGGAGTTTCTTGTACTTTAGTGCAAAATCAACTTCTTGAATTTCTATTGCTCACACAGAGGTTGGAACCTAGGACGACGTTTCGTCCCTTTTGGGACTCATCAGCTAACTCTACTACAACGACAGATAATGTCGGTCGCGCTTATGTGCCGAAGAAGACAGATCATAGAGAAAGTAAGTTATTTTATTTTGAAATTAGAATCCGCTAAATTTATCCACAAACTTTTGCTAATGATTACTCTTTCAATAATGCTGCGAAAAATCTGAGCCTGACCTACCATAACGCTAAAGTCCCGACTCTACGAGACAATTTATCTTATCAGTCTCTCGTTCTCAGGAAACATCTTGTTGAAATGCATTATACTTTTTGAAAAGATTTAAAAAAAAATAAAAAACGTACCCAAGCAGTATTTGGACGTCGTATTTCGGTTCTCTGACGGCGGCATTCACAACCCGACGTTGTAAACTGACTTTATGACGACGACCTTAAGACTGGAATTTGCACTGAAATGGAGCATCAAAATGTTGGTCGTTCCGACGGCAGTAGGCGACTTTCGTAGTAGCGCTCGACCAAATGCGACGACCAATAACATCGTCATTTTTGTACTAAAAATGTAATATCTTTTCTACACATAAAAGACTGGAACTAAATAGTTTTGGAAATCGCCAGGTATTTATTACTTTGAAGGAAATAAATGTTTGAATATTTCTCAATTATTGATTATACAGGGTTCGTAAGCAAATCCTTAGGGGGCCAAGCAGCCGTGTATAAGACGCAGACAAACGGAAAAGCACATTAGGCAGAAAAGGATGGGCATGGGGCGATGTTTTCATCTTGTTATGTAACATCTTACACGTAGTAAATTCATTCCAGGTTGTTGTTTTCTAATGTTTTCTATTTTCATACCTTTAGGACTGGAATAAAAATTGTTTTTGCTCGACTTTAATACCAAACTGATGAAAGATATCGTAAAAAAAAATATTTTTCGGCTTTTCATTTTGTAACCATTGTCCTTACGCACTGTTTACAGGCTGGGGACTGAGATACATGCAAATGCCTAACCTAAAGCGTTCATACACGGCCGGAGAAATCGACTGAGATATTTCTGTAGAAACTTTGTCAAGCAAATAGGACGGGTTGAAGCCTTCGAACGTCCAACCCGGGTTTTGCACTTTGATTCGAAATCAGAAAGGAGGAACAGTCAGATGTGGGGCCGTGCATAAATTACGTAACGGTGATTTTACCAATTGTTGACCCCCTCCCTATGTAATGTTTTGTAACGGTTTGGCACGCCACTCCCCTAATATTACGTAACGATTTCAAGACCACTACCCCCCCCCCCCAAAAAAAAAACTTTTCACTTATTTTCATTCCAAATTTTCTTAGTTTCACACAAATGCAAACGCTGTCGAAAACCCCCCTCCCCACTACGTAACGTTTTGTAACCCCCCTCCCCCCTATGACCATTACGTAATTTGTGCACGGCCCCTGTAGTCCCAGTGGAGGAGGGCGAGAAAATTGATATTTTTTCCTTAAAAATTATACTCTTTAGACCTATTCCTTTGCGTTCCCGAAATTACGTAATTTTTGAAAAAAAATTGTAAGCGGCGCCATTTTTATTTCGTGCTTTGTTTTTCTATCATTTTTGCGTTCAGCTAATGTAATTGAAAAATTTTTGCCTGCGGCGCCCTTTATCTTCTCACTCGAAACCAAGATCCCCCGTTTTCGGAAAACTTATCCCGTCTCTGTTTCTAAATTTTTTCGAATAAAAGTAGAGTATGACCATGGGGGAAATAATTTTTTTCTACGGTATGACGAAAATTTCGAGAAAGTTGAAGAAAAAAATAAAAAAAGTGGCAGAGCTCAAGTTTTTCGTAAAAAAATTTTTTTGTAAAGAAACAGAGCAAAATAAATCTTTTCACCCCTTTTTGAGTGTTACAAATATTGGCAGCCCCTTATTTTTCGCTTTTACCCTCCCGCTAGTTTTGAAGAATTGGTTCGCTACATATTTCGAGATCATGTCATAAAACACCTCGAAAATATCAAATGTAGTGTAGGGCCAGCTTTATTTAAAATCAATAATATCGCAAGCAAAAAGCTCTGCGGGAAAAACAGCGCCGTTTATTGATTTCTTTGGCTGCTAGTGCTAGCTGCATGGTTTGGTCGTTTCCGGATAGATGTCACTAGTAGAACAGAATGGAAAGAAATTTAATTAAAAGTGAAGATATTTCTTTCTAATGTTAACAACCTCACGAGTTTATCGCTCAGTATCGTAAATAATGGACCCTGCCGCCTCCTTTAAGCAAGAAAAAGCTGTGGTTTGGACCTAAAAACATCTAATTTTTAATTAGATTAGATGTTCAAATCTGTCCCCTTCTTGAGCCTCACAATATCCCAATCTATTGTAAAACTCTTGGCGCGTAGCAGCCAACATTTCAGGGGTGATAGAGTTGCCCGCCTCCAAAATTTTCTCCCTCAACTCCTGTATAGTCGTAGGCCGTAAGTGAGGGTGTTGGAAAATTTTGTCGTGCCAACAACCCCATAGGAAAAAGTCATTTGGCGCAAGATCTGGTGATCGAGGAGGCCATCGGATATTTCCATACGTGGAAATAATTCTATCACCAAATACCTGACGAAGGTAATTTGTAGCCTGGCGTGAATTGTGGGATGAACAGCCATCGTGCTGATACTACAATTCGTCCAAATTTATGTTGAGTGCCCTCAACCGTAGTAAAACCTGGTGTTGGAGAAGATCAACATATTTTTGGCTATTCGAATTCCCTTCAATGAAAAAGGGTCCAATAATGTGATCCCCGACAATACCGCTCAAAACATTTAATTTTTGAGGATGTTGCGTTTTAACACTTGCGTGCAGATGTTTATTTTCGCGGGACCAATAGCGGCTATTTTGTGGATTGTGAGAGCTATGAAGTTCAAATGTCTTCTCGTCACTAAACAAAACTTTTGATAGGAAATTTTCGTTCCTGTCACATTTATCCCTCATAACCTCACAATATTCTAACCGGCGAAAATAATCACATGATTGCAATTCCTGCGACTTCCCAATCTTAAACAACTTATAGCCGTATTTTTTTAGGATCCATTGGCAAGTACTGTTGGGAATATCCAGTGCTTCCGCAATCGGTTTCATCGAACATGGTTCATGTGCCTCAACGTAAGCGCATACCATTCCACCCTGTGTGGAAGAACGGGATGCTCTGGTATTTCGCCGTCGTGGTAACACTTTCTACAACCATTTATGCACCCGTACCTTTCAAAACGATGATAAATGTTGTAGACAGTTTGAGCCACAGGAACCGGTCGATCTGGTAACTTTACACTTTTTATGTATTTTTTAATAATAAATATCTTTTCTTGTAGAGTTTTTCCTCGATCATCTCATGGTGTGGCCGCCATCTAGCGGAATTTGCAGACATCTTGTCAACGTTTATTATTGCAACTATGATTTATGCTCACAATGAAAGAGTGGAGACAATTTTTTCTCATGAAAGCAGTCCGGAGATAATAACAAACTGGCACCATTGCTCAATATACCTGTTTCTTTTGTGTGCGCAGAACTTTCTATGCCATTTCTGTTTGATTTATTGAAATCCTATCCCTAAGGAAAATCTTAGGAACCCTGTATAAACCCAACTTTAATCTGGTCCAAGTTTATTTTTACCTGATTTATGGGATCTGCTGGTTGCTCATGAGGGGGGGTCATCTCTCCTACATTTAATAAATATTTATTTAGCTTGCGTACTGTAAAACGTGTTAGTATACCTAAAAGCCCTTTTCTTTTTTTGTTCTTATTTTAGACATACTTTCAGTGCAAATTTTCAAAAACAAAAGGGTTATGGCGTCCGGTCTTTTTTTTGACGTTATTTTTTTGGACAAAATGCCTAAATAGGGCGATTTGTTTGAACTAATTCTGGCTGGTTCATCCACCAACGTCGCGTTCAGTTATTTCGTAGTTAATACAATCATGCTAGACAACTAGGCTACATGACCCGACCGCGATTTGCAGCAACAGAGAAAACTAACGTCTCTGTCGCCGACGTCCTTACAAAGTCATTTTATTTTACCGTCGGCAAACGACGACGCTTTTCTAATAAAGACTACGTCGTCAACTAAACTACTAGTTATAAGTTAACAAACTACTAAAATTTTTACTTGATCTGCCGTCGGACCGAGTTAGAAACAGTCGGAGGTCGAAAAAATGCTGCTTGGGTAGCGCAGTCTTTCAATCTACAGCCCTCTACTCTTTCTAATTAGAACACTTTTTGTAACCGTGTTCACGTCTTGTTTAACTTTAAAACGAATTTAACATACATACAAACAAATTTTCGCATTTATAACATTAGTAGGAAGTTTTAAGTTTAGGAAAAAGACCAGCGATCCTCTTCTTAGATTAAAAAGAGACAAGATATCTGGTCCAACGAAAACTCCTTGGCAAATAATAACCACTGTTTATCTACAAATAAAATCAAAACAAAACAAAGGTGAGAAATATCGAATATTTTCCTATTCTTTTAAACGACGTTAGAACGATAGGGACAGAGAATTCTGTGTGAACCACTTTAGGTCGTGATTGGCTTGTGGGCGGGGAAAGTCGACAGAGCTCAGGCGATCGGATGATATTTTTATTGAGATAAGCTTTTTCGTGTTATTTATTTTAAAATTTTTTTAAAACCACATTTTGTCAAAAAACGGTTATAGTGTGTTTTTTTACCAGTAGGACAATATTTCAGTGCATTTAAAGTGATATTTTAGAACAAATCCTCCAATGTTTTGAAAACAAAAGGAGAGCAACTGAAATCAGTCAGTGGCGGTACATGCCGGTAGGTACATAGAAAATTAAAAAAAAGTTTATGAAATATACTTAAATTAGTAGATCCTTAGATTAAAATATCAAGCAACACGTTTTATTTTTAATTTTCAATGCATCAAATAAGATAAGGTTTTTGTAAGGTTTTTTCGAGGTTTTGTCTATAAAGACGATCAAATAAAGCATACTTTTGATGAAGCCTTTTTTTATAAAGACTATAAAATAAAAGTAGTAAAGTTTGTAAGAATATTTAATTCCTACCTCTTATCAGAATACTGATCCTGTTTATTTATTTTTGTATTAAGTTAATTATTTAATTTTTGGTGTTCAGCGTTCCATTTTGGCCGGATGATTATACTACTTGGAATATTTTTAATTATTTATTGAAATTTTATTTTTTTGCTGAGAGGTTGACGACCAATCTGTTTTTATAACTATTTACTAAATACCTACTCTTTAAATTTTAGTATTTTCATTCTAATGTATTAAAGCTCATTCTGGACGAAACAAGACCACAATTGTATAATAAGAAAAAGTACCTAGAAGAAAGAACTGTTTGGCGAAAGGAAAGCAATAACTTAATCATAGTCAACGCACCTCTGCAGGATCGGTAAATTTAAGTAATCTAATCCTTTGGAGACAACCAAAAATGTTCAAAATTAAAACGAAATTATTAAAAAAACCCTAACATTTTTCATCATATCAAAATATAAACCTCAGCAGTAAATCTTCCATGAATTCTAAAAAGAGCCCCACGTCCTCTAGCCGATATCCAACTTCACACATTCAAGAAAAATCTTCTAGCCTGGTCTTCGTTCCCAGCAATATATTTTTCGAGATAACGTGTTCGTGCAACACCATTCTCAACTAAAAAGCTAGTTAACTCATTTTCGTTTTAGTATCCTTTGGCCTATGATCGGTGCCATATTGACACCAAACTGACAGAAAATTCATGTTTTACTTGTCAATTTGGTTATAAAAATAGCAGCCACAGTAGGCTAAAGGGCACTGAGATGGTAGGACTTAACTGGCTTTCTAGTTGAGAACGGTGTTGGTTCGTGGCGAGCGATATACCAAAATTTGTTTGCTGTCATTGTGGGACAAAAAGATTTTTCATCCGTGAAGACCACCTGTTGCCAAAGTTCTTCTTCTTGTAGTGAACAGTTTAATGCAAAAATGAACCTGGCTTGATTCTTTTCCGCACACAGTTAGATTTTCTTGGCAGCAACGCAACATCTAAGCCTAGAAAGACTTATCCGTCTGCGTGTCGTTCTTATGGATCCAGGAAAATGTGCCTTATCAGTTGCTGATCCTGCTGAGGTGTACTGACTTGGGTCAAGTCTTCGTCGAACAGTTCCTTCTTCTTGATACTTTCTTCTTATTCTTACAATTGTAGCCTTGTTTTATCCATAATGGGCCGCTACTCTTTGAACCGGCTAGCCACCGTCTAATTTTGCCAAAATTTGGGCTTTTTCGAATTCGTTTAGTTGAGGCATTTTTAAATATAAGTGTATGACAACAATAACATCTGACGGTAACATTTTTTGTCAATTTGAAATACCTAAAGGGTTACTGAGTTGCGAGGTCCATAACACACTGTATAAAATCGGCGTACGCATTTTATGTGGTCGAAAGTGTACCTGATGCACAAATATGCGCAAGAACCAATTACTAAGGGAAACATTTAGAAAACTAAAATACAAAATAGTTATTTACCCAACAAATGCGGAAAGTGATACTTTACCGCACGCGACGGTAGCTGGCCGAACAAAGCGAAGCGAGTTCGGTCAAGCCGGCAAGGGCGGTAAAGACACTTTACGCATGTGTTAAGTACACGATTTTACCTACAAGCCTTAAAAATTCCCAAAAAAAAAACATAAATATCTGCATTTTAATTTTCTGAAATAAACGTAGTCACTTTACCGCACAGTGTGCTGTAAAGTGCCATAAAGTTAACTTTACCGCATGGTTGGAACGACTGGAACGACGACGACTGGACCGCATGGAACGACTTTTAAATGTTCAAAATATGTCAGTTGGAGTCCTAGCATTAACTGAAACATAACGAGGTAAGGTAATCGATACCATGCTTCCCGTTTTCCCGTTTAGCAGGGAAACGTCTCTCCCGATAATGGAGAACAACGTAGCGTTTTGGAGAGGCATCATCATTGACCTTTCACAAAGGATACGGACGTATTCCGTTTTATCTTGCTCTCGGCGGTTGGTTTCCAATCCTTCAATTTAATTCCCCGGAGAAAATCCAGGGCCCCAAAAACGCATTTCTTTTAGTTCCAAAGCACATCGATGTGACATCTCATTTTTTTTTCTAGGGGCATGAAAATCGTGTGCATACAGGGTGTTTCAAATTCGATGCTCACCATGGGGATCTCCTAAACGGTAGGAGCAAAGTTGCACAATTTGATGCTTTGCTCAGAACCAAAAAAGAAGTTCACAAATTCCGTATAGTTCCGGAGATAGACGTAAAAAACCGAAATCTTTATTTGTGGTTTTTATTTTTCTGCGCCCTTATTCTTAAAGCTGTAAAAAAACGCTTAAAACTTTCTACAGGCACTTTTTTAAGATCTACCTAGTGAGAGGTCCGTTTTTGAAACTTGACATTTTAGTGTGACAGATAACATTTTACAACCTTATTTTGAAAAGTCACCTGACGTTTTGGGTCTATTGACCATCATCAGCACACATTTTTGCTTTTAATTTACTCAAGATATTTTGTTATAACCAAATAACTTTACCTAATATTTAAAAAATACGTTTTTTTCTTTGTTTCTTTAATCTTTGATTTTGGGTTGATGATGGTCAATTAACTCATTATATTCAGAGCAACTTTCCAAGGCATTTTTTTTCAAATATCTTGATTCGTACTCCTTCTGTTGATCTACCTTGATTTGTGCAGTTTGGTTCCAGTAGAGATTTGCGCTTTTCATGGTGCACCCTGTCAAAAGCCTTCTCATAGTCTATAAAACAGGCATACACAGGAACAGAGACATCCCTGCATCTTTGAACCAACACTTGGATATTAAATAAGGCCCTTCTTGTGCCGAACCCGTTACGAAAACCGAACTGTCATTATCATCATCACTTAAATATCGTAATTTGCAGCCTTCATGCAACTGTCTACCAAATATCGTATTTGAATTGCATACAGGGGGCGATCCAAGATATCTCTCTAGTAAATTTATGCATTCTAACAACCCTTCAAAGACGCGACGCAGAAAAATTATCAGATATGGTAACAAAAATTATAGAAAAATTTGGTGTTAATGGGAGAGTTAACCTTGTTTAAAAACTAAACTTTAAATGGAAAATGCGATGATGCCTTAACAGCGTTGACACTGTGTAGTAAACATGATTACCCCAATATCTACAACGCATTAAAAATTGGTTCCTCTCTTCCTGTTTCGGTTTCTCTACTTTAAGACTTATTAGAACTTATCTTCGGTCCACGGTAGGAGAAGCGTTTTTGCATATATATCGTTCATATAACTTGGATTTAGAATTTATCTAAGATAGGTTTGCAAAGCAAAAAAGAAAAAAAAGTTTTTTTAATACCATAATAATGTGGGAATGTTAATACTGAATATGTTTTTTTGTTTTTTAGAATTAAGGCTTTGTATAACAACTAACTTTGCCAAAAGAAATTAGTTGTATCAGGTAGTATCTATTAGTCACCATCGATGGCTCAAGCAACTACGAACATATGTAGGTTGAAACTGTTTGGTTAGTGGGGAGGCTCAGATCACCACTAACTAACATACCAATCTAACCAAACCCCAAAAAAACAATGATGACCATAAAAAAGGACTTTTTTGCCCTATGTTCGTATAGTCGCATGAGCCGGACTTCATAAGTTTTATTGCCTGCGCCCCCCCCCCCTGGTGAAATTTCTAGATCCGCCACTGTTTGGATATATTACTAATTAGAGAATAGGGTCTATAATTGTCACAGTATAACAATGATTCAAATTTATGAGTAGGTTCTACTACAAACTTATTTAATTTATTCAAGTAATAAGTGTTATATTTATTTGATTGGAAGGAATGTGGATTTATAACCAAAATTGGAATTACTTATTGGAGTCAAACACGCCTTTTTTAAAAAAATACACCCGCCACGTGGAATTTTAAGGAAATTTCAAATTTAACAGCACATTTATTCATATCTTGCTTTTTAAAAAGCTAATAAGTATTATTAAAATCGGACACTTTTTCGTAATTATACAGATAATTAAAAAATCTCTCGAATGATTTGTTTGTTAAATGTTTGTTACGATTTACTATCTTTTAACTACCTTTTAACCTTTCAATTTTAGCTTTTTGAGCGAACACAGCGAGCTTTTAATCATTCTAACCTTACTTTATATGATCGTGCGCTATTTGATATCTTTTTGCTTCGTTTTTTCATATGCCAGCTTTCCTGGTATTTTATTTTCGTCGCCTTTCAAACTTTTTTAATAAGTTCTCCCATATCCATAAATAACGGCAAGTGCGATTGTGGGTACCTTCTCGATGGGAGGAAAGGCTTCTCTCATAACACAAATAACAAAAAAAAACAGATATTTTTCTAAACAAGATGCTTATTTGGTAAGCTAAAATAAAGGGTTAAGTTATATGTTCCGTAAGCGCCAAAACCCGTTCGTTTTTTGTTTTAAGCTCGGTAAGCTCGATGATCAGCTGACCTCTGCTCAAGCTCCGAGCGAATAAATGAATGCGGTAATTGTACTTTCCCAGCTAATATTAAAAGCGATTCCCAACTTACCGGAAACATGAGATTTATTTATTGTTGTTTGAAAAATCTAGAGATACAAAATGTTTTGTAACATCTATCTTAAATTCCCCAACTGAACCTTCATATTTCCCAACAGAACCTTAATATTTCCTAACTGCAAGCAACTAAAAGCAACATTGGGGGGAGGCTCTCCCCCAAGGGATTGCCGGTGATCAGGCGGCTACATTTATAGCGTTTTCCTTTTGATGCACTGGGGCCGATTCTTAGGCAAAATGACGAAATTTCGTCGCGTCAATTATGTGGCAACGCCGGATCTGCCAAATGCTCTTGTATCATACCGAAGGTGAAACGATCAAGTTGGCCATGACCGAAACCTCTACTCCTAAACGTCAAAGTCACTTTTAGGTTATATTTTTATAAAAAATTTTGTTTTGATATCATCGGAATATTTTTTGTCCATTTTTAAAGAAAATGTGTTGAGAAAGACTAGACTAGGTGTAGATTTGAAGAAGACGCAGATGGACCAACAAAAACCACAAAGAAATATTTTGGGAATGGCAGCCATATTTACAGTAAGTCGCAGGTTAAATTAGTCTTAAATAAAAGCGTTTTATAGTTGTACCTGAGCCTGTATTCCCGTAGTTATAAAAACGCTAAGCGTTTTCAAGAACTATAGGCAAAACAGCAAGTGGTTGGTAGAGGTTTTGTGAAAAAGGTAAGCGCTTCTCAAAGCGAATCGAGAACCGCAAGCTATTGCAGGGTTTTCTGCGATTTCTTTTGGACATCGCTTAGCGTTTTTGATTACGAGAGTAGCCATTTATTTTACTTTGTGCATTTTGATTAAAATTTTAGAGGGACCTAGGTATATAATTTTTGCATGAGTAAAAATAAATGCGGGGCGTCCTGGGTTTGGTATCTATTTATTAAGTCAAATGACCTGTTTTTTTATTACCCAATTTTAAAAATTAAAGCACGTTTATTTTTTTGATTTTTTATCGTTCTCTCAGCAGAAGCAAAGATTTTATTTAGCTGATCACGGTCATAGTTTTTTTTTATGGTAAAGCCATAATTTTTTTATGGTAATGGTCAAGCCATGATGGTAAAATTTAAGGCTTAAAATATTTTAGCATTTTTGACTAAGCAATTTTTACCATGTTTTTAACATTTTTATGCCATGATTTTGCTTACATTTTAAAGCTTTCTTTCCAAACTTTCGATTTCTAGAATAAACTCACATTTTTTAAATTTTCAGTTTTTTTAGCGTTCAAAAAAAGTACCGCAAAAAACATTTTTTCCCTGTTAAAATGAAAAATATTTAGAGAGAGAGGGCATAATTTTAGAGGTAGATGGAGAGATATTTTAGTGACGTGCAAAAATATTTAAGGTTGTTGAAGAGAGACGCCAGGCTATAAAAAATTATTTTAGAGAAAGATCTGTCTGTCAGTGGAATCGTGCATATGATTTTTATTTTGTCATTTTTATTCAAAAAACAGCAAAAATTGTAATTTTTTAAGCGTAAAGCGTGTAAAACACAAGGTGGTATTAATTTCTTTCAATCAAAAGTTCTTTACAGTCTTTAAATTTACCAAAAAACGTGTGCTACTAAAGTGTATTTTAGCAAATCTAAAAATAATTTAACAGGTATTTAAGAAAATGATTTTAATGTTCATCATGGCTTTATGGTAAAGCCATGATGACCCTTATGTTTTACACGCTTTACGCTTTGAATTACAATTTTATAAATAAAAATCATATGCACGACACCACTGAAGATGACAGACAGATGACATAATAGAAATTTTTAGTAAGCAATTGCCTTAAATTATGTCCATGTTGCATGCTGTCTCTCTTCAACAACCTTAAATTTTTTAGCACGTCACTAAATTATCTCTCCATCTACCTCTAAAATTCGGCCCTCTCTCTCTAAATATTTTTTATTTTAACAGAGAAAAAATGTTATGGCGGTAGTTTTTTTGAACGCTTGAAAAACAGTAGAAACTTGAAAAATTTGAGTGTTTTATTCTAGAAATCGAAAGTTTGGAAAGAAAGCTTTAAAATGTGAGCAATGTCATGGCATACAAATGTGAAAAACATAGTAAAAATTGCTTAATCAAAAACGATACCCGTTAAATTATGCTAAAATATTTTAAGCCTTAAATTACCATCATGGCTTGACCATTACTTTTAAAAAAAAGAAAACTTTTCCAGCTAACCTGCCCCACTTTTCTTAAAATATTTTAAAAAAACTCGAAGAAGATCTGATGCACATTTTGGAAAAAAATCTAGAATTAAGATTAAGAAACCTACTAAATCGTCCCCTCCCTCCCCGTCTGTAAAAAAAATCTGCGACCCCCCTGTATGAAGAACAATATTTAAGTTTTTTAGGAAAACTACTTAACTGGACTACTTCGACAACAATTTCCTACTAATTTAAAGGCAATTATAAGGAGCAAGCAAAACTGTGCCCCAATTAAAAAATGTGTAATTTAATTTATCGAGGGATTAAAAACCACTTTCTGAGTCCTGAGGGGTACACACTATTTTATACTTTAAAAAAAAGATTTCTAGTAGTAAAATATAATCCCGTCGAAATAAAGTAAAAATTTAATGCCTGGGAATAAAGCAAAAATTTAACCCCCGAGAAGAAAGTAAAAATTTAATCTATAACAATAATCTAATGATTCCTAGTAGTAAAATTTAATGCTTGGGAAATAAAGTAAAAATTTAATCTCCAGAAAATACAGTAAAAATTTAATCCCGGGGATTAAATACTCCACTCCTTAAGATCAGGAAATAAAAGGCTACTTTTAATCTCTAAAGTGCATAAATACGTTGTTAGGGAATTTGAGGGAAAAGGCAATGAATTTTCTAAAAAATATCTGAAGCTGCCAAACTAATTTTTTCAGTTGAAAAGCTTGATCACCATAATTTTTTTCTGCTCCCTTATTTTTATGAAATTTTTAGTTTTTATTTTTTTACGTCTGTACCCAAGACGTTTGAATGCTCGTTTGAAATTTATTATCTACCGTTGATTTTATACCGATTTTTTCTTGCAGACGCTGGATAAATTTGAAAAAGCGGAATAATTGCTGCAGTGTTAAGAGGAAAATGATACTTCCCTGGCATAGACATCCCTCTCAGACTTCATAACGTTTTGCACAAACCCAAGATTGCATTTGTGTCCCAATGAAAGTGTTTTTATATTTTTTTAACCAAAAAGACAAAGTCTCATTTTCTGTTAATGAAGTATAATATTATTCAACTACTGTTTTTTGCAATTTTTTCTATAATAATTAAATCATTTATTTTTTTTAATCATTTTAAAAACTAAATTCGTAAAATAGTAGCGGCCATGAAGCTAGCAAACCATGATTTTTTTTTATTCCAACCTGTAAAAAATAAAGCTTGCTTTTTAAAAAAAATGGCGGCTGCGATACAATGTTTTGTAATAAAAAAAAATCGATTTGAAAAAAAAACAACTAGATAATAAAAGCTGATTTATTTCTCCACAGTTATATCGGTAATTTTATAAAAAAAAATCTTGAGAAAATCACATAATTTAAAAAAGAATGAGGCTTTGCCTTTTTTATAAAATATACAGGGTAAGTAAGAAAATATCGACAAAAATAATTATAGTTGGCAACGAGATATATGAAAATCACAAATCACTTATTCCTCAGTAGTTGGGGCGGACAAACAAATACCGGCGGCGGCGATCCGAAGGCATTTTATTGGGAGGGGGAGGGATAAACGCCATTTTCCCAACTAATATTAAAAGCGATTCCCAAGTTACCTGAAACCTTAAGATTTTTTTTTATTGTTTAAAGTAATTAGAAATACAAAATGTTTTGTAAAATGTACTTAAATTTCCCAACTGAATCTTCATATTTCCCAACAGCAATCAACTGGAAAGCAACATTGGGGGGAGGCCCCCCCAAGGGATCGCAGGTGCAAACAAAATATTCATGACCAGGATCGGACTTTTTGTTAAGCATTATGCTTAACATGAAGTTGTATTTATTAATACAATAATGATAAATATTTTAAAAACGCCTCCGCCTACCTGTAGTCAGTATTTTACTGCAGACCCTTTTTTGCTGCCGGCATTATTTTCTTCATAATAGGTATTATAGAAGCCAACCGATAGTGAAAATGAATATTGTTTTGCAAAGTCCATATATCTCGAAGCCAACCATATACATAACAGAAGTTCTAATTTTGGAAAAAAAATATACAAGCATCATCTTAAATTTTTGCAAGTCGTAATTTTTTGATGCTTTTAATAAAAGTTAGTTTTACCCACTTTCAACCAAGCCTACCTACCTATTTGCGTAGTAGTGTAGTGTAGAAGATACAAATCAAAAATGTTATTCAATAGTCCGATTTTTACGTTAATTACTTAGTGACCAAGTGATCACTAAAAAATGACCACAGTAACTTTAGTTTGACCCGAGTCTAACTACACCACACAAGATAAAATTTTTAAAAATACGTGGAAAGACTGACTGGCATATCAATATTCTATATTGACAATTTATTTCACTACCGGTTACATAATTTCTTTAAACCAGCATGGCGAAAGTTTTATTTTGAAATCAAAGTACACATTTTTACTTTTTTAAATTTCAATAGTAGCACTTTTAATATGTAGAAAAAAAATATTAAAAAGTAGAAGGTTATAATAAATTGGTCCCTGCACCATTAAAAAAATTTAATATATCAGGTAGTCAAAAAAATTGGTGAAATGGTTAATTCTTTCATAAAACTTAAATGTATTATAAATTAAGAAAGTTAAATTTCTGTAAGGTTTAAACCCTAAAATTTAGCACCATTTCTTTTTTTTTTGTTTCAGATTAGTGGTGCCCAAGCTGTTCAGCAAATATGCAAGCAATTGATGACCATCAAAATGCAACTTAAAGTAAATTTACTTCTAAATTTCAATAAAAATATATGTAAATCAATCTTGTGTTTTTGAGATTGTTATAAATTTCGGTCACTAACTGATAGTTTCACTTAGTTATTATTTTCACCCAAATAATTTATTAGTTAAATATAATTAACGTGAATTTTGAAATCATTCAAGCAAAAGTAAGTAGATAAAAATCGAAATTTTAACACTTAAATCTTTTTTTGTGCATTTTTGTTAATAGAATTTTAAAAGACTAAAATAACACAAGAAAAATAATGATAAGGAAGGTGCGAAGTTTTATATACTTCTGACTCCGGACATTTGCGCACCGGTAAAAGAAAAATTTAGGAAGCAACCAAACCAACCTTATTGTTTTTTTGAACCTTACGCACTAAAATAAATCGAGTCTACCAACGCGGTGAAATATCGATAACATTCTAAATTTTTCCTTTGGTGGCGACCAAACGGTCGGCGCTTAAATGTCCACAGTCCAAAAGTCCTGCATTGGCATTTGCTTAACTAATTTACCCAATTTTTATGCATGGTTCAAACTTTCTCCGTAATTTTTTTATTCTAATTCCAAAACAAAACAATTTTGAGATATACTTAAAATTTAAATAAAAATCTAAATATGCTTGCTCTCTGATACCTAGAATATCTACTAGTTCTGTCCTTGAAAAATATCAGGTGAAGGTGTAGCTTGAAATTAAGCTACTTCCTTTTCCACGCGTTTAGGAGAAAAATTTGAAAAGCTATTAGGTCATAGTTCTTTACTTGTTATAAACTTGCAGGAATTCCCAATACTCAACGAAACGTCGCGTCGAAACTTTGTCGCCAAAAATAAACGACAAAATATTTGATGAAAACGGCCTACTATATTCCAAAATTCTGCCAGTTTGAACCTCTACGAACAAAATATGGCAACACGGGAAAGGGCCGAAAATCGTCATGATACCGTTCAAAAATCCGACCGGCTTCTCGTGGGCTCAAAATATTACGCAAATTTCATTTATAAAAATTGTAGTAAATCACATATTTAAGTATTTAATCATCTCTAGCATCATTTAGCTTTTTTTCTAATTTTTGTATGAGCAGTAAACTATTTTTAACACCTCTCTTAATTAAAAAGCAATCGACAATTTGGGGACTGCAGGAACATACCCCAAATAGATGACATTTGTTATCACGAACTGACTAGAAAATGACGAGTGGAAAGGTTTTAATTTGAAAATCTTTATTAAACCCCTTAAAGTTGCACTAAAATCATTTGTGCTCGATGAAAAAATGTGTAATCAAGTACAAGCAATGAAAATTAAGATACATATATCTCAGGTAATTTATTACTACTGTGAAATACCTCAATATCTTTTGAAACGTCGGAAATTTTGACGCGCCGAAATTTCGTCGTTTTGTCTAAGAATCGGCCCCACTGGGGCAAAACTTAAACTGACCTGGACCCCAATTTTCGAAACGGGAACGTCTGGTTTTTTGTGCGAATGATCACCAGTCGGTAGGGATCTATCCCATGAGGTATTTTTGAACGATGAAAACTTGCTCACATTCTCGTAAAAAGTGGGAGATTCGATCCGGCGGGTTTCAAGTGAGAGGACACCGCTTTTTTGGAGAGACGCCTGCGTAGAACACACGATTTTCTAACCTCTATTACTCGTTTTGTTTTTTAATTTGTTTCTGTTGTGTTTTTTTAAAAGGATAAAGTTATAAATTAAAGGTAAGAGAATCAACGAGATGCTTCCATAATTTCTGACTCGTTTTGTAGGTAAAATCGTTGGAAAAAGTTCGTGCTCGAAGTTTCGGGTGTTTGGACATGATCATTTTTTTTTGGGTTGTGTGTATGTGTCCCCACTCATTTTTATTACAAAAACCAGAAAACAAAGTAAGCAAACCACAGAGGGGAACTACAAAAACCAAATAAGTTTTAAGTTAAGTTAATGCGGCACTGCGGCAGAGAAAACGTAATAGATAGTTAGAGTAGGCCTGTAACATAAAAAAGTATTTCGTTTGTACCAAAGTAAACATGCGATCGGATAGCATCCGATGTGATCTATTCCGGGATCGATCACATGGCTTAGGAGAACGTTCCTTCTCTTACAATTCAAAAATTGGGGTCCTGGTGCTATCAGAACATTGCATCGGTGAATGATTAGTGCATTGCAAATGGAATATGAAATGCACGGCTTTAGAGCAGATTTTTTTAGGTAATTTTAAGGTAACCGGAAAAAAGTGTGCTCCGGGCTTTAGAGATTTTATATTTCGTTACGGAGATCGATTTCAAATCCCACAATTCCCAAATGATATTTTAAATTGAATTAAAAGGAAGTAAAACATGAAAAGAGCAGAGAACATGAAGGGATCTGCTTTCTCATTTGCTTATTTCTTATCTAATGTTATTTCCTGTATAAAACCAGCGTTAGTCGACAGTAAAACAAGAAGTTTCATGTAGATATACCGGGTGTCCCAAGGTGAGTAACCTATTAGAATATTTTGGAAACTATACAATGGAAACTTTTCAAATTTTCTATTCTAACATAAGTCCATGTAAACTATCTTTATGAAATACTCTCGTATTTGCAGTGTTGCCATTTGCAGGAATACTTGGCAACAACTTTCTTATTTTAAATTGAACACCCTGTATATTTTTGCATTTTCGGATTCTACAAAATATTTTAGATAGATTTTATGTATAATGTCCTATACCTATGTTCAACTGTTTTTAGAATATTGACAGGTGAAAATTGACATTTTTTAACTTTGATATCGAAACGGTAAGGATAGAGCAAAACAGTTTTTACATTCCTATCTTGGTTTTTCACAAGCTATCGTTTTATACTATTTTTAACCCAGGGTTAAACTAACCTTGTGATATTTTAAAAACAGTGGGACATAGGTATAGGACATTATACATAAAATGTACCTAAAATATTTTGTAGAATCCAAAAATGCAAAAATGTACATAAAAATAAGAAAGTTGTTTTCCTGCAAATGGCCACACTGCAAATATAAAAGTATTTCATAAAAAAAGTTTACATTAGTCGTCCGGCTTTAGTCCCAAATAGCAATTTTAGACAATTCTTTAAAATTTTGATCGAGGAAATCGATGTGTGATATGTATAGGAGCCAAGATGGCGACGATTTTTTTTAAAAAATGGTAGGTTGGCCATCAAAACAAGATTATACTCGAATCCATATAATTCGATACAGAGGAATTGAAAAAAAATGATTACATTGACGTATGACTTTTATCGTCCTTGAAAAGTGATCTTTTATTTTTTTTAAATGCATTTTGAGAACTTTTTTTTCATAATTTTTCATGATTTAGTAAGCCGCGACAGATCTTTTGTTGTAATATTATAATTTAGAAAGAACATGAAAATACCTTTTCTAATTGACTTTTTGCTTACAGGGTGATTGGTTTAGTTATACCAGGCCAGTCAAAGTAAGATTAAAAAAAAAGTACATTATCATCCGTATCTTTTTTAGTTTTTGAGGAAAATATGTCAAATTTGGTACGATTATTACAACTGTCAAGGTTAACTGATATTCTAAAAAAATTTTGGATAGGTGGTGCTGCGGACCACGTGGCACCCAAATTTCCGATTTTAAATTGGTAAAAGTTCATATTTTTTTTAAAAGCTTATATTAGACATGAATATTTAATAAAATAATCGATTATGAATAGCTGATGTATGTAGATTTTTACAAACAAAATTTTAGTTTGATATGGTCATTGGTCGCCTAATTTTTGTTTGGGTATGTAAAAAAAACGGGTTTCTCAACGTTTTCCTCAATTCTTCCTTTGGTACGCTTACATTTCTAACAATTTTTTAGGATCCTGGTCAAGAAAATTTATGATCATATGTGCAGAAACCAAGTTGGCGGCGAATTCTTCAAAATTGACGAGAGATTGACGTGCAACCTTTAATGACCTTGAAAAATGTCATTTTACGTAAAAAAAATACTTTTTCAGAGCCTTTTTTTTTAAATGTTTTATAATTCTGAAAACGGCGACAGGTCTTATTTTATAATTTTATCATGACATCAACACATCTCTCCTAAGTGACTTTTTGCTTACAACGTAGTTGGTTTAGTAAGATTTTTACAAATTTTTAATGCTACCGTATCAACAAAATTTTTTTTGGATAGGTGGCCATGCGGACGACGTGCTATAGAAACATACGATATTAAATCTGATAAAATATTATTTAATAAGATTTTGTTAGCAAAATATTTTATTAGATTTAATATCGGTTGTTTCTATGGCACGTCGTCCACAGCGCCACCTATCCAATAAACTTTTAGTTGATAAGGTAGCATTAACAATTCGTACTACATTTGAAAATTCTACTTTAAAAAGTAAAAAAAATCTTACTAAACCAATCACCCTGTAGGCAAAAAGTTACTTAGGACAGAGGTGTTGATGTCATGTTAAAATTATAAAACAAGACCTGTCGCCTTTTTCAGATTTATAAAACATTTAAAAAAAAGTCTCTGGAAAAGTATTTTTTTTAAGTAAAATGACATTTTTCAAGGTCATCGAAGGTTGCAAGTTAATTTAACTAGTATAGTCAAATTTCTCTTCATTAAGTTCTATAGATTCAAATAATTCAAGTAACTTTCGGTTTAAGAACGTCATTTTGAAGAATTCGCCGCCAACTTGGTTTCTGTATATCCGATCACAAATTTTCTTGGCCACGATCCTAAAAAATTGTTAAAAAAGTAAGTTTACCAAATTTGGTGCTTTCCGCAAAAAATGAACAATAGGGTACATTAGAGTACTATTCGGGGCGACTAACCACATGTTAGGTCAACTTTACCGGCCTATAGCGTAAAAACGGCTCGATAGAATTTGGAATTTTATATCTAAATCGATTTGTTGGGGCCTTCTTATTCATCAGAACTCATCAGTGTTTATATCCAAAATTTAGGCGACCAATGTCCATATCAAACTAAAATTATTTTTATAAAAATCTACATTCTTCAGCTATACATAAATATGCATGTCTTATTTAAGCTATTAAAGAAATATGAACTTCTATCAAATTTAAAATCGGAAATTTGGGTGCCACGTCTTCCGCAGCGCAACCTATCCAAAAATTTTTTAGAATATCAGTTGAATTTGACAATTGTAATAATCGTACTAAATTTGACATTTTTTCCTCAAAAACTAAAAAAGATACGGATGATAATGTAGCTTTTTTTAAAAATCTTACTTTGACTGGCCTGGTATAACCAAACTAATCACCTTGTAAGCAAAAAGTTAATTAGAAAAGTTATTCTGATGTTCTTTCTAAATTATAGAATTACAACAAAAGACCTGTCGCGGCTTACTAAATTATGAAAAATTATCAAAAAATCTCAAAATACAGTTTCTTAAAATAAAATGTCACTTTTCAAGGATAATAAAGGACATACGTCAATGTATCCATTTTTTAAAAATTCCTCTCTATCGAATTATATGGATTCGAGTATAATTTTGTTTTGATGGCGAACCTACAATTTAAAAAAAAATGGACGTCCATTTTGTAAAAATCGCCGCCATCTTGGCTCCCATACATACGATCATCGATTTCCTCGACCAAAATTTTAAAGAATTGTCTAAAGAATAAGTGTGCCAAATTTCATGCTTTCTGCATAAAATGAACAATTGGGGACCTAAGCCGGACGACTACCTGGACTTATGTTAGAATAGAAAGTTTGAAAAGTTTCCATTGTATAGTTTCCAAAATATTCTAATAGGTTACTCACCTTGGGACACCCGGTATGTGCTTACTTAAATAATAATAGTAATAATAAATAAATTAAAATGGTCATCCCTATCGACAGGCTTTTCTTAAGAAAAATAACTCTGCGTCTTCATCATCACATATATTTAAAATTTATATATTTTTTAATAATATTGGACATTTCAAACAAAGGTATGGTCAAAATCCCAAAAAAAACTATAAAAATAGACATACATTGATGCTCCACGAGCTATTGGCGATCATGCAAGAAAACGGGCACTCAGGGCAATACAAACTGCACTCGTTTTCAAATGGAATGGCAAAACTCGAGTAGCGCAATCAAATGGAATACGAAGTGCATCAAAAGAAAAACTATTAGAAACGAACTTTGAAAATATAGAATGAGGGTCGAGGGGCTAATTCGATCAATTTTCCGGTGCCTACACAAAAGAGATAAAAGTAAAAACATTACTACCACCCTTAATAAACTCCCTGCAGGGTAACAAAAATCAATAAAAAGAAAAAATACGGCAAGTAAACAAATCCCCCTAAAATAATGGAAAAGTAATACGAAGTATAGTTTTGAAAATAACCCAATTGCTGTAGATCATCAGAATCAGATGCAAAATAAATATTTCTCAGACAGAAACCGGCATGTGAGAAATTTCAAATGCATTAAAGTTGTTTATATTTATTTGACACCAATTTTCATCAAAATTTTTAGGGGATTTCTATAGCTCAGAAAGTTCTACTTAGTATTTTTAGGCAATAGCCTAATTTATGTAGGTTAATTACAGCAAAATATTTAGAGGCACCATAAATTAACTTTAAAAAGTTTGTTGGTCAAACACAATCGGTGGGATTTACTAAGATCTGAAATAGTACCCCCCACAAGTCTAAATATTTACACCTGTGGGGTTACTAAATTTTAAAACCAATTTTCAAAAAACACTTACCATACAGAAAAGATACAAGGTTATTGATTATTTTGTATTAATTGTAAAATACCATTGAAAAACTGCTTTTTTTCTAAAAATATACCATATTTTTTTTTGACAGGCTTCAAAATGGCATATGGCGAATACGCCAGAAATTTGGCACATAATAGCTTCATCATCTGTGTTTGAGGTTATAAAATTGGTGATTTTTTAGACCACCTCTGTCTCTGTATCTTATTTAATATCCCAAGTTGTTTATTAATCAATAAAACACCTCCAATTTTGTCCATAAAAACGACACATTTTCAACCCGTTTTCAGCACAAAAAATATATTTATTAGGGCACTACGAGGCAAAACAAACATAAGTGAAGGTCACTGATTATGCACGAAAAATATACCAAACAAAAAAACCCAAAACAACTATATTAATTCATTTAAAAACTGAAATTAAAACATTAAGGTTATCTAAAAGCTCAGTCAAAATAACTTTCCTTACTCAAAACCCACTCATTTTAAAGCTGTAGCTTTCATCAGTAGAGGTTGGTGCAAGCCGAGGTAAAAGATCCGAACTCGCTGCTTGTGATTGAACGCAGCGCTAATATTTTTAAACTGACATTTCGACAGTGACAGAAATGTAAAAAAAAACTTGAATTTAGGTTTTTTAATACATTTCATAAATAAAAATACCTTTTAAATAAATACAAAATTAATCTACTCCTTATTTTATTATCACCCATCTAAATTTTTGTGTGACATCAAGTATTAATTGGAAAAATCAATTATCAAGGGTAAGTTTTAATTAGAGTGACATATAACCTCAATTTTAATTTATTCGACAGAGTTTTTACTATTTAAACCTCGCGTGGGTTTTAATTTTTAAATTTTCTTTTCTTCTAAATTGAAACTTTCTTCTTAAATCCAACAAAATATTGTGTTAATATGATT
Organism: Oxystoma pomonae; assembly: GCA_963921995.1. Classification (NCBI taxonomy): domain Eukaryota; kingdom Metazoa; phylum Arthropoda; class Insecta; order Coleoptera; family Brentidae; genus Oxystoma; species Oxystoma pomonae. The sequence goes on from OY998165.1 coordinate 112,074,353, forward strand.
ATTCAATAAACAGATTTATTAAAATTCTTCTTATAATTCAAACTGTGTCCAAAACTCAAGGAGGGTTGGTTTAAAATGCTTAAAACCAAAAATTTCACTTAAACTTAGGACCGTTCTAAAATAGACTAAACTCTTTTAGTAAATCCCACCGAATAGGTTTAGGTACTGTAGTCAAAAATAATCACCTTTTGGGGACATTTTACATTGCAATTTAATTATTATTTTTGATATAAAGAATTTAGGTTTAACCTTATGTATTGCTTAATTCATAAATAAATTATAATTTTTAAATCGTATTGTTTTTTTTCCGTCAAAATCCTAATTACTTTTTTTTTTATTAGCTGACAAAAATCCACAAATTTTATTATTGGAGTGAGTAAGAATCTTATAATCATTTCCTTATCCATTTCCAAGAGCGAGGAAAATATTTTCGCTCTGAATCCCTACAAACGCTTTACCCAAGATAATTTGGGTTTTCTCTGGAAAAGATTACGTCGCGTCGTGGTTTTTGTGTGAAAATATTTTTTATTTCATACGTGTAATAGTTTAAAGATGTACTTCACCAGCATAACTAAGTATATATACCAAATTCTAAAGTAAGCATTACATTCTTAATTTCTTGTCACTCGTAAGCGCCATAACGTATTCATTTAATGAAAGAAAATTAATTTGCAGTATGAAAGTACAATTTTAATATTAACAATAAAAAACAATCTAAACATCTTTCCGTATTCTAGGAAACCAAAGAAATAATTTAAGTGAGTGTACATTTAAAAAATTTTATGAATTTTAAACTACCTAGTTTGGATTTTATTTTGTTTTGTTCTGTAACACTTTTATAATTTAAAGTATATTTTATTCTACTTTTAAATTTAACTCAACTTTTATATATAAGTAAAATAATAATTATGTACAATTTTAGAATTTAACATTACAAAAAATCGCGTATTATATGAAACTGTATGTTAATTAATTTTTATTACTTTTTAATTACTTATATAATTTCTCTTGTTTTGTTCTTATTTTAGAAGAAAATGCCCTAAAACGAATTTTTTTTTGACAGGTTTCAAAATGGCAAAAGCTTCATAATCTGTGTTTGAGGTTATAACATGGATGATTTTTTAGACCACCTCTAGGGAGTGGTTTAAGTTTATAACCCCCAGAAAGGATTGTTTTGTGGCAATTGGTAATACCTAGTAGGTAGTACCTTATTTAATATCCCAAGTTGTTCATTAATCAATAAAACACCTCCAATTTTGTCCAGCAAAACTCCATATTTTGAACCCGTTTTCAGCACAAAAAATATATTTATGAGGGCACTACGAGGCAAAACAAACCTAAGTGAAGGTCACTGATTATGCACGAAAAATATACTAAACAAAAAAACCCAAAACAACTATATTAATTTATTTACAAACTGAAATTAAAACATTAAGGTTATCTAAAAGCTCAGTCAAGAAAACTTTCCTTACTCAAAGCCCACTCATTTTAAAGCTGTAGCTTTCATCAGTAGAGGTTGGTGCAAGCAGAGGTAAAAGATCCGAACTCGCTGTTTGTGATTGAACGCAGCGTTAATATTTTTAAACTGACATTTCGACAGTGACAGAAATGTGAACAAAATTTGCATTTAAGTTTTTTAATACATTTCATAAATAAAAACACCTTTTAAATAAATACAAAATTAATCTACTCCTTATTTTATTATTACCCATCTAAATCTTTGTGTGGCATCAGGTATTAATTGGAAAAATTAATTAGCAAGGGTAAGTTTTAATTAGAGTGACATATAACCCCAATTTTAATTTGTTCTACAGAGTGTTTACTATTTAAGCCCCGCGTGGGTTTAAATTTTTTAATTTTCTTTTTTTCTAAATTGAAACTTTCTGCTTAAATCCAACAAAAGATTGTGTTAAGATGATTATTCAATAAACAAATGTATTAAGATTCTTTTTATAAATCAAATTATTTCCAAAACTCAAGGATGGTTGGTTTCAATCAGAAATTTTACTGAAACTTAAAGTAAATATTTCTACGCATCCGTGTCGGTATACGTAACGCGTTCGAAACAAAGTCAAAATACGCAAAATTTTTGACTTGCTCATGCCATGTTTCGAACGATGCCTGCTTCTTTGACGGGTATGATGACAGAATCTCGTTGCATACGGAAGGATGTACATATCGTTAGGGACCCACGAACGTACGCAACGATTTCAATCAGCAGTCCTGTCATCGTACCCTTCAAAAAAGCGGGCATCGTTCGAAACATCGCATAAACAAGTCCAAAATGTAGCGTATTTTGACTTTGTTTCGAACACGTTACGTTTACCGATACGGATGCGTTGAAATATTTACTTTAAGTGTCTAATAACTGTACTGATCAAGTTCTGGGCACGAGTAGATTTTTCGCCTTTTTCTTTGCGCAGGGCGAACTCTGATTTTGACATTATTTTCTTTGCCTTTCAAAGTTATTATAGTTAGACATTTTGCCATCCTTACGCCATTATAGCAGGTACTTTAAGCTCGTTTAAAAATTTTCGCTTATTCGTATACGTATCGAACAGCGCATGTCCCGACCCGATACGGCACGGTCGCTACGTCGCGTTGAACATATCGTTACGACCACTGTCCCGTATACTTATACCTAACGTATCCCGACCAAAATAGCATTCAATGGTGTTATAACCGCAATTTTTTTTGTTTATTTTTTAAATTTTTTATCTCTAAAAAAAATGAGCATTGCCATCGCACAAAAAACGACAAAAACTTTCAGTAAACAAGCTTGGAGGACATAAAATGATGACACATGACGCCCGATCGATACGTTTGGTCCACAGCTAAAAGGTATTTTTTCACATCGACTTTCCGTAGACGTATCTCCGATACGAATACGGATAAATGAACAAATTTAAAACATGCCAAAAGTGCCTAGTATCTCATAGTTGTATGGTTTTAACGGCCCTTCCCTTGCTTTTCTCGAAAAAAATGAGTACCGATAATAACTCTTCCAATCAAGTTGGCCTGGAAAAAACCCCAGAGTCGAGGAGTGTAATGGGCAGGTGCGTCGATTGCATCAGTAGCAAAAGCAACTGACAGCCATCTGACAGCGAAAATTTTGGTTTATGTTTAATACTTTTGTTTACTTTTGGAAAATTTATTAAAAGAGTGGACACTACTGTAAAAAAATTCAAAAAGAGTTGTCCAGTGTTCCCCGTAATTTCGTATCAATAGAAAATCTAGAGGAAGATTTAAACGTTGACAAAACAAGATTAGAAAACATAAGACAGGATCTTTGAGGCTTAATTGGTGAGTATTTTTTTAATACGTAGTTTATTTTAGAAGAGGCCATGTGCCTCGCATATTTACAAACACAACAACACCTCTACAAAAATGTAAACTTTTCGATGATACCGAGTTTTCTCGGGAAGTGTGTTCGGCACTTGGGTGCCATTCCTCGTGTAACGAGTGTACCTTGTGGACTGAAATCCTCGCTTCGAGCTTCGAAAGTATGTGGTGGCCATTTTGACAAATAACTAATATAATAACTGTCAACAGTGTCTAAGGGTACTAAAACGGAAGGTGCTGGCTGGCCTCCATGTTGGAGGTATCGATTGGAGATGTTTTATCCATAATATAACGAATAAATTGTCCTTGTCATTAAACTATCGTAAGGTCACTACGACACTGGCATGACTTTGTTAGTGCATGCGCAGTAGTTTTTTCTCCTTGGCCTGGTGGCCCAAACAGTGCCAAAACGAACCGCGATTTGCAATTTTCCTTTTGGTTTTTTTGGTTACAAATTTTGCGATACTTGGCTCGTTTTTTGTGAATAATTTTTGTTAACGCAAGTTCCAATAAAGTTACTTATAAAGGTTAAATAAAGGTATTTAATCCATTAAAGAAGAAACTTTCTACCACATTTCCAATATCCAGGGGAATTCCCGCAGCTATTTGCCTTTTTTAATACTTTTAATTGATTTTGCCCACTAACTCGCTTCACTTTAATTTTCACGGTTTATGGTATGAAGCTTAAAATACTTTTGTTAAATATTTTTAGATGTTCTAAAATACTTAAAAGTAGGACAGGTTTTCTTCGTAATTTTAAAGACTGTAAAGAATTTTAAAACTAATACATTTATATTACTATATAGGACACCTATTCAATATTTTAAATAGATTTTACTTCTAAGGATGTAGTATTTTAAAAGTTAATATATTTTATTTTAACTATTGTAAAATATAGTATTTTAAGAAAGCTAAAATTCAATTGATTAAAATGAAATAAAATTTATTTTGAATAATCTAGTATAATATTTATTTATTTGTAATACAATATAATTTATTTCTTTTAAAATAAAAAATACATTATTTTTTCAAAATTGTTGACATCAATTATTTTAAAATATATTTTTTAAGAAATAAAATACGAGTTTATTTAATTATTATTATCCTGTATATTTGTTTTAAAAACATTTGATATTAAATCGCAAAAAACTCGTTTATTAAGATTTTAATATCTTTTTATTTATATTTTGATAATACATAATTTTAAAATATAAAATACGATTATTTTAAGAATTGATATGATAGCTCGAGGGGCAAGGACGTGAACGTGCCGCGTCGCTCTTGCAATATTGCAAATTGAAATCCGAGCGTAAAGTACGATGCCGACGTGATTCGATCAAATACTACTACAGCGTTGTCAATCTGTGAGGATTTTGTGTATTTGGGTTGTATTGCCGGTACTCATTCGAGTAAAACATTTTTTTAATGGCCACTTGCACCAACGTTTTTAGGATACACCTAGCCCTAGGTATCCCCTAAATTTAGGTAGGTATCAGTTTTCACTTGCTGAAGCGTTTAGGTGAGTCCTAAACGTGTTAGGTTAGCCATAAATCTAGGTAGTCGATTTTCCTTAGCTTCCACCTTACCCTTACCTATTGATAATATAACCTCAAAATTCAACTAACCACAATCTTTTTTTTTTGTGGCTGTGTTGTAAAAATGGATTGTTTGGATATTGAGAATGGCTTTCCATGTCAAGTTTATAACAGGTCCAATCATTTTGAGGATATGGACAACCTAACTTTTTCAAAAGGTGTAGGTTAACGAAACCAACCGTGTTAATTTTGGAGCAGATTGAAAATGAGCTGGAGTATCCTCATGACCGGTAAGCCCTGCGGATTTATAAACTCAACGGTCAAGATTATATACTTATACTATAAATATGTCTCTTTTTCCCTAAGCAAAAGAAAAATGATCAGGGTTACATCACCGTCGAACAGTAAACGTCTCATTAACTCAATTTTTAATGCTTAACATAATACCATCAAGTTTATAAATCAAGAGTTAATAGGATATTGGTTTTGTTACCATACAGCACCACCTCGCTGAAAGAATATCATTATCATACAAAACATATTGTAACTACATAGCAAAAATATAGACACACTCAGGCAGGCATAAAAATATTGCCTGTATGCATAACCTCTCTGTAACATTTTATATTAAGATAAATTAGAAAAATCAATATCAGCCATATATCTTTAAGAAAACAATTTTTCACCTGTTAGTACTTGCTAAAAAATTTGGGCGACGGAGGCAGAGAGAAATGGCAGAGAACCCATATATAGAGTAAGCCTTTTTGTAAAGAAGGAATTACTTTTTTTGACAGAATAGAACTAGGGGACACCTATTCAGGTGTGCTCTAGGTTTGGGTTGGTGCAAGTGGCCATAAATGCTTTGTGCTTTCGCGGCGGCGGCGATGGAATGTCTTTCTGGTAATGGGCCAGCCAATTTTTTTCATAAAGTAATTTTTACCTGCGGTGAATATAAAAAAAATGGAATAAGATTATAAATATATTACTTGAGTACTAAAAAAATTATTCCGTATACCTCGGTTTTTTTGAAAAGTTCTTTATGGAGGCACCTTCTAGCGTCTCTTACGACCCCAAATCCGTCGGTGCCGATTTGTTTTTAATGCAAAAAGGTAATGTTTTTTTTTGGGTTGGCTGGGTTGGTTTAATTTTGTTTAAGTTGCGTTGGTTTAGAAAGACACAAACAAATTAAATCAGCGCAGAAGGATTTGGGGTCCTAGGGACCCAAGAAGATGCCTTCATAAAGAATTTTTCAAAAAAATCAAAAACGTCAGAAAACCGTTGGTATGCGGAATATTTTTTTTACTACTCATGTATTCGCCGCAGGTAAATTTGTTTATGGAGAAAAATTGGCTGGCCCACAAATCTATAAAAAACTTTACCAGAAAGACATTCCGTCGCCACCGCCACGAAAGCACAAAGCACTTAAAAAAATGTTTTACTCGAATAAGCCCCCGCAATACAACCCAAATACACAAAATTCTCACAGATTGACAACACTGTAGCAGTATTTGACTGAATCACGTTGGCATCGTTCTTTGCGCGCGGATTTTAATTTGCAAGATTGTAAGAGCGACGCGGAACGTTCACGTCTTTATAGTGCATGGGCTACGTGGGAAAAAGTGGCGTTTTGTGATAAAGGCAACAAACTTTGCACAGTTGTTCTTTAGACCAGAGCAGTCAATTTGACCCGCAGCTTCTTCTCCCAAAACTTGTGCAGGCGCGGTGGGGAGGTGGAGTAAAAATTGGCCATCATCGAAAACCTATAAATTGATATCAATAATGATTATATACAACAAACTAAAATTTAAGAAAATATAAACCCCTCCAGTTATTACCCCGCCCCACCCCTCCGCGCCAGCACAGGTTTTGCGATAAGAGCTGCGGGTCAAATCGACTGTTCTGGTCTAAAGAATAACTGTGCAAAGTTTCTTGCTTTTATCACAAAACGCCGCTATTTTCCTTTTTACTCATCGTAGCCCATGCACTATTACCCTTCGAGCTTTGCACAAGAACTGACTAACTCTTATCTATCTTAAAATTTTGTATACTGGAATTTTAATATACCTTTTATTAACAGCTTTATTTTATTGTATTTTCATTTTGTAAATTAATAAATCTTGTTTTATAAACTAAAATCCTGGTATTTTGCTCCATAAAATGTTCGGATTTTTAAAGAAAATGGTAAAATATTGCACTTTTATTTCCTGAAATTTTAAAGATTTAAATATTAGAAAATAGTACAAAATACTATGCACTTTTTTCCGTGTGATAAAAGGAAATTGATAGTATCTTATGTCTTACACACTGTACGCTTTAAACAATTACAATTTTTACCCATTTTGGATAAAAATGGTAAAAAAATCATTTGCATAAAGTATAACTTTGCGCATGGAGAAAATAAAAACCGTTTCAAATGTTATTATCTTGTTTAATATTTTGGGTCAATTTCAGCTTTAACAATGTATAATTTTTTAACTTTGATAATATACCGGTATACCACTCAAGATTCCTTACTTATTTTAGATTTTTACAAATGTTTGACACTCGTACACTGAACCAAAAAAGGCACCGTTTCCTATAAAAAAAAATACATTGAGCCAATGTATTTTGTATATGATTTTTGCTCCGATGTAAATTTTTATTAATATCATAATCAAGTTGACATAAATTTTATAGCCAAAACGAGTTATTGATTTTATTGTGCAAGACAAAATTTCAAAAAAACGTTGTTACAATATAAAGAGTCTTTAAGAATGATTTTTGTGAAGGGTGTTATGAAATCAAGGACTAAGAATGAATTTAGTAAAAGAATGTTACGTACATAAATTTCATAACCATGTTTCTGTATTTTGTATGCACGGTTCATAATTTTCATAAACTTGTACATACATTCCATAACAACTTTTAAACGAATGTCAATGATCGCCATTTATTAAATTTGTTTAAGGCATTGATTAAAATCGTTAACATGTTTTATTTATTTCATATGCTCTTTTATTATCTTCATAACCTGTACTCTCTATAAAATTTCAAGAAACATTTTTCATTGATTTCGTAACTTCCGTTTATTAATTTCATTGCTGTATATGACTCCGATTTTTGTAACATTTACGTGTTATTGGTGTACAATTATCTATAAAAAATTAATAAAGGCCTGTTAGAAAAAATATAGTTCCTGGAGCAAGAGGTATTTTTTCCGAACTTAAAGCTTACCCCTTTTTCCGGTTATGCGTGTAGGAAAGCATCACTCTTTGCTTGTTCGAAACATCGCATAAAAAAGTCAAAAATGTAGTGTATTTTGACTTTGTTTCGAACGCGTTACATATACCGATACCGAGGTAAATATTTCAACGCATCGGTACTGGTATACGTAACGCGTTCGAAATAAAGCCAAAATACACATATTTTTAACTTGGTTATGCGATGTTTCGAACGATGCCCGCTTTTCTGAAGGGTGCGATGACAGAACTGCTGATTGAAATCGTTGCGTATGTTCGTGGGTCCGTAACGATACGTACATCCTTCCGTACGCAACGAGAGTCTGTCATCACACCCGTCAAAGAAGCAGGCATCGTTCGAAACATGGCATGTATAAGTCAAAAATGTAGTGTATTTTGACTTTGTTAAAATGTTAAAAATGTTGATAAAATACAAGTTTAAGTTTCGAACGCGTTACGTATACCGATACCGATGCGTTAAAATATTTACTTTAAGTGTCTAATAATTATATCAACCAAACAATTAAATTCTAAAATTAATTGGGTTCACCAATATTTTCAGACTCTGAGCCGTAATACATTAGCCTAATGAAAATTAGCTAGGTATTTATTAAGGGATATATATTTAAGTAAATACCGAATAATATTTAAACAGAAATATATCTTGGCCTTGTAGAATTAGTCAAAAGTATTCTTACAAAAATTTAATCCACTATTACTTCATTATTTTTTTTTATTTCAGATAAATATGAATTCATATTTTTTTAAGTCTTGAAATTTTTCCTTAAAGGAAAAACTTCTTCTTTAGAATTTGTTTAATCAAAAGCACTCGCTTTAAAAACCCTCCTCTTGAATTCAGGTTTTTAATTACGCTTATATTTTCTGTTAAAATCATTACCCCTTAATTTGTAATTTTAAATTTATCCAGAAAAATTATAAGCATCCAAACTATTACCTACGATTATTTATTGCTCGTCAAATGTAGGCATTCTTTCGTTAAAATCAATTTTATATGTAGGTAAGGTTCATAATTGGAATACTCATTGCAATAATCGTAATTTTTGTCATAACTCATGCTGTCGCTGTCTTTCTTGTTAACAAGAAAGTGACAGAGTGTGCGCTATAACAAAAATTATGACTATTGCAATGACTATTCCATTTATGAACGATACTTAATTAGTTGTTGTTTTAATTTAAACATTTTTAGTGGGATTTACTAAAAGGGTTTGGCCTATTTTAGACGAGTCCTAAGTTTAAGTGAAATAGATGGTTTTAAGCATTTTATACGAACTTCCGTTGGTTTTGGACATGGATTGATTTATAAGAATAATTTTAATTATTTTTTTTAGTGAAGAATCATCTTAACACAACCTTTTGTTAGATTTAAGAAAAAAATTTTAATTTAAAAGAAGTTTTTTTTAACCCTAGGGGAGATCTAAACTGCAAATACTCTGTTGAGCAAATTAAAATTGACGTTATGGTCGCGATTCTTCAGAAACCATAGAAAATAGGGCGATTTTTACTTACTGCTTTATTTAAAATAGAAACCCAGCGTCCTTCATATTTATCCTAACGTTGTAAGAGAAACTGCGTCATTTTTCTCCTAAAATTTGGTAAATTGAATATTTTAAAGATATTCTGCGGGACTAGTTTACGGCGGAGCTAAATTGCTACTACGCGTACCAATAAACGTCAAAAAGTGTCAAAAATTCTCATCATGTACCAAGGCCGACAAAAAAAACAACAGGCCGTAACCATCAGAAAAACAGCTGTTAATCTTGGGCCGGTTTTTACATGGAGTCTTATGGGAGAAGCGAGGTTTTTTCGGGATTATTTCTAAACGACTCGATGAATTTTCTTCAAATTCCCATGAAATATTCTTCGATACTATCCTAATATTTTTAAAAAGTTTTCTGGAGATCACAGGGTCTCAAAGAATAAAAATTCTAGGAAAAGTATTTTGTGAGGTTAGGTTGATGTAAACAACAACACTTATTTTATTTTTCTTAAAAAAAGGAAATTTTCTCATATTGTTAGCAATAAAATGCACATGAAAGGTTTCAAAAGGTGCGCATCCATATCTACACCAGAATAAAAATTGATTTATCGAAAAAATGCAGGAGACTAGTGTTTTTTTGGTGATCATTTCACGAATTGGAAATGGTGGATTTATATACCTAAATTAATAATTCCTGTCTTGTTGAGTCGCTAAATAATATTTTAGTCGCCATACATGACATCTGAATATATTTTGTTGTATAGCGAGAAGAGTAGGTATGGTTTAAATATTGGTTTAGGTTCTTCCACGAGGTCTCCTATCAACCAGGTCCCATCAGAGTGACTACCTTATAGAAGATTGGAGTAATGGTAAAAAGGAAGACAATGGTACAGAATACGGTACAGAGAAGCATCTAATTGATATGTCATTTTGAGTGCAGTTTTTGAGTAATATCTGGGACTTTTGCTGTTTGTGTGATTTTCATCATAAGAGATCTAAATTGAACATTATTTAGATAGATAGATAGATAGATAATTCTTTATTAGCAATTAAATATTTTTCATAGGTAGCTGCACTGAGAATCCTATTTATCTAAGACGTTTTGTGGGCGTTTCAACCAGTTAATATTTTTAATACAAATCTCAGATTAAATTAACATTATGATGATAAACTTAACAAAAATTACTAGAGATGGAAACAGTGATTTCAGTGACATCACAAAGTTTTCTTGCTCCTTTTTGCATTATTTGAGGTGCTATGGAGGTGTATTTATGATAGGAGGATGACCGACAATCCCTCTGCATAATGTGATCCTTAACTTGTTAGTATTGTTTGTTTGAATGTGGTTATCAAATCACATTTTTTGATCCTTTGTCTCAGAGGATCTTGGGATTCATCACAAAAAAGTGTGACAGAAAAACGCTATACGATAACCACCCCCAAAACAAGCAACATTGACAAGTTAAGGGTCAAATACTACGAAGGGATTGTGGCTCTCCTTCCACCCACAAAAACACCTTCACATCACCTCATATATTACAGAAAAAAGTAGACAAACTTTGCAATGTCATGATTTACTGTTTTCATCACCACCATCTCTGAGAATTACTGTTAATTTAAACTGGAATTTTAATTAAAAATGTTAACTTGTTGAAATACATAGAATATCTGAGTTACATACTCCAACAAGACATCTTAGTTAAACAGAATTGTCACTGTGTATACCTATTTGTTTTACTTGATATTGACATCGAGTGGACCTTCTACTGAACTCTTTCAATAAAATTCGATATTCTTCTGCAAATAAGTTTATTTTCTTTAATTAGATTCACACATAAGTAGGTACCTACTTTACAAATCCAAAAAATAATCACTTAGAGATTTCCTAGGACCTTCTCGACTTCATGGTTGTTTGACTATTTCATAAAATAATAATAATAATATATATCTATTAATTTTCAATCTTAAATTAGATTATTAACTCACTGAAGCCTCTATGAGGCTTGTGCTTGGAAGTTTTTTAATTTATTTATGATTACTACTAAGAAATAAATTATTAATTTCAAATATAAAGAATAAACATAAACATAAAATCTGTAAATATAAATAAATAATAAAATATAAAGGCAACTTTTGTAAAGAAATATACAAGGATACTAGAGGTTATTAGAAAAAAATTATATTATTTTTAAATACCTAACAACTTAACAACCTAACGTTTGCATAGCCTTTGATAAATAATTTCATCAAAAAATAATCTACATTCATTTGGAATCTAAACTTTTATCTCTTTTTTAAATTTTTTCTGATTGTTAACAGTTTTAATTTCGTCCAGTATCAGATGATAGACATAATTAAGGAATATTTTTTGACCCCTTTTAGAGGGTGAAACCCAACCCCACCCTATTTTTCTAAATGAAAGTTGAAATACTTACTAAAAAAAAATATAATTTTTTTTTCATCTGTGTGGCAGAATGAAATCAATTATTTTTGCCGAAATATTTTTCAAATATTCTTTATTTACATTAAAAATGCCGGCAAATAACCAAAAACATTAAAAGAAATTTTAATGATTGGGTTCAGAGATTCGAAATATGAATTACCTATGAAGTTAAAATAAAACAAAAATTGCACAATTTTCTGCTTAAAAGAGCTTTCCAGCAAAATGCCAGAAGTGGGTTCAGGTTTCGCCCTCTAAAAGGAGTGAAGCAATATTTTCTTTAGTATGACTGTAAAGTCCAAATTCTTCACCCTGAAGCTGTAGAAAATTTGTTTGAGTTAAAGTCTCCACCCAGTATATTCTACAATATTATATAGGCAACCAACTTAATCTAGGAATAGTTTTCATTGGGTGTCATAAACCAAGATGACCATTGACCATTGCTATCTCCTAGGTAGTATTTGGAGGTACGGTAATCATTTATTTTCAAAAAAGGAATGGACACTTCCGGACCCTTCAACTGGAACAGTATTATTGTGATGCCTTTTTCGTTTACCTCTCTCTCTCCAGTTTTATCTTCTTCATCTCCTCCTACTTCCATTCTAAAAACATTAAAAAATCAAGGGAATTAAATCAATAAATTCTCCAATATATACGAATTTTAGGTCATTCTATCGCTTTTATTGGCAATGATAGCACGTGATCCCCAAAAAGTGAATAGCTGTGGATTTTTCTTAAAAAATATGTTAAAAAATGATACCAAACTTCATAGGGGTACCCCTTTTAGTTTTAGAGACATGGGCATTTAAAAGTTACTTAACCTTATGAAACAGATTTCTATTAAAAGTAAATTTTAAGAAGATTGCAAATTTAATATTAAAATGGAACATTTATGTTCAAACCTTCTAAGTTAAACCAAAATTGCCCCCTAAAAAGGAGCTACATAAAATTTTTTAATTTTTACATTAATTTGAAGCTAGGGGCATTTGTAAGTTAAAAATATGGGCTGCAAAGTGCTTGAATATGCTAGTTTTGTTAACTTTGTTTACCTTGATATTGTTAATAACATGTGCCGAGGTATTATTTTCCATATTCATAGTTCTCTATCTCTCCCAAGATCTCTCCATTATGCAAGTTTCCATTTTCTACTCCTTTTCCTATAAAAAATAATAAAAATTTTTAGAAAAAAAACTGGGGACATGTACAAATTATGGAACGGTGATTTTACCAATTATTGACCCCCGCCCCCTCCACCATATCACGTTTTGTAACGGTTTGGTGAACCCCCGCCCATAATATTATGTAACGGTTTCAAGACCACCGCTCCCCAAAAAATAATTTTTTCTTATTTTCATTCCAACTCTGTCGCAAACCCCCTACGTAACGTTTTGTAATACTTTGGCTACCCCCCCTCCCTCCCCTCTATGAGCGTTACATAATTTGTGCACAGCTCCTAGCATATAATCGTAAAATTTTATTCATTAGCTCAGTTCAATACCTATATATGTTTAAATTATCGCTAAGTATGAAGAATGTTCAGTGTTTTATACAAAAACAGTTTTTACAAGTAAATTTAACAAAAAGATAGGAAAGTCAAGTTTCCTACCTCTGATAACATGATGTATGAAGGGCCTCCTAGCAATAGGCAGGTAATATGTGACATTTTACTAGCTTAGTAGAAAAGGGGGCAATTATGCAATATACAGTTTTCTGCCATTTTTTATGAAAAATTCTCTAGGACCCCAAATCCACCAGTTGGTTTTTTTTTTAATTTTGTGGTTTTTTTTATTTTTTTTTTCACTAAAACAACCCAATCCAACACAGCCCTACCCAACCTAACACAAAACAATCAAAAAAACACATTACAACCCCCCCGGCACCCTTTTTCTCTTAAAAAAAAACCGGCGCCGGCAGATTTGAGGTCCTAGAGACCCTAGTAGGTGCACCTATAAAGAATTTTTCATAAAAAATCAAAAATGGCAAAAAACCGTATACTGCATATAAAATTACCGAAAAGGAAGGGATCAGTTGGATAGGAAAAGTTTGTTACATATGACTCACCCTATTTCTGGGCACTTTCTGGTATGCAGCATTTTCGACGCATTTTCCTGATTTCTATATCAACCACGATACCCATTATTGAATTGTTCCCGATTCAAACATACAAAATCTAGAACAAATTCAATAAAAGGTGATTTAAACATTTTCAAAGCACAAAATTCACACTGTAAGCAATTGTCCTTTTTTTGGTTTGAAATTCACTTTTTTCACATCAAACGACCAGTCATTCCTTTTAAAACAATACCGGTTTATTTGAAAGTTTGTTTGATTCCAAAATTGGAAAAAAAAGGTTAAAAATTGACTGAAAATTAAATACACAAAACTAGAATTAGTGAGGTTATGTTTGCGGCCTTGCGCGTCTGGCTGGACGCAACCAACGAAAAAAAAAACCGGCCCAAGATTGTGACGTCACAATTTTGGTTGTGTGAGACCTGTGTGGAACACATTCTTGTCGGCCCTGCATGTACAAGGAAAGACAGAATTTGTGTGACTTTTCTGAACACTGACAGCGACATATTCCATAGCTATCTATAATTTTGTATGTTAAAAGTTTTAAAGGTTTGTTTACACACAAAAATAAGCTTGATAAAATACAATTTTAAATAAAAAAATGATTTAAAAAAAAAACCACTTACAAAAATTAAAACTGACAAATTTTTTATTTGCTGGAACAGTATTAAGAAACTAAATTTTCCGGAATATTAGCAAACAAGTCCTGACAAAAATCAGTTAGTGTAAACTTGTGTTTAAAAATCGTCAGATTTTTTGTAAGGGCGAGATTTTCTGACGGTTTTTGGAAAATCGCGACCTATGTCACTCTTATCAAAACTTACCCTTGTTTATTGATTTTTGCGAATAATAATCACTGTCACAAAACCATTTCAATATGTAATCATAAAACTTTGTATCTATTTAAAAGGCGTTTTTATCTATCGAAAGTATGAAAAAGCTCACAAATCATATACCTAGGTACATATTTTGTGAAAAAACTTTACAAACACAAACCCATCGCAATCGCAAACCACAAATAAAAATATTTCATCAAAGGAGGTGATGTAAACAAATGCGGCTAAAAACATACCTAAATCCAACTGATGCGTTCACAAGAGTCATGTCGGCTCAACGAACTGGACGGTCGGCTCCCGGTTCTCTGGTAGAACATGTGAAAATGGCCATTAGCGAAGTAACGATGAAAACTGCAGCCTTAAAACTTTTGAGTATGATTTTTTAGTGGAAAGTTTTGTTTGATGATTAAGCTTTTAGATAAACTCAATGTTTTAACTTAAGTCTGTAAATACATGAATAGGTACGGTTGTTTTGGATTTTTTTTATTGGGAACTGTTTTCGTGCATAATCAGTGACCTTTACTTATGTTTGTTTTGCCTCGTAGTGCCCTCATAAATATGTTTTTTTCTGGACGACATTGAAGATGTTTTATTGATTAATGAACGACTTGGGATATTAAATAAGGTAAATTAATTCTGGTCAAAACGGTTACTTAGGGAAATTATAAACGAACTTATTACGAATTGCTACAAAATCACCAACTTTATAACCTCAAACACAGATAATGAAGGTATTATGTGCCAAATTTTTGGCGTATTCACCATTTTCCATTTTGAAACCTGTCAACAAAAATTAGTTTTATGGCATATTCTCCTAAAATATGGTAAATTTTGAGAAAAAAAGCAGTTTTCAGTGGTATTTTGCAATAAGAATACAAAATAATCAATAACTTTGTATGCTAAATGTTTTTTGAAAATTGGTTTTAAAATTTAGTACCCCCCCACAGGTGTAAATATGTAGACTTATGGGGGGTTCTATTTTGGATCTTAGTAAATCCCACTGTTTGAGTTGTGAAAGAGTTTGGTTATTTGCTGACAGTTACTAAAATCGTGTTTTTGATGAAGGTACAGAGTGGTCCAAATTCGAGGGGGTTTTGGGTATTTCTAAGGCTAAAAACTAATATTCCTGTCACGGGTTCGATATTTGAGAAACCTCGTGTCAGTATGACTGCCCGTTGTTAGTCTACAGGGGATTTTTGAAAAACAATGCGGTTTTGAATTTGGCCCATGACTTTTTTATTAATGAAAATTTAATTTTGATTTAAATTGCTTTTTTATAAAAAATTTAAAGCAAATCGTTTTGGATAAACTGGATTTTATCTCCAGCGTTTAGTTTTGGAAATATAACACTAAGATGGTATTTTTCTTATGTAATGAACAATTTCGCTTTTTGAAATCAGCATAAAATTTCCTTTAATATGATATATCCCACATGATATTTTATTTTTTGCTTTTTCTAGTATTTACCTATTCTCATTTTTTTAATTTTTAATTTTCCTATTGTTTTCCTGTTCATTTTCTGGCATACTTTTTTACAAAAAACGTTGATAAAATCTTATAAAAAATATTACGAAAATAAAAGATATAATGAAAATATAAAAAATAATATACGTGGCTGATTAGATAGAAAAATATCATCTTGGGGTTACATCTAAAAACAAACTAAAAATAAAATCCTGTTAGACGAATCTTTTTCCTTTAAATTTTCTATAGAAAAAGTTATACTTGGGCCAAATTCTAAAACGGATATTTTTTCAAAAGACCTCGTACCTCACAAACAAGTTGTCATACTGATATGCGGTTTTCATCAATAATAATTTCTTGAAAATCATTTTTCTCAGATCTCAAACAAGTCCACAATCCCCTCGAATTTCCACCACCCTGTATAACTTTAAAAAAAAACTAAGGATATAGGCACCATCTCTGCTCTAAATTATTCTGCAAGTAAATTGCCAATAACGTTGTTATTTTTGGTTTAATTTATATTTGAAAGCAATTTACTTACGACAACCGATCAAAGGTGCTTGCAGAACTCCTGAAAGCCTTGTCATTCGCATACTATGCAGCCTCCATTCTCTACATACCTGCTCGAAATTAATTAGCTTTTGTTATAATAACTAGATATTCTATACAGACTGTCCGAAAAGGAACGATACCCATATGTATCTCCAAAAACAAAACAGGCAGCCAAGTCAAATTTCACATATTTAGATGGTTTACAAATTCAGGCTCCATTCAAATTTCCAAATTATTATCTCATTTTAAAAAAGTAAAGTCGCTGTCCTAGCTCCGCTCCTTTAGGGTGCGTTCGGGGTACGACCTGTTGTGTTCGATATGACATTCGGGGCGCGCCCTTTTTCATCCAAGCTTGAAGACGGAGAACAGCGGCTATCTTACAATACATACATATGTTTGTGCAACGATTTTTAATTTTAAAGAGGGTTCGACACTATCGCCAACACGCTCGGTTATAAAATGCTGCTCCATTTCTCAGAGAGGGCCAATGACGCAGTGGCGGATCCAGCAATTTCACCAGGGGTGTGCAAGCAATAAAACCTATGTAGACTGGCTCAAGCGACGTCGAACATGGGGCAAAAAAGTCCTTTTTTATTAGTGG
This sequence comes from Oxystoma pomonae, assembly GCA_963921995.1. Lineage (NCBI taxonomy): Eukaryota > Metazoa > Arthropoda > Insecta > Coleoptera > Brentidae > Oxystoma > Oxystoma pomonae. The sequence goes on from OY998165.1 coordinate 112,091,909, forward strand.
TGATCTGACCCTCCCCACTAACCAAACAGTTTCGACCTACATATTATGTTCGTAGTTGCTTGAGCCGTTGGTGGTGACTAACAGATACTACCTGATACATCCAATGTATTTTGGCAAAGTTATTTGTTATACAAATCCTTAATTCTGAAAAACCAAAAAATACATTCAGTATTAACATCCCACTATTATTATCGCATTAAAAAACTTTTAGTTATCTAATAAAATTAATTTATCTTTTTTGCTTTGCAAACCTATCTATATATAGAAAAGCACCAAAGCATTTAGTATCTCTTCTCCTACCGTAGACTGAAGATAAGTTTTCACAAGTCTTAAAGTGGAGAAACTTCTTTCGGTGGTAGCAAATGAAACATGAAGAGAAGAACCAAATTTTAATGCGTTGTAGATATTGGGTTAAACATGTTTACTACACAGTGTCAACGCTGTTAAGGCATCATCGCATTTATTACTTAAAGTTTCGTTTTTAAACAATGTTAACTCTGCCATTAACACTGTGTGAGGAGGGTTGTTTAAAACTACGCCAAATAAATATAGAGAGATATCTTGGATCGCCCCCTGTATGCACTGCAAATATGACATTCGGCAGACAGTTGCACGAAGGCAAATTACCTCAGATTAATAACTAAAGAGAGACCAAACATTCCCTATTGAAATCCTCTAATGTTTACAATCCAACACCCCTCTGGACGATTATATGAACAGAAAAGAGATAGAGCAATAAAACGGCAACACTGTCAAAAATTGCTTTTCCCATTACCAGTGGCGGCGTTAATTTTAATTTAAATATATAAATGTGAAAACGAGATATAAGGTAGGGTTGGTCGGATTTTCTTATTCAAAAGAATTAACTGCCAGAACTTGCATAACCACAAAAAATAGATTTATTCAAGGATAAAGTTTAGTTTGAGGAATGTAGGTATTTACGAACAGACAAAAGTTTACCAAAGAGCACTTGAAATGATTTTTAGGTCAATTATTCAAGATGGCTGTTATATATTTTTTTTAATTGTGTAGTATCCCACAAAACAAAAATAAAAAAAAATATTTTCATAGCAAAAAAAACGGTTAATAACCCGTTTTATAACGTTTTTGTCCAAAAAAAAAACACGCTAATAAACGGCTTATTAAGCGTTTTTTTCACTATGATAATAATGTCTCTTTTAGTTTTCTTTAGTGGAATATAAACTTTATTTATCAAATTAAGAGAACTTTTTGTGATGTTAATTATGAAAATTTTAAGGCCAACAAATTTTATTCTTTACACATTGCCTGCATGTTCATTTCTGAATACAGAACACAAGGAAAATTTAAGGAAGAGGTAAAAAATTAATTACTAGTAGTTTTTCAGGAAACAGGAGTCAAAAGGCAAAAAAATAAATAATAAATATTAATAAAAATAAAAATAAGATTGGCTCAGAGTAAATATCTCCAAAACGGTTTTATTCACATTATAGAAAGTACCCAGGTACCCATTAAAATACAAAAAATACCTGCCCCAGTACCTGACTATCAGCACTTGGTCTTATTGTCTTCTCTTGTTATGTATAAATTATAATAAATAAATATTTTACATGCTGCAAAAGGAGCAAAATTATCTGGTACTTTTGTTTCTTAAAAAAGATTAGTATTAGTCTTAGATTTTTGATGTATTAATAGTATAATCATAAGCTTTTTACGCAGTTTTTTACCTCATACTACGCCCATGACTAACGTAAAATGACAGGATCTTTCTTACCTCCGAAATATTAGTTCTGGGCTGGAATATCCGCTTTTATTGCATACCAGGCAATGGTAAACCATTTTGTTGGTCCTCAAAATAGCTTGATACAGTTCTTTTTTCACAAATAGTCACAATAAAATTCAAAAATCACCGAACAACACAAACACCCGTTAACAACAACGCCGTCAGCTGCAACCAAACATGTCGGCATTTATTCGCGGCTCGTCGAAAAAACGTTGCCGGCTTGTGTTCTTTTTTATAAATCTCGAAATTCTACTTATTAAAAATTAAAAAAAGTTAATTATTGAGACTAAAAATTAGGACTAAGAATTAAGTTATTAGCATAAGAAAAATTATCCTATATAAAAATATGTCAAATAATCAATAATATTATCAAAAGAGCTTCAAGAAGTTTATGAATTGTTTTGTTTCTAGGGAAACCCCGCGGTAAATTGGCAACCATGTATTTTTTGGGAAATAAACATTGTGGCTGGTTGATCGGGGTAATATTGTTTACTGTTATATCTCATTTTTTTTATTAATCTGAGCAAATTACGATATTTAAGTGATTTGTCTCGACTCTGCTACTAACAAAATATTGTGAACCGAATTAAGCTACCTAATGTATTTTTATAGGCAAGAGGAATACTCTAATCTTAAAACATAAATTTTCTTATGAACCCCTTTGAGTTACCCAAGCCGAATCTATTTTTCTTACCTACAAATAATTGAAATTATAATATTGTGGCTCAAAAAAACCTTCATATTGTCAAAATAGCTTGAAACAGAAATTAAAAAATAAGCAAAAATGTCCTATTTTTTACTAACAATACGGTAGGATTTATTAAAAGGGTTTAGTCTATTTTAGAACGGTCCTAAGTTTAAGTGAAACTTTTGGTTTTAAGCATTTTAAACCAACCCTCCTGGAGTTTTGGATATAGTTTGATTTATAAGAAGAATTTTAATAAATTTGTTTATTGAATAATTGGCTTAACACAATCTTTTGTTGTATTTAAGAAGAAAATTTAGAAGGAAAGAAAATTAAAAAATTTAAACCCACGCGTGGTTTAAATAGTAAACACTCTGTAGAACAAATTAAAATTGGGGTTATATGTCACTCTAATTAAAACTTACCCTTGTTAATTAATTTTTACAATTAATACTTGATGTCACACAACGATTTAGATGGGTCATAATAAAATAAGGAGTAGATTAATTTTGTATTTATTTAAAAGGTGTTTTTATTTATGAAATGTATTAAAAAACTTAAATGCAAGTTTGGTTTACATTTCTGTCAGTGGCTGCATTCAAATCACAAACAGCAAGTTTGGATCTCTTACATCTGCTTGTACTTTGGCTTGCACCAACCTTTACTCATGAAAGCTACAGCTTTGAAATGAGTGGAAAGTTTTCTTGACTGAGCTTTTAGATAACGTCAATATTTTAATTTAAGTTTGTAAATAAATTAATATAGTCGTTTTTGGTTTTTTTTGTTTGGTATATTTTTCGTGCATAATCAGTGACCTTCACTTATGTTTGTTTTGCCTTGTAGTGCCCTCACAAATATATTTTTTGTGCGGAAAACGGGTTCAAAATACGGCGTTTTCTGGACAAAATTGGATGTGTCTTATTGGTTGATGAACAACTTGGGATATTAAATAAGGTAATTTAATTCTAGTAAAAACGGTTACTTAGGGAAATTATAAACGAACTTATTACCAATTGCCATAAAACAATCCTTTCTGGGGGCTATAAATTTAAACCACCTCCCAGAGCTGGTCTAAAAAATTACTAACTTTCTAACATCAAACACAGATAATGAAGCTATTGTATGCCAAATTTTTTGGCGTATTCACTATTTGCCAATTTGAAACCTGTCAAAAAAAATTAGTTTTAGGGCATTTTCTCCTAAAATATGGTATATTTTGAGAAAAAAGGCAGCTTTTCAGTGGTAGTTTGCAATAACAATACAAAATAATGAACAACTTTGTGTCTTTTCTGTATTGGTAAGAGTTTTTTGAAAATTGGTTTTAAAATTTAGTACCTCCCACAGGTGTAAATATTTAGACCTGTGGGGGTACTATTTTAGATCTTAGTAAATCCCACTGTCAGAGTTCTTATTTATTTAAAACTAAACTTAAAGAAATATTGCTTACCAAACCGTTCTTCAGTTATCTAAGTTTTTTTAAAAAAATTAAGGAACTCAAGAAGTGTTTTTTGTCTTACTTTATCTGGTTAAGTAGTTAAATTATTAATGTGTTTCTTTTGTGAACAGTGTCATTTATAATTTTTGTAATTATTTACATATGCTTAAAAGATTTTGTTTGTTTTACCCCTTCTGGTTACTACCTTGTCAGAAAATGACATTTTCGATCCACATATGAGAGGCGACAATGTCACTTTAACCTCCCTAGGGAGTTTTTACATATTTTACCTTCCGGGGGAGGCAAAGTGACAGCTTTATCTCCCCGTACCACTCAGAACAAAGAATAGGCCTTTTTTTTCAAATAATTATTTATGATTTTTGAAAATAATGTTACATTTCGTCAAATTAGTGAAGGATAATTCTGAACCACGTTGTTGAATGGTGCAAGAGAATAAATATTTAAAACTTTGTTATTCATGTGATGTGCTCGGGGTATCATTTTTCCATGTCTCACTGTAGGTGGGATTAGTAGGAATATTCCGTGATATGCGGCTGGCAACCTCACATTTTTTCGATAGAGACTCGCCTAATTATGCTTCGTCTATTGTAGAAGAATTCCAGCCTCCGTGTTGCTTGAGTGTAAGTACATCTCCACCTGCATTCACTAATAGGGTGGCGGCTCTCCTTGCTCTCCAGTTTCAAAAGTTTTGCTATTTTACTAGGTATATAACCTGGGACGCTCACCTCCCAATTTGATAGGTAAGGAAAACCATTGGTGACTCACATTTTTCGATCTTAGTGATGCGTATTTCCTATAAAGATCCAGCACAGGAACCCCTCCCAACGTGTCATCCGTAATCGTGAACGTTCTGTTTGTCTTGGTTTTTGAATTCGGTATTCTGTCGACCAACATGTTACGCCGATCATCAATGTCGCTAACCATCATGTTGATCAACTTATCGCAACGGCAGGCTCCCGCTATTCCAAAAAGTAACACCACCTGAAAAAAATAGAACATATATATGCAAGAAACATTCATCCGAAGCCTGGCTCATGAATGCGTTGATTTCGTCCCTTGTGAAAGTAGAGGCGTTCTTTGAATGAAAACCATGAGATTGGCGCTTCAAAAAGGCAATAAGCTTGAAGTATTTTATATCAACATTTTCCTTCAAGCTCCATAATGATGATGGCTTCAGTTTTTCTGCCAGCATGTTGAAGTACACAAGAACGGAACTTTCAGAATCTTTTCCCACGTTATTTTCCCCCGTCCATTTCTGAAACAGGCCATATTCTTTTTCCTTTCTCTTGATTTTTGGGGTAGCAATTCCAGAACGATAAGCTTCGCTTTTTCTTCCCTATCTTGGGTTTCTTCAGAAAATTCTATTTTTTAGAGATCGACGAACCATAGAGAAAGTAATAGGTACGGAAGAGTGACCGATACTGTGTTATACTTGGGGAACATTGTTTGATGGTGACACGAGCGTAGCCGGTGGCTACAGGAAGGAACTACTTGTAAAGCTAGACACATAATAAAATACATATATTTTTTTGGTTAGTTTTTTTCAGACACTTACTTATTTAATAATAAAAAGATTTGAAAAAACTTAACAGGGGCCGTTTTTCCATACTTTTTAGTGTTAAAAAAGCAATGAATTCGTGAAAGGTTTCAGCTCTACAAATCTTAACCAACTTTGTACTGTTCCATGCAGCTGAAAAACTCTCTTTAGCTTACAAAATGTTTTTTGGACCCTTTTAAAATCTAAAATAACAATATTTTATTATGTTATTTTCTTTTATTAATTGAGAAAGAATCCCAGTATAAAAGTCTTTTATTAGCATAAAACAAAAGTTTTTTGTCAGTATAAGTCAGATTTTATAAATGTTTTAACCTATATCTCTTTTTTTTGTTGTTTTATCTTCTTGCTTAACTCTGTATAAGTCATCACAATATTTTCTTCAGGGATTTGGTTTGCAAAAATCTGAACCGCAATTTTCGGCACTCTTCGAATAGTCCCATGCTCTCTAGCTTTAATGGTAGTGATTCAGCCTGATTTGAATGGCTAGACTTTACAATAAGTTGTTAATCCACTATATAGCTAATCCCATAAACTCGCGCGATCTAAAATCTAAAGAACCGCTTGCCAGGCTTGACAGACTTTGACAAGCGGTGGCAAAAACCGACAGGTACAAAATTAAAATTTTGTGAAATATATTTTGACATTGAAAAATGTTCTGTCTTTCTTTTATGTTCACATAGAAATGTGTTGTCTCTGTCGACGAACTAACACAGACGAATAAACAACGCTGTTCTGTTTCAAATAACAACCATCAGCGTCCTACCAACAAGCCTACTAGATTGTATTTTTTCATTTAATGTTTGCATGGTTTTTTTAGTTGTTGTTAAACCACAATACCGCGTAGTGATCTTTGCCGAAAAGCGGGAATTGAAAAAATCGGCCGGATTTTTTCTTCCTGATTCCAAAAATATACCATGTGTTTCCTTTTTCTTGAACGGTCATTGAACAAATTTAGAAAATTGTTGCCATAAGAGCAATGTGTTGAAAAAAGAACCACCTAAACTAATTTTCTTTGGTTAACACATTGCCCTTATGGCAAATTATTTTTTATTTCAATCGAGAACTGCTAAAGATAAACCCTACATATGGTATATTTTTGGAATCAGAAAGAAAATATCTATCGAAGTTTTAAAAAACAAACAGGGTATTCCATTTAATATAAGAAAGTTTATGTCTAAGTTTGACATATGGAATGACATTTGACAATATCTGTCATATGGGTTAGAAGGCTCTTAAAAAATTATAAGACTTTTTTATTTAGACTTTTTCTATCATCAATAATAAAGGCGCTAACCAGGGGTTCAAAATGTAGTGAATCACCCTGTACCACTTGTGGCACTTTTTCGAAAGCTTGTCAAAAAAGAAATTGAACAAACTAGTCTGTTTAATGTCTGCCAAATTAAAAAAATTAAAAAAAAAATTTTTACAAAAAATTTGATATATTTCTTTTTTAAGAAGCTTTCCAGAAAGGTGCCACAAGTGGTAAATTCTCATAAAAAAATAGTTGGTGGGTCCTGTCCCTAAAATCATTTTTTATTATTATTAGATTAGGCAATAGTTTATATCAGTTCCCTCAGTTAAAAAAACTCACTTCAAGTGCGAAGAAAATGGGAGTAGCTTTTACTTGTTTTTTTAATGTTCTTCAGTTTTTAGTCAATACAGCTCTGTTTGTTACAGATTTTTGTGCTTAAATTTATAATTTTTGCCTTCACTCATTTAAATTTATTCCCTCACTTTGAAGCCTAATTTCGTGTAAACCGTAAAAACTCTCCATATTCTCCATCATGATCGCGTAAGACCTCGTTGCCATTGATTTTTAGCCCCCAAAAGTGGCCAAATCCCTCGTTCTTCATAGACACCAAGAAAAAAATAACAGTTAGCTGACATAGATGATCGTTATAGTATTTTTGGTGCTGAATACGAGAAAATATAATTTGGTTGCAATAAGCATGTCTATCTTTGTACTTCAGTGCAAAATGAACTTCCTGAATTTCGATTGCTCACACAGAGGGTGGAACCCAGGACGACGCCGTTTCGTCCTTATTAGGAACTCCTCAGCTAGGTGTACCACAAGGACACATAAGCATGACCGAAATTCTCTGTCATTGTGGTACACCTTGCTGATGAGTCCCTAATAAGGACGAAACGGCGTCATCCTAGTTTCTACCCTCTGTGTGAGCAATAGAAATTCAAGAAGTTCATTTTGCACTGAGGTACAAAAATCTTTTGTTTTTTCGTTAGATTTACAGTGCCACAGCCATCTTCATCATCTCTCAAGGCCGTAGCGAAAATTGACACTGACAGTGGGATTTACTAAGATCTAATATGCCTTTTACCGCCCGCGTTTTAGAGCGATAAGTGGCACTTTAACGCCCGCGGGCATTAAAGTAATTTTTGCTGAAATTTTATAGTAATTTTGCTTTTTCTGTTTGGTTTGCATTTTGTTCGTTCAAAACAAAGAGATATGTTTTTTTTTTGTTTTTTCATAGATGTAACAGCAATAAACAAATTAAATAATTATAATTATAAATCAATCCAACTTAAAATTAAAGATGCAGTTACTGCAGTTTGAAAAATTCATAAGGGGATGGGGATGGTCAGTTTCTCGAAGTGCATTGAGATCATATAACTATGAGATACTATAATGGCCCAAATGCTCCAAAATGTGTAACGAAAATAACTTTGAAAAACAAAGGAGAAAATTGAAGATCGCGGTTGGCTTTGAAACTGTTTGGGTCACCAGGCCATAAACCAAAAATCTACTGCGCATGCACTTACAAATCCATGCCTGGCGTCATAGTGACATTACGATAATTTAATGACACTTTCAATGCTGACGAAATCGACGCGCCTGCCCGTTTAGACTCTGCGTTTATCGGTTTTTTCCAGGCCAACTTGATTGGGAGAGTTATTATCGGTACGCATTTTTCTGGGGAAAAGCAAGGGTAGGGCCGTTATAATATCTCATAGTTATATGATTGAGATGGACCGACGCTGGTGGTGTCAAAAGTGCTGGTTATGGCAATAGGCATCCACTTTCAGCAATATTCTTCTCTGAATACCCCAAACAATAGTCCTTATACAGACCGCTTCAAGCTACTGCGAACATAGGGCGGAAGAAGTCTAATTTGCCAGTGTACGTACATGCAGAGACACCGCACGCCTATCAGTGAAGCAACCAATACTCAGGCTTGCGATCACCACTTGCATGACTTTCCTTTGGTATTTAGTACGCCTCTAACCACGGTGCTGTGTGGAGCGTAGTCAATGAAACCGGAATTTGGTCAATAAATACGCAAATTTTTATAACGTAATTTTCTTATTTTTTGTCACTGATAAATAAGAGCGTTTTATTGTGAACTGCTCAGATTTATCAGTGACGACGTGTTACAATGAAAATAATAAGGAGAAACAAAATAAAAGCAAGTTTTCAAAATAAAATAATACATTCTAAAAACCAAAAAGATTCTCCCAGTCAAAAAAAAATTAAAGCAAATGTTCGAAAAGTCCTCCTTGCTCGGCTAGACAATATACGAGCCTACTATAAAAACCCCTTCTAACGTTTCCAAGCATGTTAGGAGTGATAATTTGAAAAACTTCTTCAAAAACAGATAGAAGTCATTAGGAGCAAGATCGGGAGATCGAGCTGGCCATAAAATAGTTCCCCGTGTACTTATAACCCGATTAGGAAATACATTATCAAGATATTCCCTAACAAGGCCAACATTGTGAGCGGAACAACCATCTTGTTGAAACCATGTTTCACCAAATCTTACACCTAACAACTGCCTAGCAGTTGGAATAATGTGTTGCTGCAGTAGATCCAAGTATCTAGGACCATTCAAATTGCAATTGCCGTTAATAAAAAATGGCCCAATTACGTGTTCCCCTATAATACCCCCCCCCCAAACATTTAGTTTTTGGGGATACTGTGTTCTTACGTCAAAATACAAATGCAAATTTTCCCTCGATCAATATCGAACGTGTGTTGGGTTATGACGATTTGACCATTTGACCATCTGCACTTTTTCGGCAACTTCGTAGACATCCATTTTTGGTTTTAAAAATGTATTATTTCAATTAAGAACTTACCCATCTGTTTCTCGAGCAAGGCAGAACTAAAACAAAATAATAAAAACACAATGAATTTCCAAAAGATAACACTGCAGCGTGCTTCGAATCCACCTCGGTCGTACGGCACGGAGAGTAAATTGGACTTGATTCCCCCTATGTTCGCAGTAGCTTGAAGCGGTCTGTATACCTTTTCTTACGAGCGTGCGGAAAAACGCTTTTCTCGCACTCAATTCCGTTCGGACAGTGCCACTTTTCTGCACGACGTGCTGGAAAAAAAATTTCCGCATGCCGTACGCAAAAAAAAATTTTCACGCACGCTGTTGAGCTTGTTGTTGAGCACGCTATTGCTCAGTGATGAATCAGGAAGACTTGAAGTCGACGATGGCATTAATAAATAAAACATAAAAATTAATTTTCTAAGATTGTTAAAGTTTAGTTCTGAATAAAACATAAAATTCGCAGTTTTGACTATTTTTCACTCTTAGTCTGCTAGGTTTAACTAAAATAATGACAAAATATTTTGATGTTCCGCACGCTCGTAGGAAAATTGTTGTACCTAACGCGTGCGGAAAGTATTTTTCGCACTTATGGCTTGCCCGAACTCCGCTGGCGCGTCATTCGTGCAAACGCCGGTGCGTGCGGAAAGTTTTCAGGATTTCGGGGGCAAAAGGTCCTTCTTTGCCTCTTCGGTGGCATACGGGATTTCCCTGGGGAGACTTGGTGAAGTCTGTTCCTGGATATCTATTGAAGTCGCGAAAACAATGCAGTTTGTATGAAAATTTAGAAGAAATTTCTCACGTGACGCTCAGTTTGTTTATTTGGTTTCTACGTGTGGCTAGGAGCATTATTCAATGTTTTTGTCAGATAGCTTGATTAAAAAATGACAGGAATAGACTGGCTTACTAACAGTGATTCGTGTGTTGTCAAAATATTAAAGAGCTTTAGACCAACATTTTTTTTTTGTGGAATAATTCATGAAGTATTTTTTCTCCTAAAAAACACGGTTGTGCATAAAACATTATATGTATCTCCTTCTTAAATTGCGTTTAACGACCTCAGCGTGTAAAAACCCTCGACTATCGGCTCGGGCCTTTATTTTCACGCCGTGGGCGTTAAACGTTGTCTTTAAGACCTAGATACATAATAGCTATTTATATGAAATTAACTCTGTGTTTCGGACTTCCATTGTCTATATTTTATTTATACACGACGTTTCGATCAGTACAATCTCTGATCGTCTTCAGGTGCAAACTACAATCAATTCCTAAGGCTACGTACTTATATACTGTGAGAAATCACTCAACCTTGAAGTTTAAGAAGTTGGCTCCGCCCAAGGAGGGGCTTCCAAATATTTGGGATTTCAACACTTGGTTTACTGAAAATACCCTGATTGTGCCCAATAAAGGCAGCTTCAAGGAATTTTCGTTTCTTCCAGTGTGACTCCTTGTGCAAAACCTTTACTTCTGCCCACTTCATTCGGTGTTGTTTTGACCATGCATGTTCGGCGATTCCTGATTTCGTTGTTTCACCTTTTTAGGTATTCGTCTGATGTTCCTTAAGCCTAACACTATTTATATATCTAGATCATCAAGGAGGCGTTTAACGCCCGCGGCGTGGGAATAAAAATACGAGCCTCCAGGCGAGGGTTTTTTACACGCTGAGGGTATTAAACGCATTTTATGACTGAGATACATACAATGTTTTATGCACAACCGCATGATTTTTGGAAAAAAATATTTTAAAATATTTTTTCTTTGTGTCCCTCTAATATTTTGACAATAGATAAATCACCAGTTGACAAATAGTTAAGTATTCGAAAGTTACCTGTTGTATGATTATTTCTGTCATTCTAAATCAAGCAATCTGAGACACAAACAGTTGCTTGTCATTTTACCGTTTTTCTTGTAAAATATTATAGAATTTGAAGAAAAAGTAATCCCGAGAGATATACTGGCTGCCGCTGAAGAGGCAAAGACGAATCTTTTGTCGGCCAAATCAAGAAAACCACACGAAAAAACCTATAAAGATTCTGTTTTGTGGTGTACTGGTAAAAACATTCCGGAAAGCAACCTAATCCTAAAAGAAGACGCCTTACTTGCATACTTCAACGAAAAAGTGAAACAACACAAGCCGTCTTCCCTATGTAGTTATTATAGTAAGTTATTATTATTATTAGTTATTATTTTTTTACTATAGGTAACTTTATTGTTGCGTTCGTTTATTAAAAATTATTGAAACAAAAATTTGCATTTTTTCGTCTACAAATTCAAGAAAAGAGTAGGTAATACAAAAAACTATAGAATGACTGCTTTTCATAAATAATTAAAAAAGCCCTAAATTTAACACATGCGGGACTTTAAATAAGATTTAACGTCCGCGGGCGTTAAAGTACTGTTTTAACGCCCACGGGTGTTAAAGTGCTTTATAACGCCCTAAAATTCGGGCGTTCAAGTGCACTTTAACGCCCGGTTGTACATAAATAGGAACTTATCGGTACATAAAGTCGCCATAGCTTGCCTCGGAACTATTTATGACAGTTCCGCACGAAGGTTGAAAGGTTTCTGACATTTTTCTCATGTAAACATGTCATCTAAACATGCTCATATCGAACAAATTAAAGTTAATGCGGTCCTTTATTAAAGGCGAAATTGTCAAACATAGTGCCGTCTTTATTAAAGACAGTCTATGCCGATTTTATGTACCGATAAGTCCCTAATAACTATTATAGAAGAATAATATTGTTGCATTAAGTATAGGGCTATTCTTAAATATACAAAATACCATTTCTTTTAGTGTGGCTGGACTTTGGCCATTCTGTGCGCGGAAGGGGCGCATCCGCTACTCCTATATCCACTCTAGTGTCACCAATTGACCCGACTCTAAGATTAATATATTTATAGACTGTGCTAAAGCGGACAGTTGTATTACACTGTCACAAAAAAAAGGTCAAAAAGGGAACCGAAAAAAAAAACGAAAAATGATCCTGAATAGCGTCCCAATGGAATTTTAGACTTACAAGGGCAGTGAAGAGAAAATGAGCTGGGGGAATGAACATCGAGGTCGTGTCAAAAATTGGACGGGCTCAAGGGCGAACAAAGCTTGTAAGTTAAATAGTTTATCGTCCTATATTTAATGCCGACAATATGCTTTAGAATTGAGGAAAATAAAAATTAGCGAGAAAATCGTACAAAAAAACTACTCCTTCACACATTTTAAAAGTACAGTATTTTCTACCCGAAATTTATACGCATTGTTGACGTCAACTCTCAACGAGAAATTTATTTTTTTGTTTCTCCCTAGATTTTTGGCCAAACTGATCACAGTGTGGACAGGGCCTCATTCAGAAAATTGTCGATTTCGTTTAGTTTAAATTTTATCATGAGTTGATTGTAATAGAGGGTTTTTGAATCATTTTTTTGCCATTTTGTTATTGTTACCGTAAGACAGTTGGTCAAAGTGTACTAGAAATGGCCAAGGCCGCAATTGTTGATCCAATACATAAATGTAAATATTGCGAACTCAATGTCACAGAAGGAGGTGGTTATGAAATCTCAAATGAATGAAGCTCACCCATTGTTCATTTTCAGGAGCACATTAGTGTTTCGTCAGAATTGCTTCTAATATTAGGAATTAATTTGTTATTTTAAATCTAGAAACTGCAAATTCGTAGCAGTCTTAAGGCTGCTATGAATATGCAGTTTTTAGATAGTCGTTATGAATTTACAGCTTTGGATCAAAATTTATGAATTTTCACATATATCAACCCCCTCAACCACCCCTTAAATAATCTTTTTCTCAAAATTAGAAAACATTAAGTTTATTATTACATGCTTTTATTTAACTTTACATCTATGATATTTATGAATAAATGTTTGGATCAAATCTTGCAACTCAATTTTGACTAACTAGATGTCCGATTGAATTCAAACTTGGTATGCGATTATAGGCACCCCTTGGAGGGAAGAAAACGCCGTTTGTCCGATTTCAACCAAAATTGGTATACGGGGGTTTTTGGGGATAATTTTGATCAGATTTTAAAAATTCAATATGGCGGATTCAAGATGGACAATGTTTGGTCATGTGTTGCTAACCAATTTTAACTGACTTATAGATTCAAGATTTAAGACTCACGATTCTTTATTCCACCAAAAGATCATTTCAATAAAGATATAGACATTGTCAAAATAATAAATATAAAATAATAGTGCAAGAAGTTAAAATAAAATAAAATAATAGTGTCAATATATACGAACTATCTCAATAATTATCTATATTACATATCAAAGGTTATAGTAAAATTTTTCTTTATAGCAGTTTACTTAAGACACATCTATTCAAAATTAACTGAAATCACAAAGTTCAACAAAATATAAATTATAATAAATATTACCAAAAAAGGACCTTACACAAATCCCCATCCGATTGTCTTTAAATTTGGTATGCGTTTGTAGTTCCGCTGACAGTACAATAATATGGTATTATCAGGTACCACCTACCCTAACGAGGGAAGTGGAGGGGGAAAAATATTTAGTTTGTTCGATTTCAAGTAAAATTGAAATATTGTCATAATATAATATATAATATAATATAATATAATATAATATAATATAATATAATATAATATAATATAATATAATATAATATAATATAATATAATATAATATAATATAATATAATATAATATAATATAATATAATATAATATAATATAATATAATATAATATAATATAATATAATATAATATAATATAATATAATATAATATAATATAATATAATATAATATAATATAATATAATATAATATAATAAACAGCTGATAAAGATGAGTTATGTTAAATCCTTTCAAAGATCGGCCGATGGGACTTGCTGGATGTTTGCCGGCACCAGCTGCTTCCAGTGGAATCTTTTAAGAACGCATTTTGAAATAAGTGTTCACTTGACCTAGGTTTAAAATTAATAAACCAGTCAGAAAAAGTAATCAAAATTCTATCATATGGTCAAAACGTCCGCAAAAATCTAATTTTTTTTTTATAATAGTAATTCAATTTGAGAGAGGTACAGACTTTATAAAAAGGATAAACAGGTTTATAAAAGATAAAAATTGTTCACCATGATATCGATATGAAGTTTTTGGAGTAAGCCGCTTAGCAAGGGGGAATTTAATGGCTTGTACCAGAAAAATGGCTTCTAAAGCGGTTTTTTAGTCCAATGGATGTAGTAGTACACTAGACTGTAGTAGACTATTTAGCGTTTTCCTAGATTTTTTAACAATTTTTCCAAAAAGGTACCACAAGTGGTACCTTCTCATTTTAAAACAAATATTTGTTAGGCCCTGGGCCTTCAGTTGGGGGTCCCAATTTTTTTTTATCATTGGCAGAAAGTCCGCAAAAATTTATTAAAGATTCGCTTCACTTTTTACATAAGTAATGTATTCCCCACATATTGCGCAAAAATTTTTCTAGAAGCATGTAGAAAAATACATAGGGTGATTTAAAATGCTTCTAAGTATCCCAAACTAAATTGTTTAAAAAGAAGTTTTCTTCTACAAGCACATAGAACCCCCTAAGTCTCTGTTAAAAATACCATACATAAAAAAACGATGCTTTAAGGATAATGTGTTAAACAGAGACAATTATTCTCTTTTCGCTTTCTCATATCTCTATCCAGCGTTAACCTTATGGCACGTTTGTTCTTATTTTTCTCTGAAATTGCTGAAGGTAAATATGTTAAATAAGCATAAAAAATCCAATGTCCATTTACCTAAATATTTAGAAGAATAGATAGTTAAACTGAAATTTGTTTTAATAAAACAAAATCAAACAAGCCATACTACTACTATAGAAACTAATACGGCTCTGTCTAGCGCTGCTTGCTATTTAAAATTTTCGAACCTAATCCGGTCCCGCGTTCTCTGCCAAGCCATTGTGCTCGAGGTCACCGAGAGCCTACGTGCGCAGAACGCCCAAAAGAGAAGAGTTTCGCTCTGGCCATGTATTCTTGAACCGGGATGATCATATGGGACGAAAACGTTATATTCTTGAGCAATGATCCGATCTTACGGAACTCATGAAAATCATACGTTCCCGATCGCATAGTCCGAGCACTTGTGGTGCTCATCAGTACGGTGCTAGGAATTAGGAGATGAAATGATGATGAAAAAATCTGACACAGGATTCATGTAAAAGACAACCATCTGTCAAATTGCAGAATCGGCAGATGTACACTTGATTTAAAAAAAACGCATACATGCAGTCTCAAAATTGACCTTTCTAAAAGTGTATAATATATACGGACTATCAGCTAAAATGCGTACAAACTTCAAAAGTACTACAATTTGTCATATTGTTTAAAAAAGGTCTCTAAAAGTGAAAATATGTTTTTACTTAAATTAAAGGCAAGCTTATTTTTATATTAAATTTTGCATAATACTAAAAAATCAGCAAAAATAATGTTTTAGTAAAGTCTTTATTAAACAATATCAAATTATCACTCGAGTAACAGACGAAGTCTGTTCTATAAAGAAGGCGGTAACCCATTTTGGAGTTGACAAAATAACAATAATACGATGGAAACAGCGCTGGATTGAAAACAATCCGACGAATAGGAAACTTGCATTAGGACAAAAACGATGGTAAAATTAATACTAATTATTTTAACTTAAAAAGGGACTACTCTATTACAAGCTGCAAACGTCTGGGCATTGAAAAGGTTAAATTTTGAAAATACTGATGGTCTTCTGAGAGCTGATCCAATGCGCGATAAATAGCATCGCTTAACTCATCAGCATTTCGTGGTCTCCAATTCCTTTGGTATATTATTTTAACGATTCGACCCCATATATTTTCCATTGGGTTAAGTTCAGGGCTGTTGGCTGACCAAGGAAGTGTTTCTATATTATTATTCTGAAACCATTGGCGAACAACATTAGCCGTGTGTACTGGACAGTTATCCTGCTGATAAACGAAGTCATTATTTTCATGTAAAGCCTGTACAGATGGCAGCATAACGTTTTCAAGGATTTCAATATATCGTTCACTATTGAATCTTCCTTCGATTCTCCAAAAAAAACCCAAACCTCTAGCACTAAACCAGCCACATGTTTACAGAAAAATGTCCAGCCTTTTTAATTCGGTTTGTATATTCATAGTTCAAATCTAGAATTTGGTAAAGGATAAACTAAAATTCTCCTGCTGCTTGAAGATGATTAAAACATTTTTTCGTCAGTGAAAACCACCCTCTCCCATAAGTCATTATAACGAAGAACGTTGTTCAGTGCAAAAATCACTCTGGCCTGTTTTTGTTCTTTTGTTAGAAAAGGCTTTTTTGTAGCAACTCGACTGATTTCGTTACTCTTCTACTTACTGTTGCTAAAGAACCCGGAAATAATGTTACATTAGCTGCTTCAACCGACGTTGAAAAAGGATTTTGTCTGAGATGGTCAATAAGTCTCTCATCTTGCACTTCAGAACTTACTTTTGGTTGTCCTGATCCATCTTTCCTATCCGTAGAATTATTTTTAATCCAGTGCTTTTTCCATCGCATTATCGTCATTTTATCAACTCCAAAATGGGTGGCCGCTCTTCTTATAGACCAGCTGTCTTCTATAGCTCGAGTGATAATTTGAAATTTTGTAAATGTTGATATCTGTGGCATTTTTAAGGATGTCACACTGAATTTTGAGCTGTCAGGCATACTAAGCTGGTGGTGCCTTATAATAGTATACACTAATGGAAAGCTAAATTTTGTGGCATAGGAAAAAATGCATGTATGAATTTTTTTTGAAATCAAGTGTACCTTCAATTTAAAGGAAAATTAAGCGTCTCTGTGGAGACAGATATAATTATCTTTACAGATATCCGAAGCTCTGGAGTTGATAAATTTAAAAAATGATTTAGCGAGGGTGAATAAATAACAAAATCAATGAATAACGAGCTTTCCCTCAAAAAAGGTAATAGTAACCGTAGATCCGGATTTCGCACTTGCGGTGCTCATCAGTACGGTGCTAGGAATTAGGAGATGAAATGATGATGACACCTGTCAAATTGCAGGATCGGCAGATGTACCTTCAATTTGAAGGAAAATTAAGCATCTGTATGGAGATAGATATAATTATCTTTACAGATATCCTAAGCTCTGGAGTTGGTCCCCCAAACATCAAAGGTTCCGACGGGTGCTGTCACTACTCTGTGGTTTGCTATACTCCGATCATATCAACAAGTCATGGACAAATGCTCGGAAGGCAATATGAATAACAAAATAGGGGATGAATTATTAGGTCACCATGCTGTTGTCTCTTACATTCGGGACTAAAATAATAAATAATAAAGTGTGTTATTTATCCATTTGACAACATATTTGTAAAGTTTATAATTTTATTTTAGATGTCGTTTAACAAACTAGAGTTTAAATTTTCAATCTACTTTATGATTTATTAACCATTTGATATTCAAAAATATTCGTATGACAGTTTTATGTTTTCGCAAAAATTGAATTAAATCCATTAAAATCTAATGGATCATTCGAAACAATAGATAAACATTTTTCACGTCGGACATTGTTTTCGATAAATCTGAAACTGTATATTTATAGTGCTCATCGTTAGTGATACATTTTTTTAAAATCAAAAACCACCCAAATGCTACTTCTAGTCCGTAGCGCAGTAGGTGGGGTATCGGCCTGCCGCAGGGAAGGTCTCGGGTTCGAATCTCGCCTAGGCATATGGATATTTTGTGTCCGGTGACGAACACAGTAAGCTAAAAGGAGGTGGAGGCAATTCAGAAAAGACCAAAATAATGGGGAAGTGATCAAATTAGACTGACATATACAGTCTTCAAACCAAACTTTCCTTAAACTGTAATAGTCCTCAGTAAATATCGTCCTTAGAGTTTTTTCATAGAAACTTACAATAAATGTCTAAAAATTGAAAAGGAGCTTTAATTTTAAACAAAAATTACAAAAAACCCTGATATATCTTGGAAAAACGTGCGCTATCTCCTTTGGTGACCGGGAACGTGCGAATCAATATATTTATTTTATCCGGTGACAAATGACACAGGTTAAAGATTTAACAAAAATTTATGGGTGACATCAGTATGAAATGTGCCTATCTATAAAGTCAATTATAATGATCAATGGTACATCAACGAATTACCTACGGTGTTTGGAATTTCTGTGTTATATATACAGGGTGACCCAACAAGACTGCACTGTTAAATTTAGATTCGTTGATTTAAGGGCCATTGAGATACATACCGGGTGCGACTTTAGACTGCAGACGCAGACACGTGCGTCTAGCCGCCAAGTCGCACCCGGTATGTATTCTTGTGGTACTCCGGTGTATTTTGTAAAGTTCGTTTTTTTGCTATCGATTCATCATAGTAGAAAGCCCGACTGGTGGATGGACTGTGTCTGAAACCAGTCAGTGGTAGAATTGGTGGAGAAGGCGAAAAATCCAACCGTTTTCTGTTGGTAAAACTCTCTTTTTATTTATATTTAAATCCACTATGGTTTGAACTCATCAATCTCATAAACTTTTCACACAATTCTGAGTTACCATACACTACCGTGAACTTTTTTCACTCTATTTTGAGTGAGATGTTTTTTACTCAAGGACCAGTGAATGAATCCAGAATTTCATATTTTACTATGTGGCCATCTGGAAAAAAATAAGTTTTCAAACCTTTATAACTGCACAAAAATATTATGAAGCAAAAGGCAAGCCTTTAGTTACGCAAGAAACATTTTTTCCCAGGTGTTTCGACCACCCTGTATATATATGTCTGTAGACTTGTGTATAGACAAAAAAATTCCAAATGACACATATGGATGCAGGGTGAAAATTGGAAATCTTGGTTATACTTTTTTTTTAATGTATTATTTAAAAAAAAATAAAAATCCGTTTTCTAAAACAAATCATCTTGTACTACGTATTTTAAAAAGGTAACATTTTCTTCAAAAACTTTATCGGAAACCGAATTTAAGTTTAGCAAGTCGCTGTCAAAGCAGAAGTAAGCTCTTCAAAAGATAGTTTTATAATATGATTATGCAGATTTTGTAAAGAATTTTCCTGGCATTTTATGGAGCAATGCCTTAGGACTTACAAAAGTTTGAATAAAAATATTGTTTTTAACGAAATATGCGGTGTTTAATAGAGAAACTGATTTCTTAGAAAATCCAGCGACAAATTTAGAAAATAGAGCGTTAATAGATCAGTAATTTATCGTCACCTTATTTGCTTACAGTTGGTATTGACAAAATTCTTCTAAATCTGAGGCTAATAATAAAAAGTGTTATCGCACAGCACTTATGAAAGGTAAAAAAACTAGTCATTCCGGTTGTATAACAGCACTGAACAAATCAAAACACTATATTTTTAGCAAAAACAGGTAAAAAAGTCGAAAACACTTTATTTTGACTAAAAAAAACAACGCAGTAACATCATGGCAACTTTTGGTTTGGTTCAAACAAGTGTGTCGCTCCAGATGTGGCTGATAAAAAAAGCAGGAAAATATATATCATGTTTACATGGGGATTCGAAACACATCTAAAAATGATATAACAAAATAAAAAAAATGCAGTACCAGAAAGGACAAATATTTTTAAAGTAATTTATTTATATATTAAGACATTAGGATGATCTTAGTAATTGATTACATTTCCAAGAAGATTCGTCCATGATAATCATCAAAAAATTAATAATTATTTTCTCCTTCCTGGATTTTTATGCACTCGTTTGTTCTAATGGGTATTGACAAAATAAGATGGTCTGTATCATATTGGGTCCAATAATATAATAATAATAATAACAACTTTGATTGAGCAAAAAAAAAAGAATTATAATAATGATAATGATAATTCAAGCCTCTAGGCGAGATTCAGTTCGACAAAGGAATAACCATTAGAGAATGGTTCCTCCTTTCGGCACGTCAGAGTTCATCTAAGTTTCCAGGGGACGTGGTAATCGACTAAGATTGCGCCCTATCATATCCCATACGTGTTCGATAGGCGACAAGTCAGGCGATTTTGCTGGCCATTCCAAAGTCTCTATGCCAAGTTCATGTAAGAAGTCCATTGTTTCACGAGCAATATGCACTCTGGCATTATCTTGTTGAAAGATCGCATTTGGGATAGTTTGTAGGTAGGGATGTAAAACTGGCTGCAGCACTTCATCGATATATCGCCGAGCAGTCAGTTTTTCGTTGATGAGGACCAGAGGTGATCTGCTTCCTAAACATATAGCACCCCATACCATGATACTTTGCTCTCTTGCTGTACCACGTTCAACAGCAAAGTCTACATTTCGTCTCTCACCTCGAAATCGCTTAACCCTCATGCGTCCATCATGGCCGCCTAAAAAAAACCTGGCTTCGTCGCTGGAGTCAAAGTAGCACCAAAAGCGGACGTTAAGCCCTTATCCCCATACCAAGCAATCTTCGATTAACTGTCATCCTTGAAAACACTCGTTCTGTAGCTACAACTAGAACATATTTTACTTGACGTAGATGCTGTAAATCACGACCTTGTAATAATCTAGGGCGTCAAGAACCCGCACAACTATTAGTCTCATCATTGGACCAACTTCTCCAAACGCTTAACACTGTTGATGGATTGGCATTAATCCTTCTTGCAACTTCCCGTAAACCAAAACCAGCCTCTTTCATGCCCACGATGCGTCCTTTCTCGAAATCGTTTAAATGATGAAATTGTTGGCGACCGCGAACTCTTGGCATTTTTATTTTTTAAATAAACTTTAGGCAATCCAAAAAGACCAAAAACTACGAGTAAAATAAATTTTTTTTCAAACGACCGGAAAATACGATTTTTTATACGGAAAGTTCTACGTTACAAGGCATGTTCTTTGGAAATATTTCCACTCTCCAGAAAGGAACTTTTTGTTCAACTTTCCGGTCCCTTGATCCTTTTCCGGTCCCATTTTTGGCCAAGTTGGCTATGACTTCTTGTTGACAGCTTTTAGCTTCTTTTTTTGGGCAGTTTTGACACTTCTAAAAAAGCTGTTTTAAATTTGTTTCAAAAGTTTTATTTACAAAAATGGACTCAGATCTAGAAAATGAGTTGAATCCGGAGGAAATAATAAAAGCTGCTTCAAGA
Source organism: Oxystoma pomonae (assembly GCA_963921995.1). NCBI lineage: Eukaryota > Metazoa > Arthropoda > Insecta > Coleoptera > Brentidae > Oxystoma > Oxystoma pomonae. Next base: position 112,113,552 of record OY998165.1, read on the forward strand.
GTCACATACGCCGAAAAATCGACCACACATTTTTAATTCTCAGAGTAAGAGTATACTATAAATATAGGTAAATAAAGAACAAACCTAGAAATCTGCCTTTTATGAGCTCTTTTATCATTATTTTGCTTGATAAGTTGGCCATGGTTGGCCATAACTGGTCGTCAGTCATCACTGATTTAGCTGTGTGGAGCTAATAGGCACTACACTATAATTTTTCTAATGTTTTATACAATTTTGCACAAGTTAAAAATACAAAAATCATTTCTAACCACAAAAATTTATTTGTTTTTCTTAGTTTTCATCTTAAAAACTACCGGCCTTAGCGGCAATGGCTATCTAGCCAACAAGAAGCAGAAAATATCAGGGGACTGTTCATAAATTACGCAACACGGCTAGGCATCGACGAAAGTGATAGATACTAAAATGTTTTTTCTGATCGTTTGAGAAAAAAAGTACGTACGATACACGACTGGAAAGTGTCTTTACAGGTCTCCGAAGGTTTACAGGATTCGCCTGCGACTCGCCCTGTAAATTTCCGGCGTCGACCTGTAAAGACCAATTTTCCGGTCTAGTGACGTAAATACCTATTACAATTTTTAGAAAAGGTCTTTATGTGTTAGTTGTTTTTGAAAATGAATAGAAAAAATCTGTGAAAAAAGGAAAAATTAGAAGACAAAAAATTTATCAAATATTTCTTTTGAGATGAGGTATACACACCAATAATTTTCATTCAAATAATTATTCATATACTCCTGTATAAATTACGAAAAAACATGGTAAAAAACACTATTTACTGATTTTGGAATAGACACATCAGAACAAAAACTAATGTCAAGTCGATTCAATTTATGTGGTTACTATCATTCTACGTATTTTTACTTCCGTGCCTTAGGCTTGAATCTATCCTACATGGGTGTGTCCCTCATGTGTACACACAGAAGAAACATATTGGCACCTAGTGGTAGAGTGCGTACAGTTCGCCTAAGCTACATATTCAAGAAAACAAATATATAAACTTTGAACTATATATTTTTGAGATAGAGATACCCCAGCTGTAATTAAATAGAAAAAACAAAATCTTTAACGTCGCTTTTTTTGAGGGGACATTTTTGGGGCAATAATATTATTTTTTGCGATCTCCTGTTTTTAATAGAAAACTTGAAATCCTTATCAAATTTCCTTTTTAAAGATACCTCATATTATCAAAATTTAAATTTTAAAAGCGATTATCCCAAACACTAAACAAGTAACCCTAGGATGTTGGGTGTCTTCTTAAAAAAAATTTAAGGAGAATTCAGAAATGGTAGCCTCTGGGCGATTACAAATTTACATAGAAATAGAAGGGTTTATTCATCGTAAGGGCTCAAGGGCTCTTTATATTTCCTAAAACTAATAGAAGCAAGTTTATCAAAAACCAACTAACAGTTGTTTGGAGGTCAACAATCTCCAACTTCCTCAAGGAGCCTCGTCCGCTCACTTTCAACTGGGCCAGATCAAGTTTGGAGCATCTCGCCTGTCTTTGTGTGCTTGTTTTTCACTATAAGTTTAATATTTCCTTTGAAAGTTCTTTAGTTTGTTTACCCGGGTAAGGCAACCATCTGCCTTCTTACCACTCAGAGCTGACCTAAAAGCACAAGAAATATAAAATAAAGGAAGTTTAAATTCATTTTAAAGAGGGAAACAAACATTAATTTTCAGATGGATATTTGCCAAGGTACTTTAGCGACATCGGTGTAATCTGTGACTTACCTAAATTATTTTTTGAAGGCTTTTAGGGCCGGAAGGAAGCCTTTCAGCATTTGATTGTTTTTTAAAATAATATAGCAAACTTGAACTAGAGTATAAATATTAGTTTGTTGTACTGCTATACTAGAGTCCGGTGAGCACCCCCCAGGAAGAAGGTAGTTTTCTTTTTCAAGAGGGATTTAGACCTAAACTCCTTTGTCGGGGCTAGCGATTTTTAACGTACTCCACTATCAAATTATGTTTGTTATGTTATGTGCCCTGTTTACGATTTTTGACAGTTATTGTTTTACCAGAGGTGAGCAACTGGATTTGACATTTTTTAAGGAAATGTTTGAAATTGTGTGGGCAATGATAGTTGGGGGTTATTTGCAAGGAAAAGTCGAAGTAGACTACCCAAGGATCGAATCCGGGTCCTCCTGGTTGATAGACCAGGTATGTAGTCACTCTACCAACCAGGGTACCGATTCATAGGAGGTCATAGGGAGTGATCGTTCGCCTGAGAGAAGAAAAGTAGTTTCAACCAATAAACGCGCTTAAAAGCAGTGACGAGACGATCGAATAATCACCAAACTATTATGGGCACGCGCAGAGCTGCTTCGAACAACAATTTTTGAGCGAAGCCGTTCTCTCGACTAGACCCAGTAGTTGGGAGTTGTAGGAAAGCTCGTGTGAAAAACCTCACTCGTATTATTTCAGAGCACGCCATTGGACGAAACCATCACGTGACCGAACTCGCTAATACGCATGCTACGGTAAACTTCACCGTCTTTTAGAGTAGGACTCGCACAGTGGTCGATTTTGGTAAAAACGCGGATATTAAAAAAAACTTTCATAAATAAATAATATATATTTAATAATTAGCTAAATTTGTGATGGTGGTGTGAGGGGGGGATCTACGAAGGACATGTAGATTGAAAGACGATTGGAGCTTGAATGGGTTTTATTTAGCCAAAAATGTTGGAATGTCAAATACAGTTTGAATATAGCACGTGACTATTTAAAAGTGTCCAGTCACGTGATAATTTTGGTTACAGTTAAAGTCACATGATATTTTAATTTTAAGCTCACTTCACAAAATTAAACTAAAAATGTTAGTGGAGAACAATCAAATTTACTTTAAAGTAATTGACACAATATATAAATGTTACAGTATACCAGAATATTTTTATGTATATAGGGTATAATAAAAAGAATTCCAACCGAAACTTTCAAATGAAACAACCAGTATATTATTGTATTTTTGCATTCTGTTTTGAAATTTTAAGCATTTTTATACAACGTACCGTATGTCGATCTTCAACTGTTTTCGAGATATTAACAGTTGAATACTGTCATACTCTGGGTCTTCTATTTGAAATTTGATGTTGAATACTGATACGTCATGTCAAACTCGTAGAAAGCATAGTTTATTCTTTAGCCAACTATTCGCCTAGTATCTTGACAACCATATAGCGGCAAATTAAGATACATTTTGAATTTTTTAATTTTTCCATTTATTTCCGCGTTTTCTGGAAAATTGACCACCGTGCGTCGTTCGAATGACTTTTGTGCGATTGATCACTTCTCAGGGTATGATCGTTCTCTTACGCCCAGAATCGAGCCCCAGGTCGGTTGTGTTATACTCGGCGTCAACCGTAGAAAACATACTTGGCGTCAACAGTAGAAAACTGACGTGGCTAACTGCAAAAATAGGCGAGTCGACCAATTTTGTTCCCTGATTTAGTTACAAATGGCTGACTCCTTTGTGTCACCCGAAAATTGGATGTGCAGTCGACTTTGCGCATCCTTCACTTCTTCCATTTCTATGGACGATGTTCTGGCATCATAGGCCTTTATATATCTTATAATCATGTGACAGTCAGGTAAAAAACAAGGAAAATATCTTAGAACATTGAACTACTAGAAGGAGCTTTTTTTCAGACCTAGGGCAGGGTGTTTGAATTCAACATCTTCATCCCATTGTTGTCATGTTAACCTAATACGTTTTCCCCTGTTTTTAATATTTTTAAAATATCTTCAATAATTTTTAGTTCCTTTTAATTAAATGGTCTAGATTTAGTAATAGAAATCTATGTTTCTATAAAAAAAACCTAAAAATGTATTCAAGTAGGATGTACAACTATAAAAATAAGAAAAAGGTGCTATGGAAATCCCTATTTACACTGAAATTAATAACAAGCCGGCAACACAGCTTTCCTGCCTTTGTTTACGAAGAATGGTCAAATATGACGAATTCTAACCCAATATTTAGTTAATATTTTAATTTAGCGTACCTGCGAAACGAAATACTGCGGTCCCCCGGCTTCTGTTTCAACTTGCATATAATAATACACTTCGGAACCATTTTTCGCCACAAACTTTTCACAAAAATATCAAAAAAACACTATTGACAAGTGCTGAAACTTTCACTTTCAAAACAATAATGACATTCCAGGAAAAATCGAGAAACCGCAATAAACAATCAATGTTGCCACGTTGACTACAAAAGAAGATGTTTAAGGAACACACATGTTAAATTTTCAAAGAACGTCGAAAGTTTTAAATAGGTTGTGAGTATTATATATTGTGAATATTAGATTTTTCAACATATATCTGAAACCTCATTAATTAATTAATAAATAAGCCTCAAAACTTAATCCAAATTTAATAAGTTTTTTGTTGCATAATTCTGTTATTAAAATTGGCAACACAGATTTCTTTCTCCCCTTTCCCCTCTGTAGATGTTCCACTCAAACAACCAGTGTAACCAGACAGACCAGACTCCTTCTAGTAGTTCAATGTTCTAAGGAAAATATTGTCGTGAATTCTTTCCATAATTCCCTTAGCTCTCTGTTAAGCACTCAAAAGCCATAAACATCACTCTAGGCCCTTTAGCGGAAGCTAAATAAATTTTGTAGTGGCTCTTAAGCAAAGCGCTGCCAAATTCGATTTAACTGTGATCTAACCGGCCAGTAGTTTAGGATGCAAATTGGGAAAAGTTTGTTCGTCTGGTCTTAATCCAGGAGCCATACAGCTTCAATTACGTCTGTCGAAGTATCATGTGATTTTTAAAACAAAAAATTTTTATTAAAAAAAACGTTCAAAGAACAAACTTTTATTAAATGCACTCAAAAGTAGAAAATAATTTTTTTATCTTTCTTATAGCATAATAAAAGCGATGGGCACAACTAAAAATTTTAACTTAAGATATCGTTTATCGGTCACATCGACGAGTCACCTACGAAACAGTTGTATTACTCTATAACTTAAGGACATTTTCAAAGACTTGGCAAGCACGGCAATCTCACCCGTTCTCAGCTTCTTTAGATGAAAGCTTTATGTTTATCATTTGAATAGAAGAAGAATTTAGTTCTTCTTTTGTAGTTTCCTCTTTGTCACCGTAAAGTTAAAATTTTTAATTTGCCTCATCGCTTTTATTATGGTATAAGAAAGATAAAAAGTTATTTAATAAATAATAAAAAAATTATTAATAAAAGCTTGTTCTTTAATTTTTTTTAATAAAAATTTATTTTTAAATTTTTAGATTTGTGTCCTAAATCGTCCATTTTGAATCCGCCATATTGAAATTTTCAAATCTGATAAAAATTTAAATACCCTTCCTGAAAATCCCCTGTATGCCAATTTTGATTTAAACCGAACAAACTAAATCTTTCCCCCCCTCCACTTCTTTCGTTAGAGGGAGGTGGGTACCTGAGAATATTTTCACCGAAATCGTCCATCTTGAATCCGCCATATTGAGTTTTCAAAATCTGACCAAAAATTCGTATTCCGTATCCCCAAAAGCCCCTGTATACCTATTTTGGTTTAAATCGGACAAACTTAGGTGTTTCCCCCCTCCACTCCCTTCGTAGGGGGCAGGGGTGCCTAATAATGACATATTATTATATTGTCACTGGAACTACAAATGCATGCTAAATTTGAAGGCAATCGGATGTGTATAAGTTAGTTAAAATTGGTTAGCAAAAGATGACCAAAAATCGTCCATCTTGAATCCGCCATATTGAATTTTCAAAATCTGATTCGAGTAGGGGGGCGCTGTCAATTTAATCACACTATATTCTTATATTATCACCGCAACTATATTAGCATGCCAAATTTGAAGCCGATCGGATGTCGGGAAGTTGGTCAAAATTAAGTTGCAAGATTCCACCCGAACAAACATACTTAGTTTGTTATTACATACATTGCAAGTTAAAGAAAAGCTTATAAAAATCGTAAAGACACTAAATTTTAATCTTTATTGTTTGCTGATAACTAAAAGTATGCTGGGTTTGTACAGGAAATAATAAAATTAGAGTTAAACCTATAGGATTACCGTTTATACATCTAAAAAAAAAAAAATGAGATGGTCAACTTTTAACTATCTGAAAACGGATGTGCGCACATCAGGAAACATTGATTTGTTACGTATAAACTCACTTCTGTTTTTTTTTTTAGTTTTTTTAAATTTAAAATGAGCTGTATAGTTTTGGTCGCTTTTTGTTGGTGGTGTCCCAAGGAATAATTTGTCGACGTTTTAACGTTGCCAAAGGCGACTTAATGTTGCGTGAAAACGGCGTATAATTATAATCGTTCTAGCAACTCGCATTTGGCGGACATTTTTTGAGTTGTGTTGACGTTACTTGCGATTAGAGTCGCGTGCAACGTTTCCACAACTTCGCCGAAGCGACTACGACTAAAGTGCCCTCTGGATAATATTTTTATTGATATAATTGATTTGAAATTGTACATTTGTGATAGCAGACGTAAAATCTGCTATCACAAATGTACAATTTTCAAGCACGATATATTAATAATTCTAAAATATACTAGCTAGGTAACTTAAAGTTAAAGAGACTCTTTAAAGTTTCCTATCCACTAAATTAACCAACACACCTTAGTTTTTTATCAAAAATGGATATTTTAGCTTTAAAAAATAAGCGGTCCTTAAATTTATTATTTTTTTATTTATATATTGAAAATTTCAGAAATACTATAAACCTATTTTAAACTATAGCCAGTCTAAAAGAATACTTCAAAATTACTAAATCTAACTAAAAAATCAAACTCCAGCAAAAAACACGATTTTTTTAACGATTTACTCAAACGGCGTAGTAGCACAAAACAGGAAAAGAAAACAGTATGGCGGCAATAATCATTTTTTGGTTTATTGAAAATCTAGCCGTTTTGCGACTAAGGAGGTGCCCTCTATAGTTGTCAGATACAGTTATATTTGGAAATTGCATTGATTTTAGTTGCCCACAATTGTCTCGTAAAGAGAAACGTTAAAAGAACGTAAATTCATTAACTCTAGTTAACTATCAACGTTTTGGCGTCCTAGATAAGACGTTCGTTGCGTTCGTTGAAAACCTCACAATATTCCAGTGAAGATAAACGTTGTTAGAGGGTTGCCAAATTCACCCTAGTTAATAACAACGGTGTGGCCTCGTTTTCTCATCCATCATAGCGCCCGTTGCACAAAGGACTAGTTTTTGTTTGTTTGTTTTTATGTATTTCTTAGTTATGACAACCAAGGCAACTAAAAATTGTTAATTGGGGTATTTTCCTAGAAAAAGGTAAGGAAATGTTTTGACACTAATTTTGCTGGTTAAGGTAGTTATGTGACTCGGCACAACCATTAGCTTCTGGTGGGACACTGCTTTGGTAAGACACTGCTGTAAGGTTAGTAACCTATTAGAATATTTTGGATACTATGGAAACTTTTTAAACTTTCTATTATATCCCGAAGTTAGTTTAACCCTGGGTTAAAAATGGTATAAAACGATAGCTTGTGAAAAACCAAGATGGTAATGTAAAAACCGTTTTGCTCTATCCTTAACCGTTTCGATGTTACGGGATGTCAAAGTTAAAAAATGTCAATTTCCACCTGTCAATATTTTAAAAACAGTTGAACATTGGTCTAGGACATTATATATCAAATGTACCTAAAATATTTTGTAGAATCCAAAAATATAAAAATAAGAAAGTTGTTGCCAAGTTTCCCAGCAAGTGGCAACACTGCAAATTTCATAAAGATAGTTTACATGGACTTATGTTAGAATAGCAAGTTTGAAAGGTTTCCATTATATAGTTTCCAAAATATTCCAAAAGGTTACTCACCTTGGAACATCCGGTATGCGTGCAAAAATTTTATATGAAAACAAAAGAAACCGGTAAAAATTACAAATATCGACGAAAGTTGTCTGCTGATTGGTTCAACACTTATATTAAAAAGTTCTTATTTTTAATTAAATATAATTTTTAACTTACTTTTATTTTTCTCTTTGTAAACCCAGCATATCTTGCATAAAGCATACACCCTATACCCTAATATCTCGTAAAGCATCTTAACCCTGTAAATTTTGTCAAATATGAATAAAGCTTCAAACCTGGGTCAGCATCCCATAAGGAACACACAAAGGACCAAAGCGAAAAGAGAAATAATTAAACGATGTTTCGCTCTGGGCAACCAGCGTGGGCTCGGCAGTGGTTATACTGGTCACCCTCCCCATATGTCATTAAACACCATCATACACTTTGATTTCCAACTTTGAATCACTCACAAATAGGCATCGTTCCGCACTGATACTTATCCAAGTTACCTGATACGGATTCGTCCTGGCGTGTTAATATTTTCAGTAGGATTATGCTCTTAGGGAAATTAAAAAAAAAACAAAAAAGAAGTTAGAAAAAACCTCCAAATCAGTTACATCAACCGGAAAGAATCTAAAAACAAAAGATCATGGGTGGAAATAACGAAAATTCAAACCTGGATGAGCATCCCATAAGGAACACACAAAGGACCAAAGCGAAAAGAGAAATGATTAAACGATGTTTCGCTTTGGGCAACCAGCGTGGGCTCGTCAGTAGTTCCACTGGTCACCCTCTCCATACATAATTAAACACCATCATACACTTTGATTTCCAACTTTGAGTCACTCACAAGTAGGCATCGTTCCGTCCTGGCGTGTTAATATTTCCAATAGGATTAGGCTCTTAGGGAAATTAAAAAAACAAAAAAGAAGTTAAAAAAACTTTCAAATTAGTTACATCAACCGAAAAGAATCGAAAAACAAAAGATCAAAATATCTTGGGTGGAAATAACGAAAATTCAAACCTGGATGAGCATCGCATAAGGACCAAAGTGAAAAGAGAAATGATTAAACGATGTTTCGCTCTGGGTAACCAGCGTGGGCTCGTCAGTGGTTCCACTGGTCACCCTCCCCATACATGGGTGGAAATAACGAAAATTCTAACCTGGATGAGCATCCCATAAGGACACACAAAGGACCAAAGCGAAAAGAGAAATCATTGGATGGGGAGGGTGACCAGTGGAACCACTGACGAGGCCACGCTGGTTTCCCAGAGAAATACATCGTTTAATCATTTCTCTTTTTGCTTTGGTCCTTTGTGTGTTTCCTATGGGATGCTAATATAGGTTCGAATTTTCGTTATTTCCACCCAAGATCTTTTGATCTTTGGTTTTTGGATTCTTTTTGGTTGATGTAACTAATTTGGAGGTTTTTACCTTCTTTTTTGTTTTTTTTTTTTAATTTCCCTAAGAGCATAATCCTATTAGAAATATTAACACGCCAGGACGAATCCGTATAAGGTAACAGGTGACCAGTGGAACCACTGACGAGCCCACGCTGGTTGTCCAGAGCGAAACATCGTTAATTCATTTCTCTTTTCGCCTTGGTCCTTTATGTGTTCCTTATGGGATGCTCATCTAGGTTTGAATTTTCGTTATTTCCGCCCAAGATGTTTTGATCTTTTGTTTTTAGTTTCTTTTCGGTTGATGTAACTGATTTGGAGGTTTTTTTTTAACTTCTTTTTTATGAATAGGGCTGTTTCTAAAGGTTTGAAAAATAATCACCATAAAACTGATGAGTCAAGTTTTTTTTCTAACTCATTCGCCCTTATTAAAAAGTTATTGTAATTTTTTTTTAAAACCAGTGTCAACAGGTATTTTTGGAAATTCTCCTAAATGCCACTTGAATGACCAACATTACCTTGCAATGCCTCCCAATGCTTCTATACTATACTATACACCAAAATTTCTCGTACCTACCCCTCAGGTCCCGGTCTAAAAAATGGAAATTTATCAATCCCAAACTCTCAGTCACTTGACGCAGAGAAGTGAAGTAATCGCCCGCCGGTCAGTTGGTCTCTTCGTAACTTTGTCCCGGCAAGAGCCTTTCCGGCCGAGATCCCTTCGCACTCGCGGGAATTGAAAAAGTTTTATTTGGGTAGCGACCGGAAGTCTGTTATACAAGAATTTTTTCTCAGGCTGATTTACATGCAATTCGATTTGAAGAATTGAATTGAAGAAAAGAAGAGCAGTTGGATTGGGTTTAAAAAAAGGCTACATTTTCTTGGAATTATTTTAACCATATCTTTAAAATGGCACCAACTAGAGCCTGGCGTTTCATGGCAATTACCGATATTCCTGCAGTGTTGCTAAAAATTATTTCACTAGATCGTAACCATAATAAAAATAATAATAATTGATGTCTTTATTTCACAATTTAAAACATAATACACTATTCATACAATGCATGTGATATAACATATTATTGTGAAAAAGGCGAATTCCAGAGCGATTCCGCATGACCTTAAATATTGGCGTACCCAGGGATTTACTTCGGGGGGTGGGGGTTTAAGAATAAATAATAAAAAAAACTTCATTTGAAGTAAAAATAAAATATTGCAAGAATGCTTCGATTCCTAGACGTGGACATAAACTTGTGTTTTGGAATGCAAAAACGACAGAATTGGAAAAAAGTTTCTTTTTAAAGTCAAAGTTGACCCTGCGAGTAACGGATTGATCCCATACATAATGTAAATAAATGGGGAAAGGAGGTACATAATAATTTATATGTTTCAAAAGGTCCCTTTCCACGTCTTTATATTTTATTTATCGGCATCAGTGTAGCTAGATTGAGATCAGGGAAACGAAAATAATACCTCACAAATGTGCGGTTCTCATTGGTCGATGCCGCTGATTTCTCGTACAAATGACACTAATGACAATATTTTAATAGAAATTGGCATCTTTTATTTCTCTCACTAAAAGCCAGTAGAAACAAATTTCATCAAAAGTCATATTATGAGTGTCATTTTCGAGGGAATCGGTGGCGTCGATCAATAGGATCTGTGCGTTTCAGGGGGTCTATTCTTGAATCGAGAGAAAATTTGCTCCCAGGGAGTCAACATCTCTCGCTACTATGCATCTCATTGGTCCAAAATCTCTCACTTTTGCCCGATATTGATCAAAAATAATTCTATTGGTTTTAGCTAAAAATTGTTGTTGTTGTTTTTGTTCAAGAAAAAGGAACAACAGCGATTCAAGTCTTTCTTGCTTTATAAATGACCGTAGTTTACTCGAAATTTTGAAATTTTGTGTTGTTTTTTTCACATTATGATATTTAAAAGCACGGAAGATGAGTTAGAAACAGTCGTCTTGGTGGAGGGTGCTGGAGATGAAGATCTGGAGAGACCTGGTTAGAATCTGCTAAATTTGTTGGATGCATATGCATTTGGGGTTCTGAAGGGATTTTGTTGATCTAGCATCAAACCAATATTATCTTAATCGGTAAAACGAAGTCTTTCGGCCTTGCGTTTCTTATTTTTTTTCCTCCATATCACTTGATTACACAACACAAAAAAATGCCGAAAGTACAGTTAAGGTAAAAAAATGGCGAATAGTTGTCAAATACTAGTGGCATATGTGGCACATCAATAAAAATGTGACTATCTTGGCATATTAGGAGGGGAGCCGAGGCACCCCTGTGGTTGTAGCCGATTTATTCCTACACCTTTATATTTTCCTCCAAAAACTTTTTTAGGAGAAAATGTACTGAATATTAAAGTTGAGATATTCCGATTAGATTCCCGTGCGTTTTATTAGTGCGCTGGTTTTCAAGAAATGACGTACTAAAAATCCGTCAGTCTTCCATGTTTGTAGCTGGCTGCTTTTTAGTAATAATAACTCAAAAACTATCTGATCGATTTTGTTGAAATTTGGTACATGTGCTGGATTTCGACTCCAGTTGATCCCATTTTAAGATGGCTTAAATCATATAACTACATTGACAAGTTCAAACATTGTGTCATGGTGTCCTCATTGAGTTTAAATGTCAAGAAATTTTACTCAATTTTTCGTGGACTTGTTTTAACGAAATTTTTTGTCAAAACGAGTGAAACTTTTTTACATTTAAACTCACACACAATGACCATTGAATAAATCAAAATAATTTTTTACTGTGTATTCAAAAAGTAAGGTTCTTATTAAAATATTTTGTATGGTACCTACCTAATTGATTCCTCACTTAAAAGGGTAGAATGAGGGGGGGATTGTCAAAATATTTTTTTTGTTAAAATATGGCTTAGATGTGATATCAAATAAATGGTAATTGAGTCCGTCAAAAAATATTTAGGTGCAGGGGGAAAGCAGATTATTTTTAACCCCCTATGCGAATACGAAAAAAGATGAGTCTTATAAGTTTGACCCCTACGTCAGTGATTATGAAGAAATTTGGCGCGTGGATGTGGTTGAGGCACTAAGTAGTCTATGTCAGTTTCTTTGTTAAGATTATTTACCTCATACAATATAAAAGCAGGTCGATTTTCACCTGATTATATTTAGCGAAAATTTCCCGCTCAGATGAAAATCTTCTTTGTCAAAACATTTGATGATATAATATAATATTCAAAATTAATTTCGGAATGGTGAAATAATCAGAAAATCATTCTTAGATTTTTTGCCATGAGGAAACGGCTCGACATGATTTTCGATAATTTCTCATCGTTTAATAAATTACTACAGAAAAATCACTTCAGGGCAGAGCAAATAGAGGTAGTTTTTAGAAAAAATTACATATTTGCCTTGTGAGGTATCAATCTATCTAGATATTTAATTATACTCGTTATTGATAGAGTTTGTCGGTTTAAAAAATTTAAATTTTATCTGTTTAATATTCTTTTGTTAACACCCCCCTGATTGTAAATTAAACCAGTGGCGGTTCCTCCATAGGATCACATGAGCACGTGCACCCTCCAATAAGGAAAAGTAATAAAATGTCTTATTTATATTATTCTTTGCAATGTATCCGAAACTTCCTATTATTATCAGCGCTGATTATTATGGCACCACGTCAAAATTAGATGAGTATTTAAAATTTAACACAGCCAGGTCTCTTTCCGTCTCGCACGCTCTTATTGCCGCGTCCGCGCATTCAGCGGCGGCTGGAGTCAAAACAAAATTGGCTCCAGCTTGCCAAAAGTGGTTAGCATATACCGTTCAAGATACGACAGTCGGCTTTGCGCGTTCAAAGCTGGTTCGGCAATGTCAATGCGATTTTTGACATTTTGAGTGGAAGAGGTGAAACCGTTTTTGGTTTTGTTCCAGCTGCCGCTGAACGCGCCCCTGGACGTGTATTCTTGAACAAGGAACGACATAGATCTATGGCGAATGATCACATGGGACGAAAATGTTATATTCTTGAGCCATGATCCGATCTTATGCGCGGATCTCATGAAAATCATACGTTTCCGGGGAACAGCGACGCTTCCGCAACAAAGAGGTTTTTTTTTAAAAATGTTTTCCTTCCTAAAACTGCTTTTCATTCGTGGGAGGTCCCATCGCACGAGAGAAAAACCGCATCGTATGACTTTCAAGAATACACGTCCTGTATGTTTTCAGTGGTCGAGTAGCGAGCAGATTTCATTAGAGAAAGGCGCACACATTTGGTGTGCTCCAGTCCGCTTGCTTTGCCTTGTTGCACGTCGTTGAAGTTAGATTGGGATTGGGATTGAGATTGACAAATATTATAGCGGAACAAACAAATACTGATTATAGAATACCGATTCCGTTTAAAGTCGGTATAAAGGAGTTTTTTAGGGTGAGGATTTCAAATTTTCGATCATATTTCTAAAATTATGAAGTTGAAAGCTCCCAGGGGGGGGGGGTACCATCTAGTATCTCCGATTTAATTCAAAATTGGTATGTAGCGGTTTTTGTGGTCGAGGATTACGGATTTTAAAAAAATAAGTTGTCAGCTTCCCGCTGAGTTGGGGGGGGGGGCTACCATCTAGTGTTTCCGGTTTCGTTCAAACTCGGTATATAGGGGTTTTTGGAGCCGAAAATTAAGAAGTTTTGACCAGACTTCAAAAATTAGGTTGACAGCTTCTGGAGGGGGGGGGGGGGTATCATCCAAGTATCTTAGATTTGCTTCAAAATTGGTAGAAAGGGGTTTTGAGGGTCAAGAATTACGAATGTTGGTTCAGATATCACCAATTATGAAGTTAACGAATTCCCCTCGGGTGAAGGGGGCTATCTAAGTACACCAGATTTAGTTGAAAATTGTTATATAGAGGTCGTGGGAGGCGAAAGTTATGAATGTTCTCAAATTTCAAAAATTATAAAGTGAACAGCTGCCCGAGGGGTGGGCGGTTCCATCTGAGCATCTCAGATTTGTTTAAAAATTGATATATCGGGGTTTTGGGGGCCGAAAATTAAATATTTGTGAGCAGATTTCCAAAACTATGAAGTTGACAGCTCTTCGAACACAAGGGAGCACCATCTAGTAGTATTTCCGATTTTGTTCAAAATTGATATTTATGTGACATTGTCACGCCATATTTTATGCACAAATCGATAGCTGTCAAAATGAGCTAAATTCAGAAAATGGTTGTGTATATTTTGTGTTGTTTTTTAATATTTTAAAGTCAGTTTTGACGTTTTCACGCCATATGGAATACGTGAATCGATAACTGTCAAAATGGCCTTTTTATATGGATAATTTATGTTTTCTGCGCGAGACCCTAAAGTACGGAAAAACACCTCTAAATTCAGAAAATGGTTAAATTTTGCAAGTTTTTTAAAATCTTAAAATTTATAAACACCAATCGTGACGTTGTCACGTTATACGGTATACAAGAATCGGTAGCTGTCAAAATGCCCTTTAAATACAAATAATTTTTATTTTCTTCGCGAGACCCTAAACTACGGAAAAACACCCCTAAATTCAGAAAATGGTTAAATTTTGCAAGTTTTTTAAAATCTTAAAATTTATAAATACCAATCGTGACGTTGTCACCCCATACGGTATACAAGAATCCGTAGCTGTCAAAATGCCCTTTAAATACAAATAATTTTTATTTCCTGCGCGAGACCCTAAGGTACGGAAAAACACCCCTAAATTCAGAAAATGGTTAAATTTTGCAAGTTTTTTAAAATCTTAAAATTTATAAATACCAATCGTGGCGTTGTCACCCCATACAGTATACATGAATCGGTAACTGTCAAAATGCCTTTTAAGTACAAATAATTTTTATTTTCTGCGCGAGACCCTAAACTACGGAAAAACACCCCTAAATTCAGAAAATGGTTAAATTTTGCAAGTTTTTTAAAATCTTAAAATTTATAAATACCAATCGTGACGTTGTCACGTTATACGGTATACAAGAATCGGTAGCTGTCAAAATGCCTTTTAAATACAAATAATTTGTATTTTCTGCGCGAGACCCTAAAGTACGGAAAAACACCCCTAAATTCAGAAAATTGTTAAATTTTGCAAGTTTTTTAAAGTTTTAAAATTTATAAATAGCATTCGTGACGTTGTCGCCCCATACTGTATACAAGAATCGGTAGCTATCAAAATGCCCTTTATATACAAATTTTCTCTTCTGCGCGAGACCCTAAAGTACAGAAAAATATCCCTAAATTTAGAAAACGGTTAAATTTTGCTAGTTTTCTAAAGTTTTAAAATTTATAAATAGCAATCGTGACGTTATCACCCCATACGGTAACTATCTACTACCCATTTTCTGAATTTAGAGGTGTTTTTCCGTACTTTAGGGTCTCGCGCAGAAAATAAAAATTATTTGTATTTAAAGGGCATTTTGACAGCTACCGATTCTTGTATACCAGATGGGGTGACAACGTCACGATTGGTATTTATAAATTTTAAGATTTGAAAAAACTTGCAAAATTTAACCATTTTCTGAATTTAGGGGTGTTTTTTCGTACTTTAGGGTCTGGCGCAGAAAATAAAAATTACTTGTATTTAAAGGGCATGTTGTTAGCTCCCGATTCTTGTAAACCGTATGGGGTAACAACGTCACGATTAGTATTTATAAATTTTAAAACTTTAAGAAACTTGCAAAATTTAACCATTTTCTGAATTTAAGGGTGTTTTTCCGTACTTTAGGGTCTCGCGCAGAAAAGAAAAATTATTTGAGTTAAAAGGGCATTTTAACAGATACCGATTCATGTATACCGTATGGGGTGACAACGTCACGATTGGTATTTATAAATTTTAAGATTTTAAAAAACTTGCAAAATTTAACAATTTTCTGAATTTAGTGGTGTTTTTCCGTACTTTAGGGTCTCGCGCAGAAAAGAAAAATTATTTGAGTTAAAAGGACATTTTTTAGCAGCTACCGATTCATGTATACCGTATCGGGTGATAACGTCACGATTGGTATTTAAAAATTTTAAAACTTTAAGAAACTTGCAAAATTTAACCATTTTCTGAATTTAAGGGTGTTTTTTCGCACTTTAGTTTCTCGCGCTGAAAATAAAAATTATTTTTCTTAAAAATGCATTTTGACAGCTACCGATGCATGTATATCGTATGGGGTGACAACGTCACGACTGGCATTTATAAATTTTAAAACATTAAAAAACATGCAAATTTCATCAATTTTTTGAATTTAGGGGTGTTTTTCCGTACCTTAGGGTCTCGCGCAGAAAACATAAATTATCTATATTAAAAGGCTATTTTGACAGTTATCTGACTTTAAAATATTAAAAAAAAACACAAAAAACACAACCATTTTCTGAATTTAGCTCATTTTGACAGCTATCGATTTGTGCATAACATATGGCGTGACAATGTCACCTAAATATCAATTTTGAACAAAATCGGAAATACTACTAGATGGTGCCCCCCTGTGTTCGAAGAGCTGTCAACTTCATAGCTTTGGAAATCTGCTCTAAAATTTTTGATTCTCGGCCCCCAAAACCCCGATATATCAATTTTTAAACAAATCTGAGATGCTCAGATGGAATAGCCCACCCCTCGGGCAGCTGTTCACTTTATAATTTGTGAAATTTGAGAACTTTCATAACTTTCGCCTCCCACGACCTCTATATAACAATTTTCAACTAAATCTGGTGTACCTAGATAGCCCCCTTCCCCCGTGGGGAACTGTTAACTTCATAATTGGTGAAATCTGAACCAACATTCGTAATTCTTGACCCCCAAAACCCCTTTCTAACAATTTTGAACTAAATCTAAGATACTTGGATGATACCCCCCCCCCTCCAGAAGCTGTCAACCTAATTTTTGAAATCTGGTCAAAACTTCTTAATTTTCGGCTCCAAAAACCCCTATATACCAAGTTTGAACGAAATCGGAAATACTAGATGGTAGCCCCCCCCCCCCAACTCAGCGGGAAGCTGACAACTTTATAGTTTTTTAAAATCCGTAATCCTCGACCACAAAAACCGCTACATACCAATTTTGAATTAAATCGGAGATACTAGATGGTACCCCCCCCTTGGGAGCTTTCAACTTCATAATTTTTGAAATATGATCGAAAATTTGAAATCCTCACCCTAAAAAACTCCTTTATACCGACTTTAAACGGAATCGGTATTCTATAATCAGTATTTGTTTGGTCCGCTATAATATTTGTCAATCTCAATCCCAATCCCAATCTAACTTCAACGACGTCTTGTTGCTGTGGTTCGTGATGCATTCGCGCGTTCAGCGATTTTATAAGGGCTTTTATTTATATTTTTTATAAGGACATTTTCACGGTAGTGTACTTGAAAAATAATTTTAGCTCTTTGAGTATAGAACAAAAAATTGAAATAAAAAATACCGGTAGACCTAAACCCGAAGTTGACTTGGCGAAAACCCCTAAGAGCAAATGTAGGGACTTCAACAGAAAATTTAAAATAGACATGACTTTTAGTCGTGCAACCTACAAAAATTTTTTTTCAAATTTGTGAACCTCCTCTTCATAGACCACGAGCCGTCACTGGTTTGAACGACATATAATCCAGCAGCTTAATTGTCATAAACAGCTAAGTCAGCAACATAACGTCAGCTCTTTTTTCCGCTCAATTCGCCTGTCCAATTACTAAGATAAAAAGCTTTTGTTAAGCAAACTTTTTGAATGTAAACAGCACATGTTTACGATCCAAAATTAAGATTGATGTGAGCGTTCTTCCTGACGTTCGTTTATTTTTTTAAATAAATTTTCCGTATTTTTGTATGCAAACTTTGTCGTGGTTTTAGTTTACATATGCCGATTCTGACGCCCACGATTTATCGTGCAATTCGTCAAACAAATTTTTTATCCGAACCTTATTTCATCAAACCCATTAAATAACAAACTCGAAATTTCACAGACCCGTTTTTAATCGAACTCGTAATTTGTAAAACCCATTTTTAATAAAATCCAGATTTCGCCAGACTCGTCGTTTATCAGAAAATATTTGCTAAATTGATAGCGCATTCGCCAATAATACTTACATGAACCGGAGGCGTACACGCAGGTGACGACATCTATATACAAAGTATTGAACACTATCTGTGAATACTTTATAGAAGTAAGTATTATTGGCGAATGCGCTATCAATTTAGCGAATATCTTCTGACAAACAACGAGTTTGATAAAATCCAGTTTTGATAAATAATGGTTTGACAATTTCCGGGTTTTAATAAAAAAGGGTTTTACAAATCACGAGTTTGATATTGAATGAGTTTGATGAGCAACGGTTAAATTTCAAATTTATTATTGAATGGACTTGATGAAATAAGGTTCTGATAAATTCCTGGTTTGATACACCATAGGCGTTCCTATTAAACAGCAAATAACAGAATGATGTGCGACATAAGCTCCCCTTTATGTCCATTTGCACCGCAAAGTTAAAACCGGATTTAAATTTTAGACGCCGATTTTCATTTTCACCGTATTTTAAAACCGGATATAAGGGTCGTTAAACCAGGTTTGGCTAATACGCTATTTAATTTTTTGACATTATTCGTATGCAAAATAAAAATATTTTTTTATACCTTCATCAAAAACATGATTTTAGTAACTGTCTGTAGGTAACTAAAGCTTGGCTTTTTAAATTAACGATGCAAAAAAACTTTTTTTTTATCACGGGTGCAAAAAAATATTTCTATCGGTTTTTTGAAATTGATATTAAAAAAATCTAATTATTCTTGCCTAAAAATTAAGCCAATTCCGCCAGTTTTCACGAAGTATATACGAAAAAAATAATTTAAAAACGTCGTCAAAATATCAAAGATTAAAATGTCGCAACAGTGAAAGTCACCGAGTAAAAACGCACATTGCTATGGAAACCATTTTTATTTCATTTACCAGCCGCCTTGACTTATAATGTAAAGATCGTGTGTTGCGAGAAGTGCTCTTCGTTCGAGATTTTTAATAGTAGTTTTCACAACTAGTGGCTAAAATAGTGCTTTTTTTTACAAGCGTTGGTTTAAATAACGAGCGCAGCGAGGTATTTAAAAACGCGAGTAAAAAAGGCACAGTTTAGCCGCGAGTTGCTAACACTATTTTTTTAATACCTTATCAAGGAGTCCAAGAAAAGCGGGAAAATACTTTTAAAAATTTCGAACAAAGAGCACTTCTCGCAACATACAATCTTTGCACTGTAAATCAAGGCGGCTGGTAAATGAAATAACAATGATCCCCAAGCGACGTGCCCTTTTACTCGGTGACGTTCATTGTTGCGACGTGTTAATCTTTGATAGTTTGATATTTTGACGATGTTTTTCAATTATTTTTTCTTAAATACTTGGTGAAAACTGGCGGAAGTGGCTTAATTTTTAGGCAAGTATAATTAGATTTTTTCAATAATACTATTTTCCGCTATTTCTCTTTAATTTTGGGTAAAAAACGGACAGAAATCTTTTTTGCACCCGTGATCAAAAAAAAAGTTTTTTGCATTGGTAACCAAAAAAGCCATGCTTTAGTTATCTGCAGATAGTTACTAAAATCATGTTTTTGATGAAGGTAAAAAAAAGTATTTTCCTGTTTTTCTTGGATTTTTGGATAAAAGTATTAAAAAAAAATAGTGTTAACAACTCGCGACCAAACTGTGCTTTTTTTTACTCGCGTTTTTAAATACCTCGCTGCGCTGGTTATTTAAAGCAACGCTTGTAAAAGAGCACTTTTACGCCACCCCACAATAGAAAAATGTTTTGTTTGGGTAATTCAAAAAGCTATGTTTTTTTTTTATTTGCAGACTCGATTTTACTCATTGTCCGCAAATAACAAAAAGATGACATTTTTGGTTACCGATAGAATAATTTTTTTTTATACCTTTATCAAAAACATGAGTTTAGTAACTGTCTGCAGATAATTACAGCATGGCTTTCTTGGTTACCGATGCAAAATAACTACACGGGTGCAAAAAAAGATTTCTGTCTCTTTTTTACCCAAAATTAAAGAGAAGTAGCGGAAAATAGTAATATTGAAAAAATCTAAATATTCTTGCCTAAAAATTAAGCTATTTTCGCCAGTTTTTAAGAAAAAATCATTTAAAAACTTCGTCAAAATATCAAAGTGTCAAAGATAAAAATGTTGCAACAATGAAAGTCACCGAGTAAAAAGGCACATCGCTATGGAAATCATTGTTATTTAATTTACCAGCCGCCTTGATTTATAGTGTAAAGATGGTGAGGTCCAAGAAGTGTTCTTTGTTCGAGATTTTTAAAATTATTTTCCTGTTTTTCTTGGATTTTTTGTTAAAGGTATAAAAATATAGTGTTAACAACTCGCGACTAAACTGTGCTTTTTTTAATCGCGTTTTTAATACCTCGCCGCGCTCGTTATTTAAACCAACACTTGTAAAAAAAAAGAACTATTTTAGCCACTAGTTGTGAAAACAACTATTATTGTTCAAGGTTGCAAAAAAATTGTTTTTATATTTTTTTTGGGCACAAATGTTGTCAAAAAATTAAATACCCAAGAGAAGGATATGGTGCGAAATTTGGTAACGGAGTAGCCGGCCGGTAGCGTAGTAAATACTTTGTCTTCCAGTTTCTTGTATATTTTTTCCGTTTATTGAAGTTTTTGATTAAGGTATTAAAGATATTTGTTTATAAGATATATCCTAAATAGTAAATAATTAATTAATTTAGTTACCATTTATAAACAAAATATAGTTTGCTGAATACCCGAAGCCTTCCTGCGGTTTTATAAAAACTTTTTTCTTTAAATGGTCGTTCTTTTTTTTGTGAACCGATTTGAATGTAAGCCTATATAGGTACAGGGTGATTCACTATATTTTGAACCCCTGGTTAGCGCCTTTATTATTAAATATAGAAAAAAAGTTTAAATAGAATAGTTTTACAGTTTTTTAAAAGCATTCTAAACCACATGACAGATTTTATCAAATATCATTCCATATGTCAAAATTTGACATCAACTTTCTTATATTAAATGGAGTGCTATGTATATTTTTTAAAACTTCGATAGACCTTTTCTTCCTGATTCCAAAAATATACCATATGTTACGTTTGTCTTGAACGGTTATTGAACAAATTTAGAAAAACGTTGCCATAAGGGCAATGTGTTAGCCAAGGAAAAATATTTTAGGTGGTTCTTTGTTCAACACATTATGACTCTTATGACTATGTTTTTCTAAATTGGTTCAATAACCGTTCAAAACAAAAGTAACATATGATATATTTTTGGAATCAGGAGAAAAAGGTCTATCGAAGATTTAAAAAATATACAGGCTGTTCCATTTGATATAAGAAAGTTGATATGAAATTTTGACATATGGAATGACATTTGATAGCATCTGTTATATGGGTTAGAAGTCTTTTAAAGAAACAATAAAACTTTTTTATTTAAAACTTTTTTCAATAATCAATAATAAAGGCGCTGACGAAGGGTTCAAAATATAGTAAATTACCCTGTACTCCTCAGGGATTCAACAAATGGAGCTGAAACAGACAAACAAACCGAGAGAGAGAGAGAGAGAGAGAGAGAGAGAGCGAGAGAGAGAGAGAGAGAGAGAGAAAGAGAGAGAGGGAGGGATACATATGATTTGTTTTGATTTGTTTTTCTTTTGTTCTAAAATTAAATAATTGCCTTATCTCTAAAATTTATTTCACTTAAAGGCTCCACCCTGTACAATGGAACACCCACTTCTTTTAAAAATAAATTTCCAATTATTACAGTCAATTACTAGTAATTACGTTTTTTACAACTTAGTCTATACAGGCCAAATTACGCATTACCCACTAATGATACCGCATTTTACCTCTGCACTCTCTAAAAAATAATGTGGTATATTTTGTATCGATTCATCTGTTTTGTGTAGATTTGTCCATTGATTAGAAAATTCGAAAAGAAAATTTTAGCAACACAAAAATGTCTCTTCAATTCTTAGGGGCATGAGAATGCACCATCCAGCTTTCATATTAATCGAATGAATTTTTCCAATTTTTCCATTTCAAATTGCTGGGGACCAGTTTTTTTGACAGTGAGAATGACAGTTCGATTCAGCTTCTATGTTTAATTGTCAACAACCATATTGAAAGTGGTCCGGAGAAATTGGAATGAGCTGAATGATGTACCTATTTAAATTTCTTCCGAATTATACCTTGATCCAAAACTAGATTTTAGTCACTCTTCGCAAGTTAGAAAACAACCGAGTTAGTACACACAGGTGATGCAAAAAAAAAACTGCTCTGGAGTTAGCCACTATCCTAAGTTAGTTAGTTAGCTGAGGATAGATAATATTTATCTTCCTATCTTCATATCTTATTCAAAAAAAAAATTAAAAAAGATCTAAATAACAAACCGATGATCTAAAAATAAAACCATAGTCGACGAGACCGGTGAGTTTGTAAATAATAAGAAATTGTCAAATTTATTTTTTTTTCAAGGCCGGTATTACACCATAAAATTAATTTGTCAAAAATCTTTTGTAAAAAATGTTTTACTGTGTAATATACCATTTTTTTTATAAAATAAAAGAAATATTTTCATAAAATATGGTATATTACACTGTAAAATATCTTGTTAATTAAACATATTTTACAAAAAATCTTTGACAAATAAATTTTACAGTGTAATACCAGCCTTACTAGTTTATTATTATCAAAGTTATCCGAAAAAAATGTTGATTCCTTACTCAGGTAGTTATCAGTATGATATGATATGATATGATATGATATGATATGAAATGATATGACATGACATGACATGACATGACATGACATGACATGACATGATATGATATGATATGATATGATATGATATGATATGATATGATATGATATGATATGATATGGTATGATATGATAGGATAAGATAGGGTAGGATAGGGTAGGATAGGGTAGGATAGGATAGAATAGAATAGAAAATAATAGAATATAATAAAATAGAATAGAATAGAAATTTATTTTTCGTTTGTCATCTATGGTTATCAAAACAATAATTAATTATGTAAAATTAAATTCTGCTCCCTTTGACATCCAAGATGTCAAAATTTTTTTACCAAATTCTTAATAGTTTGACTTACCCGACATCGGCTGGGCTCGCTATAGAAGCTCTCGTTTGTAAAAAATTACTATTTTAGCCACTAGTTATATAAACTGCTATTTTGTATTACCAATAATTGAATTTTAACAACGCTTCTTTACTGAAATAACCATTCAATGATCGTAGATATGAGAAACCGAGTAAAAGTTGTCGTGTATACTTCATTTAAGTGAGTAATTTGCCTGTTTGGACCAATTAGAAGGGTTGTCGAACGTTGAAAGGGATACTTTTGTGTATGCCGTAATTTTTCTACATAAAACAATCTAATAGAATGGAGAAAAATATTTAACTATTCAGGCCTTTAGCAGATTTCAAACAAATCTCATTTACGTAACCGTTAACCTAACGCAAAAACTTAATACACCATATTCTTGATATTTTATGTCGCTTTTTTGAAATTTCGTTGTGATAATTACTACGTCTGCGTGATAGCTCCAAATGTCATTTCGTTGTGGTAACTAACCACTATAACCGCAGCAATTTACGAACTCCTTTTTGAGGTTATGTTAGTTTTGCAGAAATTGTTTTGTAATGAAAATTGTATTTGTTTCTTATTTGTTTCTTTGTCGTTTTTTTTAGTTAAAAGGCTCATTATACTTGAGAAAAAAAGAAGGCACCCTATAGTTTTAAATCTTTCAAGTCTTTGCTCCTGAATAATCATTCTTCCTTAAAGCCCTGGCAAAAACCAAAAACAAAAAAAATCTTTCAAAACAGGAAAAATGACAGATATACAAAACCTAACTAAAAAAAATTATTTACTTATACACAAAAGGTTATAATACAAGATTAAAGCAAAAAATAGCCCTTGCTTTAATTATTATAAAAACAAAAAAATTGGTGGTAGAAAGTACGGATAGTCCACCATACAATCAATTATTTTATCTTGAAAAAAAATGAAAATATCTCGAAAACTGTAGCTTTGAAAAATTTGAACCTTATTACAAAATTTTTGGGTAATATTTACGAAAACGAAAATCTGAAAACCGCATATCAATAGCTGCTTTACTTCTAAAGTTATGATTTTTTTTATGTATTTTAACGTTTTTTCAAATAACTCGGAAACTAAAACTTCCACGAATTTGGACTTTACAACAAGATTTGTAGTCCATATTCAAGGAAACTTAAATCTGAAAACCGTATATCGCTACTTACTTTTGTTCCAAAGTTATTATTTTTTTAAATATTTTATCCTCATTTCCCCCCTTTTAGCCCCCCACCACCCTACCCAAAAGTTTATTAGTTCATGGTTCGATAGAAGATTTTTGTACCAATTTATTTTTTAAACGATGAAAGCGTTCTTGAGTTATCGTGTATACAGACAGACAACAGACCGACAGACAACTTTTTTTTTCGTCGATTAAATTGTTTTGGAACCGAAGTGACTCATTTTTGATAAAATTAAGAAAAGTCAAAATTTTAAGATTTTAATATTCGTATGGTTGACTAAAAAAAAAAATTTAATTACTAGACCATAGCATCTATTCTAGGGACCCTGGTTAAACACTACCATAATGGCTGTCAAAGTTGTCAAGATTTTAAAGCCATTTATTAGTGGATAACCAATTTTGACTAGATCATATTAGCGATGGCGGTTTGAACCAAAGTTTCACTTTTGGTTCAAACCAAAAATAACCTTGGTACGTTTGGTACACAGACGGATCAAAAACCAAGGACGGCGTGGAAGCGGGTGTATCGGGTTCAAGAGCTGCAATTTCAATTGAACTCGGTCTTCCAGTCCGAGGTTTACGCCATAGAGCTCTGTGCAAAAGAAATAGCCGACAGAGGAATCTCTAATAGAAGCATCAAAATCATATCAGATAGTCAAGCTGCTCTGAAAGCAATAAGCTCAAATAAGATCCAATCACTTTTAGTTTGGAACTGCCTTTAAACTCTGCTAAGATCTGTAGAACCAATCAAATCACTCTTGTATGGGTCCCGGGCCACACAGGAATTGAAGGAAACGAAAAAGCCGATTCTCTTGCTAAGGCAGGAGCGGAATCTGCGTTCTTAGGGCCAGAGCCCTGCTTTGAACTAACTAAAGCTACGGTCAATAGGGAATTATCCGAGTGGGTTGAAAGAAAAGGGGTGCAGCACTGGAACAATAGCAGCTCCTGCAACTATAAAGGAACAGCCTGAGAATAATCACAGGTCTGTATACAGGCCAGTGCCGACTCAACCAACACATGAATAGAATTGGAGTGAGCAATACACCGATTTGTAGATTCTGTAAAGGAGAGGGCGAAACGCCGGTACATATCCTATGCCACTGCGTAGGACTAATGAGAACAAGGGCGAAAATATTTGGCCCTGGGTTAAAAGTGCTCCAAGATTTCGAGGAAGTCTCACCAAATTTCCATGTTCAAGGTATAAATTATGATGGATAGGTAACCCTCGCCATTTTTTGATAATATGTGCATTTTCTTGAACTGTATACGAAATACACAATCCTGTACCTCAAAATTGTGGATAAGGGCTCGGCACACCAATCCAAAGGTAGGCAATTTTAGAGGGGGTAGGGTAACCCCCACTATTTTAATACATATGATGTAGTAGTACCCCCAGACCAAAAATCAACTGGTGTGCCGGACCTCATTAACTCTAAAAATGCCCACTTTTAAAAAGAGGGACAACTGGATATATTATTATCTGAGAAATCTTGGGCCCTAATTTCCGAAGCCGCGAGAGGAATTGATCCCTCAACAGCTAAAGCACATCAAATGCATGCTCATAGTTCAAGAATGACCGCGGACAAACCTGATGGTCGCTCTGCCATTCACCTGTTCATTTAGGCTTGTTTTCGCGATTGCATCACATCCTACATATCTCCGTATCTCTAAAGTTTAGTATGATATGAAATTTATTCAAACTCATTGTTTTGGTTTTGTCGGGGTGGTTATTTCTTTTTTTAATCTAATGAAAACTACTTAACGCCGCCGTGGCTGCATTTCCGACAGATATATTATATTTTAATGGTTTGTGTTCGAAATATTCTAAGAGATAGCAATTATTTGACATGTTTATACAAATATTTTTAAGGCATTTTATGATAATTTGTGGGATTGAGTTGCCTTGATTGAACTAACCAATCCATATTGGCGAATTTAATGGTTGGTATGGTATTTTAGTTGAGGGGGTAATGACATATGACAAACCCATAGATTGGACCAAGACATTTTGGTTATCGGCTAATATGTATTTCAAAATGTCCCTGACGATATTGCAATTTTGACAGGTCTGCAACCAATTTTTTTAAGGGGTTTTTTTCACACAAAGTCGAAAAACTACCTGTTTCAATGACTTGAGCTGCGTTCAGAATGCCCACACCAGTGTAAAAAACGCACCGGTGCGTGGTGTGTCGCCGTTCAGGAATATGAAAATTACCTCATTTTCGTCGTTCAGGAAAGGTGGTGTGTCCACTGATGCGTTTATAGCGTCATAAGCAAGGCCACTAACATGCGGCAATAATAAATTGCACATAATTATGTCTATTTTAGTGAGATTATTACACCACACCTTCACCCCAGTTTCGACTTGGTCTTTTTTAAGCCAACACACCTAACAAGTAACGTGACTTTTTTTTATTTTTCTTTCTAATGTGATGTCTTCTTAGTCTACTATATATTTATTTATTTATAGGAGGTCTCAAAAAGTTCTTGCTGATACTTGATCATTTTCAAAATTTTGGGATGTTTTTATGTAGCTTTTCAATGACCTCATATTTAAATGATCCGTTAAGAAATAAAAAAGTGGTGGGACGGGTTTCAAAACTATCCAACATTTTTCTACTCACTTGTAGCTTAAACACATGCCTTTTTTGGGTCATTGGATAATCCATCATTCGAAAATAAGAGAGAAAAAAATTATTTTTACAATTTTCTACCCACTTGTAGCGCAAAAAAATATATTTTTTGGGTCATTTCTTATTAGATCATGTCACATAAGAAAAGCAACCCCAGAAACCAACCCAACTTTAGGAAATAAGAGGAAACAAAAAGACTATTTTATCATTTATTCCAACATCCCCTTGTTTTGTTTTTGTAAATTAGATAACATTAGACAAGAATGACAGGTTATAGGTGGTGTGTACACTTGCGGACACACAGAATGCGGGCTCTCACACCATGGCGTGGGCTTTCTGAACGCAGCCCTAGACTTTAACGTTCCTTAAAACAACGACATGCAATTAAAAGTGTGAATACGAATAGGCTCATTATATCAAAAATTTATGATAAATTATCTAGTATCTATCCAAGCATATATAATCATATAGACAGTGTAATTTATTTTTGAACACTCTAGATGTATAATCATGTACTTGACGCGTAACTATACTCATCATATTCAAAACCTTTAAGTTATCGAATGTAAAATACTCCGAAATACAAGTGTATCTTTCAACAAAGTACCAAGGAGGGTTATTCAGGAGGACAACTGTATTTACACAAGCCTAATAAAGGATGTGATTATTAAATTTAATTTGGCAAAAGGGTCATAACGAAAGAAGGGTCTTGAGTAAAACGGCGGTTAGAATATAAAGTGAACCCTTGGAGAAGGTTAAACCAAGGACAAAACATGCTTCGGACATTATTATTATTATTTAAAGCCTGCACTTACATAAAATGTATAGTGCCATAATTCCCTTTTATTTCTCTTTTTAGTTCCTTTTTATTTTTCTTTATTTATCTCTTACAGACCATTCACGTTTTCAAAAGAGAAAAATGCTAGAAATATTTCATGTGACAATTGAACAAACATAAATTATAAATCTTTTTTCGCAATTCAGGGAAGTGACATTAACAAGTTTTTTTAAAAATTGTTTTAATTAAAAACAATGCAATACTAAAATATAACCCAATATTAAATCTGCACCAATATAACCTACATAAATATTACCTACTTGTTGCAATAATTTTTATTAACGTTAAGGTTTATATTAAATTATATTTTTATTAAAAAGAATCATTTAGCTTCTTGTTTTGAAATCTTGACGTGCTTGATATCCATGTTGTTCTCCCTTATTAGTTTAGCGCTAATCATAGAGTAGTGGAACCATAAAGTCGACGATTTGAATGTCTTTGATTCTTCAAAAAAATATGCAAGAAGAACATTCTTTGTTCCAAAGTTTGAGGAAATGATGTATTTAAAATTATATTTATTATTTATACACGACGTTTCGATCAGTAAAATCTAGTAGTTTGCACCTGAAGACGATCAGATCATTGTACAATTCTTTAAACTTCTTGAACTGTTGTTCGTAGATATTCCGATACTTTTCAGGCAAAAGTTAATTTACTGCTGCTTCAGCAGAAGCTTCAACGTCCATTTTTAGGTTTATGGTAAAGCCATGAACACCCTTACATGTGCTAAAATTTACTTTGGTGGGACACGTTTTTTGGTAAATTTAAAGGCTGTAAAGAACTTAGATTAAAATAAATTAACACCACCTTATATTGTACACACTTTACACTTTGAAAAATTACAATTGTTGCTGTATTTTTGGATAAAAATTGCAAAATAAAAATCATATGCGCGACACCACTCAAGATGACATACCAGAAATTTTTAGTAAACATTTGCCTTAAATTATGTCCATCTTTCTCTAAAATACTTTTTTATAGCCTCCTGCCTCTCTCTTCAACAACCTTAAATATTTTTCCACGTCACTAAATTATCTCTCCATCTACCTCTAAAATTTATTTATTTATTTATTTCTACGGCTGAGCCATTTTACAAAAAAAATATAAAAATAAAATTAGAAATAGCAACTTAGATAAAATATTTAACAAAAATACAGTATCACTTAGTGACTTAGTTCTAAATAACTTCTTTTAATTTTGTCTTAAATGGTCGAAGACTACTAGCAAAGGGATCAAGACCATAGTTGTTAAATAATCTTAAAGTACGAATTAATGGAGAAAAATAGCCATAGTTGGCGTGATGAAAGGGTATATGAAACATAGGAGAGTCCTGATGTCTTTGATTAATGTTAAAATTAATGGACTGAACGATAGCTGGACAGTGGTATAAACCATTCAAAATTTTATAAAAAGTCAAGATATCAGTGTATGTCCTCCTAACCCCCAAGCCATCCATCTGAAAAGGCTCACATACCAGATCATAATTTATGTGATAGTCGTTATAAATATTTATATTGGCTTTATATGCTAGGGATCTTAGAATATTTTTTAACATTCAACTCCAGACCATTTTAAATACACCATAAAATAACATTATTAAGGTCATTCTGAAGAAGCTGGGTATCAAAAAATGATTCAATTGTTCGAATATAAAATCACATCACTAAGGTCTCTTTTAAACAAGTTAAAGAAAACTGGACCTATGTGTGAACCTTGAGGAACACCAGAGTGTACCGCAATTTCACTAGAAATATAATTGTTAATTCAAACATGCTGTCTACGCTCTGTTAAAAGACTATGAGAAAATCTAACAAGAGTAACACAAATTCTGCCCTCTCTCTCTAAATATTTTTCATTTTAACAGAGAAAAAATGTTTTTTGGCATTACTTTTTTGAACGCTAAAAAAACAGTGAAAACTTGAAAAATTTGAGTGTTTTATTCTAGAAATCTAAACTTTGGAAAGATAGCTTTAAAATATGAGCAATGTCATGGCATAAAAATTTTAAAAACATAGTAAAAATTGCTTCATCAAAGACGTTACCCCTTAAATTATGCTAAAATACAAAAACAAAACAAAAGCGGCATAGATTTGAAAACACTGCTTTGCTGTTTTTGGGCCAATCTTTACCGGGCAGAATAGAGACATAAAGCTATTTGTAACTCATCGCGGTATACGTATCCGCATCTAGCGAGAACCAATTAGTCAGAAACTTGTAGCACGTTCGAAAAGAGCAGATATATGCTAATTTAAGGTGTTTCTGAACGCAATAGGTGCTGAGATATGATACGTGTGCCGTAACGATACGTGAGACCTAACGCATCTCAACACCTATCGCGTTCAAGAACACATTAGATTAGCATATGTCTGCTCTTTTCGAACGTGGTAAGGGTTTCTGACTAATTAATGTGCTTGGTTCTCGCTAGATGCGGATACGTATACGGCCATGAGTTAAAAATAGCTTTATGTCGCTAATATCGGAAACGGGAAAACGGAATCTGTTGAAATTTGGCAGGAATGTTTATTTTTTAATTCCTCAGAATCTTATAGACAGTTATTTGCTGGACTAAATAAGTTTACAACTTAACAACTAAAAAAACATTTGTGACTGTAGCCACATTAAAAAATGTTAATAGTTTAGGAGTTATAAAGCAGAAAATAATAGAAATCAAGGTTTTTTTTTTAATATATTTCAAATATCTCATCTGACTCACAAAATTAAAATTTACTTTGTGATATTCGTCATCAAATTCTGAAAAATAATTGGTTAAAATAATTGGAATAAATGTTGATAATGTAATTCTTTAAAATATTAGCCTTGCAGGTCCTCATGTTATAATTTTTACTAGTTCAGGAGTATATCGCAAAAGAGATAGATTTCCTACTGATGTATGGGCCTGGTTTAATAAAAGGGAAATTTAAAGTATTGGGTTTTAAATAGTTGTTTGTTTGTTTGTTTATTCCAGTACAAATTCATTTTGTTCATGTTGTCGAATCTCAATAATAATGATGTGGAAAGTATTTACACCAATGTCCCGATAAAGGAATCGCTAGAATACCTTTATAAACATACCAGCCTGCAGCTGGAGGAAGTGATGGAGTTGTTGGAGTGCTTTCCACATAACTCTTACTTTCAGGTGAAAGATAGGTTTTATGCTCAGGATGACGGTCTGCCAATGGGTTCATCGCTTTCGCCAGTGGTGGCCAATATTTACATGGAGTGGTTCGAATCACACGCGGTTGATAACATAAGCTATGGCTAAGATACTTTAATTTTCTGAACCGGGAATGACCAACAACTTTCAAAATTTCTTCACCACCTAAATAACATAAACCCATCACTAAGTTCAAAATGGAGTTGGAGCAAAATTGTAAAAATCCCTTTTTTGATGTACTTGTCAAAAGAGTAGAAAGCGACATCAGAACAACAATCTATCGTAAACTCACTCACACAGGAAAATATTTAAATCAAGGTTCAAATCATTGTGCTACAACCAAACGAGGCATAATAAGAACTTTGTATAACAGAGGCATTCAAATTTGTAAAAATTCTCATGACTTGGAAATCGAAATAACAAACATTAAGAAGGATCTGCAGCAGAATGGTTACAGCTTAAAACTTATAACAGATACTATTTCTAAATTTCAACAAACAGGACAGAGATTACAAGACCAAAATCAGGCAAATGCATTCCTTACAATCCCATACGTTAAAGGAGTATCAGAGAAAATTCGAAGAGTAGCGAAAAACTTTAATATTAAAACAGCTTTTAAATCTAGTAATACAATTAGAAGCATTCTTAGTAAAACAAAACCAGAGAACAAACAAAATAAGGAATGCATTTACCAGGTTCCTTGTGAGTGTCGTGAATCATATATAGGCGAAACAAAAAGACCACTATCTGTTAGGCTTAAGGAACATGAGACGAATACCCAAAGAGGTGAAACAACGAAATCAGGAATCGCCGAACATGCATGGTTAAAACAAAACCGGAAGAAATGAAAATTCCTTGAAGCTGCCTTTATTGGGCAGAATCAGGGTATTTTCAGTAAACCAAGCAAACCAAATATTTGGAAGCCCCTTCTTGGGCGCAGTCAACTTCTTAAACTTCACGGCTGAGTCATTTCCCATAGTATATAAGTACGTAGCCTTAGGAATAGATTGTAGTTTGCACCTGAAGACGATCAGAGATTGCACTGAAACACAGAGTTAATTTCATCAATAATAATGTTTAACTACCGCAGGCGAAACTATTTGAAATTAAAACAGAAAATTTAAAAAAAGTTTTTTTTTTGCAAAAGTTGGTTGGGTTAACTGCCAAGGAGGGGTGGAATATAGTTTCAATCGTACATTTAGCGAAAAGCATGTTATACAGTTACAATAATACAGTTTTCAATAAAAATCTTTTATATCGCTTCCCTAATATTAACTTTATTACAAAACTTTACAAGTTGTGAATTCTTCGGTAGCACGAGGCAATTGACAACTTTAAAATGATTGATCGAAGAGCTGAGGCCGTTGATAATGGGGAAAGTTTTAGGTGCCTAGTATTTCTATTAATAGATAGGTTAAAGCTGCATAATTTAAGAGATTATTTACCTCATACATTATAAAAGCAGCGTCAAAATTAAAAATCTCCCTTGTCAAAACTGATTGCTCATTTCAAACCTCAAAATTAAACGTTTGTATCAACAAGTTTTTATTGTCGATATGTCGTTTGATGATATATAAATAGCGAACATCGACATTTTGTTTTGTTGTTGTATTGTTCGTTTTTTAATTTGGTAAATAATCTTCAAAATTCATTTCGGGATTGTGAAATAATCAGAAAATCATTCTTATATTTTTTGCCATGAGGAAACCACTCACGGGCAAGCCCTCGAGCGGCTTCCACGGCCAAAAGTCTTCGACATGATTTTCGATCATTTGCCCATCCCTTATTCAAAACTCAAAATCACACGTCTGTACCAACAGATTTTTATTGTCGATATGTCGTTTGATGATATATAAATAGCGAACATCGACATTTTGTTTTGTTGTTGTATTGTTCGTTTTTTAATTTGGTAAATAATCTTCAAAATTCATTTCGGGATTGTGAAATAATCAGAAAATCATTCTTAGATTTTTTGCCATGAGGAAACCACTCACGGGCAAGCCCTCGAGCGGCTTCCACGGCAAAAAGTCTTCGACATGATTTTCGGTCATTTGCCCATCCCTTATTCAAAACTCAAAATCACACGTCTGTACCAACAGATTTTTATTGTCGATATGTCGTTTGATGATATATAAATAGCGAACATCGACATTTTGTTTTGTTGTTGTATTGTTCGTTTTTTAATTTGGTAAATAATCTTCAAAATTCATTTTGGTATTGTGAAATAATCAGAAAATCATCCTTAGATTTTTTACCATGAGGAAACCACTCACGGGCAAGCCCTCGAGCGGCTTCCACGGCAAAAAGTCTTCGACATGATTTTCGATCATTTGCCCATCCCTTATTCAAAACTCAAAATCACACGTCTGTACCAACAGATTTTTATTGTCGATGTGTCGTTTGATGATATATAAATAGCGATTTATTTGGATAGTTTAATGTGTTTAATTTGATATATAATTTTTAAAATTAATTTCGGGATGGTGAAATAATCAGAAAGTCATTCTTAAAACAAAATTATGATTGTTTTCCACAAACCAAAACTACACTTTTTTGCACTCGACGCGCGTTTCGCTAACAACGTTAGCATCATCAGGAGACGATAAACAATGAACTAAATTAATCTATGCTCTATCTTATATACAATCCTTTAGTGGGCGGAGATAAGACTAATAATTTGTGATTGATCACGATTTTTAATCCTATCTCCCCTCAACCAAAGAATAAAGTGTACTAAACGGGATGTGTCCTCTATCTTTATTTAAACTATTTCTGGATTTAATGATTTCCATACTTTCATATGCATTCAAAAGTCTTTTGTTTGGTACACTTTTTAGAAGTTTTAAGTTATCTAATGTGTATCTATGATTGTTTTCAAAAGCATGCTCGGCCACACTTGACTTTTCTGTTCTTCCGTATTTTAAGTGTGCTAAATGTTCTTTAAAACGTGTTTGAATAGAGCGTCTCGTTTGGCCAACATGTTTTTTGTCACAATCCATGCAACTAATTTCGTAAATTCCACTTTTTTCTAGAACTGTAGTTTTATCCTTGGGATTTCCTAGTAAGCTTCTTATTGTGTTACCGGATTGATATACTAATTTAAGACCGGTGTTATTAAATACTTTGTGTAATCCTTTCGTATAATTAGGATTATAAGGAATTGATACAAATTTTGAGTCGCAGGTATCTTTTTGTCTGAAAAAGGTAGAATTCCGAAAGGTCTTTTGAAAAGAATGTCTATTTATCAGCTTATTTATTAAGCCTTCGTCGTAACCGTTTTCGCCAGCTATATTCCTAATCCTATTCTTTTCTGCCTCAAATCTTTCTTTGTTTAAGGGGAAATTTACTAATCTATATGTTAAAAAGTGCAAACTTGCAAGCTTATGTTCCCCTTAAACAAAGAAAGATTTGAGGCAGAAAAGAATAGGATTAGGAATATAGCTGGCGAAAACGGTTACGACGAAGGCTTAATAAATAAGCTGATAAATAGACATTCTTTTCAAAAGACCTTTCGGAATTCTACCTTTTTCAGACAAAAAGATACCTGCGACTCAAAATTTGTATCAATTCCTTATAATCCTAATTATACGAAAGGATTACACAAAGTATTTAATAACACCGGTCTTAAATTAGTATATCAATCCGGTAACACAATAAGAAGCTTACTAAGAAATCCCAAGGATAAAACTACAGTTCTAGAAAAAAGTGGAATTTACGAAATTAGTTGCATGGATTGTGACAAAAAATATGTTGGCCAAACGAGACGCTCTATTCAAACACGTTTTAAAGAACATTTAGCACACTTAAAATACGGAAGAACAGAAAAGTCAAGTGTGGCCGAGCATGCTTTTGAAAACAATCATAGATTCACATTAGATAACCTAAAACTTCTAAAAATTGTACCAAACAAAAGACTTTTGAATGCATATGAAAGTATGGAAATCATTAAATCCAGAAATAGTTTAAATAAAGATAGAGGACCCATCCCGTTTAGTACACTTTATTCTTTGGTTGAGGGGAGATAGGATTAAAAATCGTGATCAATCACAAATTATTAGTCTTATCTCCGCCCACTAAAGGATTGTATATAAGATAGAGCATAGATTAATTTAGTTCATTGTTTATCGTCTCCTGATGATGCTAACGTTGTTAGCGAAACGTGCGTCGAGTGCAAAAAAGTGTAGTTTTGGTTTGTGGAAAACAATCATAATTTTGTTTTAGTGCAACCAAAGGTTCCAAAATTCCCAACATAGTAAAGTCATTCTTAGATTAAGAGCAAGCTCTCGAGCGGTTTTCACGTACCCGTTTTGAACGTCACTTCGACATTTCCTGAGCAAAGTTCACTTACATAAAAAAGAACCTCTACTCGTAAGTCTTAAAATGGTATTCCTGTGTAACTACAGTCTTTTTTTCAAGGATATCGAGGGAAAATCTTGCATAAGACGTCCGGTTCAACCGTCCAGTGCACTGCCCCGACAGAGTCTCCTTCCTCTGTCGCGACAGCCCGGGTAGTGTCCGCTTCTTACCGACTAAAACCCCCGCACCATTATTGACTTATTGTGCACCCTTTGATTCTAGTTGAGCCACTCCATTAGATTTATCCCCTGTACGAATTTATACAGGTCCTTAATGGAGCAGTAGTGGTTATTGGGTCTAGTTCAACTTCCCTATAGGGTTATACCGCCCATGTGCGGTGGCCAGAGCCTCATCTGTGTTAGACAGGTAGCACCACGAGAAGGTGAGGTTGGCTTTTGGATATGAGAAGCTACATGTATTCGCATCATATTGATGGAAAACTTTGCTGCGATCACGGTCTCCACATTTAAAAGATAAAATATCAAAAATCGTCAGTCTTTTGACTCTAATTGAGTTTATTGTTATCAATGTGCCTTACATATGTAGTGTACGTTTTTAATTTTGAATCTCCTTATCCCAACCTATACGCAAATGTGGAGTAAAATGAACATGATATAGCATCCCAAATGTCAAGGTAATAAAATTTCGCTTCATATCCAGGCAAAAGGAGTTCTCGCAGACATACAAGAGAATATATTTAGTTTTATGGGTGTGTCTGTGCCAGGCTCACAGTATAAATACATAAAAATAAAAGGAATAACAGCACTGACAGCAGTATCTTTACTTAATTTTCCAATGTAATTACAAATTTTTAATCTTCTTACCCAAAACGCCCCTCCCGAAGAGAGAGGAGCTGTCAACTTAATAACTTTTAAATTCTAATTACAAATTCGTGTTTGTCGACCCCAAAATAGGGGTTTTTGGGCTCGTGTTTGGCACGAGAAACAATTTTGAACGAAATTGGGGCTGTCAACTTCAAAATATCACCCTCATAACCATTTCCCCCTCCTAATATGAAAACTCCTCTCATCTCCATTCTACGTAATTTTTACTTCTCAAATTATAAAATATTTAAGGAAATATCAAACAGAAAACTGCATTTGTACCAGCTTTCGTTTAAAAGTTAAAAATTGTCAAATTTATCAACTCCCTCTCATCCTCTTAACAACCCTCCAGCGGTTAACTCTAAAATTAGAAAATATTTAAGGAAACATAAAACTGAAAATTACATATTTATATCAGCTTTGGTTGAAGAGTTATAACTTATTTTAGACTATGTCCGCCATCTTTGACTTTTGACATTTGACATGTTTGGTAACAAAAATCGTAAATTTGGAACAATTGTCTTTGCAAAAAGGCTTAATCTATAGAAATCCGATAAAATGTAAAAAAGTTATTTCAAAAAAACATTTTTTGGTGTTAAGAACAGGTTGTGTATTTTGAGGAAATTTGAGTTAACGTAGCTTTTGCATAAATGAAACCAATTTTATGAGTGATACTTCGTTAAACGTCGAATTGTAAAGGCTTTCTAATTTTTATTAAAAAAGTTAACAGGGTGCTCACAAAAAAGTTGCAGATCTGTTTTTGAAAATCTTGTTTTATACTGTTTCCGCCATCTTGGACATTTGACATTTTTTATATAAAAATCGTATATTTTAAACAATTTTTGTCGCAAAAACACTTTCTCTAAAAAAATACGATAAAAAATTAGAAAGTTATTTAAAAAAAAATTTTTGGTATTTAGAATAGGTTCTGTATTTAGAGAAAATTTGAACACACGTAACTTTTGTATAAGTAAACCGAATCTTATGGGTGGTAACTCGTTAAAATTAAAATAGCGTCAGCTTTCTTACCTTTATAAAAAAATACAGGTTGGAAATTTTTTTTTTTATATGTGATTTTTATTTTTTTCGCATCTTGGAATTTTGACATATGACGGTTTTTCTTAAAAAATGCTAAAATTTGGTAAGATACCTTTCCAAAAAGCTAACATATATAAAAATCGTTTAAGAAACAAAAAAGTTATTAGAAAATCAAAACAGTCCAAAATTTTAAAGCCCACCCTATATAATATAATAATAACATACTAACATGTAGTAAAAGTGCACTTTTACGCACGCATTTGATTGCGGAAAGTTGCATTTGCCCCCACGAGTTTTTTTAAAATAATTTAAAATAAAGTTTAAATAACTATTTTAAGGAAGTACGAAAAATTTCTTACCTGACATGTGCGAAAAGTGTCTTTTCCTCCCTTCACGGTTTTCCCAAAG
The DNA here is from genome assembly GCA_963921995.1 of Oxystoma pomonae. Lineage (NCBI taxonomy): Eukaryota > Metazoa > Arthropoda > Insecta > Coleoptera > Brentidae > Oxystoma > Oxystoma pomonae. Next base: position 112,151,303 of record OY998165.1, read on the forward strand.
CTCGCCATGCGTCGTTCGCGCAACGGCCGTTGCGTGCAGAAAAGTCACTTTCCGCACTTGTTAGGTAAATAACTATTTCCTACGAGCGCTGGAAAAACGCTTTTTTGCACTCATTTTGTGCCATTTTTCACGCACGTTGTTGAGCAAAAAAAAATTTTCACGCACGCTGTTAAGCACGCTTGTTGTTGAGTACGCTGTTGCTCAGTGATGAATCAGGAAGACTTGAAGTCGACGATGGCATTAAGCAACTTGAGCAGTGGTACTTTCAATATTACCGTGTTAATAATTACCATAAAAATTAATTTTTTAAACTTGTTAAAGTTTAGTTCTTAATAAAACATAAAATTCGTAGTTTTGATAATAACAAAATATTTTCATATTCCTCACGCTAACGCGTGCGGAAAGTATTTTTCGCACTTACGGCTTGCCCGAATTTCGATGGCGCGTCGTTCGTGCTAACGCCGGTGCGTGCGGAAAAGTATAACTTTTCGCACTTGTTAGGTAAATACAGTATGTAAAATCGTGTTTTTGATAACATGAAACGCATAAGTTGGGATCAATATTAATCAACGCGTTCAAAATAAAGCCAAAAGACACGAACGAGGCCCGATTTTAAGGTGGAGGCAATGAACGAACACAGCTGACTGCAAACGATACGTGCGTTACTGCAGTTGCAACATTAGAGACATAAAGCTATTTGTAACTCATCGCGGTATACGTATCCACATCTAGCGAGAACCAAGCACATTGATTGGTCAGAAACTTGTAGCACGTTCGAAAAGAGCAGATATATGCTAATTTAAGGTTTTTCTGAACGCAATAGGTGATGAGATACGATACGTGTGTCGTAACGATACGATACGATACACCTTTCGCGTTCAAGAACACCTTAGATTAGCATATATCTACTCTTTTCGAACGTGGTACAAGTTTCTGACCAATTACTGTGCTTGGTTCTCACTAGATGCGGATACGTATACCGCGATGAGTTACAAATAGCTTTATGTCGCTATTACATTTATCCCGACCTACGCAACAAATGCAGTGCAGTTGTTCTATGAATATCTTACTTTTCATTTGAAACGACGCGACGTAAAGAAGAAAAGTCGATAATAAAAATCTAAGTGTGGGAAAGTCTCAGGATAAATTCCTTCCTGCACTCGGTGCGGGAAGTTGATAATTTTGTCGCATTTGGCTTTGTTAATATACCATTTTTAAAGTTTTCTTATTTATTTCAGATTTTTACATTTTTTTGTACGACAAAGTACACTGGCACAGAGTGTCCGCATCGCTAAAGCTTTATTCCTACGACCATACACGAAAGTAACCAAATCTGCATCCTATAACGCCTAAGAAAGTTTTATATTTTACACGCATATCAATTTTATTTTAGTCTCTAGAGACGAAAATGTTTTCTTCTCTAGTGACGAAAATTAATGAAGGAAACCATCGAAACAATGTAGGTAGGTATTTAGTAGGCTATGATTTGTAAGAGCGTCGGAAATACACCGGAACCATTTTCGTCTCTAGAGAAGAAAATACTTTCTTTTCTTGAGATGAAAAAGAAAAAAAAAAAATAATAATAAAAAATACGCAAAACTCGATAGAAAGTAACTTTTTTACACTCGCGTGTTGTTTCACTCGGCTAGCGCCTCGTTCACAACATTCACGTGTGAAATATGTCACTTTTTTCTCTCGTTAAGAAAAATAACTATTTTCTACTACAGTTGTTAAAAATTGCGTTTTTGACAACTAAATATCGATGGAAAAATGGGCTTGAAGGGAAAAAATTACTTTGCTACCCTTATCTACGAGCGGGCTGATTCTTGAATTTCGTAGAAAAGGTATGGGAACATTCACATCCTCCATTTCGACCAATAAGAAGGCTCAGAAGCTGCCAAAGGTGTACGGTGTACGCGCTAACCTGTCTCGATTATTGTTTCTCAAGAGCGACCCTTCACTTTCTCAGAGGAACTGTATATCAAAGTGTATGAAGGTTCTTTTGATACACGGGAATCGGGTGCGGTTCGGCCGTGTTCGGATAGGTTTCGTATAACTCGTGATAGCTTCAAAGTCTATTATTGACTGATATCCAGTAGGTGACCGTTGCCGTGCGACCTTTTCTTCGAAATTCAACAATCAGCCCCGAGATAGACGATTTTTAAGCCGGTTGTATCTTTTCGTGTTTTTCCAAGAGTCTGCTTCCTGTTTTTTAATTGCATTAGGAGGTTGCCAGTACACCATTAGTTCATTTAATAAGTATATTCTTCATGCACCTGATGTCACCTACTTATTTACCTGTTAGTGAATCTGGACCCGCTTACCGGATACTGACTTCAATCTTTGGTGCACAATAATCTCGTGCGTTCCGACACCCACGTCACTCTTCTATATATTCTATGTGACGGATTCTTAAAAGTTAAAAAAAACTGTTTTTTAACTTTTAAGAATCCGTCACATTCAGTAATACTATACCTGACTGAAGATATGTCAAATATTGGCTAATTATGCAACCAAAGAACCCTGAAAAAATTACAGCTTTCAGCTAAATGTCATAATTTTTTTATATGTTGTAGTACTCGATGAATAAAGCATAATATAAACGAGATAGGGTCTAGGATTACTTTCTGAGATATGGAGCTTTAAAATTGACGAGTTTTAAGGCTATATAACATAGGGCGGAAGAAGTCTAATTTGCCAGTGTACGTACATGCAGAGACACCGCACGCCTATCAGTGAAGCAACCAACACTCAGGCTTCCAATCGCCATTCGCTGCCGTTAGCCGCCTTTCGCCTTGTATTTAGTACGCCCCTAACCACGGTGCTGTGTGGAGCGTAGTCAATGAAATCGGAATTTGGTCAATAAATACACAAATTTTTATAACGTAATTTTCTTATTTTTTGTCACTAATAAATAAGAGCGTTTTATTGTCAACTGCTCAGATTTATCAGTGACGACGTGTTACAATGAAAATAATAAGGAGAAACAAAATAAAAGCAAGTTCTCAAAATAAAATAATACACTCTAAAAACCAAAAAGATTCTCCCAGTCAAAAAAAAATTAAAGCAAATGTTCGAAAAGTCCTCCTTGCTCGGCTAGACAATATCCGAGCCTACTATAAAAAGCCCTTCTAACGTTTCCAAGCATGTTAGGGGTGATAATTTGAAAAGCTTCTTCAAAAACAGATAGAAGTCATTAGGAGCAATATCGGGAGATCGAGCTGGCCATAAAATAGTTCCCCGTGTACTTATAACCCGATTAGGAAATACATTATCAAGATATTCCCTAAAAAGGCCAACATTGTGAGCGGAACAACCATCTTGTTGAAACCATGTTTCATCAAATCTTACACCTAACAACTGCCTAGCAGTTGGAATAATGTGCTGCTGCAGTAGATCCAAGTATCTAGGACCATTCAAATTGCAATTGCCGTTAATAAAAAATGGCCCAATTACGTGTTCCCCTACAATACCCCCCCCCCAAACATTTACTTTTTGTGGATACTGTGTTCTTACGTCAAAATACAAATGCAAATTTGCCCTCGACCAATATCCAACGTGTGTTGGGTTATGACGATTTGACCATTTGACCATCTGCACTTTTTCGGCAACTTCGTAGACATCCATTTTTAGTTTTAAAAATGTATTATTTCAATTAAGAACTTACCCATCTGTCTCTTGAGCAAGGCAGAAATAAAACAAAATAATAAAAACAAAATGAATTTCCAAAAGATAACATTGCAGCGTGCTTCGAATCCACCTCGGTCGTACGGCACGGAGAGTAAATTGGACTTGATTCCCCCTATGTTCGTAGTAGCTTGAAGCGGTCTGTATGTAAATAAAAATAATATCAGTAAGCAAAAATAGTAGTTTTAACAACTAGTGACTAAAATAGTGCTTTTTTTAAAAGCGTTGGTTTAAATAACGAGCGCAGCGAGGTATTTAAAAACGCGAGTAAAAAAAAGCGCAGTTTAGCCGCGAGTTGTTAACACTATTTTTTTTAATACCTTTATATATATAAATCAAGGCGGCTGTTAAATGAAATAACAATCGTTTCCATAGCGATGTGTCTTTCTACTCGGTGACGTTCATTGTTGCGACATTTTAATCTTTGACAATTTGGAATTTTGAGGATATTTTTAAATGATTTTTTCGAAAATACTTAGTGAAAACTAGCGAAAATCGCTTAATTCTTAGGCAAAAATAATTAGATTTTTTCAGTATTACTATTCTCCGCTATTTCTCTTAACTTTGGGTAAAAACAGACATAAATCTTTTTTTGCACCCGTGATGAAAAACATTTGTTTGCATCGGTAACCAAAAAAGCCATGCTTTAGTTATCTGCAGACAGTTACTAAAATCATGTTCTTGATGAAGGTATAAAAAAAACATGTTTAGCTTAAGTGGTATCATTAATTGTAAAAATGGTAGGTACCTTTAATGGTGAAACACGAAGTGATTTAAAATAACTTATGGGTAGGTTATATAAACTTTTTCTAGATAAATTCAATTTAAAAGTTTGATACGAATATCTTGGTCCAGATAGGTATTCATTGGTACCTGTATTTGACCAATCAAATTGCTCGTAACGAACATTATAACATTTTTCCAGTTGTTTACACTGTTTTCCCAATAGAATTGGGAAAAATTATCTGACGACAAATGGCGCCGTTTCTTAAGCAAAAGTTTGACGTTGGCAATTTTTTTAACTTGTTGCACGTAAATGCATGCGTAAAAACCACTTTCCGCACTTAAGTAGGAAAAACACTTTATTACCGTATTCACACTAATAGTTAACCGAAAAAATGTTAAAAAATTCGTTAACGGCGACCCTAAGTTAGCCCAAAAGCATATATCACAATTTGATTGGTCAAATACCGGTACTAGTGTTACTAATTGGTACCAACACATTAGTATTAAGCTTTTGAATTAGATTTGTCAATAAGTTTTTTAAAATCACTTTTCGTATTTCTCCAATATTTAAAAAAATATTAATTAAAAGGTGCCTACCATTATCGAAATTTATGGTACCACCCAAACTAATAGTACATTATAAACCTAAGGACTAAAGTGACACATTTAATCCCGCGGCGAAGGGTTTGGTACAATTTGCTAAGGGATTAAACGACACTTTAGTCCCGAGGTTTATATACTATTTTATGCACTTTAGGAAAATATTTTTGTTAAAATTACTTTATTTCTACGCCAAATAGTTCGTCAATTACAGGAAAGGGTGCTAAGAATGAAATCTTGGCCAAGAGCAAGTGCTGTTTGGCTTAACTTGCCATAAATTTAATTATAATTATCCAGGGATTAGTTATTTTTTAATTCTCGAGAAATTAAATTTACTTTTAATCCCTAAGCTGAGGGATTAAATTTATTTTATGCACTCCAGGGATTAAATAAGTACTTTTAATCCCTATTTTTAGGGACTAAAGTGACACTTTTAATCCCTAATGGATTCAAAGAAGGGACTAAAAATAAATTGAATCCCTCAGCTTAGGGATTAGAAGTAAATTTAATCCCTCAGGGATTAAGAAAAACTAATCCCTGGAAAATTATAATTAAATTTATGGTAAGTCAATCCAAACAGCACTTGCTTTTGGCCAAGATTTCATTCTGAGCACCCTATCTTGTAGTTGACGAACCATTTGGCATAAAAATAACTTAATTTTAACAAAGATCTTTTCCTAAAGTGCATAAAATAGTGTATGAACCTCGGGACTAAAGTGTCGTTTAATTCCTTAGCGAATTGTTTCGACGAGGGATTAAACGTGGTACTTTAGTCCCTAGGTTTATAATGCACTATTTTTTAGCTAGGTGGCATTATTTTTATAAACATATGTAAAAAATTTTAAAATCTGGCCGTTCCTTTTAAAGAAAATCAAAATTATAATTTTTTAAAAAACTGTCGTTTTCTTTTTTTTAACTTAGAAATCAGTGACTTTTCTGGTGTTACCAAAAAAACCATATAAAAGCATTTTTATATGGGTGGAAGGGGTGTTTCATTCCAGACAAATGGAGATTCGTTTGGCAGGTGGATTTCGGCTGAATTTTGTAGGTAAGGACAGTTACGGCTGTCATTATTAAATATAATCCATATAATCTGTAACTCAGTAGTGAGTTGTGAATTATTTAAAGTAGTATTCTATTTATTTATTACTATTACAAGCAGAATTCACATTGCTATTGAAATTAAAGGAAAACGCTAACGAGTTATTCGAATTTGAAGTCATTGGGAAATTTCCCCAAAATGTAAAAAAGTCACTGTCAAGTCATTCTGACATTTATAGGGTACTGAGACGCAAGTAGCATTCATTTGATCACAAAGCTTATTAATTATTATCTCATAAAAAACTATTTCTTTCACTTGTTGGATAAAACATTGTATGCCACTTGTGTGTTATGTTTCCTAAGTCACTTGAGAATTTATATTACTCGGCCTGACAGCCTCGTACAGCCTAATAATTACTATACGTTGTTAAATTATATTAGCTATCCATTATTCTTTACAAGATTTCTTTAATACAGCCTCGCCCTATTTTATTTTGTCATTCATTGAGTTTTCTGTACAACTAATCACTGTGAACTATTTGGGAGGGAAAATTTACGTCGGTACTGTCCCCACTTAGGTAGAATAATGGGATTTTTTAGGTAATTTAGACCCTGTTGAATTTCTATAGGGAAAGAGTCCTATCCTATATTAGGGATATATTACTCATGTTTTGCCCAAAAATGCCTCTTGGGCATGCCATGTGGACCTTTGGTGCCCAGGAATCTCCTGAGATTTTGAAGATATTAATTAAAGCACAAAACTACCCAAAAACATAAAACTGCTGCAAAATAAATAAATTTATTTCAGTTAAAGCTTTAATAAAAGGCATATTATGAATTGCCTGACGATCTCCTATTGAGGTACTTCTATCGTATTATATCTTAGACACTAGGGTATGTATTTAAGTTAAAGTTTTATGGATTCCCGCACCTACATATATTTGTCGTATATATATATATATATATATATATATGGTTCTTCCAGCTTCCTTAAGATGTATGAAGTAATTTAAATGAAACGTCTTTATTTTACGAGGGAAAACTCTGTTCTTTATATGGTGGGAAATAAATTCAGGAGATTGGTGTTGTAAAATTTTGGCCGAGCAAACGGAGTGTACTTAAAAACGGTTCATTTACGTCCAATCTCTTCTTTTCTCTCATCTATTAAAAATTTGTTCAAAAGGAAGAATAGTAAAGAATAGTAAATCAGTGGCGGCCCGTGCGATTTGCCGATTCATTCAACCGCAAAGTAAGAACATCTTAGCCAGGTGAATCATTCTTTTTAATGAATTCTCTCTCCTGAGTAAATTCCTTTTTCAGAAGTTTTGTTGAATTCGCCAGCTAGTTGGCACTAGAAACAAACAAAAATCCTCAAAAAAGAGTAGTTTGAGCCTCGGTATCCAGATGTGTTTTTTTTGCGCGACATCACGTTGCCAATAGTATACCCTCCCCCTCCCCTTGTCACGCGTTATCACTCAAAGCACTAGCTCCCTCCTTAAATTGCGTACTATCCCCTTATAGAAATGAATATTTTTTTTTGTAAATGCACCAAAGAACCACGCACATTTTAAATAAAAACAGACCCTGATATCATTTTGCCTCATAGACACAGTTGCCGATATCTACATAGTGAGCTGCCAAAGTTTGGGATGAGCTTATTACTATCATGCGTATGATGACCGATATCCGCAAAAAAGCATCAGTTCCCACTAAAATGGCAACGCTGAATTTAAAAATGATATTTATTTTGACACCTGTCAAACTCTGTCAAAATGGCGGAAAAATAATTAAAGAAATGGAAGTTTTTTAAAAAGCGAATACCTCCTTTTTACTCCGCTGAAGACATTAAATCGGATTACTATTATGGGCAAAACCACTGGGCCGATAACACATATTTACCAGTGGGACCACACTAAATTGAGGTCGAAGAACCCAAAACTGTTATTAGTTTTGACATCTGCCAAACCCTATCAAAATGGCGGAAAAATAATTAATGAACTTAAAGTTTTTCGAAAAGAAAGTACCTTTTTTGTACTTTGCTGAAGACATTAAATCGGAAACCGTAAAAAAAGTGACAGTTGTCTTAACTGTCATTTACTGTTAAGGAGAAAAACACTAATGCGATGGCACATATTTACGAGTAGGGACTCGAACTACACTAAATTGAGGTCGATGAACTCAAAAATAGTTTTGACACCTGTCAAACCCTATTAAAACATCGGGAAAATAATTAATGAACTTGAAGTTTTTGGAAAGCACATAATTTTTTTTTACTTAGCTGTAGACAGTAAGTCGGAAACCGTGAAAAAAGTGTCAGATTTAATTGTCAGGGGGAAAACCACTGAGTGGGGACTCGAACTACACTAAATTGAAGTCGATGAACTTAAAAATTTCATTAATTTGGCCGCATGTCAAACCCTGTCAAAATGGCAAATAAATAATTTATGAACGAATTTTTGGAAAAGCTAATATTTTCTTTTTACTCTTTTAAAGTTAAAAAAGTAAAAATTTCTTACATTGCAATTTATCGTAATGGGGAAACTTACCAGTGCAGTGATATATAGGTATTTAGAAGCGGGGGACTCAAAGTTCCCCAAGTGAAGGCCGCTGAATTTAAAATTTTGATTTATTTTGGCATTTGTCAAACCATATCAACATGGCGACAACTTTTTAAATACTCGGTGTACGACCTTGTCAAAATAATGTTCCCCCTGAACGTGAATAACTTGATTATCGTACTATTGCGTTTATTACTTCAACTAGTGCGGTAATAAGACTCACTTATCATTCAGGTAGAATGTAATATTACTTATGTTATTTAAAATCTGTTAAAGTAAAAAAAAATCTTGGTAGGTAATTTAAATAAATAAAGAAGAAAGGAGTTAAAATCTCGTTCTTTTTCTTCCTTTGTCTTTATTTATTAAATTATATTTTAATTTTTATCGATAACAATCAAGAGATTCTTGGACTTTTTATTATATTTTTTATACATATTTTTTTCAAAAGTGAAGTTTGTGTCAACATTCGTAGAAACATATTTTACTTCACTGGCAGTTTTATCAATGACAGTTAAGACATGTATCACTTATTTTACAGTTTTCATTTTGTTATTTTTTGGAGAGGAAATAAAGCACATATGCTCTATTTAAAAGCACAAAATGACAAATTATCTATTTGCCATTCTGTCTCTGACATGCGTCAAAGTTTATTGACATTTTTGAAATTGTGTCATTGCACCAGTGGTTTAATAACAGTTAAAACTGCTGTCGTCTTCAGCAGTACAAAAAACTTCAAGTTCAATAATTATTTTTCCGCCATTTTCATAAGGTTTGACAGGTGTCAAAACTAATAACATTTGTGAGTTCATCGACCTCAATTTCGTGTCATCGCACTAGTGGTTTTCTCCATAACAATAAATGACAGTTAAGGCAACTGTCACTCTTTTTTACGGTTTCCGGTTTAGCGTCTTCAGCGGAGTAAAAGAAGGTATTCGGTCTTCCAAAACCTTCAATTTCATTAATTATTTTATGCACTTTAACTATTAATTTCATTACTTTATATGACAATTTTTATAACTTTTCTCCGATTTTTGTAACAGTTACGTGTAATTGATGTTTAATTATCTATAAAAAATTATTAAACGTTTTTTCAGTGCAGTATATAGATTTGCGTCTGGTAGTTCTAAGTAGCCAGCAATTCTCCTTGGTAGCTGTCCAAATATATATTTTTTCCTATGGGCAGACTCACGCATTTCCCATTTTTGTAAGACACAAAAAATCGTGTATGCTGTGTAGGTGACCTTAGACCAATATATTTTCTCACCATTTCCACTACATTCGTAGAGTTTTCACCGGACGTTTTTATCACAAACGAGCGATCCTTGCCTGATTTTGTGCTCTGTAGGTTTATCAGAAAAAAGCTTACATGGTCCGAGACATCGCTGCAGTCTAGCTGGCAAAGCTCCTTTAACAAAATTATGATTGTTTTCCATAAACCAAAACTACACTTTTTTGCACTCGACGCGCGTTTCACTAACAACGTTAGCAACATCAGGAGACGATAAACAATGAACTAAATTAATCTATGCTCTATCTTACATACAATCCTTTAGTGGGCGGAGATAAGACTAATAATTTGTGATTGATCACGATTTTTAATCCTATCTCCCCTCAACCAAAGAATAAAGTGTACTAAACGGGATGGGTCCTCTATCTTTATTTAAACTATTTCTGGATTTAATAATTTCCATACTTTCATATGCATTCAAAAGTCTTTTGTTTGGTACACTTTTTAGAAGTTTTAGGTTATCTAATGTGAATCTATGATTGTTTTCAAAAGCATGCTCGGCCACACTTGACTTTTCTGTTCTTCCGTATTTTAAGTGTGCTAAGTGTTCTTTAAAACGTGTTTGAATAGAGCGTCTCGTTTGGTCAACAAATTTTTTGTCACAATCCACACACAATAATTTCGTAATTTCCACTTTTTCTAGAACTGTAGTTTTATCCTTGGGATTTCCTAGTAAGCTTCTTATTGTGTTTTTAGTTCTAGGAAATCCCAAGGATAAAACATCAACATAAATCCCTTGGCGAATTGTAACCTTTCGCCGCGGGATTAAAAGAGGCACTTTAGTCCCTAGGTCTATAATGTACTATTTCCGCCATTTTTACAGAGTTTGACACATGTCAAAATAATTGTCATTTTTAAATTCAGCGTTGCCGTTTTAGTTTTGCCAATATCGGTCATCATAAGCATGATAATAATAAGCTCATCCCAAACTTTGGCAGCTATTATTGACTCACCCTGTAGATATCGGTACCTGTATCTATGAGACAAAATGCTCTCAGGGACTGTCCCAATAACATATTTAAACGGCTTAATCGTGCGTAGTTCTTTGTATTATTTTAGATTATTTTAATCTTTCTTTAATATTTTCTATTGAGTCGCATGCTAAAAGTCTCCAATATTTAAAAAATCGTGCTTCCTTCAATTTGCTGTCAAATTTGGAAAATTACCTATAGATAAATATTCAGTGGCGCGTACCATCCCATTACATGTTAGATCAGTTTGGCCGATCACTTTGAAGTGAAATGGCAGGGTAAATAGCGCAAATCATTTTGAGCGGAAAGTTTATCAACACTGTTCTTATTTGCACACCTGTTTAAAGTTATAATAACTCGGTAAAGTTTGGCTTGTGTAAAGTATATTAGTATGTAGTTTGTATGGATGTATGGATGTATTTTCAAGTAAAATTAAAATTTTTTAAGACTGTTGACAAACTTAAACTTAAACCGTATTATCTCTACAAATAATAGCGCAATTAATATCACATCTTAAAGAATGGACTCCAAACAAAAAAAAAAAAAAAAACACGTCAGGTCCCCATCAGGAATAACTAATGTATTTCTAGATTGTCTTGAAGGTATTTCAAACAAGTTTCCAAATAACGCCAAAATTGTCATCGCGGGAGATTTAAATATCGATTATAAAGACTCATTCAATTACTTACCTATTTATAATAACAATTGCTTTGTCAATGAAATATGTTTAGTTTGAGACAATAAAGCTTATTGAGATTGAGAAAATCGATTCATTGCTTCGAAAGCTACATGCAAACTCACTTACGGAATTCATAAGAATATATACTATGCTTAAACTAAGTGATACTACATAATATTTACAATCGATGCCTTTCATTGATGTTTAAATGAAATAAGTTTGGCATAAATCTTCTTAAGCTTGTATCCGGTTTCACTTATTTTATTAGAAATGATGTTCATTCTTACGGCACTGTAACTTTTGCTTTCCAGTTTTAGAAAATTTTTTACAACATAGTAAAAGGGGGTAATTTTTTCAGGGGGGATAATTTCGTCAGTTTTCACAAATAATCCTCTTGATTAAGAAAACGTGAGAATATTGCATGAATATATGCTTTTGAATCATATCTTTGGACATTTTAAAACCCCACGGCGTATTTGTGGCCGGGTGGTCGCAATCACACAGCTTATTTTAAATTCTATTAAAAAAACAATATTAGGCCAATTTGGTGATTTGGTTTTGGACTTGTGGATTGGCCATACCCATTTCCAACTGTTTTTTGAGTTAAGTCAAAAATAAAAAAATGACGAACGAACTATGAACGCATACCAAATTTGAACTTAATCGGATGTGGATAAGTCAGTTAAATTTGGTTAGCAAAACATGACCGAAAATCGTCCATCTTGAATCCGCCATATTGAATTTTGAAAATTTGATCAAGAATTCGTTATCTCCACCCCTAAGTGCCCAACACACCAAATTTCAACGAAATCGGGCGTACTTCAACTGTACCTTCCTTCACCACACTATATTCTTCTTTGTTAACGCAAGTCAACAAGCTTGTCAAATTTGAAGTCGATCGGATGTCGGGAAGTTGGTCAAAATTAAGTTGCAAGATTCCACCCGAACAAACATATCTACATAGTTATCACATATATACAGGGTGGATCCTTTAAACAGAACGGTGCTTCTAGCGGGTTAGAATTTGGTTTGATAAAAAAATCCAAAAACACGTCAACTTTCGCTATATTGGATTTTTTTATGTCGTTTTGTTTGGCAATCACTCGATGCCGAGTATGATTTTCCTCTATTCTGCATCGTCGCTATCTGTTGTGCGTTTTTTGATGGCTATGTAAGCCAATTCTCGAGCCGCACACCCTTCCACAGTCCTGGCACACCCAGTCTCCGGCAGCAGCCGGGTGTTGTTGGTCATGGTTTGTTTACGAGGTATGGCCAAAAAATATATTTTTTAAATAGGACACCCTGTATAGTTTAACATATTTGAATTCTAAAAAAAATTGTCTTTTTGACAATACCACACACTAATACTCTATCTCTTATGGTTTCCAAGATAGCGGCATTTAAACTTGCATGGAATTGTTGTCTATGCCCTGTTTTACGGGGGGTACTTGAATGAATATCGAAGTTTTTCATACAGATTTAGATAAAAATATGTTGATTATCGTAAAAGATAGATCCTACTGTGTGGTATTGCTGAAGAGAGAATTGTTTTCAGATTTAAAAAATTGCAAAATATACAGGGTGTCCCATTTAAAAGAAAATAAAAAATTGCCATACCTCGTAAACTAAATGACATAGACAAAATCCAGGATAGCACGATTAAAGGAAATTAAAAATCTCAGTTGACGTGTTTTTGGATTTCTAGGGCTAGAAGCACCGTTTGTTTTAAAGAATCCACCCTGTATATACATACATTGCAAGTTAAATAAAAGCTTGTAACTTGTAATAAAAATCGACGTAGCTGAAGATTTTTCCAAAATCAGACTTAAAATACGTTAAAATACCTCTGTTTCTTTGTCGTTGAAACACACTGTATAAAAAGTCTCAACGATGAAATAATCATACATTTTTTAGGTCTGACCCCGAGGACCATTATTCCTTATTTTGAGACGGTAAAATCCCAGAGGTGCAAGATATATCAGGGCATAGTGGCAGATTTTTTCTGACGCCTAAAAATAAAACCTCCCACACACAAAAAATGTCTTAAAAAAAATTCTTGCCGGCAAAAGTTTTGAAGCTTAAGGTATTGTAACTTTTTCGTAATTTGTTGCTTAAAAAACGCTTGAGATTAAAAAACAATAAATTTGAAATAGTAGTTTTAACAACTAAAAAAGTGTTTTTTTTTTAAAGCGTTGGTTTAAATAACGAGCGCAGAGAGGTATTTAAAAACGCAAGTAAAAAAAGCACAGTTTAGCCGTGAGTTGTTAACACTATTTTTTAAAATACCTTTACTAAAAAATCAAAACCGTAAAATCCTTTAAAAAATCTCGAACGAAGAGAACTTCTCGCAACACAGCATCTTTACACTATAAATCAAGGCGGCTGGTAAATGCAATAACAATCGTTTTCATAGTCATGTGTCTTTTTACTCGGGACGTTCATTGTTGCAACATTTCAATCTTTCGACAATTTGATATTTTGACGATATTTTTAAACGATTTTTTCGTAAATACTAAGTCAAAACTGGTGGAAATGGCTTAATTCTTAGGCAAGACTAATTAGATTTTTTCAATATTACTTATTTTCCGCTACTTCTCTTTAACTTTGGGTAAAAAACGGACAGAAATTTTTTTTTGCACCTGTGATCAAAAAAAAAAAGTTTTTTTGCATCGATAACCAAAAATGCCATGCTTTAGTTATCTGCAGACAGTTACTAAAATCATGTTTTTGATGAAGGTATTAAAAAAAAACTTTATCAATCAAATCTCTAATGGGGTACTTGCACATTTTTCAGTTATCGCATATTTGGAAACTAAGTAAAAAAATATTAGACCTCTATCTTTTCTTTTTTAAAAAAAAGTAACTATAAGCGGAGAAAAACGCGTTTAAAGTTGAACTTCTTGAAAAACTGCTAATGTTCTGAAGTTAGCGCGCCGATGAGCTTGTTTGCACTTAGCCGTTAAATTATTTTTGACGTTTTCCACTTTGACGTTCGCGCGGGCTGTCTTGTTGTGATCGATTGCCAAATTGTTCAAATTTTTGTAATAACTTACCTCTTTGATATACCAATACGTTCTAAAGGGAAGCGTCTCAGCTCCAAAAATCGATACTTGACTACACTACACTTGATTATTTACATTTTGTAGCAGGTCGTTTTTCGTGTTTTGAAAAGGTGAAAATCGTTATTTTTTGCTGTTTTTCGGTTTATGTACTATTAGTTTCTATTTTTATACAAGTGTCCTTCAGTCAAGATTCGTGTACGGAGGTTATGTTTTGTTTTTATGCTGTGTTTTGTGGTATAAATTCGTAGCGAAAGTATAATTGTTTTTGTCAAACATTATCAAAATTGCCTTATGCCAGTATGTTATAGGTTTGTGAGCTACATTTTAAAGCCGAAGACATTGAATGGTACACAGCTACAGGGCATGATTTGAAAGTTCAATTGAAAACATCACGCTTAAAAAAAAACGAGTTTATTTAAAGTTTGCATAAACCTTACAAACCATGTCTTCTTTGAGCTATAAGTAGTAGTTTCTGTGATAATATCAAACAATTTTTGAATAATGACTTTTTTCCCAAACATTTGGCGCAAATATGTATGTGTGTGTGTGTGTGCAAATATATAGTAGTTTGTAAAAAAGCAACCCTTTCCCTGACTTACCTGCACATTTGGTTGACATGTATTTATATTTATAGCATGCATCTTAGTCTACAATTTAACCTGGCCGAGGCACCCATGTGCATAAAAAGTTTTTTTTACATTAATGACAAAAAGCAAATGTAAATTGCTTGCAGGGAACAACTTTGTTTTCTAGAAAGAGATATGAAAAGTTTACTTATTAAATTTTAGATGTTATCTCATCAAAGTTGCCGGAATGTCCTAAATATTTGAAATGTATGAGAAAGTCCAAATACAAAGCGACTGAAATTAGACAATGCTGCTCTCTCTAAAGCTATAGAAGTTAGCATTGAAACAATCACATTAGACGATATTTGGCAAAAATTTCAAAATAAAAGTGTCAGTCCATGGACAATTGCAAAAACGGAAAACTTTCGGTTTTTGTAATTGTATTAAGACCAACATTTTTTATACTTTTTAGTTGGAAAAATCTTTTCGTGAACTATTTTAAAATCGAGAATTTTTCATTAATCCTATTTCACCAATATTTATTTTTCTTTCACTTTATCTGTTGCATGATCAGTGCCGCTTTACCCAAGTACTTTTCAACTAACTATTGTTATTTTTAGCAAAATGGCTTTGCTAGTTTTCAGTCAAAAAAACCAGGAAGAAATTATTCCTCTAGGGGCGTCCACAAAGACATCCAACTAAAATATACCTTTATGGACGTCCATAAATTATGTACCACCATTTTTTGCCCAATTTCAACTGTCCTTTCCCCTCTTCTCGCTCTTTTGCAACTCCGTCCCCCTAAAATTACACACTTAATTTAAAAACCTGAAAAATACGTGTTTTAAATTTTTTCGGATCAAATTGTGATTTAATGCAGTTGCACACCCTCTTCCCTCCCTGGTTACACTTTTTAACACTTGTACCTACTCCCCCCACCTATTTGTGCGTTACACAATTTATGAATTAATAACTTATGAATGGCCCCTGTTCTTCGACTTCCGCGGCCATATTGAATCGAGTTGATTGGCCTTCCGTGGCGGTGGTATTGGATATACCTATTGAAAAACTAGAGTTTGATGTGTATTTGGTGTAAAAGTTAAGTGTTGGATCAACTGCTGAAATAGGTGGGTGAATAAAAAAAAATCGTTTTCTTAGAACGCGTTCAAAATCAAAAAAAAATTATGATCTTTTTTGTGGTTGTAGTTGGAAAGGCGGGTTTATTATTGCTTATATATCTAATTAATATAATCCTTAAAGTTTAAATCAAATGGTCCCAATACAAGTGTTTATAGAAGTGCTTCGGAATGTTGAAGATTACTTTTTCCGGACGCGTCCCCGAGTTATTTGAATAGCCAGGAGCACAACACTCCATTTTAAGGTCACAAAAACGGCATACATTTGACAACACTGCTTTGCTATTTTTTTGAAAGATCAACAATCAGGTGGCATTACTAATACCATTTCGAGTGAAATCGTGCAGTGTTCAGAACACGGTGCGAACACCATATGTGAGGAAAAGTATAACTTATTAGGAACGTAACCATTAATGTAATGTAATGGTTCTTTTAAAGGTTTTGATGCTCGGATTGATGCTTCATGGATTGCAATATCTCGAAATTAAAAAGAATCAAAAGAAAAATCATTATTGAACATCAAAAAAAAATAACAAATTTCTGTATTATTTATACAAGTGGTCAATCGAACTCACTGCAGTTTCCTTGGGCATACTAAATTATGTGACCTTGGCGGTTCAGAATTCCGGCAGAATATTGCTTACAAAGAAAAAACCATAACTTTTTTGTTATCAAAAAAAAAAAAAAATCTACAACCGTATCCAAACGCGGATGTAAAAAAGAAAGGGATTGATAATACCCTTGTGGGAAAATCACTGCCGTATGTCTTCCGCCATTTTCGCCGCCATGTTGTGGAGATTTAGGTTGGCGACATTGGTTCCTTAATTTTAAATAGTAGTGTGGGAACACTGACTATCAACAGTGTCAAAAAATGATGTTTCTAGAAAGGTTATTTTTGTTGATGTTTTTTAATACAAAATCAAAAAACGTGAAGAACCAAGCAATAAAAACCATTTAAAAGACAGACAAATGCTTGAACGGCCACGCCACGATAATCTCTCTCATTTGGTCTGGGAATGTGCAAGTTTTGAACAAATAAATTAGAACATGGAAACATTACCCCCAATTTATAAACTCAAAGGGTACTGTCAACCATTGCTGCTAGCGCTCCCGCTCAAGATAAACCTTCATTAAGGTGATCTCTGAATCTGAAACAGGAACTAAAACGTCTAGGGACAGATATGCGCCAACAGTTTATAAATCCGAGGTTGTTATAGGCCTAGAAGACCAGAAAAATTTTTGAATAGAGGGAAATACAGAGTTTGATAATAGCATATATGGATCAGCTGAAAACCAGAGTGATGGCAAGCGATCACAAAAAAGTACATCTTACATCGACTTTTACAAAATTAACAATACTTCATGAGTTTTAAAAAGAACATTAAAAAAATTAAGTTTAATATATATTTTATCAGTATAATTTTTTTCTTGTTCTTATTGTCCTTTCCATGTCTTTGTAACTTTCTATATGTAATTTCAGGTTATAAGTAGTTTAAGATTTCATTGTCAATTTTTATGAAATTGTATCCAGTATTTTTTTGAGATTTTAAGACCAGTAATTATAAGATGTTTTATCAGTTTACTATAAATAAAGAAAAATCAATATTTATTTTTTAATCTTTATTAACAAAACCTTAATGTTAACATTGTTTAATATCTAAATGACATTTTAAAGATATTCTTAGGTTAAATTTACCTTAATCTTAATTTTTAAATTTTGACGCTTATTTATTAAATTGTGACAATATTTTTTGTTAACAATTTTTCTAATAAAAGTTTTCTGATTCTGAAAAACTCAGCAGAAAAAGTTATTACTAAGATATCCTTAAGTTTTGGTAAGTTTTCAGAATTTGACATTTTTTTTTGTAGATTTGTTTTTTAAGAATGATGCTCTTTCCTTATGGAAACTGGCTTTCTGTGTGATTTTACTTATCTTGATGAAAATCTATCATTGCCCCATAGCAACAAATAACAAAAAAAAAATGTTACAAAAGTTATTGTTTTGAAGCATGTTTGTTAAATACTAAGTGGCAACATAACAATTGAAATTTAAAGTCATTTTTTGGTCATATGAATTTAATATTTTTTATGTTTATGATGCCAGTGCAACGCAACCAATATTTTTCTGCTACTTATTCTCAGACTACAATTTTGTTCATAAATATTATTTACATTTTCACAAAAAGTGCAAAAAACTGATTTTAGGGAAAAGCCAGAATACTAAAATGTTTAACTTTGAACGCAGTATCTCAAAAACCACATACCAGATCACTGTGGAGCAATAATAGATTTTTATCAGGACAATGAAACCTACAACATATGCAGTTTTGAGCAAAATCCCACATCCTTTATAAAAGATAGAGCTACAAAAAAAATGTTGAATGGTGAAAACTTACCAAAACTCAAGGATATCTTAGTAATAAATTGTTAACTTAGGGAAGGTATAGTCAACACAGTTGTTAGTTAATAGGTTTTTCCGCCAAGGTCTTCAAATATTGTAAAACTCCATGCTCGACTCCATGTGCCAAAGATGTACTTTTTTTGTGATCACTAAATGTTGCTTGACTTGCCATGGCTCTGGCTTTTAGCTGAGCCATATATGCTATTATCAAAGTCAGTATCTCCCTTTATTAACTTATTTTTTATTACTGGATCACGTTGGTGCATCTGTTCTTAGCTGTTTTAGTCCCTGTGCAGATTCAGATCAACGTAATCAAGATGTATCTTCAGCAGGAGCGCCAGCAGCAATGGTTGAACCGAGCGTTTATTACAATTTATAACGTGTGGCTTAACAGTACCCTTTGAGTTTATAAATTGGGGGGCAATGTTTCCATATTGTGATTTATTTGTTCGAAACCTGCACATACTCCAGACCAAACGAGAGACATAAATGGCGTGACCGTTGGAGCATTTGTTTATGACTTGTTTCTTTACTTTTTTGTTTTTGTATTAAAAAACAACAAAAATAACCTTTCAAAAAAATGTCAATTTCAATCATATTTTGACTTTTGACACTGTTGACAGTCAGTGTTCCCACACTACTATTTAAAATTAAGGAAACCAATGTCGCCAACCCAAATCTCCACAACATGGCGGCGAAAATGGCGGAAGACACGCGGCAGTGATTTTCATGAAAATTTCCCATGGGTATTAGCAATCCAAGGTTTCTACATCCGTGTATCCAAAGCAAAAAATCCTAACAGATTTCTGTATTTCTGTATTTTATTTCGAAAATTATAGAGTCCAGCAAAAAACTGGATACGGTTGCAAGGAATTCAAAAATACACATTCCTGCCAAATTTTAACAGATTCCGTTTTCTCGTTTCCGATATTCTGCCCGGTAAAGATTGGCCCAAAAACAGCAAAGCAGTGTTGTCAAATCTATGCCGTTTTTGTGGCCTTAAAGCCACAGATTATTTATATTTTTGAAACAAAATTTAAAGCAGTTTTTCAAAAACAAAAAAACAAATATTATAGGTTATGAAAAGGGGAAACAGAACATATGGGAAATGGATATCCCAACCGACCAATCTAAAAAATTAGGGTTAACGACGCGATGACAGTTTCATAGCAAAAAAGGCATAATGGTTGGGGAAACCTCATTTTTTCTTTGCTTTGACACAAGGAGTCGACAACGGCTTTTCAAAATGGCGTATTTGATTGTTGTTTTCATGGCAATAATTGTCTTAATTTTTTTTTAATTTTGTGTGATTTACGCCAGCCAGTGAGTTTAGAACTAAAAATAAATGCAATAAAAATTCGTTTATTCTAACACAAAGGCAAAAATTTAAGCTGCAAATTAACCTTTAGGGTACCTCATCTGTTATTGGCAGAAAATACCTACTTTTTGTAGGGGGCCGCCGTAGACCAGTGAACAGCGTCTTAGCCTGCAGAACAGAGATCGCAGGATCGGATCTTGACAAGTACACATTGCGACTCGAGACGACGACAGTCGGCCCCACTTCCCAGCAGCTCCGCAGTTGACGTTGAGCATAAAACAACAACAAACGAGGTAGAAGTAGGCGGCACGGTTGACACTGCACCGAAAAACTTTGCGGGACTCAAAGGTGGACGGCCGAGGACCCCACCAAACTGGGTAGAGGAGACTAGCCGAGATCGGGACTCCATGGGATGTGGTGGACTCCGACAGATTTGGGAGCGGGAGTCGACAGAGGGTGACTTGGAAGGAGGCGGTAGCACCTTCGGGTAGCAGCACCACTCCAAGGAATGCGGCTGAAGACTCCGACGGCGACCTCGATCAGCGAAACCGGGACCTCGATTTTCGGGTCAACCTATATGACGGCGGGCTGCTGGGGAGAAAAGTCTACCGTCAACCAAGTTCTGCTGGGATGGTAGCGATGTTAGATAGATGCAAGTCTAACAGGTAGTAGGACCACCAGGTAAAGCCGGCGTTCCACTCTGTATACTTGCTACGCAGTCTAGAGGTGCCTGCCATCGACAAAGAGGCGTCAGGTAAAAATTAAGTATTCTTAGAGAAAGAAAACTTGCAACCCAAGGGACACCTGCATCAGTGCACGGGAGATATGACAAAAAGGGTCCATTATTCTACTACTAGTACTTTTTGTGGATTTTTTATATAATCCGCGAAGCAGGACAACTCTAGAAGTTGAAATGGAGCAATTTATTAGATATTTTATATAAAACAGTTAAAAAAGGCCAAGAAATTCCAATTTTAAAAAGTAAACTACACAAAAGAAAAAGTAAACAAGAAAGTAGGGTTATACGTCAAGTCGTACCAGAAATCAGATTTACCCAAGGAATATAAGTTTACCTAACCTTTATGCCTTTCAGATTGCTCCCGCGCTCGTTCAAAATTTGTTTTTGTTGTGGTTTTTCTTTGGTGATATCCATTCTCTATATGTTCTATTTTCCCTGGTTATGAATCTGAGCTAGCCAGAAACTATCAATTGGTTGGTTAACCGTAATCTCGGGCGGCTAGCGAAAAAAAACCGGTCGTGTTTACTCTGAAGTTTGTAACGTTAAGCACCAGTGACGTCACGAGGAGTTATGGAGGTTTTTTCCAGGGTCCCAAGTTTTAAGCAAAATTACACGTTTGAAAAAGCGAAAAAAAAGGTTGCGAGAAAATTTTTCGGCAATTTAAGAATCGCAAAAATACAATAAAAGATTAAAATCATATTTTTTGCAAACCGGAGTTTTATGCATAAAATTGTCTTGTTTTAAAACACTTACCCCCGTTTTCGGCGACTTTGTTTAAGTGTTTAGCAAATTAGACAAACAATTTTTTTTTCTTTAAATAAGCAGCAGTTTTAAAATAGTCCGTATAATTTTTAATTATACGGCTCAGTGTGCGTGCAAATACAGTTTCTAATTTTCTTCGTAATAAGATTTTTAACCTTTTCATTCAGTTTCATAATTAATATTTTGCTCCACGTTCTTTTATCTATGTTACAGATATTTGAGAGTTTTGCACTGCTTAATTTTATTTTTCAACGACCTGGACTATAAGTGGCTATTATGTCTCTATTTTTGGCCAATTTGCATTATGTATTGAGTCTTGTTCTCGCACTAGTGCTCATTACACAACTAGTGATTCTTATTTATTATAAATAAAATGTTAAAAGTAAAACCTGTACTGTGTTTTGAAAGTTCTGGACATTAAAAAATGTGCTTTTGGATCTGGGTCGTACAACAATAGAGACCTTTTCAACCTCTTATGAAAGAACCCCGTCAGTTGACTTTATTGCTTAATAACGCGTTGTGACGTATACGTTATTTTTAAGTCAGCATGTTTAGTTTCTGCACGCCGCTTCTAATTTGTTTATAGGCGACTTTATACGGTATTTATTATTATCAGGATTTACAAAAATAATTTCTCAAATATTTTTCATTTAAAATATCTTATTCTTGTGTTTTTTATCGTAAATTTTAATTATTAATAATCTTTAAAAACTCGAAAACGCAACGGAGAAAAGAGAGGTTATGATAAACAAATCGGAATCACTAGTCACAGTCGCCAGTGCAAGTTAATGTCTAAACAAAAATTGTCATATAATATCTTTAGAATTTAAAAGAAAGCCGAACATATTTGAATTTAAAAATCAATTTAAATTTTTTGTTTTTTTATTTAACGTTTTACTGTCGGCAACCATGTCAATTATAATAATTACGGACTAAAACTCTCCGCTGTAGATTTGGTCGAAATAGCGGAACCATTAAATAAAATCTATATGTTTGTGGCGGATTCATAATGTCGAAACTACTTTTTTTGGGTTTTTCGGCACTAAGTTAAGGAAATTTTTTCAAAAATATGTTAAAACCCACTGCGTAAATTCCTAAAGAAAAAAATTTGTTCGTTTGTCAGTGGTTTTTAAATAAAATAAAAAAATTTTGCCTACACACACGCAAATCCTAACTAGAATCTAAGTACTTATCTGACGTTTCGGCAGAAATTCTACTGCCGTTATCAAAGAATATTATCTTTTTCAAAAACTTTTTTCGATTCTTTTTTAAAATATCTGTCTGTTGTCATACAACTGACTGACTTTGACTGATATATATTTCAAATATTAACTTGACAGTTTGGTGCGTCGATAGTAGCCAACAAGGTATTGGGTGAATTTAGTAAAATTTAAAATCAAATTATATTTGTTTGAGTGTTCTCGATTTTAGATTACATTATAAAAATACAAAATTTTTATTTTAAGATATCAATTATAAAAATTATCTTTTGACTAACTTTAAGAAAAAATACATTAGAAACCTAAAGAACATCAATGCTAATTTTTTAATTTATTTAAAAAAAACCTTTTTGAAAATCTTGTTTTAAAATTGGAAGCCAAACTGTATTTATATCAACTGATATGCTAGCTATGCATTCATCTTCATTAAGATAGATGCAAGCTGCTTCTTTGATTTTTCGTTTAATTTTGTCTGGTTCTTTTTGTAATATACTGGTTTCTCCCCACATTACTCTATGATCATTTTCAAAAGAATGTTGGCAAATTTTAGACTTCTCCCAGTCTCCCCTTCTGAGGTACCTGTTTTGGTCATTTATTCTAACTTCAAGAGGCCTTGAAGTTTCTCCAATATAAAATTTACCACACTCGCAAGGAATTTTATAAACGATATTTTTTGAGTTTTGCTCAGCATTTAATGGTTTTGTTTTGGTTAGAATTGATCTAAGAGTATTTGATTTTTTAAAAATTGTTCTAATATTATAGTTATTAGCGATTCGTTTAATTTTTTTCCGAAATACCTGGTATAAAAGGAATTATTAAATTTGTTGGTTGTACATTAGCCACACGAACCTTACCTCAAGAGAATGCAAACGAATTTAGAATTCGATCTAAACTTATTTTACAAAAACCTTTAAAAATCAAATCTAATATTACTAAAGAGGAAAAAAACGCTTTAATTTCTCCAAAAAATGACAACTCAATTAAAATTTTACCGGCAGATAAAGGCAATGCCACTGTAATTATTGATAAAAACATTTATAATGAAAAAATTGAAAAATTATTAAATGAAGGCTCATATTCAAAATTAAACAAAGACCCAACAAAAACAATTGAAAGAAAAATTTATTCAACTTTATATAAACATAAAAGATTTTTTAACGATCTAGAACATTCAGAGCTAACCCCACATTATAGTAAACCTCCCCAATTATACGGCTTGCCCAAAATTCATAAACCAAATATTCCTTTTAGACCAATAGTTAGTAGCATTAATTCTCCATGTCATAAACTCGCAAAATATTTACTTAAAATTTTAAATCCCTTAGTAGGAAATACAAATTCACTTATAAAAAATTCTCAACACTTTTTAGAAAAATTATCCGCGGTCAATTTTAATAACAATCACTTGATGGTGAGTTTTGATGTGGTGAGCCTTTTCACAAATGTACCTGTAGACAAAAGCCTTTCTATAGTAAGACATCGATTAGAAAATGATCAAAATTTAGGCGAAAGAACTACACTGAGCGTCAATGCTATTCTGGAACTTCTCACATTATGCATAAAAACCACATATTTTCAGTGGGAAAGTGATTTTTTTCAACAGGATTTTGGGATGGCGATGGGCTCTCCACTTTCTCCCCTAGTGAGTAATATTTTTATGGAAGATAAAATTTTAGAGGAATTTAATTTTAAACCGGTCATTTGGTTTCGCTATATAGATGATATTTTTAGTATTTGGCCACACGATTTAACTAAACTTAATGATTTTCTTAATTTTATAAAAGGTAAAGAACCAACAATAAAATTTACTTTAGAAGTAGAAAACGATAACACAATTTAATTTTTAGATGTTTTAATAAACAAAAAAAAATACATTACAAACCTCAGTTTATAGAAAACCAACACATACAAATAGATATCTAAATTTTAACTCAAATCATTGCTCATCGCATAAAAAAGCAGTGATAAAAAGTCTATACGATGGAGCTAAAATTATTTGTTCGGACAATAACACATTTTTACAAAAAAAACAAATAATAAAAGAGGTCTTAATTAAAAATTCGTATCCAAATAACTTCATCGAAAATTCTTTTAGACAAATCGAATTTCCAAGACAACGCGAACGTAGACATAATAATGTACAACCAACAAATTTAATAATTCCTTTTATACCAGGTATTTCGGAAAAAATTAAACGAATCACTAATAATTATAATATTAGAACAATTTTAAAAAAATCAAATACTCTTAGATCAATTCTAACCAAAACAAAACCATTAAATGCTGAGCAAAACTCAAAAAATATCGTTTATAAAATTCCTTGCGAGTGTGGTAAATTTTATATTGGAGAAACTTCAAGGCCTCTTGAAGTTAGAATAAATGACCATAAGGGGTACCTCAGAAGGGGAGACTGGGAGAAGTCTAAAATTTGCCAACATTCTTTTGAAAATGATCATAGAGTAATGTGGGGAGAAACCAGTATATTACAAAAAGAACCACACAAAATTAAATGAAAAATCAAAGAAGCAGCTTGCATCTATCTTAATGAAGATGAATGCATAGCTAGCATATCAGTGGATATAAATACAGTTTGGCTTCCAGTTTTTTTTTAAATAAATTAAAAAAATAGCATTGATGTTCTTTGTTAGTTAGTTAGTCAAAATATAATTTTTATAATTGATATCTTAAAATAAAAATTTTGTATTTTTATAATGTAGTCTAAAATCGAAAACACTCAAACAAATATAATTTGATTTTAAATTTTACTAAATTCACCCAATACCTTGTTAGCTACTATCGACGCACCAAACTGTCAAGTTAATATTTGAAATATATATCAGTCAAAGGCAGTCAGTTGTATGACAACAGACAGATTTTTTTAAAAATAATCGAAAAAAGTTTTTGAAAAAGATAATATTCTTTGATAACGGCAGTAGAATTTCTGCCGAAAGGTCAGATAAGTACTTAGATTCTATTTAGGATTTGCTTGTGTGTAGGCAAAAATTTTTTATCTTATTTAAAAACCACTGACAAACGAAAACATTTTTTTCTTTAGGAATTTACGCAGTGGGTTTTAACATATTTTTGAAAAAATTTCCTTAACTTAGTGGCGAAAAATTAAAAAAAAGTAGTTTCGACAGCGGAACCATTCTCAAGAATATAACGTCACTATTTCGTCGTTTACTGTTTTGATCTCTTAGGTGCGTTCGTCGTCGTGTTTAAGTTTTAGAATCGTTCTTATCTTTGTCTACGTCTTGTATCATTTCTTTAAAGAGGTTCCCTATGGTCATATTCATCTGTAGATCGTGTCTTGTTATTTGGCGGTAGTTCCCAAATCTTGGACAGTAAATTAACGTATGTTCTGCGTCATCTATTCTTTGACAGTACCGACATATGTCGTCCGTTTTCCCTATCCGCTTTATGTATGTCCTAAAGGATCCATGTCCCCTTAGAGCTCGTGTCACATAGTAATCCATTTTTTTGAGTTTGCAGTTTATCCATGTTTTAATGTCGGGGATAATTTTTCGGTATTTCGGTCCCATCTTGCTTGCCAGGATTCCAGTGTTTTCTCTTTTGCAGCTCCTTTTTTTTCTTCACTGTGTCCATTTTTATCTTCGTATACAATTTCTTCGACAATTAGGTCGGTAGCCGCAGGCTACTCTTAGCAAGGCTTTCCGTTGCATTCTTATCAGCATGTTTTTGTACTTCTTTTTGCGCAGTACTGGACTCCATATCACTGCACCATATGTTACGATTAAATGAATTACACTGTATAGTAACTTCTTCTTGCTAGTACTGGGCCCGTTTATGTTGGGCATAAGTCTTTGTAGTTCAGCGAGTCTTTTAGTTGCCTTTTTAGTGGCTTCTTCTATATGCTTTCCGAATTTCTGGTTTTCACCCATGTGGATTCCAAGATATCGTACGCTCTTTTGCGGTTTTATGAGGACTCCATTTAGTATAAAATCAAAGGTTTGCCGGTCTCTTTTTCCGCTTAGTATAACGGCTTCGGTTTTTTCTGGTGCTTCTTCTGCTTTCTAGATGGTTGTTTGTCATCCATTCGTTAATAAGTCTTGTTGCCTCGTTTGCTCTTTGCATAAGATGTTTTGCTGTGTCAGCCCTGACTATTACCATTAGATCATCCGTGTATCCTACTATGCCCACGCCCCTAGGGACTTTTAGTCTAAGTATGGGGTCATAGTATATATTCCAGAGTAGGGGCCCTAATACCGATCCTTGTGGGATGCCTGCTGATGTTTTAACTTTATTTTGTTTGTTAAGTATATATCGTTCTTTGAAGTTGCTAATTACTGTATTTATAAGATATTGGTGTATACGAGTGTCTGTTAGCCTTTCTACTATTTTCAGCCACGAGGCAGAGTTAAAAGCATTTCTAACATCTAGCGCTATTAGCACTACCCACTCACTTCTATTTTCGTTACGATTTTTACGCCTTTTTTACTGCGTTAATAGTAGATTTGCCATTTCTAAATCCGTATTGTAGGGAAGACAATCCTCCATTTGCTTCCATCTCGTACTCTATTCTGTTTTTTATCAAGTGTTCATATGTTTTAGCAATCGTGTTGATTAGACAGAGCGGCCTATATGCATTTGCAGCATCGTATGGTTTTCCGGTTTTATGTATAAGAACCAATTTTGCTATTTTCCAGCTGCAAGGGAATTCCTGCTTTTTAAGCAAACCATTCATAGTCTGCAATATCATGTCCGATGCTATTTATACTAGTTCTTTGATTACTTCTGCTGGTATTGAGTCAGGCCCTGGTGCCTTGCCTAGTTTGATTTTGTCTGTGGGTGAGTTTAGCTCTTCTACTGTAAATAGTGGCACTGTATCGGTGGATATTGCTGCTGGGAGTGTTTCGTTTTTCTTAGGGAATAGTATTGTTATTACCTCTTCAGTTTTTTCTTTGGTAAGTTTAAAAGGTGGGCCAGTATTGTTAACTTGTTTCTTGACTATCTGGTAGCCTTGTCCCCATACATCTTCGTCCAAATCTTTGCATAGCTTTTCCCAGTGCAGTTTCTTCTCATCTCGTATTTTGTCTCTTACAACTTTTCTTTTGTTTGTATTCGTTCCATATACGTGCTCCTTCTCCCTCTATTTCTTCATTTGCGGCTTGTCGTGTGTATTTTCTCCGAGCTTTGACGCATTCTTTTCTATTGAACCCTACCTGTACAAGTATGTGCACGTAGCAGCGACAAATGCATCGAAACGCCACCGCGCCGCCGCGGCACCTGCGTGTACGCCTCCGGTTCATGTATTATTGGTGAGTGCGCAATCAATTTAGCAGAAATTTCTGATAAACAACGGGTTTTACCAATTAGGCTTGTTTTTAAAAATAATGGTTTGACAAATTCCGGCTTGATATTGAGTTTGATGAACAGTGGTTCGGATAAAAAATTGGTTAGACGAATTGCATTTTCTATAGTAAATGATTTTATGATTGAACTTTCTTTTATTTCACGGGTTTGATTTTGCACATTCTGATAAGCTGTGGGCGTCCATGGAGACCTCCCGATTTTTTCACCGTTTCTCACAGTCGCACTGCAAAACATGTGTCAATTCTGTACTAAATCCTTTTTAGTACTGGCCGTCGGGTAGTTTCTTTATTAAAATTTTTTTAATGTTATATATAAAAGCTCTTCGTTATTACGGTATTTATTTTGAAAAGCTCGCAACATTATTTAAGTGCTATTTTATGTTTCAGTCGAGAGTGCAGGCAGATTGGAAAACAGCTAGCCTTAAAGTGCTTAATGAAATAATATCATAATCCTTTGACTTTTTGAGATTGGGATTACTCTTTTGCGTATATATTTCCAGGCTCAGGAAAAATGTGCATTATTAACCAGAGAGGAGCTTAGCTTAAACTTACATTAGCTGCATTCGGTATTTGCCTCGTGGAACCGACGGATTTTTTATCACAGATTAACTTAGATTTATTGTGATTAACGAACGCTCTATATCGATTGCCTACTTCGAGTTTTTTGTTTAAAACATAACTCGTTTTAAGGACGCACGCATCGAAGTCGATTTTTGGCATGAGTAACAAATTACTTTTAGAAGATAAAGAATCTCTAGTTTACTGCAAGTTGAGGGTTATGTTAAGACTAGAAAAGATTATAATTTCTCTTCTTTTCTATTATCTAGCTGAATAGCAGCAATGTCCGTTTTTGACTCCTGTTAAAAGAATGACACCTGAAAATTTTAAAAACTGCACACACTTAACCCACGTAGGTAAAAACCCCGTAGAATAAATCACTGTAACATGCGTCCGCCATACTGAAAACCAAAGGCGTGTCATCTTAATTACAAATGATAAGTCACGTATGTCTAGCTGAAATCAGTTGTTTTGTTATGATCACGTGACCTAGAATAATTTACTGTACTAAGAAAAGAGATAAGAAAATTTATAAAATATGACGTCAGTTATTATGAACAGACATGTCCTTAAGGGTCAGTTCGGTAGCCACCTTGTAGCAGTAGTTTTTCGCTTTTGACAGAATAGACCTTTACTCCTACAGGGTTTTACCTACGTGACCTAATCTCACAATCGCAAATGAATCTATTTCATCGGTCAAAAACTTTCAAACAAACCGATTTACGTCTAACTGATCGGAGCGGAATTACCGAACGGTTTGGATTTACCTTCCTTACATCTAGACGTAATAAACGAACGATTCAGATTAGACAGATCAATCTGACGTAAATACCGGACGCACCTATAATTAAGTATTTTGTGTAATGTATCTAAGATAGATATTAGAATAATGTTTTGCAAAATCCCTACAAAACTTACTAGACATTAGACACTTAAAGTAAATATTTCGACGCATCCGTATCGGTATACGTAACCCGTTTGAAACAAAGTCAAAATACGCTACATTTTTGACTTGCTCATGCCATGTTTCGAACGATGCCTGCTTCTTTTACGGGTGTGATGACAGAATCTCGTTGCGTACGGAAGGATGTACACTATCGGCATCATAAAAGTGGTACGTGATAAACATAGGTATTTTTTTAATTGTATGGTTAACTACCGGATTATATTTTGTGACAGACTGGTACTAAAATGTGTATTTAGAACTGGCTTTATAGTAGAGGTACATATTTTGAGTTATTGCTACTTTGTTTTACGAATCAATTGATTTTGATAAGCGTTCCTTAAATAACTGTACAAAAGTCATCTGGGTTTCTATTTTTGTAAGAAAAAATATACGGAAATATTTGCCCTCTACGCCCCAAATCTTTTCTGTAAATTTATTAGGTAGCTAAATTTTTCCTTTATTTTGTAAATATGTTTGGCTGAAATTATTAGTTGGAAATTCGCCATCTGACACCTTCAATAAAACGCTATATGTCGTGTATCGTTTCATTTTCATACAACTAATAATCGTGAATGTGTACCTCCTTGTCTTTATAATATGTCTAGGTTTTTAAAGCCGCATTAGGCTTCAAAGATCTCCCCACTACTAGCAAATGAATCGGACGAAAGGATTTCCGAATAGCCAGTTAAAACCCCAGTTTCTCGATAGCTCAGTTGGTAGAGTATTAGACTAGTATTCTAGAGGTTCCGGGTTTAAATCTTGGTCGAGGAAAAACTTTTTTCCGCTTTATTCCCTCATCCTTTGCCGCAAATCTTTTCTGTAAATTTATTAGGGCACTAAATTTTTCCTTCATTTTAGAAAAAATATAGTATTTAAAAAGAGTTCCAGCCGTTCTTTTAAAGCTATATTTAATTTACTCCTTCATCTTGAATTTTTGACATTTGACATGTTTTGTATATTTTGAATATAATATTTTTTTTCTTTCAAAATTATTTGCAAAACAAGATTTTTCAGTCAACCCTGTGTATAGCTATAGTATTTTTAATTATTGTGGAAGATATAAATAGAATTTCTATTTTAAAATGTACCCTATATATCCTTTTGAAAGTCCTTCTAAAGATTTTAATTCTCAGTTCCTGTTACGATTAAAAGTCGTTAAAGAACTTTTTATTTTCCTTGAGAAATTTTTAATCTGAATTTAAACAGAATAAAAATTATGAAATGCGCTCGTTTTTGCCCAATCGAGTCTTACTCAACTTTCTTTTAATTTATTAATTGAATAATAACAGTTTTAGATTAAGATCCTTTGGTTATTTAAAATGATGACAAAATATAGAATACTTTTAGTTACAATTTTTTTTTAAATTTTTGTGAATAGTTACAGGAAAAATTGGAACTTTATGTAAAAACGGAAATTTGCACCATATTTTAATTATTTTTTCTTTTAATTCTTTAATTTTTGTTGTTCATTCATAGATTTGACGTTATATATAAATTACTTGTTCTCCTTATAAAATGTTTGTTTTAATTTGTGACTGATACTTTATATTAATATATTATTTTCTTTCTTTGGATACTGTCCGTAAAATTGTTCTTTTGTGTTCTTTAAACGTTATACTAAAAACATTTTTATCCTTGTATTATTGAATGTAGGTACAAAGGTATAATTTATGAAAGTTTTATTGATACAAATAAGGATAGCAAAAAAACTATAAAACCATAAAACTAACCTGTGTTTAGTAAACCATACAACCATACAAAATTTGGTTGGAGCAGCCCTTTCGCAATTGAAATATGTTACCTCCGAAAAGTATGGGTTTCAAAATATCCTTGATGGTAACGCTTTGTGGAGAAAATATATTCTTTCGCTTGAATAGTTTCTCCTCCTTGACGACGATCCTTGCCTTTTTCATTCCATATGATATTGATTTTCCCAGCAATGTTGAGCTATTTTTGATCCAGTTGTATCCCCTTGTCGAGTTTTGCGTTTATGTTTTGTAAAGAGAGCTTCCATGGGTCGGCTGGTTTCTCCGATGTAGATATCCCCACACTCATATGCTACCTGGTAGATGGTATTGGTTGCTTATTCTTCTTACCTTTTCTGAGATTCTTTTGATGTATGGAATTATAAGCGTCTCCTTCCTTTTAGTATTTACGTCTGTCCTCATTTGTATTGGTGTGGTCTGAAGAGTTTTATTAATCGTGTAGTTGAAAAAAGCGTTTCTTCGCAGATGTGATTGAATTTTTGCGTTTTCTATAAGAGATTTTGCAATTCTCAGTTTGGTTAATGTAAAGTGGTTTGACTTGAAGTTTAGTATTGTCCAGTATGAGATGGTTATGGTTGAATTCTGTTTAGTGACTAGAATGTCGAGAAAAGGGAGCTGACAATTTTCTTCTTTTTCCAGAGATAATGTGATGCAGTTTCTTATGCTGTTGACAATATTGAAGAATTGTTCTAGTATATTGTTCTACTTTTTCGAGATGATAAATATGTCGTCCATATATCTTAGCCATAGTAAGTCAGGGTCCCTGTCGTGATGTTCGCAGAGCAAGGATTCCATGAAGATATTGGCCACTACCGGCGAAAGTGGAGATCCCATGGGTAGTCCATCTTCCTTTCGAAACTACCTGTCCTTTTCCTGGAAGTAAGAATTCTGCATTTCAGTAAATCCATAATGGCATTGATTGGTAGATTGGTTCGATCAGAGAGGTGGTTGTTCTTGAGTAGATTCTGTTCAATGATTTGATTTTTCAGTGGTACGTTCGTGTACAAACTTTTGATCTCAAAACTAACAAACTGGTCGTTAGGTTGTAGGTTGATGTCTCTATAATTAAGCCATTTCTTTAAGTTTTCCTAAAGTATTCACAAAAAATCCGAGACAATAGCAAACTTTCAGATATAAAAAATGGCCAACACGAAACGCTATATATAAAAAAACCATTGTTGCGACATGGTATTTTCTTAAAAAGAGAAGATCAAAAGATCTTGGGATAAAAGAACGAAAACTCAAAATTGATTGATTGTCCCACAAGGAACACAAAAAAGACCAAAGCGAAAAGAGAAACAATTAAACAATGTTTCGCCCACGCTGGTCACCCCGGGCAAAACATCGTTTAAAAGGTTTCCTTGTGGGACACTCATCCAATTTTCATCTTCTCTTTTTTAGATTCTTTTCGGTTGACGTAACTAATTTGAAAGTTTTAACTTCTTGTTTTAATTGTCTTAGGAGCATATTCCTATTGGAAAGATTAACACGCCAGGACGAACCGGTATCAGGTGACTTATAATAAGTACAGTTGGTTTCACATAAAATGCGTACATGAAAAATCCAACTACGTTTTTTTTTCAGTGTATTTAGCTATACCTACGCTTTTTAGTATGCACCTGGGGCACTACCTGCGAATTAAGATATTCCTATTATTGTTATAGTTTTCCTATGATTTTTTTAAAAATTTAATTAACCTAATTATTAAAAACTGCAACTTTTGGAGGATTATTTATTACTTTGTCAGTACCTAATTTACACTTTTTAGCAATACAAAATAGTATTTTTAAACAAGGCAAAGAAAAACTCTTTGTATACACGAGCAAGGCAAGTTAGTGGACTCAACACCGTTCTCAACTAAAAAGCCAGTTAACTCCTACCGCCTCAGTGCCCTTTAGCCTTATGTGGCTGTCATTTTTAGAACCAAATTGACAAGTAAAACATGGATTTTCTGTCAGTTTGGTGTCAATATGGCACCGATCATAGGCCAAAGGATACTAAAACGAAAATGAGTTAACTGGCTTTTTAGTTGAGAACGGTGTTGGTGGAGTCAAAAGCGAACTATACAGAGTTGTTTATGCATGCGTTTTCATAAACAAACAAATTATTTTAATTTCATGTAATATAAAGATGAAAACATATTTAATGGCGCCATTTTTTTCAATAACGATTTCCAATCGTCGTGGCATAAAATAGGTAAGCCAAATTTCAACAATAATCTTTGTCGTTAGAAACCAAATCCCATGCATTACGTATATCGTTTAAATGGGGCCTCCAATTATGTTCATATATTTTGACTAATCTTCCCCAAATATTTTCGATGGGGTTAAGGTCGGGACTATTCGATGGCCAAAGCAGCACTTCTATATTTTGGTCTTGAAACTACCGACGCACAGCATTACATTATTTGGATATAAAATATCAACTGACGGCACCATTACCTCTCCTAAAATTTCAAAATTTCTAACTGCGGTAAATTTGCCACTAAACACCTAACCCTCTAGCAGACATTCAACCCCACATGTTCACTAAGAAGTGTCCTGCTCTATTAACCTGGTGGGTATATCGCTCAATAAACCGACTTCGAGGTGGGTAATGTACTATCCGAAGAAGATTAAAATTTTTTTTCATCTGTAAAAATCACCCTCTCCCAATATTTCTCATCCTCTGCAGCGTTATTGAGAGCAAAGATCAGTCGTGCTTGTTTTTGTTGTTCTCTCAGAATTTTTCACTCGTCTGCATGCTTTAGATCGGGAACCTGGCAAACCATTTGTTTTGATGGCGTCGACAGCTGAAAAATGGGTTTTCTCGCAAATTATTCAATAATTGTCTATTCCTCTGTGCTCACCTTATTTTGCAAAACGGTACCCCGCTTTTGATCCAAAGACTGATGTTCTTGGCATTGATATTTCGAAATTCTGACCACAGTGGCTTTATTAATATCAAAATTTTCGGTGACCTTCTTGCTGACCATCTATCTTGCAGTCGAGTTATTATCTGCGATTTCGTAAAGGCCGGAAGAAAGAAAAGAAAAGAAATTTTGACTAAAGTCAAAAATTATTGACAATGATTGACTTAAATCAAAAATAAAATATGTCATGGAGTACGACGGGTGCAAAATGAATAGTGTGGAATGGCGCATCCACATGAAGAAAAAACGTTGTATTTTGTATTTCCATGTACGCATTTTATCTGAAATTAACTGTACTATGCGGAACGATGCCTATTTGTGAGTGTTTCAGAGTTGGAAGTCAAAGTGTGCGATGGTGTTAAATGTTGTTTGGATTGAGGGTGACTAGTGAATCCACTGACGGGCCCACGCTGGTCACCCCGGGCGAAACATCGTTTAATTGTTTCTCTTTTCGCTTTGGTCTTTTGTGTGTTCCTTGTGGGACAATCATCCAATTTTGAATTTTCGTTGTTTCCTCTCAAGATTTTTTGATCTTCTGATTTTTAGATTCTTTTCGGTTGATGTAACTGATTTGGAAGTATTAACTTCATGGTATTTTCTTATTTTTTTAGGATTTTTTGATAAAGGTATAAAAAAATAAAAAGTATAAAAGGTTACAACTCACGGCGAAACTGCTACGCTCGATAATACAATAATCAATTATTAAAACTCTTTAGACACAATATTTTAGTCGCTAGGTTTAAAAGCTACTATTACATAAAAATTTACTATAATACAAAAATTTACTAAATATATAAAGGACTTTTTATAGCAACTAAATATTTTTTTGTTTCAGAATTATAAGCAGCAATGGGCGGCCTGGACGCTTGTAATTCTCATCGCATATGTGTCAAAAAGTGGTGGGGGACATGCCAAAAACCACCACGACGACGGCGGAAACGTGTTGCATATAGGAGGCATTTTTCCAATCGCTGGAGAAGGTAAGAGTAAATATTTTACTGTTTTACCCAGTTGTTTTTGATGATATAACCTCACAATATTTCTAAAAAAATCTTAATTTACAACTCTACGCGCCGTAGTATAAAAAGTATTAAGGTCGCGACTACACAACACTAATTTCATTTTTACAAAAGATAATTTAGCCTGTTCAATTACTGCACGGACTTCTTGCATGTTCTCCCAGTTCTCATCAACTTTTGACCTTTGGACTCTAATATTTTTCCCTGGCTATGCCCATTCATTTTGTTTTTCCAACATTCAAGTTAGATTTGAACTTTCTTGGAACAATTATTATTGTTGACTGCCAATACTGCCATTTAAACTGGGGTTTTCACATTGAAAATTTTTGTACTAAACTTAACAAAGGATGTCATCTGATTCGTTCAATTAAGAATTCAATAACTCTTTCAGCAATTCTCGAGGTATATGCCACGATACAATCTGCTGTCTCTTACATATTCTATGGGGTCAAGCTGTAGATGTTGAACGAGTCTTTATCTTTCAATATAGAATACGTCATTTACAGTGAGATTTACTAAGATTTAAAATAGTACCCCCCACAGGTCTAAATATTTACACCTGTAGGAGGTACTAAATTTTAAAACAAATTTTCAAAAAACACTTACCCATACAGAAAAGACACAAAGTTATTGATTATTTTGTATTGTTATTGCAAAATACCACTGAAAAACTGCTTTTTTTTTCTCAAAATACACCATATTTTAGAAGAAAATGCCCTAAAACTATTTTTTTTTGACAGGTGTCAAAATGGTCAATGGCGAATACGCCAAAAATTTGGTACATAATAGCTTCATTATTTGTGTTTGAGGTTATAAAGTTGGTGATTTTTTAGATTGTTTTGTGCCATATTTTGAACCCGTTTTCAGCACAAAAAATATATTTATGAAGGCACTACGAGGCAAAACAAACATAAGTGAAGGTCACAAAAACTTTCCTTACTCAAAGCTCACTCATTTTAAAGCTGTAGCTTTCATCAGAGGTAACAGATCCGAACTTGCTGTTTGTGATTGAACGCAGCGCTAATATTTTTAAACTGAACTTTCGACAGCAGCAGAAATGTAACAAAAACTTGCATTTAATAAAATAAAAGCACCTTTTAAATAAATACAAAATTAATCTACTCCTTATTTTATCTCATCGAGATCGTTGTGTGACAACAAGTAAGTATTAATTGGAAAAATTAACGAATAAGGGTAAGTTTTAATTAGAGTGACCCTAATTTTATTTTTTTCTACAGAGTGTTTACTATTTAAACCCCGACTGGATTAAAATTTTTTTAATTTCTTTTCTTCTAAATTGAAACTTTCTTTTTAAATCCAACAAAAGATTGTGTTAAAATGATTATTCAATAAACAAACTTATTAAAATTGTTCTCACAATTCAAACTATGTCCAAAACTCAAGGAGGGTTGGTTTAAAATGCTTAAAACCAAAAGTTTCACTTAAGCTTAGGACTGTTCTAAAATAGACTAAACCCTTTTAGTAAATCCCACCGTTAATGTTCAATCTTTCATGTTCCACATCATTTAGAAGTACTTCTAAAAAGTTTAACAATTTAACTGTAATCTCAATTTTCTTGTTCATACTTCATGTTAATGTATTCGAAAACAAAAATATATTTATGACCAATAGTTCTCATCATAGCCACAACACACATAACAAAAGTAACTTTAAAAATAACACCGTCATAGGTACTTTAAAAAATCCCCCGCATTCGAGCGTACATTTATTTTTAATATTCTTCCCCTTCCCCGTAAGGACTGCTAAAAATTTAATTTATTTAAAACTAAAGATGTATTGCTTACTAAACGGCTCTACAGTTTATCTGAGTTTTTGGAACATGTTAAATAATAAAATAAACAAAATTGGTGTTAGAAAGCATGGATAGTCCACCATAAAATCAATTACTTTATGTTGAAAATTAATGAAAATATCTCGAAAACTGTAGAAAGATTTGCACCTTGAAATAAAATTTTTGGGTAATCTTTACAAAAACCAAAACCATAACTTCTAAAGTTATGATTTTTAGTCCATCATGTCAATATGGTATGAGGGACTAATTAAAATCGTAAAATTTTGACTTTTCTTAATTTTATCAAAAACGAGTTTCCAAAACACCTTAATCGACGAAAGAAAAAACTCAAGAACGCCTTAATCGATTTTAACGAAATTTGGTACAAAAATCTTCCATTGGCTGACTATGAACTGAGTAACTTTTGGGTAAGGTAATGGAGGGTTGAAGGGGGGAAAAGGAAGATAAAATATTTAAAAAACTTATAACTTTAGAACAAAAGCAAGTAGCGATATACGGTGTTAAAATTTAGGTTTCCGTAAATATGGACTACAAATTTAGTCATAAAGTCCAAATTCGTAGAAGCTTTAGTTTCCGAGTTGTCTGAAAAAACGTTAAAATATATAAAAAAAATTATAACTTTAGAATTAAAGCAGCTATTGATTTGCGGTTTTCAGATTTTGATTTTCGTAAATATTGCACAGAAATTTTGTTATAAGGTTCAAATCTTTCAAAACTACAGTTTTCGAAATATGTTCATTTCTTTTCAACATAAAATAATTGATTGTATGGTGGACTATCCGTGCTTTCGAGCACCAACTTTTTTTATATATTTTAACGTTTTTTCAAATAACTCGGAAACTAAAATTTACTAGAATTTGGACTTTATAACAAAATTTGGAAACATTGAAACAAAAATCTGTAAACCGTATATTGCTACTTGTTTTTGTTCCAAAGTTACAATTTTTTAAATATTTTATCCACCTTTTCCTCCTTTCAACCCCCACCACCCTACCCAAAAGTTAATCAGTTCATGGTCAGCCGATAGAGGATTTTTGTAACAAATTTCGTTCAAATCGATTAAGGCGTTCTTGAGTTATCGTGTATTCAGATAGACAACAGACAACAGACCGACAGACAACTTTTTTTTTTCGTCGATTAAGGTGTTTTGAAACCTTAGTAACTCATATAAAATTAAGAAAAGTGAAAAAAGGACCTACCTCACAGTTAAAATTTATTTGTCTACGTTTTATGTTTTACATACCTAGTTAAGTAATTTACTTTTGAATGTATTTTTCCCAACTTAAAATCATTTATTAATAATTATGTAATGATTAACATATACTTAAAAAGTGTTTGTTTTACCCTGACTGGTTTAATTACTTTTTAAGTCATCTACCTATAATAGTAGTTTTCACAACTAGTGGCTAAAATAGTGCTGTTTTACAAATATTGGTTTTAATAACGAGCGCAGCGAGGTATTTAAAAGCGCGAGTAAAAAAAGCACAGTTTATCCGCGAGTTGTTACCACTATTTTTTTTTATTACGTTTTTATCAAAAAATCTAAGTAAAACAGGAAAATACTCGAACGAAGAGCACTTCCCGCAACACACCGTCTTTCCACCATAAATCAAGGCGTCTTTTTGCTCGGTGACGTTCATTGTTGCGACATTTTAATCTTTGACAGTTTGATATTTTGACGACGTTTTTAAATGATTTTTTCGTAAATACTTGGTGAAAACTGGCGGAAATTGCCTAATTTTTAAGCAAGATCTTTTCAATATTAATATTTTTCGCGATTTTTGGGTAAAAAACGGACAGAAATCTTTTTTGCACCCGTGATCAAAAAAATTTTTTTTTTCATCGGTAACAAAAAAAGCCATGCTTTAGTTATCTGCAGACAGTTATATATTATTGTGTAACTATTTACTGTTGTATTGTACTCTATCAAGAGCTTTCTCATAATCAATGAAACAGGCATATACTGGCATCGGTATTACAAGGGAACCCTATTTTGTACCAATATGATGGATGATTTTGGGGTCGTGTGACCATCAGTCAGAAGTAGTTGAAGTATAATAAGATACTGCTTTCCGTTATTTACTTACTACGGTATACTGTAAAGTATTCCAGAGTTTCTGTTATTGCTAAAACTTAAAATTACTTTCTTCGGAGTTTCATAAAGTTTTTCGCATGTTTATAGTGATACATCAAAAACAAAGAATTGAGACGTTGAAGTTTTGTATCAACTTTTCTTAAAATAAATAAAATACAAAAAACGAGTACCTCCCTACTCTCTTTTTATTTGTCTTTCGCGATTCAATACGAAATTGTGTTTTATTGTTTTTATAGATACTTGTTGTTACAAAATGACGGGTTGGATCCTATAACATGTTCACGACGTCCTTATTAAGTTTGCTTTGCCCACAGGCATACTTTGTTTGTATATTGTGATAAGTTCCGTGTAGTCAGAAGCAAAACAATATTCTTCTTCTTCTGTATCAAGGATTAACTGATCTTTGCAGGGTGATTTCAAAGCTGTGTCATATATTTTGGGAAAATAAAAATACACTACTTTGCTTAAAATTAAAAATATTTTGAGCTGTAGAAGAGGGAACGATAATAAAATAGCAGTTTTAAGTTTTTTTGTTTAATTTTTTGCTTATGATAGGACAGGCAGGACCGCTTCAAGCTACTGCGAACATAGGGCGGAAGAAGTCTAATTTGCCAGTGTACGTACATGCAGAGACACCGCACGCCTATCAGTGAAGCAACCAACACTCAGGCTTCCGATCGCCATTCGCTGCCGTTCGCCGCCGTTCGCCTTGTATTTAGTACGCCTCTAACCACGGTGCTGTGTGGAGCGTAGTCAATGAAACCGGAATTTGGTCAATAAATACGCAAATTTTTATAACGTAATTTTCTTATTTTTTGTCACTGATAAATAAGAGCGTTTTATTGTCAACTGCTCAGATTTATCAGTGACGACGTGTTACAATGAAAATAATAAGGAGAAACAAAATAAAAGCAAGTTTTCAAAATAAAATAATACATTCTAAAAACCAAAAAGATTCTCCCAGTCAAAAAAAAAATTAAAGCAAATGTTCGAAAAGTCCTCCTTGCTCGGCTAGACAATATCCGAGCCTACTATAAAAACCCCTTCTATCGTTTCCAAGCATGTTAGGAAAAGCTTCTTCAAAAACAGATAGAAGTCATTAGGAGCAAGATCGGGAGATCGAGCTGGCCATAAAATAGTTCCCCGTGTACTTATAACCCGATTAGGAAATACATTATCAAGATATTCCCTAAGAAGGCCAACATTGTGAGCGGAACAACCATCTTGTTGAAACCATGTTTCACCAAATCTTACACCTAACAACTGCCTAGCAGTTGGAATAATGTGCTGCTGCAGTAGATCCAAGTATCTAGGACCAGTCAAATTGCAATTGCCGTTAATAAAAAATGGCCCAATTACGTGTTCTCCTACAATACCCCCCCCCCCCAAACATTTAGTTTTTGGGGATACTGTGTTCTTACGTCAAAATATAAATGCAAGTTTTCCCTCGACCAATATCGAACGTGTGTTGGGTTATGACGATTTGACCATTTGACCATCTGCACTTTTTCGGCAACTTCGTAGACATCCATTTTTAGTTTTAAAAATGTATTATTTCAATTAAGAACTTACCCATCTGTTTCTCGAGCAAGGCAGAAATAAAACAAAATAATAAAAACAAAATGAATTTCCAAAAGATAACACTGTAGCGTGCTTCGAATCCACCTCGGTCGTACGGCACGGAGAGTTAATTGGACTTGATTCCCCCTATGTTCGCAGTAGCTTGAAGCGGTCTGTATATCTTAACTTACATATTTTATAAAATGTATAATTTTTAGTGATTTATTTTTCTACGAACTGTACCTAGGGAACGTTGTTTTAACACCACAATTTTTATAGCAAGTATTAAGGCCATAATAGTAAATAATAATGGTAGAACATGAGTGTTGAGTGTTTACGACTATTTTACCAATATCTTATAAGAACAGCAACACACTACTCTCTAAAAATTCACATAAAAATGTTATTTTGGAAAAAAGAAAATTACTATTAAATTTTTAAGGAACTATGATTGGTTATGTTTTATCAATCACTGTAACAATCAATTAGTAAAGTTTTGCAATTTAAGATGAAATTTCTTTAAAACTTTTGATCCCTTTCACCTTGTTTCAATAGTGAGTTAGGTTAGCTGTCAAGTTGAAGGCAATCACCCCGTACTCCCTTCACCCTTCTCAAATTTAAAAAATGAGTTAATGGCCACTTGCACCAACATTTTCAGGATACACCTAGCCCGAGGTATCCTCTAAATTTAGATAGGTGTCAGTTTTCACTTGCTGAAGCGTTTAGGTGAGTCCTAAACGTTTTAGGTTAGCCCTAAATTTAGGTAGTCGATTTTGGTTCCCTAGCTCCCACCCTACTGTATACTGTATACTGTACTGTAATATAACCTTAAAATTCAACTAACCATAATCTTTTTTTTGTGGCTCTGTTTTAAAAATTGATTTACTGGATATGGAGGCGTAGGACGATGACCTGGAGCTCTTAGAAATAATTGAGAATGGCTTTCCACGTCAAGGTTATAACAGGTCCAATCATTTTGAGGATATGGACAACCTAACTTTTTTCAAAAGATTTAGGTTAACGAAACCAACCGTGATGTTAATTTTGAAGCAGATTGAAAATCAGCTGGAGTATCCTCATTATTGGTAAGCCCTGCCGGCAGGCATAAAGATATTGCCTGTATGCATAACCTTTCTGTAACATTTTTATGAAGAATTTGCGACGTTGCCGAATATTTTGCTCACCTAGCCAGGGGTACGTTTAAAATTTGTCAAGCAAGCCATTTCAGTTTAGGTGACGGATTAGGGTTTCCATAGAACTAGGGGGCACCTATTCAGGTGCGCTCTCTAGGTTTGGGTTGGTGCAAGTGGCCATAAATTCGGAAGAAATTTGACAAACATCTAAAAAGTGTATTGAACGTAATTTTGCAAGTGATTCAAATATCTAATTAGTAATTAAAGTAGCTAGGGCTACATCTTGTTTATCAAGGGTTACCAGTCAAACCACTGAAAAGTCCACTGTGGGATACCCAACCAATTTTGAATATTCGTTCTTTTCACCCACTGATCTTTTCTTTTTAGATTCTTTTCGGTTCGGAGCGGATCTTGGAGGGTGGGCCTCGATGCCAATTATGTTTTAGGGGGTCTTGCCTTATATACCGTCAAAAGCAAGATCACATTTTATACTTTATAATTGCCAAAAGCTTTTTTTTTTTAGGTTTTTGAACTATAATTTACTTCTCACATTTTATTAAATTTATGTTACCCCTAAAAACACCTCTAGAACCCTTGTACTATCCCTAAAGCACTAAAATGCCTCTATATAAAATGTACTTTTAACCCCTTAAATAGTCTCTAAAAAAATTTCTGAAATTTCAAAACTAACCTCATCTCAGGCATTTTAGTAACAACTCGTTTAGTTCGATGAGCCATCGATAATTAAAAAAAAAACGCGATTAAAATCAGTCAGAGTTTAGCTATAGCCTACATTTTTTTTCCAATAGAGAAATTTGTGCTTTGTATAGGGCTTCAGAAGGATATGTCCAGAATAAAACTTATGGCCGTATTGTACTATCCCAAAGATTTATTTATCTCCTTATGCTGGGTTGATACCGCAAATAAAATAAAACAAGAATTAGCCCTGCGATTGATCAAACGTGATCATGTGATCACAAATATAGTTTTTTCCTGGGTGTTCTTATGATTATACAGGGTTCCTAAGCAAATCCTTAGGGGGCCAAGCAGCCGTGTATAAGACGCAGATAAACGGAAAAGCACATTAGGCAGAAAAGGATGGGCATGGGGCGATGTTGTCACTACATCTTACATGTAGTAAATCCATTCCAGGTTGTTGTTTTCTAATGTTTTCCATTTTTATACCTTTAGGACTGGAATATAAATTGTTTTTGCTCGACTTTAATACCAAACTGATGAAAGATATCGTAAAAAAAATATTTTTCCGCTTTTCATTTTTTAACCATTGTCCTTACGCACAGCTGACAGGCTGGGGACTGAGATACATGCAAATGCCTAACCTAAAGCGTTCATACACGGCCGGAGAAATCGACTGAGATATTTCCGTAGAAACTTTATCAAGCAAATAGGACGTGTTGACGCCTTCGAACGTCCAACCCGGGTTTTGCACTTTGATTCGAAATGAAAAAGGAGGAACAGTCAGATGTGGGGCCATGCACAAATTATGTAACGGTGATTTTACCAATTTTTGACCCCCTCCCTATGTAATGTTTTGTAACGGTTTGGCACGCCACTCCCCTAATATTACGTAACGATTTCAAGACCACTACCCCCCCCTCAAAAAAAACTTTTTACTTATTTTCATTCCAAATTTTCTTAGTTTCACACAAATGCAAACGCTGTCGAAAACTCCCCTCCCCCCTACGTAACGTTTTGTAACCCCCCTTCCCCCTATGACCATTACGTAATTTTTGCACGGCCCCTGTAGTCCCAGTGGAGGAGGGCGAGAAAATTGATATTTGTTTCTTAAAAATTATACTCTTTAGACCTATTTCTTTGCGTTCCCGAAATTACGTAATTTTTGAAAAAAAATTGTAAGCGGCGCCATTTTTATTTCGTGCTTTGTTTTTCTAACATTTTTGCGTTCGGCTAATTTAATTGCCTGCGGCGCCCTTTATCTTCTCAGTCGAAACCAAGATCCTCCGTTTTAGGAAAACTGATCCCGTCTCTGTTTCTAAATTTTTTCGAATAAAAGTAGAGTATGACCATGGGGGAAATAATTTTTTTCTACGGTATGACGAAAATTTCGAGAAAGTTGAAGAAAAAAATCAAAAAAGTGGCAGAGCTCAAGTTTTTCGAAAAAAAAACGGTTTTTTGTAAAGAAACAGAGCAACATAAATCTTTTCACCTCTTTTTGGGTGTTACAAATATTGGCAGCCCCTTATTTTTCGCTTTTACCCTCCCGCTAGTTTTGAAGAATTGGTTCGCTACATGTTTCGAGATCATGTCATAAAACACCTCGAAAATATCAAATGTAGTGTAGGGCCAGCTTTATTTAAAATCAATAATAACGCGAGCAAAAAGCTCTGCAGGAAAAACAGCGCCGTTTATTGATTTCTTTGGCTGCTAGTGCTAGCTGCATGGTTTGGCCGTTTCCGGATAGATGTCACTAGTAGAACAGAATGGAAAGAAATTTAATTAAAAGCGAAGATATTTCTTTCTAATGTTAACAACCTCACGAGTTTATCGCTCAGTATCGTAAATAATGGACCCTGCCGGCCGCCTCCTTTAAGC
This sequence comes from Oxystoma pomonae, assembly GCA_963921995.1. Taxonomy (NCBI): domain Eukaryota; kingdom Metazoa; phylum Arthropoda; class Insecta; order Coleoptera; family Brentidae; genus Oxystoma; species Oxystoma pomonae. The sequence continues at coordinate 112,195,765 of OY998165.1, forward strand.
AAGAACAAGCTGTGGTTTGGACCTGAAAACATCTAATTTTTAATTAGATTAGATGTGTGGCCGTCATCTAGCGGAATTTGCAGACATCTTGTCAACGGTTATTATTGCAACTATGATTTATGCTCACAATGAAAGAGTGGCGATAATTTTTTCTCATGAAAGCAGTCCGGAGATAATAACAAACTGGCACCATTGCTCAATATACCTGTTTCTTTTGTGGGCGCAGAACTTTCTATGCCATTTCTGTTTGATTTATGGAAATCCTATCCCTAAGGAAAATCTTAGGAACCCTGTATTATTTTATTTTGCTTTATAATCCCAGCATTAAGTCCTCGAAAACTGTTTTTCAGTTAGTTTTAACGCGACTTCTTATCAAGTCAGCAGTCAGTATTAAAAAACATCAAAAAATTTGAAAACAAAATAGTAACAACCAAAAACAGTTGATTTAATGACGTTAATGACATTTATCGGGAAGGCTCACCGGCCCCCAGAGTCAGTGAGCATCGATGTAGTCAATTGGTGAATTGATGGAATCAATCGGGTAATTTAAGAACCCGATGAATATCACCAAGAATCATAGATGAATTTATAAACTCGATTGTTTTCATCAGTGAGCTCATCCGAGTTGCAAAACAGTGAGATGGAGATATGCAAATACAAAAGTGTGAGGAGAAAAAGAATACTCCCGTCTACAGCTCTTATGAAGGTTAATTAGAGAGATTATTAATAAATACTATTTTAGCCATTATCTTCCTTTTTTTGCAGGAGGCTGGCAGGGTGGCCAGGCCTGTATGCCTGCCGCCGAATTGGCTTTGGAGGACGTAAACGCCAGACGAGACCTCCTTCCCGGATACGTGCTCAAGTTATATAGCAACGATAGCGAGGTGAGTACAGCGACAAAAGCGGTAGTGTTATATCCAATAGCGGAGTTAAAATGCCACTGAGTTCAGTGGGGCTGATAGATTATAACTTGCTGAATTTTGGAGATTCATTGCGGCAAGTCAAATTCTAACAGCCTGACTTAAGTCAGTGGCAACTTAAGTCGTTTTTCGGCGTGAGAAGACTTCGGAACCATTTCGAAATCATGCAAGAAATGTCATTTTGGCGTTGAACTGGTGACGTCACGGTTCAACACATTTCAAAGGATTTCAAAACCGCTCCTCGAACTGTTTCGAAAGCGCTTCAATCACGATTCCAATATGGCGGGAGCTTTCAGTTATAGCGGGTATTTTTTTTTGTTTTTTCAATAACAAAATGATGGGAGTCTGATTTGGTAATGTGCCAAATTCAATTGGGAGAATTCCTCTTAGAGGTAGATTCGGACACTGCCATGCAGCTATCGTCAGATAAGTTATTTAGTGGTGGGTTTGTACATCAAAATAGCAAAATAACCTCGGATTTATAAACCGGGGATAGGAGAAAATAAACAAAACGCCAACGAATATTTTATAGCAATAAGTTAGGTTAGGTTTTGTAAAACTGTCACGCAAGCATCATGTTCTACGCCAAAAAATGACTTTAACTCGTTGGTGCGCTTGGACATACACAAAGGTCTTTCGAGCGGGTGGGACCGCGCTGCGGCGGCGTTGCGTTGCCCTTCAGCAAAAACCAACTCTGAACCTGCCTTTACAAATGTGAGTTTTCTAAATGTAAAACTTAATAAATTAATTGTAAATGTGTACTGACGTATTGCGAACAACGGCCCTTAAGGGTTTTTTTTCTTACACTGTATTGGATATGAGCGTTTTAGTGTGCATAGTAATTTTTAGGGATGTACAAACAGTCAACTCGATTTTTCAGAAATATAAAGGTATTTTATTGCCATTGTTTAAGTTCAAATCCATTGTGATCCATGAAAAGTTACCATTTCATCAGCATACATCCTGCCTAATCACTATTTTTTACATTATTCGTTTGATTCTTACTTAACGACAGATTTTATACCGGGCCTCCAAAATTTTAGCATTCTCTTCTTCTCTTTGAGAATTTATTGAGTACTCATCTTGATAATTTATTTTGAACTGTCTTCTGTTTAAGCTACATTTTGATTTTATAGCAAAACGTTTGCGTGGAATGTTCGACGTAAGCGCCGAAATTCTCAGAAAAACGCGCTTTCGTGCTGGAAGTCTATTCTTCCTGAACAGGGAGCGGCATAAATCGCTATAGAAAATGAGCACATATCGTACAACTTTCAAGAATACACGTCCTATCAACATGGTCCTACAGTGATCTCGCGGTCATGTGATGAAAAATTCTTGTTAATTGACGCGACGTAGGTATGATTTTTGGGAGCTCTGCAAATTGAATTTAGTTTTTAACAATTTTTTAACAGAGCAACAATTCGGTAGTGCGCGCTATGCCTATAGACATAGAACACAGGGAGTGTTTGTACTTTTTTGTGATTGTTTTTTTTTTTAATTTAAATATTGTTTTTAATTTTGGTTAAGAAATATTTCTTTAGAATAAATTTCTTGTTTTTTACAAAAAAAAAATGTTGAAAAAACATTTATTAACATTTTTATGAAAATTACATTGGAAGACTTCATTAAAACTTTTATGAAAATTATTCTGGCAAACTTATGAAAAAAAGAAAAAAATATTTTGAATATTTAAATTTTCAAAATCATTAACTAAAATTATTATTATGACAAGGTTGGCTGCTAAAAAGAAAATATTTTTCAAAAAATATCGAAGGAAAAAATTTTTTCAAATTTGTCATACCTAGTTTTTTTTTATCTTATTCTTTATTTATTTTACTACTTCTGAAACAAAAAAAAAACATTTAAAATATTAATTTATAATCACTTTTGTGGAAAGAAAATATTTTTGAAAGTAAAACTCGTGGCATATCGGACAAAGCCTTTTTGTTTCTCACTTCATTTCAACCAGGCCTCCAATGTCTAATGGAGAATCCAGACACTTACAGACCTGTTTCATCCTTATTAGGAATCATTAGGGAGTCATAGGATTATACCTGGCAGTTGAAGCTACACAGTGACCATGCACACCTCTAGAATTTAATCAAAATTGAAAAGTGATGTTTTTGTTTCTCGGTTTATTCGACAGGTGGCGCACACAGTTACTACGTCCCCAAGGATTACAAACTTTTTGTTTTAAATTCTAGAGGTGTGCATTGTCACTGTGTAGCTTCAACAGCCAGGTATAATCCTATGACTCCCTGAGGATTCCTAATAAGGATGAAACAGGTCTGTAGGTGTCTGGATTCTCCATTAGACATTGGAGGCCTGGTCGTAATGAAGTGAGAAACAAAAACGCTTTGTCCGATATGCCACGAGTTTTACTTTCATTTTTATTTGCGGACACGAGATTCATTTTGTTGTTTTTTAGAAAATATTATTAAAACAAAATAATTTTTAAATTTTTTGTTTTTTTTAATGACTTTTGAAATATTTTTTTTTTAAACAAAAAGTAATATTTTTTTTTTAATTAAATAATTTTATTTGACATTTTCGACCTTTCACAGTATCCTTCTCATGCACTACACAATTATTGGAGAATTAAGGCCTAATGACGGATTTCAAATTATTTTACTTGTATAAAACGTCCCAAGAATAGCGGTCGATCCAGGACGTTGTCCGCGAAAAAAAATCTTTATACAAACAAAAGTAAAGTCATGTGACAGCTGTCTGCGGGAGATTGACATTTCTCTAATATAAAATAATAAAAAAGTTGTTTCAGTGTTTTAATCCACCCTATCTAAATAGTTTGGTCGTTTTTGCGTAGTTGATGTACATACTGTACATGTACACACACTTCCATACACACCCACACCAACATACAAATACCAGCGCACTTCGTCTTAAAATCACTTAGACAATTAACTCGCCTTTGCCCATCTGTACGATCACACCCACCTACCCACCATAAATCTTCCATGTACATCCCTACATCCCCCTCCCCCCACATTTCCCCAGACGTACGTACGTACACTCTCACACACACACAAAAACACACACTTTCGCATTTAAAATATTAGTAGAATTATTGATCAGTGGTCGACCTCCGGCATTGCCCCCGGTATTCATAAATAATGTCATTTGACAGTTGTTATGGTCTCAATCCAGGCCATACCCCATCTTTTTACGAAATTTCATCGAAATAGGTTCAGCCGTTTTTGCGTGATTAAGGAACAAACACCCGCACATACAAACTTTCGCATTTATTTTATTGTTTGATTTAATATTAGCAGGATTTGCAGGAATGAAACAGGTGTGTTTTTTTAATGATATTGAAGTACTCAAAAGCGTGATCATCAAATCATTAGTTCCTGTCTATCACACTCAATTTCTTCTAAAAATCAATGTTAACTCAATTACCGGCAGAATAGTTCTCCTAAAGATATTTATTTTTATTTTCTTTTTTAGTGTGAACCAGGATTAGGCGCCAGTGTAATGTACAACCTACTTTATAACGAACCCACAAAACTGATGCTCTTAGCTGGATGTAGTACTGTGTGCACGACTGTAGCTGAAGCTGCCAAAATGTGGAATTTAGTTGTCGTAAGTACCTTCATTTCATCCCTTTTTACACATTATAATCTATGTGCTTATCCAGTAAAGAGGTGGTATGTTTAAATAGAATCAAATATTGTAGGATTTTTTTATTAAAACATGTTTTGACTTTTTTCCAACACAATTTAAATAAAACCAAAAAAAAAATTGGTTACTTTTAAATGTTTAAGTAACCAATTCTACATAAGGATTGAGCGATAGTGACCTTATTATCTAACCCCCATGAGCAGTTTTTGGACTTCTGGGTTTAGATAGGGTTGCCATCTCTAAAATTGTAAAACTAGGACAAAAATGCTCAAAAACCCGGAGAAAATCCGGAAATTGCTGCAATAATTTATTTAGCCCTCTTAAAATAACCAACTTAATGGCTCAATCAAATCACGCCATAAGTCCGCCGCTGGTGAAAATTTTAAGAAAATTACAATCAAAATGTAATTTTTTATGCGTTTTAAATGTTTTTGACAAAAAGTTTGTAACAAGCGATGATGTTATAATTTGAAGAAATATGTAGTCCTAGAAAAAGTATTTTTTTTGTAAAATATTTATTAAAAAGTGGGTAGCACCTATAAAAAATGACATTTCTTCCTGAATGCTGTTCCTGATAAAAATTAAAGTAAAATTACAACAATTAATGACATTTTATACAGGTTTTTCATGTTTATTTCAATTTTTACGTCCTGAAAATGTTTTAGAGGAAAGGTAATCACAAGCTTGTGAACCTATAAATACTTTGAACAGAACACAAAAGTTTACATATTGAAAAAAAGTGGATTGAGTGGGATCCAGTCTTAATTTTTCAAAAATGTTTCGTTTTTTTGTGCAATTTTTAAAGAAATGCAGTAACCTGAAACATTCAGTCTACAACAAAAATAATTTATATTTATCCTTGATTGAATTTTATTTCACAGTTCAGAATGTTCCGCCTGCAAAAGAAAATCATAAAATTGTAAACATGTGTGTTTATAGCTAAATTTGGTAAAAAAATCATATATTTTATGGTTTCAAAATGATTCTTAAAGGCACAAAAATTGCCGTGCTGCCTGTCGCAGAAATTCCGGACAATTTTTAAAAACCCGCCCGGACGTCTCCAAAACCCGAACATATCCGGGGAAATCCGGACGGATGGCAACCCTAGTTTAGAAAATTTTCTTTTTTTTCTAAATTAAAAAAAAAATAGTAAGAAGAAAAAGAAGTTAAAAACATCCGAATCGGTTACTTCAACCGAAAATAATCTAAAAAGAAAAGATCAAAAGTTCTTGGGTGAAAAAATTAAAATTTAAAATTGGATGAGTATGTCACAAGAAGGACACAAAGGACCAAAGCGAAAAGAGAAATAATTAAACGATCTTTCGCCCTGGGTCACCAGCGCAGCGTGGGTTCATCAGTGGTTTTACTGGTCACCCTCCCCAAACATCATTCAATACCTTCCCACACTGATACGGATTTGTCCTGGTGTGTTAATATTTCCAATAGAAACTGAAAGATCTTTTGATCTTTTAAAATGGGAACGTAAATATAATGTGTAGGGAGAGAAAAAGGAAATACACAAAAAATAGGGTCTCTTAATGACTTTTATTATTATTATAATTATTACATTCCTATTAAAGCACAAATAAATAATAAGCATATTATATACTTATGTGAGCATGTTATAGTATAGTATTATAAAACTTAAGAAAGATTAAAAAAACAAAAAAAAAAATTCCATTCATTTGCATTCTAAATATAAATCCAGGCATTGCTTGAATGCAGTGTTTTTAACTGTTTCGAGTGCACTCGCATGTAGACTCTTTATTTTGAGGGTACCGATAAATTCTTTACCTACTTGCGTGCGGAAAGTAGTACTTTACCGCACTTAGTGCGGTAAAGTTAACGTTATGGCACTTTACCGCACTACGTTCATTTCAGAAAATTAAAATAATATTTATATTTCTTTTTTTGGGAATTTTTGAGGCTTGAAGGTAAAATTGTGTACCAAGCACATGCCAAAAAATATATATAAAAGTAACTTTTCCGCACGATTTTACTGTTCCGCCCGATTTCTTTACTTTTCCGCACGATTTTTACTCCTCCGCACGATTTTTATTGTTAATGGACAAAAACACTCGTAGGAAAAACATTGTATCTAACTCTTGCGGAAAAGTACCACTTTACGCCCTTGTTAGGTAAATAACTAAATTAATGGGTTAAGTGTGTCAGTGCAAAACCCTATAAACTTTGTTTCTACATGGTCTA